>OU026088.1:75000-2475000 GCA_907269075.1 Idaea aversata
GGTGACTGGATGTAGCTAGGCTCGTGTTGTGGTCTCTGGACCCGGCCAGGCTTGTGTTATGGTGGCTGGACCCGACTAGGCTTGTGTAATGGTGACTGGACCCGGCCAGGCTTGTTTTGTGGCGACTGGATGTAGCTAGGCTTGTGTTGTGGTTGCTAGATCCGACTGGGCTTGCGTTATGGTGACTGCACACAACTGGGCTTGTGATATGGACCCAGCTAGGCTTGCACTATGGTGGCTGAATCTGGCTGGGCTCGTGCTATGGTGACTGGAGGCAGCTGGGCTTGTGCTACGGCGACCACACCCTGCTGGGCTTATGTTGTGGTGATTGGATGTAGCTAGGCTCGTGTTATGGTGGCTGGACCCGACTAGGCTTGTGTAATGGTGACTGGACCCAGCCGGGCTTGTTTTGTGGTGACTGGATGTAGCTAGACTCGTGCTATGGTGACTGGACGCAGCTAAGCTTGTGTTATGTGCCCAGTTGGGCTAGCACTGTGGTGACTCAACCCAGCTAGGCTTGTTTTATGGTGACTCGATGTAACTAGGCTTGTATAAAACAGCTATATCTTGGAAGCTATCGATCCTGGACACATGGTTTCTTTGCAGAAGTTATAGGTCTTGTCAAGATCTACATTTCGGATGTCAGCTGTCAAACTTTAAAACAGCTATATCTTGGAAGCTATCGATCCTGGACACATGGTTTCTTTGCAGAAGTGATAGGTCTCATTAAGGTCTACATTTTGGGTGACAGCTGTCAAACTTAAAACAGCTTTATCTTGGAAACTATTGATCCTAGGCACATGGTTTCTTTGCAGAAGTGATAGGTCTTGTCAAGATCTACATTTCGGATGTCAGCTGTCAAACTTTAAAACAGCTATATCTTGGAAGCTATCGATCCTGGACACATGGTCTCTTTGCAGAAGTGATAGGTCTCATTAAGGTCTACATTTTGGGTGACAGCTGTCAAACTTAAAACAGCTTTATCTTGGAAACTATTGATCCTAGGCACATGGTTTCTTTGCAGAAGTGATAGGTCTTGTCAAGATCTACATTTCGGATGTCAGCTGTCAAACTTTAAAACAGCTATATCTTGGAAGCTATCGATCCTGGACACATGGTTTCTTTGCAGAAGTGATAGGTCTCATTAAGGTCTACATTTTGGGTGACAGCTGTCAAACTTAAAACAGCCATATCTTGGAAACTATTGATCCTAGGCACATGGTTTCTTTGCAGAAGTGATATGTCTCATCGAGGAGTTCACTTCAACTGACAGCTGTCAAACTTAAAACAGCCATATCTTGGAAACTATTGATCCTAGGCACATGGTTTCTTTGCAGAAGTGATAGGTCTCATCGAGGAGTTCACTTCAACTGACAGCTGTCAAACTTAAAACAGCCATATCTTGGAAACTATTGATCCTAGGCACATGGTTTCTTTGCAGAAGTGATAGGTCTCATCAAGGTCTACATTTTGGGTGACAGCTGTCAAACTTGAAACAGCTATATCTTGGAAACTATTGATCCTAGGCACATGGTTTCTTTGCAGAAGTGATAGGTCTCATTGAGGAGTTCATTTCAACTGACAGCTGTCAAACTTAAAACAGCCATATCTTGGAAACTATTGATCCCAGGCACATGGTTTCTTTGCAGAAGTGATAGGTCTCATTGAGCAGCTCACTTCAACTGACAGCTGTCAAACTTAAAACAGCCATATCTTGGAAACTATTGATCCTAGGCACATGGTTTCTTTGCAGAAGTGATATTTCTCATCGAGGAGTTCATTTCAACTGACAGCTGTCAAACCTAAAACAGCCATATCTTGGAAACTATTGATCCTGGGCACATGGTTTCTTTGCAGAAGTTATAGGTCTTGTCAAGACCTACATTTTGGGTGACAGCTGTCAAACTTTAAACAGCTATATCTTGGAAACTATTGATCCTAGGCACACGGTTTCTTTACAGAAGTGACAGGTCTCATCGAGGAGTTCATTTCAACTGACAGCTGTCAAACTTAAAACAGCCATATCTTGGAAACTATTGATCCTAGGCACATGGTTTCTTTGCAGAAGTTATAGGTCTTGTCAAGACCTACATTTCGGATGACAGCTGTCAAACTTGAAACAGCTATATCTTGGAAACTATTGATCCTAGGCACATGGTTTCTTTGCAGAAGTGATAGGTCCCATTAAGGTCTACATTTTGGGTGACAGCTGTCAAACTTTAAACAGCTATATCTTGGAAACTATTGACCCTAGGCACACGGTTTCTTTGCAGAAGTGACAGGTCTCATCGAGGAGTTCATTTCAACTGACAGCTGTCAAACTTAAAACAGCTATATCTTAGACTTATAGTCCGGTATTACATGAAAATTTTTCTAAGTCGATGTTGTATAATTTGAAAAATTTTACAATTCCATACGACCAAATTTTTCTGAGTCAATGTAATATAATTCGAAAAATTTTACAAGTCCAAGATTCGACAAAATTTTTCTAAGTCGATGAGGTATGATCACAAAAATTTTACAAGTCCACAATATAGTTGCCAAGTGGGTGTCGGGAGGCGTCTCGCTTCCAACATCCGGATCGCGCCTCGCTTCCAGCATCCGTGTTCCGCGCATGCGTCCGGAGCTCGGAAGCACACCCCGCGTCCGGAGCTCGAAGGCCGTCCGCGTACCGCGCATGCGTCCCGCTTCCGGCATCCGTGTTCCGCGCATGCGTCCAGAGCTCGGAAGCACACCCCGCGTCCGGAGCTCGGAAGCCACCCGCGTATCGCGCATGCGCCCCGCGTCCAGCGTCCGTGTTCCGCGCATGCGCCCAGAGCTCGGAAGCACACCCCGCGTCCGGAGCTCGAAAGCCGTCCGCGTACCGCGCATGCGTCCCGCGTCCAGCGTCCGTGTTCCGCGCATGCGTCCAGAGCTTGGAAGCACACCCCGCGTTCGGGGCTTGGAAGCCATCTAACGTCCGCGTGCCGCGCATGCGTCCCGCGCCCGGTAAGTCTTTGATGTTGCACTGCGGCTGTGATACCTTAGGCTTGTGATATGGTGACTGGACCTAACTAGGCTCGTGCTATGGTGACTAGATGTTGCTTGACTTGTGCTATGGTGACTGTGCCCAGCTAGGCTTGTGTTGTGGTGATTGGTTGTAGCTAGGCTTGTGCTGTGGTCTCTGGACCCAGCCGGGCTTGTGTTATGGTGGCTGGACGCAGCTGGGCTTGCGTAATGGTGACTGGATGTAGCTAGACTCGTATTATGGTGACTGGATGCAGCTAAGCTTGTGTTATTGGCCCAGTTAGGCTGGCACTGTGGTGACTCAACCCAGCTAGGCTTGTTCTATGGTGACTCGATGTAACTAGGCTTGTATAAAACAGCTATATCTTGGAAGCTATCGATCCTGGACACATGGTTTCTTTGCAGAAGTTATGGGTCTTGTCAAGACCTACATTTCGGATGACAGCTGTCAAACTTGAAACAGCTATATCTTGGAAACTATTGATCCTAGGCACATGGTTTCTTTGCAGAAGTGATAGGTCCTTTCGAGGAGTTCATTTCAACTGACAGCTGTCAAACTTAAAACAGCCATATCTTGGAAACTATTGATCCTAGGCACATGGTTTCTTTGCAGAAGTTATAGGTCCTGTCAAGACCTACATTTCAACTGACAGCTGTCAAACTTAAAACAGCCATATCTTGGAAACTATTGATCGTAGGCACATGGTTACTTTGCAGAAGTGATAGGTCTCATCAAGGTCTACATTTTGGGTGACAGCTGTCAAACTTGAAACAGCTATATCTTGGAAACTATTGATCCTAGGCACATGGTTTCTTTGCAGAAGTGATAGGTCTCATCGAGGAGTTCACTTCAACTGACAGCTGTCAAACTTAAAACAGCCATATCTTGGAAACTATTGATCCTAGGCACATGGTTTCTCTGCAGAAGTGATAGGTCTCATCAAGGTCTACATTTTGGGTGACAGCTGTCAAACTTGAAACAGCTATATCTTGGAAACTATTGATCCTAGGCACATGGTTTCTTTGCAGAAGTGATAGGTCTCATCGAGGAGTTCACTTCAACTGACAGCTGTCAAACTTAAAACATCCATATCTTGGAAACTATTGATCTTAGGCACATGGTTTCTTTGCAGAAGTGATAGGTCTCACCAAGGTCTACATTTTGGGTGACAGCTGTCAAACTTGAAACAGCTATATCTTGGAAACTATTGATCCTAGGCACATGGTTTCTTTGCAGAAGTGATAGGTCTCATCGAGGAGCTCATTTCAACTGACAGCTGTCAAACTTAAAACAGCCATATCTTGGAAACTATTGATCCTAGGCACATGGTTTCTTTGCAGAAGTGATAGGTCTCATCAAGGTCTACATTTTGGGTGACAGCTGTCAAACTTGAAATAGCTATATCTTGGAAACTATTGATCCTAGGCACATGATTGCTTTGCAGAAGTGATAGGTCTCATCGAGGAGTTCACTTCAACTGACAGCTGTCAAACTTAAAATAGCCATATCTTGGAAACTACTGATCCTAGGCACATGGTTTCTTTGCAGAAGTTATAGGTCTTGTCAAGACCTACATTTCGGGTGACAGCTGTCAAACTTTAAACAGCTATATCTTGGAAACTATTGATCCTAGGCACACGGTTTCTTTGCAGAAGTGACAGGTCTCATCGAGGAGTTCATTTCAACTGACAGCTGTCAAACTTAAAACAGCCATATCTTGGAAACTATTGATCCTAGGCACATGGTTTCTTTGCAGAAGTTATAGGTCTTGTCAAGACCTACATTTCGGATGACAGCTGTCAAACTTGAAACAGCTATATCTTGGAAACTATTGATCCTAGGCACATGGTTTCTTTGCAGAAGTGATAGGTCCCATTAAGGTCTACATTTTGGGTGACAGCTGTCATACTTTAAACAGCTATATCTTGGAAACTATTGACCCTAGGCACACGGTTTCTTTGCAGAAGTGACAGGTCTCATCGAGGAGTTCATTTCAACTGACAGCTGTCAAACTTAAAACAGCTATATCTTAGACTTATAGTCCAGTATTACATGAAAATTTTTCTAAGTCGATGTTGTATAATTTGAAAAATTTTACAAGTCCAAGATTCGACCCAAATTTTTCTAAGTCGATGTAGTATAATTTGAAAAATTTTACAAGTCCAAAATTTGACCAAAATTTTTCTAAGTCGATGTAGTATGATCACGAAAATTTTACAAGTCCACAATATTTTTGACAAAATTTTTATAAGTTCTGCGTTCCACTGAATTTAGTCTATCTTAATATTTCACTCACTGCACTATGTCTATTAACCATCTTAATTACAGCGACACCTCTTGACAAACATACAAACCTCTTCTAGCTATAATAGAATGATGTTGGTTTTTATTTTGGATGTTTTATAGGATATACTCTTACGAAGTTTAGTTCTGAAAAATTCCGCCTTCGCTCTAACAAACCACCTTAATTACAGCGACACCTCTTGACAAACATACAAACCTCTACTAGTCTTTAACAGAACTATTTCTTTTGAGGAGCTCCGACGCAACTAGGCTTGTGCTATGGTGGCTGTACGCGGCTAGGCTTATGTTATGTTGATTGGACTCGGCTAGGCTTGCGTTATGGTGACTGGACGCAACTGGGCTTGTGTTATGGACCCTGCTGGGCTTGCGCTATGGTGACTCAGCCCATATGGGCTTGCTTTGTGGTGACTGGATGTTGTTGGGCTTGTATCATGGTTACTGAACCTAATTATCGGACTCATATTATAGTGACTGGACGCAGCTAGGCTTGTGTTATGGTGGCTGGACCCAGCTAGGCTTGCGTTATGGTGACTGAGCCCAACTAGGCTTGTTTTATGGCGACTGGATGTAGCTAGACTCGTGCTATGGTAACTGGACGCAGCTAAGCTTGTGTTATGGGCCCAGTTTGGCTGGCACTGTGGTGACTCAACCCAGCTAGGCTTGTTCCATGGTGACTTGATGTAACTAGGCTTGTACAAAACAGCTATATCTTGGAAACTATCGATCCTGAGCACATGGTTTCTTTGCAGAAGTGATAGGTCTCATCAAGGTCTACATTTTGAGTGACAGCTGTCAAACTTAAAACAGCTTTATCTTGGAAACTATTGATCTTAGGCACATGGTTTCTTTGCAGAAGTTATAGGTCTCATTAAGGTCTACATTTTGGGTGACAGCTGTCAAACTTGAAACAGCTATATCTTGGAAACTATTGATCCTAGGCACATGGTTTCTTTGCAGAAGTGATAGGTCTTGTCAAGATCTACATTTCGAGTGACAGCTGTCAAACTTTAAAACGCTATATCTTGGAAGCTATCGATCCTGGACACATGGTTTCTTTGCAGAAATGGTAGGTCTCATTGAGTAGTTCATTTCAACTGACAGCTGTCAATCTTAAAACAGCCATATCTTGGAAACTATTGATCCTAGGCACATGGTTTCTTTGCAGAAGTGATAGGTCTCATCAAGGTCTACATTTTGAGTGACAGCTGTCAAACTTAAAACAGCTCTTTCTCGGAAACTATTGATCCTAGGCACATGGTTTCTTTGCAGAAGTTATAGGTCTCATTGAGGAGTTCATTTCTACTGACAGCTGTCAAACTTAAAACAGCTGTATCTCGGAAACTATTGATCCTGGGCACATGGCTTCTTTGCAGAAGTGATAGGTCTCATCAAGGTCCACATCTTGGGTGACAGCTGTCAAACTTGAAACAGCTTTATCTCGGAAACTATTGATCCTGGGCACATGGCTTCTTTGCAGAAGTTATAGGTCTCGTCAAGATCTACATTTCGGATGACAGCTGTCAAATTTTAAAACGTTATATCTTGGAAGCTATCGACCCTGGACACATGGTTTCTTTGCAGAAGTTATAGGTCTTGTTTAGATCTACATTTCGGGTGACAGCTGTCAAACTTTAAAACGCTATATCTTGGAAGCTATCGACCCTGGACACATGGTTTCTTTGCAGAAGTTATAGGTCTCATTTAGGTCTACATTTTGGGTGACAGCTGTCAAACTTAAAACAGCTATATCTTGGAAACTATTGATCCTAGGCACATGGTTTCTTTGCAGAAGTGATAGGTCTCATCAAGGTCCACATTTTGGATGACAGCTGTCAAACTTGAAACAGCTTTATCTCGGAAACTATTGATCCTGGGCACATGGTTTCTTTGCAAAAGTTATAGGTCTCACTAAGGTCTACATTTTGAGTGACAGCTGTCAAACTTAAAACAGCCTTATCTCGGAAACTATTGATCTTAGGCACATGGCTTCCTTGCAGAAGTGATAGGTCTCATTAAGGTCTACATTTTGGGTGTTAGCTGTCAAACTTAAAACAGCTATATCTCGGAAACTATTGATCCTGGGCACATGGTTTCTTTGCAGAAGTGATAGGTCTCATTGAGGAGTTCATTTCAACTGACAGCTGTCAAACTTAAAACAGCTTTATCTTGAAAACTATTGATCCTAGGTACATGGTTTCTTTGCAGAAGTTATAGGTCTTGTCAAGATCTACATTTTGGGTGACAGCTGTCAAACTTAAAACAACTATATCTTGGAAACTATTGATCCTAGGCACATGGTTTCTTTGCAGAAGTGATAGGTCTCATTGAGTTCATTTCAACTGACAGCTGTCAAACTTAAAACAGCTTTATCTTGAAAACTATTGATCCTAGGTACATGGTTTCTTTGTAGAAGTGATAGGTCTCATTGAGGAGTCCATCTCAACTTACAGCTGTCAAACTTATAACAGCTTTATCTTGAAAACTATTGATCCTAGGTACATGGTTTCTTTGCAGAAGTTATAGGTCTTGTCAAGATCTACATTTTGGGTGACAGCTGTCAAAACTTTACACAACTATATCTTGAAAACTATTGATCCTAGGTACATGGATTCCTTGCAGAAGTTATAGGCCTTGTTAAGATCTACATGTACGTCTCTTGCCGAATGTCACCTTGACTTCCTTACTAACCTTATGAATCAATGTCTGAGCATTTTCCACTTCCCCTTTGCCTGGAAAACAGCGTCTGTGAAAGATCTTCCAAACCAGGTAAAGATGACTACTCAGATATCGGCACATATCGCCCCATTGAACTCATTAATGTTTTGGGTAAACTTCTAGAGAAACTTACCACGAAGAGACTTACCTATCATCAACTAATTAATGGCCATCACAATGCTCGGCAATTTGGCTTCTAAGCACAAATATCCACCCTCGATGCACTTGAGGTGGCCTTGGACACTACCAAAACTACTAAAGATCAGCATCAGCTGGTCATCACTATATCTCTTGATATCTTATACCAAATCGGGGTACTAAAGTTAAGCTAACTTTTGGACTCTCTAAAACACAACTTACTTCATTCTTACTTTCAGCTCAAAAACCTAAAATCACTATGGATAAAATATTTTATTAATTGTTTATTCTTCAAAATTACTTGGAGTAACTATAGATAAATCTTAAAATCTATTAAACACGTAGACCTTATTGTAAAAACTAATAAAATTTATAACAAACTATGTAAAAATTTATCTGCCCACTTGGGGCATAAACAGTGATAATATCACTATTTTATGCAACTATGTCATTGAATCCGCTGTAACATACGCTGCCAGCAGTACGCGATCGGCTTCTTACTCTCCAATGTGGCTTACACTAAAACTTTAAGAGCATCCAGAACTACCTCTGCCTACGCAACAACTGCTCTGGCTGGTTAACCCTCTTACATCTCTTAGTGTTTGAGGTAGCTATCATTGAGCGCACACACTCTTCACTGGTCTTCGTGTATTTCTACTTCCTAACATTACTGTCAAAAGACCTGCTAGAACACAGGACCTTCTTCACCCACGCTTTAGAAAACCGATAGAACACCAATCTGCAATTAACTAAAACAACGTCAATGACATCCTTAATTCCTACTCAAACCCCACTCAAATTTACACTGATGGCTGCAAAACTGAAAACGATGATGCTGGTGCAGCCTTTGTAGTAATCCTCCCGGATACTACTTAAACTAACATCATCAGGAAATTTATATTATATAGATTCTGCACTGTACTTCAGGCTGAACTCTCAGCTATTGAAAAAGCTAGAGCCTGGAATTTAGAAAATAATACTTCATCTAACTCTTTTATTCCCTCTGACTGCCTATCTAGTCCACAAGAAATAAACCCTACAAATTTGACTAACCCCTTCTTGTGGTTGCAACACTTAAAACATCTAATCACTTTCAAATTAGTATTTGAGCAGACTCATATCTTACTAGTCATGGTTACCACCTTGAATAACTATTTAAATTTAAATCACTCAAACAGATAGATGTCCATTCAACACTCTCACAACTCAAACTATCCAACATTTACTGCGAATGCCCACGTTCTGGTACTGCAAGACATGATTTTCTGCAATCTTGTTTATACTATAAGAGTAATGACCCATTTGATGTAGCAATCGTAACTAATAAAGAAACACTAATTGACTCATTTACTAAATTTGTGTCTGACATCGTCGACAATCTCAAGTAACTTAACAACACTTAATTTTTCTCCTTTATAACCCTAACTTGATTCTCACCATATGGTATCGGTTATCATATAATAATATGGATCGATCACCACATTTTGACACTTAATTCTATTCATCGTTATAAATACTCTCACTTCTCACCACTTCTTTAAAAACTTCAAGGTGATCAGACTTCGGTTTTTAATTTGGTTGTCAGAGCCCATACATGCATCAGTGGGTACCCACACGCGTATCTATATTTTGGAATCTGGAGCTGAGAGCTAAATGGTTGAGTGCGGTGCTGGCAATATTCAAGCGGTAGGTGGAGTGGCCCACCATAGCACGATCCGTACATACGCGGGGATGTGGCTGTGGGATTGATAGACTTCTTAACCATCTGTCTTCATCCTCACCATCCCCTGTACACCCCCTGCTGCTTGGAATTCCTCAAACGCCTCCCGTCATGCTACAGCTTGAGATCTCCTTGATATTTCCATCCTACGGTGCTGCTCATTTATAAATTATATGGGCGCACTGATGGTCGAGGGCAGCTTTCTGTCAATTCACTCTCTATTGGCTGTCTCATGCAGGTTGGGCGTAGTGTATCATACTCTCGTACTGAACGGCCATTCATCTCGGTGGGTGACTTGATGGACGAACATGGTTGCTGCACTGCGTCTGACTTGGGTGTGACTGGGAAAGTTGAGTGATTGATTACCGCAATAACATTCGCCTGGTTACTCTCCGGGCAGCCCGGCTTTAGGTTAAGCGGAGTTTGCATCGCTCGCCCATCACCGCCGAAATTCGTATTTGTGTTTTATTTAACCCTTACGTAAAAAGATAGCAAGAAAGAGAGGAATAATATTATACTCTGAATAAATACACAGCTGTGTCCTACAAGCGCATTACGCCTGCGTAATAGTTCTGTGAATTATATGAAAACCTGAGTGTATATGTATGTATGTCGCGAGTTAAGCTGCGGGGCACAGTTGGATATCTTTATTTATCTATTTATATATACCCATTTTCAGCCTACGGTCTACAGTGCTGTTTAATTCAACATTAAATGGGCGTGCTGATGGTCGAGGGCAGCTCACTGTCAATTCACTCTCTATTGTCTGTCTCATGCAGGTCGGGCGTAGTGTGTCATACTCTCGTACTGACCGGCCATTCATCTCGGTGGGTGACTTGATGGACGAACATGGTTGCTGCACTACGTCTGACTTGGGGGTGACTGGGAAAGTTGAGTGATTGATTACTGCAATAACATTCGCCTGGTTACTCTCCGGGCAGCCCGGCTTTAGGTTAAGCGGAGTTTGCATCGCTTGCCCATCACCGCCGAAATTCGTATTTGTGTTTTATTTAACCCTTACGTAAAAAGATAGCAAGAAAGAGAGAAATAATATTATACTCTGAATAAATACACAGCTGTGTCCTACAAGCGCATTACGCCTGCGTAATAGTTCTGTGAATTATATGAAAACCTGAGTGTATATGTATGTATGTCGCGAGTTAAGCCGCGGGGCACAGCTAGATATCTTTATTTATTTATCTATATATACTCATTTTCAGCCTACGGTCTACGGTGCTGTTTAATTCAACATTAAATAGGCGTGCTGATGGTCGAGGGCAGCTTTCTGTCAATTCACTCTCTATTGTCTGTCTCATGCAGGTCGGGCGTAGTGTGTCATACTCTCGTACTGACCGGCCATTCATCTCGGTGGGTGACTTGATGGACGAACATGGTTGCTGCACTACGTCTGACTTGGGGGTGACTGGGAAAGTTGAGTGATTGATTACTGCAATAACATTCGCCTGGTTACTCTCCGGGCAGCCCGGCTTTAGGTTAAGCGGAGTTTGCATCGCTCGCCCATCACCGCCGAAATTCGTATTTGTGTTTTATTTAACCCTTACGTAAAAAGATAGCAAGAAAGAGAGAAAAAATATTATACTCTGAATAAATACACAGCTGTGTCCTACAAGCGCATTACGCCTGCGTAATAGTTCTGTGAATTATATAAAACCTGAGTGTATATGTATGTATGTCGCGAGTTTAGCCGCGGGGCACAGCTGGATATCTTTATTTATTTATTTATATATACCCATTTTCAGCCTACGGTCTACGGTGCTGCTTAACTCAACATTATATGGGCGTGCTGATGGTCGAGGGCAGCTTTCTGTCAATTCACTCTCTATTGTCTGTCTCATGCAGGTTGGGCGTAGTGTGTCATACTCTCGTTCTGAACGGCCATTCACCTCGGTGGGTGACTTGATGACGAACATGGTTGCTGCACTACGTCTGACTTGGAGGTGACTGGGAAAGTTGAGTGATTGATTACTGCAATAACATTCGCCTGGTTACTCTCCGGGCAGCCCGGC
This sequence comes from Idaea aversata, assembly GCA_907269075.1. Lineage (NCBI taxonomy): Eukaryota > Metazoa > Arthropoda > Insecta > Lepidoptera > Geometridae > Idaea > Idaea aversata. The sequence goes on from OU026088.1 coordinate 86,912, forward strand.
TTCAGGTTAAGCGGAGTTTGCATCGCTTGCCCATCACCGCCGAAATTCATATTTGTGTTTTATTTAACCCTCATGTAGTATGATAGTAAGAAAGTAAGTTAGAGCACAATTAGATTACACCAAGGTAACATTAAGGTAACATCAAGGTAACATGGTAATGTTCAAGGTTCTCGAAAGGTAAATATTAAATATATGTATATATTGGTTGGGTTAAGGTTTAGGAGTGGTTATTTATTTATTTATTTAGTATATTTATATTTATATATTGGTTAGACTGTGGTTGGGTTAGACACACACGACTATTCTGCATAGGGCTGTCACTTATTATTAATAGTTTACTTATTTATTATTACAATTACTCTTAACAAGCTCATACAATAGTTAAATCTCACACACACAGGTACACACCTAAACAGTATAAAATATGTATATTAACACTATTAGTCGGGATAGGTTGGTGTTACCTCAAAATCCTTAAGGGATAAGCTGAGTGATTGATTACTGCGATGGCATTCGCCTGGCTACTCTTCGGACAGCCCGGCTTTGTCACCCACGCTTTAGAAAACCGATAGAACACTAATCTGCAATTAACTAAAACAACGTCAATGACATCCTTAATTCCTACTCAAACCCCACTCAAATTTACACTGATGGCTGCAAAACTGAAAACGATGATGCTGGCGCAGCCTTTGTAGTAATCCTCCCGGATACTACTTAAACTAACATCATCAGGAAATTTATATTATATAGATTCTGCACTGTACTTCAGGCTGAACTCTTAGCTATTGAAAAAGCTAGAGCCTGGAATTTAGAAAATAATACTTCATCTAACTCTTTTATTCCCTCTGACTGCCTATCTAGTCCACAAGAAATAAACCCTACAAATTTGACTAACCCCTTCTTGTGGTTGCAACACTTAAAACATCTAATCACTTTCAAATTAGTATTTGAGCAGACTCAGACCTTACTAGTCATGGTTACCACCTTGAATAACTATTTAAATTTAAATCACTCAAACAGATAGATGTCCATTCAACAATCGGGCTGGGCTCCGGTTGGTTGGGTCAAATTACTACACTGCACACAAGACTCTATACGGGGCTTCCCCGCAAAGGAAGTCTTAATACATAAGTGGCGGACGCACCATAGCGGCCTTGCATTTTACTTACATACTTACCCTGCAAAGGGAAGTCACTTACTAACCTTGCACAGGTACACACCACAAACAGGGGGGTTGGGTTGGATTACTACACTGCACACAAGACACTATACGGGGCTTCCCCGCAAAGGAAGCCTTAATACATATACGGCGTACGCACTATCATGGTGCGGCCTTGCATTTACTTAACATACTTACCCTGCAAAGGGAAGTCACTTACTGAACTTGCACAGGTACACAATAAACAGTATTAAATATATGTATATAGCCCGACTAGCTACAATGCTGTCCGGTAGCGTGTAGACCTTAGCATGGACCGGGCAGGGTACTAGAAGGGCACCCAATCAAAAAAAAAAAAAAAAAAAAACCTAACCTAACCTAACCTAACCTAACCTAACCTAACCTAACCTAACCTAACCTAACCTAACCTAACCTAACCTAACCTAACCTAACCTAACCTAACCTAACCTAACCAAACCTAAGCAAGAATCAAATGGCATCTGATACCAAGACTGAGTACTCGCCAGTACGGATTCATGCCCCAGAGGAGCACCGAGGACTCCCTCTACAATCTTGTGCAACACATACAACAAAAGATCAGGATGAAGAAGATTGTCACAGTTATATCACTTGATATAGAGGGAGCCTTCGACAGCGCCTGGTGGCCAGCGATCAGAGTCCGGCTGGCTGAGGAAAATTGTCCTATAAATATAAGAAGACTCTTAGATAGTTACCTACAGGATCGAGAGGTCGCGGTTAGATACGCAGGAGAACAACACACTAGGAACACCGAGAAAGGATGCGTACAAGGATCAATAGGGGGTCCTATTTTGTGGAACCTCCTGCTGGACCCTTTGCTACAAGAACTGGAAAGGAACGGAGAGCACTGCCAAGCGTTCGCGGACGATGTCGTGTTAGTCTTCGACGGAAGCTCAGGATCTGAGATACAAGAACGAGCAAATGGAGTCCTCGCTTTTGTCCGGGAGTGGGGCATCAAAAATAAACTACGATTTGCGCCACACAAGACATGCGCAATGGTGCTGACGAAAAAACTTAAGTACGATGCACCACGTCTGGTCATGGGCGGGGTCAACATCTGTATGTCGACGGAAATAAAAATCCTGGGCTTGACAATAGACGAAAAACTCACATTTAACACGCACATCGCAAATGTCTGCAGGAAAGCCCTGGATGTCTATAAGCAGCTGTCAAGAGCTGCCAAGGCGAGCTGGGGACTGAACCCAGATGTCATCCGAGCCATCTATACTGCGGCAGTGGAGCCAATTATCACATACGCGGCTAGTGCCTGGGCCCCTGCAGCAAAAAAGATCAGTACCCAAAAACACCTCAATGCGGTGCAACGAGGCTTTGCACAGAAAATGTGCAAATCATACCGCACCGTCTCTCTGAACTCGGCGATGGTGCTGACAGGGATACTTCCTCTCGACCTCAGAATACAGGAAGCAGCCGCTCTGTATGAGGCCAGGAGAGGGTCATCCCAAGTGCTTCCGGAGGACAGAGAGATGGAGAGAATGGCTGCACCAACCGAAGCACCGCATCCAGCCGGGCGTGTGGACATGGAGTTTTCGAACCTGGAGACACAGACTGAAGTGCAGAATCAAAACCAACAAGAGCTGCGAATATTCACAGACGGTAGCAAGATTGGGGGCCGAGTCGGGGCAGCGCTGTCACTTTGGAGCAGCGACGCTGAGATTGCGACCGTCAAACTTAGCCTGTCTGCATACTGCACGGTCTACCAGGCAGAGCTCCTGGCCATATGCAGGGCAACGGGGGAGGCGGTGCGGAGGAAAGAAAGAACCATTGGGGTTTACAGCGACTCGCGGGCGGCATTGGAAACCCTGAAGAACAACAACTCAATCCATCCCTTGGCAGTTGAAGCACGCAGGAACCTGAAGGAAGCCTTTGCTCAGGGCAAAGATGTATCTTTATTCTGGGTAAAGGCTCATGAAGGACTGACGGGCAACGAGAGAGCGGATCAGCTGGCCAAGGACGCAGCGCTCAAGATGAAAACGAGACCCAACTACGACCGCTGTCCGATCTCATTCGTAAAGCGCGAAATTCGAACAAGGTCCATCTACGAATGGAGCCATAGGTATGCATCTGGGGAAACCGCCGCTGTAACCAAAATGTTCCTCCCTGATGCTAAGGAAGCGTTTAAGATAGTCAAACACTTAAAACCAACCGGGATTATCACACAAGTTTTAACAGGGCACGGCGGGTTCTCCGAATACCTGAACCGATTCAAGTGTAAGGAGGACCCATCGTGCATCTGCGAACCTGACATGCTGGAAACAATACCCCACCTACTCCTTGACTGTCCTGTTTTTGACCGACTTAGACTGGATGTAGGCTACAAAATTGACACAGCCATTACGGAAGAAAATGTAAGCGTAATCATGAAAGATAACAACAAAAGAGGGGAATTCCTGCGGTTTTGCGAAGAAGTTGCAAGGAAAGTAATAAAAAGGAATAAGTAGAAAGGTATTCTTACTACTGAATTGTAAAAATTTAGAGTTAAGAAACAAAAGGTATGGTACATAGACGGAACTTATACTTCGCAAAACTGCAGAAATACTCCAACGAGTATTTATATTGTAAAAAACAACGCTTACCTGCTTTGAAAATTTTATATTTAATGACATCTTTTTACGAGAGAAACTAGTTTTATATAAGTAAGTAATCAGCTAAAATCGTAATTAACAAGTTAAAAATAGCAAATGTATTCATTGAAATTGTTTTAAATTATTTGTATATTTTAGGATTAAATAAATCTTATTGACGCCTAAATTTAGAACCAGTAAATATAAGTCTTTACACTGTAAAACCATTAAATCATCTAAGAAAATATTAATATTGTTAAAATAAGTTTATTCATTGTAAAACCATCATAAATTTTAAAAGAATTGTAATTATTGTTAAGCATTGAATTAAAGTGAAATAAAAATGACTCTGGTCAAGCCAGAGGAACATCAGACTAGCCGTCGGCCCACCCATCGCGGTGGGATTAGTAGGCGCCAAAAACAACCTAACCTAACCTAACCTAACTCAATCTCACTTTTCACTAACTCAATTTTATTTAAGTCGTGCTAGTAGATCTTGTGATTGTTGCTAGTAGTCTTTTTTACTCAATTATCTTTGTTTGTTGCTAGTAGTCCTTTTGACTCAATCTGCCTTGTTTGTTGCTAGTAGTCCTTTTGACTCAATCTGCCTTGTTTGTTGCTAGTAGTCCTTTTGACTCAATCTGCCTTGTTTGTTGCTAGTAGTCCTTTTGACTTAATCTTCTTTAATTGGTGCTAGTAGTACTTTCGAGTCAATCTTCTTTGTTGCTATGCGTTGTCCAATATAGCTTGATTCCTGTGACAGGTCGCCGTAAGGATGAGGTAGTGTTTAATCGTTATTGGACCTATTCGATTATCGATTATTATTCTCTTTGACTTTGAATCGATTACATGTTTATTCCGGAATTCTAGAATCAACAGGATAGTGTAGAATGCAAGCGAATTTAAATTGGCCGGGGGGTGAAATTAACTCATTTGTGACATTTTTTGCATTGCCAACGGACCCTGGAATGGCAAACAGTGCATCGCAATGGCTTTGCTAGCTTTTTTGGAAAATGACCGTGGCCATCAAACTGCAGACTCGGCACCACAGAGGCAATTGGACGAGAACGTCTCTCAATATTTTGACGTAGGTAATATCTAGCAATGCTACGTTGAAACTGAAGCTGGTCCATCTTCACTTCACTAGACAACATGTGCAAACACCACGCGTTGCTAATCGATAGATCAAGCAAATAGGTGAACAGCACCCACCACCATTTCTTGCCACGTATTGCAGTACGATACAAAGAAATTGATTAGCAATAGAATTATCACAAAATTGAACAAACTTTTTGATTTCTAGGTATCTATTTCTTAACATTGCTTTGGATACAATGCATACATACATTATTATTACTAGCTGTACATTATTATTACAAGCGATTGTTTTTGCTCTATGGAAAACTTGGGTCCTAATCTACCTCCCCACTAATTTTCAGCTAATTCGGTTCAGCCGTTCTTGAGTTATACTTTATTTTATATTTATAGATATTATTTTATCAAACTACCACCTCAAATTAATCTCGTAAACTTACTTAGACAAGCGGTTTAATTAATTATTTAAGATAGGCATCAAAGTAATAAATTGATAAAATAATTCGTATTTAGGATTACGTACTTTGGAAAACCGATTTTTTACATATTCATTCCGATTTTCGATAGTCTGTGGTTTTTCCCTTCCCTCGAGTGGGCGGGTCCCGTCCATGAAATAGAGCATTATGCATGGTACATTTACCAAAAATAAATACCAAACTTCATGAGCGTAATCTGTCACAGGAATCAAGCTATATTGGACAACGCATAGTTAGTCCTTTTAACCCAATCTTCTTTGTTTGTTGCTAGTAGTCCTTTTGACTCAATCTTCTTTAAGTCGTGCTAGTAGTTCTTGCGATTGTTGCTAGTAGTCCTTTTGACTCAATCTGCCTTGATTGTTGCTAGTTGTCCTTTTGACTAAATCTGCCTTGTTTGTTGCTAGTAGTTCTTTCGACTCAATTATCTTTGTTTGTTGCTAGTAGTTCTAGTTATTCAACTGCCTTGATTGTTGCTAGAGTTCCTTTTGACTCAATCTTCGTAGATGACTTCCATTTTGCTAGTAGTTATATTATCTACTTAATGTGCGTTTTTTGCTATGAAACGACCCGTTTTGTGTCCGGTGTGTAGTATGGGGTGGGACACGGTCAGATCATTCAAGCAGTACCATTATTCACTAAGGTTCAAGTCGTTGGGCGCGCGTGATTAGGGGCGGAGGGGGAGAGGTTTTTGTATGGCAATCTCGCCCTAATCACGCGCGCCCAACGACTTGAAGCTTAGTGAATAATGGCCCAGGAGGAATTGTTTACGTATGTGTCCGGCCGACCAGACCAGACAGCCTTAATTTGAACAACGATAAATAGTCATTAATTCTATTTGGAGAAATATTCGATGGTAATAAGGATAAACTAATAAGTTGTACCTACCTTTAAAATTAAAGCAAAGTGCGTGGTACTTTCGTTTAAAAAGTAAGTTTATTGGCATTGTTCGATTGACTAGGTTTTTATTAAATAAAATTATTATGTTAAGTTTTTTTTTAAATAAATATAAAAGTTGGACAGAAGCTCGAGCCGTGACCCGTAGACGGTGACGTCATGAGAGAGAGAGAGAGAGAGGAGGTAGTGACGTCACGTGAGCACGAGCACCATCAGCACGAGCGCGAATCCCGCGCACAGACATATTATCAAACTTAGTTTTTTCTGAAAGCAAATAGAAATGATGTTAGTTGTACGTGCACGTAGTGCAGCTGTAGAGTGCATCGTGTGTGTGTGTGTGTGTGTGTGTGTGATACCTTCCTCGCCTTGGTCCTGGAGACGGTCCCCTTGAGCAGCTGGTGCTGGCCGAGCTCGACGTGTCCCGTCGCTTGGGACGCGTAGTACTCCACGCTGTCTATCTGTTCTTGCTGCAATTAAATTAAATGAAAGGTTTTATTTTCAGACAACAAAGATCCATAGAGTGTGTTAGTACAGATACTTATAAGACTATGTTAGTAGCTTACACTAAAAATGAAAAATGCACTAAACTAATATATCATGTACCTACGGGGCACCCCGGACGGACCACCACCGCTGTCGTTCAAACAGGTCAACACCCGCACGAAATGTCTCCTCATTGGTGGCCACTACCCTCAGGATGCCGTTGCCACTATCCCGCACTCGCCTCATCAGTGACGCTACTTTTTTACGGACTAACCTGGGATAATCGTCCGTATGAGCTTGTGCAAACATTCCCGAGGCACTACAGAAGCGGGGAAGTCTCAACAGCATCTTGAAAACATTATTATACTGGATACGCAGGGTGCCTATCGATCCTTTAGCATACCTAGTCCACAGGCTGCCCGTGTACAGAGTCTGACAAAACGCCTTGAAGAGAGTTATTTTAACTTCATCTGTACAGCGGGCAAACCTACGAGCCAGCATATTGCCACGGACCGCCAACGCCCTGCGCTCCCTCTCTATGTCGACCTCATCTCTAACGTCGTCGCGCGTCGGTCAGGAAATGTCCGAGAAATTTAAATTGGTTTACACGGTTCAGCTGTATACCGTTCAACATTCGGAACACCTACCGGCGGCCCTAAACACCATGTACTCAGTCTTCTTTAAATTATACACGAGACCATGCGACGCAGCGTAGGTTTCGCACACTCTCAGCATCTCTTCAATAGCTCTCACAGTTGGACCCAGCAGCACCATGTCGTCCGCGTAGCTGATGTTATTAATAGAAATACCACGAACCCTGCATCCAACACGCATGCTGCTCAGTCCAACTATGAGCTCATTTACATACAGGTTGAATACAGGAGCTTAGGCGAGGTCAAACCCCCCTGCCTCACCCCGCACTCCAACCTGTACGACTCAGAGAGGCTGTTAGCCCACTTCACACAGTTGGTCTGGTTCGTGTACCAATAACGACCTATCATCTCTGTCGGTACACGCCTGTCCTCCATCTTCCTCCAAAGCACATCATAAGCTACGAGATCGAAGGCTTTGGAGAGATCAAGAAAACAGGCGTACACCACCGGCGTCTTGCGGTCAGTATAATATTGGACAGTATGCTCGAGGCTCAAGATTGCACTTTCAGTAGATAGTCCAGGTTTGAAACCGAACTGCGCATCATGTAGATTCAGATATTTGGATAAATATGAGTCAAGCAAACCGTCCAACACTTTAGACGCAGTAGTGGCTAAAGAGATATCGGTCACTATGGGCACTATGATAGTTTTCATTAAGTCGTTTGGCAAATATGAGTGAGTTATGCACATAGTGAAGAACACAGACAAAACCCTGCCCAGATGTACCCCGGCATGCATGTTTGAATGTTACAATATAATATGTATATAGGTGCATCTCGAAGGGTGCATCGGTCGGGTTACATGAGAAGTACCTACACTGGAGGTACCTGTAGTGTAGGTGGTGTAGGTACACCAGAGGTACCGTCCCGTACAGTGCTAGTGCGGTGCTGGTGCTAGTGTATACCTGTGCGGCGACGAGGTACGCGAGCTGCTGGAAGAGGTCCCGCACGTCGCGGAGCGCGGCCTCGACCCGCGCCAGCTCCTCGTGCCGCGCCTCCGCCTCGCACAGCGCGCGCCGAGCCTCCGCCGTCTCCGCCTTCACCTGGGGGTCGTACAGGGGGGGTGTCACATACGTCACACGTCACCAGGTAGGTGAGGTACTTGACGGTACTCACGTTATCCACAAACAGGGAGAGGTTCCTCGAGTCCAGCAGACTCTGACACTCCTCATCCGATATTGTTAGGTTCGCTGTAAACAATATAAGTATTACGTAAACAACTACCCAACTGACCATACATACACGGTAGGAATGTGTAGGTGAGTATGTGTCGTATATGTAGCCCTATATACCTATAGGTAGAGGACGCTCGCTGGCTGCACCTCTACTAACGTGTATGTATGTATACCTCGCCGTGCAGGGAGGAGCAGGTGACATGCATGTTAGTGGTATTGTATTGTATGATACATAATATCTATATATATATATAAATGTAACTAACTCAACTTGATCTGTTCGTGTAGTATGGCGAGATGGTCTTGTCGCAGCGCGTCGAGCGCGGCGTGGTGTCTCGCGAGCGCGTCCACGTAGAGCGCGCGCGTGCACGCGTACTGCAGGCGTGCGATGCGCGCCGTGACGTCATTCCTCGCCGCACTCACGCCCACACTCGCCTCGAACTGTCGCAGCGCGCCGCACACCTTCAGCCCGACGCCGTGCGAGGACGTCACCGCGCTGTCCAGCTGCTCCTGCAACTCTGCAACACACGCCGCACCATGGTGGTGGCATGGCTACACTACACACACGCTCCCCACCTCGCTCCCCGCTACTCACGCCTGTTGGTGTGGAACGTGGGGTCCGAGTGCAGCCGCCGGATCAGCTGAGTGTTCCCCTCCAGCTCGTGGATCAAACCGCGCATACGTTCCACCTGGAACCACACAACACCTCGCTACTCACGGTATGTACAGTAGGTACTAGGTAGGTAGGTATACAGGGTGTCCGGTCATTCATGGATAAGCGGGCACCTACGGATAGAGGATACCCTGTGCCGGTTCAAAAAAATGAAAGTTATGTTCTATGAAAATGTCTCGATTAACGAGATATCCGCCATTTTTAGAAATTAAAATTTTCACTCCTTTCTTTATGTTTTTTGATGCCAAAACTGCAAATGAAGGAATTATTCCAATTTGTTTTTTGGATAGTATACCAGAATAAATGTGCTATCGAATGCAAACAATATTCTAGTTATGACACATTGAAAGTTAAATTTTTTGGGCTTAGCGTACATTTGTCAGAGGACGCAATTTTGTTTTTTAGATATCAAGACGGGGGGGGGGCTTAAATCCAAGTTTGAGGGATTGTAGCTCTTGTCTCACGGCCGCCATCTTGGAAAAACGGATTTAAACGGTTTTTGTTGCAAATATGATTATCTACAACTTCTATCAAGGAACTTTTAGTTTTTCAAACAAGTTTCATACAAATGGTTCGTATAGAAATTATAATTCCTTTGTTTTTGTGCAGAATTAACTCGGGTGTCATTTTTGTATATATATAGTAATGATTAATAGAAACAATATCCGGTCAAAAAACCGGCACTTGAAAATTAAAATTCCTAAGTGTATGGAGGCCGATTATCAGGCCGCCGTGTGTCGTGGCCGCTTCCCCTGTCGTCTGCGACCGGAGCGGCTGGCGATCTGACCCATCGCAGGGGACCATCGCCGTCCAGACACTGGGCTGTCCATCCGCATGGTCCCCGGGATGCCACGTGCTCTGGTGCGTCGCAACAAGGGGGGAGGCTCCTCACGGACAAATGCCGTCGGGGCTGCTGTTGTACGCGAAAGTTATCCCGGTAGCTCCAACAATAGGCATCGAGCCGGAGCACCTTGGGGTTATAGTCGGTTGGAGCCCGACATTACCACCTCAGGGCAAAGATAAAGGTAGGTATAGGTACATACATCACGGAACATGTTGTCGATGTCACCACCAGCACCAGCGCCAGCGCCAGCGCCAGCACCACCAGCAGCGGCCACCAACTCGACGGTGTCCCGGTACACGCAGCCATCCCCCCCCGCGCTCGCAGACAACTGCAACAACAACCGACATGTAACTACCTACAGACAGACAGTGTAACGTAATACTATTTAATTTTCATTTCAACAATATATTTCGTAATAAAATATACGAATAAGTAAAAAGTTCACATTTTACTTATTCGTACACAGACCCCGCAACATCGCTCGCTACAACATCGATCTAATGATATTTGTCTGAAGGAGTAACAAACAAACATACACACAAACGTTCACATTTACAATACACTACGTTAGTTTGTTGACGGTTGACGGTGAAGATGATACCTTTATGTGGTGAAGTTACGTTATTCATAAAAACTGTAAGTTTACAGTAACATTGAACTAATGTGAGAGGTAGGTAGGTACCTTCACCTATAATGTCAGTCATATACTCGTAGTTGACGTCATTTGCAATAATTGCTACTTTAGTAATATTATTACATTATAATGGATGCATAGTCATTGATTATATTATCTATTAATTTGTTATGTCAACATATTTAATGTACACTGGTCCGACAGGTAGATATAATGCGGCACGGGGCGGCACGGTGTGGTAGGTAGGATAGGACTCCAGTCAGCATCCTCCTATAGGTGTGGTGTAACCAAGGTGGCCGACACATGCACTCATAACGTCCGGTTTGTTTACATACATCATACAGTACACGATAGAGACACGCTACTAGGACACACACACACACACACACAACACACATGTGACAAGAGGGCGCTGCGTGTGTGTAGTAGAGTATAAAGAGACTCACGCGCTGCAGCTCAGCGAGACGGTCCCTGGTCCTCATGGCGTCCCCTCGCGTCTCACGTCCGTACCGTCCGGTATCTAATCGTACACTGATAACGTCACCCGTCCTCGTGTGATACGATACGATAGCGTGTCGACTCACCACACTACACTACAGTACAGTACAGTACAGTACACGGCCTAGCGAGGTACGAGTACACACCCCCCCTACAGCCCGCGCGTCCAACGATCTACTAGATAGCGGACGTTCACATCTCACGCGATGCACCGTACACACACACACACACACACACCACCTCGCTAATTGTTCACTTCAAGTGATAACAAACCAGGTCTAGTGTAAGTAGGTAACTACCTGATGTATCAGAGAGTATACCTACCTACCTAACCTACCTATAATATACTATACCATACCTACCTGACTGAAGCCCGCGCCGAGGTGAAAATAATATAATGATGTACCTACCTACATAATACCTATAGGTAGATGTAGATAGATATGTAACTGTCGAGTCGGTAATAAGCGATGGCTCATGTTTGTTGACTCGACAGATTAGCGACAACATTATACATACACACGTGTGTGTGTGTGTGTGCGCCTCCTGCTACTGCCGTGTGTAGAGTAGGTGTACGTACAGTACATACCTACTAGATAGCGAGGCGGGCGCCGGCGTACGGTGGGCTGAAAATCGGCCTCCATAGACTTAGGTAAGTATTTCAATTTTCAAGTGTCGGTTTTTTTTCCGGATATTCCTTCTATTAGATAGTAATATATACAAAAATACACCCGAGTTTATTCTGCACAAAAACTAAGGAACTATAATTTTTTGATTTGGTGAACACCTGCCAGTTCAAGGCAGTGTGACGTCACACGTCGTTACTGGAACGCCTCATCGTGTGTGGAACGCCTCATCGTGTAGCAACGTTTTATCGTTGCCATGGTTACCATCAATGTTTTCTTATAACGTTATCACACGTAAAATTATCGTCCGGAAACAGACTTTACAGACAACCATTTTTTTTTTACGAAAAATTTGTATGAAACGTGTATGAAAAACCTAATTACTTACAGGTGGTTATAGTACTAATTATTTGTTTGTGATTTTTTGTCATACTCCATTTTAAATACCTACCCAGTACTACCCACCATTTTAAATTATAATACTTACCTTCGTTTTTGTGCAGAATTAACTCGGGTGTCATTTTTGTATATAATTTTGTATAAGTAATAACTAATAGAAGCAAAAAAACCGGCACTTGAAAATTTAAATTCCTAAGTCTATGGAGGCCGATTTTGATCCCACCGTGCGCGGCGCGGGCGGCGATGTAGCAGGACGAGAGGAGAGGAGAGGAGCAACAAACATACATCTATCATAGGTACAACATACATAATGGTCGTAAAGTGTCGCGCGTCACTCACTCGTGTCACACACTACACGTTAAGTACCTCGACATTCAGTGACCTTACTAATTAATTAACAACAATGGAATGGCGGTACATTATATTCACGTATATAATGTTGACACTGCGCGGGCGCGGGGTGTAATAACTACAGACAACAACATACCTAGGTAGGTAGAAATATACAAGTATAGGCGCGCTTGCGTAATGAGCAGCTTGTTGCTGACTCAACGCCAACGACTAGGCCGCGGCCGGCTAGCGACTACTGGCCGGCTGTAGTATGTAAGTAGATAGGTACATGATGTGTGTCTAATGTACACCTAAGTTTAATGTGTACCTACGCGTCACGTGACGTCACGGTTGTAGTGCGACGCGCGATGCGAGACGCATCACGTGGTAGGTAGGTTAGGTACACTCCCGGTGCATCAACAAGCAAGCTTCTCCTTACACTAGTTACTTAACTAGGGTTGCCATTGCCATCTCAAAATTCTGCCAAACAGGACAATACGCGTGAAAACCCCGGATTTTGGAGCTTAAACCATCTCAAGTTTGGTTTTTTCCGACAATCTCGGAAAAATCAACTTTATATTTATTTTAAACATTACCTAAGAACCTATTGAATAGTTAGTTTTTAACCGACTTCAAAAAAAGGAGGAAGTTCTCAATTCGTCGCGTATATATATATTTTTTTTTTTATGTATGTTCGCCGATTACTCAAAAACGCCTGGACCGATTTGGAAAAATCTTTTTTTGTATGAAAGGGGATAACTCAGAGGTGGTCCCATAAAAATTAAATGAAGATCTGATGAGGATCTTCGGAGTGATGAACAGAATTGCACCTCGAGAGTGCAGCAAATTGCTCAGTTTTCGTTTTCCACCAGTAGAATTGGGCCATAAACTAATAGTTACCGATAAATGGAATATCTGAAACCACCTTCTCATCAGAAAACTCTTCAATCGGTTACGATTACAGGTTACAATTTGAAGAATTTAGTCGAATTTAGTCGCCGGACTGGGCTTGTATGAATGTTAATAGAGAACCGAGAATAGAGAATTGGAGTGATGAACAGATCTGCACAGCGAGGTTCAGCAAATTGCTCAATTTTCCATTACCACTAGTAGAATTGGCCCATACACTAATAGGTACCTATCGACGAATGAAGCATCTGAACCTTCTCATCACCAAACTCTTCAATGAGTTACGATTAGGTACAGGTTGCAATTTTAAGAAATAGTCGCTTTCGCTTCATGGAGTAGAATTTTCAGTGTCAGCGGCACTAAAAATGGTTAAATAAAAAAATAAATTAAAATTTAAAAAACCGACTTCAAAAAACCTAAAAACAAAAACTAAAAAAAATTGAAAAAAAATCCTGGTAACAAAAACTAAAAAAAACCTGAAAAAGAAACCTGAAAAAAAAAACTAGAAAAAAACTGAAAAAAAAAAACTAAAAAGTGAAAAATAATCCATTTCAGGTCACTAAAACAGCAGATAACTTAAACATACTTGGAAGTCGGACTGGGTTAGATTGAATGTTGAGAGATATAATATTATAGGAAACAAATGGTGTCACCCAGTCCGACTTCCAAGTATGTTTAAGTTATCTGCTGTTTTAGTGACCTGAAATGGATTATTTTTCACTTTTTAGTTTTTTTTTTTCAGTTTTTTTCTAGTTTTTTTTTTCAGGTTTCTTTTTCAGGTTTTTTTTAGTTTTTGTTACCAGGATTTTTTTTTCAATTTTTTTTAGTTTTTGTTTTTAGGTTTTTTGAAGTCGGTTTTTTATACATTTTTATATCTATACTAATATTATAAAGCTGAAGAGTTTGTTTGTTTGTTTGTTTGAACGCGCTAATCTCTGGAACTACTGGTCCGATTTGAATGATTCTTTCAGTGTTGGGTAGTCCATTTATCGAGAAAGGCTATAGGCTATGTTTTTTTTTCTTCAAAATTAGGGATCCGTAATAAAATTGCTATTTTGTAACACAAGGTGTAAAATCGAAAACCTATTTTTGCGTGCGCTGCAAAAACTATTGACAATAGAACAAAATGATGTACTACGGGTTTGTAGATCCCATTAAGACCTACAAAAAAGTCCGCGAGAACATATATCTAGCTATCATGGTTTAATCACAATAACCGATTTTGTGTTCAAAATAATTATCAAATCGTCTGAAGAAAAAAAACTACGTTAAATATGTATCGTAATATTAATCTTTATCGAAATTAAGCATTATGTTATTAAGAGTATTTATGTAGAAGTAAAATACTTTTTGTTTCATCTCAATCGGATATTTCGTTTAAAAGTTATCACGTGTGTAAGATGTTAAGGTCCGTATTAATTGGTATTAATAAACCGAACTCAATATCAATTTCAATCTTGAGTTTGCTCTTGAGTTGTTGCGCTGATTAATAAACCTATCTTAAGACGCGATTAAAGAGCGACGTATCACTTGAGTCATATCATATTAATAAATCAAACTCAGCTCTCAAGATATGTCTCAAGATGTAGTTTCGTGAACTCAAGTCTGATTGCGGGTCATACAAATCTTACATTTTTTTAAATGTTTTCACATTAAAAACAAGTTGACAGCAAAATATGACGACACTACCTACCATAGGGTAAGAACATATCATTCAAGGCAAGAACAAAGCGTTACTGTCATTCAAGATCAGTCTCAAATCTCAAGAGCGATATCAGCCTGGTTAAAACTTGAGTTTTATCTATTAATTAACGCCTAACTTAAGATAGTGACCCCATCTCAAGACTCACTCGATTGATACGCACTCAAGATCGATATTGAGAGCGATTTATTAATACGGGCCTAAGAGTTGGTACCTATTAATGAGTTATGGGCCATAGAGTTTTTTATCAACATAAAATCCTGTAATAATCTTTTTCGAAATATGTATATTTGTTGATGATTGTAAGTATAAGATCTTTGAAGCGTAGGTATCTATACTAATATTATAAAGCTGAAGAGTTTGTCTGTTTGTTTGTTCGTTTGTTTGTTTGAACGCGCTAATCTCAAGAACTACTGGTTCGAATTGAAAAATTATTTTTGTGTTGGATAGTCCATTTATCGAGGAAGGCTATAGGCTACTTTTTATCCCGATATTCCCACGGGATCGGGAGTTACGCGGGTGAAACCGCGGGGCGCAGCTAGTAATTAATATAATCATAAATCGGCCAAGTGCGAGTCGGATGTCGAGCACGAAGGGTTCCGTAACATTATTATATTCTGTTTTAGTATTGTTATAGCGGTAACAGAAATACATAATCTGTGAAAATTTCAACTGTGTAGCCACATGTGTAGCTATCACCGTTCATGAGATTCAGCCTGGTGACAGACAGACAGACGGACATTCTTAGTAAAAGGGTCATGTTTTGATTACCCTTTGGGTATGGAACCCTGAACATGACCTCGGACGTCCAGGGTTTTATTTTGCAGTGCGGGCAAAGCGACTCGAAACTTTGTAATTTTTAGTTTTTTTGTGTCAGCAGCCGGGGTTTCATTTGTGCCGGTTGTGCCCGGACTAAAAATGACACCGCGCCAGGACGGTCCCTGGACGTCCTCTAAGGTGAGCGCACACCTAGCCGCACCGCACGCGCCGCAGCGAAGGATATCCCCAAGGACGATGCTGATGACGTCACCAACCCGGCGCTGCGTGCATACAAACGGACCGCACCGCACGCGCCGCTAGGTGCGGCTAGGTGTGCGCTCACCATAAACCCGGACGGATGGCAACCCTAGTCTTTACACACTGTCACAACAATATCGTAGGTACCAATAATTAAACTATTTGAATTATTTTAATGGTCACAGGACATTTTGATTCTTAATTTGTCCCGGGTCTGCAATTCTTGACTCCGACGTAGGTACGTATCTATACTATAATATTATAAAGCTGAAGAGTTTGTTTGTTTGTTTGAACGCGCTAATCTCAGGAACTGCTGGTTCGAATCGAAAAAATATTTTTGTGTTGGATAGTCCATTTATCGAGGAAGGTTATAGGCTACTTTTTATCCCGATATTCCCACGGGATCGGGAGTTACGCGGGTGAAACCGCGGAGCGCAGCTAGTTGTAAATAATAGTGAGGTATGAACTCAAATTCTATGAAATAATACTTACCTACTATAACTAATTGGTAGACCATCGATGGTCAATAATAAACAATCAAAGAAACCTCAATTATTTTAAGTGCACAGTAAATTAATTTTAGGCAGGTACTTACCTACTTACTATTTTTTGTTAGGTGTAATTAATGCTCTGCACCCTGATTTCGTTAAGTTGTCGATTTATGAGCTGCTTCATGTTTATGAGCCATCTTTACTGCCTAAGTACTGTCATCTGTCTTTATAGGTAGGTACAAATATTGGATTTGACACAGTTTTTTCTGATGATGACGCGAATACTTGCATCATACTGTAACGGAACATCCTTTATCCATTAGGTTATAAAATTAAAATTCTCAGGGCGCAGCTAGTTATTAATAAAAAGTAGTTTGAATTATTTAACGTTGTTTAAAGATTCACTACTGTCGTAAGTTCCGGGAGGTGAGTGATACAAATCGCTGAAGCCATTCTCAGGTTTCTTTATAATGAATTATAATAGTAGGTCACTATAGTAGTAATAATAGAAATATACTGAATTTAAATTTTAGAACTTTTCAATGAAGTTATTTTAGGAAAAATTACTTTGGCTTAGAGTCTTAATCGCCGTCATAATTTTTGGGGGGCGATTGTAACGGAACAACCTTCTTCCGTTGGGTTATAAAATTAAAATTCTCAAAAATATTATAAAACCTTTTTGAAGATTCCGATCTTTTTAGAAAACAATTAGTATTTTAAAATAAAAAAGGTATTCTTGACAGCATTGGAATATTGTCAGAGAAAAGTCAGGTGATAAAAAATTCAAAAGAACAAGAAGAGAATTTAGTGAAAATTATTCTGCACAAGGTAATCTTAGGTACCGTCCAAAACATTATACCGTCCACTCTCATTGCTGTAGTTTTTTTCCTCGACCCACTTGACATTGGCAGAATTGCGCCTTTATGTCAGCAATCAGCCATACAAAAAAGTTGAAGTTGAAGTTGAAGAAGAGAATTTTACTAGGAAAAATCCGCTGATAATATTCGAATATTTGCATGGTTGAATGAGCATTTAACATGGATTTACATGTGCTGGGATAATGCCCCATTCGACTTATGTATGATTTGAGGTAGGTGGTACTTTAGTACTTTCCTACTGAGCATTTTACATAATATATTTCCTTTCACAGATTAATAAATTATATAAGTCGGTTTTTAGTTCTGTTATAAAATCGTATTCCTGTTCAGTTAATTGTTCTGTATGACTATTACATTATGTAGTGGATTGCTATTGTAGTAGCTTGTCTTTTAGATTAGAGCTTGTGGATTTTGAGATCATAGATAGAATGGTAGCATTTATAGTTGTAGGCATTACCCAGTCATTGGCGGCCGGATTGCGGGTACGATATTATCTCCAAGTAGGCGATATAACTTTACAGGAGACACGTCTAGTATCGTCTGGATATAATGTTATAATATACAATATGGAATGTGTATTCGTTCCATAATTAGTTTATCTATTTGCCCTGTGTTAGGGATGTTATGATGAAATGCTCACACTGCTTTTCTTTACAGACCAAATGGCAATGATGATCTATCTATAAATGCGAAGCAGTTTCTAAATATACAGACATACGCAAGTGAACCAAGCTTGTGAACCAACACTTATGAACCAGGCTTGTATATTGTAAAACTTGGGAAACGTCAGGTATAAGTAGATCCTAAATATATACACATGTGCAAATGAACCAAGCTTATGAACCAACACTTATGAACCAGGCTTGTATATCGTAAAACTTAGGAAACGTCAGGTTTCCAACGCCGCGATGAGAGAGGAAGGAGTTAACCAGTGTCTACCAATCATATTATTATTATATTATAAATTTATTATGTGATTTATATTAAATTGTCTATATCTTGACTTATCACTATCATTACATAGTATAAAACAAAGTTGCTTTCTCTGTTCCTATGCCCTATGTCCCTATGTATGCTTTAATCTTTAAAACTTCGCAACGGATTTCGATGCGGTTTCTCTTAATAGATAGAGTGATTCAAGAGGAAGGTTTATATGTATAATACATACATCATATTAACCTATTTACCCGTCCTTCCTTACGAATTATTTTGGTTTTAGATTATTTAAAAATATTTTGCTAGGAATCTCGAGTCACTAGAACCTGGTTACTACACTTCATATCTAGGGTTTATTTCCACTAGACGTCACGTGCCATATTAAACTACAACTCTCCATATTAAAATAATAAATATAAAATTTTCTATATTAAAATAATAAAAATAATAAAATAAAATAAAAATATATTAAAATAAAATGCTAAATTTGTTTATTAAAATAGTAATAAAATAGAATTAAGTTAGGTAGTTTATTTACGTTAAAAATAGGAGGGGGGGGTTTTTTACAATACATGTCGCAAATAATAAACATATTTTCCGAAAGCTTAAATAAGAAATTTGACATAGATATAATTCGATTAAATAAATATTTGTTTTTACCTCTATACGCATTTTAAGTAATGATTATTGTTTCTAGCCTTTGTGAAGAAAATACGAATATTTTGCTAGTAATTAGTAATTTTATTTTATAAGTTAAAGTAAGTCCTGATGTGGTCCTGATTCGCCTGAGATACAGGAATCTCCTAGTTCAGGCATAATGTGTTTTTATTGTTCTCTTGTATGTTTAGTTCTAAGTTTACTATGTAAAATATGTCTTGATTAAATAAATTATTATTATTTTTTATTTTTTTATTTATCTATCTAAGGATATGAAAACCAACTTCAGACAAGTTAAAATGAAACTACGCTTGACGCGCCTAATAAATGTTGTCATTCTATGATAGCATCGTTTGTTATGCCAATATTCCTAATGGATCAGGACTTCAGTAAGTAGGTATTTCATATATTACCTGCAAGGTAGTATCCCATATCGGTGGCGACAGTCTGCTAAACACTTGCGCAGCACATTTTACTTATTTTATTTTTAGATAAGTACTTTCTCTGGTAGCATGTAGTTCTCACTTAGCTTGGGAATAAGCCTTAGCCTTAGCTTTGCCTTTATATCCAGGTTTTTCTTTATTTGATAACAACAAATGTTGTTAATGTCATCATGTCATAAGCCAATGATATCACCTCGAATAATAATTGAGATCACCCATTTACTAAAGCACTCTCTATCTTTTGCTGGGTTTGGTTTGGAAACTTAAGGAAGTACTTACCCTACCTACTTAATGTCTTGTGTGACCCTGAAATAAATATTTTTACAAAATAATCCTTCATTCTCTTACATAAAATAGTCTTAGCTAATTGTCACACGACAAGAGAACACAAGATTTCTTTTTTTACTTATCCCCGTTTCTGCTGGCATGAGAAAAGGGCTGGCCTTTTCTCATGCGAATACATTTACAAAAACTGAAAATATCAGTAGGCAATAGGCATTTTTGTCTCTGTTTAGTGTTTAGTGGGACAGTGGGAAGGGGCACCACATTAGTCAAGTTACAAGCAACGGCTACACTAACAGGAATAGGTACATTGTATACTGAGAGTTTTGAAATCTTTTTTTAGTAGGTAGGTAGGTAGGTAAATGAAGAGGTTATGTGCCGGTTCGTTTTTACCTATAGGATATTTAAAATTAAAATAGCTTACCTCCAGACTCCATAGGTACACCCAGGAACACAACAATTATTTCCAGACATCGACATACTATCAGATTAGCTTCTTATACAATCTATGAGTAAACTTCCGATCCGAGTCTCACACACAATCACATAACACCGAGTCACTACCTCACAACAATACTTCGAGTCTATGTCCCCCTATCAGCACAACAATAACTTATAGATACCGGAGGAGAAAACTCAACTCAACGGATATCAAAACGCTGTTTAAAAACATAATTTAGCGGCGCTAAAAATATTGACAATCATAGACGGGCATGACCTAACCCACAGAGTATAATATTAAATACGGAAAACCCTGAGGGAAAACCTAACCATAACGAACGACGTCAACTTCATGAGCAAAGCGCGCCCTCTGTGTATTAAAGTGTGTAACGCGTCGCGACCGACGAACACGCGCTGAGCTAGTCCACCGTCCTACAACTAGATGGCAGCACGGTGCCGGCGCGGCGCGGTCGTGTTAGTTGCGGATATCGCACACTAGATGGCACTATATGATACTTTTACAATACTTTAATTAGGCCCAAATAATACCCTAATAATTTGTTTGTTAATAATAATAATTAGGGTATTATTTGTTCTCAGACATTATTTGAAGTTAGCTATGTGAGGTAGGCGAGGATCTTTATTATATCGATACCTTGTACATATTATGACGACCCAGTTGGCACAATGGTTACCATGCCGGACTGCCAAACACAGGGTTGCGGGTTCAATTCCCGCCACAGACAAGTATTTATGCTTAGATATTTGTCTGTTGTCTGGTTCTTTCTATGTACAAATACAAATAAAATAAGTATTTACAAAAGAAAAGTATATAAGTAGTATATCCGTTGTCTAGCACCCATATAAGATAAGTCTAGTTACTTAGCTTGGGGCTAGATGGCGATGTGTGAAATGTCCTGCAATATTTTTTTTATTATTTTTTATTATACAGGTTGAATTTTTTATGTGGGCTTCAGGGCTATATCCTAAACTTTAAGAGATAGCGAAAATTGCTCAAAAGGAGTTGGGTGCCCGATTTCGACAAAAACTAAAATTGCATCATTAGATTTTAGAAAAAGTCATTAAGCTATCGATCCCTAGCCAGGAATCGAACCTGCACCTTTTCTTTTTTTTTTTAAACAAAATATGCCTGCATTTGATCTCATCTCACCTGATGGTGTCGCGAAGATGAGGCCGAGGATGTAGCATGCTCGCCTATAGAAGGTAAGTACCTATTCACTGTAGACTTGAAGACTCGAAGGTTGTAGTTTTGTACCCAGTTGCATATTATGTCATATTATGTCAGCTAACTGTTGAGGTCAAATAGTCTCACAGGGCTAGTGTCACACTCTAACTCGACATTTATTTATCACATTTGATATGATTCACATGAAACCACATTGAAGCGTCTTACAAACTAAGTTAAGGGGGGTCCATACGCCAACGACCTTGGTACACAGCCTACTAAATTTTAATAGTTACTACTGGCACCGGTCGCCTTCGTTGGTGAAAATTGTTGATTGTTACGAATGTGTTTTGTTTTTCTCAAAAGTGCTGAGATGGAATTGTAGGTGAGATTTTTACCGACAATTTAGTGTGATTTTGAGCTAAAAATTTCTTATAGTTTTGAAGCTATCCTATCCTAAAATAAATAATTAAAATTAGTCTAGCTTTGAAATGACAAAGAATTTTCGTCTCGAAATTTCCCCTAAAATATCGGTAAAATGTCACCTATAATTCCATCTCAGCACTTTTGAGAAAAACAAAACACATTCGTAACAATCAACAATATTAGTTGTAAGCGACGGGTATTACTGGCGCGTTGCGTTTGGCAGCATAAGCAGCCTCAACACGCTGAAAACAAAAGAAAACACAAGAAACTCATTTGTGTTCCATCCGTCCCCGTGGTCTACCTGGTGTATCATGGTTGTAGTGTAGAGAGTAGAACTAGTTGCTATACCTACCTACCTACCTACCTAGTGTAGTGTATATGAGCAAGGAGGAGTTGACATCGGGTTCATAAATAAAAGTCATGTAATGGGAGAGTCTATCATGTTTTATTGTAACATACAGATAGTTTTCTACACATCCACCATACTCGTAGGTACATACTCGCTGTATGAGCGCGGCGCGACCGGCGCGCGCGCGGCGGCTGCGCGTGCGCTACATGATATGAGCTCCCCTCGGAGAGCGGGTGTGGACGCCGCGCGCCGCGCGCCGCCGCTCGACGCTCGCTCCACGAACATAAATAATTTCACGTAATATAATCATACTCGATAAACTTACGACTACCTATACTATACCTATACTATAGGGAGGTCACCCCCCGCCCCTACCCCCCTACCGCGGGGGAGGGGGCGCGGGGGGTAGGGCCGCGGATATACACCTATATACACAGTATACGCCAGTCTGTCTGTACACGACGTTCATCACTATTTACACGAGAGATATGTGTTCAGTCGGCGCGGTGTGGGGCGCGCGCGAGCAGCGCGAGGGGCTGGAGCGCGGCGTGCGCGTGCGCCGCGAGGGCCGCGTGGGCCGCGTGCGTCGCGTGGCCCGCGTGCGTCGCGTGGCCCGCGTGCCCGGGGTGCGCGAGCCCGGGGTGGGCGAGCCCGAGCGCGCCTCCGCCGCCCTCGCCCGCCGGCGGGTTGATCCGCTTCTCCTGCAACACGACAACGATCGAGCCGGTGAACATGGCAGCTCGGGCTCGGAGCCTGCGGCGTGCGGGACACCGGGACACCTACCTTCTGCCGACGATTGCAGAACCAGACGCGGACGACCTCCTTCTCCATGCAGAGGGCGTCAGCGAGCGCGGCGATCTCCTCGCTGGTCGGCTTCGGGTTGTGGAGGAACGCCTTCTCGAGGGCGACGCGGACGCCGGACTCGATGGAGGTGCGCTTCTTGCGGCGGCGACCGACCGCCTCGGCCAGGCCGGCGCCGAGCCCCGGGCCCCCCCCGGGCCCCGCGCCGCACCCGCCCCCCGCGCCGCCAGCCAGCGACGAGTCCGCGTCCTCGAGCCACTTCTGCAGCAGCGGCTTCAGCTTGCACATGTTCTTGAAGCTCAAGTTGAGCGCCTCGAACCGCGATATCGTCGTCTGCGAGAAGTCGTTGCCGTACAGCTTGCCCATGGCGAGCCCGACGTCGCCCTGGGTGAACCCTGCACACATCACGTATATAGATAAGGAAGGGTCCCCGAGGTCGAGTAAAATCGTCCAGACGGGAGGATGCCATGTCGTGTAACATCCGTGAAGGTTGCGGCAGAAGGTACGTAGGTAGAAGTAGGTACTGACCGAGTTTGATGCGTCGCTGTTTGAACGTCTTGGCGAAGTGTTCGAGCTCCTCGAGGTCGGCGGTGTCGTCGGCGGCGGGCTCGAGGGCGCGCGGCTTGTGCGCGTGCGCGTGCAGTGGCGTCGTGAGCAGCGCCGGAGGCGGGGAGCGGGCCCGGCCCGAGCCCGGCGTGAGCGGCGTAAGGAACGCGCCGGCGCCGGGGGGCGTGCGGCGCGGGGAGGGGGACCGCGCCTGCAGCGCCTGCAGTTGCTGCGCGGCCGCCTGCGCCACCGCCTGCTGCACCTGCACGACAGACAGACACATGGCTGTAGTGTCACACGAGGAGCAGGACGAGGACGAGGAGCACGAGGACGGTGACGTACCTGCGTGTGTAGCAGCAGCGAGTGCGCGCCGTGCTGCGTGAGGAGCAGGTGTTGCAGCTGCGCTAGCGCGTTGCCCGCGCCCGCCGCGTTCTGTAACATGGCAGGGTGTCGACGTCACATAGGTACCTACCTGTACACGTTGTGTAGCTGGTAGATGTAGAGAGGTATACTCACGAAGACGGCGGCCGCAGTGGCGGCGGAGGAGCCGGCGGTGGCGACATGGGGCTGCAGGTGGGGGGCGAGGGGGCCGCGCGGGGGGGGCGAGGGGGCGCGCTCGTCCCCGCTGTTCTCTCCCTCGCCGCTGTTCGAACCATCTGTAACGTCATCGCGACTACGTTACACACACACAACTACACGCTGCTTTGTAAACATTAGAGGGCTATGCGCCGGATATTATCCATACATCATAATATGTGACGTACACGCCCGCCCCGGGTCCCACCCCGGGCCCCAGGCCCCGGGCGCGTCCCGGACACGGTGCTATTTCACGACACGATATTGCTTCGAATTAGGCGAAACTGTTTATTACAAGTATTTTTTAAAACAGATAAAATACAAATGTACGTAAAACCCGTCGAAGCCAGCTCGGTGTGCTCTGCCTGGCTTCACGTACTGCCACATTTATACAGGGTGAAATTTAACAGGCCTTCGGGGCTACATCCTATACGATAAAACATTTAAAGTGTTGGCTTGAAAGCAGTTGCGGGCCCGATTGCCCGAAAACAAATTGATTAAATTTTATTAATAAACCTGGTCTGGGTCGATACCCGGCTAGGGTAATAATTAATTTAAAAAAAATTTAATGATGCAGTTTTCATTTTTCGGAAAATCGGGCTCGCAACTTCTTCACAATTTTTCGCGTATAGTTTGGTTTAGGAAATAGCAATGAAAGCACATTTAAAATTCACCCTGTATAATGTGTATATAGGTAAGTAAGTATAATGTATTGTATGAATGTAACCCTTCAACGTAGTGTTGTATTGTACGTATATATTGGGTGTAGTGTAGACAATGTACGAGCGCGCGCGACACAGTGCGAGGGGTGACGCCGGCGCCGGCGCGGGCTGCTGGAGGTAGTCGTAGGTAGCTACACCACAAGGTACACGTGACAGATGTGAAGGGAAGGGTTGCGTCCCGGCCGGTACACGCGCGCACCGCGAGGATAGCGACCCGACGCGACGACACAATGCGCACGCGCACGCGACACACGCGCCACGCGCCGGTAAGGAAGTGAATCTTGTCCGTAGGTACGTACAGGTGACACAGGTAGGTACCTAGTATATGCGCGGAACACGGCACTCGGTTCTATATCTATCTATAATATAAGAGGAAAGGGAAGTAGGTGTATCCATATAACGAGCGTAGCTGTAGCTTAGTTCTTCGCTAGATGTCGTACGATATTTATTGTATTAAATTTATTATAATGAACTATCAGAAGTAGTAGTAATTATTAATTAAGTAGGTACCTACCTACTTCACAATATCTCATCTAAACACGAAATATAACAAAAGAAACAGAATAAATTAGAGATAACATCTAATTAACATATAATTGTGAGCTCGCTGTAATTATAATTAGAAGAATCGTTATTCATTACGTTTGGTTCGATATATCTACCTACCTACTAGCTAGATAGACATACAATATAGTATATGATAGACTAGAGCGTTCGGTATAGATAGAGTAGATAAGGTAGGTACGGTAAGGTAGGGAGAGGTTGTAAACCGAAGCGATACCTTCATTAAGTGCAAGTATAGTCAATAATCAACTCGTTCCGTAACCATAAAATATCAAGTCAATTGGAAATTAAATCTCTCTAATAGGTTCCCAATCATTATAAAATGTAAAAATATATTGCTTATTTTATTTTTTGCAAGTTGTCTGTTCATTACAAGAAACGAAACGCGACGGCCATGATGGTGACGTTACGTTTACAACCTATATACCTACCTACCTACTCAGTACACATTTAACATGACCTCCATGGAGTGAGCCTTTAAAGCATGAAACACGACGTCATCGATTGTCTCCTGCGATGATTCAAATTGATAAAAAAAAAATTGGTTTTTCAATGAATAATCGTTTTATTGGAAGAAAATATTATAATCGTAAGAGGTAGGTATAATATAATCGCTTGCAACTTTTGAAATATCCCTTCAGAGAGTAGCACCGACTAGAGAGTGTGGTAAATGTTGACATGTAACGTAGTTAGCTAAGCAATGATGCTGATGTACTCTCTATATAGTAGTATAGATAGATAGATATGTATGTATTATATATCTATATCGGGCTGCAGTAAATTGTTGTGTTGTTTGTTATATACCGCCTCTAATACATTTCAAGTAAGTATATCAAGAGAAGTACCTACGAGGTGTAGAGTAGGTAGGTATAGAGGTGAATGTACTCGTTGCTTGAGGATGGCTAGAGTCGCGAGTGGATGGCGGGTCCAACCGCGTCGGCGTCTACGTCGTTACATGTATGGTACCTACGTGTGTTGTACAGTGTGTCCCGTAATGAATGGACATGCGGGCACCCACGGATAGAGGACACTGTGCCGGATCAAAAAAACGAAAGTCTGTTATTCTTAGCGACAGTCAAGCGACAGTCAAGCGTCACTAAAGGCCTTAAATTCCTGCAAGGTCAACTCAAAACTTGTCCTAAATGCGGTGAAAACTTTAAACAAGTTGGGCCGCAGGAACAAACTACGACTACTATGGGTCCCAGGCCATGTAGGAATAACGAGAAATGAGAAGGCTGATGAGCTAGCGAGGACAGGATCGGCAAGTGCTATGCTTGGACCTGAACCATGTATGGGCCTGCCAGCATGCACAATCATAAAGGCCGTAAAGGATTACGCTGATAAGAAACACACGCAAGAGTGGGAAATCAGTCAAGGGTTGCTACATTCGAGGAAATTCATAGGTAGCAGCACCAGAGGGGCTTCTAAATTTATATTGAACAACAGCAGAAGCAAAGCACGAGCTGTGGTTGGTGCCTTGACAGGACATTACGGAACCAATGACATGCTTTTAAAAATGAAGTTAACCTCAAATAATGACTGCAGAGCCTGCGGTGATGTCAGGGAAACTATGGAGCACGTACTGTGTGAATGCGACGTCTTGGCAGCGAAGCGTATGAGCCTCCTTGGGAATGCATATCCCAAACCGGAGGAATATAGGTTTCTTCCTCTCAGTGGGATCACCGCGTTAATCGACCACTTCTTCAAAGAGTAAGAAACATTAAGGTAGGGGTAAACACAAAAGATCCCATTGGGTCGAAGTGTTGCTGGCTATATTGTGTCAGCCCCATCCCCCAATAGATGAAATAAGATAAGATTTCATCAAATTCGGCCCAGTTGTTTCGAAACCTATTCGTTGCAAACTAAATATATTTCCTCTAATACCTATACCAATAGATTAACAAATTGAAATACAAGCAATGTATAAGTACCTATATAATTACTTTATTACAATTTGAAACATTCGTTTGACAACTATCAGCTGAAATCAATTACACAAATAAATATCACTTTCTGAATAAGACAAAATAATAATATGTAAAGCAAATGTAACTTTTATAATTTAGGTATAAAAATATATTTTTTTTGCAAAATTAACAGGTTCGATTCCTGGCTAGGGTAATAAGTTTAAAAAAAATCGAATGATGGCAGTTTTAGTTTTTGTAAAAATCAGGCACGCAACTCCTTTCAGCATGTTTAGCTATCTCTTGTAGTTTAGGATATGCCCTGAAGGCCCACATAAAAAATTCATTCATTTATAAAGGGTAAATGAAAGAATAAAATGAAAAAGGCAAAAAAAAAACACTTTTTTGATTGGTTTCTTATGACGTCATCATGTAAAATGATCGTCCATAAACCGAAGTCACGCAGACTACCACTTTTTTATTGTTAAAAAAACTTTTAAGTGCCTTTCATTGGTATTTAAGAAGAATTGAAAATTTATGTTGATAAATGTTTAAGTATATAGAATTCGTTTTTGACTGATGACTATTTGACTGATTAATAATAAAGTACCTACTTAAGACTGATTTGCCATTCGATTATATTTATAATTTCATTAGAATTTTACAAGACATTAATCGAAAAATTTTGATTTTACGTACGTACAATATTTTTGTCGTACCTATTAATCCTCAATAATGTAAGGTGTCCGGCATTTCTACCCAATTGTCCGTAGAACGAACGAACGAAGCGAACATTAGGTTTGTGGAGTTGGCAACCCTATCTGCGTTATAGATAAGACGAAGTTATATATAATAATATTTCAGCGACTTATCTTCTAACAGTATAAAATATAACAGAAAAAACCCATTTAGTCCCGATTATATTAAGTTCCATGTTAATATAATAACAATAATATGTTGTGATCCTTCAAATTGGTCCCATTTGGATCGGTACGTACGGGATAGGTACGTACGGGATAGGTACGTACGGGATAGGTACGTACGGGATAGGTACGTACGGGATAGGTACGTACGGGATCGGTACGTACGGGATAGGTACGTACGGGATAGGTACGTACGGGATAGGTACGTACGGGATAGGTACGTACGGGATCGGTACGTACGGGATAGGTACGTACGGGATAGGTACGTACGGGATAGGTACGTACGGGATAGGTACGTACGGGATCGGTACGTACGGGATAGGTACGTACGGGATAGGTACGTACGGGATAGGTACGTACGGGATAGGTACGTACGGGATCGGTACGTACGGGATAGGTACGTACGGGATAGGTACGTACGGGATAGGTACGTACGGGATAGGTACGTACGGGATCGGTACGTACGGGATAGGTACGTACGGGATAGGTACGTACGGGATCGGTACGTACGGGATAGGTACGTACGGGATAGGTACGTACGGGATAGGTACGTACGGGATCGGTACGTACGGGATCGGTACGAATTTACAATGTATGTATATTTGTTAGTGTAAGTATTAGTGCATCAATAACTAGATGTGAGCGTGTGAGTGAGTGAGTGAGTGAGTGAGAGTACAATACTGACCGTGGCTGGGGGGAGGTGAGGGCGACTTGATCAGTTCACCCGACTCTTCTGTAACAAACAAACAAACATATATATATACATGTAGTGGGTACAGTGGGTACAGTGGGTACAGTGGGTACCACCTCGTGTCTCTATGGTATACATGACGGCTGGCGAGGTGACAATACTCACGGACATGTTAGGGGATTATCTAGTTAATCGGAAGCCAAGCTATAATCGTATTAATTAACATCAGATAACACCTGATACAGCGACCCTATGACCTCGCACTCATCGGCCACAAGTGACACGTGACACGACATACATACATACAACTTGTGTTACAAACCTCACTACAGTCTTACATACAGACATACAAACATACATTTATACAAGTAAATATAAACAAACCGTCCAGTATATCTAGACCAGCAACTATAGCTCGAGTACTTCCCTCGATTGATCCTACTATTACTCATTACAAGAAGGGTTGGAATATACCTACTTTGAATTATTATACAGACTGATCCCACTGACTTATTTCAATTTAAATAAATCAATAAAAGTGGAACATAGTTACAAATATTTAGTGAAGTATCTCGTGCAGAAAGTATTTCAATAGTTGAGTATCGGAACCTTACGAAGTGCAGTGCAGTGAGTGTCCTTGACTTGTTGCAATTAATGGAAGATGGACTTAAACAATATTATGAATGAATGTAAAGGGTGATGATTATATCGGTATCAGTAACGGTAGGTTCGTAGCAGGTCTCGTAGCAGGTCTCGTAGCAACGTCTACGAGACTTGCAAGCTTGTAGTACGTATTACTGCTGCTTTATACTGCCTCTAACTGATCATCTGACGGACTGACGGAAAAATTATTGGTAAAACACAATACATAAGTATTATTTGTGTACACCTAGGTGTATGTTTATTTCTGATACTATCCAAAATAATCATTAGGTTATAATATTACTTATTACCGATGAGCAACCGGTATGTATGTACCTATGTATGCAAAAAGGAAATAACATCTAGGTATATCTAATAATAGACAAAAGTACTATTTACGTACTATGAGGCGGACGCGACGAGACGTCTAAACAAATGATGTATGTAAAGTAGTGTGGGAAGGTAGACAGGCTACCTGACGGCGCGGACGCGGGCGGTGCGCGGCCGCAGGGTATATCTGCATGTTGCACATCGACAGATTACCGCGCACCCCGCACCCCGCACCCCGCGCCCCGTGGCCCACTATATCCGCAATATGTTAGCGAACCTCTATTGAAACATCTCCGGTAATATCTAAATACACACATCGTTCCCTTCTAAAGGGTACAATGCAATGGTAGAAACTCGTCGCGTAAAAACACGACAGTTGCTCAGTTTTTTGCGACGGAGGATTAATAATTCGTTTCATCGAGTTTTTATGTGTTTAAGATAGAAACATCTAATATTACGCAAGGAAATCCAACCCGCGACGGATCGACCGCCTCTACCTGCGACCTCTGCCTACAGTCCGCGCCGCGCCGATCGCGCCGATCGCGCCGGACGCACACACAAACGGCATTATAAAACTCATTATAGCGCCGATTATTTAAATATTAACCAAGTTTAAAAAATAATAAGGAATGTATGTTATTGTTATTTGTTGTGTTGTTTCTCAAATATGCATGGAAATATTGTCCTTGTTTTCGAAATAAGAACACGCCAAGTATCGAACTTCCGGACAAAGAAAGTCAAATCAATTGCAGGAGCGTTAGCACGCCGCGGCCGTTTCATACAACTACAACATTGCTGAAGCGCTGTAATGTTTCAAATTCAAAAAACGCTCCTGCAATGGATTTGGTTCTCCTTGTCTGCAAATTCGACACCTCGTGTGTTCCCTCATCGAAAATAATGACAATATTTTAGTAGTATTCGAGCGCGATGTAATCCTTGTAGTGTCACTAGTGTAGTGTCACTAGTGTAGTGTCGGGGGCTTAGAGACGTAGTACCTATATTCGTTTAACATAGGCAGATAGATACGACGTAAAGGCAGATAGAGCACTCGCTGAACATGTTAACGACCAGCCTTATATACGGTGTGAGTTAGTCCATTATCTTATTTATGAAACTCAACAGCTAATACATAACAATAAATAGTAAGTACAACAACAGAAAGCGAATTACAGAGTTCCACGCATATCTTTACTCTTTATATTATAAATCTGAAGAGTTTGTTTGTTGGAACGCGCTAATCTCAGGAACTACTGATTTGAATTGAATAAAAAATATTTTTGTGTCGGATAGTCCATTTATTGAGGAAGGCTATAGGCTACTTTTTATTATGATATTCTCACGGGATCGGGACTTATGCGGGTGAAACCGCAGGGCGCAACAAGTAAAACATACATATGAAAGGAATTTTGTGAGTCTAACAGTAACCAACAACGCTATAAAAATATTACACATATAAGAAATACACATCTCACATGAACAAAAAATCTTGATCAAGCTGCTGTCGATGTCGGTGGGAAATTACTACAACTGATCACGATATTTATCTGCACACTTATAAAGTGCCTATTAGTGCCAAAACGAGAACTGTTCAAAACGACTATAAACACCATAAGGCTGTACGGTTTGTGATATCACGGTAGCCAACAAGAGTGGCCTGCTCAGTCTGCTGTACTCAGTTTCATTGAATGCGTGGGATTTGCTCGACAAAAAAGCTTTTAAGAATATGTCTCAAAATTTGAACACAGAGAAAAACTTTTTTACACCTTTTCAAAGTGCCTATGGATCATTATTCCTCAGACAACGATTGCTATCTCCATACACAGTACGAGTATTACACGTCGATGTAGAGCCGTCGCCAAATTGTTTAAAAATTAGTGGGAATGGTTTTTTTTAATTAAACTTTAACCTGTCCTTAGGTATTTTATTATTTAGATTATTTTAGACTAGCGAACCGCCCCGGCTTCGCACGGCTATATTATGTATGTATTATACATATAAACCTTCCTCTTGAATAACTTTATCTATTAAAAAAACCGCATCAAAATCCGTTGCGTAGTTTTAAAGATCTAAGCATACATTATAGGGACAGACGGCGGAAAGTGACTTTGTTTTATACTATGTAATGATAAACTTTTTTTTTTTTTTTAAATTTCGGCTTTATTTTGTTTTTATTTTATTTTTATTTTCTTTAAAGCTTTATTAAGTAAATCACGGCATTTAAAACAGTATAAAATTCCACATCTATTGATGTGTGACACCTGAGACCAAACACAACACATCTTATTTTGTACGTTTTATCAATTTTTGTAAATACTTTGTTAAAAATTTAAAAAATATATTATTTAATTAAAAAGTAGTCAGTATTTAAAACTTTAAAAATATAAGTGAAGTTTATTTTTAAATCAATTTAGCTATTTTGAAGTGATTTAATGAATTTGATCAATCTTAAATCAGTACCTACCTATAAGTTTGTGTAACGGAAACATTTTATTTCATTTGTATATTTTATGTTAATTAGATAACAACAGGTATTAATTAAAATAAAGTTATGATTTCGTCGAATGACAATTCACTATTAAATACTTCAATTAAATTATGCAATTATAATAATTATAAACACTTTCAAATTAATTTAATTGTTAAGTTATGCAACTAAAATTAATACAATAATAAATTCCAATTATGTTGTTAACTTTTTGTTAATGTTAACAACTTTTGAATAAATAATGACGATGTGGATATAATGTGTGTGTGTAAACTTACGGTAGGAGGTGGTGCAGTATGTGGCGGTAGATGCGCGCACGCAGGCCGAGAGCACCATGCTGTCTGCGACACGTCCGCTCGCGGCGGCTCGTCACTACACACTGCCGGCCGACCGCGCGACCGACACGACTCCCGGCCCCGGCGCGCTCACCCCACCCCGCACCCCGCACCCCACCCCCCTCGCACACGAATTAAACATTTTACTAAACTTTTTTATCCGAATCCGTTTCTTTTCCCTACCTTATAGTGAATTTTTTTCGCGCGACCTCGCCATTATTTCGATTACCTGGAGATGATTTTTTTCGCTTTCGCCGAACGGATCGTGTTTAAAAGCTGTTTAATTTTTTATATGAAAGGGGAACGACGACGAGTCGACGAGAGACGGGTTCGGCTAACCGATGCGCGAATACCGATAGCTGATCGTTGTGATAATATCGTAACATTGTGTGGAGCGTGCGAGGCAGGTCGCCTCGTTAGAGGTAGAGGACTAGACCGACACCCGGCGCCACTCGCCTCCTACACTACATGCTACCCCGTGTCACCGGGCCCCTGGTCCACATCACTGGACACAATAACCCGCCTGCGGTATAATGTGCACTTTACATTCTCCAAGAGGATATGCCTTTGAAGTCTGACATACAATAGAATACCGCGGCGTTGCTCTCCTCTCTCTACCTCACCGACCTCACCGACCTCACCGACCTCACCGACCGACCGACGGATCGATGACAATTCATATGATTAAACAGACGAGTGACGTTGTGACGTCACGTGACACGCTGTGTCTCATCTAATCTATTACAACTACATCCGCGTCATCTCAATCAGGTAAATATTCATAAGGTGTAAGTGGTATTGTTTACCAATAGATAACATGTAAACTTGTGTACGTGGATAGCTATACCTATCGCCGGACGAGAGGGGGAGGGGGGGGGGGGGGGGTAGGAACGTAACGCGAGTACGTTCGTTGAAAGTATGGTATAACAAATGTAGGACGGTATGTAAATGTGGATCAGTATATTCATTCAATAACCGGCGGTAGAAGCTAAAGGAGATGCACCACCTTTGTGATGTTAATGTCGCCTCTCGCCTCTCTGCTCGTGTTAGTTTAGGCGCCACATATTGCCCACTTTGTATACTGATGTATTCACGTGATGTTTGCTCGCGAGATGGTCCACCGTGTCCGTCCGTCCGTCTGTACGGTCGGCAGGGAGCGCCTCTTTAAACTGTATCTAATGTTTCACAAACGATCTGATGAATTGCAGATTATACTTCAAACGGATGCAATAACACACCGGATATCGAACCCGCACCACTACTACCCACTCGCCACTTGACCCGACACACACACACTGACCCCGGTTTTATATTTAAATTACGTATAGTGAAAATAAACACTTTCAGATAATACACGAGAATAGGCAATGACTACTAACTGAATTTAGACAAACCCATTTAGTTTGACAACATTTTGTTTAGACATTATGGAACTCCAGTACTTATACGACTATTTATTAAGGATATCGTCCATAGAAATTGAAAGACAGAAAATATACAAAATAAAAAGCAACTAGTTGGCAAAGTTGGTAGATACACCTAGTCTACATAATAAGTTCGTTATTTGCGTAGTAATATGAGAAAAATATTGTTTTAAAGTTATGTGTTACCTACATAAAACAATGACCTAAATCCCCAAAGAGAATGAACATTTTCCTTTCAGAATAGATTGTAGGAGGAAGTTAAATGAATGTCCGTTATAGATGTCGTAGCACTGCGCTACGAGCCGTAGCCGGCCGCGCTCGCCCGTAGCATACACAGCTCGGCTACGGGCTACGGGCTACGAGCTGTAGAAGCAGAGCGCGGGAGGTTCACCCTCGTGTTTTACTAGAGTTATGCGATATTTATGAACTGTGATATCTATAATATTGTGTAAGTATTAGCGAGGGAGGGCCGGTGACGTCACACGTCGTCGGCCGCGGCCGGTCAACAGGCACCCCTCACGGTGAGAGTCGTCCCGTCGCGTCGGTACTAGTCGGTAGTCGATCGTTTAATCAAAGATTTGTCCGCGGAAGGGTTGCGATGCGATGCGGGCCCCCCCCCCCTGCCAGCAGGGCTCGCGTCTATTGAATACATCTTGTAAGGGATGTGTTCAGATAGTGTTATTGTTGTCGACTCGTGCTCAGGTCGTCATTACGGACCGATGTTGTCATATTTATTTGTATTTTATTATAACGTTAGTTATCTTATATTTATATTTCTATTATAACAAAATATGAAATAGTTTGAGTGTTGAGTATGAGATGACCGACCGAGGCGAGGTTCGGAGGTTAGTATGGGACTCAGGACAGCCAGCTCTATACTTCCACCTGATCTACATTAGGTAGGTAGGTAGGTCCTATACCTACCTACCTAATGTAGATTAGTACCTAACAGTGCAACCACTCTACTATGAATACTTACTTATTGTTTAGGTTCTTACATCGTTCGTAGATATACTTTTATTTAACATTTTTTACTTCTTTTTTTTATTAGTTTTTAATAAATTTCCAATTTTAATTTTCTTAATTTTTTAAAATATTATGTGAGTACTTTGTTAGATTTAATTTTGTGTTTTGTTTTAATGGTGCAATAAAGTCTTCATCTATCTATCTATTCATTTATTATCTTGATTCAGCATTATTGTATAATTCAAAGATGGAAATAGCTTGTGTTAACTTATCCAAACGTATGTGAAAGAGAGACGATATAATATGATGTACGTACGGTCTACGTAGGTACGTTATACTTAATCATTATCGTTGACAAACTTGTTGTCAGCTTATTGTATTTTATCGTCAATAAATCAGTGTTCATTCATTATCTTTTTCCAAATATGAACTGTAACCGCTGCGGCTGCACATTGTCTCGTGACACATACATACAAACATACAGTGACATAGGTAGGTATATAGCGAGTGTAGTTCCCGAGTCGACTCGATCTATCATAATATGTTGATAGACGATGAACGTTGTACTTACACACATAGAGGTAGATAACACACACCATACATTATACTACAATAGACAACATTCACACTCTTCCTCACCTACAATAACAGATAGTGAAGTTATGATCAATCTACCCACTTAGGTACCAACTGTGGAAGATGGCTGCACTCTCACTGCAACACAGTGTATAACTTTAGCAGCTCAGAACCATTCTTATTTATTGTTTTCTTTGTTACAAATGATTAATTTCTCATTTTTATATATTATTTTTCATAACGTATTTCTACGACTGTGTTTCAAGGAACTGACACATTCAATTCGTATGATTTGTTTCCACAAGAAGAAAATGTCCAGTAATTTTAGGCACACAATATAATAATGAGTAATACCTGCTTTAGCTGATAATGTAGATATTAGTTCGTATGTAAAGATGTGTACAACACGGGCGGCATTTTATACTACATGTCAAAATAATCACGAAACGCGCACAAATTGATCGTTTACGTAAAATAGTGGACGGAAGAATCGCGCATATACCAGAGTTTGATCATTATATCAGAGACGAGACGAGGCGAGGTGAGGCGAGGTGAGGCGAGGTGAGGCGAGGTGAGGTGTGCCGTCTTTTACACCTTCAAGTACCTCATATTGGAGTATTATAATTGACATATATCTGAGAGAAGACGCGTCTCCTTCCTTTAATAGCTATACCGTTATACTGAAGTGGAGGGGGGGGGGACTCTCTATTGCAGTATATGTACGTGTATTATATATATACTAGCTGTCCCGGCAAACGTTGTTTTGCCATTTACAAAAAAAAAAAAAACAAAAAAAAAATAGATGGTGGCCGATTCTCAGACCTACTGAATATGCTCACAAAATTTCATGAGAATCGGTCGAGCCGTTTCGGAGGAGTTCAAGTTCGAACCCCGTGACACGAGAATTTTATATATATAGAGAAGAAGATAGGTGTATGTGTGGTAGTGAGTGACGTCACGTCGTCTACTCATGTGGTGCGGTAACACTAACCAAACAACAGCAACAACGGTGTATAGTTACAGGAGTTTAATTGCGGGAGATTGTACGAGTAGAGGGACTTAACGTGTTGATCGTTCCTTGTAGTCATATATCAGTATAGGTAGGTAGGTACTTACCTACACTACATCTATTTATAGGTATATAGGTTCAGTCAGCAACTTGCCGACGACTATGCTACGAAGTGAAGGCGGCTAAATAACAACGAATTGAATCAAGTAAGTACTTAGAGCTACCTAATGAACATTAAGTAGGTAGATTGGTGAAAGTCCATCATGTCTGAATGCACTCGAGAAAGGGAGGGAGCAGAGCGGCCGCCATCTTGTATTAGCCGTGTATTTGCATTTTCAATTTATATTTAAAACCCTCCTCAACTGAACAGCGAGTTCTCGAGTGTTCTCCCGTTGATCAAACAATCGAGATTTCACAAAAGCGTCGGATGGGATGGGATGGGATGGGATATATACACACTCGAATAAATGTTCAAACTAATGTTTCACTTAACATACCTTAAACATTATAAATTGGATCTAATTCTTAACAAAAACATAGTACATATCAGGGGTAAATATAGATGCTATTTTTTGTTAATATGTAAAAATAATTATAGTAAAAGTACTAAAACAATTAAGCATTCCATAGAAAATTGTTGTAAAATGTTGTAGTGGGTAGCGTGTCGTACGTGAAATATTTCCTACGTATTGATATAATTGAAACACGAAAATACCTCGTTTCGTGGAATTATCTGAATAAAGAATAAGGCGGTGCCCTTCGCACGTTACGTACGTTTGTATCAACTAACTATTATCTCATTCGGTCTCAACTCTCTCGTTTCATTGAGGAAAGTGAACATACTTAGTTAAAGGTATTGTAGAATAATATGTTACAAACATACCTACATTTTTATCAATCAAAACCACTACGAAAACGTTGAGGATTGAATGAAGGCATGGATGAAGGCAATCATAGATTTTATAGATAAATTGGTATATTTAATACAGGCGAGTTGTTCGCGCACGTGTCGGGTGATTGGAGGGGGAAGGGGAGGGGAGAGGGGGGGGAGGTATTTGCATTTGGAACGAGATTCGCGAGCGTTTAGAAGGGTTGCAGTAATCCGGGTACAGCGAGTGTAGAGGGCAGAGGGCATGCAGAGGGCAGCAGCGGGGGATACCATTTCACACTGCATTTACATTAATGTCACCCCGTCGAACAGATTAATTTTAAAATATATTGTTATTTTTAATGTGCGCTCGCATGGAATAATGTTATTGCAGAGTTAGCAGCGTCCTGCCACTCGGCCGACGAATCGACGCCTTTGTTATAGGCAAACGTTTCAACATGGAATTTTAATAAGTAGGTATTTTAAATCTTCTCTTATAGCTATTATAAAAGCAGGATGTAGGTACTTCAGGGCAAATTCCTAGACTTTATTTTAAATATACAAATATAGAAAAACTCGCAAATTAAGTTATCCTTACATTTCTGAAGGATCTAAAAGATAAATGTACGCCGATCGATGTTAACAAATAAATTGAACAATGAATTAGTACAATGCGGTGCCGATATTCCAGAAATAAATGTAGAGAGTAAAGTAGGTAGGTACTAATTACCTATATGGGTAGGTACTTATATAATTTCGATACGGTATTGAAAACAAAGGTAGTATGTCGCGAATAATATCAACATATTATGTAGGTACCTAGTTGATATCGGAGAAGGACAACTATCAGTAGTGAGTAGTGTAGGTAGGTATGTATGTAATGACATCACATCACTCATTGTACGGTCTCGCGTACCTACTGCAGGTACTGTAGGTACTGGACACGACGGTAAACGAATACTTGTACGTATAGTGGTCGAGGTAGGTATATCCCTACCAGACCAGAGAGGACATACGAGCAACGTGTCGGTGATTGCACTAATCAATACACACACACCGAGCGAGGGGGACACGGGGGATGGTGGTGCAGTTGCAACCTCCTCCCTAGCCTCTCTCTAGGTAGGTAGGTAGGTATATGTCTATACGCGCGTAGAATACATTGTCCCGTGTTCTATTACCTATGTATAATAGAACAGTCAATTGGCTGTGCCTCCCTCCCTGCCTGCCTGCCATGTTGTTTCATCGTTAAATTATCGACAAACATTTATAGGTAAAAGCAATTGAAATAGCTTTGTACCTCACTTCACTCACTACATAGGATAGAATGAGACGACGACGGTAACTCACGTTTTATAACAATGTCTACCTATATATGTATGTAGCTGGTATGTTTGTGAAATGGCCGGACAGAACACCGTGTAAACACATAGTATATGCAATTATAATTTGCTGATATGCAATTATGTTAAAAATTATTGTCCATTTAGGGAAGCACACAGCATCCCGGACATTTTCCTAAATGTGCATATTAATTATTGTTTGAAAATTTTCTTTAATTCTGTCTGTTTTATTTTCTTTTTGGTACCTACCTAAGCTATTCTATATCATTTTTATTCATTGTCTTGTCTCTTTCAGAGTGGACCTCTGAATGAACCTGGAGGCGTCGCGGTCGTACACAACACATACATTGTAGGTACTTATTAACTACAGACTGTGCTTTGATGTTTACAATTTTATCATCATTCATTATATATTATTTCTCATTATATACTTACCTACAAAAGATTTATCAACACATTAACATAAAAAGCCGTAACACTTTACATAAAAAGACAATATCTACCCGGGTTACCCCTTTCATAGAACGATAGAACCCTTCCCTCGTCCAATGAACGCCCTGGAACGATGTCACATACTTTGAATATGTAAATACAAAGGTGAAAGGGTGCGAGAGAGTGTATGGTAATTGTATGTAGATGTAGGGGAGAGGCGGGGCCGGGCCGAAT
Organism: Idaea aversata; assembly: GCA_907269075.1. Lineage (NCBI taxonomy): Eukaryota > Metazoa > Arthropoda > Insecta > Lepidoptera > Geometridae > Idaea > Idaea aversata. Next base: position 126,556 of record OU026088.1, read on the forward strand.
CGCGGGTAGTGGGCCCAGTTGCATAGCACCACGCATGTCATAGATTTAATTTAAATGATTAATGACACGTCGCCATCGCGAAGTATCGGAGGAAAAGAGTTGCTATGAACGCGCGAACCATAAATAACACCGCGTGCGCCGCCGTCGTGACGTCACATTAGCCGACATTCATATTCGATACGGATTATATCGACAACTTCCAATATGGTACTAATATCTAGTAGAAGAGTGGTGACGTCACGCGACCATACAACGAGCGACGTATACTTTACCCCTTATTTATAAAAAAAAACTGCAGCAGCTGCTGACGTAACCCTGCGAATTTAAACCGTTTGTTAAATATGAATATTTTTACAAATATTTTAAAAATGACGGTGCGATGTGACGTGTAGTGTATTGTGTAGTGTACTGTAGTGTACTATTACCTACACTACAGTACACTACACACACGTCATACATAAGTACATAACTGTACCTACCTACTATGTATACAATATACCTACTTACATAAAACAATAACGTACAACACGAGAAGATATGATTGTTTATAAAGTAAACAAGTGAAAGTGAAATGTAATAAGTAATTGAGTAACGTTATGAATTGATTGTACGTCCGTTGTGTCAACAATAGTGTACGACGTAGGTACATGATACAAGTAAAGGGCACGCGAACAACAAACACAGTGATTGTTTGCGTGTAGTCCCCGCGCCGCGCCGCGCTCAGCCCGCTGTCCCGCGGGACTCTCTATCTACTCATTGCTATCGAATCATTCCCTTACCTACCAGCTAACGTTTACACTAGGTACACTCGTATAGTAATACATACCTACACCTATACCTACCTACTAACTAACTTGTTACAGTTAACAACATTTAGACAGTGTATGGTAGCTCGTTGAATGAAACTGTCACGTTTCATGTATACTTATGTACACCACCTATATGCAATAACAATGAGTAGTAGTGAGTGTATGAGTATGCAATAGTTTATAAGATCCTTGTATTGTATACTAACATTATGGCCTTGTTGCTGCAATAAATGATTTGAATTGAATTGAATGCACCTAAAGCAACATAATGACCTCAATATGACCTCCTCTTTAAGTCAGTAAGTTTTCTGCGCAGCATCACACAGGCAGGAAAGGGTCGTGCGGTGGAACATCCCGTACCTCCAGCTTTTGTAAACCTACGAGAGAGACTCCCACCAGGTTCCGATCTGCAATGGCCTACGTGGCAGTCACTTAATCGACTCCAGACTCAAATAGGCCGTATAGGAATAGGAGACAAATAGGAGACAAAATATGAGCAATATTGCACCGAGTGAGGAGCAATGCGAGTGTAGAGCCCCGTCGCAGTCCACGGTGCGTCTAATCCAATGCACATTGTGTCTCAATACCTGCACATTGAAGGACCTGGTAGAGGCCAACGGTGCTGCAGTTGTAGTGGCTAGCTACTGGGTAGGAAACATTTGACTGGTCGAATGTCACTGCCTTGAAAAGAAGAAGAAGAAGTAGGTATATAATATGTATAAGTACCTACAACAAGTAAACGTATACAATGAAGTAGGACTTCTCACAGATGTGTATAAGTATCGTCGCACTAACGTCACCTGTGTATTAATGAATGTTTGTGTGTAGATAGATATATACACACAAACATTCATTATACACAGGTGACGTTAATGCAACGATACGTCTTATACAATACATGTGATTATACATCTCGTGACCTGCCTAGATGGATGTCAAATATACTATATCGGGTACTAAACAACTAGGTAGGTACATGAATGATACCTACATAACATATATAATATAGACAACACTAAGAGAGATAGGTACTTTGACTGACGACGGTGTACTTAATGTGAACGTAAACTATGTAATTAGATACGTGTTGTGTTACAAATGTGTATCGAATGCATTACGTTCGCAGATTGTATAACGCGATAGTGAAATCGAATTCGGAAGTATGGAGAGTGTGTGCGCGCGCGCAGGATGCAGCAGCTGCAGTCACCACCCTCGCACCCCCCTCCCCGAGGGGGGGGTGACACGCGACCCGCGGCAACCCTTTAGGGGTATTTAACTCTTTTTAATCGTACAAAGCGGGGTCGCGTGTCTCCACACACACACACACGAGGGAGCGGGACGCAACATGCGGGACGTGATATATGTGACGATCTCGTTACGTCTACTTAATGTATTATATCGCGGCCGAATAAACATTATAAATTGCTTTAATCACATCTAAACGTTACAGACGACCGCGGAGATGTAACCTAATGGCGACGCGGGTATTGAAGCCGCGTGTCGCGCGCCCGCGCCGCCTAGCGCCTGCGCCTGCGACTCATATACAACAAAAAAATAAATTAAAATTTAAAAAACCAACTTCAAAAAATCTGAAAACAAAAACTAAAAAAAACTTGAAAAAAAATCCTAGTAGCAAAAACAAAAAAAAAACTAAAAAGTGAAAAATAATCCATTTCAGGTCACTAAAACAGCAGATAACTTAAACATACTTGGAAGTCGGACTGGGTTAGATTGAATGTTGAGAGATATAATATTATAGGAAACAAATGGTGTCACCCAGTCCGACTTCCAAGTATGTTTAAGTTATCTGCTGTTTTAGTGACCCGAAATGGATTATTTTTCACTTTTTAGTTTTTTTTTTTGTTTTTGCTACTAGGATTTTTTTTCAAGTTTTTTTTAGTTTTTGTTTTCAGGTTTTTTGAAGTTGGTTTTTTAAATTTTAATTTATTTTTTTATTTAACCATTTTTAGTGCCGCTGACACTGAAAATTCTACTCCATGAGGCTAAAGCGACTATTTCATAAAATTGCAACCTGTACCTAATCGTAACCCATTGAAGAGTTTGGTGATGAGAAGGTTCAGATGCTCCATTCGTCGATAGGTAAATATTAGTGTATGGGCCAATTCTACTAGTGGTAATGGAAAATGGAGCAATTTGCTGAACCTCGCTGTGCAGATCTGTTCATCACTCCAAAGATCCTCATCAGATCTTCATTTAGGATAGGGTTCTCTATCAACATTCATACAAGCCCAGTCCGGCGACTAAATTCGACTAAATTCTTCAAATTGTAACCTGTAATCGTAACCGATTGAAGAGTTTTCTGATGAGAAGGTGGTTTCAGATATTCCATTTATCGGTAACTATTAGTTTATGGCCCAATTCTACTGGTGGAAAACGAAAACTGAGCAATTTGCTGCACTCTCGGGGTGCAATTCTGTTCATCACTCCGAAGATCCTCATCAGATCTTCATTCAATTTTTATGGGACCACCTCTGAGTTATCCCCTTTCATATAAAAAAAGAATTTTCCAAATCGGTCCAGGCGTTTTCAAGTAATCGGCGAACATACATAAAAAAAATATATATATACGCGACGAATTGAGAACCTCCTCCTTTTTTGAAGTCGGTTAATAAATAGAACTTACCCAATACTATAAGGAATTTATAGATACAGGCGTGTACCGGTGTACGAGCACATCAACTTATATATGAAGGAGGTAATCCAGAATCAGGTGGATAGTGTCTATAATTCCAAACATTTGACAAACAAAGTGGTTAAGTACATCTCAATAAATGTAAACGTTTGATGAAACGGAGAGCAGCAGTCGAACGCGTTGTGTTCACTGTAGTACCGTGTTGTACCGCCTCGCCTGTGCACGGTGCTAGTAGGTGCTGCTAGTGCTAGGTGTACCTACCTACCTCTAGTGTCTCACCTCTACTCTACTACAGGTATGTCCGTCAACATGAGACGAGGTGGAAGGGTTCACACTGCATCATGTTATACAACACGCAGCTTCATCTAGGTACTCAACCATAAGGTACATCCATACATGATAGTATGGAGCCACGTAACGTACGAGTGACTAGCGGCCAGTGGCCAGTGGCCGGGGGGTCCTGTGGTACGGTATGCGGTAGAGTAGAGTAGAGACTATATAGGCGAGGAGGGTGAGATCAAAGAGCATCACTCGACCGCTCGTGCGGAAGGACCCGCAACTGTTTGATCTCGTCCCGCTCGCGTCGCGTCACTCGCGGCGGTCGCATCACTCGAGGACGACAATATTAGTATAGATAGATATATAACGAATGTAAGTGAGTTGAGTAGTTAAGACAAGACGTAGACCTTCCAAGAGAGATGTCCATCGAAGCTGTGTGTGTGTACCTCAGTTCACGTACGATACGACCTACCCACTACCCTCGCGTCGTACGCAATCGTCAAGTAAGTATACTTCTTACCGCCATCAATATAAGGTACCGCTGCAGTAAGCTAAGGTCCATGTTACATTACTGGTAGGTAACCAGTTACCTAACTACGGTGTCGTACACGGCTGAAGGGTGATTGTTTCATTCATGGTTGGTTACCTATCAATATATTGTCTCCTCTATTCGTACACATTTTGTCTCATCATTGAAACTCATTTTTAGAAAATAAATGTGTTTGAAAGAACAACCGATAAGTACCGATAAGTAGTTGTTATTAATTGACGTCATGTAACCGGTAGCTACGAGTAAGTAAGGAGGTATGTATGTATGTCCAGCTAGCTAGAACAACAATAGCTTGCGCACCAATACAATGTATGTCCACCTATAGGAGTGTATTATTGTCTGTATGTTGGTGGTGGCAGTGGCCGGTGGAGCTGCTAGCGAGGAGCATGTACCGGAGCAGGGAGAGAGCACGTGTGTGCACGGGGGTAGGTACAGGGGAGCTGCGCGCGCGCACACGTCACCTATACCGTTACGTTACATCACATACAACCCCTTCTCAAACATATTGCGAGGGTTTTTTACTCATTCAACGTTACAAGGGGGTGCGGGCGGACGGCGGGAGGCAGGGCCGTTAGCCCCGCCCCCTCGTCTATCTACTTTGCATACTCCGCGCGCCCACACACACACACACACATAGCATAGAGAGTGAGTGTACCTCTCTCTCGCTACAACCTGTCTGTACCTACCTACCTACACTAGCACACGTCTAGACGAGCCTCGCCTCTATACTATCTGTACAATGGCTACGATATTTGAAATTATAATCGCAGTACGACGACGACGGTATGTATACGTACCTACATACATACCTATATACATATACTAAACAAAGCTGATATACCTATACTTGCCGCACTTACCAGTCATTGTAGGTGGTGTACGGTCGGCTGCATAATTGCAGACCCACCGTAGAGCTCTAAAACGGCTGTTATAAGAATGTTTTCATCACAAGCAAGATTTTAGGCACCTGCTTTATTTGAAGTTTAAAGTCTTCTAACTCATGAATTTATCAACCAAAAATATTAGAATGAAAACATGCCAATAATAGTAATTTTTTAACTCTACCGGGGGCTGCAATTATGCAGCCGACTGTACCTATAGATTGATCAGATTGTGGTGATGGTTGGGGAAGGTTAGTCATGTAATTTCTTTATAATTTAATTTTAATTTTATAATTTAATCTATTATTATTATAAGTACCTATGGAATGTAATTTCTGAAATAAATGATTTATTATTATACACTCATTCATTTATTTTTCTTAAATTTAGGTTTTTACAAAAACAAACTGAATACAAAATATATACATCACTATATAAACTTATAAAAAAATTCCATCTAAGCACTTACATACTAGGTACCTAAATAAAATTAAATTTACAAGTCTTAACAATAACGTATAAATTTTGCATATAAAACAGTAAATTATTATAAAAACCTAAACCTAGAAGACCGTCGGCAGCGAAGCAAGGCCCAGGCTACCGATGGTTAGGGCTGCAAAGACAGAAACCTTCTTACGATACGTGCCGTATCCAGAACGACTGCCTTTTGAATCTGACCCTTGACCCAACCATCCAGCGAGAGCCTCTTCAGATGTTGATCAAGGCTCTTCGCTATCAGTCCGTTTGCCGATACAACTATCGGAACAATACTCGTCGAATCAACGTCCCACATGGCGGTAATCTCGTGGGCCAAGTCCAAGTACTTAGTTTCTTTGTCCTTTTCGGCCTTTACGAGATTAACGTCATGTGGAACTGTTATATCGACGAGTATTGCCCGTCGCTCCGACCGGTCTACTATCACGATATCAGGCTTATTGGCGACAATAGTCCTGTCCGTGATGATAGACCGGTCCCAGTAGAGCATGGCACGGCCGTTTTCTAGAACTGGCGCGGGTGCATATTGATAGTATGGCACCTCTTGGTCCACGAGTCCATATTTAAGAGCAAGTTGCTGGTGGATGATCCTAGCTACTAGGTTATGTCTGTGCAAATACTCACCATTGGCAAGATGAGAACAACCGGAAATAATATGCCTGAGTGACTCCCCGGGACGGTGGCATGCCCGACAAATATCGACCGTACCGTCCTTCAGGATATATTTCCGGTAGTTGTTCGTCATCATTACCTCGTCGGCAATTGCACAAACAAAACCTTCGGTTTCCCCAAAGAGGTCACCGAAACGTAGCCAGTTCACCGAAGCGAGGAAGTCTACATCGGGATCTGTAAGAGCCCGATAAAACCTCCCGTGCAGCTCCTTGCTCTTCCATATGTCCTTGCGGTCCTCGACGCTGAGTATCGAGGGTTTACGCCAATTCTCTTTTGCCAAGGAGAGCGGAGTGAGGTTATTATCCACAGCTACCACATCACAATGCATTCCACTCTCGGATCCGAGAAAATATTCCCTGAGGCTGCACACTTCCCGATTGTGTAGGGTCTTAGCATTTAAAAAGCCTCGACCACCACTCTTTCGGGGAATGTACAGTCTCATCACCGATGAGCGCGGATGAAGCATGCGATGGACTGTCAGCTGTGAACGTACTCTCCGATCCAGGGCGTCAAGCTCAGTCTGAGTCCATCTAAGTATGCCAAAAGTATAGATGAGTAAAGGCATAACCCAGCCATTGAAAGCTCGCACTTTGTTGCCACCCGACAAAAGACTGTTAAGAACTTTTGTCAAGCGACCAAAGAAACGCTCTTTCACTGACTGTTTTACGTCCCCGTCAATAGCTAATGCTTCTGCCATACCTAGATATTTGTAAGTTTCGCCTTCAGAGAGAGATCTGAGCGATATTGTCTCTGAAAGTTGCAAATCTGATGAATTTACAACTTTCCCTCGTTGTACATGTAGGACCGCACACTTATCGATACCAAACTCCATATTGATGGCGCTGCTGAAATTATGAGTAATTTCTAACAAGGCCACCAACTCTGGTTTTTTAGTAGCGAAAAGTTTGAGATCGTCCATGTACAGCAAGTGAGAAATAATTTCACCCTCTCTCCGTAGTCGATAGCCTAACCCTGAATTCTTAAGCAAAGTGCTAAGAGGATTCAGTGCTAGACAAAACCACAGGGGACTCAGACTGTCACCCTGAAATATACCCCGCTCAATCCTTATGTAGTCCTCCGGCTCAGAAAGAGTATCTACACCGCCTGGTTGACAAAGCACCGTGATCCATTGCCTCATGCACGAATCAAGAAAATTTCTTAGAGTTGTATCGATTTTATACAACTCTAAGACCCTTCTTAACCATGAATGAGGCACCGAATCGTAGGCCTTTTTGTAGTCGATCCAGGCAGTAGAAATATTTCTTCTGTTCCTTCGAACCTGTTGGCATACGGCCATGTCTATGAGGAGGAGCTCCTTAGTACCACGGGACCCAACCCTACATCCATTCTGAGCTGGGGCCAAAATGTTATTCGCAACGATGTGCGAATTCATTTTGACCGTCAAAATGGATGTGAGGAGCTTATAGATGGTAGGCAAGCATGTAATGGGTCTGTAGTTCTTAGCTTCCGTGGTACTACCGGACTTATGGAGCAGGAAGGTGACACCAGTTGTTAGGAAGCTCGGAAGAGAACCTAGTTGAAGGGCCTCTTGGAATTGTGTAGCGAGTCGAACGTGTGAGCTTCGAAACCACTTCAGCCAGAAGTTGTGCAATCCGTCCGGTCCAGGACTTTTCCAGTTCTGGGCCGTACGAATCGCACATTTTACATCTAACGGTGTAATACTTATGGCCTCCATGGTCTCAATCGGCTCACACGCGTCGCTAACAACACGCATCCAATCACCCTCGGTGTGATCGACGGGCACCGACCAAATATCACGCCAGAAATTAATCATGGTTCGGCTATCTGGTCTTTGCTCATCAATCACACGCTGACTAGGCTTTTCCCAGCTTCGGTATACCTTCCTTTGATCACTCTGAAACATACGATTCAGTTGGTATCGATCCACACGCTCTCTGTAGCGCCGAATGCGTTTTGCCCACGCGTAGATTTTCTGCTTCAGAAAGTCAATGCGTTCCGTGACACAAGACATGTACTGTTGCGGCCTAATGCCGGTTCCAGCAAAGGCTTGGTTAACGAAACGCATGACTCGGGGGCGAGTGTTGCCTCCTCTGAAGCAGATTAGCTTTGCAATGAGTGTCCTAAATGTATCGATACGTCGCTCGATCCGCACCTGCCAAGCAGGGACATATGACGGGGGCCGAGGGGCTCGGTCAGGGTCCGGAAATCTGACACGAGCCACACGACACGCCGTAATAGCCCCGCAATACAAGATAGAGTGAGTATCGATTAAATCCTCACTAGCACCCAAGTAGGGAGCTAGTAAGTCATCCAGGGCACCCACTAACGCCAAATTACGTCTATGCGTAGGCAAACGAGGCAATCGGGGCCTAGAACTAGCTGGGGATCTATACAATTGAATTGCATCCTCCAAAGTTCTCCTCAAATGCTCATTGCACTGGGTACTTACGCTCATATTAGCAGAATCATCTTCTTCAGCGACTAGGTCCACCCGGGACATCACAGCCAATGACACCTGGTTCGGTGTCAGTGACGGCGGGGCAGGCGGATCTCGTTGCGAGTCCGAAGTCATGCCAATAGGTAGCGCCTCGGTGCGAAGACGGTCAAGAGTAGAGTCGTCCAACAACTTACACCGTTGGATAGCTCTCACTTGATCCGACAGTCGTTGGGCAGACACGGACACGGTTGGTTCAAGTGCCTGAAACAAAGGCAGCATCCTGTCACGATACGTAGTCATGAAGGTTCCTCCCTTTGTAGCCCTGTAATAGGCGCGCATGCAGTTCTCATTCATAGTCTGAGACCATCGCATGCGACGCACTACACCATCGGTAGCGAGGGCCGGGCGCGGAACGCTGTGTCCCGCAGGCCCCAAGCGTGCCGACGGTGGTCGCCCTCGTCGTCGCGCAGGTGGTGGTGGCGGCGTCGGCGACGACAGCCCGGATTCACTGCTACTGGCGGAGCCGCGAGTGTCCGGAGGTGTGTAGTACACCTCCTCATCCGACGACTCGTGGCTGGTCACGGGCTGCCTGGCTGGTGGTTGTGCGTGTAGTCTAGCTGTTCCTGTCGTTGCATTTTTCACTTTTTGTCTGGTTATCATCACAAAATTTAAGAAATCATAATAAATATTTTTGACTTTGACATGTTTTGATTTTGAACGTTATGAATTATATATAATGTGACTTGTTGTTGTTCTGCGTGTTTGATATTGTAAAATAAAGTTAAGAAATATATTTGTAATAATTAAAATAAAATATGTGAGAAAAAATGCGTATGACATGTATGACAGCTCTTTTTTTTTTTTATTTTTTATTTTTTTTTTTTTATTTTTTTTTATTATTATTATTTGTTTGTTATATATGTCCTATATCACGGGACTATGGAGTCCCGGACCTTTGGAAGGCATGCGTGGGGCCGAAGCCAACACGTAGAGGCCCTTTACAATAACAAGTTTAATGGCAAAGTATGATGTGAACATCAAACCGGCGATTATCCCTGTCTGCACTATAAAATGCAGCCAAGGACAACCTCCGGTTTGAATAGAACTATTGTTAAACTACAGGAGAAAACTACTACTTGGGCTATTGTGATGGGATGGTAGTGGACTGGATACTGGGGAACTATGGGTACTATGGCACCTGCCGTAACAATGTTCAACAAACATGTAAAAGTGGCAGGCGGAGACTCGCCAACTCTCAAACTGGGCCACCCTAATCAGCTGAGTAAATTACAGCAAGGGGGCAACAGGGACGAGAGTGGCTTAAGGATAGTGACGCCACACTGGGTTTTAAACTCAGGTCACGGGCTCCCTGAGGGTCCAGCCTACCTGGCCCACTCACCACTTACGTATGGCATATATCCTTCGAATATACTCTTGCGACTCCACTCTGGACGGCCGGTGAAGGCAAGCCAGAGGCGGGGGACCGCTTCCTCGTCATTGTTCACTCCGATCAGCCAACTAAGGCCAGCCGGAGATGAGGAACGGTTGCTTCCCCCAGGAGCACTCGGGACCGCGGGGTCGCTACTCCCCGTCACCTCGCCTCAAGGTGCCCTGCGGGCTTATTATTATTATTATTATTATTATAGGTAGGTAGCTACATAACCTACCTTTTACCCAATTAATTATATTATAGTCCATAATATTAAACGAATAGGTACCATTTCACATTACAAATGTTATAAACATGAAAACGACAAAATACAATCAACTTTGAAACTTTATCAAGAAGTCAAACGTTAATCAAGTATACTTCGACTTAAAGGATATACCTACAAGTACCTACCGTAGGACGAGTTTATGACGTCACAACATAAATTCATGACCTTTGTATCGTAGCGTGTAGGTGTTTGGTCTCCAACATAATATCAAGTCGATCCGCATGAGGTACTTGTGCTTTCTTTTGACTTCATTTTTAAGACATGTTCGTTTGATTTCATGCAAATTGTATAATTCCTATATGAATAATCGCACATGCGGTAACTTTGCACATTTAGTTAAGTACTCTGGTACTACTCGTAGGTAGACCACGGGGTAACTTTAATTCTCGTTTTTTAAACTACTGAAACATTAACATATTGTGCTAAACTGAACTCTAATAACATCCCACATTGTTATACAGAAATTAAACTTAAAACGGGAAAACCATAGTTGTTTTAATAGAGAAAATAAATAGCAATTATTCTGTTTTATATAAATTGAATAGGTATTGAAAAACTTCAATAAGAAGTAGATACCTATAGGTAAACAACTCTGTCACACGAGCGAGGCGATGCGATGTGAGGCGATGTGGGGTGAATGTAAATAATGTAACCGTTAGATAGCATCGCACGTCGTGTCCACTGTCCACTGTACGTCCACACAGGTCGTAGAGGGAGGGCTCGACGCGACCGACGACGGTAACAAATATGTTGTTGTTACGTTATCGCCTTTATGTTCACTGTCATTAAGCTATTGCATAGCTTTTATCGCGGGCTTTGAGCGCGGCGACCGAATCAAGAAATTCCGTAACGTAAATAAAACCTAACACCCCCCACTGCGCCTACCATGTAGCTCGGCCGAGCGTAAAGTACATAAAGTAGTAAGTATTTAGTAGTGAAAGTGTCGTAATATGTTTGTTTGTATCATCGTATAACTGTGTCTGGTGTGTACCTCACATATGTATATGTATATATCAATGAACAGCCTAGCCTCTATACTAAACAGCACCGTTTAACTAGCCACCTGCGCTGAGCGTTTGTTACAACATTTTATAAACTTGCTGCCTAATAATATGCTTAGACCATTAGTACGGTACACATTGGAACTAAATCGTAATGAACAGACTAGCAGGGCAAGCAATGAAACGTCATCGATCCAAGCCAACTAGGTGTTTGATCAAACGGCTGAATATAATAGAGGTGGCTAGTTGAACGGCGCTGTTTGGTAATGTTGGAGGCTGTTGGTTGTACTACTAATTATGCCAGTTGGCTGCGGCAGCCATGGACAAGATCGACCGACAAATATATTGTCATACAATGACCAATACGGTTGCACAACCTATAGGTATAATTGGGCATGGAGGCTCCGCAGAGTTCGAATGAGACCCTGGACCTCCAAGCTGCACCGAGGAGGGTCACCGGAGAGTTTTGGTCGGTTTAACTCCGACATAATCCGTCGTCACCCCTCGGGATGGCGGGTATTCGTTAGAATTTTCTCTCCGAAAAAAATAAAAAAAGGTATAATTGGTTACTCTATCTCTATCGAGTGCTCGTGTCACTCGTTACACAGAAGTTGTTGCAACATCCTATTTTATAATTTATATTAATACTAGCGCCCCCTCCGGCTTCGCACGGCTATATTATGCATGTATTATACACATAAACCTTCCTCTTGAATCACTCTATCTACTAAAAAAAACCGCATCAAAATCCGTTGCGTAGTTTTAAAGATTTAAGCATACATAGGGACATAGGGACAGAGAAATCGACTTTGTTTTATACTATGTAGTGATGATAGTGATAATTATTCCTTTTCAGGGTTCCGTACCCAAAGGGTAAAAACGGGCCCCTTTCAGTGAGACTCCCCTGTCTGTCTGTCTGTCTGTCTGTCTGTCGATCACAGGGCTGTATCTCATAAACCGTGATAGCTCTAGAGCTATCACGGTTTTTTTTATCACGGGATTTGCAACTGTCTAGCTAGCTAGACAGTTGCAAATTTCACAGATCATGTATTTCTGTTGCCGCTATACCTATCTAACAACAAATACTAAAAACAGAATACACCTAATGTTACGGAACCTCTCGTGTGCGAGTCCAACTTCAACTTGGCCAGATTTTTTTATGTTTCCGAGAGCCGTGTTCACAAATTAGACATTTCAAAATGTTCGCAACGAAATAAATAAGTATATGTTGTGATAGTATAAACAATCCGTCTACCTAGGAAGGAAGGTAAGGGCTAGGTGTACCTCATACGTAGATAATATGAAGTTGTTGTACACAGATGTACGACTACCTACCTATCTATCTATCAATCAAAACATTTATAATGATTAGCATGAGATGACATTGAGACGTGTTGAGGAGTGACCAATGTGGAGTAGTAACAAGACAGTATATGTATGTCAGGTGAGCAGCTCCCAGTGTATCTGCTGTAGATACCTACATGTTATATAGTAACTCGGTCAGTGGGTACAGATACCTACTGTAGCGTCGCGTCGCGTCGTCTTACCCTTACAATAGGTACGTATATATACTACTACACGGCGCTAACGAGTGGTTTGTGTTTGTTCAAGTAAAGCTGAATCCGTTGATTTTTTACTAAAAACCGTTATTTTCGACATAAATCTCACCCTTCCGAGTTTGAAATTTCAATATCCCGTCACACAATGCATTCGCATCGCGCATTTTTTGCAGATTTTTAAAAAATGTGGGGTAATGCAGTTTTTATTGTAAAAACTGTACGGAGACGCGGTCGTTATTCCTTCCCACGGCGCGGGAAATGGGTCACCCATTGTTCCGTTCCTTCGTTTTTACGTTAAAAAATAGATTTAGCATCGTCTCGGGACCTGTCACCTCCCGCCCCGCTAGCCCCGCTCTCTCCCCTCTGACATACATTTTTGGGATAAAAAATGTAAAAATGACGTCGCAGCTTGCGATCCACTTTCTCAGGAGGGATGTATTGTTCGCGACAAATGTAATGTATTGGCATGTAGTACAGGAGGCGCTCGCTGCTGGTACAAGCCGGGAGCTGGGTGCTGGGTGCACACGAGGCGCGCGGCGCAAGGGTTGTGTGTTACATCTGTCGCAGCCATTACAGCCCTCGCGACACATCGTGTAGGTATGTATGTACCTACTACACGTAGCCCGGGGGGGGGGGAGGTCGAAGGGGCAATAAAATGATTAGGTAAACAAAACGAAGGCTGCGGGCTGTTTGCAGGGCGGGCGGGGGTGCGGGGGGTGCGGAAGTGCGGGGAGGGGGTGGACGACGACGAGATTACCTCACATTTTAACGCGCGAAAGATTTCAAAGGCGGCCACTTCACTTCAATAATCCATCAATATCGTCGCGAGGGCCTTTAAGGGCCACTCGGTCGGCCGTCACGGGTCCGCCAGAGGACGGAGGGCGCAAATTCGATTCCGGCCGTAGATTGGAGTGCATATTCAGGTAACGAGGTTTGTCGGCCCTCTACCCCGGCACGCAATATTGTCCCAATACCTGGCGATATCCTCCATTACCTCTCCTTAAGGAGGCGAGTGAGTGGCCCTCTCTCTCTCTCTCCACGTACACCTACGTCGTACATTGAACACAGATTTAAGTACCTCAGTGAACCCACCCTGCCCATCGCATCACCATACCGCCGCTAGTACTACATACCTACATGATACATCTCAACATATACTAGCATAGGATCCCTATATAAGAACTACCTTCACCGAGATGCTTTGGATGACAAGTATTTTATATAAAATTAAATAGATCAATAAATATATTGCAAATGAGTTGACTAAAGAAATTCATTCAAAATGATTAAAAAAAATTATTACACATCACTGGTTTAGTTAATAGACAAATTCCATACCAATAAAATACGCATAATCTTTATTTTAACTTAATTTCATGAAGCTTTCAAAATTCAAAGACATTAACCAGACAAGTGCAAATGACTAGTATCGATTTACCTGTTTATGTAACTACCTAAGTACCTACCCAAGAGTTGTGACGGAAAAAAATTGTCAACTAAATGTTTGCATTTTCTATAGGCTTTATACTTTCGATTGGTATGAGTCTATTAACCAAACCAGTTAAATGTTTAAAATTAAATTGTTAATTAATTATATTCTGGTCTGAAATTTTTAGTCCATTTGCAATATATTTATTGACCCATTTAATTTGATATAAAATACTGTTCATCCACTATGCAGCTCGATGAAGGTCGTTGTTAAAGGGATCTTAGACTATATCTACGTACACGTACGTTACGTTAGATAGTAGGTCTAGGTACCGCTACCGACATGCTAAGTACATCATCTTACACAATGATGGGGAAACATATGTATTGGTCATCTTTAATCGAACAACGGAAATATGGCAATACATGTAGAATGTAGAGGTAGATAGATAGAGTGTAGACATGATTGTATCTAGGTGATATAGGTGAGGAGACGAGACGCGTCCTGCGCGGGCGCACACACACACACCTGCGTCTCGTGTCGGTCGCTCCACGTGCAACCCGACACCACCCATCAACCATTGCATCGCTCTCATACCGATAACTTACAATTATTTTATTATAATATATTATATGTATAATAAGCGATTGTTCTAATATACTGAACCTCTCAACGTACACAATAGTTAGTACCTGTATGAATAGGTAACTGACAAGGCAAGGATTATATTAAACCGTTATATCCGGCCGTCCCGCGCCCGCGCCCGCGCCCGCGCCCGCGCCCGCGCCGGTACCACCACCTGTATACCTTTATCATCTATCCTCATACCAAGTTTCATCTAAATCGGTCCACTAGTTTCGGAACCCATTCGTTACAAACAAACATACGAAAAAATCTTTCCTCTTTATAAACTTACTGTAGATATTAATTTGATAAAATATCCTAAATTATATTCTGACTGAACATCAATGTACTTATACGTTTCTGGCAACTTGCAGCCCCGGATTGTCTTACTCAGACATAGACAATGTCTTCTCTCATAGTTCTATCAAACAAATGTACCTCTAACACAACATGCTACCGAACCCTGGCCTACCCAAATATTACCCAAATAAGGCAAACAGCGCCAATATCTTAAAAGTTACTAACAGTTTATGACGCGCTAGGAAATGTTTCCGGTGCTTTGTGAGTCGAGACTAAATTAGAATAGTATCAGTCAGTCAGTCAGTATAATATAATTATTAAAATATAGATCTTCTTGCCATAACACAGGAACATTAAAATGTGTAAGCTATAAGTCTAGCTAGACCTGATGTGTCAATAGACTGTTCACACCTGCAGCACTTTAATCACGGATTAAAGCCCTATTAACCTTAACTTTACGCAAGACTTTATTCCCAAGGGAGATAATGTTGTATAAAACTGCCAAGAGAATAAAGTGATTTGAATTTGGAACGTTGAAGTTCGTGTGAAAATTCTTGGTTTTAATTTTGAAGGTCTCAGCAAATAGGTTTTAATTATAATAAGTAATTTGATAGGTCTACAAAAATCTAGCTGGCCACGATTTATGTTTTTTTATACCATGCGCACTCTAAAAAGCTTATTTTATTCACTGAAAACAGTGAATAAATAGTACATTGTTATTCAGGTGTGAAAGTCACTCACTACAAGTCCCGAGACGGTGTTTGGCGCCCGAGCGTAGCGAGGGCGCTAATAGTTCGAGGGACTTAATGAGTCTTTCACCCGAGGTAAACACTGTGCTTTTCATTACGAATCTATACTAATATTATAAAGAAGTAAAGTTTGTGTGTTTGTATATTTGTTATAATACATAAAATTCTTCCTAACAACGAGGGTGAATGAGACTATGAGACTCCATACCACATGAGTAGGTACTCATGTGTCCATACTACCTGATCCTCTTACAAGGTTGGGACCAAAGAGGTTATACATTATGTAGTGTTTTTTTTAGGTTTACTAGAGAAAAAAGTTACTAAGTACTAAACTCTGGCAGTATGCATGAGCCGTGCCAAGCCATAATTATTATTCTTTGGTGTAAAAAAAAAACAAGGAGGTTAGGTTTTTGAAGTTCCTAATGCGTAATGATACTGATACTGGCTACATGCAGATTGCACAAGCCGTGCGAAGCCATAATTTGACATGACAGCTGTCAGTGAAAGCAAAAATCCCTAGGGCTGGAAATTTTATTTTCAATACGCTTCTCAGGCACCTTCAGACCTACTTTCTGAGTATGAGTAATGAAAAAGGCCTTTTAATCACTGTTTTGGTGTTTGAATTTGGAACATACCAATATATTCGACCTCCATCTCAATGCTTATACATTAGAATAAAAACTGTTTTGTGTTCTTTACTGCCATTACAGAAAATAGTAGATTATACAACAAGTGAAAAAAAAGGTAATTTAATTCGAGGGTTACAAGGACCGAGATAAATTATTTTTTCACGAGTTGTGTACTCTACTTTTTACCATTGACTGCGAGAAAATAAATTTAGAAATGGTTCAAGAGATTGTGTCTCATTTTCGTCCCATTGTCAAATTATCTACTATAATTTAAAAGCTGCTTTATTTCGAAATGATTCCGGAGTCAGTGTCTCATTTTCGTCACTGGAACAACTCATTTTATTATAATATTTATGTTAATCGATTTTTCAATGACATTAAACAACCACTTTATCAGATAGAAAAAATCTAAATTGGCGGTATACTTTTTTTTAAATTTAATATTCCAACCAGCCAGTACGTTCTTTCAGCACTTTCAGTACGTTTTTTTTTATAAGTACATATTATTTCGTATATTCGTGCATGTTCCAAATTCAAAATGCTTTTATTCACTCAGTGAGTAAAAGAGCGTTTTATTCACTGTTATCTATATATATAAAAGAGAAAATCACTGACTCACTGACTGACTGACTCACTCATCATGATATCTCAGAAACTACAAGGGCTAGGAGTCTTAAATTTTGCATGGGGGTTCCTTTTATGACGTAGGTGCTCACTAAGACGGGATTTTGCGAAATTCGACCCCTAAGGGGGGAAAATGGGGAGGTCGAAGTTTGTATGGGACAACGTGATTACTTGGTCCAATCTACTTCAAATTTTGCATAAACATTTTTTAACAGAATTAATGGAACACGTGATTCGTATTTTATTGAAATTCATCCCCTAACGGGGTTAAAAAGGGGTAGAAAGTTATTTTGTGGGTGATTTGCTTCGAAGTTGATATCAATACTCTTTAGTGCTTTTGATTAGATTGGTAAAGACGTCACCTCAAGCTGACAGCAGCTGATGTTAACGTAAAACCAAAGAGGTTAAAAACTTCGAACATTGAACTGAAAAAAAGGTGTCTTGCCATTTAGTACTGGGAACTTAATAGAAATAGAAATTATATGATAATTATGAAAAGCCGTCTTTCGGCAGTCGCGGCTGGATTAATGACGTGTTTAACTAATCAATGGCTACTGTTGCGTAGTAGTAGTCAGCTTAAGTACCTACATGTGAGGGGTTTATCAGAACGCATCTGCTAAAGGCGTAAAGTAAAATAAATCTAGAGATACAAACTGAATAACGTATTGAGTAAAACCATGAGCATAAAAAATAGATATACCTAGGTAGGAGTAAGATATGAAAATACAATCTATACGAAGTATATACTTATCTATACTAATATTATAAAGCTGAAGAGTTTGTTTGTTTGTTTCAACGCGCTAATCTCAGGAACTACTGATTCGAATTGAAAAAATATTTTTGTGTTGGATAGTCCATTTATCGGGGAACGCTACTTTTTATTTTGATATTTCCACGGGACCGACCCTTACGCGGGTGAAACCGCGGGGCGCAGCTTTTGTTATAATCTTCTATCTATAATATAAAAATCAATTGCTGTTCGTTAGTCTGGCTAAAACTCGAGAACGGCTGGACCGATTTGGCCAATTCTTTTTTTGTTGTGTTTGTTGTAGTCCAGGGAAGGTTTAAACGGTGAGTACTTACGCGGGTGAAACCGCGGGGCGCAGCTAGTCTATAATATAAAAATCAATTGCTGTTCGTTAGTCTGGCTAAAACTCGAGAACGGCTGGACCGATTTGGCCAATTCTTTTTTTGTTGTGTTTGTTGTAGTCCAGGGAAGGTTTAAACGGTGAGTACTTACGCGGGTGAAACCGCGGGGCGCAGCTAGTCTATAATATAAAAATCAATTGCTGTTCGTTAGTCTGGCTAAAACTCGAGAACGGCTGGACCGATTTGGCCAATTCTTTTTTTGTTGTGTTTGTTGTAGTCCAGGGAAGGTTTAAACGGTTCGGACTTACGCGGGTGAAACCGCGGGGCGCAGCTAGTCGATGAATAAAATGCCCTTTTTCGAGTGGCAATGGTAAAAATATATTTTGTAATTGGCGCCATTTTGAATATTTTAAGTTGTACAAATACAAAGTTTAGTGTTAATTAAAATAGTAGATTATACAACAAGTGAAAAAAAAGGTAATTTAATTCGAGGGACTAAGTTGGATCCCGAGAGCAGCGAAGGATTCTATAGTTGAATCCCGAGCGTAGCGAGGGATTCTAGATTAGAATCCTGAGCGGAGCGAGGGATACAAGGACCGAGATAAATTATTTTTTTCACGAGTTGTGTACTCTACTTTTTACCATTGACTGCGAGAAAATAAATTTAGAAATGGTTCAAGAGCTTGTGTTTCACTTTCGTCACTGGAACAACTCATTTTATTATATTATTTATGTTATTCGATTTTTCAATGACATTAAACAACCACTTTATCAGATAGAAAAAAATCTAAATTGGCGGTATACTTTTTTTTAAATTTAATATTCCATCCAGCCAGTACGTTCTTTCAGCACTAATTTCAGTACGTTTTTTTTATAAGTACATATTATTTCGTATATCCGTGCATGTTCCAAATTCAAAATGATTTTATTCACTCAGTGAGTAAAAGAGCGTTTTATTCACTGTTATCGATGAATAAAATGCCCCTTTTCGAGTGGCAATGGTAAAAAAAATTATATAGATTGAATATGCATTCAAGTGACGAAGAAGATGTGTTAACACCTGAGTTAATGAAAGAGACAGCAGCCGATATAGTAGAATACTTGCTACCCAACAAATCAAGGTTGGTTTACATCAAAGCCTACGATGAGTTTTGCAAATGGAAAAATGAAAATCAACCTTCAGGCACATTTTCAGAGTCTGTTTCCCTAACTTATTTTAATAACTGTCAAAAACTACGTCAACTACTATACTACGGTGTACTATAAAAATAAGGCATAACATTGACAATTAATTTAGTAATTAAAATTAACTTCTCTTATTCTTACTCGTAATTTTAGTAATTGTTCCAATTTTAATGTAAGTAGGTACATTTTAATTAATTTAATCTTCCTTTTTTCCTTATTAAATGTCTATTAGCACTAAAAATCTTTTTCTCGTAGTCATGGTATAAAGTATAGTATGCAACTCTTGAATAAGTACGGGTTTACATTGAGGGCCATGAATCACTCGCGTAGCTCAGGATTCTAACCTGAGTCCGTCCCTGTCGATGTCGGTCCTTGACTTATTACACTGAGATTATCATTTGCTCGATACGAATGTTAGTATTGTTTAGTTGTTCAATTAGAAAATATTACAATAAATAACGGCTGCAGTTGGTTTGTGAAATTGGAATAAATCGTGCGCAATCTGCAGTCGACGATTGTGTACATTTAGGTCAACAAATACTAGTATAGACTCTGTCGGTGTCATCTCGAGCGCAGGTAATGTTCATTTTTATAATTAAATTAATTAATGATATTCTAGTCGTTTTGAAAGCGAGCGATGTGGCAAGAGGCGCGGCGCAGCGCGGGCGCATACAAAGCAGTTTCTGTTTGTCATAGAGCCTTGTGTACGGTACACGGCGCGACGCGACCGAGAGACAATCGCCCGCGCCGCTCTCTGTACACTGCGCTAATCGAATGGTAATCGTTCATCGAGGAATTATACTTAATCAGAGTATCGTATCGAGTCGGGAACGGCGCGGGCAGCGGCGTGGCGTGGCCGGCGCGGCGCGGGCGTCGACCGCGTGCTTGTAGCTATAATGGTAGGTAGGTTGATAGAGAGCGAGTCACGAACCGTCCGAGATTTGAATACTAGATAATTAATATTGCTTTATTAGCGGTGGAAATATCGATTTATGAAGATATTATCCTCTTTGTACTGCGCCGGCGGCCCTCCCCGCGCCCCCCGCGCTCCGCCCCGCGCGCCGTCAATCAATTACAGCAGCACGCGCGCGGCGCAGGCGCAGGCGCAGGCGGCCACAGTGCGCCTCGTTCACTACTCCACAGTCTCGGACGGAGCATTCCTCGACTAACTACACAGTAGACAATAACGAAGGTACATCGGAAGGTTCACACGATGTACTCCACAATCTAAACTAATTTAGAATATGAATCGATTGATCCATGCGGTCCGAGGCGAGCTATGCCAGCTAGCAGCTCCACTAGCTGAACATCAACGAAGCTCGATTACTTGACTGTATACTGACTGAACCACGACATATAGAGTTACGTTGTATTATACAGGGTGTCCGAAAAGCGGGCACCTACGGATAGAGGACACTGTGCCAGTTCAGATAAATGAAAGTTATGTTCTATAAAAGTCTATCGGTTTCCGAGATATCAGCCAATATAAAAAAAATAAAATTTCACTCCTATCTCCTCGAAGTTAGGACTTATGACAATATAAAGCACCCCCCAGGTTATCGTAGACGACACATTACATTACCTCCTCGTTACTAAGCTGGCAAACATTTAGAATGGTATGTGAGGTGAGACGAGAGATATGTACCTAGTGCGGAGGACGATATTACTACCTAGTCTGTTAATATGAGCTACTTGCATAATAATATATAATTAGACCAAAGGTCATTAAATAAACAATCGAGGGTGTAGTTTGAATATTGTTTTAGTTAAGTACTAGTTACCTTTCGGTTACACAAATATGAAGGTCAGAATATAACTAATTACATCACTATAATAATGTTTATATAGGTAGATATCGCAGACAGACGGACGGAGGACGGACGGACACACCGCGACGCGACGGTATTGTATCGTGAGCAACTCGCGCGCAGCCTTCATTTGTTATCTTAATTCATTAATCGTCGTGAGGTGTACGACCGGCGTGAACGGCGCGCCGCCGCCGACCGCGCGCCGTACACGCCGCCGGTCGGTCGCCATTATGTTATTATTGGTTTACGATGGATTTCGTCTACAACAATGTCTGTTTGTAATTATAACGATCTATATATCTTTCGATCGATCTGTATAGATCCATAATGAAGGAAACTGAGTTCCATTGTCGTGCTATCTCGCTCTGCCGTCTATCTATACCTACCTACCAACCTACGTTGTTGTTGTTGTTTGTATGTAAACTACCTAGTGACTGTCACAATACATGCTCTACTAATGTATATATGTCAGATATGTGGCGAATTTCGTATGAGACGAGTTTACACTCATCTAACATTGGGTTATTCCCATTTTCGACGATCTTCTTGTGTGTGTATGTGTGTATGTTTATTGTACATATTTATATCCCATCAAATGGATCGGTCGTTGAGGTATCGGCCAATCGAATACTCATCGTAGACGTAGGAGCAAGTAGAAGTAAAAGAGTGGAACATGACAAACATGGCAAACTGCGATATGACAGGAGTCGGAGTCAGAATTGCAAACCCTTCGTAGAGTTCTATAATTATTTTTATTGATTTTTCATTCTATTAATATTTATCTATAACTGGGTTTATCTATTTGGGTGTTATTCATGAGTTGAAAGACTTTAAACTTGAACTCGAGCAAGACCTTAGAATCTTATTTGAGAAACAAAACATTCTAATAATAGCAGTTTAGGAGCTCTACGGTGGGTCTGCAGCTCTGACTCCGACTATAGTACGACGAATTGTTGTAATGTCAAATAACATATAAATAATGACGACTGTGACAAACTGAGTACCTACTGCGTAGCGTAGTACGTAACGTCACCTACCTACTGCGTAGCGTAGTACGTAACGTAACGTAACGTAACGTAACGTAACGTAACGTAACGGACAGCCTTTGTGACGACGAGAGTACCTATTATAGTCCTTTAGATCCTAGAGTATTATACGTTAGTAATTTTTGTCAATATATTAAAGTATGGAGGTACAATGTAGGTACATACATAGTATGTGTTACGAAAAAGTAAATAATATGAATAAATACATTACCGATGTGAGTTGTATGGAGTAGACTAGAGGTAGATCGGAGCGAGGAACTTACCTGGAATGGAACACAAACTGTTGTTTAATTACATGTAGGTAGGTAGGTAGTAGGTACTTTACTATATAGGTAAGTATACTATAGGTACTAGGTACTTCTACTTAATTGTTATATATTATAGGTACATCAATCAATATTGATTGTTTATAAACGTAGTCAGCAATTAAAGAATGTGAGTACTAACTATAGAAAGTATGTCTAAATCAGTCGTCAATATATTATATTGATTGTAACGGAACAAAAAGTAGTGTAATTGTTCATTGTATTATACAGGGTGTCCGGTAATTAATGGATAAGCGGCCACCTACGGATACAGGTAGGTTTTATTTCCGTTACGGAATTTCTTGATTCGGTCGCCGCGCTCAAAGCCCGCGATAAAAGCTATGCAATAGCTTAAAAAAAACTCTCGATATGTCATAAAAAATATTGTTTGCATTCGATAACACAATTATTCCTGGTATGCTATCCAAGAAACAGATTGGATTAATTCCTTCATTTTCAGTTTTGGCATCAAAAACATAGAGAAAGGAGTGAATTTAAAAAAAATGGCGGATATCTCGGACACCTACCTCTATCCGTAGGTGTTTGCTTATCTATTCATTACCGGACACCCTGTTATACTTCCGTAATTGTCGAAGTGCGACATATAGGTAAGTAGGTATGCTATTTATATATATTTAGTAGGTACCTAATGTTGTGTTTGTGTTACAGATAGTTGACATCTGCGTTTACCGATCGTATCACACATATGTAACATTTACCTACTCATATCGTGGTACAATCAGGCAACAGCGGTATACCTACCTGCAGGCATACATACCCACCGTAGAGCTCAATTATTTGAAGTTTATAAACGTACTAGCTGCGCTCCGCGGTTTCACCCGCGTAACTCCCGATCCCGTGGGAATATCGGGATAAAAAGTAGCCTATCCCTACCTACCTTCCTCGATAAATGGACTATCCAACACAAAAATATTTTTTCAATTCGAACCAGCAGTTCCTGAGATTAGCGCGTTCAAACAAACAAACAAACTCTTCAGCTTTATAATATTAGTATAGATTAATTTATTGTACACACATAATTAAAATGCAAACATTCAAATAATAGTCATTTCATAACTCTACGGTAGGTCTACAATTTTGTTGTCGACTGTACATGCAGTATTTATTAGTTCCGTTTCAATGCTCAGGCATATACTAACGGAATATCACAATTGTCAAAAACATTATAGTAATTAGTCAAATTGTATTGTTGTTAGTAATGTGAGTCGCGTTGATGTCTTTCCTATGTGGAGTTGTGTGCGGAGTATCGTGCGGAGTTGGCAGTTGGATACCGTGTTGTATGTGTATCGGTTAGACATATTGTGTTTGTGTACCTATGTTATATTATAGGTACAACGTCAACTGTATACAAATGTATACAGTTGTACTGTATACAAATGTATACAGTTGTATAGTCCTACCTATGGCAGCGTCGCGTCTCGTCGGGAAGGACACATACACATACAGGCGACACTTTACCCGAGTGAGTGACTTTACTTGCGAGTGAAACCGCGGTCTACAACCACTCGATCATACACTGTGTGTGTTTCCATTCTACGTGTTGTTTTACAAATGTGGATTGTCATAATATAATATCTAGGTAGGTAGGTAGGTACGTATACTTGTAGACAAACTTTACTATTTTTGGAACATCATTTTTTTTATAATTAGGGTTCCGTACCTCAAAAAGTAAAAAAAGGAACCCTTATAAGATCACTGTCTAGTCCGTCTGTTTTTAGCTATGTTTACTGGAAAATCTGCTGGTTTTATCAAATAAAATGATGTTATTCAAATAAATACTCGTAGTATTCCAAATTAAATAATAACTTAATAGAATTCCAAATCCTAGACGTCTAGACAAATCTATGTTAATAGGTAATTATTGAAATAAGTAGGTGAGGTATGTATGTATGTGTGTAGTGTAGATAATATATGAACGTATGGAGACAGACATTATCTCGATGCTCCAGGTTTAATTTAAGTACATATTTAATAATCAATACAGTAAGAACATCCTAAAACACTAATCAATAAATACATATTATGAAAATCGGAGTAATTGCAACATCTCGGCTTTATATCCCGCGTAACTCCCGATCCCGTGAGAATATCAAGATAAAAAGTAGCCTATATACATATAGCCTTCCTCGATAAATGGACTATCCAACACAAAAACAATTTTTCAATTTAAACAAGTAGTACCTGAGATTAGTGCGTTCAAACAAACAAACAAACTCTTCAGCTTTATAATATTAGTATATAGATGTCGTAGTAAGCCGAGGCCGAGGGTACCCTTCACATTACAATAGCTGTGTAGTGTACAGTCAATGGGCAGCGGCTGTAGGTACCGTACAGACAGACAGGACGACACGAGCCGCGCCGCCCGCGCCCTGCGGACTGGACCGGAGTGCACTATACAGACAGACAGACACGTGATGTGGTACTACACCTACACCAATCTACGTAGCGAATACAATATGTCAGCTTGTAGACGACAATCAACTCGCCCGATAGATATAGGTAGGTACCTATGTGATCACTCTGTCTGTACTGTAGGCTGTAGGTAAGGGTTGCTCGACTCACTATCGCTCACTCCTGGAACCGAACCGCTCGCGTCGCGTCGTGTCGCGGTACACCTACCTACAAACGGGATTACGTTACAAGTAGTTACAACTTCCCTTTCTTTTGTAATAATTATCATTTGCAATTAATATATTTTTTATTAATATCGGCACAGAAAAATTTACATTTTAAGAAATAAAGATTTTTACCTAAAATGGATGTGGTTTCAAATAAGGAACAATTCACTCTTAGAAACCAATCAACATTGGTTACCTGAGCTGAGACATCGTGAAACGAAAACTATTACCGCATACACTCTGTATTGAAATCAAATGAAACCATCGTCCGACCGAGACAACGCCGACGACGCGTCGCGCGACGTTTTGCCTGCCTGGAACGACTAGCATTATACCTACTACAACTTACAAATTATAATTTCTTACAACGTGGACACTCTGACTCTATAAGGAAGTGGGATAATGGTAGAACCGACGGCGTGACGTCACGTGACGTAACGTGACACGACATCCACGACAGGCACAGAGATGATGTTACATTGATTCAGATGGGATCATCTGACCGTAAAATCTGACAGTATTCTATATAATTAGGTATAAAGTTAATTTGTTTGTGTTTCCAAGATACAGCTACCTAATTAGAGTAGGTAACGAGCGAGAGTTGTAGTCACGGTGCAAGCGACGCGACGCGACACATCCGTCCGACTAAGCAACTACACGTAACGTAACGTGTCGTACTCTACTCTACTCTACTCTACTCTACACATCTCGATACACAATTCCTTTAAACTAATATTGTTCTTACCTATGTATGAACTTTAAAATACCTACATAGTAAATAATTATCATTGAGGGACAAAATGTCATAACCACCGTATTTATGTAAGATATTGTTTTTATAACTTTGTAGAAAGGAAAGACGACTATATATCGGTATATATTATATGTACTCCCACTGTCTACTATAGTATAGTATAGGTATATGAAGTATAGTTCTGGATTTTAACATATTTTAACGTTGCTACTAACAGGACAGGACAGGACAGGCAGGACACAGCGAGCTACTGATGCGTTGCAGGAACTATAGTTAAACTAGCTCCACCCGTCGGTTTCACCCGTGTAGGATCGGCCAGAACGGAGCCTTTGACTTTCTCTAAGGTCTCATCTATCTCTTTATCTAAATTCATTATTGTTTGAGCGGTTTATGCCGCGTGCAAACGTAACAGACAAACTTCGCATTTACAGTAGATATTAGTATGGATAGATATGAATAGGTATACCTATTAGTTATCAGTGTGTACAACTCCAATAGTAATCATAAATTCTAACAAGACTCAAACTATTCAATAGTAGGTAGGTAGGTACATACTATCTAATTAGAATGAAGCCAGCGACGACCGACGCGTCTCGTGTCGACGTACTTACACCATGCAGTGCACTCGGATATATTTGTGATTAATTATATAAGGTAGCCCTCGCGGTCGTCTCGTGTGTAGTGAGTATAGTGAGTAGCGAGTAGGTAGTCGACGTTAATCCAATGGTATTATAATTAGATGATGTTTGTGTATTCAACTAACTAGACGATTGTGTCGAGTTGTATGTATGTATGTATACCTCTAGCTAGGTGTACCTACTATACGTGTAGGTGGGTAGAGAGGGGTGCAACTTGCTGCAGTCACTGTCTTTAATTACCGGTAGCGGTAGGTAGTAGTGTAGTTTACATGGCAATGTGTACTCTATATCTGGACGACATAGAGGCCACACTCGCTCGAGCGACTAATATATTTTTTTAATTCGAACCAGTAGTTGTTGAGATTAGCGCGTTCAAACAAACAAACAAACTCTTCAGCTATAATATTAGTACTTATAGATTATGTAATATAAGTAGTCAATCTAATAAACACTGGCGATACCAGCTATGATATCGACACATTAAATATGCAACGACTTGTAGTTTCGTCGTCCACACTCAGACGGCTGCATGCCGGTGGAAGTGCACCGGACGTTATCTTTCTCCAATAAACAAGTTTAACACCATAATTAGTTAGTTCATTCATTTCCTTGCAAATATAAGACAATATGTAATTACAAGATATTTGTCAATTAAATCAAATCAATTTAAACGATTTTCAATGTAAATCAACGTAGCGTAATCTGGTCAAAAACTCTCCAATTTCCGTTCGCAACAATTCCTTTAATTGAAACGATTACATCCAACTGTAACACAGACATACAAAGAGACAGAAGTGAAACTCATCACCCCCTATCCTCCATTCTATGGCTAGGACGACGATATAATGGCAACACGAGTTGTTGTTGTGGCGATAGTTAACAAACCAACACAAATACAAACAAATCGATATTTATATCCATTAATGAACCGCATGAGAGCTATAATACCTAGATGAGTCAGTAGTCGCTACTCGCTACACGGTCGATCGGTCGGTATTATAAATGAGGAGTTGACCTTTCGTGATGTGTTCGCTAAATGTCAACAAACAATATCCAACTTGTTATAATATTCATATATTACCATCCAATTATATCTACCACGATCTAATTTACAACAAAATGTCGACCTTTCTAATCAAATACCTACCTAATGATATATACACGAACGTTGCTTGCTTTACTACCCAGTGGCTACCCTACCTTGCACCTATACCTATTACACTTTATATTTGTAACCAGATATTTGTTCCAACACAACTACAAGACTAGACAAACAGTCTTATAAGACTTATTGGTGTGAGGTAAGTAAGTACACCAATCATATCAGCTTAGTACAGTGACATTGATGGTTATGTTTGGCAAAATTTTGTACGAATAATTATATTTTAAAAACGATTTTACAATACTTAGTCGGTGATTTAGAAAACTTCCATGAAACTTTGAAGGGTTAACGATTTCTTGCAAAATAACATACTATAACTGAAAAAAATTGTATCTATACTGTGTATACTGTTGTAGAAAAAAATAAAATTTACAAACTGTATATAAGTACCTACCTGTATATACTGTAAGTATATAATGTAATAAGTAAGTAACGAGTAGGTAGGTACCTATAGCATACCAAAGTTCCCACAGACTGCGTGCGTAGTGTGTATAGTGCGGAGTCGGTGGAGGAACTACCTCTACTCGGTCACTACGGTACCACACATTACATTCGACAGGATGTACCTAACCTACCTACCTACCTACATACAATAGTACAACAGCGTGCGTGTTACATCTAATATGAATATCAATCATAATGGTGTTGAAGTGATTGCGTGCAGCAGTCTGTCTGTCTGTCTGTCTGCAACACCGCGCAGCTCTCCGCTCACTGCTCTCACACCGGTCACTTCTCATCGCTACATAGCTCTGTGATTCAATATAAACGGTAATATTGTCACATAGGTACATGTACAATTAAAATAAATATTTATAAGGACTTATAACACTAACTGTCCCATCTGGCTTCGCCCGCGACCTACTCGCCGTAATCGGGGAAATAGAGGAAATGTTGGAAGTTTTCTTTGAAAATATGCGATAAAACTGCCTTCTGGTAAGTAATTGTCTAGGAACGATGTTCTGATATTATTGTTTGTAGTAGGTACGTAGGTTTAGGTAGGTACCTATTTTATATATCTATGTTTTGTATATTATATGTCAATATAAGATTTCTGATTGGTATTTACTATTTACCTGAGTAATGTTGTTAAATGATAAATATCTTTTGAATCAATGTTATAAATGAAATGGAAACGCGGTGTCAAAGTCTCTAAATGTGCACCAGTGTATGTGAGATGGTAGACCCTTCGGTCGCGTCTATACATACACTCCTACTTATACTGAATGTATTAGGTAGGTATAGGGAACGATCGTCGATCAGCTGTTGATCAAGTTAGTGGTAATCAACTCCCAGTTGACGTCTGCTTCAACTGGGAGTTGATTACCATTAACTTCGAAGGTGATCTCTCTCTCTCTCTCTCTCGACACATCTCTCGCAGGCAGGTACGGTACCTAGTACACTATAAATACGGGACTTGGGAAGGGAGAAGTCGTGGGAAAACACCTACTTATATTTTATATGTCGGTCTGTCTGTTACGTTTTCACGTCTAACTAATTTTGTTAATTTTGGTGTAGAGATAGATAAGACTTTGTTAAAGGATAATTACGCTACTACGTCTTGGGGGGGATGTAACGTAGTCAGACCAAATGTGTTAGAAATGTGGCAACAGTAGAGCAATGCGATTGTCTTACTATACTTACTGTTGTATAGTGTAGAGTTGTCTCGCGGAGGTGCGGGCGGCGAGCGGCGAGCGAGGCTCGGACGTTCTCAGAGGTACTATACGATTATTGAATTACTTGTAGACGTACCTACCTACCTACGGTGACGTTGTACGTAGCGTGTGTAGCGGGCGGCGCGGCGTAATGTCGCTCGAGCTCTGACCAACAGAATGTATGTGAGGAGCACAAAAAGTGTAATGAATGTCCGAAATATCCGCGGCGTGATGTTCCCACGGCGCGGGCGGGGCGGGGTGGAGAGGTATGTATGCGGCGACACGCGACGATATCACTACAACACTTCTCTTAGAACATATAGACTGGACAACTGTAACATACTTGTCTATAACATTTTGTACAAATATTAGTACAGAGCCCCCCTCTAGTGCAGCTACTCTACTCTAGCTATATACACTTGTAGCTAGTTGTATGATGTTCGGGTTCTGCATACATACATACAATTCGGTACTTGTACGTATGTAAATAGATGATGCATACCTATACCGTCTAACTAAGGGATACTAACTAGAACAACATCTAGTAAGAGAGACAATCACATTCAAATAACATCGACATAACGTGTGGACATGATATAATTGCGCGGTGGGAACGTTACACGTTACACGCTGTATTTATTTGTAATG
This sequence comes from Idaea aversata, assembly GCA_907269075.1. NCBI lineage: Eukaryota > Metazoa > Arthropoda > Insecta > Lepidoptera > Geometridae > Idaea > Idaea aversata. The sequence goes on from OU026088.1 coordinate 156,873, forward strand.
AGTGGCTTCAATCTCGCGGCCGACACGACCGACGTCTGGTCGCATCACCACCGTAGTGCAGTGTAGAGAGAGAGAGAGACAGAGAGAGGACGCAGGACGGTGTCGTCACATCAATACAATCACATAAAAACTAATCACGATAATTTCACTTTCGGTAGTTCTAAAAGGAAATGTTTTTGTAAGTTGCGACGAGGGGAGGGGAGGGGATGTCAAACAAATGGCAGACATCAGGCAGAGGATACAGCTACTCGATTGGGTTTTTACGGACGGATGGAGAGACTCGACCGCTAGGAATCCGGCCGCTCAGACCCCAAAGCCCAACACACAATTTAAAATTCAGATAAGCGGAATAAACAGCGGACAGAGGAATGTTCCCCCCTCCCCTACCCCCTCGCCCCTACCTCACCCCGCACCCCGCACTAGGTGGCTAGAGAACGAACGCACTTAATATCAAAAGCACAAAAACCAATTTCAAATCTTGACCATCACTTTGAAGGCAATTGAATAAGTTAACCGATTCAAATAGGCCACGTGTTGTTATCTCGTGTACACAAGACCGAGCACCGCCCCTAGGACACCCTGTATACACACCCCGGGGAGAGGGGGGGGGGTATACAGCGTGATGCCAATTTTCCACAACACCTCCTCGGGCGCGCGGTCACCCGAGTGGACTGCGAGCCACTCCGAGGGCAATAGCTAGTGGGTTCACTGCGTCCACCACATCGAAGCATGTTTCCTCTTCTTACATTTTAACTATGACGACTTACCATAGCTAGTAGATACATCACACTCGGTGTTAACTCATTCTCTTTTTAACCGACTTCAAAAAAGGAGGAGGTTCTCAATTCGTCGCGTATATATATTTTTTTTATGTATGTTCGCCGATTACTCGAAAACGCCTGGACCGATTTAGAAAATTCTTTTTTAGTATAAAAGGGGATAACTAACAGGTGGTCCCATAAAAATTGAATGAAGATCTGATGAGGATCTTCGGAGTGATGAACAGAATTGCACCTCGAGAGTGCAGCAAATTGCTCAGTTTTCGTTTTCCACCAGTAGAATTGGGCCATAAACTAATAGTTACCGATAAATGGAATATCTGAAACCACCTTCTCATCAGAAAACTCTTCAATCGGTTACGATTACAGGTTACAATTTGAAGAATTTAGTCGCCGGACTGGGCTTGTATGAATGTTGATAGAGAACCCTATCCTAAATGAAGATCTGATGAGAATCTTTGGAGTGATGAACAGATCTGCACAGCGAGGTTCAGCAAATTGCTCAATTTTCCATTACCACTAGTAGAATTGGCCCATACACTAATAGGTACCTATCGACGAATGGAGCATCTGAACCTTCTCATCACCAAACCCTTCAATGAGTTACGATTAGGTACAGGTTGCAATTTTAAGAAATAGTCGCTTTCGCCTCATGGAGTAGAATTTTTTAGTGTCAGCGGCACTAAAAATGGTTAAATAAAAAAATAAATTAAAAAACCGACTTCAAAAAACCTGAAAACAAAAACTTGAAAAAAAATCCTGGTAACAAAAACAAAAAAACCTGAAAAAGAAACCTGAAAACAAAAACTAGAAAAAAACTGAAGAAAAAAAAAAACTAAAAAGTGAAAAATAATCCATTTCGGGTCACTAAAACAGCAGATAACTTAAACATACTTGGAAGTCGGACTGGGTGACACCATGTTTCCTATATTATATCTCTCAACATTCAATCTAACCCAGTCCGACTTCCAAGTAAGTACTTATGTTTAAGTATCTGCTGTTTTAGTGACCCGAAATGGATTATTTTTCACTTTTTAGTTTTTTTAACACGCTTTTATTAGTTTCACCTGTTTGCTTGTATGTATGTATGTATGTAACCGACTCCTTTGGGCACGATTTTGCCCTACTTAGAATGATCAGATTCAATTCAAACTTTGCACACTTGTCAAAGACCGATGACAATGCAATATTATGATAACATGGTGCTGATCTGATGATGGAGCTGGAAGGTGGTCATAGGAACTCTGTAATAAAACGACGAAACCCTATCGAGTTTGGGCTCGTTAGAATCGTCTTGACGAGTAGTTTGGCTTTCAATGGTGACCAGGGTCTGATGATGGAACTGGAAGGTGGTCATAGGAACTTCGCAATGAAACGACACAACCCCATCGAGTTTGGGCTCGTTAGAATCGTCTTGACGAGTAGTTTGTATTTCAATGGTAACCAGGGTCTGATGGTGGAACTGGAAGGTCGTCATAATAGTTTTTAATGTATGTAACCACATCGTCGTGTAACTCAAATGTTGTAAGTAGAATCAAGTAGAGTAGGTAAGGTAACCTATTCTAACTCCAATAAGATATATAAACCTATCTAGATAACTTACAATTGTATGTTGGGTTTAATGGTTTCATTCATATAAGAATCGTAAATATTATCACAGCTATAAGACAACTATTTGAAAATGTTGTATTGCAGACGGGCAGGGACCGGCTCGAGCGGCCACCCGGCCGGGGCCATACAAACATTATTCCCAAATCAGCCCTGAAACGATTGCCAATATCTCAACTCAACCCACTCAAGCAACAACTGTAGATATGACCATAATTGTACGTTTGTCTCGGATATTTACATACTTATAAGATTTATTCACTTTATTAAAATGACTTGATTATCCATTGATTACACTGTAAAATATAACATGACTAATATTATGTATAACGAAAAAAAAATTGATAGTATATTTGTTTGAATGAAATATGCACTACTGGATCGATTTTTGATGAAACTCTGTATGAGGATGGATACATTGTTTCATTGGAAGTGACCTAAGCTACATATTTATCCCGATATGTTCCAACGAGGCGGGGCTGTGTGTAACGTACTATGTTCCAACGAGGCGGGGCTGTGTGTAACGTACTATGTTCCAACGAGGCGGGGCTGTGTGTAACGTACTATGTTCCAACGAGGCGGGGCTGTGTGTAACGTACTATGTTCCAACGAGGCGGGGCTGTGTGTAACGTACTATGTTCCAACGAGGCGGGGCTGTGTGTAACGTACTATGTTCCAACGAGGCGGGGCTGTGTGTAACGTACTATTCCTCTTCTAGGTAGGTAGGTAACTATACCTTGGAATAATTTGAATGTGATGTAACCTCTACATATAAGGTAGGTACACGTTTAAGTTAATTAAAGTAAAGTAAGTATATGCATATATAAAACAATAGAGCAGGAGGAATGTTGGCAGTCGGACGGAATGCTCGGCAATTCGCAAACTACGAATGTATAATGAATATAATTAGAATATTTGAATATAATTGACGAAATATTAGAATACCTAATTAGCTGTGTACCTGTACGTACGGTACATACATACTGTGTACAATAACTACATACCTACCTACCTATGGTTTAAAAAATATAACATCCCTTCTATGCCTCACGCCATTATTTTGCAAGATGAAAATTAAAAAAAACTACAAAAAGAGCTGTTTCCTTTGATTTGCCATACTATGTTTGTTTCCAAAAATTGGTATTTATCACCAAGATTGACTATCGATTGGTATAAAAATAAAGAATTTTTTTTTTTTTTTGCAAAATCGACAGGTTCGATTCCTGGCCAGGATAATGACTGTTCTAAAAATCTAATGATGCAGTTTAATTAAATCGGGCACGCAATTTCTTTCATCTTTCAGCATTTTTCGCTATCTCTTATAGTTTAGGATATATCCCTGAAGGCCCACATAAAAAATTCACCCTGTATACTTACTTATTAACTTAGGTATTATTGTTTAACGTTGATTCTGAGGTTTATTTAAATATACTCGTAGATTGATAGATCGGTCCATGAGTAGTGTCGTGGTCCCACTAGAGCGGCGCGCGCTACGTGATCTAGTTGATAGATCGGTCCATGAGTAGTGTCGTGGTCCCACTAGAGCGGCGCGCGCTACGTGATCTAGTTGATAGATCGGTCCATGAGTAGTGTCGTGGTCCCACTAGAGCGGCGCGCGCTACGTGATCTAGTTGATAGATCGGTCCATGAGTAGTGTCGTGGTCCCACTAGAGCGGCGCGCGCTACGTGATCTAGTTGATAGATCGGTCCATGAGTAGTGTCGTGGTCCCACTAGAGCGGCGCGCGCTACGTGATCTAGTTGATAGATCGGTCCATGAGTAGTGTCGTGGTCCCACTAGAGCGGCGCGCGCTACGTGATCTAGTTGATAGATCGGTCCATGAGTAGTGTCGTGGTCCCACTAGAGCGGCGCGCGCTACGTGATCTAGTTGATAGATCGGTCCATGAGTAGTGTCGTGGTCCCACTAGAGCGGCGCGCGCTACGTGATCTAGTTGATAGATCGGTCCATGAGTAGTGTCGTGGTCCCACTAGAGCGGCGCGCGCTACGTGATCTAGTTGATAGATCGGTCCATGAGTAGTGTCGTGGTCCCACTAGAGCGGCGCGCGCTACGTGATCTAGTTGATAGATCGGTCCATGAGTAGTGTCGTGGTCCCACTAGAGCGGCGCGCGCTACGTGATCTAGTTGATAGATCGGTCCATGAGTAGTGTCGTGGTCCCACTAGAGCGGCGCGCGCTACGTGATCTAGTTGATAGATCGGTCCATGAGTAGTGTCGTGGTCCCACTAGAGCGGCGCGCGCTACGTGATCTAGTTGATCGCACTACCTATACTATACAGGGTGTCCGGTAATTAATGGATAAGCGGGCACCTACGGACTCTGCCGGTTTAAAAAAAATCAAGTTATATTCTATGAAAGTCTCCACAAAAAAAAAATCACTCCTTTCTCTATGTTTTTTGATGCCAAAACTGCAAATGAAGGAATTACTTAAGCCAATTTGTTTTTTGGATAGTATACCAGAATGAATGTGCTATCGAATGCAAAAAATATCTTTTATGACACATTGAAAGGTTTTTATTAAAGTATGATTTAAATCAAACATGTGGTATTGCCAGCATTTCATATAGCAAATGCACAGAAGTGACCCTCAACCGCTTGCTAAAATGATTACCAATAACCCTGTATAATAATTATAACTGTAGACGGGAGCCTGTGTGACGTCACAATGACGACACCTGCCGACTATAAGTCAGTAGTGTGACTACTGACTGACTGACTAGTGACTGAGTAGGTTATCGTTCGTACCAGTTCGTAGTTACCCACTCGCACCGTCAGTACTATATGAACCGGGTAACAACGCACCGATAAACGTTCCTTATTATATTATATATTAAAGTGTAGTGTCAAACGAACAGATATTTGATGTGAGACGAAGCTTCGACGTACAAGTCGTACGTCTCACCCGCGTGCCCGCATCTCAACGTGACGTACAACAAGCCGAGAGAGGCATCATTTCGTATTAATTATAACTTTATAACTATGGATGGCAATTAAAAATCCGACGATAATAAACAATGTAAATGAGGTTTTTAATGCGCGTGCGCCGCGCCTCCGCTGACAACGACGGACCACCGACCGAACGATTGGCCGACACCGCATCACATTGTCATAGTTGTAGTGATGCTGCGGTCATCACCACCCTGTCAATCATTTGATCAATGTTGTCTTATTCTAACAAGATTTACGACTCGTGCTCCCACCAATAGTGTCCCGATGATGGCTTTACATTACATACGCGCCACCTAACATCTATATATGATCTTGTCTATGATATATGAACCCAACATACATACCTCGCACTAGACCATCGATCAATTGATCGTACTTAACTAAAATATATCCTCGAACGTAAGGAAGGAAAATACTAAGATGTACTCTCTATTACAGTAGGTATAGGTAGGTAGGTAATGTTATCTCTATGATGTCTAAAAAAGAGGAATACATAATTAGTTTGCATGATAAATAACTGATGAATGAGTTAATGTTGGATTCATTATTATCGTGTTTTGATGATCAAGATAAATATGGATGTTACCTGCCTGCCTACTATGTTACAAACAAATGAATAAAACGATAAATATTGTTGTTCATACACTTCAAGTGTGTATGTTTAACAACAAGAAAGCAATATAATAATATACCTACATAATTATAGTCGTTAAATATATAAGTAGGTACTACTTACTTATAGGCAACCCTACAATAAACAACTAGGTATATCTGGATTAGAAACACACTATAAGTAGGAATAACTTTAATGCCAGTACATTTCAATTTGGGGAAGGAATTTAGCAATCCGCAAGGGAGTCGTAACAGATGCGAGGGTGAATCAATCAATAGTCATTGAGTCCCCGCGGACGTCTCGGAGACATGTCGACCGTCTCCGACGCGACGGACAGACGGACACAACGGACAGACGGACGGACTTGTTACAAACTCGAGTGTTACGTTTGTGTTTAGATAGGTGTCGTCACGCTGCACAGGAAATAAAGAGCAGAGTTTTTAGGTAGATGGTCGAAGAGTTATGTATTAAAATTAGGCAAAAGCAGACTACTTACGCCCTTTGAGTGAGTATACAATGAAATAATGACCAGATTGAAGTCTGTAATGTACTTCAGCCATAAAGATCCTCATGCATAGAGCCACGTGACGTAACGTGACGTGACGTGACGACACGGTGCGGTGCACGCTCGTCGCTCGTCGGTGGGGGATATGAGAGGATACGATGTATTGAGAGACGCACGCGCACGCATTTCTGCAAGTTTGTGACCACATTCCGACGGATAAATAGGATTATCAAGGATATCCTTCGAATGTCCGTCTCGTCTCGTCTCGTCTAGATGTAAGCGACCGTTTGAGAACACTCAATTACTGACGCATCATCAGCCACTGCACTACCGCACCACCGCGCGTGACTAACTAGCTAGACTACATTGCACGAGAGGTCGGCCGCTACACTGAACCGCTCCAGGTGCGGTACAATGTCTATCAAAGGTAGCACGGCGCGGCGCGGGTGCAGCGATCGCTCCACGTACGCCCATTAAAGATCAATCCGCCGCCTGCGCCCCGGTTTCGGAGCGAGTTTACCGCAAACGAAACACATAAAAAGTCGGCGGTTCGTCCTTGACCCCGGCCGCGCCGCGCCGCGTGCGCAGGCAGGTACCCACCCACCTGCCGCGACCGCCCGACACGCACAAATATAATCGCATGTCAGTCACCCCATCACCCCCTGGCTCGCGTGCCGCGTGCCTGCCTACTCGCGACATCCTCCGTCGAGTGACGACGCGATGCTCGCGGAAGATACGGCGCGCAATCATCGTCCGCCAAACGCAAAGGAAACCATTACAGATACAATATCGGTTCAAAATATCACATTGTGATATCGCGGAGATGTTGTTACACCGAACAAAGGTAACGTTTTGTTTCGTTAACTTATCGGATTTGATGATCCACGCCGGCTGTGTGCGCCGTCCTATCGCTACGTGCGCCCGCGCAGCGTTATTTTACTCTTCACCGACAATAACTCCACGATATTAAAAACTGAGTGACCATTGGACTCGCCCCGTATACCTACGGACGACCCTAAGTGGGACGAATTTGTGAGATCAAAAAATTGTATTTTATTCTTCGTTAAACTCATCTCAATTTATAGTCAAACAAAATGATAAAAAGAAGTCTCGACCGATCGAGCACGTGTCGGCCGATCGATCGGTCGATCGATCTGTATACGGTCACAGAATATACACGGCGTAACAAGGGGGGTGGATCATCGGTTCCTGGGGGGTGGGGGTCCAAATAACTTTTGAACCACTAAATATTGCAGAAAATACAGGGGGGTTAAATCGATAGGCACTGAGGTCCCCTACCCCCCAACAACCGATGATCCACCCCCCCTTGATACACCGTATTTAATAGTACCTACCAGTAACACGGTCGGTAAGTAAAGACAACACAGATGTAATAATACAATTACAGCTAAATATAGACAGGCGATACGCAAAAAATACTGACGGATATTATTATATGAATCGAATGTTAATAGTTCGATGTACACTTAGTACTTACATATGTATCACTATTTATTGAACTTATCACAGCTAATGCAAAAGTAATACAATCTGTGTGTTTGTGTAATTGTATCTTCATGGTGAAACGGCTCGAACGGATTTGATGATTGTTTTGTGAGCGGTGAGACTCGAGGCGTGGCTAGTAGGTAGGTAGGTATGCGGTAGAAATGATTGAATTGTAAGTTGGTAGCTATCAGTAAATGTAGCTAGATACAAGTCATGCCAGTGTAAAGCTGGGGACACATTGCCGCGACTTGTAGGCATCTGTGTAATGTAAATGTAGGTAACTGTACATACTATCGGACGTAAGTCGCGGACGTAACCTTGGGTCGCCCTTGAGCGTTCGGACGTCCGCGGACGTCGAAGGCCGCTCGATGCCAAACGACCGTACACAGTTATCAGCCGCGGCAGTCAATGTGTCCCCAGCTCAACGTGTCGATGGATCGCCTGCACGTAGAGACGCGCGCGCACCCATTACCTCTTCGATAGATCACTGCACCACACTGCACTACACTGCACCACACTACACCACACTACACCACAGTACACCACACTACCTACCGATAGACTCGATGCGTATTCTAATCGAGTGTTATCTCGCACCGCGCCGCGCCGCGCGTTCGCATTATATCGTTACCGTTGTGTTCGATTTGTAATCATTTCCAATGATGATCATTGCACTGATCGATTTGAATGTGATTGCCTGCCTCCTTCTGCCTACTGCCTACTGCCTACATGCCTACCTGCCTACTGTGAAATTATACAAGTTTTATCACGTTCAGCATAATATTCGTGTCTACGAATACAGTGTTATTGCTAGATATCGCAGCACATAATATTCGTGTTTACGAATACAGTGTTATTGCTAGATATCGCAGCACTTTTTATACATTTTATTTGGATTCCTTATCATATAGCAATTTTAATTAATAATGTATTAACTCGCGACCAAAGTTGTGATGTGTTAAAATATTGAAGACAATCGAAAATGATATTGACAAGAAGAGAGACATGAGCCCTTTATTTACGATAATATGTTATATAGATAGATCGAGGGGAGAATCTATAGGTCACCTATTTATCGCGTAGTAGCGGTACCGTAACGTCCGGCGGCGCGGGCGCAGGTGACTGCGGTGAACGGTACCAGCAAAGGTCACCCCTTCAACCCGCGCAGGTGACTAACGGTACAAGCAAAGGTCACCCTACAACCCTCGCGATATGAACACACACTTTTTATGCATTTATACGAAAACGTTCAAATATGAAGTAAAAGCTGCGACGACGGTTATTGAAGCGTATCGCAACATTATCACTCTTGGTACCAATTGAACACGATGGAATACTTGGTTGACGTAACAGAGTATGTATGATCAGTTTGCTTCTGTTCATACTTCACTACATATAAATAATAGAGATAGACGGGAATCAGTTTTAGTTTTTGTCAAAATCGGGCACGCAACTCCTTTCAGCATTTTTCGCTATCTCTTATAGTTTAGGATATAGCCCTGAAGGCCCACATAAAAAATTCACCCTGTATATATTATAAATAAAGGCTTTTTTATTATTATTATTTGTTTGTTATATGTCCTATATCACGGGACTATGGAGTCCCGGACCTTTGGAAGGCATGCGTGGGGCCGAAGCCAACACGTAGAGGCCCTTTACAATAACAAGTTTAATGGCAAAGTATGATGTGGACATCAAACCGGCGATTATCCCTGTCTGCACTATAAAATGCAGCCAAGGACAACCTCCGGTTTGAATAGAACTATTGTTAAACTACAGGAGAAAACTACTACTTGGGCTATTGTGATGGGATGGTAGTGGACTGGATACTGGGGAACTATGGGTACTATGGCACCTGCCGTAACAATGTTCAACAAACATGTAAAAGTGGCAGGCGGAGACTCGCCAACTCTCAAACTGGGCCACCCTAATCAGCTGAGTAAATTACAGCAAGGGGGCAACAGGGACGAGAGTGGCTTAAGGATAGTGACGCCACACTGGGTTTTAAACTCAGGTCACGGGCTCCCTGAGGGTCCAGCCTACAGGCCCACTCACCACTTACGTATGACATATATCCTTCGAATATACTCTTGCGACTCCACTCTGGACGGCCGCTGAAGGCAAGCCAGAGGCGGGGGACCGCTTCCTCGTCATTGTTCACTCCGATCAGCCAACTAAGGCCAGCCGGAGATGAGGAACGGTTGCTTCCCCCAGGAGCACTCGGGACCGCGGGGTCGCTACTCCCCGTCACCTCGCCTCAAGGTGCCCTGCGGGCTTATTATTATTATTATTTATGTATACCTACATAGAAATAATCAGACAAGTTAATAAATAAGTAATAATATCCTAATACCTCTACCTACATAGTTTAGTGCGGAAACAGCTCCGTGAAACTAAACTACTAAACTAATATCTCAGCAAAAATATAATTTATTTCAAACACGATTATTTGAAGCATAATAAAAAGGACAATATTTTAAGAAATGTCAATTTTGTAGCAACTGCTTAGTGTGTGTACTGTACCTACCTACCCTAGGTACTGAAGGTACCTACCTACTAGACGAAGGTGATGGTGACGAGGCGAGGGATCTAGTAGATGCAACCACTTTCATTCATACTTATTGAAATGACAATATATAATAATTGTACATTTTTAGACAAAATGCAAGACACCAAGTACCGATAGTTATCGCGAATGTTGGAAGGTGTTACCAATATAAATAAACAGTCGTAACACGAGTAGTGAGTACTAGTGAGTAGTGGTAGTGGTAGTGGTGTTAGTGAGTGAGATATAGTAGATGAATATGTCGGTGACCTCCTCGCCCCGGGCTGCGTCGCCACGGGCGCGGGCGCGGAGGTTTATCTGCCCCCGGGGGCACATCAACCGACCGCTACGACACATACTCCATCTCTCGTCTCTATGAACCTACCCTTAACGATGCATAAATCAACAAGGTAACTAGGTAGGTAGGTAGGTAGGTACTCTTACTATTTTAACAAAAGATCAATAAAACATTAAAAAGTTGTGATAAATTAACAAATTAAAGAGAATACAAGTTCCGTTAAATAACGGCACAAAAAACGTGAAATTTGCGTCGAGGGACGGCATGAGGTATGCAAATGGTACTTTCTTTTACAGCTTGTCGTAAACGTGACAATGTAGCGGGTTCGATGCCGACCGCGTTACTTGTGCAATTCTAACATTGTCCAACGGTGCGATGTTACCATCCCATCTATACAGTATAGGGTCCTCGCAATAAATGTGAAAGTACGTTTTTGTTCGAACAAATGTTTTATACAACGATAGCTTTCACCATAACAATACGATCGGTTTTTTAAACTCGCCTTAGTTGGAAATGCAATGTTTACGACCGTACAACTTTTTCATAGAATAAGTAATGTTAATGTGAATATATCCGTTCAAATAAATTTATAATTATGAGTTCAAGTCGCGAAAACCTTAGAAAATACTATGTAAATGTGAGTTGGGACCTAGGTGCTGTGAGGTGCTAGATGTAAGAGAGCGCTTACCGGTGGTGGCCATGTGTCGTCGCGTGTCGTCCTCGATGCCCTACTACTGCCTCATGCCGTCCGAGTCCGAGACCTGTCTACTCTAACATTATTCACCCCCGCCGCATCACGTCGGCGTCGCGCGGTCGATTGTCGCGATAACAAGCAAAAACGTAAATGTCAGATGATGACCCTTCGAGAGCGGATAACGGTAACACCGCATTACTACTGCAGCTGTAGCGGTGGTGGTGGTGGATGGAGAGAGGGGTGACTCGTCTGCGTCTGCGACACCTTCACCGGGATACGTACCTATACGTAGGTAGGTATTATACTTGTAACATATCGCATCGATCGTATAGGTAACTACAGTGAAAGGATTCTATCGGTCTGTAGATGGGTACCTACCTACCGTAGCCCATTATATATGTATAGACAGACAGACAGAGAGAGAGATAGAGAGACCTGTAATTACGGACACAACAATATCATTGTTTACATCAATCTACTAGAATGTTGTAAAAGTTGTAACTATCTCTAAGTTTAGAGAGGTGGATGGTTGCTTTCCTCTCTCCAATTAGACGGTAGACATCGACTCGACATATATAATATATGTTCAATGAGGGATCGGCCGGCACTATTCAATTACCTTTACAGACATAATATCTACCATTAATTCAGTACCTAACTACCGCATGAACATTCCACCTTATCATAACGTTAGGTATTTTTATATTTAGACAGTGTTTTACTACTTCCTATGTACGTAGGTAAGTATCTTGGTGTAACCTTTCCTAATTTATAATGAAATGTATTTAAACTATATTTAGTCAAAGTTTAGATAGTGTCAGTCAGATCAATGGATTTAATTAGAACATGTGTTATCTTGTTCTTTTCGTCGCTATAATAGACAGTAGGTAGGTACACCTATAATATCTAAGTGAACACAGCTAGAACCAGCGCCCACGCAGCCCACCACACCGGGACGGTTACATAAAGTATATATGCAAATACAGTAGGTATAATAATAATAAATCATTTATTTCAGGTAACAGCCTTATAAATAAGTACAGACCCATATAAAATATATACCTTACAGCCTAACATACTAACATACATACAGATAATATTATAATAAAATAATGACTGCCAGTGTATAACCATCATTTACATAATATGCATAATAATCCGAGTTGTTACATTATTACAATGGTTTCACTGTGTCAAGACTGTGTCATGTCCAATGTCGACCATCAACCACCGCACTACGTTGCCGTGGTGCTGCACTCTAATAATATGTAACACTCTAACGCTATACCTCGCCTCGTAGTCCGACTCTACGATATAATACAACGTCTTAAACTGATTTTTTTTTCAAAAAAAATTAATGGATTTTGCATAATAGGAAGCATTTTAACAATATATTTTTTTCAATAATGATTCATGTCTCGTCGCGGAGGTGAGTTCTGGGAACGATGCACGGCACAAATACACGAGAATATCGTTATTTACGATCCCCTAGATCGTAGATTACCGCGTCTAAGATACTATGTGAAAAAGTTTGCGTGCGCGCCGCTGCGTATACTATCCGACGTAATATCCACCGGACCGTATTCTAATATAAACCATCGTGCGTATGAGTTAAAGTCCACAATAAGTCGGTACACGTCATGACAATAGATTTGCATACGGTATAGGTGTGTACGGTTTTTGCGCGGAAGCTTTTTGTTCGACATTCGAAATCCGAAATCAATCATCGGCCTTTTGTGTACAGCTCTCTCGTCGTCGGTTACCTGCGCTGCGCGCGCGCAGGCATTGTGTGAGACGAAGCATGCGCGCTCGCGTTCGCGCTGCACGAACCGAGACCTATAAACTTTAATGCAGTTTATGAGTTTTGCTTTATAAATTACATATAATGAGGGTATTTATTGAATAATGTTAAAATTGTACATAAATATACACTCTAACTAAATACTTGTTCAAGTAGTCAGGTTTGGTACCTAACGGTCGCATCTCACTCAAACTTAGGGTCGATTGTTTCATTACACCGGATGAAACATTGTCAGTTTACCATCACGGAGCAGGACGAGAGGTCAGACAGGCCAGCCAGCGGGACAGGTGTCGAGCACTACATACATACATACACCGTTACCGTTGTTACATATAGTATCTACCTATTTATGTAGAGTGACATTTATTTATCCTAGCATTGTTCTAGCATGTAACGCGACGTGACCGACGACAGTCGCGCGAGTTGCTCGTCGGGTCGCGTCGTCGGTAAAATTAACTTTATAACGGTTTACCGATTTCACGAAATACCTACTTGACGAGCAGTCAAAAGATAAAAATTGCATAATTTAACAATTCAGGTAGGACTACGGACAATTAAATGTTACATAGGTACCCGTAGAAACATCGACTTTGGTTCTATCGGTAGGGCTATGCAGTAGGACCGCGGGCTTAAAATGAATACTTATGCTTATGTCTTACAACATTACCTAATTAGAATACCTATAGATAGACAGCTGTACATAACATGCATTAATATATTAATATCCGAAACCGTTAACCATAAGAGAGCGTGTTATACCACCTACCTATATTATAAAGAACTACGTGTTCTCGGGATGTCTCTACCTGCGCCTGCGCCCGCGCAGTGACCACTACGCGGCGGGCGCGGGCGGCCCCGTTGTCCCTGGTCCGGGCTTCGGGTGACCATCGCGAAATTCATACACACACACACGCACACATCATGTTTAAAGTAACTGCGCCGAGTTGAATCAAGGTAGAAGGAATTGAAGACGTTTGATGGCAAGTAGTAACGCGCGCCGCGGTTTCCCCCGCATTACTCCGACGACGCGATACGTCCGGCTCGAAGGTACCGGGTCACCCTCTCCAAACTCCCGTCTAATTCATCAATATTGGTTCACCACCGGTTTCGGCGTGGTATTGTTACAGGCAAACAGAGCCACTTTTGCATTTATAGTACTGAATATAGATAGACTAGTAGTTCGCCCCGAACTGAGACCTCACGAGTTTCTTTCAGCCATTATTATATTTCAGCGTAAAGTACTAAAATGTATAATAGTATCGCTATTATCTGACATTGGATGATTAAGGGGAATCCAAACACGATAGGCATAACTTGTTGTTGTTGTTGTTAAGTTCTTAAAGCATAGGTCCAGCTCAATCATCACACCCTGGACATCTGTTGACTCTTTATTTTTACTCAAGACATTTTTAATGTGTCCAACATAATATCCAGAAGATAGTAATTCCTTTCCTTCCTTCCTTATGTATCTACTTATCATAATGTTACGTAAGAGGAAACGACAAGACAAGCTCGAGAACGAGAATATATTAGAGAAGTTTGAGACCAATATGTCCTGTAATAAGTCCCTAAACTAAAATATAACAAGTCAATAAAAATTATAAAAAAATTAGTCACAAATTTTATAATAATCAGTCTTTAGATCGGCTAGAACCAAACATTCCTTCTATTTGATACTATCCACCACTATTATTGTAAAACAGCCCATGATTATGAAATAAATAATTATAGGAAATGAAGCAAAGAGAGTTCGGACGATTTGGGGCAAAGTAATAAATTTCTATAAATTTTAAATTTAAATAATTTTGGATTAAGAATATTGTAAATAGTAAGCGTGTTACATTGTGAATTTGTGATGCTACACCTTCGTTATTTTTCTTTTGCAATCACAATGTAACACGCTTACTATTTAAGTACAATATTCTTAATCCAAATTTATTAGATTTTATTTTCTATTTTTTAGTTGGACTTTTTTTATTAAAGCGTGTTTTTTTTAGTTTTTTATTCTATTAATTTATTTTATACTTTTTGTCAAGACGATTCTAACGAGCCTAAACTCGATGAGGTTGTGTCGTTTCATTGCGAAGTTCCTATGACAACCTTCCAGTTCCATCATCAGACCCTAGTCACCATTGAAAGACAAACTACTCGTCAAGACGATTCTAACGAGCCCAAACTCGATGAGGTTGTGTCGTTTCATTGCGAAGATCCTATGACCACCTTCCAGTTCCATCATCAGACCCTGGTTACCATTGAAAGACAAACTACCCGTCAAGGCGATTCTAACGAGCCCAAACTCGATGGGGTTCTGTCGTTTCATTGCGAAGTTCCTATGACCACCTTCCAGTTCCATCATCAGACCCTGGTCACCATTGAAAGACAAACTACTCGTCAAGACGATTCTAACGAGCCCAAACTCGATGGGGTTCTGTCGTTTAATTGCGAAGTTCCTATGACCACCTTCCAGTTCCATCATCAGACCCTGGTCACCATTGAAAGACAAACTACTCGTCAAGACGATTCTAACGAGCCCAAACTCGATAAGGTTGTGTCGTTTCATTGCGAAGTTCCTATGACAACCTTCCAGTTCCATCATCAGACCCTGGTCACCATTGAAAGACAAACTACTTGTCAAGACGATTCTAACGAGCCCAAACTCGATGGGGTTGTGTCGTTTCATTGCGAAGTTCCTATGACCACCTTCCAGTTCCATCATCAGACCCTGGTTACCATTGAAAAACAAACTACTCGTCAAGGCGATTCTTGACGAGTAGTTTGAATGAATGAACTATGAAGTATGGATAATGAGATAATTCCTGCAGATTCCCTCCAGCTCTATCATCAGATCAGTTCCATGGTACCATATTATTGTCACCGAAGTTACGCCCTTTCATTTGATACCCCACTCGGGTATATTTGCAGTATAGTTTGTGTGCCATATAGGTAGATCCCCTTTTGGACCCCTATCTCCGTAACCCCCTGACCGATCCTGCTCATGTTCGAACTTAAAAATTCTATGGACCTCAACTACTTGTATACCAAAAATCATGAAGATCAGAGCAACGGTACTCAAGTTATCGTCGAACAAACATACAAACATACAAACATACAAACATACGAGCGACCGACCCTTCTCAACACTAGACCTCTCTCGCTTCGCTCGTTCGGTCAATAATATGCAAGAAGAAATAGTAGTACATTGCTGTGTTGTACCTAGACCTTACCCGAGTGCAACACAAGACATAGACATATACTTAGTATACATTATCATAATAGAGAGTACATCAGTATCTTTTTAATTACTAACTAGCTGCGCCCCGCGGTTTCACCCGCGTAGTTCCCGTTCCCGTGGGAGTATTGGGATATAATATAGCCTATGTTACTCGTGGATAATGTAGCTTTCGAATGGTGAAAGAATTTTTAAAATCGGTCCAGTAGTTTTTGAGCCTATTCATTACAACCAAACAAACAAACAAACAAAGTTTTCCTCTTTATAATATTAGTGTAGATTACTAAAGGCGGTGCACCCACCGGGACCGCATGATTCGCCCTTGGTTCGATTGATAGAACTCCGGCGATCGGACCACGATCAATAAACGCATTCAATCATCACACAGCCTATAACTAATAATGTTAGATATTACATTTTTTACATACCTATCCAAAATAAACAAAAAATATCTCATAAGTACTAGAACGACGGTAAAGATCTCACAGCCTAAACAATTTTCTCTCCCTTTATGTTTATGTATTTATATGTGTTTCACAATAAAACTAATTCCGCACAAGCAACGGGAGAGCCACCTCTGTTACCTTTAACACAGGGTTATATTATTATATTAGGGTGCACAATTGTCAATGGAATCTGTGCACGTTGGACTTACTTACTTTTACTTGTAATATATGTACTTATTTATTCTGTTTTCAACATTTTCTCGCATAAATAAAGAATGAATGAAGTATGAATCGAATGCGTAAACAATCATCAACTCCAAATATAATAACAATGTCTTGCAACTACGTAGGTACAATGTCATCTACGTCTTGTACTACAGTATCTGACGTGGCTCAGATATAATAATATCGTAGTACAATCGGGATCTGAATTCAGAATATTTTTCGATGTACTCTCTCCACTTCTGTTGTAATATATTATATATCTACGATTGAAACAGTTAAAGTTATTGTTTGAAAGCGAGTACCATACGCGGCTGCCAGTGTCGCCATGTAGAGCGACACGTCATCCAGGGACATGCAAATAACACGGCATCGATCGCCCGCGCCCGCGCCCGCGCCCGCGTCGGTTATCGTGTCATGTATAATGTGTGAAGGAAGGGGGGTGTATGCAGATCGCGATACATGTAGCATGTCGAGCATGCGGCTATCATACGGAATGTTGTAAACAACGTATTATTGCTACCGGATATATCTCACTCACTAATATAATAGATAGATAGGTAGTATTAGGTAAGTGTGTAAACATCGTTTAGATCAAACTTACCGGTTCTATGGATTGTTGTTGAGATTACATATTTCAGCCAATATACACTTTCCTATTAATCTAGATACATGACTCATGGTCACACTATGACTTGTGGTCTGAGTAAGTGAGCAGTGAGTGAGAGACGATTGCGATTGGAGAGGTGTACACTACACACTGACTGAACTGATACGCTGTAGGAAGGTAACCGCGACTACACCCGTCGTTACCCGCCTGTCTCCATACAGGACCTACTACATATTATGTATAACTAGTACTTACTGTGTTTAACTACATTCTTAGAACATAACTAACAACGCTAGAGATGATTCACGATCATTGCACAACCTTGATCAACATTCTACAATCAATATTAGTCTATCTCAAGAGCAATGAGAAATTTGTTTATCGACCTAAGGTAAGTACTATATTACACCGAAAAAAAAAAAAACGATAGGTATCACTCTTGGTACTGGTAATTATTGCATCATATCGTTGGTAAAACATAAATATATTTATGTGGTATTAGGAGGAGGAAGCACATATATGATAGTAGCTATCATATATGTACGTCCTCCTCCTAATACCACATAAATATATTTATGTTTTTTATCAATGTGACACATTTGTACCACCTTTTGTGGACTCGGTACAAAATGACCTCTGGTTTTGAAACAAACTATAAGTACTCGTAATATACGGAAGAAGGACTTCATAAAACTGCGTGCGTTTAAATCTAATAATGTCTATTAGATACGTAACAAATATCTGTCTGTTCGTTGGTCATTATCTAGTACATACAATGTCGCACGACATTGTCAGTATGTATGTACCTACCTATGTTACCTATACCTATGCATTAAATCGTATAGACAATATGTCACGTCAACGTCAACGTCGGTCTATACATATAGCAGGCTGCAGGGAACGTTGGACGAGAAGGTGCGCCCGCGAAGTGCAGGCAGATGCGCGGGCGCAGGTAGCTCGACATGCAAATGTGTGCGAACCTACTACTAACACACATAATGCAACAACTGCGTGTTGTCCCCGTCCTCCCCGTCCGTACCTACTTTACCTACACAGATATACGTCATGTAGTTTGGGAAGGTGTACAGAAATGGTCACAAATAGTTTGTAGCTAATTATCAATATCTCGGTATTGTATGTATGTATTCTTTATAATTATGGTTAGATGACCCGTTGCTCGCACTCGCGCACCGTGTGCTCCGTGCGCTCCGTGCAAGCATATCACGTATGTTAATAACATTAATAAATGACTAATTGAAGAGCCCTGTTCTACATATCATTTGAATAACATTTAAGTAATAATACCTACTCTATCAATTATAAACTCAAACCTGCCACCGAAAATACAATTAATTTAACGAAGAAAATTGTTTACATAAATTATAGAGTAGTTGGTAACTATGAATATTGTGCATGAGCCATGAGCATGGATAATTAGAGGGCTCGCGGCGGCGGTGGAGCACGCGGGGTGATGTAGGTACCTACCTACTACATGTGCTACTTATTACCTGTCTCTTGTCCTATTAACAACCGACACGATGCTCTAGCTTCGTTAGGAACCCAAGAAATCTAACGTATAGTTTGGTGGATATTTTGGCGAAGGATATGGATGATATTATCCGATTCTACATTACAATCGGATGGTAGCAGCGAGTAGCGAGTGGCGAGTCGACGACATGGAGCAGGCGGGAGGCTGCGTGCGGAACCTGCTGCGTCATCGTCGGCATCGACCGCGTGTCGGTCGTGCGCCCGCGCCGGGCCGCGCCCGCCGGCGTCTAGCTAGAGACGTGGGACCGTTTTTTGTGTGTAGTACCTACGGCATGCGACCACTCCCTTCTCATTGATATATCCCGCGAGATCGTACGTACGTTACGTACCTACGTAGGTACACCGCGCTGCGACCGCCATGCACCTTGCGTGCACCGACATCGAACGTCGCCACTCGACGGCTACTCAATTTCTAATCATTACCGAAGTGCTTAAAAGGTGTTATTGCTTGTGAAATTCGATTGTCAATGACCCATTAGGTAGGTCTGTCTGTCTGAATAAAACCCACACTACAGGGCGATGGGAAAGTACTTAATATATTCGCAGTTAGTGTACGTACCTACATAGGTAAGTAGATAGTTAAGTAAATCAACAATCGTATCATATTAAAGACCGCGGCGCGGCTGCGTTGGAGCGCGGAGCTCACGCATCATCTGGTGCGGTGCGGGCGCGTAGCGGGCGCAGTGCGGTAGTTGAATCGTGCGTTGCTCGTAATTTACAGGAGAAAAAGTGTCGCGTCGCGTTGCACCGAGACGAGACGACGCGGCGGCAACGTGACACGGAGCCACGACGCGACACGACGCGGGTGCTCCGCCCCACCACGCCACAATACCCGCGCCGCGCCGTGAAACACGCGCCCCACAAAAACCGAGACGACATCTCGGACATTTTTTTATCGAGACCGAACTATTGAAGCCGTAATTAACGCGTATAAAAAACGTGGCTATTCCGAAATTAGAAATGTTTCGGTGATGCGGCGCGACCGGACAAAAACTCAACGGACGGTGAATTTTTACTAATTTAATTATTTCGTCGTTTTGTCTCGAACTGTCGACGAGTGATGGAACGAGAGAGCGGAGGAACTGCGCCGAGTGCTCCGCAGCCTCCGACCACGCACCGCCGCCCGCACCGCTCGCCACGCACAAAAACATAATTAGATGATTCGGTAATTCGTCGAGTTATGGCCGTATATTCAAATGAGAGTAGCGTCGGCGTCGGTCGGTAGGTCGATGTATACGAGTATATACTCTAAGACTCACCGTTAAGGTCGAGCACCATCTGTGTATTGAAGAAGCTGCTGACGTCACCGCGCGCCGACACTGCAACAACAACAACAACAATATTATAATGTAATTAGATATGGACGGCAGCTACTAGGAATGTATCCGACATCCAACCCCAAGCTCTCCATCGACCGCCATCGCCACGCAATGCACTACGAGTACCGTAGTACCGACCATCACTCACTACTCTAGCGATGGTACCTAGTACCTACCTACACCATCGCGTCGCGTCCTCTAACCACACCTTACAACTATATCGCACTACTGAGAGAGGTAAATTATCATCTTTACTCAGAGAACATTTTTTGAAATGTAGGTATATATTTTCGACTCAGATTTAAAGATCTACGAACATAAATATTGTAATTAATTTCATACGTTTACTTAATTGAGGTAGGTACCTAGTTAATCCCAATAAGATTTAGGCAGATAAAGTAATAAACCCGATGTTTAGCATGCCCTGAAACTAACGTGTTAATATTGCAATGTCCATGTGGTGTCGACATTGTTACATCTCGTGACACCACCGACATAATATATGACGAGCGACGACATAATATATGAAGACGACTGACTGAATGTTGGCCCGGGTTGCTTGGGGGTCCACCTACGCTGCAGCTGCCACTGCCTATTGTTAATCCAATCCATTGTCAACGAACCGTTGACCGTCGACCGCTGCAGTGCTGACCGGTAGCACAGAGATAATTCATTCATTGAACGACACGGGGCAGCGCGCGTGGCGCGGGCGCCGTCGAAAGCGTTATGAAAGTGACAAAATATTATGTCATAAAATACTACATTGTTATCCTAGGTGTGAAAGTCGCTCATTACAAGTCCCGAGACGGAGACGGAGGGACTCACGCGAGGTAAACACTGTGCTTTTCATTACGAATAATACATAAAATTCTTCCTAACAACGAGAGTGAATGAGACTATGAGACTCCATACCACATGAGTAGGTACTCATGTGTCCATACTACCTGATCCTCTTACAAGGTTGGGACCAAAGAGGTTATACATTATGTAGTGTTTTTTTTAGGTTTCTGCTATTTGTATTCAATACTTAAATACGGCGGTACTTACCGAATAAATTTTTATTAATGAGTTAATCCAACACTGGGAAATGACGCGAAGTCCGTAGATTTACCTTACAGTTTTTGTAACACGGTTTGTCGAGAAAATGTTATTTACAAAAAATACACAATCATAAATGAAAAACCAGATTAAACTTAACACAAAAACATAATAAAATAACAAAAAATAGTACTAATTAAAACGTTTAAAATAATTTGGAAATGCTAGCATTTTCCACCAGTTTTTTTTTACTCAAGGTACGACCTGACCATACGGTCGCATAAAGCCACATCAGCAACATCGACAGGGCGCGGGCGGCGCGGCATGGTCATAGGTCGCTTTGACCATTTTCGTCTTTACATTTATTTTATTAAATAAGATATCTTGAACTAAATATACCTACTTGAATTTGATTACTGAGAAAAAAGTTACTAAGTACTAAACTCTGGCAGTATGCATGAGCCGTGCCAAGCCATAATTATTATTCTTTGGTGTAAAAAAAAAAGCAAAGAGGTTAGGTTTTTGAAGTTCCTAATGCGTAATGATACTGATACTGGCTACATGCAGATTGCACAAGCCGTGCGAAGCCATAATTTGACATGACAGCTGTCAGTAAAAGCAAAAATCCCTAGGGCTGGAAATGTTATTTTCAATACGCTTCTCAGGCACCTTCAGACCTACTTTCCGAGTATGAGTAATGAAAAATGTTCTAAAGCGTAGAAGAGTAACGAAGGATAGAATGGTAGAAGTAACAAAATAGTTTGAGACCATGTTTGGTGTTTGATCGTCTCGTAAAACGAAGACAATTCCCTTGCAGGCACATAATGCATGAACGAGTGCAAGTCTATAATTTGATGGTCAAGGGGGTCAGCCAGACATCGACATTTTGATCAACAATACTCCCCTTTCAATTCACCCTTAAATAATCAACAACACACGTAAAATAGATACGATTGGGGTCCGCATTTCATAGCAACTAATGGAAATCAGTCAGCCACCTTCTTTTGTGGCGAAAGTAACCGGATTCCGGAGTAGTCTACCTCTATCTACACTATAACTGCATTAAGATGAAGCAATTCTCGTTACCGACGCTATCATTACGTGTCATTTTAGCAATTTGAGTAGAAACAATTTGTGTGCGTTATTGTTTAAATAATAGTAGGTGGTAATTGTGCGTCGCGGCGGGTGTGTGTGTATGTGTGGTGCGATGCGCGGGCGCAGCACAGGTCCGTCCGGGTGCGTTCGATAGCGATCTGGTGTCGCGCAGGCGATGCGATGCGAGCGAGGCGATCGTATCTAGCCGGTGCCGGTGTCACCGCACACATCGCAAACACACGGTCGTCGGCTCCTTCATAATAACATATCTACCTACCTACACCCGGGATATTACACATTTTTGCTTATAAATTGACGGCAAAATAAATTACGGCGCGATTCCCAGAGGATTTAAGGGCAGTTAAACACTGTAATAATTTGAGTTATTGAAGAAAGTCAGGACACAACTGAGAGTAGCTATAGATTACGTAAAGAACTGAAAATTTAATTCGATGGAGAGAGGGGTGATGGGCGATAAAGACGCGATATAATCCGCCAAAGAGAAGGTACGTTACATTTTAATACAAAGTAGAGTCGGTTCACCCCGGGCGGCGCGGGCGTGGGCGAGGGCGGCGCGGTGGCTGGACCGAGCGAGCCACGCGAACGGTAACGCCATTGTATTTCAAAGGGTCAAGAAAGTTTGGGGCATTCCATTAGAATCCCTTATTTCCTTATCTGGATGTAAAAGATAGGATCGCATTAAGCGACCGGAGTATAAACGGGGATGGTTTCTATTTAAAGTGGGGTCAGGTGGCCGCGGCGGTCCATCGGTCACGGCTCGGCCCGGGCCCCTGCCGGCCGGCACTAAATCGTCCGCGTGAAATAGTGCAGGTCGCGGCGCGGCCGCGGCGGGACCAGAGCACAGCCGTTCGTCGTAATCTACTACCGTACTCCCGGGGGATCCCACTCCGCCACTCCATAAATCGTCCCCATTTGGCTAACCCGCGAATCAAAGAAAGGTAATTCACAATGTTTAAATCCAATTTGAAGGCGTCCCCTCGCGCGGCCGGCGCGCGGGGCCCGCCTGTGCCCGTGCCTTGAATGTAAATTGAGGAACAAACCGTTTATTGTTATAGTCGGTTCGGAGTTATACTAGCGGAGAGGAGAGGAGATGAGGGAGTCCACTCGTGTGTAAGTCGGGACACATGTCAGGTGCACACGCATCGCCGCAACCTGCGACCTCATCAACCTCACTACCGCGCCGCGCCATCCACAACACACACATACACGTCATCGTGATTTAACATTATATTATGCTTATACATTCATTTAAAATCTTGATATTTTATGCAAAAATAGCAATATTTTGAGTAAGTATAGATATGACATGTCCATTAAAAGGTATACAACATTTTCATAAAGCAAAAATTATGCGAAATTTTTTAATTGTGCGATTAATTGTGCGACACTTTTGTGAGTAAGATCACAAAAAATGGAAGAACCCCTGTTTATTTTGCATTTTTATTATCGGTGGGCGCGTTCCGATGATACACATCCTTACTCAGTTTTTAAGACGGTTTAATGCTAATTATTGTGTTTACTTTGAAGTTTGACAAAATTATTGTTTTGACTTATACTGTAATTACTAAGTTACATATAATTGATCACCATCCTTCATATTGAGTGTAACATTTACAGAATTTTTACTTTCTCAACCGAATTCCAGATTTCTCTAAATCAAAATGGATTACAAATCAATCTTGCAATCTGATTTCAATTGCTCGGTTGTAAATAATGTATTCATATGTATTATATTTTATGTTTGTTCCTAATTATTTTTGTTTGACGTTATTCAATCTTTTCATTACATCATTATCTACAATGATCACAATAATAAAATAAAATTAATCCAAATGGTTAAAAAAACAGAATAATAATATTTCAAAGGACACTAAATAAAATAATGACACATTGTATGGTCATTTGTGGGCTACCAACTAAACAATTTTAGTGGTATTTGTGTTCCAATTGATAACGGCTACGTTTGACCATCGCACTACCTTCGCTCTGCACACACCGCTCTCTCTCTCTCTCTTAGCTCTACCAAGACAAGACAAGACAAGCGAATCGTCCGCGCTGCACCGTTACTCGAGCCGACAACAAATTACATACAAATTGAAAACGAAATAAAAAATAACAATTTATTTAATTTCGTTTTAAAACGCCACACTTCCGACAACGTATACAATAAAAAATTGATTTTGTAATGAAGTTATGAAACATGCAGAAGCAAATAATAATAATATAGTAACAAACTAATGATCATCTATCTAATAAATACTGATCATAGAGGGCGATATAATAATATACTCGTGACATAATTTATCAAATATTTTTTATATATCTTTGAAGATCAGAACACAATTATTTTATTTTATTACAAATTACAATGTAAAGGCAAATTTTTTTTAATTTGCGAATGTCAATGAAATTTCGATACAATACAATGTCGCGTTACCTGCTTTACTCGGTCCCCGAGCGTGCACCGTGCACCGTGCACCGTACTGTGCAGCATATCTTAGAGATACCTAAACAATTGTAATTGCATATACTCGTGTCACAAAAAATGTGAATGAATCACTTATCGACTTTCATTTAGAGACAGTCGTGTTACGATTTACATAATTATGATTTTACTTTACTTTAAATATTGAATAATTGATTGAATAGTTTGCAACGATGACGTGCCGCGGATTATAGTTTACATTGGAGATAAACAAAACGTGTGAGATGTAAGAGGAGGTTAGTGGAGTGGAGAGGAGAGAAGAGAGGTGCGAGATGGTAAGTAGTAAGTAACAACAACAACAACAACGTGGAGGTTGTATCGCTACATCGAGATGAGCGGGCGCGGGCGGTCTGGCCGGAGGGTCATTGACCGGGGCTAATTGCGTCCCGCGCCCCGCACCCCGCACCCCCTCGCACCCCGCCCCGGGTCACGCAGACCTTCGCACATGACGTCCACTAGCCGCCACAAACATTTGCCCTATATACGAAAATCGATCAGACAAGTTCACGGCACTATCGAGACACGACACACACAGAGAGTACGACGACATCGATACAGACAAACCTATCGGTTAACTCAACGATGACACGACACTATCTAACCACCTACCTACTAACTAACTAACACTACAAACAAATAATAATTCATGAAGACAACAACCGCTCGCTGCACCGCATCGCCATCGCCATCGCCAGTACCTACCTACCGCCACCGACACAGAGACGTTACAGATAAATCAAGACCTTTCAAACACTGAAAGAGATCTATTTCCGATAACACAACCAGATAAGGTACACTTCGAAACTATCTCTATTATTTTTAAATTGATGTGCAATAAGCGTTATCAAGATAATGAATTCAAAAACTGAGCGGTCATCTGCTGTTACTCGATAATTATATTACGATACAGTCATATCGGGTATAAATGGATTACCTTAAAAATTTACAATTTTAAAAGATATTATATCACCTTTTTTTCTGCTAGGTATACTTCTGTTACATCAGACAGATGAAGATGTCAAGTTTAATCAAATATTAAGATGAAAGTATCTAGTTTCCCTGACAGTTACACATTTCTTAGAGGATAATATGTTCACTTCAAACACTACACTGCCTGAGATACCGCGCGCACATCCACCTACTACTGGACGAGACGATGACGACGACGCTACGCGACGGTAAACCACTTTCATGAAATGTAACCATACAATACGCTAATGCGAATAATCAAAGGATACTTTAGTGCTCATTACTAAAATAATTATACGAGTAATTAGCCATCTGATTATGTAGGTGGTATGTTGTATAAAATGCATTAAAGTTGTCAGAGGGTCGTCAAATTTGCGGGCGCATAAACTCGACGGCACATTAATTTCTGTGACTCGAATAACTACTTAATGCTTTCAAGATAAGTTAGGCATTTCGCCACGCTCATCGCTCCCACCGCCACGCCGCGCCGCCCGCGCCGCCTCACATACAGTTATTTTATCTCAGGATATTATAAATACCTACCCTAATATCCCACCTTCAACTGCTCAGGTTACCCGAAGGTTTATGCCAACGGTAATATATGATTAGTTTCCACATCTTATGAGATGAGATCAATGTGAACAGACTGTACTTATTTAGGCTGATCATTTAAATTAATTATTTCGGTTTAACAACTAAATACAATTTGATCGCAGTCTAGAATATTACTGTATTTACTGTAATTAGTTTTTTTATACACAAAATAAAAAAAACAGCACTAAAACCTATTTTTCTAATATATAGGTACCTACTTACATAATATATAAATTACGTGTCACGTTGTTTGTGCGCGATGGACTCCTAAACTACTTAACCGATTTTATTCAATTTTCACACCGTGTGCAGTTTGATCCAACTTGAAAGCAATAGCTTACATCTTAATTTATCCCGATATTCCCACGGGATCGGCAGTTACGCGGGTGAAACCGCGGAGCGCAGCTATAAAATTATATTAAATATTTAAATATATCACATGTTTCAAATTACATCAGTTCATTAAACCTATTACTAAAATATTGTTGTCCGTCATCTGTAGGTGTTGCTATAAAACAGGTGCTGCTGTAAGTGTTGCTATAAAACAAATTATCTACTAACCAAATTCGTACTATGTCTTCTGCTGTGTTATAATTAATTTTTTACCATTGCCACTCGAAAAGGGGCATTTTATTCATCGATAACAGTGAATAAAACGCTCTTTTACTCACTGAGTGAATAAAATCATTTTGAATTTGGAACATGCACGGATATACGAAATAATATGGACTTATAAAAAAACGTACTGAAATTAGTGCTGAAAGAACGTACTGGCTGGATGGAATATTAAATTAAAAAAAAAGTATACCGCCAATTTAGATTTTTTTCTATCTGATAAAGTGGTTGTTTAATGTCATTGAAAAATCGAAGAACATAAATAATATAATAAAATGAGTTGTTCCAGTGACGAAAGTGAGACACTGACTCCGGATCCGAATAATTTCGAAATAAAGCAGCAATTATAGTAGATAAATTGTTGCCGCCAAAATCTCGGGAGCACGACAATGGGAGTATGACATGGAATACAATTCAATTAAATAGAATAAAACTTAAAAATATTATATACAATTAAAATTTTTCTTTTCTATCTGTTATCGTATTTGTTTTAAGTTATTGAAACATCTAATAACATAAATATTTTAAAATGAGTTCTTCCAGTAACGAAAGTGAAACACAATCTCTTGAACCATGTCTAAATTTATTTTCTCGCAGCCAATGGCAAAAAGTAGAGTACACAACTCGTGAAAAAAATAATTTATCTCGGTCCTTGTATCCCTCGCTCCGCTCAGGATTCTAATCTAGAATCCCTCGCTACGCTCGGGATTCAACTATAGAGTCCTTCGCTGCTCTCGGGATCCAACTTAGTCCCTCGAATTAAATTACCTTTTTTTTTACTTGTTGTATAATCTACTATAAATAGACTTTTTTTATTTCTAAAATAACACTCCTGTGTAACTCCGGATCCCGTAGGAATATCGGGATTGAAAGTAAAAAAAATGAATGTATCTTCATACCAGGGTTCATCAAAGTCGGCCCAGTAGTTTCGGAGCCTTTTCGTTACAAACATAAAAACAAATAAAAAATATTTTTTCTTTATAAGATAAGTGTGGACAGACTTTAATAAACTTTATCGTTTTGATTATTTTATAGACTCCAAAAAAGGAGGAAGTTCTTAATTTGTGTCAAAAAAACCATGCATTTGCTAGGTATACAGGGTGTCCCGTAATGAATGGCCAAGCGGGCACCTACGGATAGAGGACACTGTGCCGGATCAGAAAAACGAAAGTTATGTTCTATGAAAGTCTATCGGTTTCCGAGATATTCACCATTTAAAAAAAATTAAAAATTTCACTACTTTCTCCATGTTTTGTTATGCCAAAACTGCAAATGAAATAAAAAAACCATGAAGTTTGAGTTAAACCTTAGTTTAAAAAAAAACTTTCAATGTGTCATAAAAAATATTGTTTGCATTCGATAGCACATTTATCCTGGAATACTATCCAAAAAACAGATTGGGATAATTCCTTCATTTGCAGTTTTGGCATAACAAAACATGGAGAAAGGAGTGAAATTTTTAATTTTTTTAAAATGGCGGATATCTCGGAAACTAAGAGACTTTCATAGAACATAACTTTCGTTTTTCTGATCCGGCACAGTGTCCTCTATCCGTAGGGGCCCGCTTGGCCATTCATTACGGGACACCCTGTATATACCTAACATGTCTGTAGATATTACTAAGGAGTATGATCAGGTCTTTATGAACTTAATAATGTGTTTACACACCTTTGTCTCCATGTTTTTTTTTACTGTAATGAGTTGAGGAGTGACATCGGATTGAGGTCGTCAAGTGCCTGTGCCCGGCGCGCGGCGTGTATCATTACTTCAGTAAACAACGCGTGACTTCAGCCGACCGATGACGACCGACGCAGCTAATTCAGTTATACCTCGATAACATTATTATATGAGAATATCATTACCGGCCACACTCAAATACAAAGTGATAGCACCTCGCGCTAGTTGCCCATCAATTTTATACTCATTTAGAGGTAATTTGATGGGAATCATGCTCAAAATTACATTGCAGGGGTATTGTTTAAAGACGATGAAAATATTTCGGCTGTTAACAAACCGAGAGCTGGCGCTAGGTTACCTAGTTGTTATTTTGTCTTTCATCTCAAAACATCGTAGTAATAGGGATACTAACATTTTTCACACATCACTATGATAATTAATATTAAAATGTAATTTGCAACGCGCCGCGCCGCGCCGCGTCAATGCGATGACACGATTACATTAGGCCTAAACGAACAGTAAACAGGAGACGGGAATCGAAGAAAGGGGAAAGTTAGGAATTCGTGAAAGCAAATAGAAGCCACTCAAGCTTTCAATAAAAAGGTGAAGTGCGTTCGAGGCGTGTCAAAGGAATCATTTTGCAGATGGGTTGAGAGGCGGCGCGCGAAGGTGACAAAGGGATCGAGACTATAAAGAGACTTAATATTATTTAGCGAGGGAGAGCCCCCGGGGCCCGGAGGCCACAGAAGGGGTTGAACGCTAAATCACAATACACCTCGCCCGTGCCCGGTGCCCCAATAGGTACTGACTGACCCTTGCCTTTAGCTACCACTCGCTCACAATAAAAGATTATCTTCCAATTATTTGTCGTCACTTGCCATAACTTTACGTTTAGTTAAGTACCTACGAGTCAACGTTGAAAATTATTGTTGCTCGCGTTCTCGTTGTCCCCTCATATTTTGTCATTTCATTTCGATACACATTTACGCGGACAATGGCACATTTCAAAATAATAAAATATGACTTTAGCTTTTTGTGATAACTGACTTTCTACTTGTTCATATTGATTTATAAATAATGATTGATTAATAAATAATACTTACAATTAATAAGAAAACATACATATTTGAAATCACCCCTAACAATATTAGCAATTAATCTTGACTTAGTTTTCAAAAAACAATAAGGTATTTTCTGTTAGTAGAAAACAATAATATACCTACATTGATAAAAATATGTGACACAACAACTTTTAAGGGTTTATTATCAGAGCCGATGACAAAATAATAAATAAATAGAATATTATCTATAAAGCAAAGCAGTGGCTTAGGCTGTGGAATTATCTATCATTCT
The DNA here is from genome assembly GCA_907269075.1 of Idaea aversata. Lineage (NCBI taxonomy): Eukaryota > Metazoa > Arthropoda > Insecta > Lepidoptera > Geometridae > Idaea > Idaea aversata. The sequence continues at coordinate 187,410 of OU026088.1, forward strand.
AGGCCTATTATGATGTATTGTCCTACAGATTGTATTTATCTAACACATTAGTGAAATTGGAAATAAATACGTATTTAGGTATATACATATAAATTTATCTATGAAATATTGTGTTATATAATAATAACGATAGGTTAAATACGAAAGTAGTGACTCTCAAGATATCTGTAAAGATATGACTCACAAATATGAACACGATTCGTATCAGATAAACGTAAACAGTTCAATTTTTATCAAAACTAATTGTTGATAAAATTTGTATTTTTACATATTAAATAATCTTGCTAATTAATTATAATATTTTTATCGAAGATATAAAAAAAATTAACAGGTGTCATCTCAAGTGTGATTTTTTATGAAAATAATTTAAGTTTTCAATACCTGGTAAAAATCTAAATATTTAACCACACAACGTCTTTATATGAACTTCATTAGGTGTAGGTATTGTACCTGATAGACAGATATATTATTGTCTCATGAATTTCACCTGAAGTAAAAATGAATGAAAAAAAAAAGTAAACTTACGTGAAGACATTGCAAATGTTATGTAGAACTAAACACATTTATATGTTATGTTTAATATTTTAAACGACAACATCACAAGAGAAGGTCTCACGTCTCGCACATATTGAGCTCTATAAACTATTGTGATTTATAGAGTTGTATAAAGGTAAAGTGGTTAGGGGCCGATCGTGTTGCAACAGATGGAGAGGGATCAGACGAACACTGTGCTGTGGATCTGGTGGATGGAGGTACTGTACTGACCGTGCGTGCGCGCGTGGTCGTGGTGCCGGCGCAGCGGTGGCGGCCACGCGGGCAGGTCCCGCAGGCGCATGGAACAGTCGAGCGGTTGGTCGCGCACTGCCAGCGCGGGCATCGCGCGCCCGCGGCTGCTGTCGGTGGGTCGCGCCGTCTCGAGCAGCGCGGCGCGGCACGTCCGCCCACACACACACTCGCTTCGACACTGCCGTGCGATACTCGATTTTTTCCGAGGATTTTTTAGCCGCGGGTGGGGGCGGAGCGAGCGCCGCAGCCAATGGCCGCGCTCCACCCGCCCCCGCCCCGCGCACCCCCTCCTCACTCGACGCTCCTCTTATTTACGTACCGTATATTAAAAGGGTTTTCCGCGTGCCGTTATGGATTTTCCTACGCGAGGCGTTTTACATACGGGGCGGACTCGGGCGGGTGCTCGCCGGGCACGAGGTGCGACCGGATACCACTGCAAGACACTCGCGCCCGCTCTGCCGCCGGCCCTCGAGTTCGAATCTGTCTCCACAAAAACATCAAACGAGTCCTCCATTCATTCTCTCGACCGTTTCAGATTTTTTGCGAAGAACGAGTCTCGTCGATCCTGAACATTTACAATTTAAATAAAAACCTCGTTCAGAATCGAAAAAATGTTCGTGCATTCAGCGATGTCGCATCGTCGTCGGTCGCTTCGGTCGCAGCCCCGGGTCGCAGCCGACGTGTGACGGTCGAGGTGTATGAGTCGGAAGCGAGTACACGCTCCAGTAATGAGTGTAGGTAGGTACCTATGTAGTATAGTAGGTATAGTTACGTCACAGGGTTCGCGGGCCGCCTGTAGCCGGGGTCAATGACACCCCGACCGACGACGGCGACGACGTCCTGAACTTGAACCTCTTTACTCTTATATCTTCACCAAATTAACATGTTCTACGCCTATTTTGTCGAGAGCGCTGTGTGTACCTACCTACTACACGCTGTAACGACGTATACGTACTACACGCTCCTCTGACAATAAGAATCTCAACTCGACCTACCAACACCATATCTCAACTCTAACCGAACAGGTGAGAAATTGACAATGTTTCAGATTCCAGTATTTATAGCTTAACAAAAAATCGACAATTTCCTACCCCAGTCTACGTCATACGATTTTTTCACGAGTAACGAGATGATTGTTTGTAAGACAAGTGTCACACACATGACACCCTCGACCTCGGGCCGAGTCAGGAGACAGAAGGAGTCACACGAGTGACTTCATTATGGCACCCACACAAACCTGCTAATTCATATCGCATCGGACATACTTACATTATCCCAAGAAATCTCTGCCCATAGTGGCCACATTCACCTGACCCGCGACACTTGAGTTTCCTTCTGTATACGGAACTTTCTCAAGTAGGTAAGTACTACTACCTACTTATATAGGTTAAGTGAACACTGCATAAACTATAATTTCGCAATCAATCAATTAATTCTATGGTTTAGGTATCTTAGATAGATTAGGTAGGTATCGCAAAATCTGATAAAATAAAATAAATTTTTAAAAACAGACTTCAAAAAAACCTGAAAACAATAAAAACTAAAAAAAACCTGAAAACAAAAACGAAAACTAACTGAAAAGTGAAAAATAATCTATTTCGGGTCACTAAGACAGCAGATAACTTAAACATAAGTACTTACTTGGAAGTGGGAAGAAGACTGGGTTAGATTGAATGTTGAGAGGTATACATAAAACATGGTGTCACCCAGTCAGACTTCCAAGTTAGTACTTATGTTTTAGTTATCTGCTGTCATAGTGACCCGAAATAGATTATTTTTCACTTTTCATTTTTTTTAGTTATTGTTTTCAGGTTTTTTTTAGTTTTTATTGTTTTCAGGTTTTTTGAAGTCTGTTTTTAAAATTTTATTTTATTTTATCAGATTTTGCGATACCTAGGTACCTAATCTAATCTATCTATAAAATTTTATTTAATTTTTTTATTTTATCATTTTTAGAGCCGCCGCTGTCACTGAAAATTCTACTCCGTGAGGCGAAATCGACTATTTCTTCAAATTGCAACCTGTACCTAATCGTAACCCATTGAGGAGTTTGGTGATGAGAAGGACTACTTTCTCCATTCATAGATACCTATTAGTGTATGGGCTACTGATATTAGTGGAAATGGAAAACTGAGCAATTTATTGAATCTCGCTGTGCAGATCTGTTCATCACTCCGAAGGTCCCCATCAGATCTTCATTTAGGATAGGGTTCTCTATCAAAATTCATTCAAACCCAGTCCGGCGACTAAATTCAACTAAATTCTTCAAATTGTAACGCTTAATCGTAATTTATTGAGGAGTTTAGTGATGAGAAGGTAGTTTCAGATCAATCTTTACCAATAATTTTAAGGGTCGATTCTACTGGAGATCTTGAAAACTGAGCAATTTTCTGCACGATCGAGGTGCAATTCTGTTCTCATCAGATCCTCACCTTTTTATCTGAGGTATCACCTTTCGAACACAAAAAGAATCATCTCAATCGGTTGAGCCGTCTTCGAATGATCGCGTAACATACATACAACATACAGACGAATTGAGAACCTCCTCCTTTTTTGAAGTCGGTTAATAAAAATGTGCGCGATTTAACCCTAATTTGATTTTAATTCATACCACATTAAGTATACGGCATATAGGTACGGCAAGTGATGGCAAACGTTGTAGATTTCACTTCAAACATTACATTTGTGACCGTAGCGTAGGCCTGCGGTAGGTATGGATGCCAGCAACCCTTACATTTGGCAAACATTAGAAATAAAACCATTTAATATAGTTAATTGTCTCGGAGCAGAATGTAAATCTTGCAACAATGGCAGCAGTTTATAGCATTGTTGACCCGACAACAGCTACAACAAGACGACGAGACGCTCCTATCTCCTGAGCGGTAAGGTCGACATCGGTTCGACACCACGCGCGTGTGATATATGGGTCACGTTGTGTGACGTCACGCACGCGACATCTGCCGCCCCCGCGCACCTGGCACTAGCACCCCCCGCACCCCTCGCACCCCGCACGCGACTAGCGAATGCAGATTTATCACCGAACCGATTCCAACGAACAGAGATAATGTAGTAGAGGTATAGGTACTTAATATATAATACATCTGTCCGCGACATAGAACAAAACCGTTACATATCGAACTGGCGATGCAATGCAATGAATGCAACGTCGTAAATTATCCTTCACAATCACAGATAGATAGAGCGTAGAGCGGTCGAGCGAGCGGTTCCTCGAGATATACTTTCATCGGTTCAACTATGATAAAGTTCACTGATGTAGTCTTAGTTTTACAAAATAATGAATCACCCAATTTCTGCTGGAAAGATGAATATAAAACAATAATAAGTTTGTATTTAAACTGTAGTATCTTTTTATTTTATTTATATGAGACAACAATTTAGCTGAAACAACATGGATTATAAACGTAGGTAATATTTTTAAATCAGAAATCCGATTTTTCAGTAGGTAATTATAATAATATAATCAGCCTTCTTGAGTAATAATTTATCTTATAAACAGCCATGTATTAATGTAAACAAATATGCTATTGAAATACAGTAAAATCTATGATCAGTTTAATGGTTGTTAGAGACAAGTGTACGCCGCGCACGCGCCGCCGCCGGCGCAGACTCATCATCTGTACGGAGAGGAACGGTACAAGTCGTAGTACGAACACCAACACCAACAGTAACAATAACAGTGTTGCCATTATGCAATGTTTTAACAAAAAACTCGGGCAATAAAGCAGTTCGGACACAATGGAACCGCTTGCCTTTTGTGGCGTCTCCCGCGTCGCATCGTAGTCGCGTCGTCGTCGGTCGTCTCCCTCAACTCGCGCTACTTCAGGTAGCACCTTCGTTCGATACTGTTGTATGAAGATACCTGTACTAAACGTTATTTTGTATATCTATTGAATAAAGGCAAAGGCCAAGTACAGATTACTAAACTGTCGGTCGATACTTTGGCGTTCGTCACATTTGAAGGTACTTAATAATATAATTAAAACGTGTATCCAAGCACTAAATAGATATTCAGTTCAAGGATAGAAGTCAATATACTACTAAGTAATATTATGTGCTTTAAACGATATTGTCATAACATACCTAATTACTTCGTTATTTAGGGTTTTTGCACTTGATCCAACTGATCGGAACGAAAATCGTTTTATTTACATGAAATCAAATAAAAACAATCGTTTCGTTGGATGGTAGGTAGGTTGTTTGATATGAACAGTCAACTATTGACTGACTTAATGTTCGCATAATATAGCACCATATAGCCACTGTCCAAATAGGTACCTATCGGAATAAGCGCAGGTATTTTAAGTGTAGTATATTGTTTATTATTTTGTTCTATTGTAAACTCAAATGTCACATTGTTTCTACCGTCAAAACAGATTACAGAAATATGTATAAGTAATAGAAAACAAACAAGAGACAACCGAAACTTAAACAAGAAGTTAATTTAACTTTAGTGTTTGGTAATGTTGACTGATATACGAGCATTATGGGTTCCACACCGCACGTATTCAAATGTTTCTATAAAATACAAAGTCCTGACTGATTGACTGACTGACTGACTGATATATCAACGACGTACAGCTGTAGTGTAGGTAACCACACCAGTGCGCAGTGGACGGATCTGCCTGTAGGCATACTTTTGGCATACAGATAGCTGGTCTAACGTAAGTTTTCGTTATGAAAGGATTTTGGAATATTTAAATTTTACGCGGACGAAGAAAAGTGCCCACAATATAATTTATGTAGAATTGAATTAATTAATGAGAAAAATATTTTAAAGTTGTATGTGATAAAAACATTGCAATTTATCTATAAATATTTGTCTTATAAATTATATTCTACCAGCATATTGCAACTTTTATCTGACTAAAGTATAATAATGGTTGACATTCATCGAATTGTAATGTCGTTAAAACCGATTCAATTAAATACAAATAATGAATTGTGACACCTTGATACTAATGTGTATAGTATAGCTGTAGGTACAGTGTACAAGTTGTGAGTACTTACCAAATCAGTAATCACAATAACTCGGTATGTAAATAGTTTCAACAAAGGGGGTTGTGTTTGGATATTTAATTGGTTGTTTGGGTAGTTGGGTGGTTGGCGTTGGCAGTACCTAAGTAGGTAGGTAGGGTATTATAGAGTCGTCCGCGTCGTGTCGTCGTCGCTCGCGCGTCGTAAGCAGTCGGTACAATTATTACAGATTTAAACCGTTGAAAGGATCCAGTTGCCAGTCGTAAGATCAAATTAAAAAGGACCTTAAGGACCAAAGGTTGCCTGGAAGAAATCGCTTTCAGCGATAAGGCCGCCCATTTGTGCAACTTGTTCTTTCTAGCTTTTACTTTACTTTGTGTTTATCGTGTTCTGTTTCTTTCTGTGTTGTACAAATAAGGTTATCTATCTATCTAAAGAGGAAAGGGTAGGTACCGGCTCTCTATCCATACACACGTAGTCGACTGTTTCCTCCCTGGATAATGTGCCATGACCATGCCCCTATAATTTTTTTTTTTTTTTTTATATATTTTGTTTTTTTACTTTCTATGATAATTAGAATATGAATAAAATCAAGACATACGGACATAGTCATGGCAATTATAGGTTTTATGCAAAAAATATTTGTGCTAGTGTCATAATCCAGAGAAAAAACAGTAGACTACGTGTGTATGGATAGAGAGCCGGTAGCGGTACCCTTTCCTCTTAAGGTGCGAATTGGGCATAATATTAAGGTTGATGTGCAGCTGGTTTTAAAACAGATAGTATTTTCTTTGATCCCGAGTCTTAGTTTAAGTAGATGGTACGAGGAGCTGTTACCCCCTAGGAAAGGCACGGCGGGCGCGGCCGGTATGGTGCGGTGGTCCAACCATACTTCTCCCCCCTGCTTGAGCACCGCATGCTACCTTGCACAACTATTTCATAACACACATAGAGCTACGTAGGTAGATAGGTATAGTCAACTAATCAATCACCACTCCACTCCGCTCCGATGCAATTAGCAGTTTAACTTATATCTATATAATCTATAGACAGGACTTAAATGTATTTTATTAATGAATTATTATGAATAGTTTAGCAACTAGTAGGCTAGAGCTATGTTATAGTTAGAGTGTATGATTGAACGATAGGTAGATACTTACCTACTTGTTTACTCATTCACTGGACATTGTTGATACAAACGGATCGTCATATGGACGACAATATCACCGATCGCTTGGATAGGTTTTATAAATGTGTTTTGTTACATTTGTTAAGGATAGGTGTAGGGAGGGAGTAGTATATAGAGATATTGGTAACGTACGTGTGATGACTGTCGGCCTGTGTGTTGCGGACGCGGAGTGCGAGCGTCGCTGCGGGTGTGGTGAGAGTGGTGAGACGCACGCCGAGCGCAGGACGCGCTGCAGCCGCGCCGCCGGGTACACCAGCCATGAGGTCGGCTCGCGACGTCTCTGCAACCAAACAAACCGACATACATACTACATCAATATACTATGTAAACATTACAGCTACCTATATCCAACTACACGATACCATTCATGCTAGGTACAAAGGATCGACAACGAGACGGTATACTTGTCTCCTCGAGTAGCAGGTGGCTCCTGGCTCGTGGCTCGTGGCTCGTGTGCTACACTACTACCTACAACCCCGCTTCCGCATAAATGTTCACAAAAACACGACCATAAAAACGTCGAGGACGCACGCGCGACAAAAAACCCAACCCTTTGTCGCACGCGTTTAGCGCCACCTTTTTTCAAATGTAAATGATTATCGGTATCTAACGCCGACCCTCTCTTCCGGAACTAATTAACTGTTAGATTCTCACGGCCGTTTGTTACGTCTTAATTAATTCTAATATTTGTAACCCCTTCCGAGTTAATTATGATATATCACCCCCTCCCCCGACCCCTGCATGCGGCATGCGGCATGGAGGTGTCAGCTATATCTACGGAGCGTACCTACATAACACGAGGACCCTTTTTCAGTCGGATGGAATTCAAAATATAAAGTGATGTAGAGTATGTAAGTACTCCTCCTACATAGATAGAGGCGTCGGTCGACGGAAGGCGGGCGGTAGTGCTGGCTGAGTGTCGGTGTTCCGTCTCGCTCGGTAATGTATTCACGTTTCCCGAGCCGTTCATTTTTTATCGCAGTCGCGCGGCGCATTAGAATTTCCAGGCGAGAAAATGTCACGCACACAACGACCCGCTGACGGCGCGACAACGAGCGACTATCGCCCCTAACCCGTGGACATAGGGCTCGGAGTGGCGTGAGGTCTGCGTGTGCCGGAGGTTGTAGAGTGTGAGGCACCAGGGCCGTACATTGTAAATTCGCGCAGGGAAATGCGGGCGCGAGACGAGGAGAGGACGGAGGGGGGGATGAGGGGGGACGAGGGGGTACGGCTCGATAAGACGCCGCCGACGGACGCCTCCCACTCTACCTAGGTACATATCGCTACCACCGTGCACCGCATCGACTACCCCCTACTTTACATGTGCACCTCGACCGCACACCCATCTACATATAGGTACATTGAATCCTAAACCAGACAGACAGACGAACGTACCTCGATACAAATTAATAGATACGACCGTTACAACAATGGTAAGTCAGTATTGTACCCAATATTCAACAGATATAATCATCGAGATCATATTATGAAGCACCTACTTAATTTTCCAGTAAACACAACTTTAATCTTTTTTTTATTTTTCAATTTTATTCGTACCACAAAATTAATGCAACTAGACGTGTAGAACAACCCCCTTTCGCCCACCCATGAACACATTACAAACATATTTAAATTGATGATCAGAATTGGATCAAAAGATGTTCCCCCCCTATAAAATCCGTGTCTCTGTCCACCAGTGGTGGCGAATGAAACTAATTTAGAAAGTTGTCTCGCTGTCCCCCAGTGGATGGAAACAAAATTATTACTTAAATACTTAATACGAATGAACGTATTTATTCAAAAGATTGCGAGAACAAAGTTGAAACTTTAAAGTAATAAATTTAGTCTTTTACGTTTTATTATTTAAACTAGCGACCCGCTCCGGCTTCGCACGGCTATATTATAAGCATGTATTATACATATAAACCTTCATCTTGAATCACTCTATCTATTAAAAAACGCATCAAAATCCGTTGCGTAGTTTTAAAGATTTAAGCATACAAAGGGATATAGGGACAGAGAAAGCGACTTTGTTTTATACTATGTAGTGATAGTGACTATGTACTGATATGTACCTATAACTGATTAATAATTAGTTCGGAATCAAGTTGCACCGCCAAATCTCGGTGTACGCTCATTAAAGCCAGACCAGTAAGTCTTTCATCGGCCATTTTATTTCTTAGGTAAGTTTTTAACCTCTTTATGGTAGAAAAAGATCTTTCAGGGGTTGCAGCAACTATCATTTTCTACAATCGGAGCGAGGCATATAATTTTTTCTGTTGGACAAGTAAGATGGATATGAATTTCCGGACACCCAAAACTTTTTTTTGTAAGTAGGTATATGGCAAAATAAGGTTTGCCTGGACCGATAGTATATTTATAATGATGATAGTCCAACACACCAACTATCAGCTAACCACTGGACAGTTGACATACCAAGTTTCAACATAATCAGATCGGTGGTAGGTACCTAGTAGTCGTGAAGGAAGACGTTACAAACATACACAGCTTTCGTATTAATTAATAATATGAACAGGATCAAAAGGCCGCGCCGCCGTTCGTTGTCAGTGAACGGTGAACGATGTTGAGGTCCTGCTTTCTCCAATGTTTTTGCATCGTGTCTCGATAGAGGTGACCTTTAGCACAACGCAGCGCTGCATGCGAGCCGTGACCTTGGCCAGGGTCACCAACCTGACCGCACTCCACTAACCTCACGAATATCACATTATAACACCACCTATACAGATATACATATAGGTACACTCCTATATATAGGAGTTTTATAACTGGATAACGAACCACGAAAGCCTCATTCCAACTATATGAAGGAACACTTTTCTCACTGATTCTTCTACGATTATTTTTGGTTTAGTTTGTCAGTGAATGTACACTAATTCGTCTTCAATGCTTGGTCTACGAGAGTTATTTACAAGCCCCACTTGACATAGCTCAGCTAATGGTGCGCGATAGATCTAGGTAAGTATTGCACAAAAATAAAAAAAAACAGTACCTACCTTCCTAGGTTGCCTCCTAGAATATGAATATTCTTTGAAACTGGGAAGGTATTATTTGCACGGACACAAGAGATGTGTTATATACCGGTAACCGGTATAACGTATAAACCATTGTCACCGTCCGGCGGCGCGCGGTGCGTGCGCGCACACTTGCGTTAGTTAGTGGGATGCGCACGCGACGGTGACTGTCACCGTCTGTCTAGTACCGTCTACCCTTACATATTATCATCTGGCTTTACTTAAGGATTACGATAAAACCGAGCTTTGACTTACTTAGTTTAAAAAAATCACATTGCGTTAGAAGCGTACAAATTTAAATATGCCTGTATAGAAATAAATAATTACCTACTCGTAAATAAAAAATCTACAAATCTTACACTAAGCGCAAATATCAAAGGCATTAAAAATGTAATTTAGAAATAAAGCACACGATCAAATTTGACAAAAAGACGATAAAGTGAACGGAGAGTAGACTGACCTCGATAGTACTACATTTTGTGCGCCCGCCTCCTAAGATGGCTCAAACAGTTGCTAATTCAATACTTACTTTTTTTTATAATCAAATGAAGTTATTGAGAAATTATCAATCCAACTCGACGAACTTTTTTGATATTTTGAATTTTGAAAAAGTTACCGATCGATTTTAAACATTCAAATTACATTTTGAAGCACTCCGGCAGATGCAAATTTTGACAAATGACCTATTCGCGTATCTCTTATATCTGCGAAATTACAGGCAAATAGCCCAATTTCATAAATCGGGGCAATATATTCGATCACGAAAACTTAACCATGTTCAATTTATAGACGATATTAGGAATTATTATTAACTAGCTGCGCCCCGCTGTTTCACCCGCGTAATAATTTTCTGCGTGACTTTCTTAATTTTTCTTTCGTAACATCCTTCTCTTGACAACAACGAACACAACAAAAAAAGAATTATCGAAATCGGTCCAGGCGTTGTTGAGTTATGCGCTTACCAACACATTTTGCGATTCATTTTTATATATAACTAGCTGCGCCCCGCGGTTTCACCCGCGTAATAATTTTATACGCAATTTTCTTATTTTTTTCTTTCATAAGAACCTTCTCCTGACAATAACAAACACAACAAAAAAAGAATTGGCCAAATTGGTCCAGGCGTTGTTGAGTTATGCGCTTACCAACACATTTTACGATTCATTTTTATATATAAGACTAGCTGTCCCGGCAAACGTTGTTTTGCCATGTTGAAAAATGTCATAAATGAAGAACCGCTCGACCGATTTTGTGCAAACTTCACATTTATAAACCATCTACTAAATAGTCCGAACAAAGCTTGGGCATTTGGTTGGGATAGGTGAGTCCGTTCTTGGGTTATAAAATTGCAACGAAAAGTGGCATTGATTTTTATACATTGTTTAAACAACAGTGACTGCTTGTCACTGTTGTTGTTGTTGTCTGCTTGTTGTTGTGCTTGTTGTTGTTGCTTGCTGTTGTGTGTTGTTGCTTGTTGTTGTCAATATGAACTTTATACAATAGCAATAAAGCTCGTTTTAGATAGAAAACGTCTGTATGGGAAAAAGAAAAGGGCTGTTTTTAGGGTTTTTCCGGCAATTATTCGGATTTTTCTCGCCATAAAAACCATCTTTGAACTTCAACGAATATTTAGAAGAAGGAATTGGCCAAATTGGTCCAGGCGTTGTTGAGTTATGCGCTTACCAACACATTTTGCGATTCATTTTTATATTATAGATAAGAATAAATAATCCAAAGAATTATATTATTAGGCTAGAAGGAGATCTCGATGAGATCTCTAACTTCAGTAAAAAACCATCAATCTAGGATCAATAGTTTCTGAGATATCGCCGTTTTAAGTTTGACAGCTGTCACTTGAAACAAAGATCTCGGTGAAATCTATCAATTCTGCAAAGAGCCCATCAATCTAGGATTAATAGTTTCGGATATATAGCCGTTTTAAATTTGACAGCTGTCACCTGAAGATATCGATGAGATCTATCACTTCTGTAAAGAGACCATCGATCTAGGATCATTAGTTTCTGAGATACAGCCGTTCTAACTTTGACTGTCACCTGTCAATTTGACATCTGCCGTCATTTCTGTTTCCGATCTTAAATATCCTTATCCGAACGGAACACTAGGAGCTTTTTAATCCCACACGACTTGTATTTATTGATAGTACGAATTTTGCCCGGGTATCAAAACGCTTATGAAAGTACCGACCACACCGTTCACCCGACTGGAGACTGAGGGTACTCAAACTGTAGAGGAATTCACCCCCTCTAGGAGTATTTTTCTTTTTTCAAATTAGTTGCTTGTGAAAAAGTTATTTCAGTCTCAAAGTCTCAACGTCAAAAAGCGGCGAATTTTTTTCGATATTTTCGTAAAGTAAATTCTACATAAAATTCCAGTCCCATTTTTAAAATTCTGAAACCTATTCGATACTTTAGGCCCATGCGGTCATTTCGACACATCTGGTGACGTAAGATTTTGGAAAATATGGGCCTGTTGCACATTTCACGATTTGGGCTCCCTTATTATTTGAAAAACATTTCCAATGTTAAAAATATATTTTCTAACTAAATTATGTGATTAGCGACGAGTCACGAATGTTACTGCGATGCTAAGACAACTATTTAGGTTTCTGTGGTATCTCGAAGTAGGTTAAGGCCATATCTGTTAATATAAAAAATACTTAATCGATACCAAAAAATAATTAACTATGAAGATTCCAAAGTGTTATTTATTCACCAATCAATCAATCAATCATTTATTTGCGAATAAAGGTACATAGTTTGATGTTATTACAAATTAATTTAAAGTTCTCTTTACTCTGCCCAAGAGGCGTGCAAATCTACAGTTTATTTTATAAGATTATTATCGTAATAAATTATTAGAAAAATAGCAATTTGATTATAGTTAGGTATATTAAAATTATTATAGGTAGGTATTACAATGTCAGTTTGTTTAAATATTAATGTCACAATAGTATTATAATATAATGTCAGGTGTGTTTATTTATATTGTGTAAGAATAGGCATTGTCGATGTCATTTAATTGTTCTATCATTTAAGAAGTCATTAATAGTATAATACACCTTGTCGATCAGAAATTTCTTAAGATTAAGTTTAAAAGAATTCATGTCGGTTAATTCCTTAATAAACATAGGTAATTTGTTATAGATTATAGGTCCCATACAAATTACACTATTTCTGAAAAATACTGTTCTATGAGAAACTATACTAAGGCCCGTATTAATAAATCGCTCTCAATATCGATCTTGAGTGCGTATCAATCGAGTGAGTCTTGAGATGTGGTCACTATCTTAAGTTAGGCGTTAATTAATAGATAAAACTCAGGCTGATATCGCTCTTGAGATTTGAGACTGATCTTGAGAGCGACCTTGAATGACAGTAACGCTTTGTACTTACCTTGAATGATATGTTCTTACCCTATGGTAGCTAGTGTCGTCATATTTTGCTGTCAACTTGTTTTAATGTGAAAATATTTTACAAAATGTAACATTTGTATGACCCGCAATCAGACTTGAGTTTACGAAACTACATCTTGAGACATATCTTGAGAGCTGAGTTTGATTTATTAATACAGTATGACTCAAGTGATACGTCGCTCTTTAATCGCGTCTTAAGATAGGTTTATTAATCAGCGCAACAACTCAAGAGCAAACTCAAGATTGAAATCGATATTGAGTTCGGTTTATTAATACGGACCTAAGTGTGTTTTTGTGTCGTTTACTAATTAGCGTTTTATAACTATGGAGATTATTTCTTACATATATTGCAATTTCATAGATATACAGCGAAGGGAGTGTCAGTATTTTAAGGCTCAAAAAATATGGTTTACAACTGTCTGTTGACTTTATATTAACAATTGATCTTACACATTTTTTCTGAGATTTGAAGACATTATCTTTTCCTGTAGCATTACCCCAAAATATAACACCGTATCTGAGTGTAGATCCTACTTGTGCGTGGTAGGCAGTAAGTAGAGTGTCTTGATTTGCGACCTTTCTCAGCATGTATAGAGCATAGGAGAATTGATTCAGCTTCTTGCGTACATGTTCTATGTGCGTCTTCCAGGTTAGATCGTGGTCTATGTACAAACCTAGGAATTTCGTATTGGTAATGTTTTCTATTTGAGTGTTGTTGTATTCTACTTTAACAGGTGTTACCTTGGCGGTTCTATACTTAAAAGTCATTAGCGATGTTTTGCTCAGATTTATCTTTAATTGATTTTTTTCTAACCACTGCACCATCGAAGCAAGGTGTACGAGCCATGCCTCGTACCTAAGTTTATTCACCTTTGCACTTATTTTTAACTTAAGTCATCAATTTGCACTATTCAATTTTTCCAATAAATTATATTTTCAGTTAGTTCGTAATTGACCGCCGTGTCGCGTACTCATAAGCACTTAGCATTATTTAGCACTTTAAAATTAATCATTAAAATATCAATCAACCAATAACAGCATTTTCAATAAAGTTCAATAATAACCACCAGCCAAGAGATCGTTCACAAGGGATAGATTTATTTCGGTCACATGTGTGTTTTGATTGTCCGATACATATATTACCGTACTGTCGTCAGCAAATAAAACCATGGGGTGTTTAGTAGCACCAACATTGTTATTAACTGGCGAGCTTCTGTATTTTACCTACAATTTGCATTCGTTTACATCGTTTACGAAACGAAATCTAATAATTAGTGTTGTTGTTTGATCAGTCGAAGCGAACGACGGCGCGGGCGCGGGCGCGGGCGAAGAGAAACTCATCGATTGAATGCAACAATCGACTCGGATTTGCATTGTCTATATGTGTGGGTGGGTATAACACACACACACACGTCGAGTAGAGTGTAGATACACACAGCTGTGTCAAGTGTTAGTTGCGTTTCGTGCGGGTAATGATTGATGCGCCCGCGCAAATGCATACATTATGCAGATAGATGCCGGCGCGGGCGCACGGCGACGCCCGCGCAGCCGCGTCCCGACGCGCAACCGACCAATCACGGCCGCTCTCTACTAGCTCTATCTCTCTGTCTCACTCACAAACGGTATGTAAATGAAACGCTTTCTGTCTAGTTAGTTCTCAGTAATGGTACACCTAGGTTCCTCGCTAACTGGTCTAGATCACGATACTCGTTCAGCGCTTGCGCAACACGTCTCGTATAGCGTCGTTAAATATTGGCCTATCATAGACGTCCACGCTACGGCTACCTACCGCAAACATATAAAATTCTTAAACACCAAATGGGACAGGTGAAACACTGAAAAATTCAAGACTCTCTATGATTCGACGAAAAGCTATTGATTAGACAAGAAATCTGAGCAGTTGACAAATTCCATAACGGAAAATGCAAGACCAGGCGCTGAAGATGTGCGTGCGTATCTGCAGCACATGCTGTGCTGCATATACGCCTTTACGTAAAGCCTTTACTCATTCGGGCAACACGCGACTTCTCAGATACTTATTATTTATTCTCTGTCTTTTGTATTTACTATTCTCTATAACTATGTCTTATTGTTTCTTGTTTTGTTTTACTATTCTCTGTAACTATCTCTTATTGTGTCTTATTTGTGTGAATACTGTGTCGTGTTTGTTTGAATAAACTATATTCTATTCTATTCTATTCTAAAATGACTAATAGTGATGTCGTTAGTCCTATTTCATTATAATAATCTGACTTACATAGTAATGCGCGGGCGCAGGTGTCTTCCTTCCCCGAAGCGCAAGGCACGGCACGGCACGCACGTCTATTGTAATAGTCGCGCGTGACGCGCATGCGCGGCGCGCAGACGCGTGATTTACTGCCGATACCACCTCGGTCATATTATTGTTGGTCACAGCCTATAAATACTTGTTGTTGACAAATCTTGACAAGTGATCTTTCATAATGATATTACTAGCTTCGTCCCGCGGTTTCAACTGCATCACTTCCAATCCCATAGGAACATCAGGATAAAAAGTTGCCTACGTGTTACTCCAGGGCTCCATCTGTTTAACTGACTTTAATAAGGTTCTATAAGTACCTACCTATTAAGTTGCATAGGAATCACTCAAAAATCAAAAAATCAAAATCAAAAAATAACAAAAAAAGGGCAAGTTATTGTGTGAAGTGGTAACAAACATACATAAAAACTTTCCCTCTATCTATATTATGAGTTATGAATGACATGAATTCTCCTAATTGACCGAACGAGCGAAGCGAGAGAGGTCTAGTGTTGAGAAGGGTCGGTCGCTCGTATGTTTGTATGTTTGTATGTTTGTTCGACGATAACTTGAGTACCGTTGCTCTGATCTTCATGATTTTTGGTATACAAGTAGTTGAGGTCCATAGAATTTTTAAGTTCGAACATGAGCAGGATCGGTCAGGGGGTTACGGAGATAGGGGTCCAAAAGGGGATCTACCTATATGGCACACAAACTATACTGCAAATATACCCGAGTGGGGTATCAAATGAAAGGGCGTAACTTCGGTGACAATAATATCGATGGTTTCCGCAACAAAGGGCGTAAAAGCCATTTTGGCCATATTGAGTTTTTTATGCAGTTTTACTCAGTTTGTAACGCTCTATCGATCCCTATTTTTAAAATGGCGCTACGATGAAAAAAAAAGATGTTACGACCTACATTTTTCTATTGGCTAAACATTGAAAAGGGGTCATAAAACAAAATTATTTTTATATTGGGAAATCAATTTGATGTAACTACACTGTGTTTTTACTTTTTGAACGACAAACGGGGTAAATACACATAATTAAATCAATATGTGTTTTACGCCCTGCAAAAAAAAATAAACCTAAAAGAATATAGGTTGTATCTCACCTATGTTATATTAAGTACCATTTACGACTTTGGCATAAATAATATATATGCTAATATTAGGATGTATAATTAGATAAAATTCAAAATACAATTTAATAATCTGTTTTGCGCCGTAATGTATTAGTCTACTTCGAAAAAAAATAGTATTTTTTCCCACAGGTGGTGCTAAATTTCTAAACTTACAAGTGATCCTAGCTGTCTTGTTCTTGCATAACTAAAGTATATTAAAAGAACAGAGACTTAACTATACCTTTATGTGATTGGATAATGCTTGTGATCTTACCGCAAGTATAGCACATGTCCTCGCTTGTTTGTTTACAGCGTAAACGAAATCAGTACGCGGTCAACGCCGTGCCGGTCAAGATAAAATAACTTTGTCATATTAATCTACACCAAATCTGCACACATATCACCACTACGATGCCAAGCCAGCACTTCTTGGCTCTTCCCAATCTCTTTGTTCTCCACGGAACTAGCTGGTTTTCGCAAGACGTGACCGTACCAGCGAGCGTAGGCAACATTCTTGCAATGTATCTGCAATGTCTCGGACATGTAAGCTGCCTCGGATGCGAGAGTTCCTGACGTGATCCTGTCGCGTCACTCCACAAATCCAGCGCAACACCTTCATCTACGTGACACGCAGCTTCTGCTTATGCCGCTCAAACACTGGTCACGTCTTACTACCGTACAAAACCGTTTAGTTTAACCGGCATAAACCTGTCTCTTTAGTTTAAGCGGAATTTTGGGATCGCAAATGACACCAGTCCTCACGACACTTGGCCCAAGCCTCTGAAATGCGTGACTTGACGTCGTAATCGATGTCGTCGGACGATCGATGACGAAGGAACACAGACAAAGGCTTTCTGCAAATCTTTATAAGAATAGAAAACGGCGGAACGGGGTCCGTGACCGGGGTGTTAACTATATGGACACCTAGACACAGTGTACTTTTGTCGAATCCAAGAATCGACTATCCGACTATCTATCGTAGAGCTTCATGGTGTGGGACATGACCCATATACCTCGATAACTCCCACACTCCTGCACCGATCCCTTGCCCTTGAAAACTGGGGTAAAACATAGGGAACTCACCAGTTTAGAGTATGCGGTTACATAGGTTGGTTAAGATACCCACACTACGAGAACCCATCGCATTTCATACTTCGATAGGGCTTCAACTCTTCGTGCTCCTTATTCAGCAGCTCGTGGAAATAAGAGAGCCATCTCTTCTTCACCGCGATGTCCTCGCAAAGCAGATTACCATCGGGACGGGCTTTTACCCTCGAATGTGCCAACTTATAAATAAGCTTCTGTCCCTCAGACGTTTCCAACTTATCGTACAATGACTGTAAGTAGTCCTGTCTGGCTCTGGCTACTTTACTACTACGCTTGCAACTTTTTGAAGAGGGCTTTCTTCAATTTAGTCTCCCTCTGGACTATGTCCAAGGCAATCAATATGACAGGATAATCAAGTTTCCTTGTCATATTTGCATCCCTCTTAAGACATCCCAAACACTGCCTTCGCCGCACCGGTGATCGATGCCTAAATTAATCTTATCGTAGTGGTCCAGGACTGGTTCGTCGATATCGATCGTCCGACGACATCGATTATTTGTCGACACCAGCGAACTTGTCCACCATCTGATTTGGCGACAACACCGCACAGGTTGTTTATTTTTGGGTTTCACACAGAGATCCATGACAAGAAGACGGTGTTGATCAGTGAGACTCTCACCAGGAATGACTTTGCAGTTAGCCACGTTGCCGATATGATGTTTCCTAGTGATAGAAATCGATTTGGGTAGCGTGCCTCTCACTCCTATAGGTGATCAAGTAGTCGGGCTTCTTTTTGAAGTAAGTGTTCACGAGGGCCAGGTCGGCAGGGGCACACGTACATAGGATTTCTTCCCCTTCCGCATTTCAACTGCTGTAGCTTCCATGAACACGCTCATCTTGCCCACATGACCGTTCAGATCACCACCCAAAACGATCCCCTGTGACAACAAGATGGCCCCAAGGACCTCGCCGAGTTTGTTCCAAAACCATACTTTATCAGCATCGCTTACCAAGTAGGTTACAACCCCCTCAATAAGCACCTTCACGGCCATATGTCGGTTGCTAGAGCGTTTTATCTCCAAGATACAGTCATGCAACCCCTCAGCGAGCACCATAGCCACCCTGTTCTCTCCACCAGGACCCATGTAGATCAGCTTTTAGCCGCTCCTAATGTGCCGGGATCTGCTGCCTTTCCATCGAGTCTCCTACAGAAACGTAACGGCCACTTTTCGCCTGGAAAGTACGTCAGCCAGCTCCCTCGCGCGTCCGGCTAGCGTGCCCATGTTCCACGTTGCGAAGCGGAGTAAATTTTTGTGAGTTGGGGCTCGCATCTAAGTAAAATATACTCCTATCAGGTTAATATTTTGCTAGTTTAGTCATTTATTAGTATAAATAATACGGCGTATTTACAAATTCTGAAACAAAAAAGGTTTATACTACAAATGGTTTAGGCTTATATGGCTTTTACTGTAGGTACTTTTTGCCAGACTGTATATTTGTGGGGTGTAACTACCAATTTTTTTCATTTTCAGGGATTTACGCCCTAGCTAACTTCTAAACTAAGACTCGTACAGTTCCCTAATTAAGCGAGGCCAAAGCCCGCAAAAAACTAAGAAATTTCTTCCTAGCACATTTTTTTATAAGTATAAAAACAAAAAAGATATTTAAGAAATATTTTTTTTTATTTTGTTTTTTGCTCATTGCCAAAAGTATGCAAAATGGAGATACGCCCTTTGTTGCGGAAACCATCGATATGGTACCATGGAACTGATCTGATGATAGAGCTGGAGGGAATCTGCAGGAATTATCTCATTATCCATACTTCATAGTTCATTCATTCAAACTACTCGTCAAGAATCGCCTTGACGAGTAGTTTGTCTTTCAATGGTAACCAGGGTCTGATGATGGAACTGGAAGGTGGTCATAGGAACTTCGCAATGAAACGACACAACCCCATCGAGTTTGGGCTCGTTAGAATCGTCTTGACAAGTAGTTTGTCTTTCAATGGTGACCAGGGTCTGATGATGGAACTGGAAGGTTGTCATAGGAACTTATTCGCAATGAAACGACACAACCTCATCGAGTTTGGGCTCGTTAGAATCGTCTTGACGAGTAGTTTGTCTTTCAATGGTGACCAGGGTCTGATGATGGAACTGGAAGGTGGTCATAGGAACTTCGCAATGAAACGACAGACCCCATCGAGTTTGGGCTCGTTAGAATCGCCTTGACGGGTAGTTTGTCTTTCAATGGTAACCAGGGTCTGATGATGGAACTGGAAGGTGGTCATAGGAACTTCGCAATGAAACGACACAACCTCATCGAGTTTGGGCTCGTTAAAATCGTCTTGACGAGTAGTTTGTCTTTCAATGGTGACTAGGGTCTGATGATGGAACTGGAAGGTTGTCATAGGAACTTCGCAATGAAACGACACAACCCCATCGAGTTTGGGCTCGTTAGAATCGTCTTGACGAGTAGTTTGTCTTTCAATGGTGACCAGGGTCTGATGATGGAACTGGAAGGTGGTCATAGGAACTTCGCAATGAAACGACACAACCCCATCGAGTTTGGGCTCGTTAGAATCGCCTTGACGGGTAGTTTGTCTTTCAATGGTAACCAGGGTCTGATGATGGAACTGGAAGGTGGTCATAGGAACTTCGCAATGAAACGACACAACCTCATCGAGTTTAGGCTCGTTAGAATCGTCTTGACGAGTAGTTTGTCTTTCAATAGTAACCAGGGTCCGATCTAACATATTAAGTTATCAAAGACCAAAAAGTATAAAATAAATTAATAGAATAAAAAACTAAAAAAAACACGCTTTAATAAAAAAAGTCCAACTAAAAAATAGAAAATAAAATCTAATAAATTTGGATTAAGAATATTGTACTTAAATAGTAAGCGTGTTACATTGTGATTGCAAAAGAAAAATAACGAAGGTGTAGCATCACAAATTCACAATGTAACACGCTTACTATTTACAATATTCTTAATCCAAATTTATTTAAATTTAAAATTTATAAAAATTTATTACTTTGCCCCAAATCGTCCGAACTCTCTTTGCTTCATTTCCTATAATTATTTATTTCATAATCATGGGCTGTTTTACAATAATAGTGGTGGATAGTATTAAATAGTAGGAATGTTCGGTTCTAGCCGATCTAGAGACTCTGATAATTATAAAATTTGTGACTAATTTTTTTATAATTTTTATTGACTTATTATATTTTAGTTTAGGGACTTATTACAGGACATATTGGCCTCAAACTTCTCTAATAAGTATATTCTTGTTCTCGAGCTTGTCTTCTCGTTTCCTCTTACGTAACATTATGATAAGTAGATACATAAGGAAGGAAGGAAAGGAATTACTATCTTCTGGATATTATGTTGGACACATTCAAAATGTCTTGAGTAAAAATAAAGAGTCAACGGATGTCCAGGGTGTGATGATTGAGCTGGCCTATGCTTTTAGAACTTAACAACAACAACAAGTTATGCCTATCGTGTTTGGATTCTCTAAATCATCCAATGTCAGATAATAGCGATACTAGGCACCTATCATTCAAATAAGATAGACCTGTCGTATTTGTAGTCTTTCGTCGTTATATTATACATTTTAGTACTTTACGCTGAAATATAATAAACGCTGAAAAAAACTCGTGAGGTCTCAGTTCGGGGCAAACTACTAGTATTTATAAGTCGATGAAAGAAAGTAAAACTGTTTATGAATGTGTCCCACGCGTGACGCGGTAGAGATGCGCGCGACGCGGCGTGGTGCTGGCCGGTGTGCGCCCGCGCCCGCGCCGGTGCACGGGGCGGTGCGCGGTGGTAGCGGGCCGCACACTTCCCGGTAGCGGACACTTGCTTGACAAAACACATGAGAGCTTCCATTCATTAATGATTGGAAACCACGGTGAATTTTAATTATTTCTGTGTGTTGTTGCGTCATTGCGTGCGCGCCGCTCCGTGCGACCTTATTGATTTACTTCTAACTAACCCATTCATGGAATAACTGTACCCGGCTAAAAGGAACATACCATTCTTGAACTCGTCCAATAATGTTATGTTTGCGTTTAATATCATAAATTATCTATTTAATCGATTGTTTATCGAATTCAAAATGAAAATGAAAAACGATTTGAAATGCTTAGAAATGAAAGATACGTGCGTAGTGTGTGAGTCCTTCGATTTTGGCAATCGATGGCCAATTACAGTTGTTGATTGTGTACCCGCGAGGAGAATAGCTCGTTACTTGTTAGATACTTGGACTAATTGGTAGTTAGGTAGCAGTGTTATACTCATGTGATTCATAATGATCGCTTTAATCGGCAGTTTGTGTCGAGATTTGTCGGGCTTGTATGTGCGAACGGGCGATGCGACTCACGGCCGTCGTCGAGCGCGCGCAGGTGTCTTGCGCGCTGCTACGAATTACTAACTAGGCAATTATAAGGACACATCATACACGGGAAATTGAACGTTACTGCTACTCTGGAATAAAGAACAATCTACTGCACAAGTATAATGTTGTCAAACATCCTGATATCGATATTATTGAGAACAAAACTGGACAATTATGATTGTTTACGCATCAAATGTGTGACGTTTGTGCGAATGTATAATATGGCGTCGATTGTAATATAGACGCGGTCAGAATTACAAGTGTTTGATCTCAGGGACTGTAGCTCGTATAGATATATAACATATCTTTACATCATAGAGAGTACATCACTAAATATTAGCATATAGTATAGATCGAACAAACAATCACAGTAGCAAACACTGAGCATAATTATTCGGTATGAATAAATATCTTGAATGTTTTGCATTTTTTATAACATTCAAGATATTTATGAATTGTCAGGTCATGAGTATTTTTCTTTATACTGATTTATTTTGGGAATAACGCAAAATTATTTAGTTCGAAACACCCATTTTTTATTTATTTATCTAAAGTATCGTTTCGCACATGTGTGCCAACGTCTTGAGTGCGAAAGGACCACCTACTCATTGTTAACCCCCGACGCAAAAACGACGGGGTGTTATAAGTTTGACGTGTCTGTGTGTGTGTGTGTGTCTGTCTGTGGCATCGTAGCTCCCGAACGGATGAACCGATTTTGATTTAGTTTTTTTTGTTTGAAAAGTAAGTTAGTCGGGAGTGTTCTTAGCTATGTTTGATCAAAATCGGTTTAGCCGTCTTAAAGTTACGGGGGATAAAAGACAGGATCAAAAACCGAATATAAGTATATATACTCGAGTGGGGTATCAAATGAAAGGGCATGACTCGTACATTACAAATATCTATGTTTGATCAAAATCGGTTCAGCCGTCTGAAAGTTATGGATAATACTCAGGATGAACAACCGAATGTAAGCAGATATGCCCGAGTGGGATATAAAGTTAATTTGAGTTTTTTTTATATCAATCGATAGTGTTGCTGATAGAGATCAATTCCTGAAAACATACATAGTATGGCAAAACAAAGGAAATGGCTGAATTTTGAAGTTTTCTGTAATTTTCACCTTTCTGTCTATGCCAAAACATAGAGGACAAGTGATATTATTTTAAATATTATAAAATAAGTTATAAATGAAGTTCTTTACATAAAATTTGTAAAAACAGTTCATATTTTAGTGCAACAGTTTGTTATGTCATTGGCCATACCTCCTCACTGCATTTTTTTCAGGGATGGTTGTATGAAAATTACAGAAGATTACTAAAATGAGCTATTTCCTTTAATTTGCCAGACTATGTTTGTTTCCAGGAATTGATCTCTATTAGCAACACTATCGATTGGTACAAAAATATAGGATGATTATTTTTTTGGAAAATGAACAGGTTCGATTCCCGGCTAGGGTAATGACTTTTTCAAAAATCTAATGATGCAGTTTTAGTTTTTCTTTCAGCATTTTTCGCTATCTCTTATGGTTTAGGATATAGCCCTGAAGGCCCACTTAAATTAAAAAGTCCCTCCCTACAAAAAGGATGAAATAAAAAATTAAATTAAAAATTTAAAAAACCCCCGACACAAAATAATAAAAATAGTATGAACGTAAAAAGCATAAAACAAGCAAAAAAAAAAACTATGATAAGAAAAAGCCACAAATAGAACAAAAAAATAGGTATAAACGTGAAACCCTACAAAAAGAAAAAAATAACTTCGAAATTATGATTCTACTACGTAAGTACATGTGAATTTTTTTGATTAAATATTGTCGCGTCGGGGGACCGCTCTTTACCTATAGAAAACACCTTCCTAAGTAAAATGATATTAACATTTCAACGAAAATGTTAAAGTATTAAGAGTTACTAAACTACTTAAAAACTAAATACTTACACAACTTAACTTACATTGACTCGAAAAAATGCGGTCCCCCGACGCGACAAATATTTAATCAAAAAAATTCACATGTACTTACGTAGTAGAATCATAATTTCGAAGTTATTTTTTTCTTTTTGTAGGGTTTCACGTTTATACCTATTTTTTTGTTCTATTTGTAGCTTTTTCTTATCATAGTTTTTTTTTTGTTATGGAAATAATAGAGAAGGTATTGGTGTACTCTCTATCTATAGTAATATTATATCTCTATGCTGTATTTCGATTGATTTCCTTTGAATTGTATTATGAATATAAAATGATTGTTTAGTAACAAATTACTAGGAAGTTCAGTTGGTGACGTTGAATATTAATATATATTATTAGAGGATCGATCGCATGGCATAGCACAGGTGTGGACTAGGTATGTACCTACCTACCTACTTACCTGTTACCTATACTTAGGTAGGTACTTGCTACGTTGTTGTATCTATTATATAAAATGAATCGCTGAAGTGTTCCTAAGCGCAAATCTCGACAACGATATTCCATAAGGTACGAGAATGGTTCATACGGAGAGGAAAATTTAAAAATTGCCTGAAAAAGTCTAAAAACAACACTTTTCTATATTCTCCCACACAAATTTTCTATAAAATAAACGTGGTTCCTAAGCGCATAACTCGAGAACGGCTGAACACATTTCGATAATTATTTTTAAAAAATATTCCTTGAAGTACGAGGATGGAGGATGGTTCTATAACGGAGAGAAAAATTCAAAAAATCGCCCGAAAATGTCTAAAAACAACACTTTTCTATACTCCAAATTCCTATACAAACGATTCGCAATATAATACAAGTTAATTAGAACTTTAATAACACCATACTATAAAGTTCAAGTTTTAGTGGAGAGGTCCCAGGAAGGCAAAACAAGTGAGTGACGTTAGTGTCGCGGTGTTTGTTGCCAAACTCCACTGGAACGAACGGCTGAACCGATATGTACGAAATTTTTTATTGGAACGCAGTCATGTTGCGAAAGGGGACTAGAAAAAATTAAGACCAAAAGTTGTAACGACACTTTTTGCATAGAAAGCAGGCGAGTATTTTTTGGTTCGCCTTTCTATTTCGCATTGAGTGTGGTGTCGCGACGATTATTTACAAAAAAAAATATTAAAATTCCTTCACTAATTAATCGAAAGGAACTTCGTTCAATCCCTTGACACCTCTCATGTTTTTTTATAATTTTTGATATGGCAAAACAACGTTTGCCGGGACAGCTAGTTTATTATAATATTATGAGTGATTCTTGGATTCGTTCTATACAACTACGCACGACCCAAATGGGATGACTTTGATAAATGATACTTTTCCCATACGTTTGCAACTCCACCTACATCTACGTCTTTAAAGTCTCATTATAAAAGCTAAAGCATTGTTCGAATTACTACAGCTCCAATTTACAATTGACCTACTCAATCCCGGACACAAATTATGGAATATAAATCTAGGATCAGATATTTAGTAACTAAGCTATTTTTTTGTATGGATTTTAAAAATTAAGTACTTACCTACCTACTTACAGTCATCAAAAAACCGCATAAATCAAGAGTCATATGACTTGTTTTACAACTCTACGTACCTGTATAGTAAAAAAATATCAAAAAAGGTTCCTGCTGATCAAACTTTCTGGTCAAACTAGTTTGTTCAAAAAGGAATAAATTTCCTCGTAGTCAAACTACTCAACTAAGATAGATAGATAAACTCTTTATTGTACCAAATAAGTAAGTAAGTACCTAATTAAGTGGTTAATAAAAGGCGATCGAAATGGAAAACAAAAAGGCGGTCAAAAAGGAAACAAAAGACGATAAAAAAAGACGATCGAAAAAAACAAACAAAAGCCGATCGAAAAGAAAACAAATGACGGTCGACAAAAAAAACAAATAAAAGACGATCAAAAAAAAAGATCGAAAAATAATCAAAAGACGATCGGAAATTGCCATCTGTCAAATGTCACTTTTGATTTTGGACTTACACGGGTGAAAACGCTGGGCGCAGCTAGTGAAGTAGGTAATATTTAGCTTGCGTGAAATAATAATACATATGATTGTAATGGTTTTGTAGTTTCCGCGTGACTTTGTAGTGCCATACTTGTGCAAAGGAATAAGCACAGACTCTCCAATAGAAGGCCATGTAAGTGAGTTTGTGTGTGTGTGTGTATGTATGTTGTTACTTCTTCACGCAAAAACTATTGGACCGATTGCAATGAAGCTCGGTATTTAGATAGCTGGAGATCTGGATTAACACATAGGCTATTTTTTATTCCGATATTCCCACGGGATCGGGACTTACGCGGGTGAAGCCGCGGGCACAGTTAGTTAATTATTAATTATTATTATAATTTCCAATAACCCTGTAGAGAAAGCTTTACTCGTTCTCCAGACGATACCCCATACCAAAATCAGAGTGACATTTGACAGTGGTGTCAACTCTGACCCAAAAATAGATAAGTACCGGATTCGGAAGCAGCACCCCCCGAAAATCTAATACACGATACCACACTCCAAAATCAAGAGTGACATTTGACAGATGTCACTTTTCGATCGTCTGTTGTTTTTTTTGTTTTATCGTCTTTTGTATCCATTTCGATCGTCTTTTTTCCGTTTTTATCGCCTTTTGTTAACCACTTAGTTGAG
Organism: Idaea aversata; assembly: GCA_907269075.1. Taxonomy (NCBI): domain Eukaryota; kingdom Metazoa; phylum Arthropoda; class Insecta; order Lepidoptera; family Geometridae; genus Idaea; species Idaea aversata. The sequence goes on from OU026088.1 coordinate 214,295, forward strand.
GAGTTCGACTACGAGGAAATTTATTCCTATTGGACAAACTAGTTTGATCAGCAGAAACGTACTAAAATTTAATACTAACGCACTAGTTTACTTACGACACGAAAAACCATCCTTCCGTTAGATACTACTAACTTAAAAAAACAGAAAGATGTAATGATAGCTAAATATGTATAAACGTCCATATGATTGAAGTGAACGAAACCAACCGAGTGAACACAAGATGTTTGGATTGTATTCCCCCGCGGGCGTACACCTCGCTCGCCGGTCGACGCTTGTAGTTCCACCAAGGTAGCTCCACTGTGCGAGGAGCTGCACCGTCTGCACCACACCACACTCCACACAAGGCTGGCGGGGCGGGCTGCCAGTCACCAGCGCCACCCGCGCCACCGATCACATGGTTCTCTAATACTTAATCAAGATCTAGATCGTATACCATAAACCATACAAACCTACTATGTTCTTGGCGCTGACCATAGTGAATATATAATAATAGTGAACACACTACCAGAAACTGTTATGATTACGGTTAGGATCTCGGAATTAAAAACGATATATGAATGCTACCGTAATTGTTATGGATTTCTGAAAACGAACGTCTGCCTGACTCAGTGCAATTATCTTTGGTTTGGTTCCCAGCTGTAGTAGTTCGATATTATAATTGAAAAATGTAACTTCCAATGGAATTGTTCTCACCGGTCGAGCTCCGAAGGTTTCGCTCTATTTGACTCAACCTACCGAGTTTAGCAATGTGATTATTTGTGATTATGTAAAGTGACCGCGTTGAAGTCTTTTGTTGATGTTTATATTAATTAGGTAAAGTATCAATTAGTTCATTAACAATTAAAATATTAAGACAACTACATATTGACCGTTTAATTTTCTCTTCATTTTTCTTTACGTTAGGTATCTACAAATGCATATTTAACGTTATTTGGTCAGAAATTAAAAAATATTTACAGGGTGATTTTTTTTAAGTGGGTTACATAAAAATTAGGATAAAAGAGATTAAGATATATGAGATAGCGAAAAATGCTGAAAGGAGCCGTTGCGTGCCCTATTTTGACAAAAACTAATACTGCATCATTCGATTTTAGTAGAAAATTATAAAAAGAGCAATTTCCCTTGATTTGCCATACTATATTTGTTTCCAAAAATGTATCCCTATCAGCAATACTTTCGATTGGTATAAAAACATAGGATGGTTATTTTTTGGCAAAATCAACAGGTTCGATTCCTGGCTAGGTAATGACTTTTCCAAAAATCTAATGATGTTGTTTCATTTTTGTCAAAATCGGGCACGCAACTCCTTTCAGCATTATTCGCTAACTCTTATAAATTTCAAATTTCAAATTTCTTTATTTCTTTCAATGCTTATGTATTTACATACACATGATCACTTGAAATAGTCTTAAAAACTAAGTTAGGATGTGTGCCTTCGGAACGCGCCCACCAATGAGAAGAAGGCACAAGAAACTCATGGGGTATAGTTTAGGATGTAGCCCTGAAGGCCCACATAAAAATCATAAATCATAATCATTTATTCGTGAATATGTGGTACAGTTGACATATTTACACATATTGCATCTCTATATTCTACCTTACAGTACAGGCATACGAAATTTTATTAAAACTATTATAGAAGGTCATTATTATTAAAGTTATCGTTAATTTTACAAGATTACGAATTGAAATTATAAATGTCAATAAAAATGGTTACAAAGTAAAATTATTAAAACGTTAAATTATTTTCAATGTCAATTTGATTACTTGCGAATTAATGTTAAATATAATAATTAAGAATTAATGTTAATAATAGTCAAACAATAATTATACAGGGTTATTGGAAATTAATTGACACGGCGTTAAGGGCTTCTTCTGTGCACCTTAACGATCAACTTTTGTTCTACGACTTTTGGAAATTCGAAAAAAAAAAATGAAAATTTTGAGGTTATGTAAATTCGAAAAATAGCTGATTTTTTAAAACAAAGGTCATTCACACCAAGAACAGTAGATGAAACTTAAAAAATAAGTAAAATTTTAAGGTTACTGACCTCTCCGTGTAAGGAACAGCTGATTTTCAGGTAAACCTAACCTCAAAATTTTCAAAAAAATGTTCGAATTTCCAAAAGTCGTAGAACAAAAGTTGTTTGTTAAGGTGCACAGAAGAAGCCCTTAACGCCGTGTCAATTAATTTCCAATAACCCTGTATAATTTATAATGAGAAGTCATTTAATTAGAAACTCCCGAACAGAGTAATAAGCCTTATCTACTAGCAGGCTATGCAGTTTGGTTTTAAAAATCATCAATTAGTTATCTTTAATTCTAATATTTTTGGGTAGTTTGTTATATAATTCAGTAGCCATCACAAATATGCTGTCCTGCATCGTATGTAGTCGATTATAATCACCCTATAGTCGATTATATAACTATTTATGTTCGAGAATTTGTAAAAGGATCAGGTATAAGAGACGGTCTCGGTAGGTAGGTTAGGTTAGGTATCTATTATGTCTGGTGCGGTCAATGGTGCAGAAGGAGGACTCCTGGACAGCCATACTTCGCTTCGCAGAGGTGGTCATGGCAGTCAAGGAGGAAACAGAGAGGGAGCGGGAGGTCAGCACTGACAACCTGCTCCGTACCAGAAGACATGGACGGAGAAGGCGTCGTCAGGACGACCTCATGCCTCCATAGCTGGCTCGTGGCGGTGAGCGCGGGGCTAGCTCGCCGCTAGTATAAGAGCCCGAGCGGCGGACGCACCAGGTGTTCCTGCGTGCGTCGCTCAAGAGGATGAGGTCGCGTCGCGACCTCTGGAAGAGCGGTCCGAGAGGACTGGCCGTCGGTGTGTGGTTCAATGCTAACGCAGGTATCACACACTGACAATATGGCAAGTGGAGGAACCACGTCTGGTTTTAGTCGGTGCGAGCCCGACATAACCCGTCAACCTCCCCGGGTCGGCGGGCATGCGGAAGGTACATTCCCAGACGTTAAAAAAAAAAAAAAAAAAAAAAAGGTATCTATTATGTCGAGTAACTATGATATTATGTAGTGTCGTCGAACACAATCTGATGCATGGTTTCACTTTGGGCATTAAATTATGAGTGCGGTTGGGATTTATCGAGCTGCGCGCGGGCATCGATAGCTCGCTTGCATTGCACTGCTACACAGTGCAACTTATCGAGCTGCGCGCGGGCATCGATAGCTCGCTTGCATTGCACTGCTACACAGTGCAACTTATCGAGCTGCGCGCGGGCATCGATAGCTCGCTTGCATTGCACTGCTACACAGTGCAACTTATCGAGCTGCGCGCGGGCATCGATAGCTCGCTTGCATTGCACTGCTACACAGTGCAACTTATCGAGCTGCGCGCGGGCATCGATAGCTCGCTTGCATTGCACTGCTACACAGTGCAACTTCATTTATCGAGCTGCGCGCGGGCATCGATAGCTCGCTTGCATTGCACTGCTACACAGTGCAATGCTGCGCGCGGGCATCGATAGCTCGCTTGCATTGCACTGCTACACAGTGCAACTTATCGAGCTGCGCGCGGGCATCGATAGCTCGCTTGCATTGCACTGCTACACAGTGCAATGCTGCGCGCGGGCATCGATAGCTCGCTTGCATTGCACTGCTACACAGTGCAATGCTGCGCGCGGGCATCGATAGCTCGCTTGCATTGCACTGCTACACAGTGCAACTTATCGAGCTGCGCGCGGGCATCGATAGCTCGCTTGCATTGCACTGCTACACAGTGCAACTTATCGAGCTGCGCGCGGGCATCGATAGCTCGCTTGCATTGCACTGCTACACAGTGCAACTTATCGAGCTGCGCGCGGGCATCGATAGCTCGCTTGCATTGCACTGCTACACAGTGCAACTTATCGAGCTGCGCGCGGGCATCGATAGCTCGCTTGCATTGCACTGCTACACAGTGCAACTTATCGAGCTGCGCGCGGGCATCGATAGCTCGCTTGCATTGCACTGCTACACAGTGCAACTTCATTTATCGAGCTGCGCGCGGGCATCGATAGCTCGCTTGTATTGCACTGCTACACAGTGCAATGCTGCGCGCGGGCATCGATAGCTCGCTTGCATTGCACTGCTACACAGTGCAACTTATCGAGCTGCGCGCGGGCATCGATAGCTCGCTTGCATTGCACTGCTACACAGTGCAACTTATCGAGCTGCGCGCGGGCATCGATAGCTCGCTTGCATTGCACTGCTACACAGTGCAACTTATCGAGCTGCGCGCGGGCATCGATAGCTCGCTTGCATTGCACTGCTACACAGTGCAACTTATCGAGCTGCGCGCGGGCATCGATAGCTCGCTTGCATTGCACTGCTACACAGTGCAACTTATCGAGCTGCGCGCGGGCATCGATAGCTCGCTTGCATTGCACTGCTACACAGTGCAACTTATCGAGCTGCGCGCGGGCATCGATAGCTCGCTTGCATTGCACTGCTACACAGTGCAACTTCATTTATCGAGCTGCGCGCGGGCATCGATAGCTCGCTTGTATTGCACTGCTACACAGTGCAATGTTGCGCGCGGGCATCGATAGCTCGCTTGCATTGCACTGCTACACAGTGCAACTTATCGAGCTGCGCGCGGGCATCGATAGCTCGCTTGCATTGCACTGCTACACAGTGCAACTTATCGAGCTGCGCGCGGGCATCGATAGCTCGCTTGCATTGCACTGCTACACAGTGCAACTTATCGAGCTGCGCGCGGGCATCGATAGCTCGCTTGCATTGCACTGCTACACAGTGCAACTTATCGAGCTGCGCGCGGGCATCGATAGCTCGCTTGCATTGCACTGCTACACAGTGCAATGCTGCGCGCGGGCATCGATAGCTCGCTTGCATTGCACTGCTACACAGTGCAACTTATCGAGCTGCGCGCGGGCATCGATAGCTCGCTTGCATTGCACTGCTACACAGTGCAACTTATCGAGCTGCGCGCGGGCATCGATAGCTCGCTTGCATTGCACTGCTACACAGTGCAACTTCATTTATCGAGCTGCGCGCGGGCATCGATAGCTCGCTTGCATTGCACTGCTACACAGTGCAATGCTGCGCGCGGGCATCGAGAGCCCGCTTGCATTGCACTGCTACACAGTGCAACTTATCGAGCTGCGCGCGGGCATCGATAGCTCGCTTGCATTGCACTGCTACACAGTGCAACTTATCGAGCTGCGCGCGGGCATCGATAGCTCGCTTGCATTGCACTGCTACACAGTGCAACTTATCGAGCTGCGCGCGGGCATCGATAGCTCGCTTGCATTGCACTGCTACACAGTGCAACTTATCGAGCTGCGCGCGGGCATCGATAGCTCGCTTGCATTGCACTGCTACACAGTGCAACTTATCGAGCTGCGCGCGGGCATCGATAGCTCGCTTGCATTGCACTGCTACACAGTGCAACTTATCGAGCTGCGCGCGGGCATCGATAGCTCGCTTGCATTGCACTGCTACACAGTGCAACTTATCGAGCTGCGCGCGGGCATCGATAGCTCGCTTGCATTGCACTGCTACACAGTGCAACTTCATTTATCGAGCTGCGCGCGGGCATCGATAGCTCGCTTGCATTGCACTGCTACACAGTGCAATGCTGCGCGCGGGCATCGATAGCTCGCTTGCATTGCACTGCTACACAGTGCAACTTATCGAGCTGCGCGCGGGCATCGATAGCTCGCTTGCATTGCACTGCTACACAGTGCAACTTATCGAGCTGCGCGCGGGCATCGATAGCTCGCTTGCATTGCACTGCTACACAGTGCAATGCTGCGCGCGGGCATCGATAGCTCGCTTGCATTGCACTGCTACACAGTGCAACTTATCGAGCTGCGCGCGGGCATCGATAGCTCGCTTGCATTGCACTGCTACACAGTGCAACTTATCGAGCTGCGCGCGGGCATCGATAGCTCGCTTGCATTGCACTGCTACACAGTGCAACTTATCGAGCTGCGCGCGGGCATCGATAGCTCGCTTGCATTGCACTGCTACACAGTGCAACTTATCGAGCTGCGCGCGGGCATCGATAGCTCGCTTGCATTGCACTGCTACACAGTGCAACTTATCGAGCTGCGCGCGGGCATCGATAGCTCGCTTGCATTGCACTGCTACACAGTGCAACTTATCGAGCTGCGCGCGGGCATCGATAGCTCGCTTGCATTGCACTGCTACACAGTGCAACTTCATAGTGTTATAAATGGAGCACATAACTTAGACACACAATCTTCAGTCTTTTATGTTCGTTTTTGTTGTAAAATACTATTTGAGCTAATTATAAATAAATTAAAGATGTTGCTTTGTTACTAGTTTATTTTAGAGTGACAGTTAAAACAAAATACAAAATAATATAAAATTACTTCTATTTCTTTACTGCACAAAGAAGTCTTAATTGTAAAAGTAGAACAAGTAGGTATACTACAATTCTACAACAGTTTTTTCATATAAAATGTCTAATGTGTTACTCGTATTCCATGGCTCTACCAACTCATCATGCATACTTAATTACCAAATTTTATTATCGGTTGAATAACTTTGCATGAAGAAATAGATACTTAATAAAAACACACATACCTACATACAGCACACAATACAGTAATCCCACTGCGTTGCAGTTGGCGGCTGGCGGGCGGCGCACAGTGGGTCGAAACTGCAAATGATGGATTTAGGGCTGTTTTTTGATGCAGATCGTTAGAGCTCATTAAAACGAAGCTAAACTATTCTGTATTTTTTTTTTATTTCATACACATTTTTCGAGAAAACAGACAAAATATTAAAAATTTGTATGAAATGTCATATGTTTTGGTCTCTAGCTTCCAAACTAGAGCAGCTAACGCACTGTAACTTTAAGACATGTTAGTTTAACTTTATATCTCTCATATGACACCACAAACAGCTTGGTATCTCGATGACCTTGGAAAATAGAAGCCATTGAAAATACTCTATTTTTTATAACCAAATCTTTAACTATCGTGGTTTTTATTTTAACTAATCGCTAGAGCTTCTTAATAGAAACATAAAAGATTCCATAAAAAAAATTGAAAACATTAATATTTTCTGAGAAAATCGGCATTATTTAAAAAAGTACTAAATATGTCAAATGTTTTGGCCTCTAGCATCAAAACCAAAGCTGATAACGCACTTTCACTACTAAGGTGTGTAAGTTTAACTCTTTATCTTTGATATGGTACCACAAACAGCTTGATCCATTTGCGACTTTAGGAAATAGGAACATTTGATTTTTTTAGGATAAAAAAATTATGACCAAATCTTTAACCATCGTATTTTTTATTGCTGCCCATCGCTAGGGCTTCTTTGAAAAAACATAAAAGATTCTATAAAAAAATTTGAAACCTTTAATATTTTCTGAGAAAATCGGCCTTATTTAAAAAAATTTGTAGAAATGTCAAAGATTTTGGATATAGCATCAAAACCAAAGTCGATAACGCACTTTAACTACTGAGGCGTGTTAGTTCAACTCTTTACCTTTAATAAGGCACCACAAACATCTTGATCCATTTGCGACTTTAGGAAATAGGAGCATTTGATTTTTTAGGGGAAAAAAATTATGACCAAATCTTGCAATATAATATTTTTTATTGCTGCCTATAGCTAGGGCTTCTTCGAAGAAACATAAAAGATTCTGATAAATCGACATTTTTGTAAAAATAATACTAGAAATGTCAAATGTTTTGGCCTCTAACAGCTAAACCAGAGTCCGTAACGCATTTTGACCACTTAGGCGTGTTAGTTCAACTCTTGACCATAAATATGGCACCACAAACAACTTGATCCAGTAAACTTACAGTCGACCCACTGTGCGGCGCGGCGCGGCGCGGCGCGGGCACATGCGGCAGATCCTTTGGCCCAGATATGATATAATTAAACCCGTGCGGAGAGGCACGAGCGCGGGAAATATTACCATACTCGGAACATCTGACACTACACTACCACCCTAACCTTATCGCTTCGTATACCTATACTTAGGTAGTAGGTAGGTACCTAGTTATCTTATTTATCTCTGAGTAGCTACCTAAGAAAAAGGTCAACTCAAACACAAAATATTATTATGGTGTTAAAGACTTAACACTAACAGTGATCATTATTGAAGAGAATCCCCGCACTTCGCAATGGTTTTTTCCCACTATTATATTTAATGTAGAATCAGTTTAGTTCCACAATTCATCCCAAAGAGATTGATATGGACTGAAGTCCATATCAAAATATATCAATTTATACCAAAAATTAATCTCAATTTGGTCCGAATGAGTTACACACATTTGCTGATTTAGTATGAATACTCAATATATTCCCACAGAGGTATTATTGTGCGCGATACTTACGATCGCGATAAGCAAACGCGACGCGATGTAGATGAGACGTGCAGTACGCGGTAATGATAACAAGAGAAACTAAACCGCTATGTAAAACAGGTCGAGCCTCGATGACTCGGTGAGAGTCGAGTGTCAACCATAGGGGTATAATCAACACAGATGTTCCCAGGCGATGTGTTGACGTGTGTGCCACGAGACGCGGGACGCGACGAGACGGTCGCGGTGCATACTGTCACGTAACTACGGTGACGTGTCGTCACGTTGGTTTACACTTCAGATGCACATCGTATTCAGAACGGAGGCTAAACATTCGTACTAGAGTGTTACCTATTGCAGATTTACTCCTAATGCCTGGGAAAAGGCCACCGAATAAGAAGACAAGATCTATTTCTTGACTTTCAGAATGTTTGATCCTTCGTTTGAAAGACTGTTTACGCATAGAGACTGTTCAGAAGACTGATGGCATTATTCCGATAAAGTGAATATTCAAAACCCAAAAAGAACTCGATCTAAATGAGAAGTATCTAAATGAAAACAAATTAGTGTCAATATCAAAGATGCCTATAAAGGTGTATAAAGTACCAGAAAGTGTTGTTCCGTATGGTTCTGTTAGATTATCTGGTGGATAATCCGGACGAGGTCGACGACCGCCCCGACGACGCCGCCGAGTACGGCTTCAAACAAGGTTGCCTTTATATCTACTATATCTTATATCGGCCTAATTTAAGGTCTATATTACCGGGGTATAGTATAGTACAAGGAACGTGCTTAGACGATCTTTTTTGCCAGACAAATGACGTTAGTATCGAAACGTAAAGTAAGCGGAGACCTTTTAGGGTTAAATTCAAATAAACCGGCACGAACATTCATTGAAAATGATAAAATTAGTGTCAATTTATATTGCCCAAATACCAGACAACGTTATCATTTCAAGGGAAGGTTGGTTAATTATGCGTGCTAATTTGCCTTCTTTCCGCTTTTACCGTACATGGCATACTTTCGTTTGACTGACAGTTTATTTAATGACGTCACTTTATCGTCTCATGATCTGCAAAGGGTACTTACCTTAGGGGAATGGAAGAAACCTTGCAATTAACTTGTGTTCGTCAACAAATAAAATACTTCCGTTTAAAAAATAAAAAGAAGTCCAATAAACAAAGCAACCACGTTCGTTTTACAAATGGATCGATATCTCTATCAATCGATACGAGTAAGTAGCTCTATATTAGCAAGTAATTAAGGGGTAGTCACAAATTATCAACAATTTGACGCGCATCTGTCGCTCCACGTGCTCCGTGTATCGGGCACGGCGATATGCCCCGTGCAACTGTAACCGGGCCACACCCGGGCTACGCTGCCGCAAATGGTACTATCAGCTGTTGAACTGCTACAGTTTACATAGAAAATAACGAATTTATCCTTAAATTTTAAATAAATATAAATTAAGATTTTACTAATAATTTTCCCTTAGCACGTGAGCTCTTAAATCAGAATATCTAACCCTTCTTTCTCTTGCAAAAGCTAGAGATAATTATGGTATCAAACTAGGCGATGTACTTAATTGAGCAGATCTCGCTCAAGGTCGAGCGGCTAATAATCATAAGAGAGCATTAATGAACCATTCGTTAACCGTTTGCGCATGTCACCCGTCCGCCGCATGCGCATGAGTCGGCCCGGCTTGCGGTCACTTTGATCCACGGTCCACACACCAATCAACACTAGAGTGATCGTGTTTACCATAAGCCCGCTCCCGCTTGCTTCCATAGCGCGAGCGTTATGAATTGCATTCTAAGGAGGTCACCCATATCTGATGAAGTTTGTTGTTGTGAAACTTTACAGAAGGAAGTTGCGGAAGTGATAATCTAGTTACCTATCCTGGCTATATCAAGCTGTATCTGGTTGTAGAAATTAAACGAGACGATAATTAAAAAAAAAAACAATCGTGTAATCAGACTTTGTGATAGGTACCTAACCTACCCATAACAATTAAAAAATAACTAGAATATAATATGTGAATGGGTGATTCTACAGACCCGAAAAAAACGCTGTCCGGAGCTAAAAACTACCCGAAATATTAAAATTTTACCGTTTGATATTTTTTTATGTTAGTTTAATGTATAATCTAATTGACGCAAAATAATATTAGTGTCTAATCTTATTAGAAATAGTCTAAAAAAATCCCCAAAGCCTTAAAAATTGATAACTCTGGCGCGTCCTGGCCACTTTTTTTTGCAAACATAGCAGCTAAACACCTAGATGTAAAGGTAATCTAAGATATCAAAGTAATCTGATCGTTAGAGGGATAATTGATGATTCACCATAAAATATTTCATACTTGTAACTACTATAGTTTTGTTTTAAATGAGAGCCGAGTGTTTGTCCGCGGTCAACCACTGATTCCACTGGCACGACAAAAAACGAAGCGTAAGTCACTAGCCGAACGTGGTAGAAGTGTGAGAATTAGTTAAAACGCGAGAACTAGTCGTGCTTTAGACATCGAGGAGGGTGCCACTTGGCTCGTTGCTTCACCACGGATTTGGCGAAGGTAAACGTTTGATATCCCTGGTTTTGGTTCAGTATGTCTTTGATTACTTTGGCCGCATTAAAAAATATTAAATCTTATTTTAGAGTTTATTAAATTTAGTAAAAAGATCTAGTTTTAGGATCTTTATTTAGCGTTTTCATAGTTTTTATGATAGCCATACACTTTCCGAGATTATCGCAGAAAACATACTCGTTTTGATAAAACTGGCTATGATTGCCCTGGTATTTTGCCTAGGTAATCAATGTTTTCATGGTTTGACGTGATTTTTTTACTCTCGTGCTGCGTTATAATTATGAATATTGTTTGTTTGAACAATCTGGTGCTCATAAAACTACATTTTTTTGGGTTTCGTAGCTGAATATTATAAATAGAACACTTATAAGATCACTCGATCATCCGTTTGTTTGTCGTTAGTAAGAGGTTTTCCATACTTAAATAAAAAAAATTTAAATGGCACTCGGGGACTGGCGCGGTAAAGCTATTGCATCTTGCGAGCTTCGTACAGTCGTACCATATACATACACGTTAAGCGAACGCTCGCCCGAGCTACATGGTAGGCGGAGTGGGGGGTGTTAGGTTTTATTTTCGTTACGGAACTTCTTGATTCAGTCGCCGTGATCAAAACCCGCGATAAAAGCTATGCAATAGCTTAAAAATAATAGTTAGCTTCAATTAACCTTATATTATAATACACGGTTCAACAGTTCAACTCTTTTAAATAAGTTCAATAGTGGACCTTTTGTACCCCTACACCAATCAGAGTCGATCGAATAAAACCAATATGATATTATTTTTTCAAAAACGAATGTTAACAATTATCTTTGTATGATTCTAAAAAAATATTTCACTGATTATGTTTTTCTGCAAATTATCTACAAAATATAACTCTATCAATTCAATAAAAGATATGCAATAGCTTAAAAAAACCGCATCGAAATCCGTTGCGTAGTTTTAAAGATCTAAGCAACTAAAACCTTCGAAAAAAACCAATATGATAATATTTTTTCAAAAACGAAGTAAACAATTATCTTTGTATGATTCTAAAAAAATATTTCACTGATTATGTTTTTCTGCTATGCAATAGCTTAAAAAACCACATCGAAATCCGTTGCGTAGTTTTAAAGATTTAAGCATACATAGGGACAGACAGCGGATTGCGACTGTGTTTTATACTATGTAGTGATAATGTTGATAATTAAATTGCATTTTTTAAGATCCTATGAGTATGGTTTAAACAGTTACTATAATTCGGTAAATGAGCTCATTTTGGTTTATAAGTATTAAGCAAACATCAGTTTAAAAAAAAAATTGACTCCCCTGTCACTATTTTTGATTCCCCTGTCTACCAAAATTTTAAATATTCTATATCTTCGAAACGGATGGACCAAAACTGATGCCAATTCGATTAAACTGTTTAAAATTAAGTTAAATTTCATGTTTCATTATTATATTTATAATCTCTATATATATAAAATTCTCGTGTCACGGGGTTCGAACTTGAACTCCTCCGAAACGGCTCGACCGATTCTCATGAAATTTTGTGAGCATATTCAGTAGGTCTGAGAATCGGCCAACATCTATTTTTTTTTGTTTTTTTTTTTTGTAAATAGCAAAACAACGTTTGCCGGGACAGCTAGTAGTATTCCAAAAATAAAAAGTGCCAAGGGAATCAACCGTAGAATGCCATTTTGTAGAATCACCCGAATATGACATTTTAAAAATTCACCTTCAATTGTAAAGCCTCTGCTCTTGGAATATACCGGAGCAGACGAGGAAAATAACCATAGGTACCAGGTCAGCGTAAAGTTATTTTCTTTCTTAACACGTTTTATTAACATTCAACTATCAAAACTTATTATAAAAATTACAATAGAGAGCTTAAATGTCGACGGAAAGAGATCTCAATTACGAGTCATTGATATTCGCAGTGACCGGCGCCTGCGCAATTGTCACACGGTTTTTTAACGTCCACCGCGCCGACGATACGACCGACGACGACGACCGGCGACGAAGGGGAACCTAATTGCAATTTACTTTAAACTGTCATTAAAAGGGACCGGACTGTATGCATTTCGCTATATTAACAATAATTTGTACGTTGTAATTATTCAAACAGTCGCTTTGTTTTGGCAAGATAGGCATTACTAGACTTAGTATACAATTCATTGAAATGACGTTTTCTTTTAAACAGACAGACAGACGGATTAGAAAGTTGTGTTATAAGATTTCCTTATTTTACCTTTTGAGATACGGATCCCTAAAAATGATAATTTTGATACAAAACCTGTTAAAAATACTTTCGTTTTTGTTCTTTGTTTGCATTTCATGTAGCATATAATCCAGGCTCTAGTAATTATTTAATTAATCGTTGTTGAGTTTGACAGGAGGGGAAATACGAAGCGATACTCGATGTACTAATTACACTGTTTTTATTTAAATGGCCATTAGAAGTCAATAGATAAATAGCTTTACTTAATGAATACAAACTCAATTGACATTGTAAACGGCAAAACCGATATTCGTGTTACTCACACACACATACACTCACCTCTCTCAGTTTATTCTAAATCATTTGTTTATGAATGAAATATGAATGTAAGCATGTGAACCACCGTACCGACCTCTTGGCTTGCGATGGCTAACTATAGTTGACATTTAACGACATAAAACATGTGTAATTTGCCATAAACAATTAACGCAACATTGTAGAGTTAAGATTACCTTCATTCCGCCTTGTGGTGTGAGGCACTCACTCTAATTATATGTATGGGGCAAAGATAGTCCATCTATCATAGCAGGATTATGACAATTCTCATTCTATTAAAGCTTTACCTACCTATATTTTTTATCAATAACAAGACCTCTCTGCAGGTGCAGAACATAAACGTCATATTAAATTGATATTTTGTACATGCAAAATATTTTTGGGACAAAACTTTGTTATGTACTATTTGTCTAGTTCAGTTCTGGTAATATTATGTTGCATTTTTTGACCGTGGGACAGACAGGATAGAGAGAGGCGCACGTAAGTATGTAACCAAATTGAACGATCGGCCGATGAGCCGTCGTCGGTCGTCGTCCGGAGCGTAGAGCGGTGCGACGCGATAGTGTGCGGTGGTGGACCAGTGTGCAGCACCAATTACTGTCCGTGTAAGAAACGCAACAATATGCATCGCCCGCATTGTATGCTAATATATATCTCCGCTCGACGCGCTTCTCATCAATTTCAACTGGTTAATCATTGCGTAATCTGTCAACTATTTCACTGTCAAATTGAAGTTAGGTACTACGTCGAAGTGACTGTGAGGTTTAATACCCTCACAGTTTTGTTATAAGCATTGCATGGTCGTAATCAATAACTTATCAGATACCGATGGTTAAACTGTTATTTTTGGACAGTTTTGCTATGGGACAGATGTCATTTTAATCAAACAGTTAAGTAGACAGATTGGTTATTGATGTCGTCCATAAATCTAACTATCAATTGATTTAAGGTTTGGCGGCCTTATCACTAGATTCAAATTTTATGACACATGTTTGAAGAAAATGTACATTTATGAATCTGTAAACGCCTCACCCGGTTGTAACATCTGCTTTTTTTATACGTCTAGCTTGACATTTATATAATGAGTATTTAACGGATGGTGGCAAGTAAAGGTTCGTTTATAGATTATGTTAGTAAAGTACAAACAAATACCAACTAGGTCTTCGATCCTCTACCTGTGGACTATGAATGAACGAGGTAGATATAAGTAACATGTTCTCGCATACATACCTACACACCTACATCTACATCAATAATGATATACTTCGTCTCTGTTTGCGACGTCTAGTGTCTTGTCAATAAAACAAAACATTATATTGCAACTCAAGTTTGAATATGCTCAGAAACGACGAGGAGTTTTCTTTATAGAATCGTATCAAAATGTAGGGAAAGAAGTCACCTACGAACGGTATACACACATCAACAATTTACTTGGCTAAAATATATAATATTTACATAGAATAAAACAAATGTTATGGTCTATGGTAATGGTGGTGTAAGTCGCATGGTATCAGACGTCATTATATCACGTGGTTACTCATAGAGTATATACTTAGTCGAGTGTCGTCTCATTACTGGTGAATGGCGACAAGTGGCGACACAGTGCTGTGCTGCTGTGTAGGTACTGATACTACACACACACACATCCTGCGTCGCGCGTCGCGTCGTCCTGCGCCCGCGCACCATCGTCGTCGTCGCTCCACCATCTGATACCGCTAACAAGCCGATCTCTATCGGCCACGCTGCGCCCGCGCTAGTGCAGGGCCCTCTGTGTCTCCACAACTATAATACTCACACTCTGGTCAATTTACGAGGAAATTCACTGAAATGACAATTACCACCACCACCGTGCACAGGAGGACCGCGGGGCACGGAGCGCGGTGTGGTCACTTCACTTGGTACTTTAATTATTCAACTGACTACCAGTGATCCTACTCCTGCAGATGATTTCCATCCTACAGTGGTGAAACATAAAGCGAGAAGGCCAAAGTTTTAAAATATATCTATCTCAATCAAATATTGTTTTTTAAGATCTAAGAAGACGGAAAAGTAAGATTGGTAAACCGCAGTCGTATTCTAAAACTGTAGGAAGTAGGTACTATTGATTCAGAAAGTACCCAAATTCTAGAAATCCGACTGCGTTGTTTTTAATAGTTGTGTAGAAAGAAAGAAATATCGTTTAATTTTATTGGAATACTTTCGAGCACATATACAGCTGATTGAATATACGGAAAGTTTGTAAAGTATAATAAAAATGTTGTACTAAAGATGTTCATAAAAGATGATAACGATTCAATACCCCGTTTAATATAATAGTAAATATCCTCGGGCAGGGCAGTAGGTATTATAGTACAAGGCAGCCAGCACTACTCGATGCGGACGGGCGGCTGCGGCCGACGACGCGCGCGAGCGAAAATTCAAATTCCGATACAAAATACTAACTCCTTCGCGACATAAATCATTTATTCTCTATTGTAAACTATACCATAACGTCTGTAAATTAAAGTTTAAACTTGGGTATATTCGACACAAAAACCACTTTGCATGATGAACGCTATGGCGTGAATTACGCGAGCGCAGATCGTTATTGTTTTACCAAAATGATATTGTGTGTTGATACGAGCGGTTTTGGATCTTAATCCTTTCGGAACAAGGGCCGAGATAGCAGTAAAGATAAATAAGTCAATAAAGGGAGTATTGTAGAGTCAGCGGAATATTTCACGCAGATGGTGCGATAGAGTCGGGCGATTGTGTGTACCTTCGCATCGATACCTCGACTATAATATATATGGGTGCGCACGCGCAGGGCGCGCAGGCACACCGCGCGGCCCGGCCAGGAAGGACAAACGGACACCATGAATCAAGTGACAATGCTCTAGGGCATTTAACTAGAGCATTGTCTTCTGTTGCGTAACAAACAATAGACACTATTCGACGGACAATGTCCACATAATGATCTAGTATCGCGACTATCTGTGGACGACGCGACGTTGACGTGCCTCTATCTATCTATCTACGGAGAGGAATTAGTTATTGTGGTCACACACAAGCTTACATTGATATGGAATACTCCATAAAATACTACATCAAAGCATTTACATTAGAATAATATACTTTCGTATTATCGTAAATATATTCTCACATTTGAGAATAACATCCGAGCCTTCCAATGTATACCTACTAAGACGACCTCTGTGGCGCGTCGGGCGAACACCCGACTGCGACGCAGAAGGTTGCGGGTTCGATTCCCGCCGGGAACAAGTATTTATGCTGACCATAGATTCTTGTTTCTGGTTCTGGGTGTTTCCTATATGTATAATATGTATATATTTACAAAAAAAATATTTACAAAAAAAAAAAAGTATATAAGTAGTTTATCCGTTATCTGGCACCCATAACACAAGCATTAAGTTGCTTAGCTTGGGGCTGGATGGCGATGTGTAATATGTCCTGAAATATTAAAAAAAAAAAAAAAAAAAAAAAAAAAAAAATAGGTATATATACTTAGATTAGTGTTAAATATATCTGTACACGTTCCTCCTTGTTAATAAACGACCTTCTCGATATAGGCAACAATGGCGACGTTTTTTAATTTAACGAATCGTAAATAGAAACAGATCTATTAAAGAATGAGAACATTATAATTGTCGGTAGCGGTGTCCTTTCAAGATATCCGCAAATTTAAAAGTAATTTAAATGATGTTTCGTGGCTAGAGCTGCTAGATGAGAGTGAGGTCGGTGCCTTTGTATCCGCAGTCCGCGAGCTGCGCTAGATTTATGGTCTCTAACTACAGAGCGAGGGGTCCAATTAAATAATTTGCGTAGAGAGAGACGGACGGAGCCGCTCGACGATCGATGTGCGCGCGCGCTGCCTGGCCAGTGCGGGGCGGGGGCAGCGCGGCCAGGGCGCCCCATAAGCCACTTGACATCGTGATTTGTGTGTTTTATACATTATTTTACAAGAAGATATTCACGGAATGTAACGTATAATTTTACCTTTTTAGACGTCGAGTTTCGCAATTAAACTTGTGGCTGATATTTTAGAGATTTATTAGTTTTGGCTGAATTCTCCGGTGAATGCTTATTAGTATAATCGTATTCGTTTATTAACGAAATATCTATTCACGGCAAAAAAATAATGACGCTACCTGCCGCGGCCGCTGGCCGGCGCAGGCGCCTCGCGCCTCCCGCTTGCGTAGTGCGTAGGTAGGTAGAGAGATATATCCCATTTGTGGATTCGTTCTGTGTGCGTCGATTCTTGGTTACGTCGATTCATTTCGATAGTGCGCCGAATTATAGCGAGTCTTTGCATGTCGAGTCACTTTCGAGCGGCGAGTTCCTGCGCGGTGAGTCTTTCTACGTCGAGTCTTTATATAGAAGCACAATATTACGATGAATTAGCCGAATGTCGATCTTCCAAGTTACGCGGTACTGTTCGCAAGAAAAGTTGTTATGAAACAGACTTTCTAACTATTTTAGAGTTAAAAAATGCTATTTTATTTGTAAAATCTCGGGAAATTTTATATCTGTTTCTTGTAAAGATAAAATAACTGATTTAGTTGCTGATGTTGGTTGTATATAAAGTTAGCCGTTATTAATAAAACTAAAAATCAAGTTTCAAAATCAACTTTAAAAAATATAAACTTGTATAAAATATAAGTAAATATTAAAATCAGTCTTCATAATTTAGTGCAAAAAAATTTAATTAAAATAATAGAAGAACATAATAAAAATTTTAATAAATCACCTGTAAAAATCACAACATAACAACGCTACAAAATAATTAAAATAATAGAAGAACATAATAAAAAATACTAAGAAATCAGTCATAATTGTGCAAAAAAAATCACAAGTAAAATCCCAATAACACTACAAATAGTTAAAATGAAAAAAAAAAACATTTTTAAAAATTATTAAAAAACCAGTCTTAAACAAATGATAATAAAAAAAAATCTCAAAAAAGCCATTCAAAAACAATTAAAAATTTGGGGTGAAGATGTCGACTTAATTTAAAATTAGTATTTTTATCACAAAAATCAGTCTAAATAAGGAGCAATATTCAAATAAAATAAAAATTGTAAAAATCACAATAATTATAAATGCAATACAAATATATTGTAAAATGTGAAAATTAAAATTAATTTAAAACAAATCAGTCTTGAAATTATGACAAAGAAAATTAAAAATCTGCAAAAAATAATTAACAAAAGACTGTGTTCATTAAATAAAAATAAAAAGGAATTTAAATAGAACAGCCTCAGGTTATAAATTATGTTTAGGATTAAAAAAATAAAATAAAACTGTCATAGTTAAGTATAGAAAAACAAGTTAAACAATAAAAGAAAATAATTATAAAATAAAATATCACAGATAATCAAGCCATCGAAAATAGTTTAATAATAATATTCTGTCTACCTATATCAAAGCGAATTACTGTAGAAAGACGCCACAAACATATTTCGACAGTAATTTTTTGAGCTAAAAAATCCGCCACGATTAGCGCAATATTTTTGTCTCTTCTGCCTCAGATTTTAAAATATCGACAATGTATTGTCGGACATTTCCCAACTTTTTTATTAAGGTGGTTGTGCCAGCCTTCAACGTTATTAGTTGTCCTAGTAATTTCGCCGTTTTAACATGATATTAAAATAACGTTGGAACTTAGCCATTGGTTACCACATGAGTATAAACTAGCACCTATTTTAACCAGAACTTAGACCTAATCCCCCTTATTCCAAGGCGAGGTTTGGGGATGGTCCGAGATGTGGATTTAAGCCTTATATTTCGACACAGATTTGCTCGTGAACAATAGTCTAAACTAAACACTATCCCACTATATATTGATAGGGATAGTGTTTAGACTATAGTTCCCTATATAATCTATAGGGATAGTGTTTGGACTATAGTTCACGAGTAAATCAGTGTCGAAATCTAAGGTTTAAGACTACATCTCGGACTATCCTTAAGCCTCATTTTGGAGTGGGGGGAATGGGTCTTTATTTTTATCAATTTTTACATTTATGTAAAGTAAAAAATAATTCCATAGTTTATTCATACACTTCCTTCACAAATCTTCATTTTTCATATCTTCTTCTTCTTCGTGTCGGTGTTTGAGGACGATAGTCCTTTACTATTTTTCGACTAATAAATATACTTAATTGTATTTATTTTAACGGATATTTTCGCGTTTTATATTAATTTGCAACGAAACGTCAGGTTTAAAACAATTAAATGTGGAACGCGAAAGTGTCCGTAAAATAAATATAATTATGAATTTAAGTTCAGAAAACCTTAAATAAAATGCTATGATAAAACCTATTTTAAAATTGTAGAATATCTAATTTAACATTGTAGCCTGTTTTTCCTGACTGTACTGCATGAACGATGCTGTTCCCAAACCAAAACTCGATAACGCAAAACGCAGTATCGAAAAACTCGACGTGGAAAGACTTCGCTGTAAAACCGTTTGCGACGTTGGAAAACGCGATGTTTAAACTCGATCGACATGAAAGCGCTCACTATACAAATACTCGACGTCAAGCGACTCGGCAAACACAGAACCATTCCATTTGTGGTGAACTGTCTGACCACTAGATATATTGGTATCGCCATAGTTTGCTATATCAATTGGTGAGCTGTTAGTGTTCTAAAGAGGAACGTAGACTACAAACTATTTGATCTGGTGGTGATGATGAGTTGTCGATTCTATTTGAAGAGATACGTTTACTTATTGGTTTTGTTGCCCTCAGATAAATTGAAGGGTCGACGAGCTGTCAATTAACAACAGCGAGCGCAAGTATTCTGGTTCCCAGGGAAGTGCGTCACCGTACTGTGTCGCCGCGGGCGCAGGACGCAGATCACGCAGAACGCAAGCGACTAGCGACTGTGCGAACTGTCCACACAATTGTATAATTACACCACACTGCACTGTAAGGCGGGTCGAGAGATGCTTTCAAAATAATTGATAAAACGGTAACAACTCCCAATAAGCCCTGACAAGCTGCCGCCTCACCGCGCCGCGCCCGCGCCGCCGCTCGTGAACGGTGGCGATGGCGCGGCGCGGGCGGTTCACGCCGCTCGCTCGCGCCGACGACCGCCCCGCTAACACTCATCACGACATTCATTGATTTAGTTGAGTGCAACATTTAACGAGCGCTAATCACAACACAAAGACGAACGATCCAATTATACGATGACTTATTTCTAACACGAAATATCTATTAACTTACCACTTTTTATTGTTACCTTAGGACAGTTGAACCTACAGAGCGGTTGTTTATATAATGTGACCATAGATTGGTTGTAGCATCTCGATTAGGGACGTTAATAGGCGTTAGGTAGGTACATAGTGGTAATGCTTCAAGATTGACGGCAGATTTTGATATACCCGAGGTAGTTATTAAAGTGGGTTATAGTATTACAGTAATGTAGGATGTTGTTGGTGTTAAAGTGTAAAATACACTAAATGTGTACCCCCGAAGGTGATTAGCGCTCGCTGTCAGGATTGGTCAAAACTGTGATTTATACATACATAATATTGATGCATATTCTCTAACAAGAATAAGAATGCATACTAAAGGTATCGATTATTGTGTAAAATGGATCTTCAAATCAATTAACAACCATTTATATCCATTGCAAGCAAGCCATAAATAAATATTCAATTAGTAAAATCTTACAAAAGTAATAGATCTTAGCTTATAGTTTTTCTTTTATTACATAGGTACATTCACGGATATTATATAGACATATAAAGCCCGCGTACCGTCGCGCGTCGTCCCGTCGTCGTCAGTGGGTAAAGATTACTAAAGACGCAAGAAATATATCCATATTACCCCAACGTATGCAAAACGATAATCGATTCTGATAAAGAGCATGATGCATGACCTCGTACCTCTAAGGTAGGCACGAGTATAGTGAGTGAGAGTAGGTAGGTATAGATTTATGAACGGATACCATCGAGACCTTGTTTATTACATTACCTATATCTTTTAATGAATCACGTGTTGAGTAAAAAGTGTCGGTCCGGTGGTGCGGCAGGGCAGGCGACCGGCGCGGGCTCATGCGGCACGCGGGCGGTGATGGTGGCTGCACCGGCCGGCACTGGCATCGTTCGACCGGTACCTATCGCGACCTGATCATCACGATTCACAACAAGGACAGCCCGCCGCCCGCCGCGCCGCGCTTCTGCTATCAATTATTATTTCTAATATTTTAAAATCTACTAAAGTCTGTGTGCAAATGCATAGGGCATCTACACACAGACTTTGGTATTTAATTTAGTAACTTGCTCTTAGTATTTAATTTTTTAAGTTTATTTTATTTAGTTCATAATCATCCCATAGCATTTCCATCTCACATAAAATATCTGAACCAAAAAGTGTTCTTATTTTCTCAAATTAATCCTATTTAATTTGTGTAATATCCATTAAAACGTCTCTTTGTCAAAAACAAAGAAATTCGACTGTAAATGTGTTCTGTTACTGATTAGTTTCGGTCTAAGGTTCCGGTATAGTGAACGATTAATATGCGCGATGCAGGGTTCCCTCCCTTATTTGAATTGCACTAAAATGTATACTTAGCCTAGTAGTGACATCTGTCGGCGAGTAGATTGTTTCCTTTAAAATTAAAAAAATATGTTACCACACCCAACGGGCCAATCCTCTCTCCAAACTGAACTATTTGGACAAAATATTACAACAGTTTGATCAACCGAACTAGCAACCGAAGACAAATCCAATTTTTCATTGTTTATGAGTAAATCCGCGGGGCGTACTGCGTATCTAGTCCTTTAGAATATTTGCTTATTCGAAAGAATATTGTTCGTGCTAAGTGTCTGTAGATGCCTACTTACCTACCGTATACAGTAGATTCGTATCAGACTAGTTTATTGGTATACGACTACGAGTTGGAAACAAACTACAAATATTCGGTATAAGATTCTAATAAGAGTTTTCAAATAAATGATAGCTTTCGCGTTTGTATTTTCTACATTATTGACTAAACCTCTAGTGCACTGAGATTCATTCTGTTTTAATTTAATTAATTAATACTTTGACATGTTATTTATTGTTTTTTTAATTAGTAAAGTATTCCTATATCAACTTAAATTTAACAATGCGTCTCAGCACCTTCTTAATGTTTGTTTATTTCTGAAATTGTTCTATTATTTATGTAAGTACCTATTTGCATATAAATAAATGTAGAGATACTCCCTCAATGATTTACAAAATATAATAAAAAAATAAAAAAAACGTCTAGACACTGTTTAAATTATTGTAAAACACAATTGTTAAAAACCATTTTCTATAATGAATGTAAAATACGAAATTGACCCTCATTGTGATAGAGACCATAATGTTAACGACAGTAAGGGCCAATGCAGATAGACAGACGTTTCAGTTGGTCGATAGATTCCCAAGTAACACATTTGGTAACAAATAGCTTGCATATAGTATTTTTTTGGAACCTTTAGTAATAAAATCCACCTTGATTAAGTTCTATATAGGTGGTTAGAACTTATATGCAACCTATATATTACTAAAGGGAGAAAAATTGCAACTCATTTATAGTTGCAGAAGCGTTGCATAAGAGTTCGAATTGTTACCCTGAGTGGCACTTGGAACTAACGGTGCGAATTGCGCGCTGTGAATGAATGATTGAACGATAAAGCGATACCGTTCATTCGTTGAGTGACAATTTGTCATAACTAGTCTTATTTTCGGCGGAGATAAACGAAAAACGGTGTGCTTTGTTCTATTGTGTTAATTGTGACAGCTATATTGCATCTATTTGGCGAGTATTAAAAATGTACATGTAAACCGCAGCATAATATCACGGAGCCCTTGCAAATGGTTTTTTATCGTGAAACCATGGTATATTTACTTAGTAAATTTTGATGCGCCTTCAATTTAATCAAAAAATATTAACAAATATGTGCTGATCAAATAAATAAGATAATACTTTACAACAATTTGCTTGTTAAAAACCTAACATTATAGTTTCTTAAAAAGTATAATGTCAACAATAGTTATCAAAACTTATTTTGTTTTATGTTATTGTAATAAAATATCATTTAACAAATAATGCTTTTCAAGGTTATTATTTTTAAACATGGCGATTTAAAGTAGACCTTGTAGTTCTTATTTTCACTAATTTGTTACCTTATTGGAACTCTTAAGCCCAAAAATCACTCATTAGTACCTAGTAGTGATATTTTTCACTTCACAGGTCTTGCTGTCTCTACTTTGAATTGGGGATCCTCGAGACGGGTACAAAACCCATTGTGAAGGATAATAAAGTAAAAAAAGTAAAATTTACTTAACTGTAAAGTCGAGGACTGTCTGTACAACTGTCTGTGCAATTGTCTGTGCAACTGTCTGTACAACTGTCTGTCAGTGACTGGAACTGTCTGAAACTGTCTGGTACCGTCTGGTACCGTCTGGTACCGTCTGGTACCGTCTGGTACCGTCTGCTACAGTCTGGTACAGTTTGGTATAGTTTGGTGCCGTCTGGCACCGTCTGGCACCGTCTGGCACTGTCTGGCACTGTATGGAACTGTTAAGACACTGTCTGTAACTATTTGGAATAAAACTAATGTACGGAACCCTCAGCGCGTGAGTACGACTCGCACTCGACCCGTTATTATTTTAATTAGATCTTGTGGTTCTAAATGAGATAAAAATTGAACCGATCTACGCTTTACAGTGGCATATAAGAGTATATTAGACCTTACAAAGGCAATTACACTAAGGTTCCAAATGAGCTGCAATAATAACTCTTGAGCCACTACAAGTGATAAATAACTCATATATACTACTTATTTAGTACTAAAGGTGCCAAATGAGGGAAAAATACCACCTATTAGGGCACAGTTCTTTAGGGGGGATTTTAAGATGTCATATGCCTCTTTGAGTTCTATAAGAGAGAAAATTAAAACCTTTATGCGCCTATGAGTAATAGATTCGGCTTAATGCTACCATAGGTAATAAAGCAGAAACAAAAATCACTCAAAAGCAACCGTTAGTGATAAGAGTTACTCATTTGCAAATTCGAGTGCTGTTTGCATCTTTCAGTAATACCATACACTCTTGCATCACTTATATGCTACCTACAGTTGCAAAATAAGTTCCAAAATTCACTAACGTGCTACTTGGGTTGCTGACCCGACCGTTCACTTTGAAGAAAAATGTTAAATTGTTTTATATCGTTCGCAATCAATGTTGTCCAACAAGTTAAAGTTTAAATAAACAAATAATATCGAAGTAGAATTAATTAGAATTTTTTAAGTAAATAATTTGTCTTATTAGTTCATCTAGAAGTTAATGGAACAGATACATCGTGGGATCGAGGCATGCTGATATGCGATACCGATTCATGTTGGAAATCCTCGTATATCGAGGGGTTTGGTTGGAACCAGTTGCCTGAACCTGTCTTCCCTAACGTCCACAATTGAAGAGTGTTCAAGTGACGAGTGAACAGGTATCTTCTCGAGGGCTATATCTGAGACTGCATCGTCACTTACCATCAGATGAAACAGTGATCAAACCTGTTACCTATTATTACTATTAATAACGTAGCTTTCCTGCAAATGTGACGATTACTTAACCGTCGCGCGTCGTCGAGCTGTGTCGGCCGATAAAGAAGTCTGCAAGTATGTGATCTAAGTATGTAAATTATGAACACCAAGCGAGTATTTGATAGAGCGTGGCGTGTAATGAACGCTATATTAGCTCAGTAATCCGAGTACAGTTCATCTTGTCAGTTTAAAGTTCGATTGTATTACTTTTTTCATACTTTTTAGGTAAGTATATACCTAACACGTCTACCTAACTGTTACATTAATTCCATTTAAATGCAACTTGCAGGTAATATATTTCAATCTAAACTTATTAGAATAAAATATCGAGAGTAAGTCTAGTAAGGACCCCGTACCTCGAACCCGAATGGGATCCTGGTGATCTTATCGGTTCATTATTATTTTTAATTAAAGGAATGTTATAACTGACCAGCCATTAGTCCAGATCGTGAGTAAATCCGGATGAATGGTGACTGCAGATTGCATATTCGTAAGGCAGCTGCAGTTTTTCCTTGATTATTCAAGTTTGAAGTACCTACTTATTGGATTTTGGTAAAATATACCACGATCCCGGAGAATAGAGCTATCAAAAAATGGAAACCAGAATGCAATCATTTTAAGTAGAGACTTTTGTTTCCTTTATTAGAATGATGTATACTATGTAGAAGTATGTATAGTTGGAAAATAGATAATGACTTTTCCGGAATATAAGACAGGTAGGTAGGTACATTACGTCGTCGGTGTCGGGCGTGTTACTATGGAAAGTACAAGTGAAGTGTACCTTCAAGTTATCTAACGGCAAATTCGCCATCAATATTAATTTGGCTACTTTTTATTAATGACGTCACATTCACTTAGTTTGAGAGAAAGGAGAGAGGGATCGCGGTGAGTGAGTGAGTGCTGCTAACTGTGGTATGTAACAAACTGAACACGTTGCTATCGGCAGATAGCTTGCAGACTGAAACCAGCTGGAATGGAAAAACAAAAACAATTGACCGCCTTCCTTCAAATAGGACGGTGTTGGAAACTACGTGCCGATTGATAAGTCGCCAGTGTGCGATTCCCTATGATAAAGTTAATATAAACTGCCAGTGTCTGAGACGCTGTCAACGTAAGTTAAGATCTCTTCTGAGTGTACCGGAGTGTACCTGATTTATCAATATAGATTCAATGGTTTAAGTGTATAAACTTGACAGACGGAGTATTTTGCATTGTAATAATATTAGTAGGTAGAAGGGATGTAGTAATTTGATAGGTAACAACTCTGCTTACAACTGGAATTTAGAACTGATTCCTAAAATACCTAAAACTGTCGTCTACAAGTTTGAGATAGATCTTCAGTTCTCCATAGTGTTATACCTATAGGTAAGTGTAGTATTTAGTTATCGTGGTGTGTTCGTTACGCAGAATATAATCCCGAGACCGAGTTACAGGTGTGTGCCGCGCTGGCCGCCGCGCCGCGCTGCGCATACGCAGCTCATTTCCGATTAGCGACGAACCGCACGTGCATGTAGCCGTAATCACTTGCATACGACCGACCACGGTCCATTACACATTGCCATGCTCGATTTGTGTGTCCTCGGAGGAATCAATCAAAACTACACCGCGCACCCCGCGCCACTACGCCGCCGCCTGTGCCGGTGGTGGTCTCACTTGACACGGCTGACGATCATCATTAGTAGGTACTCGGAGGTATAGTATAGGTAGACAAACTGATCGTATTAACTATAATAATCCAAAGAAATGCAATGATTACGCCATTTTATTACATTTGTTACCAGAGAGGAGACTCATGTGAATCTCAGTGGTAGTTGATGGGGGCGAGGTACCGGTGCGCGCCGCAGTACCTACATCATGTCGTTAGGTTAGGTTAGTTAGAGGTTTGCGAGGAGACACCCGATGACTTAAGAGTCATCGGGTGTCTCCTCGCAAACCTCCTACTGTAAGCAGTAGGAGAAGTTCTCTCGGCTTTGTTGTATGCGATGTGTGGTGTGTGTAGCGTAGTGTGGTCGTTTCGATCCCACACGTAGCTCGTCCCGGCCGTCCGCGCCGTCCGCGCCGGTCGTCTCGTCGTCCGCGTCGTCGCATCGGTTGCCTGACGAATGCGTTGCGCGCGGAACGAATGCGGAACGCCCGCGCCGCTGCGCCCGCGCACATTACCGCGCGCTGTTCGCACTTTATTACCGAGCACCACACTTTTATTTAATTTTTATATCTGCCTGCGCGTGAGACGATCATGCTTAATGACTATCCCTTTACAATTTGACAAGGATCGCAACAAACGTTAGGTACTATAAGTAAGGAAATAACTTTGAAATAGGTTACAATTAACTTTTATAAATCTAATTCATAATAATGATTTTCCCGGGTCTTAATCACATATGTTTTATATTTGATGGTATTATTCGAGATGGCGAAGTCTGCCGTTGTTTCAAACTTGTACGTCGTCGTCGTCGAGGTAAAAACGAATCGGGATTTTAATGACAAGGAGATTGTGTTGTGTTGTGGCGAAGAAAAACTTCATTTGCGTGATTAGATCTTAGATTATCTGAGGATAAGCTCATATACAAACATTGTTGATGGGCGGCCTAACACCTCCCCGATGGAAGATCTTCCCTTCCCACCACTTACCACCAAGTAGCTGCCTCCCAACCGTTGTAGACTGTTGTATTGAGTGTGTACACTAGCGCCTTCACTCACGATCATGACGATCCAAGTGGTTGTGGTGCGCACTGCGCAGCATTACCCTCACCGAGACCGACACCTGTGTATAATGGACGTTTTAATTGACTTCATTCCTCATAATATAGAGGTAGGTATCCTACCTCTAAAGCCTTTTGTCTTTTTCCTCCTCCGATGAGTGATGCGCGAAGTGCAGGGATCAGATGGGAATAGTAGGTACCTATAGGTATTCCGTATAAATACATCGATGACGTTTAATATTGCACGTAGACATTCGGTTTTTTTTTGCTTTTTTATTTCAATAATTTTATATGATAGTTTATTACAACGCTATTTGGGATTGATGGTATGTAGGGAGAAGGGAGAGGGCAACCTATACATACACAAGTGAGAAATAAGTAATATTAGACTTGTTTCCAGGATAAATGTTGCTGTATATTTTTAATAAGAAATATTGAAAATATACACTTTAAGTGCGATTTTATTTACAAAGTGCATGATGATGAAACATATGTGTTGTAGGGTACTGCCGAGCCGAATACTGCCGATACACGGTAGATATGGTCGAGTTACACCACGTTACATATCACGTGATGGTTTGAATGCTTTCTATAAACAAGTATGTATGAAGATGACACAATTTCTACTTGATGTATTTGGATGTAAGGTAACCTATCTATACCACGACCGTTCCAGATAATAGAGACATTAATTAGTTAAAACCAGGTTTCAGTACCTACTTTATAATTGTATAGCAGACATTTATTTTAAAAACTATGAATTCTTATTCTTCGTAAGGCACTAGATTTTCGTAATTTGCTGTGTCTTTTATTAACGCATTTTTGAATTTTCTTCCTTTACTCTAAGTATAGAAGATATAATCTGCAGTAGAGCCGTGGCTCGGCTCGTGCCGTGCTCACTGCTCACTGCTCGTGTCCTCACCCCTTTAGGTAGGTAGGTAGGTATCCAGACATGAATGACGTTTCGCCCGCATTGTATCACCCCATCCCCTCACCTCACTCACAAATTGCTTATCAAAAGATAATTCAATTCTATGGAAGTTATGTTTGTGATTGATCATCGATTCGATAACTAAAATATGTAGTTTAACCCTTTACTGGCCGTTTGTAACCTACGTTTTATGTCTGTTTCATTGAGGTTACATACATCTACAGATATTACACTAAGTGCAAGTATCAAACGCACTGAAAATGTAATTTAGAAATAAAGCACACGATAAAATTTGACAAAAATACGATAAAGTGAACGGAGCGTAGACGGACCTCGTGCGGAAGAGACCCCCGACAGACTACGGTTGTTATCCACCCGCCTCCTAAGATGGCTCAAAGTGTAGCTTAATTTAATACCGATTTAGAGAAATATTTTATCAATAATAAAAAAAAGTTATTAGGAAATTCTCTTTTTTTTTAATTTTGACAAATATTAAAAAAATGCCGACTGATTTAGGGAATTCAAATTACACTTTAAAGCCCTCCGGCAGATGCACATTTTTTGTTTTGCCTTTCCGGAACTTCTCCACTAAAACTTGAACTTTATAATATGGTATTATAGTTCAAAATTACAAATCGTATTAATGGGAATTGGGAGTAAAGAAAAGTGTTGTTTTGAGACTTTTTCAGGCAATTTATTAAATTTTTCTCTCCGTAAGAACCAACCTCGTATTTCAAGAAAAGAATAAGTAAAATCGGTTCAGCTGTTCTCGAGATTTGCGCTTAGGAACACATTCAGCTATGCATTTTTTTTTAACACGCTTTTATTAGGTCGACGTGTATGTAATCAAATCTTGCAAGTTAAATTTGATCAACTTCCCATTTACCGATTGAGCTGAAATTTTGCATACATGTGTAAATCGCGTGACAATGCAATATTATGATAACATGGTGCTGATCTGATGATGGAGCTGGAAGGTGGTCATAGGAACTCTATAATGAAACGTCGAAACCCTATCGAGTTTGGGCTCGTTAGAATCGTCTTGACGAGTAGTTTGGCTTTCAATGGTAACCAGGGTCTGATGGTGGAACTGGAAGGTGGTCATAGGAACTTTGCAATGAAACGACACAACCCCGTCGAGTTTGGGTTCGTTAGAATCGTCTTGGCGAGTAGTTTGTCTTTCAATGGTAACCATGGTCTGATCTAACATATTTGGATAATAAAGACCAAAAAGTATAAAATAAATTAATAGTTTAAAAAAACTAAAAAAACACGCTTTAAAAAAAATCCAACTAAAAAATAGAAAATTAAAATATAATAAATTTGGATTAAGAATGTTGTAAATAGTAAGCGTATTACATTGTGATGCTACATCTTCATTATTTTTCTTTTGCAATCAAAAACCATGTGTTTTTTTAGTTTTTTTAAACTATTAATTTATTATATTATAGATTGAATTAGAGAAGATCTCAATGAGAAAATACCATCAATCTAGTGTCAATTGTTTCTGAGATATTGCCGTTTTAAGTGTGACAGCTGTCACCTGGAACGAAGATTTCGGTGAAATCTATCATTTCTGTAAAGAGACCATCAATCTAAGGTGATGATCTCTTTACAGATGAGATCTATCCCTTCTGTATAGAGACCATCAATCTAGGGTCAATAATAATTGTTTCTGAGATATTGCCGTTTTAAGTTTGATAGCTGTCACCTGAAATGAAGATCTTGATGAGGTCTATCACTTCTCTAAAAAGACCATCAATAGGATCAAGTTTCTGAGATACAGCCGTTCTAAGTTTGACAGTTGCTGTCACCCGTCATTTTGACATCTGCTGTCATTTCTGTTTCCGATCTTAACCGTCCTTATCTCAACGGAAGACTATAGGAGCTTTTTAATCCCCGGGTATCAAAAAAGCTGATAAAAGTACCGAACACACCGTTCACCCGACTGGGGACCGAGGATACTCAAACTGTAGAGAAATTCACCACCTCTAGGTGTATTTTTCTTTTATCAATTTAGTTGCTCAGAAAAAAGTTATTTCAGTCTTTTAAATTTAAAAATTACGACATTTTCATATATATTAAAATTCTTTAAAAAGTTTCAGTCCAATTTTCGAAATGTTAAAACCATAAGATACTATAAGTCCATGTGGTCCTTTCGACACCTCTCGAGACCTAGTATCTTTAAGATTTTAGAAAATATGGGCCGTTTGCTCTTTTTACGATTTGTACACGCTTATCCTTGATTGGAAAAATATTTTGGACAAGCACAGTACAATACAAAATTTAAAAAACCGACTTCAAAAAAACCTGAAAAGAAAAACTAACAAAACCTGAAAAAAAAAACCAAAAAGTGAAAAATAATCCATTTCGGGTCACTAAGACAGCAGATAACTTAAACATAAGTACTTACTTGGAAGTCTGACTGGGTTAGATTGAATGTTGAGAGGTATAAA
Source organism: Idaea aversata (assembly GCA_907269075.1). Classification (NCBI taxonomy): domain Eukaryota; kingdom Metazoa; phylum Arthropoda; class Insecta; order Lepidoptera; family Geometridae; genus Idaea; species Idaea aversata. The sequence goes on from OU026088.1 coordinate 245,391, forward strand.
GAAAACATGGTGTCACCCAGTCCGACTTCCAAGTAAGTACTTATGTTTAAGTTATCTGCTGTCTTAGTGACCCGAAATGGATTATTTTTCACTTTTTGGTTTTTTTTTCAGGTTTTGTTAGTTTTTCTTTTCAGGTTTTTTTGAAGTCGGTTTTTTAAATTTTAATTTTTTTTTTATTTAACCATTTTTAGTGCCACTGTCACTGAAAATTCTACTCCATGAGGCGAAAGCGACTGTTTCTTCAAATTGCAACCTGTACCTAATCGTAACCCATTGAAGAGTTTGGTGATAAGAAGGTGTTTTCAGATGCCCCATTCATCCTTTTTGTGTATGGGCCACTTCTATTAGTGGAAATGGAAACCTGAGCAATTTGTTGAATATCGCTGTGCAGATCTGTTCATCACTCCGAAGATCCTCATCAGATCTTCATTTAGGATAGGGTTTTCTATCAAAATTCATTCAAACCCAGTCCGGCGAGGCAAAAGCGAATATTTTATTCAAATTGTAACCTGTAATCGTAACCGATTGAAGAGTTTTCTGATGAGAAGGTGGTTTCAGATATTCCATTTATCGGTAACTATTCGTTTATGGGCCAATTCTACTGATGGAAGTCGAAAAATGAGAAATTTGCTGCACTCTCGAGGTGCATTTCTGTTCATCACTTCGAAGATCCTCATCAGAACTTCATTTAAGATAGGGTTCTCTATCAACATTCATTCAAACCCAGTCCGGCGACTAAATTAGACTAAAATCTTCAAATTGTAACCTTTAATCGTAACTGATTGAAGAGTTTTCTGATGAGAAGGTGGTTTCAGATATTCCATTTATCGGTAACTATTCGTTTATGGGCCAATTCTACTGATGGAAGTCGAAAAATGAGCAATTTCCTGCACCCTCGAGGTGCATTTCTGTTCATCACTTCGAAGATCCTCATCAGAACTTCATTTAAGATAGGGTTCTCTATCAACATTCATTCAAACCCAGTCCGGCGAAAATCTCGACTAAAATCTTCAAATTGTAACCTGTAATCGTAACTGATTGAAGAGTTTTCTGATGAGAAGGTGGTTTCAGATATTCCATTTATCGGTAACTATTCGTTTATGGGCCAAATCTACTGGTGGAAATCGAAAACTGAGCAATTTGCTGCAGTCTCGAAGTGCAATTCTGTTCATCACTCCGAAGATTCTTATCAGATCCTCACCAAATTTTTATGGGACCACCCCTGAGGTATCACTTTTCGAACACAAAAAGAATCATCTCAATCGGTTGAGCCGTCTTCGAATGATCGCGTAACATACACACAAAAAAAAACATACAGACGAATTGAGAACCTCCTCCTTTTTTGAAGTCGGTTAAAAATAATAAATAATATAGGTCTTAACTGTTCTACAGATGAGAGATGTTGACTAACAAACATAAAAATACTGACATGTACGTACAGTCACATTACCAATTAGCTGAACCCCACGTGACCTAGAGCTCACTCGCAAATCGGTAAGGTTGTAAAGTAATGTTACCTGATTCTGTTTTTTTTAAACAATATATTATACAATAGGGTAAATACTATATTTTTTACAGATATGCGAATGACCTCTGGGTCACGAGAGGGTTCAGCTAGTTGGTAATGTGACTGTACGTACAGCACATGAGTAAACAAGACCTCATGTGCGTACAGTACGACAGTACAGAGAATATGAACAAAAGTAAATGATAAAAAGATAAATCATTAAAATAATAGGTACAACCAATTATAGTATCAGTTAATATACCTACCGACCTACATAAGGGAAGATTTCCTAAAAACACTTTATTGTAGCTACGGTGGTTTTGGGACCTGAGTCCTGGCCTTACTGACCTTCTCAAACTACCCACTTGTATAACAACAAAAAGTATGAAACACATTATATACCTTATAATTTTATAAACATTGATAGCTAGGTGATGTAGAGATGCGCGTGCGTTCAGCCTAATTACGTATTATACCTGCGATAACGACCGCGCCATCGCCACAGACCTCGCGATACGATAGCCTCACCTCTCCTCACCTCGGCTCGCAGAGCGGCGCGGGCGCGGCGCGGCGCGGAGCGGGCGGCAGGCAGCGCGAGCGCTACAATATTGCACCGTAGCGCGTCGGGCGGCGATCGACTCCCGCGCAGATCGTCCGCCTCGATACGATCGCGATCTATCGAGCGTCGAGCGCGCCCGTTTAATGCAATTACGATACCACGATAATGTTTACTTAAAATTGTTCCCTATAATGAACATGTTCCCGTTTTGTGCCGTAATTGCAACTAGGAAACTATGGAATTTATCCATCAAACGATTATGATGAAACTTATTTGTATTTTTGATCAATTTTTTTCGAAGTTTCTAGAAGTACGCAGTGTGAATTGTTTCTTAGGTTTTAGTGACTTTTAGAGGATGGTTATGTTAGTGAATCATGACTGTAAGACCTGTAAGTGGTTAAAGTATTTACTTGAACCACTGACTGTCATGTAGGAAGCAGTAGGTAGGAAAGGCTTTGCTATGAATATTCAGTTGATTTGGCAAGAGGTGTATCTACTTTTGTCGTATGTAGTGTGCGTATTTAACACATTAGCATAGCGTGGCGTGGACTAGAGTGGAGTAGAGAGGAGGGCGGCGGGGGGGCGTGGCTCGCACGCCTCATTGGTCGACGCATGCAAATGTCGCGCGCCGCCTGCGCCCGCGCAATCACTGCCATCTCACCGCGGCTACGGACGACGACGCGGGACGCGCGACGAGCACCCATTGTCTCAACAAAAACGTAGCTTGTTTGTAACGGCAAAAACTACACAATCCGCATTACAAGAAACGACAAAAAATGGCGGGGCTTTTTACGCAAGATTTATATATGTGCCCGGCGCGGGCGCAACCTCCCGAAGCCCGCCACCGGCCGCGCCGCTCTGCAATGACCGTCGCGCCCGCGCTACGCTGTACACACTCGATTGGCAACGAGGCCATTACTTTAAACCACATTTACATTGAATGCGCTACCGAGTGAGCTCAAACATCGAGATGTTCAATTAAAATAAGGCCATAAATTAACAGATATAGGTATTCTGAGTCTCCGTATGAATCACTCGGCCGAGCATGCCGCCGCCGGCGACGGACGACGGACGCTGGCCGAGCTCGTCACCTGCTCTCGCTAAACTACACGACAGCATTTAAATGTTATTCTGTAAGAGGAGAGTTAATATTGCACTGGATATGGGTGATTACCATAATGAACGTTCAGCAGATAAGTCAGGCTCCCTCAGCGGAGTGTTGTACCTATATGAACGAATCTATATTTGTAATAAGAAAGGACAAAATATGTTTAACGTACTTACTTGAAAACAAATACAAAAAACAAATATTTCGGGGTCTTAGGATGCATTCAGTTTCTATTCAGAAAGTTGAAATTGCAAAAACGTTGAAGTTGAATCCCAGAGTGTTAAAATGTTGAAATTGGTAAAAATATTTATTAAGCTGTAAAACACGAATGCATTTTTTTTTTAATGGATGTCTGTCTGTTTATCCCTCTGATGCTTATGCCATTAAACTGTTGAACTACTGAACCTATTTTACATATTTACATAGAAATCATTTTTTCAAATTTTTTCAAATCAATTTACATAGTTTACATAGAAATCAAATCAGTGGAGTCCGAGTCGAATGCACACTGAGACTATAATACTCACTACTCCTCACACCCGAATTTCCTACAGAACCGTGACGAACGTGGGTAAAGCCGCAGGACGCAAGTAGTACAATATTATAAACGTGAAGATAGGTGTCGAAAGCAACACTCGAACAAATTGACGATAGATATCCCGACGGTTGCAATGGCAGTTGGCCCTCCTCCAGCGCGAGCGTCCGGCTTCCAGCGAGCAGTGTCCCTGTGACTTGATGTTACTTAACGCTTCCACTGACATTGACTTACTGTTGTTTTGAACATCCTACTCACACAACACGATGCTACTTAGATACTGGCTATTTGCGTGGTTTTGTTAAACTAAACGATGATGGTTCTTATTTTAGATTTAGGTTACGAAAAGTTATGCTTTTTAATTTTTTGCACAAGGGCTTTTTGTTCATTTATTGAACATCCGACTGACAAGTGAGTTGAATATACCTAGATGTAGGATATAAAGGTAGAGTGGTGTCTGAGTCGGCATAAATAACGTACATTAGACGCTGCATCCCGCCGGAGCACATTAGATTCTCTCTCAGCGCTCATTCGTATTCAATAATGCGCAAGCGCAAAAACTAGCCTCGCATTAGAATGACGGAGCTTGAGGCTCGTTACTCGCGCCGCGCCGAGCGTCCACTCGCCCAATTTACAAATAAAACTCGGGGAACGTCCGGCGACCGCAAAAACTGACCGCACTCCATTCTCCCTCCCCCCCCCCCCGCTCCCTCTCGCCCTCTCCTCCGGTCCTGCGCCTGCGCTCACACCGTGCATATGAATGGGACAGTTTTTGCGCGCGACGACGACGCAGCTTTAATATGCCGCTCGCTGTGTCAATCACTGCATATCTTACGACTGCATTGCGAAACGTTTTCTAATTTATTCAACTGATCACATTAATATTCATAGATATCCCCTTACTGATGCCAATTAAATGCTCAACTACTCTGTGCTCGCTGTGTTTATTATTAATTTCTAGGAATCATTTTGCAACGATTATGGAAACACAGTTTATATTTTATTTAATAAAATAATATTTTATTAAAAATGATGCACTTCTAGGTGAAGTTAAAAAAGCGGCATGCTAATGCGAGAGAGCGGTGGCGATGGCGATGGGACGGTGAGATTCCTCAGGTGCGGTTCAGATTATGTAACGAGCTCGAGTGTGTTTTTGTGACGACAATGTCCTGGTCCTGCACCTCACTGCGACAGGTCCAGGCAAGATTACCTACCTCGACCGACAACGATGTACTATCTCGGCTATCATATCTGAGTTATTGCATTATCGTCGACCGGGTAAAGAGGGGGATAATCGTCGAGTGGTATGTGTTGGGTAGGTATATGTGTATGTGTGCGTGCTCGGGTTTTTGTACGACAAGTGGCGACTACCGTCCGACTACACAACGATGACGACGAAGGCTCGACGTGACGCGATGACGACGCGCGGTATAAATGACCGTGGGAGAGGCGCCCGCGCACTTTCTAACTTACTTAGCATTTGGAAATTGTGAGAAACCAAAGTAAACCTACTCGTAACTGATTGAAATAATAGTTGTTGGCTTTCTGACTTATATTTTTGTTTCTAGTTTGCAGCAGGTATTAGCTGTGGGTGTTCCTAAGATAATAAAATAAATAAATGTATAAATAAAACATTGTACGTGTCAGAGCCTTCTGGGATCACTCGTTGTTGCCCTTTTGTCTGTGTGTTTGTTTTAGGATGGTAAAGGTAAGCAGCTCTTTGGCTATCTCTTCTTTATTTCAACAAAGATGTTAGATTCGCTAAATCCTGTACGCTTTTTGTTAAAGCTCGATTTAATTACCTATACCAATCACATTTTCATACCGGGGGGCTTAAAACTAACGTTCAATCGAAGATCGTAATCGCTATTCACAATTGATCTGTGCGGTACGGTCGGCTGCATAGTTGCAGACCCACCGAAGAGCTCCAATACGGCTGTTATCAACACAAGCAAGATTCTAGGCACCGGCTTTAGTTGAACTTTAAAGTCTTTTAACTCATGAATTTATCAAACAAAATTATTAGAATTAAAACAGGCCAATAATAGTATTTTTTTAACTCTACCGTGGGCTGCAATTATGCAGCCGACTACAAAGGAGGGTCGGATTGACCACAACAACAACAAATGAGCCCGATATACTTTTAGCCGTAATCGAAAAGGCTATTGATGTGCTTAAAAGCGCGGAAAGACGCCAAGTAAAGATGGTGTTTCAGCATAGTTGTTGAAAAACCTTGTGCCTAATGGGATCACAGCTATCAGAGACATCTGCGATGCAGTCTGGAGAATGGGTAAATGGGCGAAAGTCAGTGTTTATTCCTCTGCATAAAGAAGGGCTCCATGAGGTCATGTGGAAACTACAGACTCATATTATCACACACTAGCAAAATATTACTGCATTTAAGAAAATGGTTTAATTACTATATATTTATCTCGCCTCAAATTCCAGAGGAACAAGCTTGATTTGTTAAAGGTAGAGGCACACGTGAACAGATTCTCAATATTCGGCAGGTAATAGAAAAGCGTAATATTATGTTATGTTTAACAAACCACTAATATTATATTACATTGATTATACCAAGGCTTTTGATTGTGTGCAATAGAGGAAGCTGTGGACCGTTCTTGTTGAAATGGGCGCACCGCAACACCTAGTGGGGTTGATTCGACAACTATACGCCGATAACCGCTGTTCAGTGAAAATTGGAACCGAATTGTTAAAACGGGTGTTCTTCAAGGGTGTCTCCAGGCCAATCTCCAGCCCTTTTTAACATGTACGGGGAATATATTATGAGAAGGACCCTAGAAAATTGGAACAGAGATTTCAGTGCCGGTGGGAGGCGTATATCGAACCTCCGGTATGCTGATGATACCGTCTTGTTGGCGACCTCCAGGGAAGACATGGTAGAATTGTTTCCAGAAACTCGAGAGAGAAGGTGAGGACATTATTCTCTCAGTCAAAAAAACGTAGATCATGGTCGTGGATCGAGCTGGAGTCTTGTCTGACTGTGACAACATCATGCCAGGGATTCAAGTAGTTAATCACATCTATCTTGGATCCCAAGTCCGGACATAAAGCGCAGAATTGGAATGGCTAAAGATGCTATGGCTCGACTAAAGAATATGTGGCTAAAGCGGGGTATCACAAACAACACCAAAATGCGGTTGATTTGAGTGTTGATCTTCCCTATTTTTCTATAGGAGTGGAAACCTGGACCATATTGGCTCGATCAGAGCAAAGATCGATGCGTTCGAGATATTTTGGTGCTGGAGGCAAATGTTGAGAATACCGTGGACCGCCAAACGCATCAACCTCCCACAGCTCAAAGCGGATCAGATTAAGGACTCATCAGCCGTCAAGTTCCATAACATTGTAAGAGATACCGTCGAAGACAGATCATCCAAATGCGGACAACCTAATGATAACCACGATCCTCAGTCAAGAGGGACCGACTACAGAGAGAGATCACAAAGTCATTGGCGCACATCTCAGTAGGTACCTATACCTATACATGAATGCCTAAATAAACGAATCCTCCATCGGATAACGTTGGAATTAGTTACAGTCCGTTGTAATAAACGACGTAAATTACAAATATAATTGAACTAAGTATTGGCTCACGAATGAAATCTGCAGATTGAGCCACAGATACCGTTGTTGTTGGCCGCGGACGAGGTATAGTGGCCGGGTAGTGCATAGCCAGGCTGTGACCAGGCTGGCTGGGGCTAGTTTACGACCTCGTATTGCATCTCCTTGTTAAATAATTACTCGAAGCAATACGAGTCGTGGTCGATTCGATAATTGAGCAGTGTTAACCTACTAGTGAAGATCTCTGTCCATTGAGTATACTTGCATTCACCCAGCAAGCGTCTCGATCCCGCTTGATCCCTGGGACTTGTTACGCGTAGGTATATTCCCAGCAAGCGTCTCGATCCCGCTTGATCCCTGGGACTTGTTACGCGTAGGTATAATCCCAGCAAGCGTCTCGATCCCGCTTGATCCCTGGAACTTGTTACGCGTAGGTATATTCCCAGCAAGCGTCTCGATCCCGCTTGATCCCTGGAACTTGTTACGCGTAGGTATATTGCCAGCAAGCGTCTCGATCCCGCTTGATCCCTGGGACTTGTTACGCGTAGGTATATTCCCAGCAAGCGTCTCGATCCCGCTTGATCCCTGGGACTTGTTACGCGTAGGTATATTCCCAGCAAGCGTCTCGATCCCGCTTGATCCCTGGGACTTGTTACGCGTAGGTATATTCCCAGCAAGCGTCTCGATCCCGCTTGATCCCTGGAACTTGTTACGCGTAGGTATATTCCCAGCAAGCGTCTCGAACCCGCTTGATCCCTGGGACTTGTTACGCGTAGGTATATTCCCAGCAAGCGTCTCGATCCCGCTTGATCCCTGGGACTTGTTACGCGTAGCTGTATATTCCCACGGGATCACTATTTACGCGGCGCAAGCAAAACCACAAGCCAATATTCAATAGGTATCCATTAAATTGATGAATAGTATTTCAAAATATTGCATATAAACGGAATTAATAAAGGATGATCGATTAAACTCGAGTTTCTAATTACTGGCTATACTGCATATTGCATTATAAACTTGTTAACATAATATTCACAATTATTAATGCGTAGAGATTTACAACTATAGCGACATAGAGGGAACATCGAACTTCGCCTTGAAATACGTCCGAATGTGACGATACGACACGCCCGCGTATAGTCGTATAGTCAGATCAAAGCGAAATGTTCAGACGTTTCCTAGAGGTAAACAAGAGGAGGTGGTTACCTATAGAGTGCTTGTGGCACTAAACTTCGAGAGTATCCTTCAAAGCAAAGTGACGTCGAATAAGGGCTTGCACGAGTTCAGTTTTGTAGTCATTTTATCTCTTTCGCCTATCAATCGATGTTTAATTAATCAATTAATATTATAAACATTCGTGATTGGTTACCTATTACTCAACGAAAGGAAATTATAAATAATTTAAATTACTATTTTGATGAAGTTACCTTAGGCCCTAAGGCTTAGGGTAATACTCAAGATTATTCTTATAGGGGTACTTACGTATTAGACACAAATGGAACCTACTAGACACAAATGGAAGTTATTACCCTAATAGTACGGGATCCCTTTAAGAACGACCTTCATCGAACTGTTAATTGGATGAAAAGTATTTTATGTCAAATTAAATAATAGGTCAACAAATATACCTACCTATTGCAAATGGGTTGCCTAAAAATTTTCGGTCCAGAATGATCAACTTTTTTGTTTTTTGTTTTAGACTTTTCACTGGTTTGGTAACCAACCAATAATAGACAAATTCCGTACCAATGAAATACATTATCTTTGTTTTAATTTAACTATAATTCATTAACCAGACCAGTGCAAATGAGTGGTATCGATTTACCTGCCTATACCCTCTTGGGTTGGGTTGTGACGTGAAACAATAGCCAACATAACGTTTGCATATTCACAAACAAAACAAAAATTTAAATTGTTAATGAACATATTCTGGACTGACATTTTTTAGACAACCCATTTGCAATATAATTTATTGACCTATTTCATCATTATTATTAAGTACATAGTATAAAACAAAGTCACTTACCACTGTCTGTCCCTATGTAGGTATGCTTAGATCTTTAAAACTACGCAACAGATTTTGATGCGGTGATAATAGATAGAGTGATTCACGAGGAAGGTTTATAGTTTATATGTATAACACATCTACATGCATGATATAGCCGTGCGAAGCCGGGACGAGTCGCTAGATTGATATTAAATACTTTTCATCCATTAAACAGCTCGATGACGGTCGTTCTTAAAGGGATCTCCGACTATAACCCAATTATTTTCAACATTTATGATAGTCTGTTTGTTGGTGTGTTTATACTCCGTCTCATTGCTACTTTTTATTATAATTGATATCTAATTTAGCTATTTACTATGAAAATCGGTTGAACCGTTCAACAATTGGAAGCTTTTTCATTGTGAATTTAGTTTTGAATTTATTCTGACAAATATTTATTGATTAATTATAATTACTTTCAATTTTGGAAGCTTCCTGATTTGAAAATATCTACCTATTTGATTAAAATAAATGAGTTACTTAGTTGTTATGATACGGTGATGGTACTTACTACCTACAAGCAGTAAACAGTAAACAACCCGAGCGGGGGGTGCGATGTCACCAATCTACCTCTCACTGCTCGCACATTAACTAACTACGAGGCGACGACGGACTGCTCGTGGACATCAATCAACCCATCATTATTGATCATTTATTGTCCATATTGACAGGATTTAATAACGCTACATACCTACCTACTCAAGGAGGAATCGTAAGTGAACTTGTCACAACATTTATATGTATAAGTAGGTAAGTACTTTCTAATGTCAGCTGGATAGACTGCTTGAGTTGGCCTTGCTTTTTCCGAAAGGAATATTCAAAGTACTATTTGAATCTGGGGCCCAGAAGCCCCAAAAGTAGTGATGGGCGAAAGCAGGGCACTAATTTACTTTTCTCGAAGAATTTCGTCGTGTTTTCAAACCCTTATCTACGGTTTGCATAATTAGTTCTAGCCTACAATACCTAATTCCAATGAAAAATGGAGGAAATCTTTCCAAGCCATACTTTTTACCAGAATATGGGGTTTGTAGAGTTAGAGCACGTAGGTTATATTTAGAAGTCGCGCCGTAGAGTCCGGGGCTTGACTCTGACATGACCACCTTCTTTTAGCGTTACTGAATGTTTATGGTTAGTTTTGGTATTGGTACATGAAATGTTTGTGGTAGTTGTGTAGCAGAACTTACAATCAAGTAGTGATCACAGTGTGAACACCATGTATCCCTCTGTAGGCCGACTACCGTTTTAATGTAGTAACAGTGTCGAAAAGGTCACCGTTATAAAAACCCGTCCACATACCTACCGAGCACGCACACTCTATAATAATTAATCGAATAATGTATAGTCGACAAGAAACAAAAGGTTTAACAATAACAACGAATGTAAAGTTCACTTTCTTCCGAGTTATAAATAGCACGTTCAAGGTGAACATTCGTGCAAACAAATAGCAAAAACTGCGATCGTTCAGTGGAACACTACTGTAGGGTACCGTTATCATCGCCATCGCTATCGCCATCGCCTACAGCTAGCTATTGACATTTCGAACTGATGCGACGCGATGCTCCGGCGCATCTGCCTTTACCTAAAAGTTCCACAATACGTATCACAATAGAGGTAACACCTTGTAACAGGGTTCTGCCTCGCGCGGAGACTATGGACTATTAATAAATATATTTGTATATATGCATATATTCGTTTATGATTTTTTTGTATTTATCTATATTATGTAGTAGGAAAGAAATGCTTATATTACCAGCTTAACTCGGGGCTAGATGACACTATATGGAATGTCGTACAGAAATGTAAACAATTTTCGTTCGATTCGTTACACAATGATGATGATGATAAAATATACGTAGTTCTGAGGTTCGATTTATAATTTTTTATTGCAATATAAACCTCTTTGACTCCACTTGATATATACCTACACTACCCTCTTATTACAAGGGGTTAGAACTGATATTATGATGTAGGTTTATTGTTGTAGACGTTTGAAAGAGAAGGTGTTTCATTCATGTTCAGTTTGAGTTGACATTTGTAGAGTAGTGGAGTCGATGCGATAACGGCCGTGATGGTTATCGTGCATCGTCTCACCAGTCACCACCACACGGCAGACATCACTACCTCTACTCAGGCGATAGTACCTACCTATTAGGTACTTACACTGAACCAAACAGCTTGTACATACCACTACACTACACTACCTACAGAACAGACATTCATATGTATGTATACATTACGTAAACACGATATAATTTCATTACGGAATAGTGTTTCTAAGGCTGTAGTCTCGAAACAATTTCGAGAAAATAGCATAACATCATGTAAAAAATAGCCTTTTTGTCCCACTCACTGCTGGGCGCAGAGGCTTCCCTTTCGCCTTCCACACACGATATGTAACCAGTCTTCAAAATATCAATATTATTATCGATATACGGTGAGTACCTATGCGCATCGTGCACATCTCTAGCACCTATATGCGGGCGTAGAGGCCTACAAAAACAACCGAACCAACCGGCTCGTCAATTATACCTAGGTAGCGACTAGCGAATAGTATTTAAACCGCGAGAACTTTCTACCATTAGCATACTCATTACAAAGAAAGGGTGAAATTATACCTTCACATAAATATGCTAACATATGCGTGGTAAATGCTAAAGTTGAATAACATCGCAACAGGCGCTTGCGCATCGAATTGTTGGAGGGATTTAAATACTGGTGGGAGTTATTACAAAACTTACGAGTCTTATATTTAAGTATTGTATTGACAAGCATTTTTCTAGTGAAAATTTTGATTTTGGCAAACGTCTATTTATTAAAATTAGACGTGGTACCTAAATTACATGTTACAAATGTGAGTACATATGACATAATAAATATTTTTGTATTTATTTACTTACCTACCAAACAAAAATGATAAGTATCGTAACTTGTAGAAATACCATAGAAAAATTTAGTAAATTCTGAGTAATCGGGATGCTCCAAGTTCAAGTTTCACAAATTCTATTTTTAAGAAAATGAGAATAACGGCATACATTTTTAATTTCAAAACCTTGGTAACTTGGAGACTTGTTTTATGAACAGAGCACAGAGCTCTTGGCATGAGTCGAGCGAGAGCACGCCGCGCTTATATCATTGGTCGATTTTCCGGACGTTTCCGTTCGTCATCTTATTGGGCTCACAAACAACGGAACCACTGAATTACACCTGATTATTGAAAAAGTTCTAGTGTACGTTCCCTTTATTCTAATATAGGTATTTTATATCTAGATCGTGAATATGATATTGGTAACAGCACGGTGTCGGATGGTGCCCCGGGCCGCAGCGAGCGCTGCGCGGGCGCACCGTGCGCGTCCAGTGGCCGCGCGCCTGTTGCGTGCGCGCGTTGATTTATGCGCGCTCCGTGCGGCCGTACGGCAACAGATTAAACATTACTACAATCTACATATTAATTATAGCAATGAATCCCAATAAAACACAACATATCGCTAATTAACTCGGCGGGCGCGGCGGCGCGAGTGGCTGCGGTGGCGGTGACGGTATGTTTGTTGTCTTTTCATATCTTCGGCCTCTGCTCTCGCGGCTCCCCAACATTATTGTAGCTGACATAATTCAGGATTGTACCATACATATTATGTCTCACGACAGACGCAAACAGACAGTAACCGTTCAAATGTGACCGATTTACCTACAGTATTGTACGATGTGTCAGCTACTTTTGAACGACTCTGCTGTCATTGATTGTGCACTTGTTTCGAACTCCTCGATTATGGCAGGTTTTGTAACTGGTGAATGTAGGTATCTACGTGAAGTTCTTAGCTCACTCAACCGAAAAAACGATACGATTTGTTTCCGCTTCGTCTAACAGATATCTATGTCGGACTTTACTCGTTTAAAGTCCGATAGTAATCGCAGAACAGAATAGTAAACTTTAAGTCTATCCTTGCACCTTCCCCGTCATATTTGCACACAGTCAGCAGGTGCGAGGGGGTGCTCCCCCCCCTTCCCCCCAGTAGGTAGGTAATGATACATTCTGAACCGAGCCGCGAGGTAATAATGAGTTATGTACGTGATCCAATTATTTGGGCGCGAGCTCATTACGCGCTAAGTGTGAAATATTGCTGGCTTTATTACTAGCATCGCTGAGTCGGACCGACCTCCCCCCTTGGCCCCCCAACGAGGGGGTGGGAGGGGGGTGCTAGTCCCTACCCCTTGCCGAGGGTGTGCACCACTGCAACTGTGCTACACTAAATCATAATAATGTAAGGTGCGGACTCGGGGACCGCCTCGAGGCTATACCTACCTACATACAGGCACCTTTAGGTACCTATGTTTTCACATTATTCAGTTATAGTCTCTCTCAAAGCCAACGCGAAATTGTGTCATTCGACTTTTTTTTCTTCGAAGTTCTTAACTACAAGATTACAGTGGCGCGTTACTTACAATGGAATTTTATTTTGATCTAGTCGTTACACAAAAATAATCGTCAGTTTAGAAACAGACTATAGTAAAATACGTCGAGTATTGTGTTGGACATATTTATTATTATTTTGTTATATTTTATTAAAAAGACAATTTTCTGACCGCAGCGCATCACTCCGAACAATCTGCTGAATTTAAAAAGATGTAAGTACTTATTTGAAAAGCTTTTCGTCAACTTTTATGTTTTAAAAGTGTAAGTAATTAGGTATCGGGAAGCAATGTTTTTACAGATAACAATGAATACTTACATAAGTACGTATAACATTTACTCTACCTACGCGCTACTACGTCACCGACATTAGGTTCCCATGCGTTACGTAAAGTGGGTCAGGCAGGATGCAGTGTCGTCGGGGCGGTAGTGGGGCGGTAGCGGTATCCAAACTCAGACAGGGAGCCATTACCCTGAAATATGATCACACCTTCTGCCTTCATAAATCGAACAAATACATTAGTTAAAGGCGATATTTTAAAGATTTCCCGACGTCGCGAGTGCAGTAACGAGCGAGGCATTCGAGGGGGTGGGGGCCGGCTAGTCGGTGGGGGGGGGGCGAGGGGGTGCTCGCAGAGACGGAGTTATTCCATTAATTAAACCCGGCGAGAGGGGGGGGGGGCTGTGTAGACCCCCCCGCAAAAACAAAGCAAGCAATAACGAGTAGGGTTGTCACTGCGAGTTTAACACTCGCGACATAATCATACTTTGATGACTTACCTACATCCGCACAACGCTGTAAATTGCAGGTTCAACGAAAATAAAGGTATTTATTTCTGGTCCGGCTGTTTCTGTGCGTCTAAGTAAGTAAAAGTTAATTTTATAGGTATTCTATTACGCTGTCACCATTGTATTATGGTTTAAGATTGATGTCACATGCCTGCTGCTAAGAACCTGTAAGTAGACTACATTAGCATATCTAACCGCTTGCGCCACGGCCACGCCACAGCCACGACCACGCCACGCCGCTCGTGCTGGAGGATACCGGCCGACGTTGATTGATTCGATATAATTGGCTATACGATCGACGATCGACGCTAATAACGCAATGTTTAGATAATTGTATTCAAACGTTGCGTGAATCTTGGCTCCATTTGATAACAAACGTCAATCATAATGTTAGGTTAGGTAGGTATTTCAATTATACTACATTATCGTTTGTAAATTGCTTAATTTATTCTCTGAATACGAGCGTTTTGAAAACAATAGCATTAAACAATAAGTATAACCATATAGTAGCAACCCTAGCAGGTATTCTCTCACGAGGATCTCGCGGTGGGAGGCGGAGGGTGAGGAGAGAGGGGAGAGGGGGGAGGGGGGAGGACGTCGCACGCTGTTAGAATAAAACATTATTCATAAATAGGATATTACGGCAGGTGGCAACCCCGCCCACTGCAGCCGCCCGCGCCCGCCCGCCTTACAATGCATGCACAAGCTACGAGATACGGGCGCCGGGCGCCTTGCCCTGGGCGGCCGGCTACGTGGACACATACATACAGAGTTAAACACTTCATTTTACATTCATCATTTTCATTATTCATTTCAATAATTCACGAGATTCAATAATTCCATCAAAATAATATGTGTCAGACTTGCCAACGAACTACAGATAAACCCGTTCCACTGTCGACTTCCTCCTGATCCAACTTGCAATAATATTGTACCGGAAGACGAACATATTTTCTGTTATGCTGGCAGCGTATTTATCTACTAAACAACTTTTGATTTGTGAAGAATAGCAGAATATGTTAGTGATGTTGTCATTGTTATACATAAACTGGCAGATCCGTGGATTTGGTGTATACCTGGACCGCATGAGTAAAGCTGGACATTGGATATTATTCGTGCAACTTGTTGAAATGTGAGATCACAATACTTCGGAAACTAAACTGTAAAAGATTCCAAACGACGATGTATAACTTGCCCTCTTATTGCCACATTATGTTATGCCGCATAATACGGGTAAAAACAAAACGTATGTCCGCCTATTACTTAAATTGTTAGTGATTGCATGGAAAATTGTATTGTTAAGTGTTGTATATACCGTTTGTAGGAGACTCCTGCTCCTATATTTAAATTGTATTGTTAAGTGTTGTATATACCGTTTGTAGGAGACTCCTGCTCCTATATTTAAATTGTTGTGTTAAGTGTTGTATATACCGTTTGTAGGAGACTCCTGCTCCTATATTTAAATTGTATTGTTAAGTGTTGTATATACCGTTTGTAGGAGACTCCTGCTCCTATATTTAAATTGTATTGTTAAGTGTTGTATATACCGTTTGTAGGAGACTCCTGCTCCTATATTTAAATTGTTGTGTTAAGTGTTGTATATACCGTTTGTAGGAGACTCCTGCTCCTATATTTAAATTGTATTGTTAAGTGTTGTATATACCGTTTGTAGGAGACTCCTGCTCCTATATTTAAATTGTATTGTTAAGTGTTGTATATACCGTTTGTAGGAGACTCCTGCTCCTATATTTAAATTGTATTGTTAAGTGTTGTATATACCGTTTGTAGGAGACTCCTGCTCCTATATTTAAATTGTATTGTTAAGTGTTGTATATACCGTTTGTAGGAGACTCCTGCTCCTATATTTAAATTGTATTGTTAAGTGTTGTATATACCGTTTGTAGGAGACTCCTGCTCCTATATTTAAATTGTTGTGTTAAGTGTTGTATATACCGTTTGTAGGAGACTCCTGCTCCTATATTTAAATTGTATTGTTAAGTGTTGTATATACCGTTTGTAGGAGACTCCTGCTCCTATATTTAAATTGTATTGTTAAGTGTTGTATATACCGTTTGTAGGAGACTCCTGCTCCTATATTTAAATTGTTGTGTTAAGTGTTGTATATACCGTTTGTAGGAGACTCCTGCTCCTATATTTAAATTGTAGTGTTAAGTGTTGTATATACCGTTTGTAGGAGACTCCTGCTCCTATATTTAAATTGTATTGTTAAGTGTTGTATATACCGTTTGTAGGAGACTCCTGCTCCTATATTTAAATTGTTGTGTTAAGTGTTGTATATACCGTTTGTAGGAGACTCCTGCTCCTATATTTAAATTGTATTGTTAAGTGTTGTATATACCGTTTGTAGGAGACTCCTGCTCCTATATTTAAATTGTATTGTTAAGTGTTGTATATACCGTTTGTAGGAGACTCCTGCTCCTATATTTAAATTGTATTGTTAAGTGTTGTATATACCGTTTGTAGGAGACTCCTGCTCCTATATTTAAATTGTTTTGTTAAGTGTTGTATATACCGTTTGTAGGAGACTCCTGCTCCTATATTTAAATTGTTGTGTTAAGTGTTGTATATACCGTTTGTAGGAGACTCCTGCTCCTATATTTAAATTGTATTGTTAAGTGTTGTATATACCGTTTGTAGGAGACTCCTGCTCCTATATTTAAATTGTTTTGTTAAGTGTTGTATATACCGTTTGTAGGAGACTCCTGCTCCTATATTTAAATTGTTGTGTTAAGTGTTGTATATACCGTTTGTAGGAGACTCCTGCTCCTATATTTAAATTGTATTGTTAAGTGTTGTATATACCGTTTGTAGGAGACTCCTGCTCCTATATTTAAATTGTATTGTTAAGTGTTGTATATACCGTTTGTAGGAGACTCCTGCTCCTATATTTAAATTGTATTGTTAAGTGTTGTATATACCGTTTGTAGGAGACTCCTGCTCCTATATTTAAATTGTATTGTTAAGTGTTGTATATACCGTTTGTAGGAGACTCCTGCTCCTATATTTAAATTGTATTGTTAAGTGTTGTATATACCGTTTGTAGGAGACTCCTGCTCCTATATTTAAATTGTATTGTTAAGTGTTGTATATACCGTTTGTAGGAGACTCCTGCTCCTATATTTAAATTGTTGTGTTAAGTGTTGTATATACCGTTTGTAGGAGACTCCTGCTCCTATATTTAAATTGTATTGTTAAGTGTTGTATATACCGTTTGTAGGAGACTCCTGCTCCTATATTTAAATTGTATTGTTAAGTGTTGTATATACCGTTTGTAGGAGACTCCTGCTCCTATATTTAAATTGTTGTGTTAAGTGTTGTATATACCGTTTGTAGGAGACTCCTGCTCCTATATTTAAATTGTTGTGTTAAGTGTTGTATATACCGTTTGTAGGAGACTCCTGCTCCTATATTTAAATTGTTGTGTTATGTGTTGTATATAATAAATAAATAAATAAATAATAAATATTTCAGGACATATTACACATCGCCATCCAGCCCCAAGCTAAGCAACTTAATGCTTGTGTTATGGGTGCCAGATAACGGATAAACTACTTATATACTTTTTTTTTGTAAATATATACATATTATACATATAGGAAACACCCAGAACCAGAAACAAGAATTTATGGTCAGCATAAATACTAGTTCCCGGCGGGAATCGAACCCGCAACCTTCTGCGTCGCAGTCGGGTGTTCGCCCGACGCGCCACAGAGGTCGTCGAATATACCGTATATACCGTTTGTATATATACCGTCGTCGTATATACCGTTGTAGGAGACTCCTGCTCCTATATTTAAATTGTTGTGTTAAGTGTTGTATATACCGTTTGTAGGAGACTCCTGCTCCTATATACCGTTTGTAGGAGACTCCTGCTCCTATATTTAAATACAATTTAAAGAAAAGTGTTTAAATAAAAGTTGAAAAACACTTATGCCTTAACTTAAGTTTGGTATTAGAACACTTAATTTACAGTTTTTAGGTCGAAGTTAAGTCTATCTAGATATACAGGGTGTCCGGTAATGAATGGATAAGGCACCTTACGGATAGATAACACTGTGTGGGTTCAGAAAAATATGTTATGCTCTATGAAAGTCTCTTGGTTTCCGAGATATTCGCAATTTTTTTTTTTATTTCACTGCCTTCTCTATGCTTTTGATGCCAAAACTGCAAATGAAGGAATTATTCCAATCTGTTTTTTTGGATAGTATTCCAGGATAAATGTGCTAACGAATGCAAACAATTATTATTATGACACATCGAAAGTTTTTTAAGATTTAACTCAAACTTCATTATGTTTTAATTTTTTAACCTGAACTTTAACATTTCCCGGTGTAAAAAAAATTATGGTCACCCTAGTGCTAAATTTAAAAAAAGTTGCCTCATTGAGATTCTGAAATGGTATGATATGCCAGCATTTAATGCAAAATTAATTCCCATTAAAAGTGAGCCAGAGCCTGTCTTTTATGCTTTTTTTTCGACATAATTCACAGCGAGCGGCCAACGATGTAGGTACTCCGGATTTTGGTTTTGGCTTCTATAAATATACGGCCCATAATAAACGAAACCAGAAATTGTAACCTCTTCGACTATGTAGTTATCGTGACCATTATGTTAGTAGATGCAATGTAACATGCACTGAACCTTACAACTAAGGCTACGTATTGATTGTTCATAATAATATAACATTTAACCTCGTATGTATTCATTGTAAATATATCGTTTACCAAACATGGATATAACCCCATTTAAATACAACACATTTATATACGAACGTAGGTATCACAGCTCCACTAAATAATACCCTGTATGTTAAAAATGTGTAATGACATTTTGTTAATTACACATTATAACGTTGGTAGTAGACGTTCACAATAGATCGCTGGCTTAGTGCGAGGCAGTCGGAACACTGTGGTGGTTTATGAAGGCAGTGTGTGGCGTGGAGGGCGAGATTGTAGCGTGTGTTGGTGTTGCGGTGGGAGGTGTGTGGTGTGTGGTGTGCCGGCCGGTACTGTCGTGTCGGTCGGTGGAGCGAGTGTTCCCACGGCACAGATGTCCATACCGAGCTGTAATTAATGCAACCCGCAGATATACAAACTACTGTACAATAGATACAACATCTCAACATTATCAAGCTATACCTCAGATAAGTTTGCTTTGAAACATGGCGCCCATCGTCCTATTTCCGCCTTGATCTTCGTTTGTCATTGAATATGTATACAGTCACATTACCAATTAGCTGAAACCCACGTGACCCAGCGATCATAGCTATAAAAATGTAGTATTTACTTTTTTGGTATTTTTAATATTGTATTGTATAGTACATTGTTAAAAAAACAGAATCAGGTAACAGAATATTTACAACCTTACAGATGTGCGAGTGAGCTCAAGGTCACGTGGGGTTCTGTTAATGCGACTATGTAGGTACATACCTATACTAAATCCTACTGACAGACGCACGTGCATCGAATTTATTTTCAAAATTTTTATATCATGTCAACGGAGAAAAGAACTATATCGAAACACAAGTGTTGTTTTAATGAAGCCTGATTAATTGAACATAAAATTAATTTGTTTAATTAAAATAAAATATTCAAACGATTGCAAAAACAACAAAACCGCGTTTGTTGTAGAACAATAAACTCGAAATGGTACATTAATTATCGCGGAACGGATTTCTATGTATGTATATAAATTAATATATTAATTATATTAAAATTAATGAATAAGAGGGTAATAGATCTGTTTGATATATGCGGGATGCGCATGCGACGTCTCACATCACATCACTTCGCACACTATACCTACCTACTAGTCTCTAATTAGTGCTATCTATTGAAATATATAATAAATGTACCTAGAGTGTATATATATATGTACACAACGAGCTGTGCCCCGCGATTTCACACACGTACCTATGTCCCTTGATCTCAGGGAAATATCAGCATAAACTGTGTTACTATCACTACATAGTATAAAATAAAGTCACTTTCGCCGTCCCTATGTCCTTAGATCTTTAAAACTACGCAACGGATTTTGATGCGGTTTTTTAATAGATAGAGTGATTAAAGAGGAAGGTTTTTAGATATAACACAGCCGTGCGAAGCCGGGGCGGGTCGCTAGTTGTAATATCAAATGAATGTAAAAATATCTAAGAACAATCGAGTGTGTAACACATCTAATGTGTCTGTCTTGTATTGCAGTGAATTGTGACACTAATTAACTTTTAATCTGAACCTGTTTTCTAAGTAAAATCTTGTATTCATTCTCATTAAAATGTTTACCGTTTTAATTCCCATCAAATAATTTTGCTTGATGGTTGAAACTGAGGGTGGAAACCGGATAACACCAATATTGTCATATTGTGGTATATACGAATAAATCAATCTATTCTCGGACCTAATAGACTAAACAAAGGTATTATAATATGCATGATAAAATGTAAGTAATCGCGGCATATCTTTTATCTCAACAAATGTAGGTAACATAATTACACCACAAATGGTGTTCGTTTAATCATCGAGCTATATGTAACCTACTATATTTAGTTATGGGAGTCATCTCCTTATTGAGTGTAGGAATTACTTTACATTAGTGTACACTTCGTCTATATATGTTGGAGTTACAAGTAGCTGGAGACGTTGGAGTCTATTGAGAGGAGAGCCAGCAGAGCTTCAGAGCCTCACACATCGTCGGTTACATATTATAATAACTAAGTTTATTATAACTCGAAATAACTACGGTCGATTCACGTAAGTTCACAATACCTAACGGTCGATTCAACTACTGTTTAATATAAGTTAAACCTAAGTTTGATTCAACTAAAATTAATTGAGCCAACGAACGATTGATCTAGTGTTTTTTTAAGATATCGGATGTTTCAACTATGTATGAAATACCTAATGTATGAAACACCTACGGTTAAAAACAATCAAATTGGCTAGGTTAGGGCAGCATATAAAGACCTATCCGGAACACCCTTACCCAGAACCGACATGAATAGGTTAGGTTTATGTTAGAACTGCGACCACAACACAACGCTACAAACGAATTCGACCAATTTTACTTGGTTAAGGAGCGTGTATTTTATATATTTGATTTTGTTTTAAACCGTCAAATCATAGTTGAATTGATTGTAGTTGAATAAACCGTAGGTGAATTGATTGTAGTTAAATTAACCGTAGGTGTTTCGTCCATTAGGTATTTTAAGCAGTAGGTATTATGGCTGTAGTTATTTCGAACATAGTTACAATGAACTTAGTTAAATTAACCGTAGTTGTTTTGTACATTTGGTATTTCGTTAAATTAGTATTACAAAAATATGTGAAACAACCATTAGGTATTTTAATCAGTAGGTATTGTGACCGTAGTTATTTCGAACATAGTTATATTGAATTTAGTTATTATAATATGTAACCCACATCGTCGCAAGGTAGCTAGCTTTTTGATCTTATCTCATACATTTCGGGGAGTGTGCGACAGAACTGCACGACATAGTTTTTTATCACCTTTCTTCCATCTTATTACAAGCGGGCGCACTGATGGGAGACACCCAGACCCAGAGAGTAATCCCAGACCACGGTTTGCTTCGTCATACCTTTGGAACATAAAATATGTACAAATATATTGTTCTCTGCTGTTGTTCTGTAGAAGCGCGTGCTTCATCTAGACTGCATCGTCACTCAAACGCTTCCTTATCATTTCAGATTATTGCACGAATATTTTTATAAATAAACAAATAGGTATGTAAACATGAATAAATTACAAATGTAACCAGATAAGTCAGTATGTTTGTTTGAGATGTTTGAATATTGTTATTATAAATAAGATGGTATGTTCCCATCAAGGAATGTCCCTTGTAAGGGTGGGGCGCCACTCGCGCCGCGTCGCATATCGGGGATAACTTTCCCGTACGAGGGCTACTGACCATTTCTCTACAAGTTTCATGTGAGAGACAAAGTACTCGTAAAATTCATAAACGTTCGAATCTTTGATAGTTTTCTGTGTCGATCGAATACATTATAAATACCATTTTGGGAAAGTAAGAAAGTGACATAACATTTTACAATGACTTATTAAATGTTTGTGAATGTAGAGATTACTTAGGACAATACCAAAGGTTAGTGGTGTCCAAAGTATAGTCACCTGCAGGTCGCAATACATAGTTTAGAATTTACTGACATAGGTAGTTACTTATTATTACTAATTAGTCACTTTTTGGGATGAATTTTGTATATAATGTGGGATGGAATTCGGTGTTATAAATTAGGATCAAATATCTATTATTCGTAATGCAATCACCCGGACGGTCTATATTTCACAATTTGCCGACATTAGCATCATACGAATGGCTACCATACTTGCGGTAATTTGCTAAGAGATACCAATGTAACGACAGAAGCTGTTCATCTAGTTTAGTGAATGTGTAAGTAAAGGTTCAATGACGTGTCGAGAACACACAATTATTATACCAACACTAAGTAGGTACCTACAGACTCAGATATTATCATCCGCATCAATGTGTCCAATAATGCAGTAAGTGTACCTACAAGATGTAGGTACGAGATGGCGCCTCACTTCCCGGTACTCACTCGTATATCTCATGGAAAAACACGCATAATCCTAGCCACTGAGTGAGGTATGTCGCCACTCGCCTCGCCAGCCAGCCAGCCAGCCCCTACACTGCGACAACGATCTTAACGAACTTGGATTGCATGAACTTCAGGCGCGCTCAACCTAACGAAACCTTTTATTATCCTTTAACTTTTATCCTTCTCTGTTACACCGAGTCAAGGAAATATTTCGAACAAAATATAGATTAAATCTGATCATCTGCTTTAGGATCACAAATTTCCTCATTTTTTACAAACGCAGTAAACAAGTAAGGTACTAAGTTAACGCCGTTTATACAGCGATAAGGAAGTTAATAACTAATTTAAAAAAAAAACATAAATAGGTATCAAATTCTCAAATAGGGTTGGTTGAATTATTGACTGTACCACCGACCGTTACGAGCAACGAGCGTTGAGCGCCGCCGGCCGCCGCGCCGCCGCCGCCGGTCGTGCGTTCATTACTATCCTTACCGTAGCGTCCCACGTCGTCGTCGTCGTGCGGACACAGAGCGAGACGTCTCCTACAAAAAACGTCACATCTCTAGACCTAGCCCGACTCTCGACTCCCGACTCCCGCGCCACATCGAGCCACCTGAATACCAAATAGTTAATAGACTAACATCTAACGATCTGTTACTATTTATATTATTCTGTTTATGTTCCGTTCATTATTGTATAGCAACTGACTTTTTCATATCCTGTCCGGGCTGAAGCAGAATCCATACTCAATAGCGTAAGTAGGTAGGTATACATAAATACCTAATTAATTACATACAATAAAATAAAATTCGCATGTATTCCAGTTGTAATGTTTTCTCATGTTTAACTGTTTTCCAAAAGCAGTAGTCTTTCAAAGAGCTCTCTATAAAGTATAAATAGTATTGCTATATTTTATTCTACTGATTAAACAAATCCAGCAACGCATTTATTTTCGAGTGTGGAATAGTTTTTAGTGGTCTGTGCTGTGACCAAAAGTCAAACGAATTTCGTTTAAGCTGGTAAACCCATTTTTCTCGATTCATTAGGTTTTTTTTCGTAGATATGTAGAAATGCATAACCTAGGTAAGTAATTCAGCCTACAATATATTTAAATCTCCACAGCACACGATCTAATTTAATAAATAAGCACTACGTCAATGTTCGCGAAACTGCGCGACAATCTCGCGGACTGAGAAATCAGAAGGGTCGTAATTAAGGCGCGAGTTGACGCCGCGTTTTTCCGACGACGATGCATGAAAATGTATGAGACAGTTCGCTGACCGACCGACCACGTGCAATGACGTGCATGGGAAAATATTGATACATTTATTTAATGTTTCCTGGAGATATTAATGTCAGAATATATTAGACACTGTTGTCGCGACGACTCGGTGCGGAACTCGCGTTTATATTACGGTTAGGTATATTTTATATGTGTGAGTTTGTGTGTCTGTAAATAAATACTGTTGTTGTGGTTTAGTTTAAATGATAAAGCTGCAACAGACTTCTAAACGAATACCTCACACGTTCCGCATCGGCCATTAATGCGTTTTTAATAAAGCTCCCAATTTTAACATTGTGTTCTTACCTTGTTGCTAACTAAATAAAGTTCAATTTCGATAAGCAATACGATAATGGTCAATAAAGCTACTCAATTAATGAAGGTGTTTCTAAATAAAAGTAGTGTGTTTAGTTCGAGCGATAATAATTGTTATAAATGAAGAGAGCCGGCGGGCGGCGCGGCGCGGGCGGGTGAAGACGCGGCTTTAGTTGCCTGCCTACAGACAGACGCGAGGTTAGCAGCGCTCGCGCAAGCTTCTGGCTATTATAATAGGTACTATCAGATTGACCCTCTAATTATGTTTTTAGGATAAGGAATTTTGATATATTTATGTTACCTCCGGCCAAATGTCGTTATTGTGTGGGTCTAGTCCTTTGAACATATTTCAACTTTTAATTATTTTATAACTGATGGATAAATGAAATTATTTGTGATCCGATTTAATATTTTACCGATTTAATTTATTACCCATTTCTCTTATAAGTTTAGAAAACACTCGATTTTCGAGCAAAACGGAATTAAAAGTTTTGAAAAATAACTCCTCAAAAATCAAGAAGTTTGTAAGATAAATTACCAAACTTATTTAAATAAAACTCAATATTGACCATTTATTTATTTACCATTTATTGTTTGTTTTTATTTTGTGAGTCTCGATAATTCGGAACTGTTGCAAGCGTCATGTTCCCGGGAGTCTCGAGACTATAGAGTTTTAATAAAATGACAATATAATATTCGTACGTATTAGTAGATATGTGAGTAGTGATGTAGGTCCCTATGATTGATGGAACATTAGCTTTTAGTAAAGCAACCCTCGCTCCGGTTACAGTCGGCTACATAGGTAGGTACAATGTACACACACACACAGAAGGTACCTTACCTTACCTACCATCTTCATACTATCTGTCTGTATATGGTGACAACATGTCAAACTTTATCATATAGTCGCATACTGGTTTCTTAATCTTTTCTAAAGATCAGGTAGTTAGATCAATTTTGTTCAAATCTGTTTCTTTAGTACCTCGATGTAACCCTGATTTGATATTTTATAAACAAGTATGAGGTAGGATCGAGAGATACGTAAGGATCCTACAAACCTACTTAGTTAAATAAATAAATTTACCATTACCAACTCATCCTCATACAGACTCAAAGACCACAACACGACCGACCGATTGACCTAAGAACGTTAGCAGGTAGAGTTCTCCATTGTTGGTTGAAGGCAGACAATCCTTCGTTGTTTGCGTCTCATTCCAGCTTCAATAAAGTAACACTCGATAAAAATGTCTATGATTTCCGGCCGTCCTCAGAGCGACAGTACCTATACATATCTCTGAACAGATGAATGGTATAGTGTCGCACTACCGATATAACCATAACCAAACCGTTCCTTTATGGTATTAACATTGTTGATAGTATAGTTGGCGGCAGTTGGTGGCAGTTGGCGGCTTCACAGAACATAAGAATATTGAAGCATAAGATCAGCATAAAGTGTGAGAGGTCGACGAGCGATGTCAACGAGTCGTGGCAGAAGTGAGTCAAGCAAAAACTTAACAATTTTTGTTGCTCAATTCGTTAGGGCTGCGCCCTCGGTCGGCGGTGGCATGCGGCCGGGGCTTTGTCTCATTTTACTTAGTAGTAAAACATAGCATTTGAATTGATTGCAAAAAATGTATTTTAAACAGTTTGGAATTTAAAGTTTTTCGCATAAATCGTGACAATATCGTGGTGTTGTCTTGATGTAGCCCACTTTCCACTACAATTACCTATTCAATATACACATAAGAAGTTCACTTACCTACTCAATAATATATATAAGTTTGAATCACTGTCATTAAAAAGCTTCAGTCTTTTGATAAAGTATTAAATTTTTATCAAAGAAATCTTAATATTCTGTATATTTTAAGATCATTAATTTTGATGACATCAACCGCGAAAAAAACTATTTCTTAATATTCAAAATGCCATTATAATACGACACGGTATTTCGTCGCTAAAAAAATCGATAACCGAACAATTTAGTAAAATGTTCCCGAGTGAATGGAGCCGAGAGCCGAGAGTTTGCCTAACAAGGACAGATCGTTCGAGCGCTCGCGTTTTTGTCCTGCGCTCGCGCACACATGCAGCCAGGCCCACTGGCCACTGCCAGTCCACACCACGGAGCCGACCACTTTTTGCCCACTTATGAAACATTCATAGTATGCATTTCGGTCCCTCTAACCCATTCGATGTTGCGATTACAATAAGTGATTTGCATTTCTATGTAATTGCGTCGACACACTGGTCCCTGGACTTAGTGATTTAGTATTGTTTGTCGTCGCTCGACGCGACGCTCGGTCGGCAAATTGTTGTTTAATCTCAGAGGGCAGGTGAGAAGCGTTAATTACATAAGTGGGAGAGTTCAAAAAGAAATTGAATTTAGTGTCGCTTGTGAATACGATTCCCGGAAATTTAATTACGCATAAGTCTTTGTTACCTTTAAAAGTAAAGGAGAATTGCTAATACTTTGAAATAAGAAGAACCTTACATTATTTGACATTGTATTGCGAGCATTGGTAACAAGTTAATGTCTATCAAAAACGAACTAAAAGAAAAACTTCGTTATCCGATTTTACCTCTAAATGTGGATCGCACACATCGTTATATTCTAATTTTGATATCGGTTTTTATTTTTATAAATACAATTAAATCAATTATCCATAAATACTTTTTTTTTATCGATGCAAATAAAATAAAGAGATGTTAATATCGTGAAATGGTGCGCGGACGCAGCTCCCACGCTGCGGGCACGCTGCGTTTGCGCATAAAAAAGTACACTCTCCGCGACACAGTGTAGATGGGATAGTTGTGGCCCAAGGGAAACCATACCAATGTATAGGGAACATTCTTAAAAAAAAGTCGCCACACCTAGCGCTCTACTTACTGATAATGATAATTTACTACGAGTCTAGTGACATTCGTGTTCTGCGCAGCGCAGAGGTATCATTCTGGTAGTTGAAATAAAAAGTAAATGTTTCTTCAAACAATTTTTTTACCTCCCTTTGCGATCTGTCTTGTTTCAGATATTTAACTAAGAGTTTATGTATGTGATGATGAAAAGCGGGCATTAAATCATCCATTTTTATCGATATTTCAGGTCATAGCAACAGATCTTGGGAGCTTTCGATTTTAGTTAGCTGTTGAGTTTCCTAAAATAAATAAAAGCAGTGTGATTTGAGATCTTGAGATCTCCTTGACAGTTCGCATGTCTAGATCGTGATGTAATCGATTATTCGTCATGTAACTACCAGGAAGTTCCAGATATCATGCGTTACAAAGATGTTGGAATCACTGTAGGATTTCCGAATTGGAGTTAAAGGCTGTTCTCCACAATTGAATGGCACAGGTCCAGACCGGCTCCATTATACATTTGTTGATAAAACTATTTATTCTTATATTCCATATTATGAATGTAGTTTTCCCACTGCATGTGTAAGCGTATTCTGTGACACAAATCTTGGTACAGCCAGTGCAGAGCGGGTACCACACCGCGCGCTCACCGCTCACCGCGACCGGCACCGCTTGCATACTGATGCTCGTTAATTGTATTGTAAAAACAAACATTCACATTATGTCGCTGAGGAAATGCATTATTATAATTAATATGTTTTAATTACACCGAATTATAGACAACATTAGGACTTTTCAGCATGTGTGACTGTACGTAGGTACATTAAATGCGTACATTGAAAAACGGGAATTTTCGGCATCTTCCCTCCAATTCATAATGGCGGAAATTTAGGAGGATCTGTTATTTCTTCTTATTCAACAGAAGCTGAAATCTCTTTGTTAATATGCTATAAGTTTTAAGCCATAAATCACCCTGTAAGTATAAAATACTAAAGGAAACAAAATAAATTACGCTCTAGAAAAAACCCGATTGCAAAAAAGTTTGATAGATATAATAAAAAGTTCATAAAAACGAAAATTAAATAAAAACTGAAATGAAAAAAACAAGTGCAGGACTCAAACCTACTATTGAATTACTGATACGGTACCAATATTTTGTGATCGATACATAAATAAAACGAATATATAATAAATTGTAAAACATAAAACATAGCGACTTGAGTAGTCGGAACCCATTATTGTGACGATTTAAGCCGGTCTATATGTTGGGTCCCGACTACTCAAGTCGCTATGTTTTATGATGCAGACTGCAAAAATCAGCTATTTCCTTTGTTTTGCCATACTATGTTTGTTTCCAATAATTTATCTCTATCGGCAAG
This sequence comes from Idaea aversata, assembly GCA_907269075.1. Classification (NCBI taxonomy): domain Eukaryota; kingdom Metazoa; phylum Arthropoda; class Insecta; order Lepidoptera; family Geometridae; genus Idaea; species Idaea aversata. The sequence continues at coordinate 274,364 of OU026088.1, forward strand.
ACTATGCATTGTATAAAAATATATAATGATCATTTTTTGGCAAAATAAAGAAGTTTGATTCCTGGCTAGGTTAATGACTTTTTCAAAAATCTAATGATACAGTTTCAGTTTTTGTCAAAATCGGATACGCAACTCCTTTCAGCATTTTTCGCTATCTCTTGTAGTTTAGGATATAGCCGTGAAGGCCCACGTGAAAGATACACCCTGTAAGGGATAGAGCGAGCGAACGCAAGTGCGGCTCAGACGGAGACGCCGCGTATTTCACTCCCTTGTCGGCATCGTTTCAAAGTGTTTTTTCCCCCATCGAGGTTGCATTAATTGCGATAATTGAGATCATTTGCGTCCCAATGATACCTATAAACACTCTAAGCAGTAATGTTGCCGTTTTTTGTCCGCAGCGGCAAGGCAGCGCCTCACTTTGTGCAGTCCGGCCCCGACCGACACTAGCACCGACACTAGCACGATGGCTTCCTTGGAACTGTTTAAACAGTCTCAATTGTCGATTTAAATATATTATGTTGTCGACGTGACGAGATGCTGTCGGAGACGCGTGTTACGTGACGCGTTCACGACGACGACGACGTCTCAACTCTTTATATATTATACGAGGGACATGTACCTATATTGTATAGGTAGTAGGTTATAGTACCTACACTACATCTCGAGTCAACCATTTTTGATGTAACTGATAAAAATCAAATTGGATAAAAAAATATTTTATACTTTCATCGTCTCAATAAAACTTTATATCTACGAGTAAAGTAAAAACAAAAAACCTTAGAGAAACCCATTATTATCCCACTAAAAAAATTTAAAAGCATAGTCAGATGCGTATTTTTTAAATAATACGATGAATTCAGTAGTAGTTGGTACGGTACCTAAAGAAAGAAGCACCAATTAATACTGTAATTTTGAATTTTCTTAAATGTTGATAAAAAGCGTGTACCTAACAAACGTGAGTAGCCCCTAGCCAGTAGGTCGAGGTACATGTATTTGAGAAGCGACAAGCGAACACCTCAGTGACACTCGTGACTAACGACAACTATAGACTAGGACTAGACAAGACACTCCCATGCACTAAACGGTCGGCCGATACATCGCCCGCGCCCGCACCAACATACATACACAGATAGATATATAGATAAAATAATTTACTATAAAATAAAATATATACAAAAAAATACAGTAAAACAATAAGAAACTTAAATAGGTATAGATGAAACTCTAGGATTGTATTTAATCCTAGAGTTTCATGAAGGCAATAAGGATGGCTAACGAACGAGTATCGTCGATCGGTGGGATTTTAAGGCAAACGACAAGGCAACAATCGTTAAGCTATTGCGTTCGAAAGAATAGATCGATAAACATGGCAATTTACGAATTCTTTGAAAAAGTTATCCTTAACGTGAGCATGCGAAAGCCAACAATGGCATTATTTATGGACATGTCGAAAGCATTCGACAATGTCGATCATAGAACACTTCTGGACAAACTTGAAAAATACGGAGTAAGAGGAAACGCAATTAAGTTAATTGAATCATATTTAAATAACAGAAGGCAAATAACACACATAAGCAGGATTAATGCTGAAACTGGTATTAAAACATGTCATGTGTCTAGAGAAAGATCAGTTTGCAGTGGTGTTCCACAGGGCAGTGTGCTAGGCCCATTGTTATTTATTATATATATTAATGACCTACCTACTGTGACTAACCATTTTATGACTATCTTCGCTGATGACAGCACTATTTTATTTACATATGACAATTTGCAGAATACTGAACATGACATGAATTATCTTTAATTAAATGGTTGACATTAAACAGTTTAACAATTAATTTAACTAAAACCTACATAATGAATTTTAAACAACGAAATAACTGCCCCTTAGATTTTGTCATTATCTACTAATCCGGTAAAAGAAATAGATACTACAAAATTTTTAGGTCTGATTATAGATAATAAGCTGACAATGAAACCGCACATTAATTATTTAGTGATAAGACTGAACCAATTTTCATATGCACTTATATGTTAAGAAAAGTGTCTAATATTAAAACACTCTTAACAGCCTATCACGGGTACGTTGCGTCTATTCTTAGATATGGTGTTATGTTCTGGGGCAACACAACAGACAAAACAATTGTCTTAAAAGCCCCAAAAGAAGTGTATCAGATCTATGTTTGGCCTAGCCTCAGACGAATCATGTATACCTTACTTTCGTGATCATAAGATACTTACACTTCCTTCAATATACATAAGTTAAATTGATAATTTTATCAGAACATACCCTCAATACTTCAAGGCATATCCTAACACGAGCCGTCATGCAGGTTCTATAATGGTAACTCGTAGGAGTGCGGGTCTTACTAGTAGAATGAGTGTGGACATTATGGGACCTATTATTTACAATAAAATACCTTTGACAATTAGAAATATAAGTGACAATAAAAGATTCAAAACCGCACTCAATGGCTTTCTTGCTGAAAAAGTATATTATGATTTAAGAAATTTTTTAAACGATAAGTTAAATATTTAGTTGTATATTTTTTTCGACATTTTTTATATTTTTATTTGACTTATATTTTTTGTAATGGATTTATTTTTATTTTATTTTGATTTGACTGACCTATTAATTTATATTCTAAATATTTATTGACATTTTGATAATACAATTTCTATATTTTTGTAATAACACATTGTAAATTTTCATATGCCTTTAAGGTGAACCATGGTGGCACCAACTCCTTTTCGATTTAAGATCTTAATATGTACCCATGTGTATGAAATGAAATAAATGAATAAATAAATACACTCAACTATCAGATTTAATTACTTTAGTCTAGTCTATGGTCGCCCTTATTGAAGGAAATTAAAAAAAAACACATTTATAAAATTAAAAACAACATTCCTGAATTCCTGACGGTGTCTAAAGAAAAACATTCTTTAACACGATTGAAGATGTATCAAAAGAAGTCATAGGTATGGAGAACTATGCTTGGGATAGGAATTTACTTGCTTTATGTATTCATTTTATTACAGGAGTAAAGTTAGAGCCGCACGCGCAGTTCGCGCACCTCGTCTGATAATCGAGCTAGGGCGCACGCAGACCACACCACTTATGATTATGCCAATAATGCCAATGTAGTTTATGAAACAACAAAACGATTTGTCACTTATTTTGTTTGTTCTGTTAGATTTCATGGCCAATCATTTAGTAAATGTTTGATATAACAATGCAATTGTAACATACACATACGAGTACATATTTCAACTGTCCCAACCAAACCGTGTTCATTTTTGGATTAAATAGTTAGCAGAGGTGCGGTGGTCGGTACCCGTCCCGAGCCCGAGGCTAAGCGCGGCGCGGGCGCAGGCGGTCGACGACATGAGCGAGCGCGTCCTCGCCCGCGGCTGTGGGTCAGTCATTGGCAACCACTTGCTGACTGTGGACCGAACTCATACATCTTCTGCATGGTGAATATCAGATAAATAAGTTATTTCTTTCTTGTGTTTTATATCTAATGGAAGAAGGTTACAATAATTATGTTTTAGTGAAGTCACGGAAGCGGGCGGAAGATGAGGTCTATCTGGATATGTAAACTACCTAAAGTCCTGAATACTCGAGTGAGAAGACCCCAGCCCAGCATCTAGCAGCGGGCGCGCAACGACCCGCCCCCCGCGCTCGCTCACGACCTACCTTATCTCTCGTGTCATTTTGCTCGCAAACTCTCTGTGCCCACTAATATTTATAGCAATTACCAACACTTCATCTTGATCGCACGGCGCACACTAACCACTTGAATATACATATAGCGAAGGGGTATTTATACGAACGGGGGTTGTTCTAGACGTCTCGGCGAACAACTTTTAAAAATTCTAACATTTCGTTCGAAGTTATTGTATGAAACAGCTGATTTTCAAGTAAAAATTCCCTCAGAATTATCGAAAAAAAAAGTTCAAATTTCCAAAAGTCGTAGAACAAAAGTTGCCTAGACGTCTACAACAACCCCCTTTCGTATTAAAACCCCTTTGCTGAAACACATTGTATACAAGGCGACTAATTTGGTTAGTCGTCGTTTTATCTGTCCTAACTTAAAAGTCTATTCAATACCAAATGTCAGTGGTGTTTGCCTCAAACACGCTTCAAACAACTACGTCATCATCACAAATATTTCGCGGATCGAGCGATTGAATTGGACCTTTAGCTTTGGGTCAAACCTTCCCAGCATTTTGAAGCTTTTTATATTCAAATCCGCGTAAATTCGACTAGCGATAAAACTAATCATAATAATTTATCTAAAATGAACTTTGTAATGACGGTGGGGAACCCCATAATGCAGGTTATCTGCCGCGGAGAGCTGCGCATACGCATTATGTTAATTACGACCTTTTCTCTCGGAGTTAAGTTTAATGTCAGGTGACCGTCACATGCAAATTATAATGGACAGGTTCAAGACAGATACACACACAAAGACAAACAAAGAGAACCTCTATATTATTTCTTATTTATTAAGTTAACGATTGACCCAGTCCAGTCCAGACTCCAGTCGATAAAGGTATTAGGTATGTAGGTAAGGTACTATAGAAATATCGTTTGTTAATTAAGTTACTCGAGGCTTCATGCTTCAAAATATTTATCGAGTCTCTGACACGATATATGAAGAAGGCCTTAAAAAATTAACGACTTCGTGACCTTCAGTCTTATCAATTGAATCGAGATGCTCGTGAAAATACAAGAGTAATCACCAGGACCTGGACATAAACTTTTCGGTAAAAATAGAGATCCTTATTCAATTTATTAAGTTCATAATGTTGTATGAGCATCATTTTCAGTAGATAGATACTGAGAGCAAGATGGGCGAGCGATATAAGTGGTCCGTCGTCGTGCGCCCGCGCAGCGCAGCGAGCACAGCGCTGCATTACTTATCTCGCGGTCTCGATGTGAAAACATTGATTAATATTGTAATGAGTGCGATCAACGACGACGCCGGGCGGGGCGGGGCGGCGGCGGGGCGGCGGGGCGGCGGGGCGGCCTCTACCACGGCGTATACTTGAATATTTATATTATAAAAATACCTTAACAGGCCCAGACATCTTTAGACCGACAATGTGTTGCCAAATGTTAAATTTAATACTGTTTGGTGACCTATCTTGCATGCACAAACTCTGGAATATTTGAATGGAGTCGCTTTTGAGGAGCTCGGTGCTTATATTCACTGGTCCTTAAACGACACTAGATTGTCGTCTGTAAAGACCTGTGTCATATCACCCAGGTCTTTAAAGTGGAATAGACCGAAATTTACAGGATATTTTAGATCGTTCTGTGAAAATATATTGGTACCTAACCTACCTACTCGGTCCACGACAAAAAATCTTTTCGTATTTGAATAATCTTAGTTTGCTGTGTGCACCACGACAATCCATTTCTGACACTTCTACCCCATAAAAGAATAATAAGGAAGTATACTAGTAGTTATAATACCTCGCATGTGTCATTCTTCACTCTTTGGACTATCGTTGCACAGAATTTCATTTAAATCCGTTTAGACGTTAATCGGGAACCAATAAACAAAGTTTTGCATTTTGTGATTAAAATTATCAGTTGTCAAATGTAGGTAGGTGCCAGGCTACAGGGAGGGTGACCGCGGTCAGTAATTGTGTATAGTTTGGGATAATGCCCTGTGTCGGTCGTCGTCGGTCGACCGCAATTATTGTGATGCGCGCGCGCAGCGGTCGGGGCGGGAGAGCCGTGATTTGCGTACGCGCATATCCAACGTGTTATATCGATATAGTGTTTGTGAATACAGAGGGACAATTGTAATTAGAAATTACTGAATTGTAGGAGTCACTTCTAAAGTGCCTCGAATGCTGCTGTGTCAGCATTGTTACACATTGCCAGACTCTTGCAATACTTTTAAGTGTCAGTAGTTCGATTGGGGGAGAGGATCGAACTGTTGTTTTGTATTTAATTTCGGTAGATCGATACACATAAACAAAATACTGTCGATAAAAAAGGAAAATCTATAGTAAGACCTAATTTTGTCATTATTTCATCATTCAACCAGGCAGACTGATGTGAGGCACCGATTCATGGTGGACATACCAGACGTCCACACTAAGCGTTTTGATTCGTCATTTCTTATTCACACTGCAAGGGAATGGAATCGGTCTTTCCTGACTAGTATATAATTTGGGGGTCTTCAAGTTGCGAGTGAATAGGTATCTTCTAGGAAAGCGTGCTAAATCTTAGGCCACATCGTCACCAATCAGGTAGGTGTGATAGTGGTCAAACGCTGACCTATCCTACCTATTATATGTAAAAAAAACAGCGCACTCCGGAAGTGCAGGCAGAAGTGAAAACAATAAACTTGTTATTTCTCATAGAATATTTCTTGAAACGATCTGCTACTGCCATCTAATAGCACTCACTTAAACAAATATAGTTTATTTTTTATTCGCTAGATGGCAGTAAAAAATTTAAATCAGCGCCATCTACATTCGAATAGCGGTCTTTCTAGAAACTAAGTTTCTCAATTTGTGTAATAGATGGCAGTATAAGTTAAACAAAAAGACTAACACAAATAAAATCTCATCTGTCGCGTCAAAATCTGTCGCGAGAACGGCTGAAAATGCTCACCCACAAAAGTGCCCAACGCGCCATAAGAAGTTTTCACTTCAAAAAACTGTTACATGTCACTAAGTAAAACTGGTAACGAAAATCGATTTTAAATCTGGTTGACGGTTTCACTGTAACATACCCGATTTGTCGTACTGTAGCATGTTGTACAGCTTCACTGTGACCGAGGAGGGATAATAACTCGGGCTGCGCACACTGTCTCCCTTAAATTACATGCTAATAACATGCACCAGCTCCACAGGCACAGGCACGGCAGTATTCTCTACTTTATATCATTACTACTCGAGAAATGAACGCTCGTCCGCGACGATTATTATAAAAATGAACTCAGAGGTCCCTCTCGAGGTGCGCCCAGACTACTTACTATACAGACAGATAAGTCTGTAATCTGCAGTATTAGAAGTACGCTTTTCTATACATAAATATGTGCTGTGTATGTGCTAGAGAGACTCACTGTACAGTCTGTACAGTGAGTCTCTCTAGAGTAACCCAGACGGTTCAACTCTAAGTTAATTTTTTTAATAATCAGGTGTTGCTGCTAAAAGTATAGATAGGTCCATGGGTCCCGTTGGTGGGACCTTCAAATATTTTTTGATATTTGGAACAAATTAGAACAAATGTAAAGCATCCGTTGATCCATTCATTCTGCCACCCCGTCAAGCTAATGGGCACATCAGCTGATTTATCTTTAAACGCATGATTTAAGCTTAAAATAGTCAACAGTTTTATATCGGCTAATATAAGATTGGACATAATTTTGATGACTTTAGAAAAAATGATAAGCTTGTTTTTATCTTTTTCTTCCTCGAGTATTATGCACTGGTAGGTAGGTACCATACCATTATCCATCAGTCAAATAATATCTACCTACTACCTAAGAACATTCCATACCGGTAATGGCAAAGAGATATAAAGTAACAGCAGCATAGAGAGCACCTCTGAACCCTTACAGTTTCATCAATGTGACAATTAGCTTTGAAATACTTCAAAATGTGATACAGAAGTGCTCATTACTGCATTTGAAAACGATTTTTCTGAGCAAAGGGTAGAGATGTTACCTCTTTTCAATTGTAGATAATTGTAAATATATTTGGTCCGTAGACAGTCTAGTACAGTTTATAGGTAGAGGTAGTATTTAATGATAGTTATGTAAGGTGCGCCATTTCCCTGCACCGCGCACCGCGACCGAGACCGGGTCATTATGTAATCATCGGAAAGCGAGCGCAGCCGCGGGTCGCGACTCTACTCTATTAAAATGAACGGCCGAGATGCGCAAACGCAGGGCACCCCGTACCATACTAGTGATGGGACTAAATTGTACAATAATATGTAGTAATTAAATGAGTAGCATTAGCAAATATTTGGACATCCTCATCTCTACAGCAACACGACACCATGATACAAGGCGCAGGCCCTTAGTCAGCTTCTCAATTAGTAGGTACTACACTAATATAGGTAAGGAATACTACCTTCCTTTAGGAAATCTAGTCTAGTTCACGCTGGGTCTCCAGCTGCGCCTGCGCAGCACGACGAACTTGTAATTTAATACAATCATTTCTTAGGTATGTACTTATTGAGTTTTATTTAATAAATTCAAATAATGTTTACAAAATCAATCAAAATATAACTTTATGTTAATTAATAATAATAATTGTTTGAAGCGGGAATCGAACCTGCAACCGTATGCGTCGCAGGCAGGTGTTTTCCTGGAGCACCACAATGGTCGTCAAAAGTATCTATTTAGGTGAAGAGATAACTCGCAATTTGTAAGTTACTTCTAATCATTAAAGAAGGAAACGTACTCGTAAACGTATTTTTTATAGCAGATAGTGCCCCAGCCCTAGTAGAGTCGTGTGAGATGCGCCGGCGCACGGCGCACGTCACTGATTGGATTTAGTTTAATAACCATAAAGCACCCGCGCCCGCTCTGTAGGTACTGTAACCTCATATTCGAACCAAATTGCATCGAACTATAAATATTGTGCAATTATATGAGTGCAGGCCGAGGATATCTACATAATTTATTGTTTACAGGATTCTATGGTGAAATTATGTACCGGTATGGTAGTTTATTCATGCCTCCTATAAGGTACCTGAGTAAGTACCTACCTAGGTACCTGTAGGATATGGTTATAGTCAATTACTAAATTGGATCCCGTCATTATCTCATTGAAATTCTATGTGAAAATATAACTGTGTCTTAACTAGTAGATAGGTAGGTACGTATAGGCTTTGATCCTGAGTTATGAGTAGGTAACTAATGTACTATTTAACGTCAATAACGTGTTAATAACAATGAAGGTAATCTAAGCATATTTGGAGTGATCCATGCGTGTGCGCATGTTTGCATACGTAATGTCAGATAATGGCTGACGTTTGGCTCCATTATGGCCGATCCGCACACAACAGTGCCGGCACAGTGCCGACACGTGGTATTCAGTAACGTCAGTGTCAGTGACATGACTGACATCACTGAACGTCACGTCACTGACGAGTACGGATAGCCTAGTACAAAAAGTCCGAATAGAAATTGATAACTAAATACATACTAAGTTTATGCCGGCTACACGCTATGTAGAGCTCTTGTGAGGGGCAGGACCATGATCGATACAACTCGATCGAAACGTCGGGTACACATTAAAATCAGCAGCGTAGCTAGGTGGACAAGGGCCCCGGTGCATAGGGAAAGAATCGGGCGCTCCCTCATCCCCTCTTTCCACGTTGCTTAGAACATATATTGGTCTTCAAAAGGGTCCGGACATTTAGTATGGGAGCTTGGCATAGTGATTGATTTTGCGCTACCTCGGTCTCGGAAACGGAATATTTAATATAACGTATTATCTTATGATTTTCCAAAAATGCGCGGTGCATATTGAGAGCCATACGTATTGATAGAGGGCATTACGGCGAAAAAAATCTATTTTCTCTTTTTCTTTTATGCTCCTCTCTTTTCAAAGCTGAGGAGTGCACTGCACCTCCTTGCCCTGCGATAGCTACGCCGCTGATTAAAACAACTAGTAGGTAAGTAGTTATAAAGCGATCGTGACCAGAGTTTGTAGATGTTTTAATAGTTGAAAATACAGCTTCAACGTATATCAAGAATAAGCAATTGGTTGCCAAGAAATACTAACAAAGTTTTTTGTGAATTATTATTTTTATTCTTGTTTGGGAGACCCCATTTGTACCTGGTGCATGATTGCCTGGTGTATAAAATAAACTTTAGATAAAGAGATAAAATAAATATATGCAGAATGCATGAGCAGCATGTCCAAAACTTACTTATTTCAATATTTTCGGTTTTTAAGTAGGGATATATTATTTAAATAGTAGGTTTTATTATAAAATGAAATATCTACCTATTTAACGTTGTAAGTATTTCCATACTTGATGACAAAAAGTGTGGTCGGAAGTCAAAATGTCGGTATGCGATGCGCGCGCGCATTGCAGCTCGTTCCTGGTAGCGACCACCGACAACCACTGGCTGGAGGGACTAGAGCTACACAGTGGAAACGGAACCCGGAGGGACAGAGTACAAACTGTACGATCGCTAGCTGGTGCTTCGAACGAAAATAACATTGTCGGGAATGATCCTGAGTAGATACTTAATAACATTTAGCAGCAAAGCTTAAGAGTCTCCTTGGGAATGCGTATCCCAAACCGGAGGAATATCCTTCCTCTTAATGGGATCACCGCTTTCATCGACCACTACTTCAAGGAGTACCTAAGCAACAATAAGGTAGGGGTAAACACAAAAGATTCCACTGGGTCAAAGTGTTGCTGGCTGTGTCAGCCCCCGATGTAAGATAACTTTTATTTCAATATTCCGACGGGATCGAGTCGAGACTTACTTGGGTGCCATTGGGTGGATACCTACGTACCTATATACCAAATTGAAACGAGACTAAAAATAATACACATCAATGAAATCGACGAAATAACAACCGCAAAACAAAACGTAGCAGTAATTAATTCACCAGCCGAGGTATTCAACTCATTCACAACCCGCCGCGACCTTACCCGGTGGTCGTCACAACCAATTACAATTAAAGAAACCACTTTCACACGACTAAAGGTCTTCTTCCACTATACACCAGTAGTGTATGTCAGTAGGTATATATATCAGGACGACAACACGAGACGTTTTCATACAAATAGTAGGTAAATATACGATTCAGTCACTAATCCCTTATATTAAAATAAACCCTTATAAGATCACTTTCTTGTCTGTCTGTTTCTTTAATAATATTATACTTACCTACTATTTTTCTCAATTCATTTTATTTCTTCTAAGCTGTACAAATTCGCGCTTTTTTGAAACTATCTAGTACCGAAACGCTCGATTGTCTACGCTCGCGCTCTGGGATCTAATCGTGCCATAGTCTCTACTCTATGGTCAAGAGAATACATTTATTTGTACCCGGTCAGGGAAGGCAAAGATCACTAAGTGAGCTCATACAGCCTCAACCTATACAAACTTCGTCGATATTACTGGACATCTTACCACTGATCTCACAGTATTTTTCAATCCGATACGATGGGGCTGCCATCTATCGAGGCATAATGGAACTAGTTATTTAGTGAGCTCTGTAATATATCAGCCTCAATATTGTGTAGGTATATGGAGTCAGTACCTATGTACCGAGACACCCACTAGGTGCAGGTGATATACCTACCTGCTGGACCTGTACCAAGGTGCAGGTGGTTGAATGCGCGTCGACCACAGACATGGATATAGCTAGATAACGCAAATGTATGTACTTCGCGTGTCCGAACCCCGACCAAGCGACAAGGTTGGTCGCCGCTAACTTTAGTCCTCACGCGTTGATTATTGCAGCCGGACGGCCGCAAAAACTAAAAAAATGCCTCATTGCGTGATAATTAACTGCAATAGCCCAAAAATTTCGAGTACCCAAAGGCAGGAACATATTTCCTATCACAGGTAAGTTATTTTTAAATCATATTATGCGTGAATTCATATTAAAACTGTTTTTTTAAGTATTCCAATCTGTGTGTGAGTCCCAGAATATACCTAACTATAAAATAACGTTAAGTAAACTATATTCACATAACATTGCCGCGTTTCCTTTGAACTTTTGATCTGACTTTGTGTGTTAAGAGACGATGAATATCGGAACAAGCGATACTGTCGCGCATCACTTCGACTTCGTGATACAGGCAATTTCTCATTCGTCTGTCAAATCTAGCGACTAGTGTTGTTCGTTCTACAACTATATCAATAATCGATTTCGGACAGACGAATGGTATTAAAAAAACCCCAATTTTAGTACAGACGTTCAACTTGACCAATTGGCTTTACCTATTCATAGGATCCTTTGCCTTAATTTGTGAAAAAAGTTGGCTACCTCAGAGATAAACGCCATCTAGTATGTATGTGTACTGGCAACTCCTCGAAACTCTCCCATTCAAATATATCATTGGTCTGTCTATATCATTCGTCTGTTAGAAAATCGACATCACAATATCGATATCATTCATATTAATCGATTTATAATTTTTATAGGAATCGGTTTAGATTTCTCATCACTAAATTTCAACTGTGACGTCACAGTAGGTGTTAAAAAGTCGGCACGCTTGGTTTTAATACAAATTGTGATACTTACGTTATCTAGCTATATTCATGTCTGTGGCGTCGACCTTTATTCAAGACTATCTGCTAACTGAGGTTTTATTCGCCTAAGGCGTAGTAAGTAGGAATATATCAATAAAAATAAAGATTAAAGTTTAGGTTATTCTCAGAACTCCACCTGTTCACGTACAAAGTGTCATCGCGATTAGTTCAGTAGTTTTTGTGTGAAAAAATAACAAAAATAAACGTATACATCTATAACGTAAAAGTATGATAGGATTTTGGATTCAAATGTTTCCCGAAATTCCCGACAACGAGCGGGAATTCATTCAAATACATTTGTGTGGAACATTGTGGTGTTTTTGTGAGGATCCGATTCGCGGAGACCTCCGGGATTGCTACTGGTCATGACTTTTCTTGCTAATGGTAGGTAATGTAGAAGCAGGTTTTTGGAATATGTTAGTTAGATACAGAGATTTATTCTAAGAGCGGGCATTATGACAATTTTCATACTAAAACTTTGATCTTGTTTTTTATTCGCATGAAGGACACAAACGTCACACTAGAGAGAAAGCTATTAACCTGCTATCTATGATATTTAGAGCGTTTTATTATGTATTAGAATGGAGTAGGCTCACCCACTGGCCAGCACTTACACCTCAGCGTAGAAGACCGTGTCCATATGATAAAAAAAATTAAATTAAAAATTTAAAAAACCCCCGACACAAAATAATAAAAATAGTATAAACGTAAAAAGCCAAAAACAAGCAAAAAAAAAACTATGAAAAAAAACCACAAATAGAACAAAAAAGGTATAAACGTGAAATCCTACAAAAAGAAAAAAATAACCCCGAAATTATAACCCTACGTAAGTACCTACATGTGAATTTTTTGATTAAATATTGTTGCGTCGGGGGACCGCTCTTTTTTCGAGTCAATCATTGAATGACTCGTCATTAAAATTTTTGTTTTAGCACTTATTTGGATCGTGAAGTTGTGTGAGTATTTAGTTTTTATAAGTAGTTTCACTTATCATTTTAAATACTTACTTTAACATTTTCGTTGAATGAAGGTGTTTTTTTATAGGTAAAGAGCGGTCCCCCGACGCGACAATATTTAATCAAAAAATTCACATGTAGGTACTTACGTAGGGTTATAATTTCGGGGTTATTTTTTTCTTTTTGTAGGATTTCACGTTTATACCTTTTTTGTTCTATTTGTGGTTTTTTTTCATAGTTTTTTTTTTGCTTGTTTTTGGCTTTTTACGTTTATACTATTTTTATTATTTTGTGTCAGGGGTTTTTTAAATTTTTAATTTAATTTTTTATTTCATTCTTTTTTGTAGGGACTTTTTAATTTTCTTATTTCATTTCCTTTTTTTAACCCTTAACAGTTATTTTTTATTAAGTAGTTCCTTTTTCTAGTACCTACTTTCTTTACTTATTCAACTTTTGTACAAGTAGGTAGGTATTTCATAGCTATTAATATCAGAAGTATACGTAGAAGAAGACGTCTAGATCTAGGTTTTCTGTACATAATATAATAAATAAAACTGGGACTAGGGAGAAACAGACGGACATGAAAGTGATCTTATAAGGGTTCTTTTTATTACCTTTTGAGGTACGGAACCCTAAAAGTAAAAAAAGATCCAAACGAAGCCAAAAGACGCAAATTAAGTTGATACCCCACTCGGGCATATCGGCTTATATTCGGTTGTTAATCTTGTATTTTATCCCCCATAACTTTCAGACGGCTCAACCGATTTCGATCAAACATAGCTATTTGTTATGTACAAGTCATGCCCTTTCATTTGATACCCCACTCGAGCATATCTACTTACATTCAGTTTTAAATCCAGACTTTTACCCCCCATAACTTTCAGACGGCTGAACCGATTTTGATCAAACATAGCTAAGAACACTCCCGACTAATTCACCTTTCAAACAAAAAAAACTAAATCAAAATCGGTTCAGCCGTTCGGGAGCTACGATGCCACAGACAGACACACACACACACAGACACACACACAGACACGTCAAACTTATAACACCCCGTCGTTTTTGCGTCGGGGGTTAAAAACTCACTCGACAAATAATCCGTGACACAAGTGTTCCTTCACCGCTAGCCCTTATCCAATAATAATTTAAAAAAAAACAATCGACACAGTCAATTCTCCCACCGACATCATGATTAATATAAGTATAATTAAGTAATGATTGTAAAAAGTATTAAAGTAAATATAAATGGGTAACAAATTAATCAGTAAACAGATAGTCGATCGGCCAGATCGGAGACGTGATGTGAGGATGGGGGTCGCGCGACGGTCGACGGTCGATGGTCGATCGTAATCGCCTTGTTAATACAATTAAATGTCCATTGAATGATTAAAGGTCAACGCGCATACTTCGGCTCGGAAACATACAGATATTCGGACATTGAACTCAGGTAAGGAAATAAAGAAAGAAAGCGTTAGTAGAAAGGATTATTCCCTGCCTTCCGGTTGGAACTCCGATCGGTAGGATAATAAGGAGAATATTTCCTTCCGTTACTCCGATTTATTATTGTATACTCGTGTATAGTCTAATCTCCAAAGTTTAATAAATTGTTCCTTAAAATTAATTATCGCAGTAAAGTTAAGAAGCCTAGCAATACAATTTAAAAGAAAATATTGAACAGAAGAAGAAGAAAAATACTCAAAACACAAGTAGGTATATACGCCTCCTAAGGCACTGTATTAGATAGAACTATTGTAAGTAAGTAGGTATATCGTTAACTAGGTAGCTAATCAAATAAAGACTGAATAATTAAACGTAATGTGATTAATGATCTTTTAATGTTGAGAATTTAATCTTTGCAATTTAATAAATCATTTTAATTTTAATTTTGTATGCCCAGTGTGGAAAACCGTTGTGACTAAGTATTTTAAGCATTACACAGTTTGACAATAAATGAATTCTATTATATTCTAGGTAGGTATAATAATATTTACTCCCGTTTTGGGTAAACTGAACTAAAAATAACCTTCTTTGAGTGATACTGATAACGACTTCCGTCAATTTCCTTATTTGCCAATTATTTGCTATTTATAATATCGTATTTCATCAAACTGCTCGTACTCGAATACTCGTATTGTAACACTGACACTGTGACGATTCAATTATCGTATCGTATTATATTTTGAAGTGTTCATGTTACATTGTCCAATAATTACAAAAGTAAAAAATCGACAAGTTGTACACAGGTAGGTAAATATGTAATCATATTTTGTCGTCTTAGGTATTTTTGTTTTAGTTTGTGGCTACAAATAGTGTAGTAAGTAAACTTATGGTTTATCTTTCTAAGAGCCACGATGCAACGTCTAGGTAAACTCCACAAATTCCACTAGACGTGACGACTAGCTGCTGGCTGGGTGTCAGCCAGCTCAGTCGCAACCTGCAACCAGTGGTGTACACTTGGCTTTATAATTCTGCGTGTTTATTTCATATTTGATATGTTAATATAACACATAATATTGTTGAAGTAAATGCTGAAGTATCATACGATTAAACAAATAACTTGCAATCTACCCGTAGTTATACCACTATCCAGAGCCATCACGCCCCGTCCGGCGCGGGCGGCGCGGGCGGCAGGGACAAAGACAAAGGACATTCATATCAATTGAACACCAGATAATTTACCAATTAATCGTGGATCAATGCAACTGCAATTGACTCGCATCGCCGATGGGTTGATACCATCGATCGTCACCACTTTACAATGCCGTATTCAGAGGTTAAGGAACCTTTACTCCAAACATTATTAAGATAGTTAAATAATTACGAGTTGATTGCATAACGGTAAACGCAAGCATCATATTTACATAAAATCGGCCGGTGGTTTAGAGTTGGTATGTTTTATATTTTCCTGCAAAAGTGATGGTCAGTGAGCTGTTGTTTGATCGTGTATATATAGTTCCTAGTCTACGGTCTCAAGACATAAACAACGATTAGCACGACTTTTGTCATTTCCTTTTCTTGTCAAGTGGATAATAATAGGTAAACCTACGTAGATAATCATCAAATAACTCTTAAGTCATAAAACATATCTACGCTATATTTAAACGAGCTATTCTTGTAAATACAAGGTGTCCCGTAATGAATGGATAAGCGGGCACCTACGGATAGAGGACACCTGTGCCGGTTCAGAAAAATGAAAGTTATGGTCTAAGAAAGTGTCTCGGTATCCGAGATATCCGCCATTTTCGAAATTTAAAAAAATTTACTGCCTTTTTTATGTTTATTGATTAATTATGATGCAAAATTAATTCCTATTAAATTGAGCCAGAACTGGCTTTTCCCCCTATTTTGCCTTAGTGAATTCGGGGAATTTCAAAACTAATATTTCTTAAATTATTTTATTAGAATAAAGTATATTTTAGTACTACTTTTATTTAATACAAGGGTTCCGTTTTTTGCCCTTTGGCTACGAAATCCTAAAAAGCATGCTCTGGCAAATTTTAATAGAAATTAATTTGGAATTAGATCCATACCACGTATTATAACCATTTCAGAATCTCAATGAAATAGGCAACTTCTTTTTTATTTGGCACTAGAGTGACGATACATTTTTTTTACAACGGGAAAGGTTAACTTCTGAACCGGCAGAGTGTCCTCTATCCGTAGGTGCCCGCTTATCCATTCATTACCGGACACCCTGTATATGTGTAATCAGGATCTCGGAAACGGCTTCAACGATTTTTATGTTTAGTATGTCGTTCGCTATCGGTACAATTTAATAAGCGAGGTACTAAACCTATTGCGGCAGCACGTCACGTTTGCTGCAGGCGAGACGAGTTTCACTCTGCCTGCAGACCAAAGGGTTTAGTTAGACTGTCACGGCAACCAATGATCGATACGGGGTTTGACTAATTACATCAAAATCACCTTCCACAATACCACATTAAAAACCTTCGTCTTGAAGTACTCGTAACGTAGGTGTGGCCAGAGTGATTCGTGATTCACCTTCCATACTTGGTATGCAGTTATATTCAGTGCCTAGAACATCTGAATATAAAAGCTATAATATAATGCCTAATTAAATCGCAGGCACAATTATCGAACAACAATGGATGCAGGTAGACAACCATCGCGATTACCATTCAATCAGTGGAGTGAGCGTGCGTGCGGCCGGGCGCGGCCAGCGAGCGAGCGCGCGCGCTGCGCCGGCGCCGCCTCCGTCGCGCCACGCCCACTCGCTCCCTCCCATCTCACTACCACAACACTACAAGGTAGAACACCTACAAAAATGTCCATTTTTCGTTTCATTCGTTCTATGTCCACTTCCATAAACCTCCTTTTCTGAAAATGTCCTCTTCTGGTAGAAAAACATCAGATCCACGAAGAGTGCTATTAAATCCCCCGGTGGATTCCTGCAGTGGATC
The DNA here is from genome assembly GCA_907269075.1 of Idaea aversata. NCBI lineage: Eukaryota > Metazoa > Arthropoda > Insecta > Lepidoptera > Geometridae > Idaea > Idaea aversata. The sequence goes on from OU026088.1 coordinate 292,010, forward strand.
CTAGTGGAGTTGCAAGTGTTACAGGATCCGACCAGACCAATGGTGAATGAAAGTGAACTCATCTGGATTCGTTTTATGAACTTAAATTGTGTCGAAACGGGACTGTGACGAAAAGACAGACTCTTCTTACACACACAAGGTTTGCACCTGAGAAACAGTTCAAAAGTTCTATCTATACCTGTGTATTTTAGATATCTTTAGGTCCTACCCACTCTATGAAAATATCAAGTTTCTCTACTTAATTGATATCGACAAGTTGTAGGTAGGTACGTGTGTAAACGGCGGCGATTACGATTAGGTAGGTATATGAATGTCGTTTAGTTATCGAGTTATCAATAACATTTCCTGCCTCCGATCGATCTATACATGGTATGAGTTATTGGTGTCAGTCAGCACAGGCGCCGCAGCGGCGGCCGGCGGCGTCAGGCTGCTCGGTCTGGTCGTGTTGTACTGCTTCTTACTACGATACCTGTCTCAACTCTCCATGCATATAACATACAACAAAGTCTCCACTCCATATGACCGTTTCAGCACCGTCTTACACCGATGCAATGCACACGCTCTTGTAAATTCGTCGATATTCAGCAGCGAAATTCATCCGATTTTCTGAATTGAATGATGATATTATTCCTTTTTTCTCTTTTTCCACAGCACAACGAGGAACACAAATACAATCGCCATCGACACTTGGTGGACGTTACGGCATCCACCGTTCTCCCGCGTCGCTGCCCGCTGTTATCACAACACTACAACCTTCAAATGTTTAAGTCTAGAGGGAATAGCTACCTTCTACGCGAGCATGCTACATCCTTGACCCCATCATCGCGTCACCATCAGCACCAAACCAATCATAAACTATAACTTACTTAGTTAATTTAGTTAATTAGATCTAGGTACCAAATTAATAATATGAGGTGTTGTTTGTTCTAGGTAGTAATCTAGAAAACACTGATTTGAATATGTTATATCACATTACCTTTTGCAAAAATCTAAAAAAAGAAATCTATTTTTTTGTTACCTTAAAATCGGATTGAGTTCCAAACAACATACCTATAACAAAACACGATTAGATCAAGAAACCACGATGTCCCATACAAACTTTGCCCCCGCTCCCCTTTTTCACCCGTTAAGGAGTAGAATTTCGGAAAATCCTTTCTTATCGGATGCCTACGTTATGCAAAAACACACCCTCCAAGTTTTAGGTCTCTACGATCAGCGGTTTAGGCTGTGCGTTGATCCGTCAGTCAGGACAAAGCATTTAATATGTACGTTTTGGCATAAACTTATTGTGTGAGTGGTACCGTTAGGTCTTGCGTTGGTTAAGTACTTGGAATACTTGTCACCTGAAGGTGTGAGGGCACGACGACGCCGACGACGCGGACGTGACTTGATCAGCTCGAGGATGTAGCATGCTCGCCTTTAACGTCTCTATTCACTCTACACTCCAAGACTACAAGGCTGTAGTTTTAGGGGAATTTACAACAATAGGTATCTATCAATAGGTTAGGTACTGTAATACTGTTGTAGTAATGTACTAATAGTATTAATATTATTCATGATAATTATAATAAAGTACTTAATAATTCAGGTATTTTATCGTAAACGTTGGAATCTTATCTTTGAAATTATGCATAAAACAACACGAAATTACCTGATCCTGATAGGTAAATTAAAACATTTGCGTGGGTTCTATGAAACTAAATGAATCATCGATTTACGTCAATTACTTTAGGTAGGTATAGGTAAGTATATAGAGTTGTAATCAAAGACTTTAATATTATGACGTAGCACGCGCGTCTGGAAGATTCCTACACATTCGTCACCTGAACACCCCCAGACTCAGGCCATTGATTCCAATTCCTGCTCGCGATTTAGAATTTACTGTTGTCTGTGCTCATTTTACCAAATGTTTATTAATGTCTAAACATTAATACATATAATAATAGTACATACATATACATATAATAGTTAGTGATTTTCCCAATTGTTTGATCGTAATATGATTTCGATGTTAAAGGAAACATAAAAAAAAATGTCTTTTTTTATCCTAAAATTGCCTACCTAGGTACTCTATTGATTGAATGCCGCGTATGAAAAAATGTTGTCGAGATCGCTGCAGATCTTTCAGTCTCTGTGTAGGTATCAAGTTTCAAGTAATTTCATCGTCATCGACAACCAGGCACCTATCTATCTATGATAAGTAACAAGTAAGTATAAATATTTCAGACCCCACCTTAATTTTAATAAAAATCCCACAAAAAGAATTTACTTACGCAGATAAGGACAATCTTTTGATAAAACTTACACTTTCCTAGTAGGTAGGTAGGTATACAAACAAATACTACATAATAAGGTTATATTATAAACACGAAACTATGTAAAGTGTGTATGTATAAACATAAAATGCAAACACCTGCATTTACATGCATTTATATGAAGTAAGTCAACCAGGCTAATTGCGTCTATGGGGCAAATGCATCTTTTCGAATTAATTTAAAAACTGTTCAATCTATGTAAACTGCTGACATCTAGTTCTATTGTCTAAAACTAAATATTTTACACGTGGTTACTACAGATGGCGTAGTAGTTCATTTATTTAAAAAAAAATAGTCATTTTGTGTTTTGCATGGTTTTGGACAAGTCGACACTGAGAGAGGGAAGTCAGTAAATCTGTGTTAATCATATGTTTTCTTCAGGTGATTGTTTTTTATCAATTATGACTGTAATGTAATAGTCAATGGGTTGCTTACACATGCAGTTATTTTTAGTAAAAACACATTATTTGTAGAAATAATTACATTTTCATTTTTGAGGTTGGGATTAATGTGTTGGGGCAAATGCGTCCGCCTTTACGGGGCAATAGCGTCTCTGCTAACGCATTTGCCTCAAAACAGAAATCGTCAACCTTTTTTACAACTGTAAATTTTAAAAAGATAATATTAAAGCCAGCCATGGTAATATTAAAATATATGGACATTACAAAATAAACAGGAAATACATAACTAAATATGGAATTCAAAACTTTATACAACAAAGACTTGTATGGCCATGGCAAAATACTCATTTTATTTTGTCATCTAATTGTTTTGAATGTGGAGAGCCAACAAACACACCCAAATCCCTTATCATTTTATAATGGATGATATAAAAATTATAAATATACAAGTTATGTTGGAAAGCTTATTTTTCTGGTGTCCATTTTGCTCCATTTTTACTATATATATGAACACTATCCTTAGACGAATGCGAGTGTTGCCAAGTAAATATATTCATTACCTGCTATTTAATTTCATCGCGTAATCAGATAATATTTAAAAAATAGATTTTGATTTTTATTTAAAATTGTTTATTCATTCGCATGTCCATTCGTCATTCATGTTCATGACAAAATCCTTTGGGCATAGACAGTGGCACTACCATTTTTTACATAGGTAGCTTACATATAAATAGGTAGAAAGGGCGAGGCACTCACTTAAAAAGTTGACAACATCTGCATTTAGTATTTTCATAGGTATGGGGCTAATGCGTCTATCAAAATAGGCGCATTTCCCCCATTTTCCTAAATTGTTTTTGGCTGCGTCAATTATTATTTTTGTCTAGTTTAACTTTCACTCTATTGCACAGAAATTTGGCCCGAAAAAAACTACCTTATTTTCCTTACGAAAAGCTTACACTTTATGTACTTATTTAGGAAAGACGCATTTGCCCCAACCGAAAAAAATTAACTAAAAATTCAATATAAATAAAACAATCAATTTTACTTATTTTTAAAACTCCAGCGAAGAACTCACCCTTAGTAATTTGTACAAAAATATCAATAATATTGAACTAGAGTTTCAAAAAGAGGATAATTTAAGGGAATCGCTCATAATATGGCGATATCTTAGGTGATGGAGAAATATAACGCAATTACCCCGGTTGACTTACATAAAAAGTTATCATAATTACTTATATAAATGTACTTTCGTTATATTACCTTCTTTAAAATATAATTATTTGATTTACGTAGGTAAGGTAAATGGGCCGGGGGCTACTTTAATGTCCCACGGGATCGGGACTAACACGAGTAAAACCACTGGACGCAACTATACCACATCGATAACCTAAATAAAATACCAAGTTACCTGCCTACCTACTTACATAATCCTATAAACGCGAACCTCTATCAATAAACAAACAAACAGTTTATTTTCGCGAATATTTCCATCTTATCTTACAGAATAAGTTAAACAAACAACATAGATAAAACAGGTGGATTTTTTGTGTGTAAAGTATGTGGGTCATCGTCGCGTATAATATGTATGCGCGGGCGCAAGGCGACCGAGCGAGAGACGCTCGACGCGGGCGCACCTGTCTGTCAGACAGACACACACGTACTTTGCCATTCACAAGGTAGGTTGCCTATTTAAGTACCTACACATAGGTTTTACATTAAAAACGCTGTTGACTAGTCTAGACTGTTTTTTTTACAACTAGATTAAAAACACTGCCGTATCAAACAATGAATCGCATAAGGTGCATATAAGTGCCAAAAGCAAAATGACTTTCGACCAAAACGGAAAATCTAAATTATAGAAATTGTTGTTATGTGTACCGTTTGTAGGTGAAATAATTTCCTACATTGTAGTATAGGTAACTACCTAAGTAAAACACGAATATTCCTTGTCAGAGGAGGATCACAGCTCCCGTCCGCAGGAGTTACCTACCGACCACTAGGACCACGTGTCCCCTGGGTGGTGCTACACGAACTCAAACATTTACCGATACAAGTATCATTCTAATATCTATATAAATTACGTGTCACGTTGTTTGTGCGCAATGGACTCCTAAACTACTTAACCGATTTTAATCTTTGCATAGGTACCGTGTGCAGTTTGATCCAACTTGAAATATAGGATAGCTTACATCTTAATGTATCCCGATATTCCCACGGGATCCGGAGTTACGCGGGTGAAACCGCGGAGCGCAGCTATAGTAATATTATATAAATACACGCAATAAAATAGTGCGTATCAACCTCAGCAAACCGTGCTGGTATAACGATAAGTAAACCTACTTACCTATTGGTCAATGGATGTGTTTTTCACTATACTTAGTTCAAAAGCTTCGTTCTTACCTACAAACAAAAAATACGAAAAATAAATATTTACGAAATAGGGATCAATTTTCAAATTACACTCTTTTATAAATAAATAATTTATTTTCACAAATTTCTACTTCCTTTGCTTTGCCTGTCTGTCTGAAACGGTATCTCGCCTGAGCCACTGAACTAATTAAGATAAATGAAGGACATAGATTACCCGAACTTGGTCCCAGCACGCGGCTGAACCCGCGGGACGCAGCTAGCACCTATAGGTACTATAGATATGAATAATATAAGCAAACTGAATCAAACCTTATCTATGGAAATATTGACGCAATTTAAATAATAAGCAGGTATAATTGATAACAATGAGTAATGTTCCTGACGTGTTCAAGTCAATTCAGTGTTATTTACTGAAGGTTATCTTTCAGGTTTTATACACAACCAGCATGAATTAATGTTCTTCACAGATTATTATTATAATAGCTTACAATTACCGACATCATTTATCCAAGAACAATTTTCTAACATTACAGAAAAGCATATATTTTAAATACATGCTGTACCTATATACCTACCTGTAGGTAGGTATATCTAGTAAGTAAATTCCTCCAAGTTGACTCAGTCAAAAGTAGGTATATAGGAATCTTTACCCCGTCAATTCCAGTCAGTTTGAAACCACCGGCGGCGACGACCCTGAACCCGGTGGTTTCAACTATCCGAACCTAACCTGGTACCTACTTCAGTTTCATTAGACCAGGTGCAAACCTCACTTGAAAAGCTGCTGACTAATCTGTTCATTAATTACAATAAAAACTTTATTATCTTTATAACATAATCTATGGGTTACCTATGCAACAGATAAGGGTTTTATATACCTACCTACAATCCTACCACTAAATATGCTTGAGACAATGTTTACAAAGTGGATAATATTCTAATAACGGTCAACAAAAGTACAAATACAACAAATAGCTGTTATCGTTTCATAGTAGGTAGGTACTAAGTATAGTTTCACTTAAATATGGCCCTCACAACTCAAGGCACATTAGGTACTCATACATAATATTTTAAAGCTAATTAATGAATTATATTTCAATACACACATAATTAAATCACACCATATAAAACGAACACGCTATTTTAATTTGTATTTTAGTATGCATTGTAAATGTAGGTATTTTATTGCAAAAGCCGTGAAATAGGCAATTGAAGGCCGAGCCGTAGGCGAGGGACTCACTACCTAATACTAGACAGGGAATTGCCAATTCCGCCGAGGCATATAATTATAAAGTGCTTTTCTCAAAATAATGCGGGGAAATAAAACTAAAGTACCTTTTTCCATATTCTTTCATGTAAATATTTTTCTTTTGACTTCGCTGGAAGCAGGTTTTCCAATGCCAATTTGGCTTCCGATCTTAAAACTGATGAATATCCATTTCACTCACTGAACCGTTGGAACTAATTTTAATTTTAAAATTTATATTTTATTACTATATAAATAACAAAATCACTTAACGAAATCAAGATGACTTTTTAGCTCAAAGAGATTAAAAAATACTACGTAGGCTTTGCCGCTATTTTTTTATTTATCATCTTTGTCGAAAGGCAAACGCATGTATTGTTATACAGCCACGTAAACGTAATATTTTATAAAAGAGATCCAATCAAAGAGTATTAAATAATAACCCCAGCACGCCGCCGCGCTGCGCCGTTTCATACAAAATTGCAGTGCTGGAGCGTTGTAATGTTCCAAATTCAAAAAACGCTCCTTACCTGCTGTGGATATGATTTTATGTCCGATACTTCCCGTGTCCTTTTATCGAAAATAATGACAATATTTCCATGCATGTTTGAGAAAAATAAATTAAACCCTCATCAATTATTTATGGTTACTCCATTTGATCCCAAAATGGACCCTCCAATTAATTATTATGATATTTAAAACCGCGACTCTAAAATAAATTTTCCCCTGCCCCGTAGTCAGAGTATATAACGCGGCCATGAAATGATATAAAACCCATACCTGGCTCAAATCCATTTATCAGCTATCTCCGTGACACTACCACTTATCAACACAACTGTTCAATTTTGAATATTTTAAAATAATTAGCTGTAATTGCGTTATGTGACAAATGACCGACGATGCGCGACGCGTGACGCGATTACTAAGTACTTCATGAACGATGAATGAACGATCGGAATCAGTCAGGTGTCGTTCGCGTTTGAATATCGAATTGATATCTAATACAGGACCTATCCCTAATACAGGCTGACGATGTAATGTTGTAGGTACTTGTACGGTTTTAGAGTTCAATCTACATTAATTCAAATGAATTCATAATCAATAACACGACAGGTTTTGTCTAGTGTAAAGGGATATTGTAATTCAAACAAATTGTATTGTTTATGGCAGTAAAGATTTTACTTTACTGGTAGGTACTTTAATACATACTTTGAGATACCTTGTACGTGTTATTGATATTAATTCGATCTGATATAAAAATGACGTAGGTACGTACACCTTTGTGTTCGGTTAGATATTTAGCTTTAACGGGATGTAGTCATAATGAGGTTTAATGTTTTAATATTATCTAGTCTTAATTATTGCTGTCTCGTCATATAGTGATGTAAGTAACTACCTAGTCATAAAGCTAACCTAAACTAAATACCCCCACAGGTAACCCCGCGGTTTAGGCTGTCTTTTTATAATTGTTTCTTTAGTTATACTGAACCATTAAAATAAAACGTATCAAGTAACATTATAGAGGTATAGTACCTACCTACATATACCTAGTGAGTTTGAAGATTGTATTGTTTGTTCTATCGATATCGATATCGATAAGTAGGTAGGTATGAGATAATATGTAGAAAGTTATCGTGCGCGCAAACAGTTCGGGAAACGACCGCATGCGCAAGTGGCTTTGTAAATACACGTATAGATAGGTACTTGCGAGAAACTGTGCCGATCATTATCATAAAATATACATCTTCTACTTATATCATATTATTATTTAGTTATTATTATGATAAAAACATTACTTACTTATGTCCCGATCCCGTGGGATTACTGGAATAAGCCTATGTTACCTAGGTACTCTAGGTTTCAAATAGTTTCAATGCACTCGTCCAAGTTTTAACAAAATCGGACTACTAGTTTTAGAGTATATTCGTTACCGAATAAAAATATAAAAAATATTTACTCCTAACCATTATATTAAAAAGTGAAATATCGTAAAAGTGAATAAGTCGCATGACTTGAGCATTGATAACAAATTAAACTTTAAAAGCTAAGATCAGTACCTATTATATTCAGTGGTTGCTAATTGACCACGTAATTACCTAAAGCATTTTAACTTGAAAAACCTGAAGTTTGAGAAGCTCTACAATAACCATGGTCACAATAAGCAGACTGAAGGGGCTTTTTCGATAGATTTTACTAACAAAACTGATTTATCTACCAGACAGTTAGCCGAAACTGGAATGTACTAATGTACTACTAAGTATAACAGAGAGTGAACCCGTGCCGTAGCACATGTATAGCTAGTACTAGTAGTACTAGTACTAGTAAGTAGGTATTATAATTTAATGTTAAATTATTGTATAAAGTGAAGGCATTGTCCGATATTGTTTGTGCAAATATTTGACATCTTTGTATTGTTCAAGTTACAAGTGGAATTTATACAAATATTGATTCATTCATGATTATTCATTAGGTATTTCATTATTTTATAAATAAAACCAAATACTTATTCAATTATTTAATTTTATTATAGGATAGGTACACTAAAAGAACATTTTGCATAATTGCACATGTTTCAAAAACTATTTTGAGGGTTTATTTTATTAACTAAGGCATTTAAAGTGTTTCTTTAATTAGTTAGGTCGTCGCGAGTTTGAGTCTCACCGCGGTGCAAAATTCTGGATATGCATAATACTTGAAAATATTTCCATTAACTACAGTCGGCTGCATAATTGCAGCCCCTGGTAGAGATCGAAAATTACTACGTATAAGTAGTTGGAATGTTTTCATTCTAATAATTTTTGTTTGACAAATTGATGAGTTAGAAGACTTTAAACTTCAATTAAAGCAGGTGTCTAGTATCTTGCTTGTGTTGAAAACATTCTTATAACAGCCGTTTTACGGTGGGTCTGCAATTATGCAGCCGGCCGTAACTACGTTAATTGATTGGTTAAAAGGTAAAAATATACATTGTACGAATATATAGAGGCTTGTAATATGGGTGCCAGACAATGGATAGAATACTGAGGTAATATTATCACTTCATTGTACCTACCTACCATTATAGATGAAACGTCTATGTCAATAATATTAAACCAAACTCAACGATATATAAAATAGATAGACTAAATATTTAATAGGTAACTAAACATGCACATTTTAACATTCAACAAACATTTAAATATACCTATACACTCCATACATCTTCATAATCTTCACTATTCGTTACAGAGTGTACTATTCCCTTGCAAACCTAAGTGCACTTTTCTCGTGCATATTATTCTCATGCGTATGTTATAAGTGCACTATGCTGTGCATATTTTCCAATGCCAGTATTCCTGCACATGTTTTACAATAAGAACCTGGAAATTTTCATGGACATAACTAGTCACATTTTTCCTGTGCATATTTTAAGCTGCATTTTTCCCATCTTCAGTTTTCCTGTACTGTATTATCTAAGTACCGTGGTCCAGTACGTATTCAGCAAGTACCTGTAGGTACCAACAGCCGAGTCCAGTGGCCGATGGCCGTCTCCGCCGCGATACCTCCCTGGAACGGAACATACAAGGCATGTGAATCGCTGCGTCATGCTTTATTTCATATTAGACATTTTATTTATTGACTAGACGTATCCTACTGTTCCACTCGCCTCTATGCGGACATCTTTAAATATAACATTTAAAGTCCTGGTTGACTGACTGATATATCAACGCATAGTTCAAACTAATGGATGAATCGAGCTAAAATTTGGCATACAGATAGGAAAAAATTGTTATAGATATTTCTATTTCATGAACTCTGGGTATGACCATGAATAACTTATTATTGAGGTAAAGTATATATGCCTAACATACAGAAAATGCACAGTATATACCGCTGGATATTTCCGTATGTTTTCGGTGATAAATCACTTCAAAACAATACCTAATGAAGACACACATACTGGACATACTCTGACCACTGTATGAGTGTCGAGTTGAGTGTGGGAAAGGTCCGGTCGTGATGTAGTAACGTGGTAGTTAGCGTAACGCAGTAGTCATCGTTTAGTAAGTAGGTCTAATGACTCCCGCGCCGCCGCCGCCTCTACGCGCTGCGCCCGCGCACCTCGCGTGAGACCACACGGTAATTGGTATCGATTTGGGATACACTATTATTGGGAATGTGTCAAATATTTGAACATTTTGTGGAGAATTTTGTAATGTTTTTGTTTAAAAGGTTTCGATACGAATTATGATTAAAATAAATAAATAAATAAATATTTCAGGACATATTACACATCGCCATCCAGCCCCAAGCTAAGCAACTTAATGCTTGTGTTATGGGTGCCAGATAGCGGATAAACTACTTATATACTTTTTTTTTTTTGTAAATATATACATATTATACATATAGGAAACACCCAGAACCAGAAACAAGAATTTATGGTCAGCATAAATACTTGTTCCCGGCGGGAATCGAACCCGCAACCTTCTGCGTCGCAGTCGGGTGTTCGCCCGACGCGCCACAGAGGTCGGATTTACTTAAGGGCCTGTACCGAACGTCAATTATATTAAAATGGCCTTAAGTGGGTGAAACCGCGGGGCACTGCTACCTACAAGTATAGATGTTTCGCGTGAGATGTTACGCTCCGATAACAAATTTATCGCGTATATCGCGTCTCACAATAAAAAGTGCTCGTAAAAATATGACTAACATTCACTACTGCCCCCCCCCCCATCGTCCCCCCCCCTGTGAAGGGAGGGGTAGAGGAGGGGGTCCCGCGAGAAATAACACACTTTGTCTTTGAATCGCGTCCAATCGCGAGACAACGAAGTATTCAATGATTTGTTAAATGGATGTGGTATTATAATCAGAGACTTCTTTTCTTTTGAATGTTATTTCTTTGGGTTTGTTTAGGTATGTTATCTTGTCCTGGTCATATTTTTGTCCTACACTAGGTAGTCTAGGTACATGGTATCCAGATGTACAAGATTAAGTAAAAACGAGAAAAACTACAAAAAGTATCTAAATAATGTGTTAATTTTTCATACTGCCTACTAAATAGGTTTCTGATTTCGATCAGCAAGCTTAGTATTTACCAAAAGATCTTTTTCCTAATCTATTTGATTATTCCGCCTGGTACATCTATTCCTACGGAGGTATCCTTACGGTAAGGATAAGAGGAAAAACAATTAGGTAAATTCAATACCGTTGTTGCAGTTTTTAAGGACTCCACCTCGAGTCTGTTGTAAGGTATTTTTTAGATAATCTTTATTAGTCTAGTCTAGGATAAAGCCTCGCTGAACCCTTATTCGAATTAATACCACCTCAATATATTTCCAAGTTCCTAGTCCAAAACCTAGTCCTCCAAGGTTTACAATATTGTTAGCTAAATTGTATCGATATGATACAACGCGATATTCATAGAGATATAATACATTATATATTATGTATACACATCACAACCTTTGCAATGATGGCTACTAAACAACCAGCACACGTAAACAACTTTTTCTTGAAATTCAGTGAAATGTGTATTTCGAGAAACTGACATCGCAATCTAAATTACAACTATGTTAAGGAAAATGTACTTCACTTCATTATCATCACTACATAGTATAAAACAAACTCGCTTTCTCTGTCCCTATTTCCCTATGTATGCTTAAATCTTTTAAAATACGCAACGGATTTTGATGCGGTTTTTTTTAATAGATAGAGTGATTCAAGAGGAAGGTTTATATGTATAATACATGCTCAATATAGCCGTGCGAAGCCGGGACGGGTCGCTAGTTCTAAATAAATAGATATCGTAAGACATTGCATACATCACCATACTAGGCTTGTGATTTTGCATGTCTATCTTCCACCTAGGCTATCTCCTGAGCTATTCAAATATAAGGTGATATTTGTGAGAGCTCTCGGGTCGATCGAAGGCCGTCAGCTGCACCTAACGCCTGCTTCTAGGTACCACTAGGTTCCAGGTAGACAGCAATAGACTAGCAACCGGGACGAGACACGCGTTTCACGTGCCTTCCGAGGCCGATTGCTGCTGAGTCACAGACCACCATACCAGACCACCATACCTTCGTTGTTTTATAAAAGCTGAGATTTTCTCATGCCCCGTACACAGTTATGAACGATGTGCAATTATGAAGTTCAGACCTTAGTAGCTCGGAGAGTAGTCAGGTAGCAAAAGTGGAACTCAGGGCATGCGCTGAGAAATTCTCGAAAAATAACGAAGGTATGGTAGTCAGCGGGATCTTAGTCTAGTTGTCTCTATTGTAGTTTAAGAGGTATTGTACCTCTATAGGTATATTAGAAGGTATCGATAGAACGCAACAACCAAAGCTACGAGTAAATCGTACGTTCCATTCGATCTCTTTGTCCGAAACTCGGTCGTAACACTCCAACCGACTCGTAACGAAGATTACGTCTCCGTGATTGCTCACTTTTTTCGCGCCAAAATCAGGCTTTTTTTTATCACGGGATTTTACTTAAATATTATACGGGAAATGAGGTCGGAATCCTAACCTCATTTTAGGGGTTTAAATCTACGGGATTTGTTAAAAATGTGCTAGGAAATTGGTGTAGAATTACATTTTTTTGTTTATTGTTTTTAAATTAAATTCGGGGCCAATGAATAAATAACAGCTGTATGATTCAGTGGCCTGCAACACTGTACAGAATCCCTATGAAAGGGACTATGATATATTGAAGGACATTAAAGTTTACAATATTTTATTTATGTTTAGGTAAAGACATCAGTAGAGCTGGCGCTCGACGCTCGAAGCCACCTCGAGAGGTAGCAACTGCGGTTACTTTTGTCAAGCAGCCATTTTTACAAATGTGTCGTTAAAAACAGTCTTCATTTTCTTAATTTTACAAGTGATTTATTTGTGTTTGTGGAAATAGAGAGAATATAAGTTGGAGATTCTTTTGCGCTAATCGGTTATTTGAAATGTTTAGATATATCTGAGTAATGAAGCGAATAGCCCCACACATAGACAAGAAAAGTCATCAGTGTAGATACCATGTAGGTACTTAGGTACTGAGTAGAGTTACCTACCTATTTGAGTGTTGTTGATCTTCATTTGACGAGCATCGTTCACCCGATTACAACTATTCATTGTCACACTGATCGACCTCTAGGTGACGACGAGAGGACCCGGACGACGCCGACGGCATCGGCACCTGAAAATTACATACAGACACCAAATTAATATAATTCTTGTAACAACAAATCAAATCGATTATATATGTTTACTTAATGAAATGAGTAGGTATTTTTTATCGAGAACTAACACTCTAAATATTGATGATATTCTTCAATGAATATATTGGTAGTCGGGTGTTAATATAAATAATAGAATGAAATATAATGTATGTATTATTTAGTATCGCATATCAAGTAGCAAGTGATGCAGGGCGGGCGGGATGCGAGGTGCGGGCGGGAACTCTGCCCGCCCTTTACGAGCCATATTTATAGCTCACTCGGCGGACACTCGTTTTTTACGATATACATAAAAGCTGCCGTGAAAGATTTACGCCAAATATATTCCGGCTAATGCTGATTGCGCGCCGCGTTTCCTACTAATGTTATTGACGTTCGACGCTAAATATTATACTTTGATACCCTCCGTTGTTTGTTACGTTTTTTTCTCGAGATTTATAGAGGGAACGAGAGTCGTGAGATGACGTATATATTCTATTATCGAAGTATCGACGAGGACGGCCGTGTCCCGTAAGCCGGCCGACGGCCGACGGTCGATGATCAATTTTTTGATAGTGTCAGTGGTCGGCGACGAGTCATTTCATACGACAACGTTTGATTTGAGTCGCGAAATTCAATTTGCGGCACAATAGCTTGTGAAGACGAGGAGCGGGCGACGCCGCGGGCGAGCGCGGGTCGAGGACGACGAACACCCGAATAAATATTCGCTTTAGCGACTATCGGGCTCGCAACTCACACAATTACGGCGGAATGGAAAACCTTAGATAAATAAAATCGGAAGCGGTCCGACGGCTCGGGCGGGCGAGCCGAGGCTAGGGCGGCCCACGGACCCATGGACCCACGCCCCCCCCGGGGGAGGTTTTTTCGCAAGAAAAACGCGGAGACAGCAAACACAAACATCGGGCGAATGTAGCGAATTTCGAAAGTCTATTCGGTTTATTGACATGCGAGTTTACCGAGAGGCCGAGATGGCGAGGGGCTGCGACCCGCGCGCCATCTCCGCTTTACAATCAATTTCAAACGGAGAATATGTTTGCAATATGTCCGACTACCCTCCACACACTGCATGCGCCCCGCGGCCGTCGCTAGTGGACGCCCCGCGGCTTCGCTCGCTCCCACTTTAAACATTCGCTCAGGAATGTAGTCAGCTATTTACAAGGTAATCGCGTCGTCTCGAGGGGAAAACCGTTTTGAATTTTCCATTCGCCAATAAATGGGGTTCAAATAAGTGAACATGCAATTTTATGTTACATATTTGTAAGGGTTTATTTTTTATTATGGAAAAGTGATTTATCTGAACGATGTTAGGGACGAATCTTTCGAAAGAGGGGATTAGTCGTGTTAGTTCAATCAGACTGTTTAGGGTAGAATACAGACAACGGACTATTATATCGGTCAATGTGAAGGTAAACAAAAACACGTGTGAACGACTGCCTTCAGTCAGATTAAACTGTCGACGAGGTATCCGTCGATCAAAATGTATTTTGTCTGTGTTTGCCTGTAGGTATACCAACGATTAATTAAATCAGCTAAGTGTGCAGAAACGAACGCAAACAACAATAAGATTTCACTTAAATCTGTCGGTTATTAAGTGGTTATTGGAGTTTAATTAAACTAACGTGTTTATTTACACTACTAATGTTATATTAAAAGATATATTTTACCATAATATTTGCTAGTCTTGTGTAAATGATGCTTGTAAATATCCCGTTTTGAATAACATTTATGTGGTTATTAATAATTTCATATTTTTTAACCTCGTCCTAGTACCTAGAACCTTTTGAAGTTGACTTTTTCAGATTTGTAACAAAATCCCCGGTATGATTTACCTTCTTACAAAGAGGTTGTATTAGCTACATCTACTACAATTGTGTCGACTTGTCGTAAGATGAGACGTTCTGCACATAAACCTTTCACTGTTCACTCTTCCACTCTGGTATAGAGCGTTGGAACTGACACACGGACACATTTTGTAATATTTATTATTTCGCAGTTTACTTTGTAAAAATCAATTGACAGTAAAACATATTTGTACACGGTTTCAAAATCACTTTTGGATAATTCAGATTTCAGATAAAAAACCTCATTTAAATCTGTTTACTCATTTTAAAGCTACGTTGCATGTATACTACATACATACATACATACAAACAGACTGACATAGGAGTCAAACTTGTAACAACCCGTGTCGTGACCGGGAGACCGCGGCCTTGCACCGGTAACGTACACATTACTCCGGTAAAATTGAATGAATATTTCAAATTGGAAATAAAACTTGATTCGATGATAAAGTAGAGGCATGATAGAGCTATAAAAGTTGAAGGAATTATATTATAAAACGGGGAGCGAGGCGAGCTAGGGCGGGCGGTTATTCATGGGCGGGCAGCAATAAAGCACGCGGGGCACAGTGCGGGGCGGGCCGGGCGGGGGGGGACAGACAATTCATGATAGTGTTGTTATGGACATTTAGTTCAGTGCTCATTTAAATATAGTTGGTTTTGTCACGCAGCGCAGGCTATGTTGCATGGGTGGGTCACTGTTCCTGTTCAGGGCTTGAAATTGTTTTGTGAATTAACGCAAGTATCATTGTGGGGACTTTTAGCTCTTTTTATTGTTTGGTCTTTAGATACATTTGAAAATGAATTTTGTACCTATCTATATCTGTACTATTTACTTATATCTGTTTCCAATTTCCACTTTACAACTTTGACAATTTCCAGCAAGTATTTTAAAAGTTGCAAATGTTTATAAAACTTAACCTCTTACATATTTCTGAAATCCGTGATATATTTAAGAAATTGAATCGAATGTTTTGTTTTTTTTAAGTTATATTTTTATTATAAGTGCTAAAGAATATGTCTTGTCGACTATCAAATCACCACCAGCTGTTTCGGAAGAGACATAGTGAACCACCTTTCAACGACACTACATGCTGCGCTTCAGCGTATAATGAACCTAAGTATTGTCATTATTAAATGCTTGATTAGTTAATCATCATCATCATCATCATGTCAGCCCATACACGTCCACTGCTGGACATAGGCCTCCCCCATACATTAAGTAAAATATTATAATAACCCATAATGATGTAAAGAAACCAGTTTGTAATATAGAGTTAGTATAAGGTAATTGTGCACACCCATGATGCGAGGTGACCCCTCACAACGTAGCTGCGCGAGGTGACCCTCGCCTCGAGCGCGGGGTGACCGTTCCTCGGACCTCAGCGGCAATGTTTTCATATTTAACTCATAAATAAACCGGTATATCTCTACCATCTAGGTGGGTAATGAGTGTGTAGTGTTACCATGTAAACAATGACGCTTCATCAAGTGATAAAATATCAGAAAATTGACGATATGGTGCTACTTATTAACTATCTAGAGCAAGAATCATATATCAAAATTCTTTATTCATTTGGAGTCTTAAACAAGAAGTTAGGTTGTATCATTGTCACTAATACTAGATATAAGTGTGAAAGTCTATTTGTTTGTTTGTATTCTCTTGTCACTCAAACATCTTGACCAATTTCGATGATTGGCAACTCTATACTCATATCTACGTTTTCTGTAAGTATCGCAATAGATATAGTATTTTTTAAAGTAGTTCCAAATCACTCGATTGTTGGGAACGAATCGAGTTAATACGGGTAAAAGGTAGGTATGCGCCTTTTTTTTTAAATTTTATCCGGTCAGGGAAGGCAGAGAGTGCTGAGCGAGCAGATATAGCCTCGTCCTATTTGCACTGGTCAAAAATGTCTTCTTTCAGTTTTTTATATCGGGTATGTTGGTGCTGTCATCTATCGCGGCATAATAGAACTAATATGTTTTATTATGTAACCCTTACTGTTGAATTATAATTAGTCTACTAGTTGCGGTCTGCGGTAAGAAATAGGATATATTTAAGCGCAGGTTACTGCGCTTAAATATATCCTATTTCTTTGTCCACACTGCGGACTACTCTCATAAAACAATTCATCAAAATTTGTCAAGCCTTTTATCCGTAAAAAAGAGAAAAATAAACAAGTATCGCATTCGTAATGTAGGAAAAAAGTCGTAAGTTTTTAAACCGAAATGAAGTTGTTCGGTTCCAAGTCGCACCGTTCAATTCAAAAGTAGCCAACTATCGTGTAATTATATCGAAATTTAATTTCAATGGAAGTGGTATAGTTAGTAAAGTAGGGGGGCCAACGGGTGGGGGAGGGGGAAGGGGAGGGGGGTACCGGAAAGATTTTTCAATTACCAACTTTGTGCCTTTCGCTCCAATCTCAGATTACACGCTAGTGATGTGACACGTGTTGTTAAACATTAAAATATAGTTTCACGTTTCACTATTTTTTAAACTGACTTCAAAAAAAGGAGGAGGTTCTCAATTCGGTTGTATGTATTTGTATTGTTAAAGACTTAGTGGAAGAACTGAATTTAAATTTCAAGTAAATATGTATTATTCAATATTATTTCCCCCCTTTTATTATTAGGTAGGTAGTTAAATTGTACCTACGAAACTATAATTATTAATAGATTTATAAGTAGCTGTCTTTAATGAACAATTTCAGACCTGAATGAAATATTTGTCGACGTAAACCTTCAGAATAGATCCATAAAAATATTTAACAAATATTGTCAATGAATATCAAAATAAACACACATTTCATTACATGAATTGTTATAAAAATACAAAGATAAAGAAACCTTCGCTCACTCCACACACTAGCTGTGGAATTCTTAATATCAGTGCGCTAACTACGGCCGTATAATATTGGCTCGGGCCCGGGCGTCACCCCCCCACCCCCCTGACCCCCCCCCCCTCTCCAGGCCCCGGCCGCCCGGCCGCGGCGCCCCCACAACCTTCAAGTGTCGTGAGCACATTACTTCTGTAACTTTTAAATTGTAAATACTTCGCAATAGTCGGAAACTTATTGTCTGCAATGTTACGAGGATGTTTCAGAATACTTTTTACTAATATTTTTGGTTTATTATTAATATTTGGCAAAGTAAAATATATAGATTGAAAAGAAAAAATAAAATTTAAAATAAAACCTACACGAATTTCTCTATTTTATTTACTTACGTAGAATGAATTCGTGCGAGCTGGACTTTAAAAATATATTTTATTCAGTTCGCACGATCGAATGAAATTCTTTCGTATGGGTTTCGGACCTAATCAATATATTGAAGATCGTTAAATACTATCAGTTTTAATAAGTTAACCGCCAGAGCCGGGTAAATGAAATCATTAACTTATTAATGTCTTTTACGTAGTTTTCAAACTTTCATATTTATGAGAATATTAGCAATTCGTCGAGCTTTTAACAAAAATAGGTATTTAATCACCGCCAATTTGAACGGAACCTTTCTCATGAATCGAAGTGAACACTTGAAAGTCGTATTTAATGTAATATTAGTACCAAATAGTAGAAACCTTTGTATCGAACTCGAACCTTACGGCGAGTAAGCAACACCTTCACAAACCTTTTAAATTGGATTCCTAGTTGACGGTACATTCCGTCTATATTGTAAACCCGCTCGTGTATCACCACTTCCAATACGAACGGAATAAATAACCCTCGATGTGAGCGTGTTTAATAGTTAGACGGAGTATAAGTCACAGACGAACGAACGTCTATCGTCCTATTAGAGGCATAACTCGGCAATAACGCAAGCCGCGTGAAAATCTACGGACAAAACGCTAACAACAAAAGAAAATGTTAACTTTTTACCTTTAATGAAAACCTTTTGTACGGAGCTGGGAGGGACGAATTGCTTGTATTTGTGTATTATAAATATTTCCTCATATTCCTCATATACCTACTGGTTGTACCTACCATTGGTAGTGAACTCCAAATCCAGCGAGATTCGAACTCACAACCTCCCGCTTACCTTGCGGTTGAGATAACCACTACGCTACGCGTTCAAGTAACGCCACTGCTGAACAAATTAGGATATGCATGCATTTTACTTGTTTTTCTTATAAGAATTAATGTATGTGGCACTCGCATTATAAATAATGTAATCAGGTAGGTATAGCTTTTGTGTTTCTACAAATTGTGAAAAAATGACGTAGGTACCTAAGTGGCTTATTTTATGAAATCAAGGTATCAAGTGAAGTGAACAAGAATACAAAACTCAAGTGGTATTATCGGGCGAGCTTAAAGCGTGCGAGCTGCCCAACCATCTCATTGACGCAAATAACTCTACGACGAGGCTTCGTTACAGAGCGTCACTAAACTCACAAACGCCAAAAAGGGATATTCTAAAAAAAGAGACTCAAAGAGACACACGAAACAAGAAAATAGAAGATATTCATTTAGTTTCTTGGGGCAGAAACTATCATTGGAGATCGTCTTAAAAATTAAGTTAAGATATTATTATGTGACTTCGGTACGCATCCTCCAATTAGAAGAAGTCACAAAATTCATGTGTTTTAAAGAAAGTGAAGGAGTAGAATAATAATATTTTACATCAAGATGATTGATAGTAAGCAAGCAGTAGATAATGATGCGGAGACATCAGTGACGAAACATAGAATATCCCACTTAGCAAGCAAGTAAGTACGTATTTAATGTCGTCGACTAAGCAAGGAAGTATATCCAGGTCCCCCCTCGGTGGGGCGCGGGCGGCGTCATCCCCTTCAGTAATTAACCGTCACTCCGGTCCGAGTTGCCGTAGGTCGGGCGATTATCGATCGGTGTGAGCCATTCTTAGCATATCTCTATCGGGATGTTGCTTTTACGAATTAGAACGGAACGGTCTCGGCGGCGCGGGCGGCGCGAGCGGCGAGGTAAACACATCGTATTGTTTACTCTATGATTGTCGGGATAACGGGATACTCATACATATTAGCCTTTGCTCCGATAATAAAATACAATACAAAATTATGAAATTTTTAAACAAATAAAAGCGTTTTTCGTCGTCCTCGCTTAAATAATTTTCCTTTGAATTATTAATTTTCAAACAAAAAGTAATAAGTACCTACGTACTTCCCCATCGTAGAAAGTCAAAATCGAGTTAGTTTGCCAATTATTTTGTCTATGGTAATAAGAAGCGAATTTATAATGAAACTAGCTGCGCTCCGTGGTTTCACCCGCGTAACTCTCGATCCCGTGGGAATATAGGAATAAAAAGTAGCCTATAGCCTTCTTCGATAAATGGACTATCCAAAACAAAAATAATTTTCCAATTCGAACCAGTACCTAGTTCCTGAGATTAGCGCGTTCAAACAAACAAACAAACTCTTCAGCTTTATAATGTTAGTATAGATAAGGGTACCTTATTAAATGAATCCATGAAGTAGTTTGGAAGATATGAGGGAATAGAGAATATTACAAACATACAAATAAAGGCGTGAAAAACATAACTCTTTCCTTGCAGTCGGGTAATAAAAACTAGTTGGCTGCGACTATTTAAATAACATAGCATTACAGTCAAAGTCTCTGACTGACTTATATATCAATGCACACTCAAACCAATGGATGGATCAGACTATATTTTGCATATGGATAGCAGTTATTATGTTTCCATCCGGTGAGAAAGGATTTTGAAAAATTCCAACTTTACGCAGTCAAAATGGTGGCCAAAAGCTAGTTTTTCGTATAATCCCCTTCATTTTGTGATTTAGTCCAAATTCACCCCATTATTAATTATATAAAATTTATCCCATTTAAAAAAACGAATCAAACATCCTAAATGTCTAAAAGGAAACACTACGTAATGTGGTAGGTATAGATGAAAAAAAACCAAACAACATCAACAGTAATCATGATTCGGGCGGCAATGGCACACACGATACCTCTCGTCTCTGCACCCGATCGATAACTGCATACAGTATCGATGCCGCCGGGTCGGCCGAGGGGTTCCCTCCCCTAATGAACGCATCAGCTTATGCAAATATAATGTACCTACACTACAGAGTACAGTAGACTAGAGAGGGGTGTATAATGTATGCACGGACATGCATCTATCATTATACATCCGACTACAAAAATAACACCTAACACAAAGTATTTATCATGTATTTATCAGACATATTAAAAAGGATTTTTAAAAAGAGCTAGTTAGGAACATAGATCGACCAAGACGAACGTATCAAACACTCATTTTTGACTTCTAAAGATTTGAAAACTACAGTTTACGAAGTTTGCATTATATACTTAGTGACCGTATTGTTAACAGTCAAGTGGTGGTATGTGGGTACTAATACAAGTATATAAAGATGGGACATATTATTATTTATCTTCATATTGAGAACGTTAAACATTTCATAAATAGCAATAATTATAAATTGAATGTAGTTTTACAGCGAGCGTCGGTCGTCGGTCGTACGTACCTAGTGGACGCGCGATGGGTGATGCGATGGGTGATGCGACGTGGATGCGAGCGGGGTCGGGGACGCGACCGAGCTTTAGCAAACTTTTATTACCGGAGCGGAATTGCATTTTTATACTTTATTACATTTTTAATTATCATTGATACCGTGAACCGTTCTCGGTAAGATATGTACCTATCTACCTAAGTAATATACCTACCTCTACAACGAGACAACTACGGGACCTATAGGTATCTCACACATTAAATATTCTTTACGATAAATCACGAATATACAGCTCTTTAGTCGATTCATCCCATGAGTACTTATCCTAGAGGATCAGTTGACGTACGAGTAAGCATACCTGTACTTATTGTGAATCGGTCAACTCATCCTACTGATACGATGATGATGATAATACAAAAAACAATGAAATAGCTACATCCATACAGTTAGCACTGTGTGGACAGACGAGACGACTCCACTGAGCATACGGAACGTTATATTGAAATCCTTCCACAGACGAAGCTAGCTGTCGGCCGGACACCACGCGGTCGCTGTAATCACGGGTTGCAGCCAGCCCATAAATAAAGAACAAAGGCAATCACGAAAGCAAGTAATATAATAAATTCAAATAAGAAAACAATAACCAATATATCTCGCGGCCAAACGACTGCACTGATTACTTCAGCTGCCGTAAACATGTTAAATTACTGGCGCCAATTACCGACACAATACCTGAGCCAATTTACCAATAAGGTGCCTACTACCTATACTATATCCACTTCTCAAGGTGGTGACAATTAATGGTACCTTCTTAACGGGGCACATCCTCTCAATGTTGATCGGAGACTGTTCATCGGCCGACACACGGATTACTTGACGACAAGTCTTCACTAAGGCAAAATGTGTTGGCCACGTTTGCGAATCCTAGTCGTATACCTTGTGTAATTTACGAACGATGCAATGATCGAAACAACATGAAGGAACCGAAGAAAGCATCGGACATTAGCCAACCTGGAGTGGACAAGACAACAGTGATGTCTTAATTGTTAACGCTTCTGGTTGGATACTTACTTACATTATATTTGAAGTATATTTAGAAGATTATATTTAAAACGGAATATTTACCATGTATTTTGTTTTTATTTTATGGATGCAAGCGCTATGTTCATGAGACGTGTGTTTTTAGTTTTTATGCTCTCGTTAACATTGATTTACTCGTAGAAATCAAGTTCCGCAACAAATGTTGTCAAACTTGAGTTCGCGATCAAGATTCAAGCCGAGCAAGAAGTATGGTCGAAGTCCAGTACTTTTACGAAGTAAAATTAATTTAAAGTTAATTTTTTACACCTATAGTTAAAGTATATTAAAATAAACTTAGAGAATATATTATAGATAAGATATTTTGATAAATGATCTCTGAAAGTTCTGAAACTAACCTAATGATAAGTACTTACTAATACTCATTGTAAGTGGACTTATGTCTTTTATGAGTAAATCAATTCTTTAAACCTATATTTTACCGATAATGTAGGCACTTTTTAATAGTTTTTGGATTCCAATCTAATGAAAAACTTTACGTCGCCGAATCGTCGCGTCGACAGATAATGGCAAGTATCCAGTCCGTGTGTGTGTGTCAACTGGTGGCAGTAGGTGGCAATGTTGGCAGGTATTCGGCAATAGAACGTAAACTGGTACTGTTGTTGTACAATGTGGTCGCGTCCGACGACGGCGTGCGAACGTCCGCGTCGCCCCGCGTCGCGCCGCGGACGATCGCACGCCAGGAATCTAATACAACACATTGTTGCTTCACTTTACCTGTTTCTTACTTCCAATTACCTACCTGCCTACTTTCCACTTGTTACGATTCAATATGATATATGTTGGAAATGGTCGCTAATACGTTAAGTAATATTTATTTTACAATATGGCCTTTTTTTCCATAAAAATATTTACAAATGTTTTATTTTTGCAAAATTTTGCGAATATTTGTCTATTGATCCCAAGAAACGAAAAGCGTCTATAGCGACGTCTTTCAAACCTTAATGGAACGAGTTTTTTGAACGACGAAACGGAACGGACGACGCAACGAAATTAATGAAGATTTTTTACCCGTCTTCAATGAAATGGTCATTTTAACTGAAATCATATTTGACATTCACCTTAAAAAATAGCTCGTTTCTCATACTTATTATCTATGAAATCTTTATACTGTTTGCTTCATCTGTTCCTTTAGTATCGGTTGTCAAATGACATGAATAGGGAAGAGACTCGCTCCCTTCCTAAAATAATGCATTATTTGTTTATTCTAACACACGTTTACTTTATAGTCTATATAATAGCAGATTATATCCATCTTCTGGAAATCAATATTATTTAGATAGCAGTGTGTCGCGTAGATAACATTGCGTGTATCGTTTATGAATTGTGAACGTCTCTAAAAAGTCTCTTGCAAAAACCATATACTTTACAAATATGCCGTTACAATTTGTAAAGGATGTTGCTAATCCAACGTCTTTGGTTACGTTTTGACACAACGTATTGAAAACATCCGCCCTCTATTTGAAGTCAATTAAAAATGAGAACTCAACAAATTTGGTTTCAACAAAATCTTTTCATGATTAATTTGGAAAAGATTTAGTTGATTTGCAAATAAAGTTAGTACCTACGTAGTCATTTCAAACATTTAACAAAAATGTTTAATCACTTGAATCGTAATAATAACAACAAACTGCAACATTTCTACAAGCAACTCGAAAGATTTTCAAAGTAAACAGCATTCGATACAATAGCCGTGATATGACGGCGAGTTTAGCACAATGAGTTGTCGTACGAGGGGGGGGGGGAGGGGGTGGCGCGGCGGTGCAACCCGTCGCTATGGCAACCGCCCCCGCCTAATCAATTGCAGAAATATGTACGATCCATTACCAGCGACACTTGACCTCACCCTCCCCCCCTTTTCAAGTAAAATAGGGGTTGTTACAAGGGGATTATACATCGCGAGGGGTCAAAGTAATCTGGTCGCTTTATACAGTAGAGCGAGCGACAGTTCCGAAGCGAAGAAAAGATGGACGACGGGTTTCCTTAAGTTTAATATAATGGTCTATTGTTGATGTCTAGTAGTTTGATGATAGATTCAATGTTACTTACTTACAATATGACTTGGAGACTTCGCTTTCTAATCATTTAGTTTTCTATTGAATTTTTGAAACTTTTCTCAAAATAATTCGATTACTTCCTACTGCTTTAATGAAAGTTTTTCACTATACGAGTGATATCGTACGAAGTTATACAATTTTTTTATTCGATGTGATTATTGTGGAACGAGTTCGTCCGACTTATATTTCAATAAATGTACGGGTAACTGAGAAATAACTAAATGGCAGAAATTTTCATTTACTTACCCATTTTAACGTTAGATAAAAAAATATTAATCAATAAAAATCAGCTTCTACTGACAATAACGTAAAACCCAGTCTAAATAATTAAAAATACGAGTACCCCACGTAACCCATGTGATTCAAGTAAGTAGTACTTACATAATTTCCATATTATTTTGTTTGTTTTGTTCAATGTTCTACAGGAGAACGGCGCGGCGCGTGCTACGAGACACGAGGTGCTACGGCAGCTGCTACGGTGCTACGACGTAGACCAACACTGTAACATAACCAGTAGACAATTGTTATTATTGACTCCTAAATTAACAGTTTAAACGTGTATAAGTTGGACCCCTTGGTCTGTCTGTCTGTCTGTGCTCTGTATGTATGATTGTGGCATCACAACCCCAGAACAAACGTAGTTTTCTTTAAATCTTTCATAGCTACTTAAATATTCCGTGAATGTCCTTAGCTATCTTTAGTGTATTTTCTTTAAAAAGTTGTGAGCATTGAGCAGCCTTTATCATTTGATTTTCAGTTTAATGTTAAATCGAACATACATTATGTATTACCTGCAAGTATCATAAATGTTTAAAAAGCCCGTAGATACCTAAGTACTTCCTACCTACTGTATATGCCCATTCGAGTTTTTTTTTAATTAGAATGGTACCTGCGAACAAAGAAAACAGTGTTAGTTAAAAAAAATACAGCTTTAAAATCTGTAAAGAAAACAGAAACAATGTTTGAAGCAACCTCTAATAATAATCAAGTTCTCGCGTCGGCAACTATTAACATAAACGTTAGTGCATATGACAGTGGAGGGGCTACATTGATGTAATTACACCCCCCCCCTAGCTGCCCCCTCCTGGCCACCCCAGATATGGCTCATATCCCGCGATTAATTGATAATGCGCCGGCGACCGCGCCGCACCTGCCCCTGAAGGCTGAGATTAACACACGTAGAGATCAAGTACCTATCTACCACAATAATTATAGAGAGTTTACTTTAGAGCATTTTAATTTTGATGTATCACATTTAATGCAATTTGTATAATGCATTTAATGCAATTAAATGGCAAAGTTATTACCTACAGTAACTATTTGTAGTGTACATCAGAACCGGATGTACTTTCTGTCATAGTGTAGGTAGTGTACCTCTATGCCGCCGCCACTGCGGCCGGCTTTACTACCGATTAATCGTTTGTTTAATCCCCGACCGGTCACCCGAGAAACTTAATTATTATATATGTAGGTAGGTACGTCCACAAATAATGTCGTCGACACTCGACCTCTGCCCGCACACACGCCGCGATACGCCAGGAGGTGTAGGTAAGTACCTATACCTAACCCCCAAACCGCTGTAAAATGGAGCGCACACTCCATTATGCGATTTAAAATCATATTCAAAATCAGTATAAAGGTCCAACGAGCGTGCCCGCTATTCTATTACCGACCCTTGCCGGAATAAATTCCATCGAAGCGCAATAATAATAAAAAAATGTCGAGAGCTTGTCGCGTGCAAAAGACGTGCGGTCACGCGGTGCTCGCTCCCCTCTCTCCCCAACCCACCCCTCATCCTCCGAGTGCCACCCTCGGCCGCGCTCCCTCCGGCCTCCCTTTCACGAATATAATATGCATTATGCGAAATCCGTAACTCTTATGTTGGGTCTCAAGAATACCTTAAACAGATAGAGCAGCGAGCGAATCTCGCCCCTAGTACGTGTGACATAGAGCGGTCGGTCGTCGCCGGTGGTGGTTCCGTCCTTCCGACTCCGGTACGCAGGAGGTACGGACCGGACGCGGTTTCCTCGGGGCGGGCGAGGCCTGCACTCTCGAGATAACGTCGGGTATTAATCATAGTATTATCGGCCGGTGGCGGCGTCTTTGTTATGACACCGCGTTATTGCAGTTTTTTCTCTATCTACCCTCGAGGACGCGATAAACGGCTCGAGAATGAATTTTCCGGGACAGATGTTTTAGTAATCCAGGGAGATATCGCGCAATAAAACATGCAATGTTATTATTATGCGGATAACATGGGACGATGATCGCGGCGAACACCCGCCGCGCTGCTCGCTTCACCTACCTCCTACCTACACGCTCTACGATGGTAATATTGTTATGAATAAAGTCCTCAGACACCACGCTCCTTTTTCCCCGTGAATCTCAATTCACATGAAAGTTTATTGTAGCTAAATTCACAGCGAGCGGTCACAGTGCGGGTGCGTATTTCTTACTTTTACATTCAGTTTTAAACAAATAGTATGTTTAGATATAAATAAGCGTTTAAAGCACGTACTATCCTGTAATCGCACATCAATATTATATTTTCAAGAAACGTGTAAGTAAAACGTTTTCCCCCGAGGATTGATAATCTGACTTTACAGTTCATTTGTATGGAGGGTTCATCAGTCACCCCATTCAGGTTGAAGTCGAGTCTTACAAAGTTGAACGCCAGTTTTTCCGAGAAATTTCACGAAAGCTCCGACGATGACTGGCTCCATTGAGCCTTAAATATCTACAGGCAGACGCGACGCACCGACAATTTGTGTATGATTAATGATAGTTCAACTAAACGGGGGAGGAATCTCGGCATCCCGCGGGATCGACTCGCTATCACAGCTTGCTGCTCTACAATTATCTTGTTGCTTACATCGTTACGTTTAAAACGTACCTACTTTCATAACAACTGATATTAAAGAACTGAGGCAACAGTACGCATCATTATTCTGGATGAGAGATGGATGCAGCTGATACAGGCCAGCGGTTTCTAAAATTGTAATTTTTTAAATTAGGTATTATGCCAATCTTTTTGTTTGCTAATGCCATCCAGTTCAGATTCTCTAAAGAATATTTTCTAAACAATATGTTCTACTCACAGAGATAACATTTAATTTGCGTTTTTTTTGTATAAGTATAATGCTCTGATAGTACTAGAATAATTTTATTGAAACTTTGCTCCAAAGATTCCTCAAACAAAGTTTCATCAAAATTAGTTCACTAGACCACGTTTCAAACATATGGTTGCGGGTGGGATAGGTTCTGAGCAAACCTTCTACGTCTAATATATGTTTCAGGTGCGAAGGCCGCCTGATTAGAATGGGTTAAAGATCTTGGCGTTATTTGAATCGTCTAGATTAGGCTATATTTTCATAAAGTTACGCAACTGGAGGTTATATAGAGTGGACGTAGACAACTGCTAAAATATTCGCTATCTAAACCAGTTCTTTCCTAATATTTTCCCTAGTGTTCCACAGTCCACTTATTCAATGTTTTACCATCTTTACCAAGTTGTCATCACAAAATGTTCCAAGATCGTTAGTTTACCGAATATCTTACAATCTATGCGCGTGTGTGTGTGTGTGTGTGAGAGATCATTTTTCACGTTTCATGAACCGTTCGGGCGCGGGCTACTGGATTAAAATACATTTCGCCAGTCGCCGAGTGATGGATGGTTTTCCCCCCAGAAAGGGTTGCTTCCCTTTTAACTCTACCTCCTCCATCCCCCCGTAGAGATAGTATACCTATATTGTAATAATAGATGACTTTTCAAACATTTTAGTCGGAAAAACAACTTTACTAGCAATTATGAACGTCGAATCCTAAAAATATTATAAAACTGTGTAACTTTGTTATCTTTTTACCATTGCTTTTTACGCAAAATCTACTGAACCGATTGTAATAAAACTTGGTACGTCGCGTCGATAGCTGGAGTTCTAGATGAATACCTAGGCTACTTTTTATCCCGAGATTTCTATGGGATTACAGACAATATTTGGAGCAAATGGGACTTGGGATCAAAATGGTATAATGAAAATGCTCTCTATTTTAGTAAAGGTCTCTATGCTTTCCCTCTCCAGGGAGGCGCAGGGGGGGGGGGGAGATAACGTTCAACGTATATGAATGTGTAATTTTATTAGACCCACGAATAAGAATGAACGAGAGTAAGAGGGTAGGTAGTAAAACTAATAAACCATGAGGCGTCGTCCTGTCTGTTACTAACTTATCTACTCGTATATTTACATTCGGCAATACAATTAATTTATTGATATATTTATATTGACATTTACATATTACGGCTTATTGGGAAAAAACAACCGATCGTAAAATCAATTCGAAGAATAATATTTTATTGATTCCGACTCATCACACAGAATTTCATTCCACAAAAAAAACTGGATTCATTTCTAAAGCCTTTTAGGCAACTTCTCTAAATGCCTAATTCTCATTTGGGCAAATACTCCTTGGGGTAATTTGAACTCGGTACAGAAATAATTGGATTAGTTTCAGTTAAAAGTGTTCTACTATCGTACCTATACGTTCTCACGTAAGTGAATATCACAATAATAGCAGCCTATGTTACTGCCAAGTATTCAATGTATCCATCCTCATACGAAGTTTCTCATCAAATTGGACCCCTGAGTTTCATTACAACAAATATCTAATTCAATATTAAGATTTAGAACAAAAAAGGGTTCAAAAAGGGATGCTTACCGGTTCACTCGAACGCAAATCTTAGGCGGACTTCTCTTTAATTTTTTATCGCTCAACAAGCCGTAGGTCTATCTGTAGCTATATTGTAGCTATATATTATCGTGAAAGCCTGGCAATACGACACTGCGTGACGTTTTACCCAAACAAATGTTAAGTGAACACAAATAACGTAAAAAACTGAGCATATTTGTCTTGTATCCATTTTGGTAAAACATGGCATCCGATTCCTGATGTCTGTTTTGCAAGGATTTATGATTGGGAACATTTGTATGTCTGTCTGTCTGTATAAATATACAATAATTTAAATATATCTCCGTACCTATAACTATACATATAAATTAATGGAACAGAATTAACAACTTATCCCAACTAATATAATAAATGCAAAAGGTTGTTTGTATATAAGAGAGAAACAGGCTTTTACCCGCGACTTCATCCGTTGTAGGAGTTAAATTTTCCAAAATTATTTCTTAGCAGACGCCTACGTCATATTATTTTATGCTAGCTGTATGCTAAAGTTTAACCTGATCCATTGGTTTGAGCTGTACCTTGATGATATATCAGTCAGTCAGTTGGCCAGGACTTGAAGTTTTTGTATTTATAGATTTCCACTGTATCGTGAATTATGCGAGTGAAACCGCAAGATGCAACTAGTTTATTTAATAATAACGGTGTGTGTATACTAGGTAAATGATACCACATTAGCTGATTGAGCGAGTGTCACATCATGGTGCGTCCACACGAGCGACGTGTTTGTTGACCGCCGCACCCACCTACTAGCGCGTCGCAGCCGCGCCTCGTCTGAACAACGCATTAGCACACCTATTTGTCGAGCAACTAACTAATTGTTTGCTAACACTCTACCTAACGATACACAAATTGGCTAAGACACACTTTCTTAAAAAAATTAAGAGTAAAAAGAGTTAAAACTTCAAACTCTCACACCACGATCACAAAGCGCCCTTAACAAGGAAGGGAGATGTGTGGTTTCGGAACGTGTCTTCTAATGAGAACACCTCGCGATAATAATAGAAAATTTAACTTACTTTTTTAATCGTTTATAAACAGCTAGATATTGTATTTTGTAAACCCGCGTGTCACCATCACATTGCATAGTCATCAATAACAAATAGCAACCAGGTGCGCGTCGTATCAATGGAAACACGGAGCGAAAGTTGTTAACCGTTGACACTTTAGCGCGAGGAACAAAAAACGTCGAATCTTTACAACGCGTGCCACAAACTAAACATCATACTAAAAAGCAGCTGCAGTCGAAAAAAGAGTTGAAATGCGTAAGGGTTGAAGGCGAGATCCAACCCTCTTTTTAAAGGCACGCGTATAAAACCCTTTGCAAAGGAAGCACCAATAAAAAGACGCGGCGCGTGCATGCGCTGTCTGATTTTAAACTTATTTGAATATAGAACATTTACATACGGACAGGAAGCGCTGCTATTGGCCCGCGATTTGCGTACGGGCTTGCGCAATGCGAAGTTATGATAGCTTTTTTAAGCCATATTTTATAGCGATGACGTTTGATTCGCTGATACCTACACGTACTTGTAACTGCTATATTATATACATGAGGAATGTTGTTTGCAAATCTTATTACGAAGAAAGGAATGGTCTTAAATGACTTTTATTTATTTTTTACGATAAGGATATAAATGGAACAATGTTCTTTATTATACCAAATGACGTCACCGCAATTATTTTTTCAAGTGTAAATAATTAAAGTTTTATGAAACAGCAGCGTGTCCTCTAGGCCGCCCGCGCCGCCCCGGGGCCGGAGTAAACAATTGCCCGAGGCAAACATAGAAAACTTTCGTTTATTTCAGTGTGGACTGATGGAAAACCTCATTAGTTGAGGGTTTGATAGAAATAAAACATATATATGTAGGTACTTAACTCCTACAATAAACAGTACATCAGGGGTTTTAAATTATAAATCATTATTTATTATTTAGCAGTCAGTCAGTCAATGCTTAGTCTAGTCTCTGTAAATGATATTTTCCGTCAGCGAAAGCGTGACAAAACAGTGATTAATAATAATTAATAAGCAGCTAAATTAACGTTTAGTTTATAAATAACTAGCGACCCGCCCCGGCTTATCACGGCTGTATTATGCATGTATTATATCTAAAAACCTTCCTCGTTAATCACTCTATCTATTAAAAAAACCGCATCAAAATCCGTTGCGTAGTTTTAAAGATCTAGGCATACAAAGGAACATAGGGACATAAGGATGGCGAAAAGTGACTTTATTTAATACTATGTAGTGATGGAGTGTTTAGGATTAAATCATGATTGAAACAACTCTGCATAAACAGGTGTCATAAGTCTAGGTAGGTACCTAATCATTTTACAGAGCAAAAAATTAGACCCAGGGCCAGTCACTCGTGAATTAGACCCAGGGCCAGTCACTCGTGAATTTGTCATAACTGCAGAGGAAGTTACGACCCCTTAGATAGGTAATTGTTTAGAGATCATAATAGGTATTCTATCTCTATAGTAGGGGTCGATGGAGGGGGGGAGGTCCTTTGTAGCACAATCAGTGTAGCAGAAAGCTCGCCCGCGCCGCCAGGGGGCGTCATTATCGAATTGTTTAAAATAACGAGGAATCACGTATACTTTGTGTTCCTTGCTAGTTAACTGACGGACATGCGTGCTCTACTAGTAGGTAGTTAGGTACCTACCTACACAACACACATTGTTAGTGAACTTACACGATCTTAATACATTTTTATGTTTTTCGTTTAGTTAATTTGAGGTCCTTGTGTACCGTCTTATCTTCTCTACAATATTCATTTTGTAAAAAAAATATTCTTACCTAAGTACGTCTTATTGATGAACGGACGAATATATATACTTAACCCATTATTTGCTCTAAAATATTTAATTTAGATGATTGAAATAAAAATAAAGTTTACTTAAGTATTTCTTTTATTACTTACCTAGTTTTAATATCAAATTACAAAAAACATCAATTACTCGATGTACTTACATAATCTCCATTATTTCGGTCTGTCATAATTTCGGAACCAGTTCAATACAAGCAAATTAAATGCCTCGTACGGAACCAGTTCCGAAACTTCGGTTCTATATACGGCCGAAGCGGATTATATATTAACTATCATTTTTAAACTATCAATGTACCTAAATTAGACAAGAGTTAGACAATCTTTATGTAAGATAAGGTAGGTTAGGTATCTATGTGACAGCAGATGGAGTATTCTTCAGTTAACAGAGCTACTTCAACAATGTGTGTATAACTAAACAAACATCGTTACAACTCGGATCACACGGTTCAGAGATCACAAAAAACGGTCCATTTGATAATTAAATTGTGCCCGACGGCGACGGCCGCGGCGCGGGCGGGTGGCGGGAGGCGGCCCTGTTGCAAACTTACACTGTAAACAGACAAACTAGGTAATTACTTACGACAAATAAGTAAGTACCTACTACCTACCTACGATTATCGAGATCAAATCCTCCTCCTCCGTCGTTCCCTCAATGCTGAGGATCGTGACTGGTGCAGTCTATTGACTGTCTGCCTCCAATGGACTCTGTCCGACGTCTGGTGTAGAGATGTGCTGAGCGGTATATACACGGTGTAACAAGGGGGTTGATCATCGGTTGTTGGGGGGTAGGAGACCTCAGTACCTATCGATTTAACCCTCGTGTATGTTCAGCAAAATTCACTGGTTCAAAAGTTTTACTGGGTTTTAGTGAAATTTTAGTCAAAATCAGATTTCACCCTGAACTTCGCAATTACAGCCAAACTATCAGGTCTGCGATTCTGTCTTTTTTTGTGAAACAAGTTCAATAGTTGACCTTTTGTACCTCTTCACCAATAAGAGTCTTACCCCCGAATACTGAAAGGCTACTTAATCTTGAGTTGCGCTTAAATTGATTTTAAGTGTATGCTTTCTATTGAAGCCTACACTTAAATTTCAATTTAAACGCCACTTAAGATTAAGTAGCCTTTCAGTATTCGGGGGTTAGATTTATAAAACTCAAAATAAAACCATTGAAGTAACATTTTATTTTCAAAATCTAATGTTTACATTATCTTTGTATGGTTCTAAAAAAAATATTTCACAGAATATTTTTTTCTGCAACCTATCTAAAAACTACTGGCTTTCATAAAGAATAAACCCTCAAAGTTTCATTCGGCTAAAGCTAGGACATCATGTTGAGAAATGTTATTGATAGTCCAAAAAGTGAAAATAATCGATATTATTTTCATACAAAAAATAAGTAAAAAAAAATATTTATATATTTTTTTCATTTTTTATTACCATTGCATATTTTAAGTGTATTTTATTTGATTCATTCATGGACTTTCGTATAATAATCTTGTTATTCTACTTTTAGCATAGCGTACGCTTACATATTAAATTTTGTATGAAAATAATATTGATTATTTTCACTTTTTCGACCATCAAGTACATTTTACAACATGATGTCCTAGTTCTAGCCGCGGCAGCGGACCCCGGGCTCTCGAGAGGGATGCAACCGGGAACATCGCTCGGATGATGATGATGATGTCCTAGTTCTAGCCAAACGAAACTTTCAGGGTTTATACTTCATGAAAGCCAGTAGTTTTTAAGATAGGTTGCAGAAAAAAATATTCTGTGAAATATTTTTTTTAGAACCATACAAAGATAATGTAAACATTAGATTTTGAAAATAAAATGTTAGTTTAATGGTTTTATTTTGAGTTTTATAAATCTTTGACTCTGATTGGTGTAGGGGTACAAAAGGTCAACTATTGAACTTGTTTGACAAAAAAGGATAAAATCGCAGACCTGATAGTTTGGCTGTAATTGCGAAGTTCACGGTGAAATCTGATTTTGACTAAAATTTCACTAAAACCCAAATAACTTTTGCACAAGTGAATATTGCAGAACATACATGGTGGTTAAATCGATAGGTACTGAGGTCCCCTACCCCCCAACAACCGATGATCCACCCCCCTTGTTACACCGTGTATATCCAGATACTTGGTTGGTCCACCGTTTGGGGCTTCGCCCTCGTGGCCTTTTACCCTCAACCTTCCTCGTCACCATCAGGCGCACCTGCGCGCGATATGGCCAAAGTATTGTAGCACACGCTGTAAGCATATGGTAAGTCTAGGAGATCGTGCTAGCTGAAGTTCCTCCAGAATGGAGATGTTAGTGCGGTGAGCGGTCCAAGGTATCCGCAAAAGACGGCGCCAATACCACATCTCAAAAGCATCCACTATTTGCCTATCCGCGGCTTTTAGGGTCCAAGACTCAGCCCCATATAAAAACATGGAAAAAACAAGGGTACGCACAATGTGTACTTTTGTGCATTTTCTGATATTCCGGTCTCTCCATACCTTCTTAAACTGGGTCATTGCAGTCTTTGCCTGCTAATACGACGCCGAATTTCAGGTTCGCAACTACTCTTATTATTATTGGCTGATCCGAGGTATACAAATTGTTCAACCGTCTCATATCTCTGGATAGTTGCAAAACGATCGACTATCATTACTTTAGTCTTTCTGCAGTCGATGCTAAGACCCTTCTCAAGGCTAGCTGTATCCAGCCGCTTTAACGGCTCTGCCATCTCCTCCTCGGATGAAGTGAACAAAGTGGTGTCATCTGCGTAGCGTAGGTTATATATTCTAACTCCCCCAACTCTGAGGCCAACCTCCCGTTCATCAAGTGTTTTACGCATAATGTGTTTCCCGTAAATGTTGAACAAAATGAGAAAGATGACACATGCCTGGCGAACGCCTTTTCAAACTTGAAACTTTTGGACATAGTGTCTCTGAGCTTGACAGTACCATAACCTGCTTCATACAGTTTTTCAATCAACTGAATGATATGAGATGGGACTCCACTTCCATCAAGGACCTCCCACAAATTCTGCCACCTGACACAACCGAAAACCTTTTGATAGTCTACATATCACTACGGGGGTGTTATATTCATAGCATTTTTCAACTATGAGTTTCAGGTTCGAGATCTGTTCTTTCGTGACCTTGCCTTTTACGAAACTGGCTTGTTCCTGAGGGATCTGCCAGTCTAAGTAGGATCTGAGCCGACTGTTTATTACGTGTACTAACACTTTACTTGCGTGGGATATGAGGGCTAGGGTTCTATAATTTGCACAGTCTCTAACCGAACACATTTTGTGTAACGGTAATATAGCCGAGTGAACCCAATCAGTAGGCCATTTACAAGAGCGCCAAATTATATTGCAGATGTTATGGAGAGCTGTTATTCCGTTTGGGCCTAAGTGGGTTTTAAGAGCTTTCGCCGTAATTTGATCAGACCCTGGCCCTTTCATCCTTTTAAGTTTTCGGACAGCATCTTCAATTTCAGCAACAAGTATGAATGGTACCAGTTCTGTTGTTACCTCCAGGGTGGTGCCCTGTGGTATAGATTGGTCACTGTAAAGCTTTGCGCAGTATACTCTCTTCACCAATGAGGGAAACCCAAGTCAGGAATTGGGTTTTTGTCATTGTCTATTACCCAGGAGGATAGTTTGAAGCTTCGTGTCGCTTTATTTTCGGAATAAATCAGCGGATTGGCACTTTCTTGAGTGAGTCTTGATTTCAGTACTTACATATCTCTTCCATGTGGTTGTTCTTATCACTCCTGCGATTTAGGTCTTTGTATCTAAGTTGTTTCTCATCTGTTCGTTCCCCACTTTTTTGAAGAGAGGTGCCCAAGTTTCGTCTGATATTCAATCCTTTCGATTGTTTGGTGTTTTGGGTAACGAGTCTAAAGCCTCTGAGACCTGATTACGAAAGTAAGGCCCTTGCTCTTCCGGATCTGAGAAGCACAAAACTAATATATTTAACCTACGTCGGCACTTTTTGTTGTTATAAGTTGCTATTTTATCTCTATGCCTTTGCCTATGATAATTACAAAGATTTATTTTTATTCCTCTATCTTGATTATTGAATAAATTCATAATAGGTATACAATACATAAAGATAATTGACTCTGTTCGCAGTTAAAGCGTATTTTAAAGGGGGTATTCAAAAATAAAATTTCATGGTATTTAACATTAATGATAATTAACGTAGGTAAGTATTTTATTCATGATGCAATTTATTGTTTGTTATGATTATAAAAAATGAAAATTCTAACTGACTCATGTAGTAGGTAGTGTAGGTACTAACGTAGAGGCAAGAGGTCCCTATATACCTATCTACCTAGTCTGGAATCATACATCTCTATATTTCAAACTTAAAGCTTGCACCTACACAGTACCAATTCATTGCCTAATAAACTCTATAAGTACTTACTCAAATAAATTAAGTGTGAAAACTGAACATTGTTACATGTTAAAAACATTGATAATTAGGAGAAAGTAAAGAAGAAAGTAGGTAGGAAGACATTTAGCGTAACAAAAACCTAAAGGTCTATCGTATGACACGTAAAGGGCGCAGCGCAGGTGCGATTCGACTATAAAATTTATTATAATTAGTGAGAATTGAAACAGTTAACAGAATAACTACCCCTAATATAAATGTTCAGTGAAGTACCGTTGCTTTTGACTTAATTTTTAACCGTAGCGTTGGTATATTACGAGTTATTGAGCGTTTGAGCTTTAAAAGCTCGCTGCTTGTAGGCATATTATACCGCGAGGGTTTGCTTTCTTAGACGTTCCACATTCTCGAGACATTTCACTTTTTAGTCATTTTGTTATTTAGACATTTGATACAATCTAGACATTGCGTTTCTAAAGACAGTTTTGTAAACAAACACGTGGTGTAAGTTAGGATCGTTGATAAGGAGGGATTATTTTTTTTAGCATAAAATGAAATTAAATGTTTAAAACAAAGGCTTTCAATTGAATAAGCACTGGACTGCACAAGTGGGCCTTAGTTGTGGAAAAACATGAACTGATGCAGGGAGTGAGTACTTAATAGAGTAGAGTAAGTCTTAAAAGTCAATTCAACATCAAAAACGATTTTAACATGTAGGTTACGTGCATGTTAAGTTAGAGCAATCTACTTGATTCTCTGACCACATGATAATTCAGACAAAAACACATCCCAATCCCGCATAATGAGACGAATTTGCGTCCTCACAATTTGCGGCCATCACTCTCAGGGTCAGAGTTCGGTATTTAACTTAACAACCATCACTTCACTTGGTAAAGAATTTTCGACTCTATTCTACTAATAATTAAACTTGAAATCTACTTGTCGACATCTCGCGGTGTTAGGTTTACGATGCTGTGAGTAATTGAACCCTATGGCTTTTAGAATGGGGTAGAATTTAGAGTGGATGCGGTATTTCTTTGACAGTGAAGTTACAAGGAAATTCGGCGGCGCCTGTATAAGTATGCTAATTTAGACAATTGAGAGCAGGCGGCGTTGGTCGCGGCATACTAATAAGACGGGACCTCTGCCTTTCTCTGGTCAAGGGATCAATCACGTCTTCTAAATATATATAAAAATTACCAGAGAGTAATTTTTGTTATTACAAAGCTCCAGATTCGTAGAGCCTTTTGCTTTCTAACCTGTGTCCGTGCAAAAATAAGTTAGCTAAACAAACATGCTGACAGCTAAAGGGTGACTGTCAATCAAATAGGTAAGAAATATAAAATTCAAGGTTGCATCTAATTAGTTGCATCTATTCACACAGGTAAGCATACCTGTGTGAATTGTGATTATAAAATATTCAGAATCATCTACCTAATTGTTATTCCGAAGATTACCCTAAACATGCAGCATCACCGGGCGCATACCATTCTAAGTAGTTCAACCCTTTTTTGTCACCGCGCATCATCACAAGGCAAGGACTCGGGACCGATACAAATCGGAATGTAAAACTGTTTTGTTGCATTCTTCTGCAGTCCCGTTAAATTTGAATTTGCGTGGTGTAGAGATGCGTGGTCATGTGTGCTAGTGTGCGCGGGAGGTATGCGTATGCGCGTCGTTGCAGACTGATGGATGACAGGTGACGTCCGTCGGCGCCGCAAACAGCCAGGGACGGCCAATCCGCGACACATACCGAATAAACATAATCTAGAATTTAACCGAGAATGTAACATTACCCTTAATTAGAGGACTTCAAAGAGCTCAACGCGACCGACGACTGTGGATAATGAGTGATCAGAAAGTAGTCGGGTGGTTCGTCAGGTATTCGACAGTTAGTAAACAAAACGGTTACACATCACGTAAGCAAAGACGGATGGCCGACGAGCAACACTATAAATACTAATAGTACCCTCATTACGAAAGCTCAAACAGTTTTTAACCTTCCAGCGTTGTCACTTTTTACCGTCAACCAGGAGTTAACATTGCGAAGAATATGTACTAAAATTGCTGGTCGATAATCAATAACTCAATACCAATGGTTTAGTTCAAAATATGGCTAGCAAAACGCGTGAGCTTTTTGTTATTAACTAGCCGAAGGTAACTAAGTATAAGTATCAATAAAACAGTATGATTCATGTGAACATACCATTTTGCGCTGTGTTTGTTGATCATACATTAACGTTCGTTAATCTGGCAGAGGTTTATAACGTGTCGAAAGTTTTAGCATCCCTGTTGTGTTGTTGGCTCATTAGAGATGCGCGTGGTCGGGAGCCCTGCGGCGACACAAAGCAAGCCGCGGCCGCATCGCTAGCTATAGCGCTCGCCGCCCGCGCCGCCGCCCGAGCGGCTGCGTGCGCGCTTACCGCCGCCACCACACACTATCAATACTCTGCTAATCGCTCATATCGTACGCATTAACGGAAATGATGCTGGGAATATTAAACTCGGATGGACATTTAGATCAACCACACATTTTATTTTATTATTTTATTAAAGGTAGGTATTTACCTACCTATTCACATTGAGTATTGAAAATATGTAGAACCATTTAATTGGGCAGAAAGCTATCCCTCGAATTTTTAAACTAAAATATTACCATTAGGTATACAATGATACTATTAAATACTGCTGATCCCTACTATTTACCTACGATTAGATTCAACATAATTTACCTTGCTTGTGAGACGTAAAACTTTGCCATAAGTTTATTACGATGATCGTAACAGTCAGTTACGCTTCATAACCATCAAAGTGTAAATTTTAAAAATTATACAGGTAGGTAGGTAAGTTTGGGGTAAGAATAAAAAAAGCGCGAATCAAACTCGAGACTGACCAACAGAGAGGTCGTGAAATTAACTAGCGTATCGTGTTTAGTCACAGTAAGAATGCAATTGTAAAGATGGGAAACGATCGGTAACAAAAACACTAGGTATGTGAAAATTTATTTCGAAATATAAGATTTTATTGCTAGTTATTATTACGGTTGTTCTCATGGAACTAGGACTTATTCTTTCGCGACTTACCTAAGCTACACACGTTAATTATATTTTTATTAATGGTTGTAGAATAATATTCGACGCTAAGGTTCCGTTCGTACTTATAACTTTCAGTGCCTGTGTTAGGTCATCATAATGTTAGGCCACACGTCTTACGAAAAGAACTGTAGGTACTCTAGGTACCTACCAACTTTCAATTTAATCTATCCTTTTAGATTTCAAAATAATGTAGGTACCTAAATACTTACCTATTACCTACCTATTCCATCACAACATTGATTGCTAAATATAACCAGCCGAATAGTTAAATACATTTTATATAGGTACTTAGTATTAAATAATTAGGGTAAGGTAGGTAGGTATAATAATGTGTTGAAAGTAATTACCAGTTTTAATACGTCTTGCTGTGTAAATGGCCGGTCTTAATTGGGTTTGATTGTAATTAAAGGCATAGTTTATGAGACATGTAGGACTTGATTTGCTCTAGTGGTCCAACAACTACTGAATAAGACCAACGTAATAAACTATGAGAGGATTTATTGCTCTTAAAATCTGATAAGACAGCATTAACAAAAAACATACATTCGTTCAGAATAAATTTACTAAAATTTCAATTCAAACAATGAAACAAACTGTTTGATTTAAATTTCTGAAGGCAAATTCTTATATTATTCTTAATAATAACATTGTTCAAATTACATTTTAATATCATTTCGATTGCATTTCGATCACAAAAAATACCTTCAAAGTAGCTCAAGATACCCCCAAAGTTAGCTTTTTGTAAAAAATAACTGACTTTGAGGGTATCTTTTGAAATTGAAAAGCAATCGGAATGATATTGAAATATTATTTACGAGAATTGGCCTTCTGTGTCTTGCTAAATGACATTCAGTTTTAAATCACACAGATTCAAAACGCAATGATAATATTAGTCTGTAAGAAAATGAAACGTATTTTAGTAAGTACCTAATGGTCGGAACATGTATATCTACCAGCAGGGTTCCTCTGCGGGTGTTCTCTGGACCCCTAGAGGCCACAATATGCTAATAAAATTGCCTCTTCAAATCACCATGACCCTTTTATAAACTTGCAAAAGCAAACGAATGAAAGTAGGTTGGTAAGTCTAAAATAATAAAAAAACAATTCGACTAATAATTAGCAGACCATTCAATGCTTTGTCCGAATTCCGTGTGTGATATTTTAAATATAGTAGGTAAGTTAGTGAAGAAAGTGCACACCTAACAGCTTACTAAGTTTTTAAATGCGGT
The DNA here is from genome assembly GCA_907269075.1 of Idaea aversata. Classification (NCBI taxonomy): domain Eukaryota; kingdom Metazoa; phylum Arthropoda; class Insecta; order Lepidoptera; family Geometridae; genus Idaea; species Idaea aversata. Next base: position 333,294 of record OU026088.1, read on the forward strand.
GGATCAATAGAATAGGTCTTATACAAGTAAACGTTTATACTTATCCATCTACCTAAAGTATTAGATGTACCTATACATCTATAACATAAGGTATAGCTTATAGGAAATAGCGACATATTAGGTAGAGATCTCAGTATTCGCTCCTAAAGGACATATTTTGCAATAGCGAGTAGGTAGGTGTCTGGAACAGCGTCGATATAATCCTCAATAGTTTGGTCTGTCAGTCGTCAAGTCCCCCTGCACCGACCGTGGCAGGATGGCGGGTAACTAGAGAACTATGCTGTGAATGCTAAGTTCCCCTCGCTTGTCGGGGTTGCGATGAAAGGGGACGACCTTCATGTCGGAACATTCGGATATGACATCCGTAAATATTTTCTAAATTATAAAGAATTATAAAGAATAGGTAAAAACTTTATGTCCGAAATCGATGACTCAGTTTATCTGCTACCGGTCGGATAAATGTCAGGAAAGCTTACCCTACTTCCAGCCGAACTCTATCGATTTGATGCGATTTCGATATAAGTACTTAATCTGTTTTGAAAGAAACAAGACAAAAACAAAAACTTGAACTTTAAACACATTTAAATATTACTTATTTAAACTATCTGTGCCAACAACAACAATCAACCATTATATGCAAGAAATAGTGCAGGACAGGGAGCGATGGAGGACTATCGTTTCGGAGGCCAAGATCAATTTTGGATCGCTGAATCAGCGGAGTGATGAAGTAGTACTCATTAAAACTACCGAGATACTAACAAAGCAAGATGATTTAAACGCATACAACAGTAACATTGAAATTTAATAGATGTAATGACAATAATTAATATACCTACCTACCTACATACCTAAGTTTTAAATGAGATCATTCGGACAAGTCTTATACAATGTGTTTCAGCGAAGGAAAGGGGGTTGTTCTAGACGTCTAGGTAAACAACTTTTGTTCTACGACTTTTAGAAATTCGAACTTTTTTTTCGATAATTCTAAGGGAATTTTTACTTGAAAATCAGCTGTTTCATACAAAAACTTCGAACGAAATGTTTGAATTTCCAAAAGTCGTAGAACAAAAGATGTTCGCCTAGACGTCTAGAACAACCCCCTTTCGTATTAATACCCCTTCGCTGAAACACATTGTATACCTATTAGAGGTGGTGAAACTCTATGAAAATATTCGGTTGGCTCTACCACCCCGATTCATACATCTACGAGGATGCCTCCTTCTCTAAGTTGGGTCCATACATAAACATCTCATACTGGACGTTGAATAAGGCCGAGATCGCGATAAGCTTCGACCATTTTTTCCGACACTTGAAATGAAAGCAACAAAAAACATGATTTTGCATTAGGAGGTAGATCCTTAATATTATCTATATCTACTTATAATAATGTACCTAACTATATAAAAAAACGAACTTGTACATTGTGTTAATTTCTGGTGCTTTTGTTTGCTGTGTTGCGTGTTTGTATATAGTATGTATTCTTCGCATTGTTAAATATTTATCATAAATTTTAAAGTAGGTAGGTACTTATGGTACGTAACATAAATGGCACAAACGTTATTACAATTTCAAATAAAAGTGCCTCTCGAGAGAGTTCTAATTTCGCGATGACATTACAATAATCGTGACATAAAAAACTAGTTCTTGCTTTATCGACAAAAACTAAGAAGAAGCTTTGCAAAAAGCCGCGAGTCCGAAGCCCAGAGGCAAAAACACCGCGACCGACTCCCGCAACATGTTTATTGTATGAGCGACTGAATTTCAAGTGTTTTCTCAGGTTTAATGGATCCTGTTTGTCCCCTCCCTACGCTACACATTGCACTAACATCGCATCGCTCTAATATAACGAATACTTAGAAAGTGTAGGTACTTAGAAGATATTTTCTTTGAAAAGTGATTGATAACAGAAATTAAACTACTAAATGAAATGTACGACAAATACAATGAGTGTTAGTAGGTATGTTAAGTAAAGTATGTAGGTAGGTAGTACGTCTACGTATTTGGTAGAGATAAGCGAATATTCCGGTATTCGGCCACAGCCAGTCACGCCTGAAATATTAATCATGGCGGCGGCTTCAGGGACGAGAAATTTCATAAAGCAACTTTATGTTAATGGAATAAATTAAATAGATGGGTTCTCGGTAATGCTCAATCATGCCGACTCGAACAAATCAAATGTCAATTCTTGTAGATAAGTTACATTGAAGGTTATTCTTACAATAAACATTGTTATAGGCAGGTTAAGTAGAAATGAAGGTATTCATTTATTAGTGGGCATACATACATATAGAAAGAGTCGCTGTAGACAAAGACCATCGATCACTAACGGCTAATGCACTGAAGACAACCCTTTCAGCGAAGATCCGACGAGAGGCGTCAATATCTAAGCATGATCATTCATCATAATTAAGTGTTCATTTACTACTAAATAAGATAGCCGAGTTTATGGCAAGCCGTTCGTTGTTAGCGGGATACAATACAAGCTCATAATAAACGAATAAGTAGATACTTACATACATACATACTTACAACTACAACTACAACGTAATATTTTAGATAAAAATAAGTACATTAGTAGAAATCTTTACGAATCATACAAAAACTAATTTCGTTTGAACTTTATCCGACATTAACAAGTTTATGTGTCGTGTTATTGTGTTGTAAGCAAAAATGATATGAACAGTAATGTAAGATACCGCCGTGAAAATACAATAAAACATTTAACTACGTCACGCCGAGCGGGCATTCCGGGCATAATGGCCACGGACGATATATCCCTTACGATTTATAATGTATCTGTTTTTATTACCAAGGGCGGACGAATATATTTTACCAACATACGATAAGTGTGTTTTGCGAATTACTTAATGTTCTAAGTAGGTATACTTGCTTTTTTAAAACAACAAAGCTTTTTCTATTTTACGCGCCTACATACTTACTTATCTAAGAGTTAATGTATGTATGTGGAATGTGGAATCGAGATTTTATTGTCAGGGTGACAATCGATAAAACATCTTTATGTACCTAGGTCAATTATAATTGATACAGCAAAAAGTATGTCTTTTTGAATCTAAAAAAGTAACGTCTCCCTGCTCTTAAACCTTAGAATATATCACACAATACATACCACTTGATAGCACAACACAACCAAAGGGCTGTCGGATAACTATGATTTTACGAGCTCCCAAGACGTAGCCGTAATAGTAAAATGATTTTAATACAGCATAAAATTCGCGTTACTTCCGTGTCGTATTCGGCAACTATTAGAAATGACACGATACGAGACCATCAAGGTATAGTTTATATTCTCACGTTACCTAGCTACTATACCTACAAATGTTGCATCCGCATAAAACCTATAATAAAAATGGCCAAAAATCTTTTATTTGAAAAGGTAAGAAGGAATATCGAGTCCAATGTGTCCAGTGAAATAACATTATAGAGTTTCTAAATCAATTAGTCATTTTAATTCTCAATAACATCAATGTCAAGAATTACAATATCGTTAATCTGCGATTAAAATTGACATTTCCGTTCCGGATCATATTTGATATTGGGCAATGTTCGTATTGAAATATGAATGTAAAGTGACCACCTGTCACGGTGATCGTGAAAAGGGCGACATGAGCATAAAACTCAATTACTAAGGGCGGTTGCAGTTTAAATCGCCGAACCCTCAAGCCTATTGTTGTTGAAAAAAAAACATTTTTATTCGAGTGCAGGACAAGATGCCCACCCCCGTCCTGCAATTTGTGAAGTTTATTTAACTTCGGTGTAATATTGTAAAAACATTTCTGTGGTAAGTAAGTAATATTTTATTCCCTTTACTTATCTAAACTTAGAAATATTTTTATTAGATATTTAGAATTATTCCTAAAAAATATGAAACATTACCACGACATAAATAATATGATGATGCGCAATTTAATAGGCTAGAGATATATGTCTGATAAAAGTCTGGGTACATTTGGCCTAACAATACTAAATCAATTAAATAAATTCTAAAACTTAACTGGTCGGCGTTCATATTCAGTCTGGTAATGTCTGGTTGTATAAATTCCCTAAGTGTGGGTTTTTTATTAAGTGTTAAAAATATTTTTAGTTGAAGGAAAATCAATAATTTATGGAACCTGCGTAAAATTACATAAAAACTGTTTACTACATATTTAATAAAACAATGCATACCTAAAGTTAGCATTAATATCTCTATAGGACTATCTTTAACAAACGCTTACAATTCATGACACGATATTTTTTTTTATAATTTGAAAAGCCATTACCTAAAAAAATGTGAGAATAAGTATTGAAAAGAAATAATCTCCAAATTGTGCACACCCAAGCTTTATGACGCGACAAGGGGAAAGTGCTGTGAAAATTTTAAATAAATCCCCATTGCTAAACAACGCCACAAATAATAGTCAAGCTTAATAAAGCCAAGAGAAAATATTCCTTATACCTCCGACACTAGGACTGTTACAGCTGGCACAATTTCGTCGTAAATATTCTACAAAGTTTTGTGCTTATTTTGCAAACGGTCCTTCCAATTTTGTCGCTGTTGTTCGACTTTATTTTTGTATAGAACGTGGGGTGAGTTTCCAATAATATTTTCTTATTCGTTTTAGTAAAACGTATTACTTACTAGTTAGATGTATTTTTTACAATATACCTACATAATATATCACAACTTACCTACGTTACTTGCTACGTATAATTTATATGCATACCTACATATCATTATCTATCTAACTAGAATGTAGGTAAGATGGTATTAGCGCCCTCTCTGTGTAATTCGAGAGTTGGAAAGCAATTTCCCTCCGAATAGAAATCCCACTTGAGTGTTCAGATAAGATTTTTAAACATGTTAAACACAAAACACAGCAAGAAACACGACCCTCTATTCCCATAGCCGCGCTACACCTCCACAAATCGTAATCCTCTTAGAAAACATTTCCAATTTAAAAAGAATTCCTCTTATCCCTCTGAGGAGGGCACGCGTAAAAAATAAAAGGAAAACTCTGTGACACGCACCGTGAATCTACGTATATGTGTAGTATTTCAGGATCCCCTCGATTCCTTACAGGTCGCTTCTTCCTACGAGAGAGCATCTATTGAAACTCCACTCAGACCGTGTTAGCTATCTATTTAGTATAAAAAGGGTCGAGAATTTCTTGAGATCCTTTTTTTATCCTTGGGGGGAGGGAGGTCCATCCACCCCGTGACCCGCCTCGCCTATGTTACGCTGAATTTTATACGTATGCTACTAAATTTTCGTAACCTTCGCAATAGTCGATTCAGGTAAAGTATTTATCCGTTACGATACATACCTATTCATATCTTCCTACAGCTAACATATTTTTACGTTAAACTAGTTTAATAATCAATTTTTGCTTAGCTAAGTAATGTGACACGGTAGGTACACGCTAAAATATTGATGTTAATAACTCTCTAATTGTATCTGTGCTAGGCGTTTTGGTTTTATGTAGATCTTTGAAATCATCAATGGGTAGGTAAGTACAATGAAATAATCAGTATCCGACTCAACGGTTGATAATATAACACTTGATAGGTAAGTAGGTTATTTGTAATAAAATTATGTGTAGTTACAATTTCATCGATCTCACAAACGTTTAACAATAGAGTTCAACGGAGAGGAAGAAAACCTTTATCGCCACCGGCACCGCCAGTTACCCCAATATTTGATATCAAAAATTACAAGTGGGATTTAGTATTACAGAGACACGAGGTAGACGCTATGCCAACAAAGTTCCCTGGCTTGCGCTCGGTGGAAGCAATCATCTCGCCGCCGGCACCAGTTCAAATATTTAAAGGGCGGCTGAATTTGATTCCATCCGCTTGAGTCCTCTCTCTACTCCGCAATTGGATCACACAACCAGTTACTACCCCGAAATTCAAGAGTTATTTTACTAAAATTAACTTAACGAAGCAAATTCGATTTCAACAACCCTAAGTAAACTTAAATTTGTATCAATTTTGGTTGGCAATTGGCAATCGCTGAGATAGAGCTATTCAACTTTCATATGAACTATTAATGTTTAATAGATTTTAATTAACCTATTGTTAAATAGATAAGAATTATGACTTTATTGTACGTACTTATACTTACGAACAATAAAGTCATAATTATTATTGGTGTTTAGGGAAAGATATTATGTAAGGTCGAATAATAAAATTGTCTTTAAAGTAGGTACTTATACTTTCTTACGAAAGTATTATAAAGCAATCAGTAGCAGTTGAAAGCATACCTACACAAACAAATGTAGAAATCGAAATGAGACTTACGTCAATCCCAAAGAAATTCGAAATATAAGTGGTTGTAGAGACAATCCACATAAGACGGGCGACTGCGCCTAGGGATCGGTTAACCCACGTTACGTCCCCGCCGGAGGATTCCCACTTTCCACAAAGAAAATACCAATCAAAATTTGATTTACTGCCGCCCGTGGCCATACATCAAACTGCTCTAATCCGTAGAAAGAGAGAAAGCCTAAAATCTAAGGGGATCCGGCTACTGTCGAATTGAAAATCCTAGTGGTACGAGACGCCTTTAATATTTATGACCGAGTAAAAAACACGCGCTGCCCCATGAATAAATATTGTGTTGGGAGAGTGGGAATGTTACACACGGAAATAAATTGACATAAAAATTCCACATTTTGCGAATACCCTACCTACTGCTACATACTTAAATAATCCTATAAGTTAGACGATGCTATAAGCGGACTGGTGCGAGTTAGCTGTTTTCTTAAAAATTTAGATCGGGGTTCTAGCCATAAAATAAGATATTTACGTGTTATACAAATTCAAAAGTTCGCCGAGTTGGTACCTATAGTTGGAAATCGAACGGGAATTATTCATCCGGTGGCTACTGGCTACCCACCCTCGCGCCTGCTTCGGCCCGGCCTCTATCGTATCTTCTACCAAAATATGTATGTATGTATTAGATACCCGACCGACCTTCTTTATTCACTGGCATATAAAATCTTATTCGACTTTTTGATAACCCAACGAATAATAATAACTTTATGATAGAGGTAGAGATGGAATACAGGAATCATACAAAATATACCTGCCTACATTAAGTGCGCGGTGCGGTTGAGTTGAGACGTAAGTTTCAATATAAATAATTAATAATAATATGCACAACCTTGGCACAAAATTATAATACCTAATAATTTTATAAGCACGATAGTTTTATAATAGCCAATGTAAAAAATCAAAATGTCAACAGCAGGTAAAGTGGCAACATAATTAGCCATCCAATCAATTATAAAGCCACCTGCCAATCTTAGATTGTAGCAAGACAATGCAATAAAAAATTAAGAGAATGAAACAACTTCCCCCTATTGGCAATTTTGCATTGAGATCGATCGGCTACGGAGCGAGGGTCGAGTCGAGAGACAGAGAGAAGCGCGTACCGTGTGGGGTCCGTAAGCCGTTTCCGATAAGGCCCCCTGGCGATGTAGGTAAGTACCTACATCGAGACGCGTCGCGACAGACTTTCGGCATTCCCTTATCTGCGTGCTACACTCGCTCGCCTGCACTTCACGTGATCGGAATAATGCATCTCGTTTCACACACCTCCTCTATTCAATAATTTCTCCATTATTGTTTATTGATTGCACGAAGCGAGCGAGATGCGACGCACTTGTGTGAACACTAAATTGCTGCAGTTATAAAATGCCAGGTTGCTCGGTGGGTACGCCTCTCATAGCCAGTTTACTACTATTTAGTAGTTAGATTTAATTACGATTGGCTCAAAACGCTAGCAGGCTAGGAAATACCTTAATTAATTGCGCAGGTTATACCTACCTACTTACTGACTGACTAATGTGATTCTTTCACCACTATTATACCAGAGTAGACCTACTTATCTGCATTACGATTTATTACCTACAGTTAGGTAGGTACTATAGTATTGTTCAACGGTAAATACATAAGTTTCAGAAAAAATATCTGCCTGAGATAAGTAGTTCTCAGGCAGATATTTTTTCTGAAACTGTTCTAAAACGTAAAATCTGTCCAAGTTTAGCAACTTCCAAAACAAACACCTGCCCCTAATCGATTACGGTGCGTAAAAAACGTGTTCACGTCGCGCCACCGACCGCCCGCGCCACCAACCCGAGATCTCAATCTCCAGGGCACCACCACTCTCTTCCGCATGACAAATGTGCGCTTCCCCGCCTTTACCACAAGGGGCGTAAAAAAAATTATAAGGAAATTTACCTAATGGTCGCGATTCTTTATACTCAACGTCCATTGTCCGGGCGACAATGGTGTAATGGAGGGATGACGTGAGTGAACTCCTCACAAGGGTTTTATTCCATTTAGTTTTTTTCATCCGAAATGTTCGTGCAATACGCGCTAGGTGAACATTAACTAGTACGATCTCTTATTCGGCAAGATTTTATCGAGGACGGGTTATTTTAATAATTTAAATATTTTTAATGAAACTCGTAAGGTTAGCTTAACTAGGTTTTTATATGGTTTGAAAGTTCCTTGAGTACCTAGGTATAACAAAATATAATACTGGATTTCGAACACCCTTGTGCTTTAGAAAATACACACATCAACAAAGTCTTAATAGGTAGTGTAAAATAGTGTTTAATGGCGAAAAATTGTATTTTTGTGTTTTTTTGTCTTGAGTGTCATATGTACCTACGCGGCGCGGTAATTTTACTACTCTTTTTAATGTTGTTATTTAATTAAAGTAACCCTTTAATTAAATAACAACATACAATAAAATGGTAATTTAGTATGAAAACTAAAATAGTGCCGAAACTGAGAAACAAGTTCATTTCCTAAAGTTAAAGTTTAATAAAAAAATATATTCCTAGTTGGTCCATCTACAGCATTAGCGACGCGACCGACGACGGCTCGACATTAACGTGGCATAATAAGTATAGGGATATCAGTCGTTGTCTGAGGAATAATTCTCTATGCTCTGAAAAGGTGTAAAAAAGTTTTGGCACGAGACACTTTAAATGCAGAGCAATGCCATGATGGTTTAGGTTAGGTTAGGCATGGTTTTGTACACTATGGTGATACCCCACCAACAGCACCTCGACCAAGATTTCATGTTCATGCAAGATAATGGAGTATTCACACCGTAAGGCTGGTTGTGAACGTGTTCAGCGAGTAGGTACAATATTACGGTATTAGAGTGGCCTAAAATTAAGATAGTTATCTACATAGGGTTAGGTTTAACAAAACTATTAGGTGAAACTGTTAACAGCAATAAAGGCTTATTTTATTTTATTTTTAGAGTGGCCTGTGCAGTTTACCGATCTCAATACCATTGAATATGCGTGGGCTTTGCTAGGCAGAAGAGGAACTTTTACCAAAATTTAAATACAGAGGAAGAACTTGTTTAGGTACACGTTTTCAGAGTATAGAGAATAATTCCTCAGACGCCAGATTTCCCCATACTTAGTATGCCCCGTTGATGTAGAGCTGTCGCTAATGTTGTAGGTGGACCAACAAACGGCTTCAAAGTTACTTGTAATATTTTTTTTATTAAACTTTAACGTGTCAATAGGTTTTTTAGTGAAATAAACTTGTATTTTTGAAGTGAAAACTTCTTTAGCGGCGTTGAGCACTTTTTCTGTAATGGGTATAAAATCTTAAACTCGCGTCAGGACATGTGACCTGATCGAAAAAGCGTAAGACGGATGGAGAGTAGACAGCTATCCCCTCTCTACGGCGCGGCGAAAATGTATGCCTGGGCATGGGCGTACCCACAGTGGGGCAAGGTGGGGCATTTGCCCCACCCTGACTCGAAGCTTATAATAAAAAAAAATGGTTTTTAATATATGTAACAAATATAAATATTCTATGTCACTTTCAAAAGTCGAGTGATTTTTGAACGAATACCGAAGTTTATCCGCCCGCGTTCCCTACCCTCTCCCACCACTTGCACGCTCGCGACAAATTTAATGGCCCCTCTTCATGATGGGCCATCATGCTGGCCCACTGATATGCTGGGCCACGGTGTCAGTTTTTCGGTCACCCATCAATAAAGAAGTGGGCCAGCGATGGCGGTATGGATCTGCACGTGGCCCATTCCTCAGTGAGTCCTCGAAAATTGGTACGTGGTGCATAGATATTATATTGCGGCAACGGCTGTTTCCACGTCCTTCTCCAATTTACAACTGAACGTTGCCATCGTGTAGTTGCGTTTTAACCATCGTATTGCCATCACGCTGGTTTAGTGCTGGGCCATCATGAAGAGATTAATTAGCCAAAACCACCCACGATATTATTAAAATAAATAGAGTAAATAAAAACATTTATAATTTTCTACTACTTATCGAGATTTTTACTTTTATTTGCTTCCGCCCCACCCTTTACAAAACTCTGGGCACGCCCATGTGCCTGGGCCTACTGTTTTTAATTTGGCTGTGAGTGTATTAAGACGTACATATGGTATTTTTTAACGGACGACTATTGACGGACGACAAATGTCGGACGACTATTTGTTGGACGACAAATGTCGTCCGTCAATAGTCGTCCGTTAAAAAATACCATACTGACTATTTTTTTTTTTTCATCTAAAACTCTTTTTGCGTATGTTCTCCCGACATATGAGATTTTACACAGATATACAGTTTTCACTTCTGCCTGCACTCCCGGAGTGCGCTGTTTTTTTTTTCTCAGTTTCGGCAATGTATCAATTAGAAGGTGTGAAGTGTGTTATTTTTGAGGTACCTACTCAACCCACTCATGTCCTACCAACACTCTGCATATTTTACTAATTTAAAAGGCTAGGTACTTACCTACATTCAAAATCCGACGAAAATTGTATACCATCCTTAAAATTCCATCATTTGGAATTTAAGTAGGTAGGTTACCTACCTAAGTGTAAGTGCATAGGTGGGTTTTTGTAAATAAGTGGAGTAAATTAAAAGAAATTTCTTACTTTCTACTAATAGGTACGTACTTACTAAGAACTAATAGGTAGGTAATACCTACAAAGACCAATGGTAGATTTAACATTCAACATTACAGTAATGTTAACCCAAATCAATTCATGAATATTTATAGGAATGGAGGTATCTAGGTATGTACCTACCTTTAAAATAACTAACAACAGGTTCATAACTTTTAACAATTTGATATCCATAAATCACTCTTTTTTAGTAAAATTTACCTAAAATGCTTATTTACCATAATTTTTTTTTTTTTTTTTTTTTCAGAAATGTTTTAGTACCTAGTTACTTAAGTAAGTAGGTAGTATTACTTACATTATAAGAATACAAATCATCTAATTTAATTTTGCAACATTATAAAGAACTTACCAATGAAATAATAAAGGCTTGAACACAAATTCCAAGTGTAATCCATACTTCAGGCCAAATCTGAAACGATTACTGCACTGAAAAACTTATTTTTAATTTTATTAACAACATAGAGTTGTGATATCACAGCCCTGTAACTTGAATAACCTATGCAAATAAATTTAAATATAGGGGACAGGTTGCCAGTAGCCCTCCCAGCAGGCAACTGAACGGAGACACAGGCCGGAGTCTCTCCGGTCGGCCACCGAGCATTCTCCGGACAAATACATTCAAATCCAACTCTGCTCTGCTATTGGATAATCAGGACCTTACCCTTTTGCGCGTGTGCTAAAAATCAAAGGGTTAAAAAAATCACCCCTTTTTTAACATCACCCCTTTTTATCAACCCTTTTGCTTGGTTTTATACTATCACTATGGACCAAAACAGGAATAAGTAATAATTGGTATGTAGCTAATATCATGCTATAAAATGTGATACTTACCAAGGATGTAAGATAATACAAAAGCAATGAACTGGGCAATAAATTTGTTTTTTAGCAATTTTAAAACTCAAGAAGCAAATCTTCACCCATTTTTGCTGAGTAAAAATTACATTTCAGAAAGCTAATAACAGAACAAACAGCAAATAAGCATATTGAATAAGACGCTTCTCATTGGTTAATCAGTTTTGAGCGAAAAGTTATAGAAAAATTAAATAATTCAACCAATTCACAACTTTCAATTTTCAGAGAACGGCGCCATTAACGTTCCAATTCTTCTAACTTGAGGAAATGCAAAAACTTTTTGTGGCTGTATTAAAAGATCTACTCATAATTTAATAATACCCTCAGATAATACCACATAGGTTTACAAATAATTTTAGATAGTCTAACTAAATTATTTATAATAAAAATTGTAGCTTGGATGAAAATGTACTCCATAAAATCATAAATTAACGTTCCTTTACACGCAGCATTGAACAACTACGTTTGACAGTAATATTCCAAGACAAACATTTCATGTTAATGATGTTCAGCATTATTTTAGATAAATACTGGAAAATGACTGGAAATCACGGAAATAATAAAACATTCACGTATTGCCTTCTTTAAATTATGAAAATATCAGTGTTTCTTTATTAAAGACTCATTCATACGCTTATATTAGTTTTTCACCAATGGTTGCTTGCTTGTATGTAAAATCCAAAAATAATTCTGTTTTGTTAACTACCTCTAATGCTTCAAATATGTTGGAAAACTTAAAATCAAAATGTCACGTTTCTGTCAAAGTTCGATGTCAAACAACTGTCCTATGTCAATCGGTCAATAAACTCTGCAAATTGGATTTTGTAGGAGTGAATTCGTCTATCCTAATTTTTTATATATTTGCGTTATTTCTCAAGATAAAGAGCATTTAAATATGACTCTATATCATTTCGGTAACTGTCTAGCCTTAGTTTACGCTCCATACCATATGGCGTACAAATATTCGGGCATGTAAGTATAACCAGCAAGGTTATTTTAATGAACAGTTTCAAGCTTTCAGTTACTGAAATAACGATAATTAATATAATTTACAGATCGGAGTATGCAACGTTTTCAAAGTGCGTGTATGCTGGTGGAGTGTATATCTTCACACAGCTGTGCAAAATGTTGTTATTAGCTACCTTCTTTCCTGACACGGATATGAGTCAAAGTACTGGAGAATACAGTATCTTTTTGGTGAGTACAAAATTGTACATGTTCAACTGTCTATTAGGTACCAGTTCTCCTCATATTGATTCAGATTTACATCAATGTTTATTCAAGTTTTTATTACATTCTGAATGACACGAGGCATCATATGCATGCATTGTTTTATCCATCAGATAAGCTCTTTTTCCCACTTTATGTGGTATAGGTTCACCTAAATGATGTAACACACAATTGTCTACCTAAAACAATTTTAACAAAAATTTGTAGAACAAACTCTAAGGCAAATTAATTGTGATGTTTCCAGGAAATCCTGAAGGCTACAGTAGATGTAGCAGACCTGTTAGGACTCTACTTTGCTTTGAACTCTGTGCCTGGCAAAGGACATGCCAAGATACTTACATCTGCTATAGGATGGGCTAGTGCTGAGGTAAGTTCACAAATAATCACATGCTATACTTACTAAAAATCACATGAATTATTGCATAGATGTGTGTCTCTCTACTCATACAGCTAAACATTTAATTGTTTTGCGATCTATCAGATTAGTACTGAAAATGTAATCGTTTAAGTTAGCGTTGCTCTGAGAAAAAGCAAGTACTTAAGTTTAATTGTCATACATAAGTGTACCTTAACAATTAAAGCCACTAACATCATTTATTTATAGGCCTATTATGAATCATATCATAATTTATGGTAATAAACTAATAATTGATCTTTAGCTAGTACTTTTTTGTTTATTGTTCCTTTTTATTAAGGTCCAATACAAAATCTCTTAAATTGTTAATTATTACATGGATTAAATTGTTATTATGTGTACTGTTTGTAGGTGAGTTCTTTTATATAGTAATACTAGCTGCGCTCCGCGGTTTCACCCGCGTAACTCCTGATCCCGTGGCAATATATGGATAAATTAAGATGCTATCCCATCTTTCAAGTTGGATCGACTGCACATGGTGTGCATTGATTAAAATCAGTTTAATAGTCCATCGCGCACAAACAACGTGACACGTAATTTATATATCTATACTAATATTATAAAGCTGAAGAGTTTGTTTGTTTGAACGTGCTAATCTCAGGAACTACTGGTTCGAAATAAAAAACCTTTTTGTGTTGGATAATCCATTTATCGAGGAAGGCTATAGGCTACTTTTTATCCCGATATTCCCACGGGATCGGGAGTTGCGCGGGTGAAACTGCGGAGCGCAGCTAGTATTAGATATGTTGTTAAATTTTCATGCTGAAAATTGAAATTAAACACTAAGCTTATCCAAAAAGGTATAAAAAAGACAGCGTAATATGTTATATAAACTAAATGCTTTTTTATATGTGTTGGTTAACTTTTGGGCTCTATGTAAATATGTCTTAAGTTTGTGTGGATTGTATTAGGTGGTGGTAACGCGCGGCGTGTTGCTGTGGGTGGGAGCTCGTGGCTCGGAGTTTTCGTGGGTGTACGTGCGCTCATGTGCGGCGGCCAACGTCGCCCTAGTGCACCACCTGGCTACCGCTGCGCTTGTGTGGCTTTGGACCAGGACTGATCTGCCTGATAAGGTGAAACAAAGAACTTGCATATACTAAGTAGTTATAGTGTGCTCATGCTCATTTGACTAGGTAGTCAAATGAAATGAATGACAAATGAAGATCATATTGCTGATTCACAGTTTGGTTGTAGCTCTAATTGTTTTCATAAAAAATGAAAAAAAATCTCTAATTTGGCACACAACAAATGGGGGGAAACTAATCGCCAAACAACTTGTTTCTACTTCTAGTTCAGATGGGGCTGTAATAATAGCTAAGGAAACGGAGTAAAGGATTTTCGCTTACAACTTTTTTATTTTTGGTTTATGACTAAAAGTTACTTGCCAAAAGTTGTAGATAATCTTAATTGCAACAAAAAATGTTAACTAATATTTTTTGTGAGACGTATAGTTGGTCAGATAAACCAAAAAAACATTTAAATTCCTTTTTTTAAGATGGCGGCAGTCCCTCAAACTTTGATTTAACTTTAAAATATAAAATCTTCTGACAAATGCATGCTAAGCCAAAATTTTTTTACATTTCATGGATTAATAGTCTTATGCAATTTGTGCAGTTTCTGAAACTTACTCTTAACCTATTTTGGTTTCTAAGATGGATGGATGGTTGGATTTGTTCCTTATTCGATACCACATTAAATAATTTATGGACTAAAAACTTTTTTCGAAAAAATGCCACTTCCGGTAACTGTATAGTCGGCAACAGAATTGCAGACCCACTGTAGAGTTCTAAAATAAGTAATATAGGATTTTTTTCATTCTAATAATGTTTTTCTAATAAATTCATGAGTTGATATACTTAGGTACTTCCTAGAAGTTGAAAGAATTCCAATAAAAGCAGTTTAGGTCTACTGTTGCCTGATTGTATCTTTCAATTTTTTTGAAGTGAAAACTTCTTATGGCGCGTTGGGCTTTTTTGTGGGTGAGCATTTTCAGCCGTTCTCGCGACAGATTATGACGCGACAGATGAGATTTTATTTGTGTTAGTCTTTTTGTTTAACTTATACTGCCATCTATTACACAAATTGAGAAACTTAGTTTCTAGAAAGACCGCTATTCGAATGTAGATGGCGCTGATTTAAATTTTTTACTGCCATCTAGCGAATAAAAAATAAACTATATTTGTTTAAGTGAGTGCTAATAGATGGCAGTAGCAGATCGTTTCAAGAAATATTCTATGAGAAATAACAAGTTTATTGTTTTCACTTCTGCCTGCACTCCCGGAGTGCGCTGTTTTTTTAATGCAAATGTTTGTTATGTAATTTTTGTAAAAAATAAAGGTATTACTATCTAAGAACGTATTCTCGTAGCTGCAGCGTATCTGGGACCTTCCCTTAGGTGCTGACCAACTAAAACTAAACAACCTTTACTTACTCATCTCATACTTATACTGTTTTCATTGACAGCACACACCGATAGTAATGACCCTACTAGCCCTGTCCCCGTACCGCAGTCTGCTTGAGGAAGCCGTGGGCAGTGTGTTAGCTCTCAGCGCATGGGGATTGCTGGCTGTACGAGCCCTGCATGCCACTACTGTAGGACTCACTGCCTTGGCTATGTATGCAGTGTTGGCTCAGCAGATAGGACTCTAATTGTTTTAGTCAGTGTAAGCCTAACTTATTATTATTATTATTTCGTTTATAGTTGTAAGGTGGAAATAAAGCGAATTTTGTTAATTTCATGTCGTTTTTCTCATATAATGGCATAAATAAAATGAAAAAAAATAACGGAATAAAAAATGTACCTACCTACTTTAGACTTCAGTTCAGTTAATAATATTTTAAGGCGACCAGAAGGCGATGCGATGGAGTCTTAGTTCGATCTTTTGGATGGAGGATGGAGGGAAAGGTTAAATGCACAGTCACTAAGTAAATAGTCACTATCACTTCACTACATCCTACTAATATTATAAACGAGAAAGTTTGTATGTATGGATGTCTGGATGTATGGATGTTTGTTACTCTTTAACGCAAAAACTACTGAATGGATTTTAATGAAACTTTACAATAATATAGCTTATACATCAGAATAGAACATCCTACTAATATTATAAACGTGAAAGTTTGTATGTATGGATGTCTGGATGTATGTATGTATGTTTGTTCCTCTTTAACGCAAAAACTACCGAATGGATTTTAATGAAACTTGACAATAATATAGCTTATACATCAGAATAGAACATAGGCTATAATTTATAAAGATATTGTGTGAATTGTCTAAAATATAACGAAAAGCGTCGAAAAATTGACAGATGTCAAAGTGACAGATGTCCAAGTGAAAGATGTCAAAGTGAAAGATGTCAAAGTGACAGATGTCAAAGTGAAAGATGTCAAAGTGACAGATGTCAAAGTGAAAGATGTCAAAGTGACAGATGTCAAAGTGACAGATGTCAAAGTGACAGATGTCAAAGTGACAGATGTCAAAGTGACAGATGTCAATGTGACAGATGTCAATGTGACAGATGTCAATTAGGTATCTGTGAAATTGCTCAGCGTTTTTTGTCATATATTTTCACTGGATCGGAACTAACGTGGGTGAAACCGTGGGGCGCAGCTAGTAGTTTATAAAATAAAGTCGCTTTCTCTCATCACTACATAGTATAAAACAAAGTCGCTTACTCTGTCCCTATATCCCTTTGTATGCTTAAATCTTTAAAACTACCTACGCAACAGATTTTGATGCGGTGTTTTTAAATAGATAGAGTGATTCAAGAGGAAGGTTTATATGTTTATAACATGCATAATATAGCCGTGCGAAGCCGGAGCGGGTCGCTAGTAGAGATATAAATCGATGCTTTTTCTGTCCCTATTTCCCTTTGTATGCTTAAATCTTTAAAACTACGCAACGGATTTTGATGCGGTTTTTTTTAATAGATAGAGTGATTCAAGAGGAAGGTTTTTAATTAAAGAACATGCATAATACAGTTTGATACAGCCGTGCGAAGCCGGGGCGGGTCGCTAGTAAAAATTTAACCGTTGTGACTTGTGAGGCACGAAGGAACGTCAAATTGCGTTAACTTATCAACAAATATGGCGCTAACCGAAAATTTATAAAACTGTCAATGTCAGTTATTTACATTATTATCAATGTTACCAAATTATAAACTTCTAACATTTTTTGTAACTTTTGATCCCATGCCTAAATTTTTTTTAACTTTGAATAGTATTTTAAACAATTGATAACTTATAACCTGGCTAGGTCATTCGGCTTTGTTCCTAAATAACCGACAAGTCTCCTTTTGAAGTGAAAACTTCTTATGGCGCGTTGGGCACTTTTGTGGGTGAGCATTTTCAGCCGTTCTCGCGACAGATGAGATTTTGACAGATGAGATTTTAACAGTTATTGTGCTTCTACTACTATGCAATATTGAAAACAGCGCCATCTCTGTGCAAACGGCCGAACTACGATACTCACTTCTGTACAACAGTGTTAACAGCGACATCTCTCGGTGGATGGTGCAGCAGATATACAGTTTTCACTTCTGCCTGCACTCCCGGAGTGCGCTGTTTTTTTTTTAATTTCACTACCAAAAACTGGTGGAATTGCAATGCAATGAGGAATCGAAGTTGAATAGTTCATCATAAATTAGTCAAACTAGCGCAGCATAATCAATACTGCCTATATTCTCATATATAATTATTTTCAATTATTTAAAACGTTACCTACCCTCACTTACGGAGCGCATGGTCATTAACTAAACGTCAAAAGTCCGTTTTCGGGGTTTGCCAACGTGTCATGGAGCGCAGTATACTCGGTGTCAAACTTACTGACAAGATCAGAAACACATTACTGCGCTCCCAAACCAAAATTAAGGACGTTGGCCACACTGCTGCCGAACTTAAATGGAATGCCCCGCGGCAGGCTCAGAAGGAGATGGCGGGACAAGTTGGACTCGCATCGTAGGGACTGGACCCAGCTGGCACTAGACAGGGAACAGTGAAAGGAGGGGAGGGAGACCTTTGCCCTGCAGTGGGACGGAATAGGCTAAAAATAAATTTTAAAACGTCTTGTGAAATGGTGTTTGAAAAAATATCGATCTCAACAAAAAAATAAATACTTACGAGTATAATAAAAAATAAAAACAAAAAAAAGCTTTTATCAAAAATCGTAAAATATAGGTACTTACTTTAAAAAACTTTTTAAATACAAGATTTTATTATGTTCTTGTTAGTAATATAAAAAGAATAATTTAAAAATAATAACGTAAACTTGATAAGAAAAATATCATTATTTAAGTACCTAGCATTCGTCTACGTCACATCAACCCCACATTTTTAAAACTTTACCAAAACTTTACTTAGTGTATTAAATCATCTTATCTTATCTCATCAATGAATTAAATTTTTTATAAATAAAAGCGTGTTACATTGTGATTGCTAGAGAAAAATAATTAAGTTGTAGTGTAAAACTAGGACAAATCTGGCAATGGCAATCATACTCAATGGCCATTTTTCTAATTTTCTTGTAACTTTTGCAAATTAAACTTTGGCGACACTGATGAACGTCATTTGTTTTTGCTTTTGGTTTGGAGCTCGTTTGGGATATTGCCTGTGGCATATTGCTCGTGAAAATATTTTGTAGCATGGCGAAAGTAAAAGGGCACAAATAGTAAACTACAACAGACGCTGCCGTATTTGACGTGCAGCATCTGTACATTTGATTGGAAGCGAATTAAAACTCAAACAGAACCACTGTTCGTATATTGTTTGGATTTGTGAAAACAATAATCTTGCAGTGTCCTTACTTTTAGTGTTGTGAAATTATTATCATAAAACTATGTTCGTATTCGCGATGTTTTCGGTGTTGTTACTGACATTTGCCGCGGGACTAGCCGGTGCCGGTGCTGATGACTTTACTATGCGTTGTACAAACGACAATTCCATAAATAACATGACTTTCCAACCCGTAAGTGAAAACATAGCTGGACGATACAAACTGGAACTATGCACGGAGGTGAAACCGGAGTATATCGAGTGGGTAGTGGTTGTTAGGTTTCAAAACCGGACTTCAACTTGTGATAATGATTGGAAGAAATTGTATGACTTTGTTCATCATTCTAGTAACTTTGAATACACAAACTTTGATAGCAATTGTACACATGTAAGTTTCAATTTAAAGTATCTAACTTTAGATTTATACAATAAGTAGCAATTTTAAGCTTTTTTAAATTATTTTGTATGATCAAAACATTCATACAAGCAATAGAGTTAAGGTAGCCTCATTTCTCACAAGGTCAGGATATGAATAAGTAAAAGAAACTGCACAATGCTAAATAGGTAATAAACTCAAATATTTTGTCCCATAGGCGTGCCTAACGAAGAATTTTGACCTGATATTTGCGTCGTGTTACTCCGTTGAAAGCATGTTCCGGGAGAAGGAGGAAAGTAATCCTCAGCCGACCACTCGGACATTCAATATCAACAACTCATACACTCTTGCACAGTTCACAGACAACACTGTTACTGTTGACTTTATACCTCATGAGTAAGTTCTTTTTAACACACTGCCTCGCTGGAGGTTTCTTGAAAACTTTTAATGTCTAAATCTAATTTCATACTATATAGGCTAAGAACAATCTTCTTTCGGATAAAAAACCATATCAAAATCAGTAATTTTTTATCACATAGAAGTAGGAATTGTGCATACACAAGCGTGTAAAGAGGATATGTACGAAACCCTTCTGTTTTCATTCATACTAATGTAACATATTAATGTAAACAAATTATAATTGAAATATTTTTATTTTAGTTATTTAAACAATAATAATCAATACATCATAAATTCTTAAATACAGTTAATATTGCCTTAAACAGTAAATTAAATAACACAATATATTAAGTTACCTAAAATACATGGCAAATACAAATTTATATATTATATTTTATTTATATTGAAATATTATTTCAGAAATGGTATTACTATAATCTGGCACCCAGGATTTCCTGTGCAAGGCTTTAATGTACAAATTTGCAATGCAAGTGTTACACAAAAAGAGGTAAAACTATTTTTAGTTTAGTAATAAACCCTTCAATGTCCCTTCAACCCTTTAATGCTTGTCGATCCAAATGTCCTGCAATATTTATTTACTTATTATTATTTATGATCCGAAGGTTACCTGGAAGAGATCGCTTTAAGCGATAAGGCCACCCATTGTGCCATTTTTTTTTCATATTTTTTGATTTTATAATTTTATATATTTTATTTTACTTAATAGTGCAATAAAGTGTTTAACTATCAATCTATCTAATACCTAGCATAAAGCTTTAGAAATCATACTAATAATTTAAATGTAGAAGTATATATAAACCTCTTAAACTAAAACTTGATTGATTGCAATAAAAATTTGATTAAAGATAGCTAGAAACCTGGATTGACATAAATGCTACTTTTTGTCCTGATATTCCCATATACTTGTGCGGGTTGCTCTAGATTCTTTTGGCTTTAAGTAGTATGATGGGTATTATAAAGTTATCCTTTCTAATAGTTGCAACCAAATTTCTCAGGCCAGAAACTAGCATTTGTAGCTAAATCATACTTAATATAAGATTCAAAGTCCTGACTGACTGATATATCAACCAATCAAACCAATGGATGGATCAGGCTATAATTTGGCACAGCCGCAGGTAAAAGCAAGTAGGTACTCTGTATGTTTCAGTTTGTGACACCGCCGTGTGTGAACGCGAGCGCGATGTGCACGGCGCAGGTGATGTCGGTGCGATGCTCGGTGCCGGCGCCCGACTCCTGCATCAGCGTGAAGTTCAAGCACATCGCGCCCTGGATCACGGGCCACCTGCATCTACAGGAAGCTGCACATATACCCACATATTGTAAGTACCTCCCTCTCTACTTACTGTATCTAACTCTGCTCTGCTTGCAGTGTTCTACGTACACTCAAGCACCGGGTGGAATGAAAGTCGTAGGTACCTACTATAATTAGTTCCGTACTATTACGTATCTCTAATAATATTATTGAGGACCCAGTTGGCACAATGGTCACCATGCCGGACTGCCAAACTCAGGGTCGCGGGTTCGATTCCCGCCTCAGACAAGTATTTATGCTTAGATATTTGTCTGTGGTCTGGTTGTTTCTATGTACTATAAGTATATATTTACAAAAGAAAAGTATACATATAAGTAGTATATCCGTTGTCTAGCAGCCATAACACAAGTCTAGTTACTTAGCTTGGGGCTAGATGGCGATGTGTGGAGTGTCCTGCAATATTTATTTATTTATTGGTAGAAGCAGAGATGGTATGGTATGGTATCTCATTATGAGAAGACCCAATGACTATTGTCAAAAAATGCCTTTCCATGGCCATACACAGAGGAGCAGGTGCAGACGTCTAACTACATGGATGACAAATGTCCAAAGGGAGATGAAAGCCTCGACCTCATAGATGAAGACATGAGTCAGCGAGCTAGGTACATGGTGCCACATGTAAAACAATCCCAGACATTACAAAACTTTGTTTATAATACCTATTTATGCTTTTAAATTGATTATTATGTAATGTAACTTGAAAAGATCAAAGATATTCTTTAGGCGCAAACGACAATAACGTATGCTATGTTAACGTGTAATGTGTATATAAAGTGGTAAGAAGTAACATGCTATCTGTATATTATAGCTGGCATAGGATAGCACAGGACCGAGGCCGAGGTAAGAGAACAGGTTGTTACTGACCTGATCGACTAGGTACATTACCAATTGAATACATGTACACTTGTCTACAGAATACTTTGCCACTGATATTTCAAGTCATGTTGATGCGCCCGCACCGCGCGCCGCTTTCGTTCTATTTGTGCGTGGGGAATGAACAGATATAAATACGGTTTTCTGAACTAAAACCTAAGATTTCCATTATTATTCTTAATCATAAATGTGTTTTTTTTAAATAACTTATAAGCGTAGATAAACAATGAATAGATTCATATGATATGCATAAAAAACTGCTTTTGAACGTTTTTTCGCAAAGTGTATAGGTACTTATTTTGCAAAAAGTCATTTTTACAGATTATCCCCTTTAACCATACACCAATAAATTATTACATTGATAAATAATAAGGTATTACCTCAATATCTGCTGAAATAGAATCGTATTACGTCGATATGTATCTCGTGTAGGAAAGTGTGACGTATCTGACGTATAGGTCACTGTAGGCTATCTCTGGCATGCTTGGTATGGCTCTTAACAAAATAACATTGCTAAAACTAAATTACTAACGATTACTAGCTGCACCTCGTGGGTTTACCCGCGTTTTTCCGTAGCTTGAATCGTTACTCTTTAGAAAAATTCAATAGACCAACGGGCGACGTTTGTTTCGTAATATTTGGGAAGTTTCCAAGTATTTTTTGTAATTTTTTTGATTAAAAATTGATTCATTTTGAAATAAATAAAGTACCAAATCAGTACATCCGTTCTCAAATGATTCCGTTATCGAGACAAACAACCCTTACTTTTTTTTATTTAAATAGTTTAGTACTTACCTACTACTGTAGTTCACTGTACCTACTTAGGTATTCATATCTGTGCACAAACAGTTCTAATAGTCAGTATCGTTAGAAAGTCGTCTAGTATACTATATTTGTAATTCGAAATGACAGGCACATATTTAGCTAAATAGGTAGGTACCTACCTACTTAGGTACATCATACTATTAAGTTTTACAATGAATATACCTATTAATTAAAGTTCATGTATAAAATAAATGAGTTTCGGTGCTAATCTTCCCTAAAAATGTATTATATCCTCGTATACAATTATAGTTAAATAAGTTTTTTCGTCAAAACGATTTTATCAATTTCAATATTTAGGTTTGACCGGTATTTTTTTTCCTGTTAATATTAAAAAGGCGAGTATTTGGGCTCAAAACTATGATTGACTTGCGCCATGGTGCGATATGTTATATTATGATATGATATGGGTAGGTACCCAATGGACTTTCGGCGGGCGCGCGGGCGGGGCGGCACGGATTTACTTGTATCTCTTATTGTAATCATTCGTTCGCACCCTGCAAAATTTTTATTTCGGATTCATAGTCTCACAAATCCCGATCCCATGGGGAGTTCCACAAGTTCTACGAGACATAAAGTTTCATTGTCTTTAAACTATCATACTAAGCTATTGCATAGCTTTTATCGCGGGCTTTGAGCGCGGCGACCGAATCAAGAAATTCCGTAACGAAAATAAAACCTAACACCCCCACTCCGCCTACGCATCGGATGCCAGCCTACTTCGTTTATGGCCCGATAAAAATGTACCTTCCCCAGGGCTACTTACGGCAGTTTGCGTCTTGAAAAAAAGCCTAAACTAGTTGCCTCGACCAAAATACGCCGTTTTCCGAAGTTCTCGATAATCCCACGACGTCTCTGTGCGTTTAGTGAGAACAAAAGATCTTGGACTCGGATTGTATAGTGATGTGTTATTGACGTTATTTATAAATAAATATCGAGGTTTTTATATTTATGAATGGGATTTTTTTTTTGCAAAACGCAGGTAGGTCAAAATTACAAATCAATAAAGTAAATATACTTACTGGCGCCATCTAGCATCGAAATGGATAGTTTTATCGAAATTATTTTTTTCGCTTTGAGTGCTTATGATAGACGAGGGCCGAAGCCTTCAAAAATGATAAAAAATGAAAAATAATCACTATCAATAATCAAAAGTGATTTTTTTTGGTTTCAAAAATTATCGACCCTGGTCTATGACGCCACTGTACGTTTTTAAATTTCCATCAATGTCTTCTGCGTAACTAACTCGATGCCTAAATCGCCCAGGATCTTCTTCAATAAGTAAGTATCTAATTTTTGTGTATTTTGTCCATGATATTGGGCATCCTAATCCTAAAATTTGTATAAAACCTAAGATTAAAAATGACTAGGTACTTCATCTATTGAATCATTAAGAACCGGAATTTAGCATTAGATGGCGCAGTCTTGTAAATTAGTCAATAGAGGGCACTACAGGCGCATCTTCTGAATCGCGCTAGCGTTGTGTTTCGATGAAAACACTACTTCCGTAGCTGAAATTATCTTCGACAACTTTTTAACAATGAACTTATAATGAATTACAAGATTAAAGTTAAGGCACTTTGGCTATTTTTGAGACGACAGAGGTCAGGCTGTCGTAATAAAATATGAAATACAAATATTGACATGCTGTTTATTCGCGGGATACTTTATCTCGATATTCCTACGGGATCGGGACTTACGCGCTGCTAGTTAATTAACTATATACAATAAATAAATAAATATTGCAGGACATTCCACACATCGCCATCTAGCCCCAAACTAAGAAACTACACTTGTGTTATGGGTGCTAGACAACGGATATACTACTTATATACTTTTCTTTTGTAAATAAATACTTATTATACATAGAAACAACCAGACCACAGACAAATATCTAAGCATAAATACTTGTCCGAGGCGGGAATCGAACCCGCAACCCTGTGTTTGGCAGTCCGGCATGGTGACCATTATGCCAACTGGGTAGCGTCAATATGGTAGGTAGTTGGTAGGTAGGTTTTGTCAGTAGGTAGGTGGCGTGTTACAATGTGATGCTACACCTTCATTATTTTTCTTTTGCAATCACAATGGAACACGCTTACTATTTACAATATTCCTGGTTTTTTTATTAAAGCGTGTTTTTTTTAAACTATTAATTTATTTTATACTTTTTGGTCTTTGATAACGAAATATGTTAGATCAGACCCTGGTTACCATTGAAAGACAAACTACTCGTCAAGACGATTCTAACGAGCCCAAACTCGATGGGGTTGTGTCGTTTCATTTCGAAGTTCCTATGACCACCTTCCAGTTCCATCATCAAACCCTGGTTACCATTGAAAGACACACTACTCGTCAAGACGATTCTAACGAGCCCAAACTCGATAGGGTTTCGTCGTTTCATTACAGAGTTCCTATGACCACCTTCCAGCTCCATCATCAGATCAGCACCATGTTATCATAATATTGCATTGTCATCGGTCTTTGACAAGTGTGCAAAGTTTGAATTAAATCTGATCGTTCTAAGTAGGGCAAAATCGAGCCCAAAAGAGTCGGTTACATACATACAAGCAAGCAAACATACAGGTGAAACTAATAAAAGCGTGTTAAAAATTATTAGAATTAAAACATTCCAATAATAGTAATTTTAGAACTCTACCGGGGGCTGCAATTATACAGCCGACTGTACATCCATTTTTTTAGCAACAGTCCAGCCTGTCGCTGAACTGTTGCCTCCAAAAAAACGTGTCTATGTGGAACTTATACTAATACCTACAACTAATACTTTATATACATAAAATAAATAAATTAAATTCATTAGTGTATAATTGTATAATTGTAAATATTGTAAATAAATAATTCATTGGCGATAACAAAAAGTTCGGTCTACCTAAGCAAAATGGAAAAACACAACGCTTGCGCGATTTAAAATTCCTACTGGCGCCATCTAGTTTCTAAATGGATAATTAAATGTAATAAAAATATGGAAACGACACTGGATATATGCACACTAAACGAAGCCATAATTTTCAATAATAAAAAAGAAAAAATAGCCTTTACCAAAAAATATACGGCTTACGCATATAGCCAGTGTCAAGTATATAAAGGACATTCAAGAACTAAAAAGGAGTCCGGACATTTACTGATTTTCCAAAAATACGCGTTGCATTTTGATACATACCTATCGATAGTGAGCAATTTAACGAACAAATAACAAATAATCGATTGGCATGGGTTCCGAAATGCACCGCGCCAAAAAAAAACAGTACCTACCCCAAGAAAAATTATGTTCGCCGTTCCCGCCAAAACTCTGGGCATAGTCTTTTTATTTTTTCTTCGAATAAAAATCATGAAAAACAACCATCGTCCGAGACGGTTGTATGGTTGCAACGCTCCTAGGTTTGGAACGAACGGTTGTCTGTCAGAGCGAAAATTCACCGAGGTTCTGAACGGGCCAGAGTGCTTGCAGAGTGCACTCGGAGCGCGCTCGAGCGTAGGTTTGGAACGCGGCCCCGCACATATCGGTGACAGTGACGGTGCCGGCGCGTGGCCGACGCCTCCGTATCAATCAATGTCAGTGAAAATTTGACAGCGAACTTCAGGAGGCTTTGAACCAATGACAGACTAGGAAAGTTTTAGTACCTAGAAGAATTTGCTCGTTCGTGTTGAACGCCATAACAATTGAATTGAGGCTGACTTAATAAAAATGCTGTAAGTATCTCAAGAACTAAAACTTTATTTCGTATTTGTTTTTATTTTTATCATATATTTGGTGGTCACTATTTGGTTTTGTTTTAGAAGTTTGATGTACCTTATCGGCGGCGTCGCGGCGCGGGCGCGGGCGGCGTGGTTTCCACGTGAAACCCAAATTTTAAAACGGTGAGCAGATTTTAGATCGTTGTGAGAAATGTCTCTGTGAAGGTGTTTTTAAAGCTGCGTACGGACTGTACGTGCACTGGCACGCGAGGTCGAGCTCGCATGTCCTGGGAACGGCGTGTCCGTACTTGCAGCTACGAGTACACTCATGGAAAATGCGTGCCGCGCGAGCTAGCTCACAGCGAGCCGCCGCCGCGGCCGTCAGTCTGTTTTTGGTTCCGCGGCAAACCGAAATCGATGTTCCCAGGACACGAGACCCCGACCTCGTGCCAATGCACGCACAGTCCGTACGAAGCTCAGTGCATATGTAGGATCTATCTAATCAAGTAGGTACTTAATCACAAATAGGTCATCAAATTTTTATCTTATTTACTTACAGATGCAGACCATTGATTGAAGTGTTGGAGAGGGTTTGGAGGGCTAGGGCGAGGACGTGGGTGCAACCCCGTCCACCAATTCCCATGCGCCCGGCGCCCTCCAAACCCATACCTATTCCAAGAAGACGGGGGCCACAGTGGTGAGGAGGTCAGTCAGCACAGCACCACTGTGGTCCCAAAAAATATAATGAATTTATCTTAATATAATGTTTTTAATATTATTAATTTGTTTTATTCAAACTTCCCGAATAGGTTTACATAATAATATAGTTAGGTAAGTAGGTACTATCTAACTAGATCTACTTAGGCAAACTGAGATATGTAGGTACCTAGTGTCCGACTGTGTAGGTACCTAGTGTCCGACTGTGTAGGTAATTAGCTATTTGTGTGATAGACTTTTTAAAAAGTATAGCGCCATCTAGGTGTAGGTGTCAGAAACAAAGATTCAACAATAATTAGACTACTTTTTATCCCGATATTCCCACGGGATCGGGATCGCAAATTTATAAAAATACTATAAATAAAAAGCCCGCAATAAAATTAAATTGGCCACCCAGCGAAGTAATGACCGCGCCAGGCGTCGCTTAACCCGCACGACCGTTAACGATCACCTAATTTGACTTTGCTATTATACGAAAACCTGAATCGCGCAAACGATATTTTTTTCTTGTGTAAGATATATACCAAAGATTTTCAATATTGTCATAGATTTTAATGAACTTGACGTACTCACGTTCAGAAGATTTCGCTTATTATAACTGCGCAAAACTTCTGGACGTGGGTACATCAAGCTCAGTAAAATCTATGCACCTCTTTTGAATGATGGGGGCGATTCTTTGGTCTCTTGTTTTATTTCCGTTCACTGATAGCCGCACGTAAAAACGAAAATTGGCGCCACTCACCTATGTGAACCAGAGTCTTACATATGTATGGGGTTACCAGAACTATTATAATATACCCAGATTTAGGTAAAATTTATACAGACTTAAAAATAAAACAACGTAACATTTTTCAACTATATATTGTTTTGTTATCCTAAAAACTTACATAACAATAAAATTAGATTATTATTATTATTGACGACCCAGTTGGCACAATGGTTACCATGCCGGACTGCCAAACACAGGGTTGCGGGTTCGATTCCCGCCACAGACAAGTATTTATGCTTAGATATTTGTCTGTGGTCTGGTTGTTTCTATGTATTATAAGTATATATTTACAAAAGAAAGTAAGTAGTATATCCGTTGTCTAGCACCCATAACACAAGTCTAGTTACTTAGCTTGGGGCTAGATGGCGATGTGTGGAATGTCCTGCAATATTTATTATTATTATTATTTTTTGAGAGTTTTGAGGCGTGGCTGGCCGAGCGCGAGGAGTATGGGGAGCCCTGGTAAAATGCCAATGCACCAGGGCTCTCCAGTAAATATATTAAATGAACTGTTTTAAAGAATGTCTTTTATTCAACCTTTATATATTTATAACCTTTATTTCAATAGGTTCAGTAGTTTATAATTGCGTAGCCATCAGATGGATTGCACGGTTATTACCAAGGTAGTCAATGAAGTTGTAGTAGGTACTTGCCGAAAATCCTTAGCGATTTTTTTACGATCGGGAGTAGGTAAGTAGCTGCCTACCTATTGTTTGTTTCAAATTCTGTGAATTTCTTTCTTTGTAGGTTGCCGCCCGGCGATAAGCACCGGTTGTAAGCAAGATTTATGATAATAGGTACCTACTATGCTCTTATATTATTATATTACTCGTCAATTTCAATTTAGATGACAAAAAGGTGTAATTTTTTTTACAATCTGAGTTAGGTAAGTAGGTACCTATTGTTTATTTCAAACATGTTTCAAATAAAGGGACAAGAACTGTGAATTTCTTTGTAGGTTGCCGCCGATATATTGTAAGCACTTATATAAGATAGTAGGTAGGTACTCCTACTATAGGTACTCTATATTCGTCAATATTTCGTATTTATAAGTAAGTAGGTATCTTGTTCTATAGGTATCAATATAAAAAGTCGATAGTTTATAGCTTACTAATGTATTTCATTCTCACTGTTACTGACATCACTAAAATTTACTATCACAAAAAAAATACAATAGACATAGATAAGCGGTTGTGGCAGGTAAAGGGTATGCAAATTTGTATGAATGTATGAGTCACGGGCCTTCAGAGAAGACGAGATGCGTCACAGGCCACCAGTAGTAGTAAAAAAAACAAAAATGCCTGTCATGGGCACTGGATGCGTTAACGTGTATCTTATTTTTTGCCTGACAGGGATGAGTTTCTGAAATTCCCTAAGACCCCTGTGCACAATCCTAGGTTTTTAGACCCTGAACAGAGAAGGCTAATCCAAATGTGATATGATCCAGGTCCAAACACAACCATTATAGACGTGAATGGGAGTAGTTGGACGGGCGCGACCGCAGCCGGGGCTGTGATCGTGGTGGCCGTCCTCGCGCTCGTGCTCAGGCAGCTGTGGAGCACGCGGCGCGCGCTTCAAGCCAGGAAACATGTGCTCAAACACTGGCTGCAGACCACCAGGTCAGTGTACCGAAAGAGCTGCTCTGTAATTCAACATTTTCAGGTTCCATGCTTTCTTATTGTGTTTTTCTTATGTTTTATGCCCAATAGTTGGCCACTGCATCTGCAGCAGCGTTCGCCTCCGTTAGGTCCTCAAAGATGCAGGTGTTAGGGCATAAATGAACATTGATATAAGCGTACCATAACCTCATCCGGTGTTATGCCGAAAAAGTAAATAGCGCCCCAATAGAACAATATCGCGCAGGGAAGTATATTTTTGCGTCAACTTGATTTGACCTTTACACCATCGGATCAATCCTGCCCTCGGGATAACAGAACGCTCTGTACTCACATGTAAAGTAGTAGAGGAAACTTTAACTGAGCCTCTTAACATGGCAGTGGGCTTAAATTGCACCGACAGGGGAGCCAGAATCCATGGTGCACCTGCTCCAATGCCCATTGTGACCTAACGAACACCTGCACTGGAAGGGCAAAGCTGCTGCAATTACAGTGGCTACTATTGACCAGGATGCTATAGACAGGTCGAAGGCACACTCATACGAAAAATAGAAGCGTTGTCGTTGTCGCAATAATTAATTTATATTGATGCTAAACACTTATCGAGAATTTCATGAAAGGTGTCTTATAAAAATACCATTGCTTTTCTTAACTTACAATTTGCGAGCGCCATGGCTGCGGTAGATATTGTTTTGACATAACTGAAAACTAGATTTCATATTTTAATGTAAATTTATCCGAATGACGTCAAGATATTTCATTGAAACATACAATAAATAATACAATCTCCTCCTAGATTCTCCTTAAAAATCAGCCCATCTCAATTTATATTCAAGATATTTTCGAACAAACATTGATCGTTGAGTTATTTTGAGCCCGGACTTTCAGACACGACTATATGAAATATGTTGATAATAACAAGTCGATAAAATACCCCATCAAAGCACGTTGTGTCAGTTTTTGACTGACTTCAATAAAAAAGTAGGTTCTCAATTCGTCTGGTATATTGTTGATGGTTCCGTACCTATCTTGTGACCAGTCCAGACCAGTCGAATGTCCGTTGTCTGTCAAGTTTTGTTTTGATAGCTCTATTTTCTGACAAGTTCATGGAACTTGAGTTAAATTGCATGGCGTGAGATTAGTAATTGCGCTACTATCTATCCCAAGAGATGGGGAGTAACATGGGTGAAACAGCCCGCGGGACGAGGTGTTTGCATTGTCTTATAATGTCATTTATTTTTATGTTATACCTAAACGATTTCATTTACACTTTAAATCTATGCTAATATAATAAATCCGAAAGGTTTGTTTGTTTGAACGCGTTTGTTCGAAACGTCTAGAATTCCCAGTTGGATTTGAACAATTATTTTCGTATTTTATAGCCCATCTATTTCTATTCCCGAAATTTCCATGGAATCGAGACTTATGGCGAGTAAAACTGTAAGGCGTTACTAGTATGAACAAGTTCGTATTTAATAACACGTAATAGTTTTCATGTAAACAAACCCTATATATATATAAATTCTCGTGTCGCGGTGTTAGTTACTTATGTCCACCTAAACGGCTGAACCGATTTGTATGAATTTTTTTGTGTAAATTCGTTAGATCTGAGAATCGAATAACATCTATTTTTAACACGCTTTTATTAGTTTCACCTGTATGTTTGCTTGTTTGCTTGTATGTATGTAACCGACTCTTTTGGGCTCGATTTTTTAACACGCTTTTATTAGTTTCACCTGTATGTTTGCTTGTATGTATGTAACCGACTCCTTTGGGCACGATTTTGCCCTACTTAGAATGATCAGATTCAATTCAAACTTTGCACGCTTGTCAAAGACCGATGACAATGCAATATTATAAATAAATAAATAAAGAAAATAAAATAAATTTGTCTTTCAATGGTAACCAGGGTCAGCCTAGCTAGCATGGCTGTTCGTGATATGATATGATAAAAGATAACGTATTATATCCACACCTAAATAATTATCGATTTCGCGAGTATGACAAATGGAGCGATATGATATGTTAAAATAATATCACGCAATATGAGATGATAAATACGTCACATCCACTTGATATGAATTTCAATGCTGCCAATTTAATAACGTTAACCATTCATTCTTTTCTTCTTTTTTTGCAACTTTTAACGCAATCTGTGACTGAATTTGACACATCTTTGTTGACAGAACGATCAAACAAGATTTTCTTCAATGTTTATATTTTGAAATCGTGCTATCATCGTGTTTGAGTGTTGGCGTTTTCGTGTAAATCGCGTTTTGGAACGCGAGAGCAACATGGCGCGCTGATTTTTATTTTAGCAAAACTTTGTAATAATCGAGTTAAATTTAATTTAATTTCGTGACAGTGCGAAAATAGTAACTCGACACTGGATATAATGCACACTGCGAAGCTTTAATTAATTATAATATAAAAAAAAACGAATGGAATAGAATCTTTTTAGTTTAGTTATACCTACAAGTAGGTTGGTACATTTTCTGTATTTATTATGAACATTTACACAAAAATCATTATAATATTTCTAACATTCTAGTCTAATAATGGATTTAAGTTAATATTTGTTAAGCTAAATAATCTTGATAAATTTATCACACCCTCCAAACGTTGTCGATAAAATAACGCGCCTTAATGTCAAAAATCGATACTTTTCACGTTTTTTATCGACAATTAGTCGGTCATGCTCGACCTTTCGATAAATAAGAGACTGTCGTGCTCGCTCTTTTGTCTATCTTATCATACCGTAACACGTGACATCACACACACGGGCCATGCTCGCTGTTTCGATAAAAATTCAACATGGCGGCGTTATATAGCATATTTTGACAGTTTTTGTCGATAAATCGCTATATCGTGCTGCACATGCTAGAGGGGCTGATCTAACATATTTCGGTAATAAAGACCTAAAAGTATAAAATAAATTACTTAATAGTAGTAGTAGTTTAAAAAAACACGCTTTAATTAATAAAAAATCCAACTAAAAAAATAAATAATAAAATTTAAAAAATTTGAATTAATAATATTGTAAATTAGTAAGCGTGTTACATTGTGATTGCAAAAGAAAAATAATGAAGGTGTAGCATCACAATGTAACACGCTTACTATTTACAATATTCTTAATCCAAATTTATTCAATTTTATTTTCTATTTTTTTAGTTGGATTTTTTATTAAAGCGTGTTTTTTTTAGTTTTTTTAAAGTATTAATTGTAAATATCAAAACAACGTTTTCCTAGACAGCTGGTAGGTATATGTTATATAACTTTGTGTATTGCCTGCTAGTGGTAGTGCTATATACGCACGTACATGGGTTCCTAGACAGCTGGTAGGTATATGTTATATAACTTTGTGTATTGCCTGCTAGTGGTAGTGCTATATACGCACGTACATGGGTTCCTAGACAGCTGGTAGGTATATGTTATATAACTTTGTGTATTGCCTGCTAGTGGTAGTGCTATATACGCACGTACATGGGTTCCTAGACAGCTGGTAGGTATATGTTATATAACTTTGTGTATTGCCTGCTAGTGGTAGTGCTATATACGCACGTACATGGGTTCCTAGACAGCTGGTAGGTATATGTTATATAACTTTGT
This sequence comes from Idaea aversata, assembly GCA_907269075.1. Taxonomy (NCBI): domain Eukaryota; kingdom Metazoa; phylum Arthropoda; class Insecta; order Lepidoptera; family Geometridae; genus Idaea; species Idaea aversata. The sequence goes on from OU026088.1 coordinate 366,733, forward strand.
GTATTGCCTGCTAGTGGTAGTGCTATATACGCACGTACATGGGTTCCTAGACAGCTGGTAGGTATATGTTATATAACTTTGTGTATTGCCTGCTAGTGGTAGTGCTATATACGCACGTACATGGGTTCCTAGACAGCTGGTAGGTATATGTTATATAACTTTGTGTATTGCCTGCTAGTGGTAGTGCTATATACGCACGTACATGGGTTCCTAGACAGCTGGTAGGTATATGTTATATAACTTTGTGTATTGCCTGCTAGTGGTAGTGCTATATACGCACGTACATGGGTTCCTAGACAGCTGGTAGGTATATGTTATATAACTTTGTGTATTGCCTGCTAGTGGTAGTGCTATATACGCACGTACATGGGTTCCTAGACAGCTGGTAGGTATATGTTATATAACTTTGTGTATTGCCTGCTAGTGGTAGTGCTATATACGCACGTACATGGGTTCCTAGACAGCTGGTAGGTATATGTTATATAACTTTGTGTATTGCCTGCTAGTGGTAGTGCTATATACGCACGTACATGGGTTCCTAGACAGCTGGTAGGTATATGTTATATAACTTTGTGTATTGCCTGCTAGTGGTAGTGCTATATACGCACGTACATGGGTTTTCTATATAAAACGTCATAAGGTATTGGTATGGTAAATACTGAAGTATTATACTTCACTCTATTGTGTGGTTGTATGAGTTTTGTCGTCAAAAGCATGACAGGCAACACGCTCCATCCTGCGGTTTTACACCATAATATCTATAAATATAAAAGTCCAGCTTGCCTAGCATGAAGACCAAAACACGATACGATAAAGCGATATAACTACATCAACTCTCAAAATATGATAGATAAAGCCGCCATGTTGAATTTTTATTATAAATTGCGCAATTTCAACATGGCGGCTTTATCTATCATATTTTGAGAGTTGATGTAGTTATATCGCTTTATCGTATCGTGTTTTGGTCTTCATGCTAGGCAAGCTGACTGACTGACTGATATATCAACATCAACACACGCAGCACAAACCAATGAACGGATCTAAAAGTCATTCAGATAGCTATTAGACTTAGGCATCCCCTTAGATATTATTTAGAAAACTTTAACCCCTACGCTGACGAAAACTAATTGTACATATTTGTAAAAAAAAAATTATGCTAATCATTGGAAAGGAAACTTACAAGTAAATCATTAGACCGAATGCTTTATTAATTAACGTATAAAGTCACGACCTTTTCTTATCGCGATATTATTTTGTTTAAACTGGCGGAATAATATTACATTTTGTGTTCATTACGCGGCCGCGGGCTACAGCTAGTAAAGTAATAGCTAGTTTAGTATTTAATTGCATATTTACGCTATGTGTAGCTAACAACAAAGTATACAAATATCCTGTAAAGATGTGCAATATTGTCGCCCGAAGTTAAAGTTCCATTATGCCTCGATAGCGGACTTACCATCACTTTGTTAAACAATAAAAATTAAAACGATTTCCTTGCAGTTGGGTAAAAAACGAATCTGAGTGAAGCCTATTGCAACTCGGGTCCCTTGGTGACTTTAGGTCATTTTATAGTCGTCCATCATGAGTGTAGATATCCTATAGTTATAATTATCTTGGAAACAATAATAAATAAATAAATAAATATTTCAGGACATATTACACATCGCCATCCAGCCCCAAGCTAAGCAACTTAATGCTTGTGTTATGGGTGCCAGATAACGGATAAACTACTTATATACTTTTTTTTTTTTTTGTAAATATATACATATTATACATATAGGAAACACCCAGAACCAGAAACAAGAATTTATTGTCAGCATAAATACTTGTTCCCGGCGGGAATCGAACCCGCAACCTTCTGCGTCGCAGTCGGGTGTTCGCCCGACGCGCCACAGAGGTCGTCAGATAATGTACTTTGAATTTATCAGTTTAGAATTAAATTTTCCTTGATAGTCTAATTTTATCGTGTTATTTTCCTGGTTGTTTTGATATTGTTTATTAATAAAAATGTAAATATTTAAATTAAATAGAAATCGAAAAACGAAATACATTGGAGGACAATAAATCATACTTACACCTACCCATTAACATAACTTACCATCTAAGTGATGTTCAGAGTGTTTAAACGTCAAGGAGCATGCCTTATTTGTAAGGAAATCCACTATATTATACCTACATACATTAAACGTATATCGGGTGCGCTCACACTCTGCTACCTAAGCAGAACAATACTTACGTTTTCCTTTCCATTATGAATGAAGCGAGAACGTAGTTTTTCTCTATGGACGCGTTTCATAGCCGTGATTGGTCATTGGTCCCATTTTTTCCGGTTTTTTCGTGACTTTTTTCATAAAAACGGACGATGTGGTCGGAACCTTACGTAACATTGGCCTACGTCTACTGAGTAGGTATATTAATGTTTCCTCTTTAAGAATCTTGAATATATCATTCAAGACTGTATATTTATCCTTATTTTGATTTTGCCTTTATAATATTGAACAAACAAAAAGTCGTAGGTGTTTATTTACTATAAGGCTATTTTAAGATGTTGCGTAAAGGTGAAGACCTAATGTAAATTTGAAGAGCGATGAGCACAATTGGTTGCAGTTAATTGCTTTAGGTTTAGATTAAATACCAGTAATAAGCACGTATTGATGGAGAAGTGGAACCAACTTCTCATCATAAAGGTGCTTGATGGTATTCGGATCGTATTTCGGAAGTGCGATTGAGGCACTAAAAACACTAATTAATCTACAATCTATCTACCGTCATATTGTGACAAGAAATCTAGCTTAAGCCGGGTTTAGCACCAAACCTCACAAGATAGCACCAAACACGTCCTAATATCGTATAAAACTGTGTTACCTTCATCATCATCATATCAGCTACAACACGTCCACTGCTAAACATAGGCCTTCCTCAAAGGCTTGCAGAGGGACCGGTCGCATGCTCTCTGCGGCCAGTTCTCGCTACCCTTGTCACCTTCACTTTAAAAATAAATGTAATTTATTCTAACACAACAGCAATGAGACAACACCTGAAATGGAACCGGCCGCGGCGAAGCCATCCCGCCACATCCTCCTGCTGCACGCGCGCGAGAACGACGCCGGCCAGCGGGTCATCGACGCGTTCACTGCCATCCTGCAAGGTGCTACCGATGGACAGGTCAGTACCGTACGGTTAAAGTTGTTGTGTTGTGTTGTGTTACTATGTGTATTTGTGTGTCTATGTTTTTTACTTTTTCACGGACCAAATTCAATTTGACCTGGATTAACACATTATTGGCTACTTTTTATCCCGATATTCTCACGGGATCGGCACTTATGCAGGTGTAAAAGTACATAAAGTATTAAATCCGTTGTCTTGCCACCATAACACCATAGTTGCTTAGTTTGGGGGCTAGACAATCACAATGTTCACAATGTTCCAGGTGTACTCGCTGTACTCGGCGTCAGTGATGTGCCTGGCGGGTGCAGCCCCAGGCGAGTGGGTGCGGTCGGCGCTGGTCCGTCCCGACGTCGCCGTCGTGTTGCTGCAGACGCCGGCGCTGCAGGCGCTCTACGCCACCTCTGTAGGAGAGGTCGGAGGGGAGGTCACAGGTCAGTATGGCAGTAGGTCACGAGGGGGATGGGTCAGACAAAGTCTCGTTCCACTGCCTCGTACCTCGTTCGTCTAAGGTCCCTGCTCATTTCGGTTCGTTCAATAATATTTAATGTAATCATAGCTTGCAACAGTTACGACAGCATCATTGCACTCGTTAGATCGTTCAATGCAGGTGTTAGGGGACGTCGGAGAAGGTGTTCTGTAGACACTCATATTCTGTCTGCACCGACTATTAGTAGACCTGAGGTTGGTTGGGCGATTTACATGTAGACTATTGCAGGTCCTGAGGGGGTTTCCAGGAGATAAATAAACTTCTATGAGTGTTTTTGTGGCTTCTTATTCAAGGGTGCGTTCCGAAGCCACACACCTTAACTTAATCTTCAGAGGTTTAATGATCGACGATTTTTAAGATTTGCTGATTTTTTTGGGTATGATTGTGACATACCCCGGGAATTGAAAGACCCCACAAAACTGAATGAATACCTAGAATGTAAACACAACAAGAAATGTTTGTACAATATGTCCAGTATCCCCCCCGCTGTTCCCGGCAGCAGTGGTCCCCCGCTCGCCGTCGTTCGGCGACACGCTCCTCCAGTACGCGCTGAGGCTCATCAACGACACGGACATGGCGCACTCCTATCACAAACTGTATATAGCTACGTAAGTATTCATATTACCTACTACTCAATACTTCCTATAGCAATAAACATACACGCGACGATGTCCTTCTGCAAGGTCAAATCTCGTCGCGGTGCTATTTTTGGATATGCATTTTTCTTAGAACATATTCCTAGAAATGCAGGCTTCTATCTAAGTTGACTCGTGTTCTATTGCTCTACTGCCGAACTCGATAACTCTGGCTGGCTATGGTTTATTGATATTTTAATCTCTATTAGCAATATTTAACAAATAGATAAGTTATCTGCTGAATAAGTCTATAACAAACTCAACAATAAATGAATCTATCTAAAGAAGACACATTAAACTTTCCAGACTATCAGAGCTCCCCACAGAAGTGTTCCCCCGCGTCGTCCCCTTCCGCCGCTACCTACTTCCCGAAGCTGCTTCGCTCCTGGCCAGAGAAGCGTCTCACAACTTCGGACAACTTCCCCCTCCTAAACCAGTTACCGCTGGAAGGGAGGCTTTAGAAGACAAAGAAGTGATAGATGTGAAACAAGAGTTAATGAACGAAGCGGTCGCGTATTTCGTGGAAATTGTGAAGGAAAATCCGAGGTATCTGATGGATGAGTTAGTTGTACTGTGACGAATATTGGGCACGTGTGGCGAGTTGTTGTTTTATGTAAGTTGTTCTATGTACACTATGTAATTATTCTATCCAGGCGTATTTTTGATTTATTAAAATCAGTCCAGTACTTTCTAAAACTATACTTTTCTGTTATATTTTGCTGGTAACGAAGTCTTATGAAATTATGGAATGGAAGTTTATTTTGAACGGTTGGTCATTGTATTATTTCCTTCTACCAGTGGCGCCATCTGTTATGGTCGCTGACAACAATCAATAATATGCCTGGATACATGACTGTAGTTAAATATTGTAGTTTATATGTAGTTATTATGTAGTTAGAAATTATAATATTTTGTTATTGCAATGGAAAGGTAGATTTTTAAAGGCTGGACCTCTGTTTGAAAAGATATACTGAGATTTTTTAAGGAGTAAAAAGCGGTTACCCGCGGCTTCGCCCGCATATATCTCGATCGTCTTTTGTTTCCACTTTGATCCTCCTTTTGTTTGAGTTAGGGTAAGCATTTCCGGTCAGGTTTAAAAGAGAGACGTTCGGAATGAAAATAAGGATTTTTTCTGCCTTTAACCTCGTTGTGGTGATGTAAGGAATAGTACATATTTACCGCCTGATTCAATATCGCGCATGAATAGTATTGATAATCATTATAATGTATGAAGGATATATCGATGTCCTTAAGGGATGTTTGCATGGCAAAGGGTACACAACGAACTCGTAAGAAAGAATCTAAGGGCAAGTCTTGTAAACATTATCATTATATGAAATGATCTGATTGTGTGTGTGGGTTTATACAAGGGAATATTTTAGGTACCTACTTACATGTTGTTGATAATAATTATTCAAATTTTATCCATATTATAATGTTACATATTGTTTTTTGAGCCATTTTTACGAAAAACTAATGGCTTTTCTAATTTATCGGGTGAAATTTAATATATTAAAAAATAAAAGTAACTCTAGTTCCTACCTCTTGGGCGTACAAACATTTAGACTATTTTTACACTATTGGCGGAATATTTTTTACAAAATAATACTGTATATACAAATATAAATTCAGAATATAGAAAACATCATCTTAAAATACATCGTAATGACGTAACAGTTGTACAAAACATGAACCAAAGATACCAAACCTTCACGGATATAATTGGATCTCAAATATTTCTAATCTTCTTATATATAAAAATGAATCGCAAAATGTGTTGGTAAGCGCATAACTCAACAACGCCTGGACCAATTTGGCCAATTCTTTTTTTGTTGTGTTTGTTATTGTCAGGAGAAGGTTCTTATGAAAGAAAATATTAAGAAAATTGCGTAGAAAATTATTACGCGGGTGAAACCGCGGGTCGCAGCTAGTTATATTATATTTATATTATATACTATTATCTATACTTCTATACTATCTATACTAATATTATAAAGAAGTAAAGTTTGTGTGTTTGTGTATTTGTTAAATTGTAAGGGGTAATCTCGGGATCTTCTGAACCGATTTTAAAAATTCTTTCACCAATAGAAAGCCACATTATTGCTGAGTGTCATAGGTTATATAAAAAACCGAAAAATAAAAAGGCTTTTACGTGGTAGTCCGTTTTGCAAAGTGAATCGGAGAAAAAACGGTCGAATGAAAGCGTTCCTTACGAACGCTGCCTTAACTATGAAAGATATATTTTTGAGTTCTAGAGAAGAGATGTGGAGCTTGAAAATGCCTACAAAAAAGTCAACGACAGCATATGTCTAACTTTTATATTTAAGTTACAAAAAGTTTTTTTTTATATTAGTATAGATAATTAAATTTTAAATATTAATAAAATAATTTAAATCGTTAGGTCTTATTTATTAGTCATGAGGGTATGACTAATAAATATGACCTAACGATTTAAATTATTTTTTATATTCATCTTTTGGCAGTTAGAAATTAAAACATAACACTCTGTACTTACTAAAAAAGGATTATTAACATTATGCCCAACGAAGTGGGCACGGGTCAGCTAGTATTTTAATAAAAGAAAATTAAAAATACGTGCCCGCTAATGATCGACCAGCTTATCATTTAGCTATATTAATTACGTATAAATTGTGAGGAATAGGTATTATTTATGTATCTGTCATGGATATAGGCCAGAAGCGAGGTTAAGCATAGCCTAAACCGGTTAATCCTAGGTTTGACCTAGTTCTAATAGGTTAAACCTACGTGAAGCCACTTGAATTTGGCTACACCTAGATGTAACCTATTTTTCACATGTTCTATACTAACCTAACATACCTTTCTGTTGAATAAATTATTATTATTCCAGAAAAGTAGCTTAAATTTAATTATTTGGAGAACTGTTGTCTAACATACATCAATATCGAGGGTTTAAAGAGAGTGCTTCCTGTTTGCCCCACCAAGCTGCCCCACAGTGGGGCAAAGTGGAATCGTTAAAATTTTGTAGTCTCGTTTGCCCCACTATTATGATTCTGCCCATCAGGGTTGGCACCTTGTTGAGAGTTTGAGAATTTTCGTGTCATCTTTAAAGTTATGAATCATCACGGTATGTTACAAATTACACTAAAACATGCAGACTTAAGTTACTTGTGGTGCCATCATCTCGAAATACGAGCTATGTATAATACGAGACATTAAATAATATTGACAAGATCTCCATTTCAAATGTCAGTTGTGATAAATGTAACTGGGTTGGTAACCTATGGAGTGTGTTTAAATAAAAGTACAAAATGAAAGAAAGAAAAGAAATAAAGAAAATGATTATTTGAAACGTTAACTTCTGAAAGAATCTGGTAATAAATCACAAAATAAATTACAGGACTCGTTACAAATAAAATCTTTGCCAATCTCAACACACAATAATTAGTCACTACTAACTGTAAAATAAAAAAATCTCAGATTGATTAACACTTGACTAAGTTAAATACAGTTTTACTGATTAAATAATAAAAAAACATCATGCAGAACATACAAACAGTCACGCAAAATATGAAAATTTTTAGAAAGACCAAACCAGTTTTATTTGGGAAGCATATTCGTAGGTAACGGTCTCGCCGATTTTGTTGTTATGTGACGGTACGTTTTTAAAGTTGCCCACATCCGTTTTTGCAAGTGTACATACATAACATGGTGATTTAGGTAGCTTTCAAGAAACAACAAATATTAGTGTACGCTATTATGAGTTAAGTGTCAACCAAAGCTTTCATAGCTCGCTGTCTTCAAATATTATTGAAACAAGTTAAATAAATAAAAGTTTAAAATACGTGGTTCCCATTCCGGAATCTGTCATTTTACTACAGAGAAAAGAGCGATGTAAGCTTTGGTAGCAGTAAAAATGTAGTTAGCTGAGTCAAATGTTAATCAATCTCCAAATATGCTGCTATGAGCTCATATACATAATTGAAATATGATTCAAATATGACTGAAAAATACGTGGTTCCCATTCCGGTAGCAGTAAAAACAATGTCAATTAATCTGATATTTTATTTTTCACAGTTAGTAGTAAAAGTGACTAATTATTGTGTGTTGAGTTTGGCAAAGATTTTATTTGTAATGAGTCGTGTAATTTATTTTGTGATTTATAACCAGATTCCTTCAGAAGTAAACGTTTCAAATAATCATTTTGTACTTTTATTTAAACACACTACATAGGTTACCAACCCAGTTACCTACATTTATCACAACTGAAATTTGAATTGTGTATTTGTATACCGTGATGGTTCATAACTTTGGAGATGACACGAAAATTCTCAAACTCTAAACAAGGTGCCAACCCTGATGGGCAGAATCATATTAGTGGGGCAAACGAGACTACAAAATTTTTACGATTCCACTTTGCCCCACTGTGGGGCAGCTTGGCGGGGCAAACGGGAAGCACTCTTTAAAGACGGCTATACCTAGGTTCAAATGTATACATTTGGTTATACCAAGGTTTAACCGGTTAAACATGGATTTGACTGTATTTTGGGCTTTAACTTAAATGTATACTAGCGACCCGCCCCAGCTTCACACGGCTATATTATGCATGTATTATACATATAAACCTTCCTCTTGAATCACTCTATCTATTAAAAAAAACCGCATCAAAATCCGTTGAGTAGTTTTAAAGATTTAAGCATACAAAGGGAAATAGGGACAGAAAAAGCGACTTTGTTTAATACTATGTAGTGATAAAAAGAGTATAACCCATTAATTTTAATTAGGTAAGATAATTAGAACCTAAGTAGGTACCTCATAAATAATAATAAATAAATGTTAATATATCTAAGCAAGCATAAATCGGAATAAGTTAGAAAATATTTTAGAGTAAAGAACAAAAAAATGCCTAAAAAGGAAGTTATCTCTAAAACTCTATACTACGATCTTTCCGGAAAATAAAGCTATCCAATAGCGATAACAGAATCGGTTTAGTAGTATTTAATAGCATAAGTTACGGAAAACAGAGAGACAGACATGAATTATGAAAATTATACTTACATGAAAAATAAAATAATTTGCTTCAAACTTCGGCGTACGGACAATTTTTGCTTTTCTTCCTTTAATTAATGTAAAGATAGACGATGTTAATTAAATATGAATTAGTAAGCTTAATCACCTTAGTAAGTACTTATATTTTTAACTTCTAAAATTAAACATATTTTTTAAGCCACTGTAAATAAATTATAATAATATAATGTCATACCTATATTAGTTTCTAAATAAGATTTTTATCGATTAAATGTTTGTTACATTCAATTCGGTATGAATTAATCGATCCTTTCCTTTTTTCTTTCAAGTTAATGGCTGCGTTCGATTTATGCATACAGCCAATGCGAAATAAGAAATCCTCTCCTTATCCTTTTGAATTTGGCGCGTCGTGTGCGTGTGAGACAGCGACAGGTTTTGAGGTGACGTGTGCGAGGGAGATGGCGATAGTCTCGTTCGTGTGTCTCCGTATACGTTCGGCCGTGTTCGGGAGTTACACGAGCAGGTAACAGACATGGCGTCGCTATTCATTATAGCGCATGACTGTATTACAAGCGAGATATCTTAGAGTGGATGCGACATGATATCATTTAGAAAAGAAACGTTGCTAAAAGGGAACTTAATATGTGCTATTGCCACCTACTGCTTATGGTTCTAATTCGTTTCTTATGTTGAAATTTTAGGGACGCTACCGCTCGATGGTTAAAAATAAAATAAAGTAAGTTAAGTATATCACTACATAGTATAAAATAAAGTCACTTTTCGCCGTCCCTATTTCCTTTTGTATGCTTAGATCTTTAAAACTACGCAACGGATTTTGATGCGGTTTTTTTTAATAGATAGAGTGATTCAAGAGGAAGGTTTATATGTATAATACACGCATAATATAGCCGTGTGAAGCCGGAGCGGGTCGCTAGTTAAAAAATATATATATCCGGATCGAATTGGGACACTTTCGTTTTTCGGGATTAGTAAAATAATGAGAGTCAATTAAAGAAATCTTCAAAAATCAGTAAAATAATTTTAGAGATCTGACATGTCTGAGTGACTGACAACACCCCAATGGATTTCATTTATTTGCATTCATATAGTATATACAATAGGCAAATGTAAACTGTCAGTTACCGTTCGCTGTTGCTCAGTGTTACTTACTATCTGGATACAGGACATAAATCCATAATTCTATTAGACTTGTAGGAACCTTTACTTAGTGAATCAGTACCATTCTTATTAGTAAACAGAATATCCACTTAAGTCCAACATACGCAACTTTTTTATCAGCGATTTATTATCAGCCCACTATTATATAATAGGAACCTGTGTAGTTATCGCCGTCTCCCTCGCACCCGCCGGGTCATACGGGCGCGGGTCGAGCCGAGCCCCCGGGCGACAGGGACGCAAGACGTTGCATTAAATTTCGATCCTATTCTGTAACGTTTCGTCCAATCGCAGCCGATCTCTGCGTGTTCCGGTTCTTTGTCATCAATGGGTCGCCGGACGAGTCTATTTTGAGTTATTTTCGAAGCGGTTTTACTCTTAAACTAAGCTAAGTTTCGGTTCGTTAGATATATGAAGGTGTAGAGTGAGGAATGTCCTACGATCGAGTGTTAGAGTGATGTGTGTCGGTAACGTATTAAGCTCGTCCGAGAGCCGTGTGTTTCGGTATAAATGAGCCGGCCCCACTTCAGCTGACTGCGTCGTACGCAAGGCTACGTCTACGTCCGACAACTAGGTAGTAGTAGAACGACGATCGAGCCGGACGGTCGAGTGCGAGGTCGCGAACACGAGGATGCGGATATGTTATTGAGTTTTAAAATGTATTTGGAACGATTCCCATAGAGGAGAGGGTTGTATATTATAGATAGGTGTCGGCTAGAGTAGTAGGTATAGTATAGAGTAGGGGGGGAGCGTGTAGAGAGATCGCGATCGTCGTGACAGTGTCGGAGTGTGCCGTGGTGGAGTGTGGTAGCGGGCGGTGGGCGGGCGGCTCGACGACATCGAGCACCGACATCGAGCATTCGACGCGACGATAATGCTCAAGTTCCTGACTCACAAGCTGCGGACGCATTCCTTGAATGAGGAGAACGTTACCGAGAAGGTGGGTCACGTCACGTCACGTCGGTAGGCGGCCCCAGCCGGCCCAGCGCCCGGCGAAGGTCACGCAGACATCAGAAAATGGCCGCCTTGAGTCGAGCCGCGACCGAGAACAAAGGACCGGAACGGGTCGGCCACCACCGTACCACGTAGCTCAGCTCCTCGCCTACAGCGCTCCGTGCTGGGCCTACCTATGTGAGATGGCCGGCCCTATTGTGATCGGTTGTTTGAGGCGTTTGTATTTTGCAGGTGGAGGAGCGGGACTCCGGCACCGAGTCCGACGACGAAGCGGACCGCACCGACCCGGGTGAGTGTCTCCCATCTCCTCTCTATATGGACCAGTCTCTGGACCGGTCGAGTTTCACCTCGACAACGAACGGCCGGTGTACGGCTACAAATTAGAGATATCTCTCTACTCTACCTATACCGCTACACTACAATGTTACCGATCGCGATCGAACCACGATTTATAGAAAACAATAGAATCGTTGCGTGAAGTCGTAGTTACCTATATGAGATTATCATTAGAATCTAATTAGCATAGTGACCGCGAGCGACGGGACGCGACGCGACCACCGGCAACCGAGACGGGACGTATCGGTGTTGGATGGACCTGCTTTATTTTGTATTTAAATGACAGAAACGGCCAGATATTGCAATAGACAATAGTCGTTCGGTTCCTGGGTAATGGTTCCGTTCAATTAGTGAAATGGCAACGTTTAGCCAATACCCGCGTTGACCTTGACTCGTAACCTTGAACATGTCGTGTAGTGTACCTACCTACCTATAGTAGGACGCGTCCATTACATTATAAAACAATGTTGTCCGCATTGGCCGGTAGTTGGTGGTTGGCCACATTTACCTGCGACGCGGCGCACCTGGTTTCTGTTGGGAACATCAACCCATACTTAAACCTTCCAGGGCCCGTTGCAATCTTATCGAATGGGACCAATTTTATTTTTAAATTAATTACCTATTTGTGCCTCTTTGCTATAATAATGTAACCCTACATTAAATTCTGCTGTAATAATTATCAAAAAAGACTTTCGACGTCAGTGCACTGAGAAATAAACCGGTTCTTATAAATACTGCTATTATATTATTCTGGGTTTTGAAGAAATTTGTACAGTTACAATGCCATAACTCTTTCTGTAGTGAAATAAAGATTGTACCTATTTAGGTACTTTCTTTCTTTCTTTTATGTTAGTGTCGTTTGATTTGAAGCCAACTTTAGAACGATGATGGTCATTTCATTAAGCCGCATTTATCGGCCAAAAGCAAAATTTCCTTTGCCTATAATTTTCAAAAAATACTGCATAGGTGTGTTTTTGCTCTAATGGATAGGCTTGGAAACGACAAGGAATTTTCGTCATTAGATTATACCAAAATACAGAAAAAGAAACCTCAACACCTAACAACACTTTTCCATGGAATAATCAAACATTTTGCATTGCTTAGCGTTGTGAAGCTTGTTCCATTAGCTCCGGATTCTAAGCCTTGCCGTATGATGTACTTATCTAATAATTTTTTGTCCTCTAATAAGATCCGTGGACATGATTTAATTTCGTCTTTTTAAATTATAAAAATATTATCAACCGGAACTTTGTGGAAATGACTAAAGCCCAATGATTGTGTCTTCTTCTCATTGTAGGGCGCGTTCCGAAGCCACACATCCCAATACCTATATACTTTGAATACGTTTGTGTGATCAATTGTTTTAGGATAATTACAATGTGACATTATAAAAACTCAAAATGTATGGGTGTAGGGCATTGATGGCGCCCCACCACCGCACCACCACCGCGGTCGTCACGCGGTCTGCCATGCCTTGCTTATCATTGCTTACCTATACCTACCATTCGTCCTGCCAATGTTTTACCTACTAGCTTCCAATCACTCTCGATTATTGCACAGCAAAAATTCAACATTCTGAAAACAATCCAGTTTTGACGTGAAAGCGTCTTTTATTACCGTTATTAAATTACTGTAGGGGGGTCACTTGAAATAACAAATGTAACGAATGTGACGTTACAATCCGTTTCATGTACTCTACTGCGGCTGCGTCGTCCCTAATCCAGTCTACTCCATTGTTTTTTTAAGAAAACAGTTGTATCTTAGTATATATACCAATCCGAAGGTCATGGGGATGTAACTCATATGCCTAGAACTCACCATAAAGGCTGGAAATGGCGTTTTATTGCCGAAACACCCCTTTGAGAGGAGACCCAAGGACTTAATGTTCTAAGGTGCAGCACTAGTGTATTACATCTTAGACAGCATCGTCACTTACCACCGGGTGACGACAGTGGTCAAACGCTGACCTAATATAAAAAAGCCTAATCCGAGTTTCCACAAGGAACACAAGTGTATAGAAAACTACATAATAATTGGTTATCGTTCGAACGCGCACCGAGAGTGTCTAATGGCTATAGTGGCTAGGTATGGTGGTTATGGACTAGCACGTCCGTCCGTCCGTCCGTCCGTCCGTCCGTCCGTATAATCTGTTTATGGTTGTTTTATAATCATAGCCTAGGTCGGAGGTGACTGTGAAATGGATCGATTTGTCTATACCTCGTTTGGCACGGTCGGTCGCGGTGTGTTGCCACTAATAACTAACTACTTACACTTAGTTATTTGATTTGAAGTTTAGCCTTAGAGTTATTTAACGACCAAAAATGTTTCCTACGTCGCGTCGGTCGTCGGCGCTATTTCTGGATCCTCGTTAGCGGCACAAGATTCCAAGACTTATTTTTCCTTGTGTACTTGCATTGACGCTTTTTCTTTCTCTCTTGTCAGCTACTAAGTTTTGGTGTTTTTGCGATGAATTTTGATATATCCTTTCAAGGCTAGTATTCTATTCCAGGAAGTTCTACGAGTATTACTTGTTTGTCTCCGTTTGGGGACAGGATTAAGGGACCTTATTTATTGAGTTATGGAAGTACGTTTTCACTCTCGCGCATCGCGGTATGATGTTCACGCAAACAAACAAGGTTATCATCGAGTTGTGATAGCAAATTGAAATCATAACACACGAGTCGAAAACTTTGATAATATAAGTATATTTACCTACTTACTTTATTGATTACTCATGTTGTTTGCTTTCTTTTGATTACAAACTAGCGACATGCCCCGGCTTCGCAAAATAAGTATATGAATTTTTGGTGCTTTTTGTAAGAATATTTTTCTATCCTACTTTTTGATAATTTAAATTGTACCGTATTTTACTCCCCGGATGTGAATCCAACGTCGTAGATGTCGTCGGTTGGTTTCCTACGTAGTACGTCCGCCACCGCGACAGCCCGCCAGCCAGCGAGCACAGCGTCATGGCGTCAGTAGAACTTTCGGGTCTAGTTGATCGCTCATGTAGAATAATCGTTGCGACGTAGGTACAACTAAATAGGAAAATTCACGATATTTTTGATGTTATTTTATTGACGTTTCAAAAGTAAAATGTATCGGTCTAAACATAAATAACATTTTTTGTAGAAAAATAACTGGGAAGGAATACAATTATTTTTACTTTATTGAGAGAAATCGAATGTGTCTCTTGACATTGGTCTTTGACATTTGCGAAAATATATTTTTCATTACTCATACTCCGAAAGTAGGTCTAAAGATGCGTGAAGAGCGTGTAGAAAATAAAATTTCCAGCCCTAGGGAAAATCGCTTTCACTGACAGCTGTCATGTCAAATAATGGCTTCGCACGACTCGTGCAATGTGCATATAGCCAGTATCAGTATCATTATACATTATGAACTTCATAACCTAACCTCCTTGCTTTAAGTAAAACCAAAGAATAACACTACATGTATACAATCTCTTTGATCCCAACCTTGTAAGAGGATCAGGTAGTATGAAGTCTCTCATTCACTCTCGTTGTTAGGAAGAATTTTATGTATTATTCGTAATGAAAAGCACAGTGTTTACCTCGGGTGAAAGACTCATTAAGTCCCTCGAACTATTAGCGCCCTCGCTACGCTCGGGCGCCAAACTCCGTCTCGGGACTTGTAATGAGTGACTTTCACACCTAGGATAACAATGTACTATTAAACCCTTAGCCCAGACCTATTATTTTTACCAACAGAGCTGTTTTCATCTAGAGTCAGTAATCAGTATTTCTCTGAACTTAAGTATGTATAATACTTTTCATAATATACGTTACTAGCGACCCGCTCCGGCTTCACACGGCTATATTATGCATGTATTATACATATAAACCTTCCTCTTGAATCACTCTATCTATTAAAAACCGCATCAAAATCCGTTGCGTAGTTTTAAAGATTTAAGCTTACAAAGGGAAATAGGGTCAGAGAAAGCGACTTTATTTTATACTATGTAGTGAGTAGTGATGTTAATACACACTGTATGTTAGTCAATGGTACCTACTTATATTTATATAAATATACCTTTGCTTAACATATATGGTATACCAACTGCGCCCCACGGTTTCACCCGGGTTAGTCCCGATCTCGTGAAAATATATGACGAAAATTAAGTAGCTTTTAATCAACATAGATGTGAAAACAGAACGCTGAGCAATTTCACAGATGTCAAAGTGACATTTGACAGATGTCAAAGTGATATTTGACAGATGTCAAAGTGTCAATTTTTCGACACTTTTCGTTATATTTTGGACAATTGCCACAATATCTTTATAAATTATAGCTTATGTTCTATTCTGACGTATAAAATATATTATTGTAAAGTTTCATTAAAATCCATTCAGAAGTTTTTGCGTTAAAGAGTAACAAACATCCATACATCCAGACATTCATACACTTTCACGTTTATAATATTAGTAGGATAGGATATTGTACATAGTACAAAGGTATATGTCAATATTCCCCGAAAATGTGTACATTGGTTGAACAAAACCATTGCGTAATGGCCCATTACTGGTAACGGTATGGTAGTCAAATTATGTCCATTGTAGTCAGGTATATATGATCGGTGCGTGATTGACTCTATTTTGCCTTTTACTGAATGCTAAATTTGTTTAAATTCTGATAAAGGAAAGTCTATAGAGAATATGGATTCTTCTAGAATCCACTGACTGAATAAACCAGTTGATTGAGTGCTATTCTATGGAATTCTGTGATCCACTACTGTTACTGCGATGAGTGGAGCTTGTAACACTTCGAATTCAGCTAAGATCTACTGAGTTGATCCAACACCGGTGTAAAGGATCAAATACCACAGGAAATGTGAAGAATCTATGAAGGTGGAATATTTATCTGGGCGTTATCGACCAAGTCCTAACTAAACTATAAATATTGCAAAAAATACTTAAAGAAATGATGATAAATCCTGCCTATGTTAAGGATTAAGTAATCCAGGCAATATGAAAATTTCCGTCTACGGAAAATTCGTCTAAAACAATTCGTCTAAAACAATTCGACTAAAACAATTCATCTAAAAAACAATTCGGCTAATAACAATTCGGCTAATAACAATTCGTCTAAAACAATTCGTCTAAAACAATTCATCTAAAACAATTCGACTAATAACAATTCGTCTAAAAGAATTCGTCTAATAGTTTGTCTAAAAACATTACCTTGGGTTTCAAAAATGGAGGTATACTGAGTCGCGGGTCTGGTACACTGCCGCGGTGGAGTTAACATTCGATGATGGAGGTAAAATAAAACGTGGATATGTAGGACGCAGCTGCAGTGGAGTTAAGAGAGAGATATAAAGAAAACCCCCTACCTAGAACCGACATGGATAGGTTAGGTTTATGTTAGAACTGCGACAACAACGAAACTAGAAACGATTTCTACCCATTTTACTTGAATATTAACTCCACTGCAGCTCCGTCCTACATATCCGCTACTCAGCATAACTCCATTACCGAATCTTAACTCACTTCGAACTTAATGTTTTAGACGAATTGTTATTAGTCGAATTGTTTTTAGACGAATTGTTTTAGATGAATTGTTTTAGATGAATTGTTTTAGACGAATTGTGTTAGACGAATTGTTATTAGTCGAATTGTTTTTAGACGAATTGTTTTAGACGAATTGTTATTAGTCGAATTGTTTTTTAGACGAATTGTTTTAGACGAATTTTCCGCAAATCGAAAATTTCACATTGTGCGCCAAATATCTCCACCAGTAGTCAGTTGAGACGAACCATATCTCATATCACCTCTTCAAATCACCCCTGTGCCCTAACACCTGCACATTGGACGATCTTTATGAGACCAATGATGCTGCAATCGCTGTTCAAGTCAAGTCAAGGTCAGACAATATTTAGTTAAGCTGAACCTCTGACATGAAGAGAAAAAGGCAGGTATCTGATGTGACAAAATAGTGTTCCTAACTCACTACCAGTGGTGAAGTGATGCGAGCCAGACAAGTTTACCTTCAATATAATACCCCTGGCTCCAGATAACGACGGCGGGCGCATAGACATACATAAGTAATATTTGTAGCACTAACACGATGCAGTTCAGTGAGACTCATGTCCCCTCCCGTTGTTACATCAGGGACAACCGACATGACAAGCCATCATAGATACTTACTTCCACTCAGTTGTTAAGTACCCGTTGTCACAATAGTCTGGTATTAACTAGCAGACACTGTTGCTAGCCCACTTATATGTACATTGTTGGCACGATTGCTCGATTGGCTTGAGGATATTATAGGTAACTACTTATAGTCGACATCAATAACCTCTAACTATCGGCTACCAAGCGTTAAACTGACATTTTTTGACAGTTCCGCCATGGGAAATATGTCAGAAAAATAACATTTTACCTTCGGTAGCCGACAGGTAGGTTATTTTCGACCGTTAGTAATTTATCAGCGTTGGTTTGTGGCTGTTACCGGTACCTAATACTACTTGGTACTTTGGTACCCTTCAAGGAACGCAATGCTAACCAACATCAGGTAGGCTGGACCTTCATGATCTTCCCGTCATATTTTTATTTATAAAATTAACTGTTATCTTGTTATTTTTTTATGTCTATTTTTAAATTGTCAATAACTTAGTAGAATATCATCGTAGTCATTATATATTAACAACAAAATGTAATAGCAGAGGGTCATCATCAATAAAACTTGTTTAATTGGCACAGGGGGCATTGACCTCTCAATTAACGTGAGGCGTTTTGCAATTAGATATTAGAGGCCATTTGTTTTTTGGTCATTAGGCTTCAAGAATACTTATATTATTATTGGAGTAATTTTGTCATTTGATATACCTAATGTACGCTGTGCACCTAATCTACCTTAAAATTGGCATAAATTTGTAATTCATTTTTTAATGGAATGAATGAGAATTGAGTCCCTCAATGAAATATAACCTCTACACATGAATTTTGTAAGTAAAAGTCATCGCACGACTTGTGCATTCAGCTAAAATATTGCATCAAATTGTAGCCCAAATTGAACTGAAACCGATAATACCTTCAGTCAGTCCTGTAAACTTATATTATTTGCACTGTGCCTTGGACCTTTGGGTATCACGATATCACACTTGAATTTTAACCTTCATTACACTTTAGAACACTTAACCAATGAAATTGATTAAAAAGACCCAATTTAGTCCAATCTAGCT
This sequence comes from Idaea aversata, assembly GCA_907269075.1. Classification (NCBI taxonomy): domain Eukaryota; kingdom Metazoa; phylum Arthropoda; class Insecta; order Lepidoptera; family Geometridae; genus Idaea; species Idaea aversata. The sequence goes on from OU026088.1 coordinate 385,700, forward strand.
AAAATGTCTAACAACAAACTGTTAGGTCCTTGCAGTCCTTAGTTAGACCCTCAATAAGGGTCAGATAACGCGACAATCAACTTTAATGAATTATACATGAGTAACAAACATGGTTCTATTAATTGTGTCCACTGTATCCAGCTTTCAAGCCCGGGTGACGGTTATCTGATGAGACTTAGCACATGGTTGACGGTAAAGTCTGACTGACGGTTGAAGCTAGAACCATGAAATTAGGATTTAGGTTTACCCTTCTCGAAAATTTTGCAATATATTCGTCTACTCATTTGCGTTCCTTCGCATTTGTTCAGTCCCGCCGTCTTTTTCATCAAAGAATTTCATCTCAATTCAATCTTGAACGCAAAATTGAAGAGAAAATGCGAATTATAATCCTCTCCCAGGCTTTATGAAGCAGTTGAATGCATCTTTTGAAACTAATATCTCATTTTCAAAATAACAAATAATTTATCTAGAAATAAAACTTAGCGTTTGCGTATTGTCTCTCAAACCTATGGCGTTTGCGGATATTCGTACATGTACCCATATGAGACCTGCAACTGCATTAAAATTGATTGTGCATTTGACAAACAAAACACATTTCTTGACTTTGTTACTGCACTACGACTGAAGTAGAATTCATGACCTTCAGTTTTGAACGCTAGCTCTGCCGATTGCGACTCCACGCTTTGACTTACTCACTTTAAAAATGAGTAGGTAACTACCGTAACGGAACATTTGATTCGGTGTTGATACGTTTTAAAATTAAATTCCTTTGACTTCTTCATACTATTTTTTTAAATAATTAACCTATTGTTAGGTAGGTTAGGTACTTAATTATTCTTATTTTTTTATAAAGGTTCATGAAACAAAAAATAATGATTAAGCCTAAATTATGTGTAAAATGAAGCAAAAATACATTGATTTATTGTTATTATAATAGCCTAGGTTATGTACGAACAAAGAAACATTAAACAGCTCTAGTCTTGATGACGTCAAACTAATGTAAACGTCAAACTAAGCTATAGGTGTACGTTATCAGTTAAATCACTATAACACTAACAGTCAACACGCACACTACAACACCACTAATATAGGTACCTAGGTACTCTACTAGAATAATAAAAAGCATTAATTCTCTCTCTCTTTCTCACTGGTTCAGAGTTCTTTCAGTACAGATGTAGTACTGCACTACATTGTTTAGACATCTAGTTCTGTTTCTTTTGTATGGTGACTTGATTCCAGGCTTGGCATAGTCTACCCTGATTGCATATGGGTTGGTGGCAAAGTCCAGTAATCTATAACGTCCCGTTCCAAAATGTCTAGTCCTGTAACGTCCATAGCTCTGTAGTGAATCAGGGCCCAGATCGACGTAGAAGTAATCTAGTTTTTGGTTAAAGTTTTGTGTTGGTTACCAACCGCGTAGTAGGTACTCTAGGTACTACTAGGTACCCTACTACTTCATTCGAAATTCTACTTGTCGACTACCTGCATCAAATCGAATGCTTCGTTAATGCACACAGCGCAGTCCGCACACCTTTTACGTCTCTCGTATCCTCCATAAAATACAAAACATGGAATATACATCAACCCCATATTCTCTGAATCACGTTTTACGATCAATTGACAGCGAGTCGACTAGCTAGTGAGTGTGTGAATGGGCCCCCTGCCTGCGCCCGCGCATCGCTAGCGCTACATGTCGCGACGGCAAGCGCAAAAACCGCCGCTTCGTCGTCGTCGGCGTGTCGGCCACCATTAACGCACAACCACTTATTGCATTCTCTAACTTAACGTCCTGGAATTACAGTTTCAATTTGAATAGCTTCGCCTCAATCGAGTTGCGTTTATAGAGATAAAATACGTATACCTACTGCAATAGATAGTATATTTGAGTATTAGCATTTTTATAAGATGCATGCTCATAAACAATCTCGCTGTAGTTTCGTTGCATTTGCTACTACAATCCTTGCAATTCACGAGTGAGCTCGGGTTTTGTTTGTAGTTGTAATACTCGTAGTAAATACACATGTTCGTTAAGTGTGAGTACCTACCCGAGACGGAGCGGTCAGTAGCGAGCGATACATATACAGATTGGTCACTTACACAAACATAGGCCGAGCGCACTCGTGAATCGCAAGAACTGAAGACGCGCTCATAAAACAAGAGATATTTTTTTTAAAGACCTGCGCCTCGGTTTGCATGCTCGAAAATCAAAAGACTTGATTTTTGAGCAAACTCGAAATAAGCATGCTGCTCTTTACTCATTATTGGCAAGATTTCGACACACATGCTACTATATAGCTCATTCATTAATCAAATGGGCTAAAATGACATTTCAATTGTATGAAAGAATTTAAAATCTTGATAACTGTTTGTTTTATTTAATTGATTAATGAATAGATCATAAATACTTTTGTCAAGAATGAGGAACAATTTTATGTCGATTCTAAATTTTAATGTCAGTTATTTGAAATACTGTCACATTTTATGTAATTACAAGGCAAAGTTATTATTTGAGGGAATCGTTTTAAAAGCATGTAAAACCGATCTGCTGTACTCTCTATTGTAGTATACATATATTTTAGGTGTACGATTGCGTTGCGAAGTAAGTAACAGTATATTTCCTTGGAAATGTATTGCGTCCGTATATCAGAGTTGAAAGACGGATACGTCCCGGTGTTTTTGCGGGAGCGAGCTCTGTGTTGAATTCAATTCATTACGAGACGTGCACCTTCGTCAATTGGAAACATTATACATAAGTATAGGTACGATTCACGAGACTCAGGTACTCTCAATAAATAAAGTAACTCTGGCCAATACATTCATTTTAAACCAGAATTTGAATTGTATCGCGTTTGCCATGGATTAATTCGAAATGTTAGGTCAAAATTATGTTAAAAAAAATATAAAGATTCTTTGCCTGCGGTTACTGTTCAGTTGTCCGGTCAACCGGATTACGGATTTTTTTTGCAAATTTAACTTATTTGATTAACTTGTAAACGGTAGTTGAATGGTCTAAGGTTATACGAGTAGATTATACCTGTTTATACCAGACTAATAGGTAAGGCCTAACCTTACCTATTAGTCTCTTCAATCAACACTAAGAAAAAAAGTTTTTTGGGTTATGAATCGACTGGACCTCTTTTTCCAAAAACTTGGTATGAATATGAATTGATAAACTTTTACACGATCTGTATTTAAAGTAATACTGGGTCTATACAAATACGCGTTTAAGAGCACGGCGGCATCGGAACGTATGCGGGTAAAACTGCGGAGCGATGCTAGTTTAATATAACTTGTTGAATAATTTCGTTATGCAGAGAAGCAATAGGTAAGTGAGTTAAGGAAATCCTGCAGTGTGTTGTGAAACCCTGGGCTATTAACTGTAGGCTGGTAGTATATGGTAGGTAGGTACATATTATATTTGCTTGTATTAGATTGATTTTGTTGGCAAGTCTTCTTTCTGTCTCTAGCAATGAGCTAAGAGGTCACTTATTTAATAAATCTATAGTATAAAAATGAATTGCTGAGCGCAAATCTCGAGGACGGCTGAACCGATTTCGGTAAACCTTTTTTTTACCTGAAAAACTTTGAAAACAATACTTTTCTATATACTCCCATACAAATTTTCTATAATTTAAAAATGGTGTTCCTTCAGCTGAACCGATTTTGATGACGACCTCTGTGGCGCGTCGGGCGAACACCCGACTGCGACGCAGAAGGTTGCGGGTTCGATTCCCGCCGGGAACAAGTATTTATGCTGACCATAAATTATTGTTTCTGGTTCTGGGTGTTTCCTATATGTATAATATGTATATATTTACAAAAAAAAAAGTATATATGTAGTTTATCCGTTATCTGGCACCCATAACACAAGCATTAAGTAGCTTGGGGCTGGATGGCGATGTGTAATATTTCCTGAAATATTTATTTATTTATTTCGCTAATTCTTTATTTAAATATTCTTTGAAGTACAATAATGGTTCTTATGGAGAGAAAAATTTAAAAATTGCCTGAAAAGGTCTAAAAACAACACTTTTCTATGTTCCCAATTCCCATACAAACGATTCGTTATTAATATATAAATTAATATCACTTCACTTCATAACTACATAGTATAAAATAAAGTCACTTTTCGCCGTCCCTATATCCCTATGTCCCTTTGTATGCTTAGATCTTTAAAACTACGCAACGGATTTTGACGCGGTTTTTTTTAATAGATAGACTGATTCAAGAGGAAGGTTTATATGTATAATAGGTACATGCATAATACAGCCGTGCGAAGCCGGGGCGGGTCGCTACTCGCTAGTATATAATAATTTGACCTTTAATACATTAATATAAATTTCAATATTTAGTGGAGAGGTTCCGGGTAGGCAAAACAATTGAGTGGCGTTAGTATCGTATAAATATTGATGTCAATCGTGTCGCGGTGGTAGTTGCCAAACTCCACCTAAACGGCTGCACCGATTTGTATGACATTTTTTGTGTATATTTTTTACTTTTTTATATACTTAGCAAAACAACGTTTCCCGAGACATATAGTATTACATATATGCGAGTTTCATAACATGTACCTACCTCAAAGTTTGTGGTTTATTTTTAGCAAACCATACAAAAAACCACTATAGTACCGAAATACAGTGGTTAAAACATAATAAAATTATTATGATGCGATAGAAAATCACGAAAATACTTCTACAAAATACTTTAACGAGTGCAAACCCGTAAAGACATACAGTCAATTTGATTTGTTGATGGATTTTTGTGTCAAACAAAATACTGTCTTTACCAAAAATATTTATAACTAGCTGCGCCCCGTGGTTTCACCCGCGCAAGTCCGATGTTTCTCACCGTACCTTCCCTGGACTACAACAAACATTTCAAAACAGAAATCATCTAAATCGGTTCAGCCATACTCGAGTTTTAGCGAGACTAACGAACAGAAATTGTATTTTTTTATGTAGATAAATTATCGGATATTTGGTAAAATAGTGCGCGCATCATCTTATTTATTTGTATGCGGTCGGCCAGTGCCTGACCATTAATGAGCTCCTCCTAAGCCTCCTAACAGCACTTTCAAAACTACATCAATATAATTTGTTTATTATTATTTTCAACAATGACACGGAACAACAGTTAGGTCAGGCGCATTGTGTACCGCCCATTGTCCTGACATATTGTTCAGATCAGGCTGCAGGCCTGCCCTTGAACCTCTCACCTAAAGAAACGAGGGTTCGATTCTAACCATGTCCAGTGTATATTGACCCGCTAACACAAGGGAGGGGAAAGGAAGTAAGGATCAGGAACGGTCTTTTGACCTTGCGTTTTAATTTATTGATAACCCTATTTCCTGTATTGAATTTGGGTCAGTGTTCTCTGTTGGAACGTTTTTAACTAACTTATGAGGGGTTCTTCAAAATGAATTTTTGCCTTTGCTGGTTTTGAACCAGCGCCCTTGACTATTTCTGGTATGTAGGTATAATTTTGGAACCCCTGGAAACTTGAGATCCCTATTTCTAATCACATTTCAGTTTAAATCTCTTGTTTGCATTATAGGATGAGAAATAATATCTACAGGTCCCATGTCAGTTATTTTTCAACATATTACATACTAGCGACCCGCTCCGGCTTCGCACGGCTATATTATGCATGTATTATACATATAAACCTTCCTCTTGAATCACTCTATCTATTAAAAAAACCGCATCAAAATCCGTTGCGTAGTTTTAAAGATCTAAGCATACAAAGGGACATAGGGACGGCGAAAAGTGACTTTATTTTATACTATGTAATGATATTGAAGTCACTAGAAATAACAATAATATCTAACAATTGAATTTTATTGAAAACTGTTCAATATTGCATATCGTCGTATTCGTATTTGTGAAAGGATTGTTTGTTTGTTATACGATTCTCCGAAGTACTCCGAATTGAATCTATACGAATAGTATTCAAAACTACATTGTTTCATAACAATTCACATATACACAGTTAAAATATATGATTCTCAATGGATACCACAGAATTCTCACACAAAAAATCACAATTCATCCCAAAAAGTTATATTATCTTTATCACTCCGATTCGCTTTTTTCAAACCTAGTTCCAGACAGCGCTGGGATCCAATTCTTGGATATATTTTTTACGTTGTCAAGAAAAAAACCTTTTTTATTTTACCCGATCAAGGCAAAGGGTGCTGGCTGAGCTCATACAGCCTCGTCTTTACAAACTTTGTCGAGTTGGTCATACCTCTTTTTGTTTTTCTTTATTTCGAGATTTCTCCGATACCAAGATTTATTGAGTTAATGTTACAGTCAGTTGAATATCCTGTTTTAACTTTAGTCTCGGTAAAACAGTTTTTAGGCCCATTTATTTTTAATCGCCATTAATAACAGTAAATGTTATTAGTCTTGAAGCTAAAATTTCTATACTAATCGAGTAGTTAGATAATGAACTGGCTTTAACAAGCCGAGCAAGCTTCAAGCAAGCTCGTAAGCTTTGCTTATTTTACTAAAGTGGATTTTTATAACATGTTGAATTTCCTGCCGACATGTTAAGTTTCTATATTCTGTCGCTATCTTGTAACTTAAAGCGTGTCCATTTGTGTTTAACTTAACACAAATGGACACGCTTTAAGTTTAAGCTTGTTGGTAGGTAAGTATATCAAAACGTAGTTTATGTACCCATTTTAAAGCTTCGAAAGTATTTGTTTTGAGGTATCGATCGTTGAAAAAGGTGAAGTTATTTAGAATGTTTAATGATAATTTGTCGAGCATTTATTGTTCAAAGCACGGACACATATGGCGTGGCGTGGCGTGCTGGACGCTCATTTGTAATAATAATTGAAATAGTAAATTAAACTTCATTTATTCATTGCAGTGCTCCATTAATGTATTCACTAGTGATTGACTAAAGGTTCGGTTTCGATTTCGACCTCAAAATAGTTGCGGCGACAGTTTTGGCTACAACTCAGTACTCGCTCGTCGTCGTCGTGGCTTTTGCGTTAAGGTTTTGTTGCTTAAAAAAAACCTAACTTCAACACAACATATTATGTGTACGAATAATAATATCAAAATAAGGCTCAGTGTTGGTTTTGAAACCGAGCCCGAAACGTGAACCGAGGCTAAAGGTTCGGTTTCGGCCGTAAATCCTGCTTGTATCAGACACTATTGCAACTTGCATAGCGCGGCGCGGCGGCTCACCATTCAAGGCGATAACATGAAATGTATAATATTCTGTCGTATCTTAGCGCAACACGTTATTAACACGGGCTCATTATTTTAATAACGTTTATCATCAAGACTTATTTGATGATGTTTTGCAAAGATTACTTACCGTGTTCATGAATCTAGCTATATATTATGAATGTGATCATGTACTTAACTACCGAACACATTACAATAAAACTTGGTAGATAGCTTTAAACTTGGAATAACACAAAACTTACTTCTTATCTCGATATTCCCATGGGATTCAAGATTTACGCAGGTAAAACTGAGGGTCAAGTAGGTAATAATTGAGGTGTGAAAGACAAAATTACCGTACTAAATATTTTCTAAAAATTACACGAAGTTGTTATTATAGTATCACACGTAAGACATGATGTATCGTGGCCATAGAGAATCACACCTCAGTTTTATCTACCTTATCTAAAGATGATGAAATGTTGGTAGGACTTCCTTCCTACCATAAATTGAAGGACCTACATCAAACACGGTTGTTTACAGTTCCCGTTTCAGACTTACATTTTATTGCGGTCATAATTAGTGGTAAAAATAGAGCTAAAATATATATATTATGTACAATAGAAAGTAGGTACCTACTTAAGAAGGTATTTATGTGCTCCTTGCATTACAACAGTGTATTTAGAAACCTCAAAATAGGTTTATTTATGGAGATTTTGTAGAGATACATATTTTAGGAAAGTTAACCTTAAGTTGAAGTTTCGGTCGTATTGCAGCGGCCTGTGGCTTTTACTTATAGAATAAATGAATAATCATAGTATTTAGAGTACTAACCTAAAACATGGGATCAAAAGCTAGCTAATTCTAATGCTACAATGCACTCCCTAGTAGTAGGTATCAATATGTTTTCTATCTCTATGAAGCTATGAAGGTTCTGTTTGCCTATCAGCTGACTGAGACGACTAGCCCATGGTGGGGTCAGTGACTGCTTATCACCATCTACCCGATAAGGGACTACCTTCATACCTAGTACTGCATAATCTTTACGTTTATAACGTGATTTTAATAACGTTTTGAATTTTCAACAATATTTGAGACGAGTTGTATGTTCGACTAAGTTATATTCTAAAGTTAATTGTGTAGTTTTACTTCGATGATATTTTGATTCATACAAAAATAATTAATTAACCCAATATTTTAGGAGTTAAAACAAATTAAATTTAAAAAAAACGACTTCAAAAAACCTGAAAAAAAGTAAAAACAAAAACTAAAAAAAAATAAAACAAAAACTAATAAGTAAGTGAAAAATAATCCATTTCGGGTCACTAAGACAGCAAATAATTTAAATATACTTGGAAGTCGGACTGAGTTAGATTGAATGTTGAGAGGTATATAGGAAAATGGTGTCACCCAGTAGTGACCCGAAATGGATAATTATTCACTTTTTAGTTTTTGTTTTCAGTATTTTTTAAAGTTGGGTTTTTTTATTTTTATTTATTTTTTACCATTTTTAGTGCAGCTGTCACTGTAAATTCTACTCCATAAGGCGAAAGCGACTATTTCTTCAAATTACAACCTGTACCTAATCGTAACCCATTAAGGAGTTTGGTGATGAGAAGGTGGTTTCAGATGCTCCATTCATCGGTATTAGTTTATGGGCCAATTCTACTAGTGGAAAACTGAACAATTTGCTGCACACTCGAGGTGCAATTTTGTTCATCACTCCGAAGATCCTCAACAGATCTTAATCCAATTTTTATGCGACCACCTGTGAGCTATCCCCTTTCAAACAAAAAAAGAATTTTCCAAATCGGTAAAGACGTTTCCTCGTGGTGTGGGCATCTTGACATCCTCGTGGTGTGGGCATCTTGACAAACCTCTTTAACCGCATACTCGAGACCGGCGAGATCCCTGCCCAATGGAGATTGAGTGTTATTACCCCAGTTTTCAAGGGCAAGGGATCGATGCAGAAGTGTGGCAGTTATCGAGGTATAAAGGTCATGTCCCACACCATGAAGCTCTACGAGCGGATAGTCGACTCTCGGATCCGACAGGAGTGCACTGTCTCTGGGTGTCAATATGGTTTCCGCCCCGGGCATGGCACCATGGACCCTGTTTTCGCCCTAAGGATCGTTATGGAGAAATACAGGACGAAGAATACGCCTCTGCATTTTCTATTCCTAGATTTGCAGAAGGCCTTCGACTGTGTTCCTCGCATGATGATCTGGTGGGCGCTGCGGTCTAAAGGGGTTCCGGAAGCTTATGTTGAAATCATCAGATACATGTATCGAAATTCTGATTCCGTGGTGCGAACTGCTGTTGGTGACACTAAGCCCTTCAGCGTAATATTGGATGCACCGTCCGTTCAGCGTAATATTGGATGCACTGTCCGTTGCCATCAGGAATGCACACGAGCAGCCTCCATGGCTGCTCATGTACGCTGATGATATTGCGCTGGCGGACTCGCATAAGGGGCGGCTGGTCCAACGTGTGCACACGTGGAAGGAGTCGCTTGAGAACGTCGGTTTGCAACTGAATGTGGCGAAGACAGAGTACTTGGCTTGCAATATCACAGACCACACCTGTCTGCGTAGACGGTCATATGGTCGAGCGGAGAGACCAGTTTAAGTACTTGGGATCTGTGCTTCACGCGTCCGGCGACATCGATTGCGACGTCAAGTCACGCATTTCAGCGGCTTGGGCCAAGTGGCGTGAAGTGACTGGTGTCATTTGCGACCCCAAAATGCCGGTTAAAATAAAAGGACAGGTCTATAAAACCATCATTAGACCTGCCCTTTTGTATGGTAGTGAGGCGTGGCCGGTGCTTGAGCGACATAAGCAGGAGCTGCGTGTCACGGAGATGAAGATGTTGCGCTGGATGTGTGGAGTGACACGAAAGGATCGCGTCAGGAACTCCCGCATCCGGGGCAGCCTTCATGTCCGAGACATTGCAGATAAATTGCAAGAATGTCGCCTACGCTGGTACGGCCACGTCTTGCGAAAACCGGCTAGTTACGTGGGGAACAAATTTCTTGCCATGGCGCCTCCGCCGGGTCGTGGCAGACTGGGTAGACCCAAGAAGTGCTGGCTTGACGTCGTAAAGGGTGATATGCGTGCAAATGGCCTTACAACCCAGGATGCCGAAGATCGTGCGAAGTGGAGGCGTAAAAGTAGGAAAGCGGACCCCGGGCTCCCGAGAGGGATGCAACCGGGAACATCGCTCGGATGATGATGATGGTAAAGACGTTTTCGAGTAATCTGCGAACATACATAAAAAACGCGACGAATTGAGAACCTCCTCCTTTTTTGAAGTCGGTTAAAAATACACAAGTTCTTTGTCAGACAAATAATCCTCATCTAATTTTAAGAATAATAGTTTTTAAACTACTTTAACTTTATGAATAGTTGATTTTCACTGTTACAGATATCTGAACCTAATTGCAAGTAAGACCCACAAAGTGTCAACAATAACCTCTGAATGATACTAAATTGAAATCATTAGAAGCCAACTAATGCGTCTCCTATATCGTTACAAACTCGGATCATTATAACTGCCATTAAACATGAAACCCGCACAAAATCCCGCTGAAAAATTCTATAGTATCACTAGCGTTTCAACCGTAACTCTCGGTTTACGTGCTATATTATAAATGTAATACTAAGATATTACATTTCACTATATATGACAGGACGAAGAGAAATTTCACTGGACGGACAGAAAATCAGCAACATTTGACACAATGCTCGCTGTATGGAGTTTTAACGAAACAGTAACGGTAAACACAACTCAAAATATAAAATTAAAATAAATAGTAATTATGTTAAAATGTTATTAAGTATTAAAAATACAACACTTTGTGTATTCACTGTCGGCCATAGCAACGTATACCCTGCGCTGGTTCAGTGCAAACTTTTTCTTCATTTTGTCATCTCTAGTGGAACCCAGTAATTCAGTGTATAATATCTAAATTTGGCAATATTTCGTGCGGATACGATATTCCCCTCGTCGTATCATCATTACGCGTAATTGGCTGCACGTTTCAATATAGGTACGTTTTTGTAATGACTATGACTGTCATTACGTCGTCGGCGCCCGAGGTCTGCTCATCAGAGAGGTAGCGCTGGAGGGGGGGGGGGAGGTCAGATGTCAGGTCAGAACAATTTACATTTATATTTGCTGGCAGAATACTACCTATGCTATTGTTCTCATTTTTATTTATTTTTAAAATGTATAGTTCTGTATCGTCTTTGAGATCTACCCATCTATGTATTTTTGATTCATGACTTATGCTTCACTTTGGGTCATGTATGTCATGTATGAAAGATTCGAAATAAGGGTTACTCTTTTATTTTCGAACCACACTTATCGGCCCTCATGGGGGCTGTGGGCTGGAAGGAAAAAAAATATTTGAAAACACCACTCGAAAAATAAGGGCTGTCATAAAAGAAACTAAAAATGATCGAACAAGGCCTAGTTTTTAAGACTCTCCTTCCAAGACTTGATCAATAATATTACCGGCTCAACTTAGCGTCCTCTCACAATTAAAATAAGGCCATGCTCTGAGTACTGTGGCATTACGAAGGCAGCACGCGATCTTGTTGCAGTCTGAGGACACAACCATCAGCTAAATGGTATATTAATGTTAATTTATTGTTGTTGATTGAGGGACAGTAATCAATTGTTAGAGTTTTCATCAGATCGTGCGATTTGCAGATGATAATTTGGCCGGATTAATTGTAATAATTATATTAAAATTATTGCGTGCCCTGCAGTGGGAAATAGTTTTGGACTAAACTTACCAAAAGAGTTTCTCTTGTGTTTCGAGGGACAAAGACGAATTCATATGAAATAAACATAGGAACAACGTAGGAAAAACGTGTAGATCGAAAAAAAAACTATGTTTCTAGATACGAGTAAGTAGGTAAGTAAGTACTTATACTTACTAAAGTTTTTTAAAGTATAGTCATGTTTATAAAACGAAATATACGAAGTAGGTAACGTAACCACAGAATGCGTCCCGTTTCCCCGGTTCCATTGCAGTTATTTAGTTATAGAGTTGAAACAAATAATGAAATGGTCAAACCATGAATAAGTTATTGTGAAGTAGAGCTAAGTACCTCCGTCCGCCTCGAGTCATGTCATGTTGCATCGTTCTCACAGAGGTAATGTCAAGCTTGACCATTAAGAGGGTACCTATCAGAGTTGTGCTGTCTTCATACAAATGTATTTTACCATTTCCTTAGAGAATAATGTCTTTAGAGCGATCAACATGTTTGCTGTACACTTTCCGTTTTCTAACTTTACTAACTCCTTTACTTAAGAAAACATAACATTTAAAAACCTTGTACAGAGACACAGCAAACCTTTTGCTATATGAAAAAAAAAGATATTTATTCAAGTACTAAATAGGGGACTACATTTGTACGGAGATACGGAGGATACCGTCTTAAGGTTGTCAAGGCGACGCGAGATCGCAAGCGTCGCGTCGTGGGTCAACGAACCATCATTTACAATTTGAGTCATTAGTGAAGCAATAGAATTATGATGTTGGTGGTGATAGGGCTCAATGGAGATGGTGATGGACTGTACGGCGACACTCCATTGAGTAGGTACTAGAGTGAGGGTAAAGGAGTATGAACCTGTTTGTGTTCACTGTTCATACTTCGCTCTGTACAATTTTTCAGACATGATCTCCTTAAAATTACTAATTTCTTTGTAAAAATTGTGAAATGTATAGTTCCAACTAGGAAACACGATTCGGAAGCATAATAAACATAATATATTACATTCTATCTGTAAGTGCTATTTATATTAAAAATACGATTTGTAACAAGTGCTTACGTTCGGCCTATTAACCGACATGATAACTCGTATAACTACCTAGTAGATGCAACCTATTTGGTCGACATTGTCTTTGAATATTTTTGTCCATTTACATTGTAAAGGATGGGCATTGTTGATGTAGTAGGTAAAGATTGCCTGTAATTGACGATTTGCGGGTTTACCGACCCCGTGGATATATCGGGATAAAATCAAGCCTTTGTGTTATTCCAAGACTAAAACTATCTAGGTACTCAGCAAGTGTCATCGCAATCACTTTTGTAGTTTTTGCGTGAGGTTACTAAACATAAGTATGTTTTACTAATATTGTAAATAGGAAAGTTCCTATTTACAATATTAGTAGAATGTGTGTAAGTAGTTTTTCCCGCTTCTTCGTCTGCACTATTCGTCATATTTTTATAAACATGTTTAACAATATTTAACGGTGTTAAGATTTATGTATGTATGTATGTTGGAACGGCTTATCGTTCACCAAGCTAACCTATTAAGATATAATTCGTTCGTATTCGTGTGTAATGTGAACAAAATGAAAGCAGTTCCAGTTCCACAGCCATTTCCCGTCTCATATGATTATATCTCAGTTATAAATAGCTCTATAAATCTACCTCCATATTTATTGACCTATAAATATTGTGTTATAAGATGATATGAATCATAATATTTGAATTGTTGTACTATAATGGTATATTTATAAACATAATTGTATTATTTATATTGAACTAGCGACCCGCCCCGGCTTCGCACGACTATATTATGCATGTATTATACATATAAACCTTCCTCTTGAACCACTCAAAACTTGAGTTTTAAAGATTTAAGCATAAAAAGGGATATAGGGACAGAGAAAGCGACTTTGTTTTATACTATGTAGTGATATTGAATTATGTTCCTAAATTCACTTGTCGTCTTTTATTGAATCATGTTACCTAGAGTACCTACCTACCTACTTGAGCCGGTCTGGTTATATTGTAAAACTAAATGTATACGAGTCGGTAAGTATACTCAGGTAAAAGAAGCCACGACGACGACGGCTTCTTTTACCTGAGTATTATTTTATTGAATTTATTTTTAACCCCCGACGCAAAAACGACGGGGTGTTATAAGTTTGACGTGTCTGTGTGTGTGTGTGTGTGTGTATGTGTGTGTGTGTGTGTCTGTCTGTGGCATCGTAGCTCCCAAACGGATGAACCGATTTTGATTTAGTTTTTTTTGTTTGAAAGATAAGTTAGTCGGGAGTGTTCTTAGCTATGTTTGATCAAAATCGGTTCAGCCGTCTTAAAGTTATGGGGGATGAAAGTCAGGATCAAAAACCGAATGTAAGTAGATATACTCGAGTGGGGTATCAAATGAAAGGGCATGACTCGTACATTACAAATATCTATGTTTGATCAAAATCGGTCCAGCCGTCTAAAAGTTATGGGGGATAATACTCAGGATTAACAACCGAATGTTAGTAGATATGCCCGAGTATCAAGTTAATTTGAGTTTTTTGGCTTCGTTTGGATCTTTTTTACTTTTATTTCCATTTTTTTATTATATTAGTAGCTGTGCTCCGCGGTTTCACCCGCATAACTCCCGATCCCGTTGGAATATCGGAATAAATTAAGATGTAAGCTATCCTATCTTTCAAGTTAGATCAAACTGCACACGGTGTGCAAATTTCATTAAAATCGGTTAAGTACCTAGTTTAGGAGTCCATCGCGCACAAACAACGTGACACGTAATTTATATATATTAGACAATATGTATAGATAACCTAGATCTAGACGTCTTCTTCTATGTATACTTAGGTAGTTCTAATATTTTATAGCTATGAAATACCTACTTGTAGTTGTAAAAGTTGAATATCTAAAGGAAAAAATTGAAAAAGACTACCTTTAATAAAAAAAACTGTTTAGGGTTAAAAATAATCTTCACTACATAGTATAAAACAAAGTCGCTTTCTCTGTCCCTATATCCATTTGTATGCTTTAATCTTTAAATCTACGCAACGGATTTTGATGCGGTTTTTTTAAATAGATAGAGTGATTCAAGAGGAAGGTTTATATGTATAATAGATGCATAATATAGCCGTGCGAAGCCGGAGCGGGTCGCTAGTTAACTATAAATTAATAATAGTTATTGTTTACACCAAATTATCTGAATCATAAATCGCAAGAAAATAAAGAAATAAAATAATAAAAATTAAAAAGTCCCTCCCTACAAAAAGGATGAAATAAAAAATTAAATTAAAAATTTAAAAAACCCCCGACACAAAATAATAAAAATAGTATGAACGTAAAAAGCCTAAAACAAGCAAAAAAAAATGTATAAAAAGAAAAAGCCACAAAAAGAACAAAAAAGGTATAAACGTGAAACCCTACAAAAAGAAAAAAATAACCTCGAAATTATGATTCTACTACGTAAGTACATGTGAATTTTTTTGATTAAATATTGTCGCGTCGGGGGACCGCTCTTTACCTATAGAAACACCTTCCTAAGTAAAATGATATTAAAATTTCAACGAAAATGTTAAAGTATTAAGAATTACTAGTGATAAAATGCTAAAATAAAAATGTTAACATTATATTAAATTGACTCGAAAAAGAGCGGTCCCCCGACGCGACAATATTTAATCAAAAAAATTCACATGTACTTACGTAGTAGAATCATAATTTCGAGGTTATTTTTTTCTTTTTGTAGGGTTTCACGTTTATACCTTTTTTGTTCTTTTTGTGGCTTTTTCTTTTTATACATTTTTTTTTGCTTGTTTTAGGCTTTTTATATTATTTTCTTCAGGTGAAAAAAGTCACTTAAAATTTCCCTCCCATGATAGTTCTCGGTGACCACTCTATTTCTCTCTTTTTAAGCTTATATGAAGTTTTACAAAATAACCAACTATTGATAAACTCTTTTCCGAGAATGTTCAAATTGAACCAAACGTCATGTTAATAGGAACCTAATTATTGTGAGCCATATATTCCTGGGATCGGATACTTACTAAATGTTTCGAGGTCAAGATATCAATGGCTAACATGGTATCAGTGTCAAAGTGTACAAAAGTCTATCTACCTATATCAGCGTTGATGTGCATTGCATACCCCCAAACTGTAAGCTAATTGCGTTTGCTTTGGTTGAATCGGTTCAAATTGAGTTAACCATATGTTTAATTTAACATCAGATAATTTGTAGTGGAGCAGAGTAGAGTGGTAGGCGCTAGGTGCAACCAGTAGGTATTCTCCGGGCGTTCACCTCTGAACCGAAACCAGGTCGAGAAGGTTAGTCCCCCCCCTTCCCCCCATCGCGGCAACTGCTCGCGGCACATTCGCACATGCCACTATCAAACACATCTCTCCGACGCAATATAAAAATATATATTTACTAGCTGCGCCCCGCGGTTTCACCCGCGTAAGTCCGATCTTTAAATTCTCACCGTTTAAACCTTCCCTGGACTACGACAAACACAACAAAAAAAGAATTGGCCAAATCGGTCCAGCCGTTCTCGAGTTTTAGCCAGACTAACGAACAGCAATTGATTTTTATATTATAGACTAGCTGCGCCCCGCGGTTTCACCCGCGTAAGTCCGATCTTTAAATTCTCACCGTTTAAACCTTCCCTGGACTACAACAAACACAACAAAAAAAGAATTGGCCAAATCGGTCCAGCCGTTCTCGAGTTTTAGCCAGACTAACGAACAGCAATTGATTTTTATATTATAGAAGATTCAAAACGCATTTAACGTACAAACTATAGCACATACCTACCTACTTATGCCTAAACTAGGAAGTTCCTGTGTTTTAATAGTGAAGGAATAAAAAGCAGTTATTTAACAAGCACACGAAATTATAAAAGATGATTTCGAAGAAATGTAGAAAAATAAAATACTAGTGGTCAGGAGCGGTGGTGCTGTGTACCAGGATAATATTATGTGATAATAGCTGCCTCATCAGTCATCATTAACAGAAACCGCGTGATGCAGTTACAGCGTTGGAATAGCGCGTAAACGCGATACAATACTAAAATTGATGAATGTTTCATAGCCGATCTCCTTTATGAATATAGCTAGAAGTGCATTAAATCCGTGCATGTGGATCACCCCTGATTCTGATCTAGACGTGGCACACTCGGAAATATTAATGTGATCGGTTGCATTTAGTACTTAAATTCAGCTTCTTCGAATTATAAAAGCGAATAACGTTGAAATGGAGGCAGACATGCCTTCGACGGAGAATGGCCAAGTTTGGCCGAGGACCGAGATGTTTGGAAGGGTGTGAAGGAGACCTTTGCCTAGCAGAGTAGTAGTAAGAGAAAATAAGTAACCTAACTAAAAAACCGAAGAATTAAATTTTTCTCATTCCTTTTTTATTGTTGCTTGAAATTTTTTTACATTTAATTTGTCGTTTTTAATTGTGCTCTTGATTGTGGGCATCTGTTGAGTTGAGAATGTAATAAACTGTCTTCGAAACACATATAAGTACTTATATACATCTACTAAACTTGTAGAGGTACTTTAGTTGCATGCTGCCCGCTCGCCGCCGCCGCGTGCCGCATGTCTATTTTAGACCTAACCACTCCAACAGGTATATACTCACTTATTTGAAAAAAATCCAGAATTTTGAGTGCTGCGGTCTAAAATCCACGTGCTCCTGTTTTGGGATAGTTTTAAAGCCTAATAAAGAATTGAGAAGTTGCACAGGTGCACCGTTTACAAAATAAGGTACACTCCAATTTCTAACTTGGTTATTTTTACGAAAAATTAAAAGAAAAAACTAATTTTGGCGGGCCGTTACTTTGCCATTACCTTACGTTATTGTTTATGGACTTTAGGCTCAGAATGGTCTTCTATAAGCCATCTTGTATTCGTCTGGAATGTCTGTTTGCGTTGATGTACTAAACACTTAATTTCATTCTACATTATTAGGTACCTAATAATGTAGAATGAAATTAAGTGTTTAGTTGGTATTGTCTCTGAATCCAGCTCGGCTTCATCAGCACTTGGCGATCGCTATTGCCAGACCCGCTTCTGTTACTTTATCTCTGAAATATGTTTACACATGTGAGTACCTCCTAATTTGAATATTTTGGTAAATCTTCAATTTTAAAATGCGTTAACTTGCACTCGGCATTTCATTCCCAGAAAAATGTAGGTATGTCCAACAACTGTACTCTGATGAGATATAACGCACGTTATCGGGATAGGTATCTTGGTGTATTCTACCTATTTCAACATTCGCCAAGGACGGCGAACGGCGCCGCGGGGCGTAGGCAGTTACAACAACCTACAAACAAATTACCTCGTCGGTTAGAAAATTAATTTACAATGAATACTGGATTTGAGTGCAATGGCGGTATTCGTTAAATTATGTTGTAAGGTTTGGAGTAGGTAAAATACCTACCCTACTTTATCTCTTCATACTTATTGATTACACAGGCTTCTAACTATTTGTCGTAGTCCAACTTTTTTTTTATAGTCTGTAGAACTCCGAAGAAGCCCTACACAAAAAACCTTCCTCATAAATCGTTCTGTCCATTGCACAGTGGTCCCGGTTCCTAAGAATGGCGGTCATAGGGGTTGTATGTTGGATTAAAAATGAAAGAATGACTTTTTTACCTAAGAGATTGAGGTTCTTAAGGTAATCCTACTAATATTATAAATGTGAAAGTTTGTGTGTGTGTGTCAGTGTGTGTGTGTGTATGTATGTTTGTTACTCTTTCATGCAAAAACTACTGGACCGATTGCGATAAAACTCGGTATCATAGCTGGAAACCTGGATTAACACATAGGATACTTTTTATCCCGATATTCCCACGGGATCGGGATATCACGGGTGCAACCGCGGGGTGCAGCTAGTAATCAATAAAAAATCTTTTTTTTTAAAGCAAGGTAGATGTATTCTCAAAAAAAAGCATTCATCCATACTAAAAAATAGGTAGATAAGTAGGTAACAATAACATTGGTTTAATTTATATATTATTTCTGAACATAGCTTATTGGCACATCACTACTTTCAATGACCTATAAGCAATCCTCGGCGCAAGTTGGCGCACCTAGACGTTACAGTTTTTAAAAGTAGACAAATAATACATTATTTTGATATATGTTTCATCTTTGGGGATTCGTTCCTTCCTAAGTAAAAGTCTAATTGAATATGGGAAACCGGCAAAACACGAAGAAATCGGAAGTCTCTCTTTGACAGTGCTGGTTACCGATAATGACAGGGTTAAAGTAAACATAATATGATTTAAAATATCTTACATACCTTCTTTTTTAATATCCATGGCACAACAATATCACAAACAATCAATGAGAAAAACAATACTTTGAAAATAATAGAATTTTTAGCGAAAAGATTACGCTAATGACCAGTAACGAAGTGTTACTCCTAAAGTGCACAAAATTAAATTGTCCATATATGTTATTGCAATTTCTTTTATTCCTAGGGGTAGAAGGGTTATTTGTGTATCCTGTACCAATAAATGACATCATAATTAGACCATCGACATTTCTCTCTATGACCTATGGGGGGACCCCTGTGCATTGGTGAAATTCGCGTGTATTTTGTCTATCGCGTTGAAACATACAGCCACGGCGGGCGGCGTTGGGACTTTGTTTTATAATAAGTACAGATAGAAGAAGGCCTTGCCTAAAAGTGGGACAAAGAGGTTAACTAAATAAATGTATAAAAAACAAAGAAATAGTAGTTAAAGTATACGATGCGCCTGCGCAGCGCAGCGTGCACCTCGCGTCAACATGTAGTCCAGTTATATTTGGTTTATAGATCGCGTGCATATACACACTTCAACTCAAACCACAATACAACTGCATTCATTGTATGCAATCAAACACTTTTTTATTATATGAGCGAACGTAAACACGACACTAGACGATTAGCCGATACCTTACCGACTGAAGAAGAAAAATCCTAGTGAACACTGTTTAAAATTTATATCAAAAGCAACGTGAAATTATTTAATTAAACTAAGATACTGTGCTACTCCGAAATGAGTCGATAGGCACCATTCTTCATACCTTTCATTTTCTTCTTCTGAACTTCTGAGGCTTTTGCACGCCAAACAGCCGCAATTTAGGCAAACTCTGGCCTACATACATACAATACTCGTTTGCAACGTAGGTATTGATAGATGCCAGATGGATAGTTCTACCACATGTTCTACATGAAAAGATTACGTCAAGAAAGCGAAAAAAGTATGTACCTACTTTAAGAAGAAGAATTGCCAAAATGATGCCCCAATCGATCATAAAAAAATTATACAATCGAATTGAGAACCTCCTCATTTCTTGAAGTTATTTAAAAAGTATGCAGAATATCATAAAACATACACTTTATGCTCAAACTTAAATAATTATCTGTTTGTCTGTTTCATACTATCAACTATCGGTGGATTTAAAATCTATAGTCTGCGCACGCCCTTAATATTAAAACAATTCATTGTGAAAATTCCCACTCTCACAACGAGACTGACAAAAAATATGACTTTATGTGTTAATTGTAGTTATTTTCTAAGTTAAAATAAATGTTAACGGAGACGAGTAATTAATCCATATAATCGACCGAGATGAGGTTCAGTTTTGCAGCAGTGTGTTGTTTTCAAATGGGCCGTCAGAACAATTTCCCAAACTCCGAAAATGCTGAATGTACTAAGTGTGAAGTGTAAAAGGTGTACATCACTAGATTTCTGGAAAAGTAATTACTAGGAATCGAACTTGTTAAATTTTGCAAAACAAACAGCCTTTAATATTTTTGTATCAATCGAAAGTATTTTTTTTTTCTTCCTTTCTTATGCTACTATGCTGATTAACTGATAGTTTCCTTCAAAAAGGCACTTAAGGCCTATTAACAAAAATCTGCCTTCATACATATACCTACGCAAAGAACCTGGCACGTTTTATTTAATTATTGTTTAATATATTTTCGGAAATCAAACCCCCTAAATGATCTACCCTAATAGAAAACCAGACCGCATAATATTTATAGAATAGACACATGCTTTATACCTACTTAGTTGTTCAAATATGAAATTGTCTTAATTATGTGTCTTACATTTTCAGGTGACTTCTGCGCTGACGTTATCATGAAGTGGAATGACGTCACTGACATCAGTAAGTACTACACCTACACAAATCATTCAATATTTATAGATTATAGATAGATAGATCTTGCATCTTTACAAGGGTCTCGTGGCCGTGGATTTTGAGGCAAATCGATAGGTGAAGATGTGATATGAAGGCGAATAACTTGCGTCAGTATTGGCCAGGACACACATTTACGCACAAAAGTACAAGTTTAGGGCTCCGATTTTGCACTATTTTATTAATCCTAGATTTTGTCCATACATTTTGACAGATTGAACTTAAAAACGAATTTTTATTTGACTGGCCATAGAAATTCTTAGACGTAGTTCAATTTTTTTATCCTGTAGCAGACTGAATCTGCCTGGCACCTGGCTGGTACTAGTTCTTATTTTTAGTAAGACACCCAAAAGTAAGCCATCCAAAAGATAATATTACCAAATATTTAAATAGAGTCTAAATCAATTCGTTGTCTATCATTAACCAATGGCACCTTTCAACTTTCCATAACATTTTCGTGCTTACGCAAACATGTTATGGCGTTTGGTATATGAAAAAACTCGCACTACTGGTTCTGTTTGACCTATATTATGAGAATAAGAATAATGTTGTAATTCGTAAGACGTAGGTATAACGTAGGTACCTACCTAATGTAAAGTAGGTATATTTTGGAATAAAGTGTTACGATGACTCCAAGATAAAGTCTTATCTAAGTATTATTAACTCTACCCATTTGTCATTCTTACCTATTGTGCTCGCATTATATGTATTTTTTAACAGACTTCAAAAAAGTGGAAGGTGCATTTTATTTATTTATTTGAGTACAAAATTACAAAACATTTAGATAACGAATACAAGAATATATAAATGAGAAATTATGCAAATACAACTAAAAAAAAAGACACTGAAAACAAAACATTGCCTTACATCTAGTTTTTTAAACCTACATGAAATTAATACAAAATGTTTTATTTATTGATTTGTAGGATATGAATGATTTAATTTGTGGTGTTTTATACAGGGTGACTTTGATGACATGCTCTATAGTAGAGGGGTGATTTAGACTTCAAGACTTTCAAATTGTCTGTATCATCCAAAAAAAATCAATCATAAATCATGATGAAATTTATATTATTTGATAATTGCTTAACTTTTTAATATTTTGTAAAAACAAAAATATGAACTCAGGCAAAAGAAGCCACAACGAAATGAAGTAGCGGATTCTTTTTCCCGCAACTTTTTTAAAAATGTTGTGCATTCAATCACATTTTCCGCATTGTTTTTCTGTGAGTTTAATTAGAAACACATTTTTGCTTATAAAATTTTTCAACATCAAATAACGGGCAAAACTGACACTTAACGAAATGTTATTATACCTACCTACATGGGAAAAAAACTTCATCATTACCATTTAAAAATATAAATTTAAAATGAATCACAGATATATTCCAATACCTAATATCTTATTCAATACAAATTGCTTCGACAAATCGATATTCATTTATAAATAGTCGTGATTAGATATCAGATACCTACCGGCCATCATTTATTTAGCCTCCAGAACTAGCAATGTAATGATCTTAAATAAATACTGATCATTGGTAGAGTTAGTATTAATTATAGCTTCCTTGTAGTGCACTGTGCAAGTGTGCAATGCAAAACGTCGCCAAAACGTCCCGACTTGGAGTAATAACTAGCTGAACCAACCCGGGACTTGACCTTTGCGTAGCCAAGTATTCAAACTGCCCGTGCCCAGCAGTGCCCGTGCCCGCCATTGCCCGCGCTCTCCACCCGCGCCCGCATCGCGCCGCTCAATCAATTTCATTTAAAAGCGGCACCCGATTGCGTTTGGCAAAGACTGCAGGAAGACGAGACGCGCCCGGCGAACGACCGCGACGTGCATACTCAACTCACCATGTATACTAGGTATCTATTAGGCTAGGGAATGTAAACGTTCTCTAACACCGGGAAATTCGTATTGATGTGTATAAGAATCGTTATTCCCGGGAATTTTCGGTAACTAAATATTTTTTTTTACTAAATATTGACATAGAATGTCATTTGTCTGTTTAAAATTAAAAGAAAATGATCTAAGTATACTAGAAGTAGTTTTAAGAATTTTCAAAGTTTTTTACTCAGTTTTCTGTTGAAATCCCGGTTTGTCACTTAATTTCATGTATTAGCATTCTTAAGGTATGTAGGTGCCATAGATGTCACATCAGGCAGGCAGGCATACAAGTAAAAGTCCCATTTAATCTTTCTTAATCTAGTAATTTTACGATTTATATTCCTAAAAAAACCAAGCCAAAGCTAAATGGTCGTGAAAAATATGCATCGATTTTGACAAAAGTTTAAATAGGTATATGAATATTTTATATCGTTTATAGCTGCAACATATGCAAAAAATGTAGTTCCAAAATTACCGAAAATCCCGGGAATGTATGTTTCAAATCTCAATCTTACTGTAAAAAAACCCGGGAATTCTTGATTTTTTTGCACCGGTATTTCCCAATTGTATACATATAACCTATCTATGTACAGCTAAAGCGAGGAAGTTGTGCTGTGTACATGACATGTGTAGATAGCAGGGACTTAAATACCGGTAAAATACAGTAACGTTATCTGTGGAATTGCAAGATAACGTTATTTGTGAGAGAAACGATATAACAAAACGATATTATTCAAAGCTTTGAATATGTATAACGTTATAATAACGTTACGTTATATTGTCAATTTAACGTTATTAAAAATATTGTTATTCATATAATAATGTTATAATTATTGTTTTTATGCTATCTCTTTTACTCAAAGTCATGTTTACTTTTTCTTCGTGTGAACTATCGAACGCAGTGCTCTCTCTGGCTACGTAAGGGTGTAATCTATAGGTACATGTACGTACTATGTAATAGTATAAATGGGAAAGATTAGATTTTTGTTTGTTTGTTTGTTTGTATTGAATTTGCTTCAAAACCACTGGACCGATCTGAATAATTCGTCTAGTGTTGGATATCTCAAATATCGAAGAAGGCTAAAGGTTACATAACGTCCTGAAATTTACTATTACTTTGGTGTTAGATATATGTTTAGTAGGAATAGGTAAAATTTCCGAAACATATTTTTTTATCATAGTGAATCTACGATTAAAAGTAAAATAAACCAATCAATAATGTAGCGATAAATTTTCACAGTGCAATTAGTATATACCTAATACCTACCAACCACCTCTTCTGCGGCCAAGCAACGTTGCCGCTGCGTTCGAAACCGTGCGCGAGCGGTAGTACCTACCAGGTACCACCGCTCGCGCGCACACGGCGGCAACGTTGCACGCGCGCGCTGCCGCACAGTGGCTCGAAACGGTAAATGATGGACATAGGGCTGTTTTTGATGCAGATCGTAAGCCGTCAAAATATGAAAAAAATGTATGAAACGTCACATGTTTTGGTCTCTAGGTTACAAACCAGAGCAGCTTACGCACTCTAACTTTTAGGCATGTTAGTTCAACTCATATCTCTCATTTGACACCACAAACAGCTTGCTATATCGATGACTTTGGAAAATAGAAGCCATTGAAAATACTTTATTTTCAATTGAATTTTTTATGACCAAATCTTTAACTATCGTGGTTTTTTTTACTAATCGCTAGAGCTTCTTTATAAAAACATAAAATATTTTATAAAAACATTCAAAACATTAATATTTTCCGAAAAAATCGGCATTATTTAAAAAAGTACTAGAAATTTTGGCCTTTAGCATCAAAACCAAAGTCGATAACTTTCATCACTGAGGCGTGTTAGTTCAACTCTTTACCTTTAATAAGGCACCACAAACCACACAAACAGCTTGATCCATTTGCGACTTGCGGAGCATTTAATTTTTTAGAGTAAAAAAATTATGAGCAATCTTTAATATTTTTTTTTATTGCTGCCTATCGCAAGGGCTCTTCGGAGAAACATAAAAGATTCTATAAAAAAATTGAAAACATTCATATTTTCTAAGGAAATCGGCATTATTGTAAAAAAATAAATATTAATAAGCCGATTTTCTTAGAAAATATTAGTTTTTTTTTTAGAAAATACCTACTACACATTACTACCTACTTACTATCTACTTCTTTCTTAACTTACCTTTAAAACTTTTTCGCAAACTAAACATTTTGAGGTCTTATTATTATCCTCAAGATTGAAATATCTGTAAACTTTGTTGATTTTTTTTTCGACCCATTTCGCTTTTACCAACTGATGCGCAAATTCCGCCGCGCGTGGCGCGGCTTTGTAAAATGAATAAGTTTGGCAACGTCGCGTATTTATCGTTATAATAACGTTATTTTTGCAGTTAAAATTTCGTTCTGTTACTCGTAAAACGTTATACAAAAGATCGATAACGAAATGTTTGCTGAGATACCGATACTATTATAACGTTTTTATAACGTTAAACATTCTGTTATGGATAACGTTTTAAGTCCCTGGTAGATAGAGACATTATGTCGTGTCGTACGCGATGTAGTGCGGTCATTCATTCGGAAATAATACGGGACGGGAGCTCGCGTCTCCCGAACCTCGACGTACCTCGAGTAGCTCGGGGCACAAGCCAAGTCAACAATACGGGACGGGAGCTCGCGTCTCCCGAACCTCGACGTACCTCGAGTAGCTCGGGGCACAAGCCAAGTCAACAATACGGGACGGGAGCTCGCGTCTCCCGAACCTCGACGTACCTCGAGTAGCTCGGGGCACAAGCCAAGTCAACAATACGGGACGGGAGCTCGCGTCTCCCGAACCTCGACGTACCTCGAGTAGCTCGGGGCACAAGCCAAGTCAACAATACGGGACGGGAGCTCGCGTCTCCCGAACCTCGACGTACCTCGAGTAGCTCGGGGCACAAGCCAAGTCAACAATACGGGACGGGAGCTCGCGTCTCCCGAACCTCGACGTACCTCGAGTAGCTCGGGGCACAAGCCAAGTCAACAATACGGGACGGGAGCTCGCGTCTCCCGAACCTCGACGTACCTCGAGTAGCTCGGGGCACAAGCTCGCGTCTCCCGAACCTCGACGTACCTCGAGTAGCTCGGGGCACAAGCTCGCGTCTCCCGAACCTCGACGTACCTCGAGTAGCTCGGGGCACAAGCTCGCGTCTCCCGAACCTCGACGTACCTCGAGTAGCTCGGGGCACAAGCCAAGTCAACAAACTAATACTCATAATACTGCCAACTTTTATATATTTTACCACTATACGTCCGCACAGACATGCAGATATATCGAAAAGTTATACATCTACTTGTATACCTAATAAATGATGTGTTATTGAGATTGATCCTCTATCTCTTCTCTATCTATAAACTATGCGGTCTGCGGCTACAGGGTCGGGAGTGGGACTAACGCGCGCTGCTTGTCTGCAATAAGTAGCTACATTATACTTTGTATACGATATTTACCGAAATATATTTCCGAAACAGGTATCTGAAACCAGTTGCCGAGCTAACCGTGCCATTAAGAACTTGTTTCGTGAAAAATCAGCGTCGCTCATTAAATACCTTCACAGTCCTTACATCTGAGACGTGTTTTATTCACACCTGTAGAACGTGTTTCAGAACTTACAAACAAATATTTAAATTACAGTGGATTAGAGAACCCATCAAAAGATGTTACCAAGCCAATACTAATAAAAACCCTGTAACAACTCGCTTTGAATAAGCTAAGTCAAATACAACGTGTAGGTACGTACACAACTAGTAGAGACGTAATGCGATCCATACTCCGAAACTGATCAGTGGTTTTCAAATGTGCTAGTGTTGCATTTATACAATCAAATGAATTATTTTACATTGTTTTATTTAAACCAGTAAGTTAGAACACAGACAACAGAGTGATCTTATAAGAGTCCCATTTATATTTCCCCTTGACATAGTAAGATACCTAAAAACACAATAATTCAATGTACTCAAACGAATCATTATATTGATTTATTTAAAGTAACCATGTGCTCTGTATCACGTAAAATTGTTTTGAAATTAAATAAATACTTACTGTATGTTTAATTCCATAAAATAATATGTTAAGCCACCAAACAAATCGATAATTATTATTTCCTAGCCCAACTCTATGCGCTGACAATCGGAATCGTCAGTCAATCGACACGCAGCGATTGCCGCATTGATTTAGCGGAATTTTTGCCAAACGAAATAAACGACATTTAATCTCTACTCCATGGTCAAATATGCAATACTGCTAAGGAAAATGGTCAAATCTTCGCTTACAAACGGATACAACAATTTTTTTGCTTATACGAGTTCGATATGGATCATCCATCAATCAAGATTTCTATCTATAGCTCAAAAACTTCCAACACGGTACTAACTGATGTAACATTTATTTTTGAAATTTTATTCTCATTGTCTTATTGATAGAGACATAAAATAGCTACTTACCTACTACAATAGAGAGGACATTTTCTAAAGAAAATAAATTCCAATTCCATAAATAGTCGAAATCAATAACCAATCAGTCGGCTACCGACATTTGAAATTTTTTTGGTATCTTGTAGATATAGACCAAAACTGTAAACATGTCGCGAAAACAATGTCACTTTGTCGGTTGGGTAATTGAGGTAATTGCTTAAATAATACCAACATCAGATGTTCTCTATATTTTAATATAGAAATATACTCACAAGGTTTATTGATTGCTCATTGTCTTGGTAAAAATGTTGGCTAGAGTTCGGTCATCGGTGTGATGTGATGGCAAAGTGACAACTAAACTGCTACCGTGTCGTTGATCGATTACAGATCAGGGGAAATACGTACCGGTATCTAGGTTTACTTAAAATTGGCCCAGTTACCCCATTGTAAGCCCCCACTTTAAATATCATTTTATAACTATTAAAAGTCATTTATTGAAAGAAACAATTAAATAAAGGCTTTAAGAAATATGATCTAAATGAAATATTACAATAAAATTAACGTTATAATAAAAACTACATAGCTCTCAGGATTGGTAAGCTGAAGTGGCAATGGGCAGGTCATATAGCTCGCAGAACTGACAACCGCTGGGGAGTAAAGGTTCTCGCGTGGCGGCCGCGATGCAACGCGAAACGGAGTGTTGGGAGACCAGCTGCCCGGTGGACCGACGACATTGTAGCGGTCGCGTGTAGTCGGTGGATGGAGGCGGCTCAGGACCGCTGTTTGTGGCGTCGTATGGGGGAGGCCTATGTCCAGCAGTGGACGTGTATGGGCTGATATGATGATGATGAATAAAATAAAATTGAATTTAGCTTACTAATCAAATTCATTTTAATTTTAAATACTTAATTATATTTGAAATCAAAGTTAAATCTATTTTTTGTTAGTAACTAATAGCTATAGCTACCTACTAATTTACTTACGTAGAAGTAACTTCTTTGGTGGGTACAGTAAAATATCAAAACGCAAAGCCAGGTCGTCTCTATTTGGCATTAGGCATTGCAGAGCGATGTGCCATACATCGCTCTCTAGTGCCTAACAAAGAGTTCGTCCACCCTTTCAGAAACCGTCACAGAGAGACTGGTGGTGACTGGTGGTGAGACTGGTGGTTCATGGCAAACCATGAATCCGCTTCAATAGAGTTGATGTTCAAACACGGTTAGAGCCAGAATGCTAGTAAAATACTATAGAGTATTTCAAATGTTAAATCGTTTGATGACGATCACGAGCGAGCACCATCAGTACCTAGCCAGTACCTATAGCAGCCAGCTCAGATAACATAATCGCCAAATTGTGTGAGAGAGAAGCTTGTTACTATAGTGTTACACGGACTGACAAAGAAACCAAACGATAGCTGTTATTACTTTCAGTTCATAAAAACAAATTAAGTGTTATGCTGTGTTAGAAAATGCAAAACGCTGTGAACCCAATGGCAACGGAGTGGAAGGGAGAATTATCATAATCGCGCTTGAAGTGCGGGTAATCATAGCGAGCGGGCATCGTACACGATCCTCAAACAACAGCGACAATATCAACTATTACATTATAACTATGAGGTGCAGTTTCACCCACGATCTCCTGTTATTGTTGGGATAAAAAGTAGCCTCTATGTTATTCCAAGGACTTAACTATCTCCATACCGCCGAAGTCTTAACGTTTTTGCGTGATGAAGTCACACACATACAATCTTAGTAAATATTAAGGTGGTACGTTTTCCCTACTAAATGTTTTAGAGATCTGGAAATGTTCCTGCTTGCCGTGAAGTTAACTACACCTTTGAGAGTACCCACATTTCATAACGCTCTACCGATCCATCAGTACATCGGACCTTTCCTGTGGGAAAGGAGAAATGAGAATGCCCATTATCTTAGGATGATTTAGGCCACTGGTTATTTCAACGTTGTACCTAATAACTTTAATTTTAATAAAATGTCGAAATTTATTAATAATGATATTCATGATGCACTGAACTAATCGGGTACTCTATAATTACTACTTAGGTTGTGAGTTAAACTACTAATAAAAAGCCAGAAGGCAGTTAGATTGCAATGTGTTTGCTAAGTGGTTTCTAGTTTTGGCTTCAGAACACTTCTTTCTCTTTCAAATACCTACGTAGAGGTTTTTAAATACTTATTTAATTGTTTCTCGTAACAAATCCCCAACATAAAAACTGCTAAAGAGTTCTTTATGAGAAGATATCTAGATCAATAATATCAAACATGAACCTCTCGACCGTAGTCGGTACCTAGTATGAGACATTGTTCGTATAGAACAGCTCTGGGTTCGGTCCCACTGCGGTTACCACGTCTCGTCGGTCGTCGCGCGTCGCGTCGTCACAAGACGAGAAACACACTCGACTGCGTAACGCACTTGACGCTCTCACTAACCGCACACTTATTTATACCGCGGTGAAAATATTTACTTACATCTTAGATTTCACACTCGCAATCACGTGCACTGTAGGTTTTAGTTTTTCTTTTTTGTTTTATATCTTCGCACGATGTAGTTTGCGCATATAGCCAATGTCAAGTTATCATTCTTAAGTTTTAACCCAAATTCGGCTGGATGTACTTGAACTGTGTTTTGGCACACTTGACTGTCAGCTTCCCTACACTTAGGCATATTTACAAAATCTAATAATCTAAAATCTAATAAAATGCCATCTAAATTTTGCAATGTAGCTTGAAATAATACTGAAGACAAAAACACAATCGTAGTTTATGTTTATAATGCTATTTGCAACTCTAGTTAACTATACAACAGCTAATTCCGTTAATTGCACAATATATCGGCATGCGTGATACTATTCATCGATTGTAATAAAGAATCCTTGAGAATCTCGTAACGGAATTAATATTACAAGTTAACAACAGGACGGACGCTAATTATTCAAATTAATCCATAATTAGCTTGCAGCTGTAGGTACAAGTAATGTAAATTAAGTTTCTACTCAACTCGATCTATAAACGTTTTCTAGTAGATATTGAAGATGTTATTAGCTTACAATTAATGATCTCACTTGAAATGTAAATGAGACTTCGAAAACTTAAGGTTAGTTCTGTAGAGTGTACGAGAAATGAAGGAGTATTATTTCGTCGATGTTTATCCGAGCGTGACACGGTACGGGCGGCCATGTTGCGCCCGCGCCGAATTGCAGATTACATCACTGCGCAAAAAATCGCGTGCGCTGAGTGCTGCGAGGGGGGAGGTGGAGCGTCAAGGGGCATGAGGAGGTAGGGAGGGAGGGGCCGACGACCTTGGCCTTGCCCAGGCTGTGGCGGCCAAGGTGAGTGCTCAACTTCAGTGTAATTACACACATGCGCCCGTCCGTCTGCCGCTGTCCACGCCACGCCACGCCATGCCAACGCTCGCTGCCACGTCCCCTGCCTGTGCCTATGCCACAGATCGAACGCCAACGTTTTAACACCTTTCCTTCGGTAAACAGGAGGTAATCACCATCACACGGACACCATAGGTACCTACATTAACGCTCCGATGATGATGATAATAATAATGTTCTTTCTATTTAACACGTATAGTCGGTGCGCTGTGAGCTGTGTTATATTACTTCGGTCAGAATGTATAAACATGGACGGGTGTAGCATTAAACCATTAATAACTCCGACACTAAGTTTAAGTAAACTAACGTCAATCTACATACATAAACACTACTGTTGACTATGTTTAAGGTTTACAATCTCAGTTATTTAAATACACATAAGACATTACCAGCTAGAGCTGTAGGTACGAGTACGAACGAAGATTGGAAGACAGCATTCAGTTTTAGTAACGGTAACGGAGTAACAAAATCAGAAGTCACGCGAAAGCCATTAAGGTCATAGAGATTGAATACTTATAACACAATAAGAGATCTTTTCAATGATTCTACTACATTTGACGTCACAGGCAAAGTTATATTGCCCCGTAATTATGCTAAAACGTTAAAATAACCGACAATTGAATAAAATGTTTAAAAAAAATTAAGTAAAGCTTTAACGTGTTTACTTTAAGTGTAATAAGTCAATTCTATACTCTTTAAACTTATTGAAGTGAATTACTTCAATGATTTTACCTAAAATTTAAGTCAAATGTGACAGTATTTTAAGTAACTGTTACTTGGATTGGATTCTCTGATGAGCTCTCCATTACAGTATTAGTATTAAATCTCTGCATTATGCAGTATTATTCCGAATAATTCCGATGGTGTTGTGTGGCCGGGCGCGGTGCGGAGCGACTGCGTGACGAATTGGCCGAGTTCCAACCTTGAACGTATGTGCTTAAATAACATTTAAATAATCACAATAACTTCGATTGAGCCACTTCTTGTTCAGTTACGTTTTATTATCCCACGTCAGATTCAGGGATCGTTAACACAGATGTTCAATATCTATATCACATTCACAAATAGAGAGTTCATCGGAACGTTTACTTTGATTCCTAGTCCAAACGTCAGTTACTTTAAATACTTTTTTCAGTGTGTATGTTTGTTACTCCTTCAGGCAAAAACCACTATATAAATATGTAACTGGAGACCTGTTTCTTGACTTACGGGAGTGAAACCGCGGGGTGCAAATAATCGCAATAAGTCTTAAGTTTACGTTTCAGTAAACCATTTAAAACTTTTGCAATGCTTATTGTTTTGAAGATTTTGCCGAATTCTTATGAATAAGTACCGATTGTTTCAATTTATATAAAATGCTTACTTAGTTGCATAGGTATTAACTTCAGTATAGTATTCAGTTAGATGTGTTCCTCCTTAAACTAACAATGATATCATCTATGTAGTGTAATCTAATACACTGAACTAAATGAAATAAGAAAAGAGCCATGTTTGTCTGCTTTGAAGCTTAGGTATTTGAATATTTATAAACCAAAATAAATATTCGCGAGTCCTCATCATGCCACGAATACTGATAAAACATTGTTACAAGCGACTCGGCCACAACACACCTATTTGCGTTTATTTACCAACGATATCAACGTGCCGCTCGCGCTGGTGACCTTGGATAAGCCAGTAATTTGGTTAGCTCGCCTCGCA
The DNA here is from genome assembly GCA_907269075.1 of Idaea aversata. NCBI lineage: Eukaryota > Metazoa > Arthropoda > Insecta > Lepidoptera > Geometridae > Idaea > Idaea aversata. The sequence continues at coordinate 418,284 of OU026088.1, forward strand.
CAATCCATATAATAAAAATGCCTTGAACTTGACTGCTTTGTAATCGGAGTCGTCATTCTTTTGCATATTGTGAATGTTGTAAATAAATAAAGTGAAGGTTACGTATGAGAATTCGAAAGAATAGAGATAGGTGCTTTTTATTTATAAAACAGCGTCATGAATATTATTGAAGTTATAACAAAACAAAATATATATCCGCTTACGATCTTAGTCTAAAAACGTGAAATTCATTTGTAATTTTTATAAGTTCTTATATTTCGTAAAAAAAAGGTTATCTAGGATATAGGTACTCTAATACTTACCATTTTTTGTTTTTGACAAATTATGAATATTAAGAATCAATTTGTAAATGTCTATAAAATTAAATATGAGAATATTCAAATCGATATTAATATAATACAGAAATACAATCGTATTCTTACAATAACAATGGTGTAACCGGTTTGTTCTCCATCAAACAACATTCGAATGTTGTACCTACACGATGATTTGCTGAACGCTCACTAACGTAATATATTACTTGCTTAGATTAGAACCTGTTTCTACACATGTTTGATCTTTTCGAGCGTGCTTACTAGCTGCACCTCTCGGTTTTACTCACGTAAGTGCCGATAATAGTTGATATATCGAGATACGCTACGAGTCTACGCCAGTATGTTTAGATATGGAATATCTAATTATACTGGATCCAGCTTTTCAGCAGTAGTTCAGTAGTTTTAGAGTAAGACACATACAAACTATCGCATTTGTAATATTAGTCAGATTTCACTACCATAATATTATAGACTGTTCAAAACGGCATGGGATTGTTAGTTCTACCCACGCGTAGCTTAGGCTTTAAGGCAAATACAACTCTATGACATCATAATAGAGTTTGAAATCGTTTTAATATATACCGTAAACGTTTAAGGATGTATTCTCGAACACGTTTGCATCATATGGGCGACCACAAATATTAAACACTTTCCGTAATTTGAGACGGAACTTTCGAAGAGGTTTTTATGCAAACAAAAACAGCGAATTCATTAAATACAACTCCATATTCGTCTCGAACATCCTGTGTTTATACCTACCTACCAGTTTTTTTCGTTTTACTCTCAACCGCGACAATTAAATGGCGTATTTGAGCAAATACTTATACCAATACCAATACTTATACTGCTTGCTTACACTGAAGACGCGTATCGAATATCTGATGCCGAACGGAACACAGTAGTCTCAGTTCAATCGCAAATTATGTCCCTCGACCAGCGCGAGCGGTTTGATGTTTCGTGACTTGCTCGCGTCAACGGCACATTGAATCTTATTTTGGACCTCGAGGCATTGTACATGTACGGCTCGGAGAGTGTGCTGTGTGGCCTACACGATCTGAAACCATATCTTGTAATAAGTAAGAGCGTAACGCATTCTTCTCCATACAAGATAGTTTGCCAGTGAAGAGATAACATCGGATCGAGTGCGGTGCGTTAGCCGAGTCAAATCGAGGCCTATCAATTATTCACGAGAGGAGCACTATTGTAAGATACGTTGTAGGTATGTTTGTTGCCCTCTCTAGTTGTGTAGGTACTCTTATCTTGTATGTGTCGCTCTAAGGTTGACAGCTATTGACACTCGATCGATTCGGAGTATCTGCGAACCTACGGGCTCCGGTCCTCGTTCGGTCGACGAACCTCTTCCATTCCACTAGTCACTATGTAGCGACGTCGTCGTCCGCGTCTCGTCGAGGCGATCGTCAACACTTGAATTTCCATTTAAATAACATCGTAATGTGACAGGTGTACCGTTGCGAGGATGTAGCAGATTGAGTTGATTGAGCAATATTGCCTTACCACAGAGATGTAACCGGAATGCTGATTAGTTAATTATCCTCAGATCTTTGATGCTTAGAAATAATGAAGTTCTGCAAACACACCTCGTCGACGACTCTAAATTATTATATTCGTCACTTTTATTGCCAAAACGACAACGATTCATGCCTAAATATATTTAGTCTCCAATCAAAAATTCGTTTTTAAATTTAGTCAATTTATGTATTAAATATGAAAACGGTCTTAAATATCATTTTAGAATATGTGGTCGCGACGACCCGTCTATTTTAATTTATCTCACCCCGGATAGAAATAATCCCTTGGTAACGATTTTTATCTTTATTTTTAAATATATTACCTCCCCGTCCGATACCGATGCCGGTGTCTCCATTTGATATTAAATTAGAGTTTGTGTGGGTAGACAGAGAGAGAGACAGGTTCCATTATTATTATTAGAGTTGATTAAAGTAGGTTGCTTTGCTATAACTATCCTTGCCTTAAATCTAATGTTTTGAATTCATTTATTTTACATTATGAACCGGTTTAGATCACGATTGTTTTGTTAGTGGTTCTTCAAATATCGCGTGATATTGCCTTTAAAAATATATTTCTCCGTATGTTATTCGCCCAAACTAATTTGATAAAAAGGAAAGCTTGTGTTTTTGCTAGCATTTTATCTATTTAAAATAATTTAGATCATCACCAACTAGTTATCACCACTAAATATGGCAGAAACTGTGAAACCTATTAATTCAGAACTACGTCTCGTCCTATGGATGAATTAATGTTTGTAACCTGTATAAATGATCTACAATAGATGTAAAGGTCTGTTTGTAATACATAGATACAACGCGGACGTACGTACCTGGTAGATCGCGTTGTGTCTTGTTGTATGTAGTCTGACTGGAGAAGCGTCGACCTGGCTGCGGGCTGCGAGGCAACTTTCAAGATCAGGAAATCCGCCCCTTCCCTCCCTCTGCCCGCTAGCTCTCCCTTTATCTTTGTTCGTGATGCATTTACCTTTGTAGAGTTGAATGTAAAACGTGGGTATAATACAATTAACGGCCTGTAGATAACAGTTTAAGAGGAAAGGGTTACGCGCCTCTCTCTGCATACAAACGTAGTCAACTGATTCCTCCCTGGATAATGACACTAGCACAAATATTTTTGTTGCATAAAACCTATAATTGCCATGACTATGCCTCTATGTCTTGGTTTTTTTCATATTCTTATAATCATAGAAAGTAAGAGTAAAAAAATAAAAACATGGCAGTTATAAGTTTAATGCAAAAAAAAAAATGCTCATGTGTTATTATTCAGGGAGGAAACAGTCGACTACGTTTGTATGGAGAGAGAGCCGGGTACCCTTTCCTCTTAAACATTTGTTATGAAAAATAAATAATGATTAAACGCAGATATATTGAAAGGTATTTCGTACTGAAAAGAGATGAGATATTTTTGGAATTTTATTAAGTACCTACTTATTTCGACATCACCCTAAATTACAATCTGACATGACATTAGTTATACTTACTTATGCACAGGTCGTGCAATGCCATTACTGAGAAAGAAATTGCTTTACGTGTAGTTAGTAGAGAATAAAATAATTAAACAATTTAAACAATTAAACAAAATATTGAAGGATTACTTCATCCTGGGCGGAACTTGAAAGGAATCTTCTGAATGAATAGGTAATTACTGACCTAGAACTTGCTTAAGGTACTACGTAGAGGTAAAATACTCCAAATTCCTTAGCAAAAGCCAAAGTTAAGGGCTACATTAGCTATTTGCATAGTCCGACCATCTTGGTTTTTTATCAATTTCTTGTCACAGAATGGGTCCAATATATTATTTGGATAGAGGACAGATTAACAAACAAACTTTTTATCCTATTATATCACACTTGCAGCGCTCCGCGGATTCACCTGCGTAACTCCCGATCCCGTGGGAATATCGGGATAAAAAGCCTATAGCCTTCCCTGGTAAATGGACTATCTAAAACAAAAATAATTTTCTAATTCGAACCAGTAGTTCCTGAGATTAGCGCGATCAAACATACAAACTCTTCAGCTTTATAATATTAGTATAGACTAGCGACCCGCCTCGGCTTCCCAAGGCAGTATTATACATATAAACCTTCCTTTTGAATCACTCTATCTATTAAAAAAACTGCATCAAAATCCGTTGCGTAGTGTTTTAAAGATCTAAGCATAGGTACATAGGGACAGACAGAAAAAGCGACTTTGTTTTATACTATGTAAGAAAGAAGTATAGATTTGACACACATGTAAGATACCGTCGGTCGGTCGGTCGGTCGGGTCATGGCTCGATATGTCCCGTGACTCCCGTGACGGTTTAGAGCTAAAAACAAAAATCATCTTGATGTCTTATTTCGATTCGTATACATAAAACATAATTTTTCACACGAAATTATGTTTTATGTAATGCTCGGAAAATTTATTGGCTCATATCTTTAGGACGTGATAATATAGGGCATCGTGTGCAGAACATTTATGTTTGTCTTTCGGATCGGATCATGCCAATTTCTATGAACCCAATTAAATGTTTAAATTACTTATATGAAATACTGTCACATTAAACGTAATTAGCTTTTACCTCAAGTAATCGTTTGAAGAGGACATGTACTCTCTATTCTAGTACATTTGATTTATCTCTATCTTACGGTGCATAATTTACCCTAAAATGTTTGATCTCATTTTACGGTAAGTAATTTATTTTGTTTATTTCCTCACTATGAGGTGTTACTATTATTACAACATGATTACCCAATTATTTGTTTCCTTCAATAAGTATTAATTAATAATATTAGGGTAAATAATAAATACTCTAATTAGGTACGTACCTATATATTATTAATCAATTTTATAAATAGGGAAAATAGTCACGTTAAATAATATGATTAGTTTGGCATGTTTTTGTTTTAATATCCACTATTTTTCCTTATTTATTAAATAACTAGCTGTCCCGGCAAACGTTGTTTTGCCATATAAAAAAAATGTGATAAATGAAGAACCGCTCGACCGATTTTGTGCAAACTTCACATAAACCATCTACTAAATAGTCTGAACAAAGCTTAAACATTTGTTTTGGATAGGTGAGCCCGTTGAGAAAACCCCCGGTCGAACGCCTTACAACAAAGACGAACGTCACAGAATACATAATAGTGTATATCCCGATATTCCCACGGGATCTTATGCTGGTTTGAATATGGAATAATTTGTATATTTAATTTCACCCGCGTTAGTCCCGATCTCGTTCGAACATCGAAAAAAAAAAAAAAAAAAAAAAAAGTATCCTATGTCCTTCTCCTGGTTCTAAGCTACCTCTCCATCAATTCAGCCAAATTTCATTTCAGCCAAATCGGTTCAGCCGTTCGAGTTATAAATAGTGTAACTAACACGACTTTCTTTTATATATATAGATTTTAATGATAATACAAAAAGTACCTTATTATTTTCATATACTACTAATTTAAAGGGTAGTATTTCATGGTCTAATATGACTCTATATTAGTTGAATAGCCGTTACGGGACAGGTTTATGACGAGATTTTTCAAACTTCCAAACTTTAATTTCATTATCGGCCCATAGTCGATAGTTAATTTAAAATAACTATTAATTTTAGTTTTTTAATTTGCCCATTTATTCAATATCCTGTATCTACTTAATATTTATTTATTGGCCTTCATAATCCGCCGACTACATTCTGTCTAAAATTCATTTAATTAATCAATTTATATTTAGTGCACCAAAAAGAAACAGTATTTGCCTTAAAAGGATTTTTTTTCCTTTAGAATAAGTTTAATAGATTATGCCCTATAAGCTGCTAATCAATTTCTCTGTATTGTTGTAGGTATGGGTGGCGAGGCATGCGCATGCGCTCCATCACCGTCTAGATTGCTACCGGAACCGGAACCAGACCACCTCTACGATCATCATTCTTCTGAGGAGGAACTCGAGGTTAATATCACAACTACCTTTTGTACCCCGACACCCGTGTGCGACCCGACTACCCGTGCGACCCGTGCGACCCGATGCTCTCACAACTTACATCACACATGTACATCGTGTGACTACCCCTAACATCTCATTTTAAGAACCAGACCAATATCTTTCGTCAGAAGAGGAACTCGTAGTGAATGTAACAACTATCCTGTCCGACCCATACGTGTGATCTGACATTATTGTGCACATCTGTGACTACCCATACCTTTATTAAATATTTTAAAATAAAACTGATCCCCCAGGGTATCAGATCCAGGGGATCCGACCGGAATAAATCACGATCATCTCTCTTAGAAAAGGCATTCGTGCTGAATATCACAACTACCCTTTATATCCCAACAATTGTAAAGCGAACTACCCCGTGCAACCCTTACAAAGATCTTACATCTTTGTGCATCTTCATGACAATCTTAATACTCATTTTTCTGGAATTCTTTGGTGTACGTAAGTTGTGTGCTTTTTATTCAGCATATTGCGTGTAATAAGATAAAATATTTCCATTGTTCAGTAGTTCAGCTGATTTAAAATAAGCCACCCATGCAACGACTAAGCAGCGCCGAAGTTCTATCTTTAATCTTTGCTCATCAATCGCTCTCTCTCTATCTCTCCCAAATTAAAACAAATGACAATCACAGTCTCCTTTCAATAGTTAGTTCGGCAAATGGCTTGTATGATAGATAACTGAAGATATAAAATATCTATGGTTTCGTCTATATGTATAGAGGAAACATCTCAACTTTTTCTTTAGAATAACTTAATAGTAGATTATACATCAAGGGCATAAAGCAATGTCTTATGTTGTGGGTGGCATATTGAACCCCGAGTGTAACGAGGGAATCGCGGGTTAACTCCCGAGCGGAGCGATGGAGTTTAAAGTTAACTCCTGAGCGAAGCGAGGGAGTTATGTAGAGTCTTGAGTGAAGCGAGGGGTTCAAGCCGCCCAAGACGAAGCTTTATCCCGAGGTGCATACTCTACTTTTCATACCGTCAGTCCAATTTTTTTTTTAATTCTTGTGGTGGTGGCCACTTTAAAAAAAAATTGGCAATTGCAATGATATGGTAGCAGGATGGTAAATATTTAGTAGGTATTATAGGCAAAACCTATTTGCTTAGACCTAACGTAACAATCAAAATAAAAACAGAAATCGTAGCCTGCTAGATTTTTGTAGACTAATCAAATTACTTATTATAAATAAAACCTATTTGCTGAGACCTTCAAAATTAAAACCAAGAATTTTCACACGAATTTCAACGTTCCAAATTCAAATCACTTTATTCCCTTGGGAGTTTCATACAACATTATCTCCCTTGGGATGAAAGTCTTGCTTTAAGTTGAGGTTAATAGGGCTTTAATCCGTGATTAAAGTGCTGCAGGTGTGAAAAGTGATATTTACGCCTTAGCAGGGTCATATTATTTGACGAATTTTAAGTAATTTAAAAATAATTGAAATGTCTCGGTTCCGTCTCCAAACATTCGATTTTGTCTCATGGTATTGCTAAATACGTAGATGTACTACGAAAAGATTTGTAAGACAAAACAGCGTAGCATATTTTTAAATCTACGAAATTATATTTTCAATTGCGCACAATACGTGAATTCTCTCTGGCTTTGGAATAAACTGAGTATAAAATGATGTATATATTTGAAATGTTTCTAAAGTTCTCTTTATTCCACCGTTCACTTAAATATCTGTGATGAAAGCCCTATGTTTTGCCTCGCTCGAGTCCATGAAGTCCGTCAATCTTAATTGAAAGTCAATAATGTCGAGTAGGTAGGTAGGTACGTATACTTATAGGTACTATACCTAGCTCGGAATTAAGATTAATACTTAGGTAATGCTAATGAATTAGCTCGGGACGTCCGTCCGCGTCGCGCGTTGTCGACCTCGTCGCGAACTTTGCTTTAGATTTACTTAGAACCTTATTTGAAAAGTTTGAGTTTTATTCAGTCAATTTGACATTTTTGGAGTTGGACATCCTGAAGTTTAACGAAAAATAAGTAATTAAGTACCTGAAGGTAGCCAAACTAATATCACATGAGTAGAGATGACCAGAGGCTAAGGTTGTTCGGAGCTGTCAAAATGAATACGTAATTGTGACATAATCATGTAGGGTTGGCACAGGTGGATTATTTTAAATAAAAAAAACTTGAGAGGTGTCAAGGGACACCCGGATAGAACGAGGTTCCTTTCGATTAATTAGTTAAGGAGTTGTAATAAAATAAAGTTTTTTTGTTTTTTAATTTTTTTTTATATCTACTTTCTTTTTGTAAATAATCGTCGCGACACCACACTGTTCAATGCGAAATAGAAAGACGAAACGAAAATAACTGGCTTGCTTTCTATGCAAAAAGTGTCGTTACATCTTTTGGTCTTAATTTTCTCCGTCTCTTTTTTCGCAACGAGCGGTAAGGAACTTCGTTCCAAAAAAAATGTGTTTCAGTGTCTTTTATTATGGGCGTTTATTTTAACGCGGTAACAATGTAATCTGAATTTTGATGATTAATCTATACTAATATTATAAAGCTGAAGAGTTTGTTTGTTTGTTTGAACTCAGGAACTACTGGTTCGAATTGAAAAAATATTTTTGTGTTGGTCAGTCCATTTTTCTAGAAGACTACTTTTTATTTTGATATTTCCACGGGATCGAGACTTACGCGAGTAAAACCGCGGGGTGCAGCTAGTAGGTAAATAAATGAATGATGAACTTAATACCTAAATCAGAATTTTTTATGGCTTTCCGGGAAACTTTGATGACACAGAATCGAACGTTAAATAGATAAACGTTGACATACTAGAATTCACAAGTAGTTTGTTATACATACATATAACTATGCTTTCCGTCGTGTCTAGTCACTATAACACAAGCCTAGTTGCTTAGGTTGGGGCACTCACGCACTCAATTCCCACCCAGTAAAGGTACATATTTATAACTATTATATCCGTCGCGTCTTATATCCGTCGCGTCTAGTCACTATCTCAATCGTTCCCACCCTTCCTTCGAAAGAAAGAAAATTATTGAAGTCTTCTATTTCGTCACTCGTCACCATAACACAAGAATGGTCCACACTCACTCCCTCCCTACTTAAGATCAAATTAATAACACTATATTTTATTAAACAATATGAAACAAACATGCGACGCGTGATGTTTACCGCTCGCATGCGAGTGTGACAGCCCTGAACTTGGGCACTGGCCGAGCCAGTATAGACCGGTTTCTCTCCGTGTACGTGACGTGCCGCCAGTGCTCACGCACACACGCGCGTCAAGCTTGTAGTAGTGGACTTGTCAGAGAGCTTTGTATGACACATTAGTCTCTGGTTGTATTCTTTACTCATGTGCTAATATTAAATATTTACGTCAAAATTCCAAAGCAACTCTATCCGCTGAACCTATTTTGATGAATTTAAGTACTGATATAGGTTTCTACTGTACCTACTTGTAACTTGTTTTGGACAATGAAGAAAAAGGTCTTCTTTCGTAGCCAGTCAGTAACGTGGGTAAAACCGCAGTGTGCAGCTAGTTCATTATGTATAGACAAGTCATTGACAGTATTAAAGAATCAGGTTTCTAGACGCAAAAGCTTGGCACACCACACCTGACCTGAAATTAGGCGAAGTGACCGTATATCACGGATGAACCCAACTGACCCGTCGCGCGTCGCAGGGACGGGAGCAAATGGGATCGTTACATTTATTAGTACTTGCAATGTAAACTTACGCAGTACGTAGTAGGTGGGTGCCTATTTAGGGTAACTTACATCCCGACCCTGGGACGGAGTTTGGACAGGGCGGGCTCGCAATAATGAATAAATAAGCCCTTAAATAAAAAAAATCTGTTTGTTTATTTTTTACCTCATCACGGCAATATGCTCCACAGATCTGAACGATTTGCACAGAGTAGTCTTTCTTGCATATTTTTGATTGTGGTAAAGTTCGGGAATTGTGTGTGCTCAACTAAGTACACGCTTTTCTCAGTGTTTTAAACTTTAAATTAGGTACCTACCTACCTAAAATTACCATTTATTTTCTATAGATTTTTATCACTATTATTTTTTACAAAGGAACACAGAAGTTAATAAAAACACAAGAGGTAGGTACTCTAGATGTGTGTGCATGGATAATACATTATTACTTGCTGCCGACCCCTGTCTTACTAGCTAGGTAGATACGGAAGGACGAACAATTTGCGGCTATCGAGAATATCTGATGTCGTAATTGGCTATATCCCCCCCCCCTCTCGCCCTTCCTCCCCCCCTCTCACTGCCATACTGGCTCAATTGCACGATAATTCCACCGGTCATTACCTTTGACTTTATGCTTCCAATGCTGTTTGATGGCGAACTGGCGATCGTGTTGTTTACATAATGTCTTTTGGAATAATTAATGATTAGACGTTTTGAAATAGACTTTTAGATATATTTTAAATGATTGTCAAAATAATTAGTCACCGATGCGATTTGAATCCAACGCTTCACCATACCTAGTGGTTCTCTTACCGACCGAGCTATACGGACCACGTCCCATCTACTCGAAATTACGGATAGTTTCATTATGACGACCCAGTTGGCACAATGGTCACCACGCCGGACTGCCAACACAGGGTTGCGGGTTCGATTCCCGCCTCAGACAAGTATTTATGCTTAGATATTTGTCTGAGGTCTGGTTGTTTCTATGTATTATAAGTATATATTTACAAAAGAAAAGTATATAAGTATTATATCCGTTGTCTAGCACCCATAACACAAGTCTAGTTACTTAGCTTGGGGCTAGATGTGTGGAATGTCCTGCAATATTTATTTATTTATTATTAACGACTGTAGCACGTAGTGACGACTACCGGAGAAACTTTACAACTTCTACACGGTTCGAGCTAACAATTTACATTGATGACGATGAGATATGATGCTTCTAAACATCAACCCAAAACTAAATTTAGAAAGTATGGTAATTAAAAATAACATGTAGTAGACTCTAAGATACCTATTTTCCCTCCCAGAATCCTGGAGTTAGGAGTCTGTCAACGCGAACAAAACTGCGGGTAGAAATTGTATAGAATTGTACCTACCCTAGGTAGATATACCCTGGCAGTGTTACTGTTACATTCTCAGACTTGAGTTTCCACTCAGCTTTTTTCAGCAAAAGGACAAAACAATTCTCACGTTGTTGTTTTTTTACATTTTTACGTCTGCCGGCTGCATAACATTTGTTTATCTTTCGCCTGGCTTGGAATTAGACATTCTTTTGTTTTGTATTTCTCCTTTAATTGCGAAAAGGAAATGGAAATAGCTTTCCATAGAGGAAGAACGTTGTATGTTTTGTATTTAAAATTTAAATGTGCACAGGAAATGTAACTTTACTGGTATTGTTTGTGACTAGGCTACAAGTTACTACACTTATTTTGAATCTACATATTATTGTCTTTGAATATAAACATGTTGTGTAATCAACACCTTAGATAATCTTTACCAGTCTTTGTTCCTTGGAGTCTTTAAGTCTAATAGATAACTCAAAAAAATAACAATATTTAGATCATCTCCATATTCCACATTGGTTCATTCTTAAAGTAAAATAATAGGTATACACGAAAATCTCCAAATGCTAAGTGTGAAGGAGAAAGCTTAATATCTTCGTTGTAGGTAATGTTCACTAGATTCCATTTATGGGTTCGAATTTTCCAAAAGTCGGTTTCTAGCTGCTAAGTTAGAATACCTAGGTATATGTATATTATATACCAACCTATTTTGAACGCAAAAATAATCATTTTGCGCTATATCTTGTAGTTTAAGAAATGGGCCTTCAGGGCCAAAAAAATCACCCTTTACGTGAAAGGAAAAAGCTATAGTTTATCCCAGTTGTTAGGAGCTGAAGGCGGATGTGAACGACCTTGGGTGATATAGGTAGATACCTAGGTACAATATAATACAATCAGGATCATTATGTGACGGAAATCCTCTTCCAAGTCTCCGGTATGTAGGGAGGTAGGTAGACAGATAACACCGTTCCAACGTGACCCGTTCCAATATCTATAGTATTTGCTAATTAATTACATTACTTACCTACATACCTACTGTGTAGGTAGTACCTACCTACCTACACAAGTTATCTTTATTTACATCTAATACCTATATCCCTGGCAGTATAGAGCGTCCTGAATACCATGAATTAAAGATATTCTAAAGCTGTAATAATTACTAGCTGCGCCCCGCGGTTTCACCCGCGTAAATCCCGATCCCGTGGGAATATCAAAATAAAAAGTATCCTATAGCCTTCCTCGGTAAATGGACTATCCAATACAAAAATAATTTTTCAATTCGAACAAGTACTTAGTTCCTAAGATAAGCGCGTTCAAACAAACAAACTCTTCAAGTTTTTAATATACGCCACTACAAATATTATAAACGTTAGTATGTGTGTATGTTTGTATGTCAGTATTAGTACTAAACTATTGCGATTTGTATGTAGATAGCTAGACCTGGAGCCCTGGAATATCACAGTACCACGGGACCGCGGGGCGTAGATAGTCTACAATAGATACAAAAGCCAGTCTTCTTGTAGTAGGTCATGGAATGATAGCTGCTGTATTTATCTACAGTTGGCAGCGTACATAATTGCAGCCGTTTCATAAAGCGTAGTTTTGTTCGCGCAGCCTCATCCATAATAAACGAGTGGCCGGCCTGGTCTGGCCGCTCGCGCTGGGCGGGGGTAGCCCGTCGCATTGCACTCTTAAGGCGTTTTTGGCGAACCCTCGACGCACGGCTCGCAATTAAACGTTGAAATATTCACCGTTCTCTCGTAGACAACTTTCATACTCCCATATTTCCTGCCTTAACATCCCTTTTGCTCTTCCTAGTTCTTTCTTTAATGTTACCACTTTAGTTGAGCTGGCGTTTTGTGTAGTAACATTACACCGTAAGTTACTCCGATGAATATATCCTACTCTACCTACGTAACTACACTGTTATACCTCTAGGAAATGTTTGTTAAATTCCTGTATATTTTCGTGTAGTAGGTACTGCTATAAGTGAAATAGTTCGTGTATATTTAGAGTGCAATGCAGCAGCAATCACTTGAGATCAATTAGCGGTGCATGTAACGCGACGTGAGTGCATCCATTCACGTCGTGTCGCCGTGCGCCAGTCGCCAGTAGCTCCGGTGCTGTGGTGACAACTGCTGTGATGGATCGCTCCTTGCTCGCAATCACTACGCTCGCGCTGTTCAATCTACATTAATAGCTGGCGGTACATGCATCGTTACCAATGTTTCCATCTCCCTATACCTATCTAACATACGATCGTACGTACAGAGCCCTCTAACAATGCGTAGAGCATGTGTAGACTCAGACTATCATAACGTACGTGCAGGTGATCAACGGTTCGGAGCGCGGCGGCGCGGCAGGCGGCGGCGCGGGCGCGGGCGCCGAGTCGCGGCGGCGCGGCGCCTCCTCGCCGCCTCCGGCCGCGCCAGAGAAGCGCAAGTGGCCGGCTCCAGGGTACGACGCCGCGCCCGCGCCATCTTCCGACGACGACGACACTAAGGTATCCCATCGACGCCTTCATACCTTCAACCCTTCTAAACACTACACGCTTGCAACATTATTGTGACTCCTTTTCCATCACTTCTGTTGTGCTCATTTCGGACTCACCTTTGAATATTTCGTTTCTTAACACAATTCTTATATAATTATTTCTGCAGTGGACAATCTCTTTTAGCAAACGCTTTTCCTTCGTTTTCTGAGAAAAATAACTGTAACATATCCAGAATTGGATTTCTTTAAACTTGCTTGGCGAAACTATTGTTGGGAACCCAGCATTTCTACGCTGCAACTACATAATACAATATATCTATGGTAGATAGACGGCAAGTTTGGAAGAGTATCGGACAATAGGCATCTCACTTCTAGGGACGATCTTGATTTACGATTTGTAATCCCAGGATATTGGCCATATGCTACTGATAAGTATAATTATTTCGAGATTCATACGCACTGATGGAGAGCCAGATGCACGAAGTAATTGGTTCATTTGATGCTCTAATAAAACAGCGAGAAACGACTGACGAACTTGTACTCGTGTTAAGAACTTGTACTAAATGTGTGGTGGTCGGGTGTTCCAGGTGGAGACGCCGGTACGGTTCCGTACGTCGCCGCCGCGCGAGGCGCTGAAGCCGCGCCGCGGGGCGTGCCCGTGCCCGGCGTCACCACGCCGGCGGCGCGCGCCCCACGCCGCCCACGTCGCGCCCCACGTGGCTCACGTCGCCCACCACGCGCACCACGCGCCACGGCGCGACCGGCCCGCGCTCGACTTCGATAAGATGCAGCAGGTAAACACTCACAATACAATCATCTAATACATCTTATTATCGTAACGGACACTACCGTTTCACCTGCTCTACCTTTAATGTCCAATAGTTAACTTCTGCGATTGCAGCCGTTGGCTTTCGTTAGGTGCTCCAATGTGCAGATGTTAGGGCACAATGTGCACCGGAGGAGGTGCAGCGTAGACTGCTATGCGACTCCATAATTGCAGTACTCCTCCGTCTATACCTGTAATAATCCACAATATTCTGATCCGACTCGAAGGACCAAACTTCAAACATACAAGAATGCCTTGTGCTTGTGCCTAATCTGATTAATAGTTAATTTCTGATAATAACAATCCTACTCGAAAGCCATACCTATTTAAATGCGAAAGTGTTCGTTTGATTATGATACCTAATATCCACTCGTAGCATTCGTTTAGCTGATCTCAATACTTTCCTTGAAAGATCTTTACGAATAGGTCATGTCTTATGACATTACAAACAAATAATTTGGTAAATATGTAGGTAGGTGTAGTTCCGCGTGCGAGGTCAGGGTTCGCGACCGCCCTCGGACGAGGTCGCCGCCCGCTGCACGCTGCATCACTAACTTAATTATACCAGATCTCTGCAATACCTTCCTATAGTAGAAACTTAGTACTTACTTACCTAAGTCACATCCATTTACTCTGTCTAAAAAATGTAGGTAAATTCATTTGAAATAATGTTTATTAGTATCTTTTGTGGTTTTTTTTCTTTAAAAAAATTAGTTAATAAAATTGTGCACTAGTTTAATGATTTCACTAATTTATCTACTACATAATATGTAAGAACTTGCTTGTTTATTACAAACTTTATCCTACAGTTCTTATAGGCATTATATGAGACTGAATATTTCGCTTTAAAATGGGAAAATATGCAAGCGTTCTAAATGAAATAAGTTCACGATAAATATTCAGTAGCAATGTCCTCTTGATGGCTTTAACTCTAAACTAGTTCAGTTTCCAATATTTCTGTGTATTAGACTGCTCTCTCGCTCTATCTACGTCGGTTTATATGAGCGTGAGCGAGATGGATGTATTAAGGCCGACCGACCTGTGACTTGTTGCACTATTAAGTTAGGTTCGGTTGTGGAACTAGGTTTTTGCTAGCTGAGAGCAATATGGAGAGAAACCCATATTTAGTAGCCTAAAGGAAAATGCATTACGCCTATATTTTTTAAAATTGTTGTTGTGTGTGTGAATGCCGTTTTTGTAGGTGAAATCTTTTCCTACATACATTTTAGTATAATTCGTATAAGAAAGTAGTTACTTCTAACAAAGAGATTAGATTAGCTACGTAATATGTATAAAAGATAACACATTAGTTAAATGAAGCATTGGCAGAAAACATTTTTGAAATGTGATTGTTTGTAAAATAATACATTTGTGGTACAAATGTTTGTATTAAACTAAATTAACATTATAGGAAATAAAATAATAAGAATTAAATGTTGTCAGACTTTACACGCAACGCAACGCCATCTAAACCTATAAATGATAATGCTTAAAAAAGTAATAAGTACTTTATATTTAGTCAGTGAGAAAATCACTTTTTTGCTACTGTGAGTATTTTTCACGCGTCTTAAGAAAAAGTATATAATTAAACTAGCGACCCGCCCCGGCTTCGCACGGCTATATTATGCATGTATTATACATATAAAACTTCCTCTTGAATCACTCTATCTATTAAAAAAACCGCATCAAAATCCGTTGCGTAGTTTTAAAGATTTAAGCATACAAAGGGAAATAGGGACAGAGAAAGTGACTTTATTATAAACTATTACTACTTACTATTTTTTTTTTAGTGAAGTCAATTTAAATAAAAATCTTCCTACATAAATAATACTTAGAGAACGCAAAAAAGAAAAGAACCTACCCCATGTATGGTGCCCAAAACCTGGGTCCATTGCCTCTTTGGATAGCATAAGATAGATTGATCAATGGATCGGTCGCTGACCAAAGTAGCAGCCAGCCCTTTGGTCACCTAAAGCTAATACTAATCATTGTGATATATTCAGTTAATAGTGTTTTGATGAAACCGAGTGTATGACAGGCTGCTAGCTAGAGCTACTTACACAAGCCACGTCCAGCCACATGTGGTGTATCAAATGGTACTGCACATATGGGCAGTGTTCCCACGGAGTTTATGCACGTGGACCTGTTTCTATCGTTATACAGGGTTAACTTTTTAAATGTTGCCTTCAGTTGCTATTTCCTAAACTATGAAAGATAACATAAAATGCTGAAAGAGTTGCATGCCCGAATTGAACAAAAACGAAAACTACATCATTAGATTTTCGGAAAAGTCTCGAAATCGAATAAAATTTTTTTTATAAATTTTTTTAGTACCTAATCGAGTGTTGCTAATATAGATCAATTCCTGGAAACAAACATATTATGGCAAATCAAAAGAAAATAGCTTATTTTTGTAGTTTTCTGTAATTCAATGTATCCTCATACCAAAAATTAATCTAGCTGTAAATATTATTATCAATGAGAGATAAGTATAAGTACCTACTTAGATTACATTTCGTTATAAATATGTAAAATTTTCCAAGGAACTTTACCTGCCTACCTACCCATAAGTACAAATAAATATAAGACATATCGTTACACTATCAAATGATGTATTCAATCTAATCTAAACTATTGGAGAAATGTTCAATAACATTGCACAATATGTACAGTCGCTAATAGAAGTGGGGGCCCACCGTAGAATTCGAAAATTGGGATTATTATAAAGTTATCAAGTCAAGCAAGTCAATCTTGTTTTGGTTAAAGGACTTTATTATTAAATTATTATACTTACCAAGGTATCATAAATGTGAAAGTTTATGTGTATGTATGTATGTATGTTTGTTAGGTACCTACCTACTCCTTCACGCAAGAGCTACTGAACCGATTGCTTTTTAATTCGATATTCCTAAGGGATCAGGACAAACGCGTGTGAAACCGCGGAGAGCAGCTAGTAACTAAAATATTACTTACTAGTTACTTTTAAAATGTCATTTTTTATTATTAGGTTGGTGAAACAATACAAATATAAAAATACAAAACCTTCATGGAGTGTATAAAAAATACTAAAGTAACGACTTTTAAAATGAAATTTTTTATTATAAAATGATTATTTACTAGTTACTTATAAAATTAAATTAATGTCAATTTTAGCACTTTTTTTAAGATTCATAAATGTAGGTAGGTAACTTCTTACAATAGCTATAAATAGATGTTAGGGTTTCACATTTTATTCAGTTACAGTGTGTTACAAAAACCCCTGTATTTATTGACGTGACAACGTTTTATAAATTGGTTTGCCGGGTGACACTTCAAGAAACTGCGTTACGCTCCGCTGACGTTATGCGCTCACAATGAGAGCGAGTGAGAGGCACGCGGGCATGGTTAGCCCGCCTAAGAGCGAGAGAGACAGACATAAAAAGTGAAAGGCACGCGTCCCTTCCACTCGAGCACAGTTGTTGTCACGTAAAACTTTCGCCCGTATACCGACTTTACAGGCAACCAGTTTTTTTTTAAAGTATATAGAGATTATACTTCGACCTTGAAGCATTTATATACCCATGATTTTCATCAATTTTCATATAATAAGGGTATTAGGTATATGAAAATTGAACATGTCAATGTTAATACAAGTTACCATACGTAACCCCGTCCGTACGTCCGTATGGTTACCATGCCGGACTGCCAAACACAGGGTTGCGGGTTCGATTCCCGCCACAGACAAGTATTTATGCTTAGATATTTGTCTGTGGTCTGGTCGTTTCTATGTATTATAAGTATATATTGCTTAGATGCTTAGATATTTGTCTGTGGTCTGGTCGTTTCTATGTATTATAAGTATATATTTACAAAAGAAAAGTATATAAGTAGTATATCCGTTGTCTAGCACCCATAACACAAGTCTAGTTACTTAGCTTGGGGCTAGATGGCGATGTGTGGAATGTCCTGCAATATATATATTTTTTTAAGTTATTTTACTTACCGTTATAAAACTCTACGGTGAGCATCCACTTTTGTAACCAGCCTGTATCTATTTGCTTTGTTATTTAGGAATATTTCGTAACCGAAGCGGTAGGTGTAGGTGCCCGATTGTAGTGTTATCGTTATCGCGTTGATATTGCAACGTTATCTGTTGTTATCACTTGTTGGTCGATGACCTTACTTTAAGGTACAACAAAACAACTAAGGGTCTATATTGAAATACTTTGTTTTTCTATAATATAATATGTAATAGTTAGGGAGGTCCCCAAGCGAATTAATTAACTGAGTTGGTACAGTCTTTTGGTATAAAATATCATTTTTTATAGTTCCTCAAGTCACCTAGTTATGGTTTTCTAATTTAAGATAAAAAGTACCAACATTGAATGTTTCAGTTGAAGGTGGGTGGCGGCGTGCGGTCGTGGCGCGCGGTCGGCGGCGCCGGCGGGGAGCTGTCCGTCTTCTGCTGGTGATGCACAACACGCACCAGGTACTTACATACATACTTGTTCTCTTAGTCCCTTTGAGCCTCACTCGGATTCTTGCCTCTTAACAAACTCTAAGCTCAAATGCTTGTGATGAGCTCTACTTGAACGATGATTATGATATTTCTGTTTGTAATCCAGGATCTGGTCTTGGCTGTGAAGAGTCTAAGCTCCGATAATATAATAATGTATTACTGTAATATATGGTGTTAGTGTTTATTAACCCACACTTATGGAATTAAGAAATAAAAACACTTTCAAAATTTGTATTTAGTTGATGTTGAATTTCCCAAAATAATGGAATTGTAGTCTAATCGATATAATATGTTAGTTGTTTCAGATGTGCGCCGCGGCAGCAGTGGACGAGGCGGCGGCGCTAGTGTGTAGCGCGCTCGATGCGCACGCGCAAGTTGCATGCATCATGCAGTACCTAGTTACACCTCGATACGATATGTTCTCGGAGTGTGCTCGTCGCTCGAAGGGAGCTGGTGGTGTCGCGGTTTTTGAAGTATTTACTAGTTTTGAATACGGTGTTTTAAATTACCTGTATTTTGGAGTAATTGTATGGAATGTTCGAGGCATACGTCCCCGTTTACGTTGAGGTATTGTGATACGGGCCGCGGTCACCTCGCTCGGTGGGCGCGGCCCGCCGGTGATCTCCCCCTAGCTCTACGTTACGTTACGTCACGTCGCGTCACGTTGCATACGCGCGTGACGTCACGGGTTCCGTTGTTGTTATGTTGTAGATATATCCTATATATATATATACATATATATGTATAGCGGGGCCGAAACGCGTTTTATTTTTCTCGTATTTGATTGTGTTAAACGTAAAAAATATGAAACATAATAAAAAATGTGGTGCGAGTGGATTCGGTGGATTTAACTAAGTATATAAAGACATTTAACAAATTTTTCAAATTAATACGATAAAAAGTACTAAGACTTTTTTTTAAAATCGCTTAAATAAAGTTTAATGTATGTACATAGTGTTAAGTACCGTAGTGTAAGTGCAGATTAGATGTAGTAGGTATAACAAATTGTAGGGTTGGCCGGCGCGACCGGCGCCTCTTGCGTTAACGTCTTCTCTTTATAATTGTGTTATTTTTTTATTTCTGCTAGTTTCGTTACTGACATTGTTTGGACGCAGCTCGGTCCGCCCCGGGGTGACCCCAGAATACCCCGGGTCGCCCCATGAGGCCCCAGGT
Organism: Idaea aversata; assembly: GCA_907269075.1. Lineage (NCBI taxonomy): Eukaryota > Metazoa > Arthropoda > Insecta > Lepidoptera > Geometridae > Idaea > Idaea aversata. Next base: position 438,140 of record OU026088.1, read on the forward strand.
CATCCCGGGGGCGGGCCGGGCAGCGGGTGCCTGCGAGTCTCTCTCAACTAGTGATGTACTTAACAATATTTTTTATCGATAGCTCTGAACTGTTCGAGCACATCACTAACGCAATATTTTTAATTGATTTTTGTAAAACAAAAATGTGTATTTGATACAAGATATCTAATGAGGAGACTCGCAGAATGTTTTATGCAAAATTAATGGTGATATTTGAAAAAAAAAAAAATATATTATGTTTTGTACTGGGTCTTTGGCTCATATATGCAAACTTTTTAACTTTCGGCAGTACAGATGACTGGAATTAAAACGAAGCGACATAAAATACGGCGAAGTTATTTTTTCATACACCATGAAAATTGTGAAATTAAAGTAACATAACATATACGGTCGCGTGAGTAAAGTATGACGAGATGAAGAGCCGCGAGGTTTGCACACATGAGCCAGTTACCTCGATATATTTGATTAACAACCGTAATAAAGAGTGAGCAATGGCACATCTTATATTGCTGTTTTATTATAATCAGGAATACTTTTTAATAAGTCTACACTACTCCTACCTCAGGGAAGGCAAAGACTGCTGAATGAGCCCATACAGCCTCGTCTTTTACAAACTGCGTCGGTTTTTAGTGGTCATAGACACGTTTAAGTTTTTTTACCTTACTTGATGTATACAAATGACGCCATCTATCGAGCCATACATCTGGAAGTTTTCTTTTTTAGTAAGCCTTTTTCCTTGATTAGAATAGAAACTCCTATCCCTTTAAAATAGCTTGTCAATCACAAGTCAAAGTCGATCAACCATGTCAATTTACTGACACAGGAATAATTAGGGCTTTTATCTCAATGCAATAATTGATTGTGATAACAATTTCATATTTCTATAATTTTACACAAAACAACACCCAATGGATTCTTTAATAGTTTTACGTCGTCCATTAAAAACTGTACAAAATAGACAGAAAGTGATAAAAGCAGTGAAACCAAAACCGACAAGTAAAGGTAAAACAGTAAGCGATATACCGTGTAGCTCCCACAAAACTCATGAGAAACGTGAAGAGAAAATATCTTTCGTCAAATTATACAACGAAATGTGCCTTTGTAATGACACAGTCGATGGTAATGAGACTAGGAAAGTTAAATCTACAACAGATATACCGAAAACTATTAAAAAGGTCTCGAAAATGTCTCAGGCGAATCTGAGTAGTGAATCAGCTGATGCGGTGTTGAAAAAATCTAAGAAGAAAAAGCCGAAGTTTTTCAAAAAACCTGTGAAAACTGAAGTGATGCTTGAACTGGATTACGGTTCTTATTCGAAGAAACCAAACCAATTACCTATCAAGATGAACAAATAAAACAATAATATCCTCCGCTAGACATTTATTTATTCACTACACTTATAGGAAACGCCATAAATGCAGAACTTAAAATTAAACTAATCATTGGTAAATGATTTGTTATAAACAAAAAACTAAGTAAAAGTTCGTGTTAGTATGTTGGTTAAATCTTCACGCAAAAACAACTGAACTGCGAACTTGGTATCAGATAGCTGAAGTCCCGGACAGCCTACTTTTTATCCCGATTTTCCCACGGGATCGGGACTTACTCGGTGAAACCACAGGGCGCAGCTAGTACTTAAATAGAGAATACTTTAGTATACGACGTTCTGATAAAAGCTACAAACAAATTACCGTAGGTACTTTGCCTTGAACCTACAAAAAAAACATTTAGAATGGATGTTTGGTTTTTTTGTGCGGTGCACTTTGAGACGCACCAATCAAAAATAAAATAATGCCTTCACACGCTATCTCTAGCATCTTAGAAACTCACAATCACATCACATTTTCTGATAGATCCTGTTTTCGAGATGCTTTAGTTTGAGGTGTAAAAGCATTGTTTGTTCATCGTAATGCCTTTTATCGATAGGTATATGTCTCAAAGTGCACCGAGGCATTTTATGTTATACTATATTCAGTTGTGTCCACAGGCCTTTCTTTGTGTCTTTGTAACTAATTGCTTATTCTTATATAAAATATTACAGTCTATTCTATTGGATAAAGTAGCTAAAACTGAGGAGAAATAATTACATAAATAAGTAGGGAAGTTATTTAATACGAGATTTTCAAATCGAAATTCATCAAACATTTTTTTTCATTAACGCATAAGCTTGCACTTGGCTTTTCTACACTGGCCGCCAAAAAAACAAATATGTTTTCAAATTAGGTATCTATCAAAGTATAATATTTTGTTTCTACGAGTAGGTATATGCTTGTTTTTATGTTTTATCATTATTATTTTATTGACAAATTTTGAAATTTTTTATACAAAAACAAACTGAATACAAAATAGGTACCTACATCAGTTTAAAAACTTCTATAAAACAAAATTAAGTGGCCCTAGACATTGTCTTGGAGACGAGAGAGTATCACCAGATACTTGGATTTGGAAGAGGATGGTTCGTTTTCACGTGATATTCCTTTTCACAAAAACTTTCGACTTTTTGGCGGCCAGTGTACGCACGAGGTCGCGTGTTTCAGTCACGCATCGGTGCAATTTTTCAAGATACATTTTTCCTTAAAAATATTTGTTTTTATTTTTGGAACTTGTCTAATTATTAAAATAACTTAAACTAACATCACAAGAACTTGAAATTCAAGATCTGAAGGACTAATAATATATCACGATAATAAAACCAACATAATCGCAATAATTTCCTCAAATATAATAGAAAGGAGCATCTTAAAATTAACTGCAGAAACTTGAATAAAAAAAGTGTACTTAAATATATTTTTAGATCTTAGATGTTTTTTGATTTAATTTTTAATAATGAAATAGTTTAACAAATACCAGGAAACCTAACTGTGTTTGTCGTGGCATGAATGTAGAAATAAAAAGCATATACTCCACTCCTCAGTTGTTTTTTGTAAAATAACTTTTACACTTTGCATTTTCGGGAAAAAATGTAATAATTACCTAGCGAATCTTTTAATATCATTGGTTGAAACCGGCGAACACTGTTTCTTCTAATATGCAATTACTTACAAAACAATGGGGGCAAAAAAAATCATTTATTTATACGTAGCGCAGCGAATGTTGGCCTCTGATGGAAAGTAGAAGGGGTATGCGCAGAACTCAATTTTCATATAAATATCGAGTTCTGCACATACCCCTTCCACTTACCGCAGAGGTCACCATTTGCTGCGCGAGTTATACTTTATAGGAAAGATATCGGATAGTGTCAGCGCGGCGACACTTAAAGCATAATATATCAAGATGCTCCTTGCTAATGCGAGAATGTACGAAATTCCTATCACACCATTAAATACTAGTTTCGATCTCAAATCTCAATAATAAATATCAGTCATACTTATAAAACTTGACCTAACCTACTTCTCCTTCTCCTTAGCATTTACTGTAAAGTATTTAAACAGCGTTCTGCTCTTTCTGCTTGATTTTGGCGTTTTTTCCGAAACGGAGTTGCGACGAACGGGGAAGTTCTCCTTAGGACTTAGCGGGGTGGAGGGGAGCTTGTCTAGCGGTAGGCCTTTCCTTTCGCGAGTCATTAGGGTGAGCCAGTCGGCCGGTTCACGCTTCTTACTGATAGGGGAGGGTTGTCGGAGGTGGGGAGCCTCGCCTGTCCGGACGAAGTCGGGGAGATCACGAGTTGGGGTCGAAAATGTTACTATTCTTAATTTATGGGGGGAATTCTCCGGCGTGCGATGTTCGGGGAGCGTGTTCGGTGAGATCTGTTTGAGACCGCGCGGGGAGAGCCGCTTACATTCTTTCACTTCGTAATTTTTCGTTGGGGAAAAGAACGACGGGCCCGCGCCGGGCGAGGGGATGTAACCCCATGACGGGGATATTTTCTCAGGCGTGTGAGGACGTTTGGTTCCAGCTGAGAGTAGTCTCGCTTCCTGATCCGGATCGGTGTCTAATCTGAGCCGTTTGACAGCTAATTCTGCGTCCTCGGTGTCGCGGCTCGCGCCCGCCATCAGTTCAGCGAGGCAGCGTTTAGATGAACGCTGGATGATAGGCCGCGGTCGTTTCCCGCCCACAGACGCTGACCCGGACGTCGTGCGACGTTTCAACGACCTAGGTGTCCGTTCCAAGGCTCCCCACGGAGGCAGCCCGGGGATTTCACAAGCCGGGACGGACTCCGCTCTACCTCTATGTTCCTCGTCTCTAGGGAAGTCCTCCTGCCCTATTCTCCATATCTTGTGCATGGCGTCGTCGCTGCAGGTGACGAGCTTGATGTCACTAGCTCGTCCCCACGCGGCGCACGTCACCTCCGCACGGTGTCCTGCCAGCCGCACGACGGGCCGCGCGCCGTGCACGCTCCAAATGTAGGCGTGTTTATCACTGCTCCCACTCACGAGGTACTCTCCATCCGGACTGAGTCCAGTTTTGATGTAGAAAGTACCATTTTCGTGGCCAACGTACCGTCGCTCGGGTAAACCGTTGTACGTCGATATGTTGAAGCAATAGATGACGTCATCCCTGCAGCTCGCGTACAGACGAACTCTCGCTTCGTCGACGATTAAGTTAGTATAACCATTCTTAGCGGAACTACCGCAATATGGTATCGAGTGCTTCGGGAGAGGTTCCCTGCGGTAAGCGGAATAGTTCTTCCGTAGATCCCAAGCTTTGATGTTACCGTCGCATTCCCCGCAGGATAGAAGAGTCTCATCGGTTTGGAAAACGAGGCCAGTGATGCTGATAGCTCGGGGAGTGTGCAGCCGAGGTCGCTTGCCGTGCGAGCCGGGCGTCTTGGGCGCTCCGCTCGAGTGACAACTGAGGAGACAATTGTCTGGTTTCAATGCCGATATGGGTCTGTCACCTCCGACTCTTGCATCCCATACGAGGATGTTTCCATCTCTAGCTCCCGTAGCGAACACGTTCGGTGTTCCCGGACAAAAAACAGCCGTTTTGACGGAGCGTGTGTGTCCAGTGAATACTACTAGTTGTTTTGGAGCACCCTCGGTGATGTCCCATAAGCAAGCTGTGTGGTCACCTGTAAATGTGTATCATTTGTTTTAGCTTCATTTACAATTTACTTGTACAACAATATATGGTACTAATCAGCAAAAAATATTACTAAAAAGTTTTATGTTCAAAATTCAATAAGTGTTCTATTCAAAATATGAATGACCCGGCAATTTTACTTATAGGGAGTATAGTACTTAAAGGTATAATAATGAAGTATATGAATGAATAAGTCATAAGTATTTAGATATAAATTAATTAACCTACCTAATTAATTAATATCTAAGTATTTATTACTTACTAACCTAATTCTTTTCATTTAACATTATTTAATTAGGAACATAATTGACTAAAATTAAGTACTGCAGCCTGCTAAGATTAATTGAAAAAGACAATCTACAAGCATTTTCAGGAACTGGTAATTATTATTATAATGTTAAGCGATTGCCACTAACAGAATAACTTTTGAGGCTGAAAGACAGTTTCAGTTGGATGACAAGAACGCAGATAGCCAAAATCATCAACCTATTGGGCTAATAGACAACCATTGTTGACTGACAAACCCATCCAGAATGTCCATCTTAGTTTACTTAGAACCCTTTCCTTAGAAATATTTCTAGGTGACAATTATTTGTAAATTATGCTTTGTCTTGTCTTTGTGAATGATATTATACATCATTGGAAGTGTTACATAACAGGGCTCCAGGGATAAGGCAAGTAAAGGCATTAGTGTGTAACCTGGACAAAATCTTGCTGTATATGCACCAAAACAACTACTACTCAAACATATAATAATAAAATTGGCTGTTTAATCTAATCTAGATGGTAGTGGGCTTGAGACATGTATTAGATTGAGTATACTTGCCCAGACCCTCTCAGCTTAGTTGATCATGTTCAGAGGAAAGAATTCATCAATAAAACTAGAGCCAACTTTTCCTTTACCGTTAGAGCAGATAATTTAATTATTGTACATAAATGTTCAACAAGAAAATTCCATTAGTGCACAACCTTACAGAATGAAGTCTAAGTATCTACCACTTGGCGGACAGTGCTGTATACAGACAAAAGACTAGGAGCAAGAGTATTGTAATGTTGTATTACTTACCGGAGACCGTGACAAAGTTCATGTGTTTAGGCATCCAGGCAAGATCAAAAACTGCATTGTTGTGACATTGGAACGCTTCCAGCCGGCCAGCTCTTGATGATGTCGATGTATCCTGGAACCAAGATACTCTCCTATTTCTAAAACATTCCGTACTAAGGTTCCGAATGTTTGTTACTTCCGCATGTAATAAATAAGGGATTGATTATAATGAAAATCGGTACATAGGTAAATAGTTGAAAATCTGTTAATGATTCATTTTTATCTTTATCGGGACAGGCCAAAAATCTCTTTAAATAAACTTACGAATATCAGACATGACTTAACTTTTACTGACTAAGAAGTTGAGCTGATGAAGTAGGTACTTACCTGAATAGCAACACGTCCGTCTTCATTGGCTAGTGCTAGGACGTGATCGTAGCCAGCTTGCTCGGCGAACCGGCACGCGAATATCGGCGGGTCCTGCTCGAAGCTCGCCACCACCTCGCCACCTTGCAGCCCGTAGAACGACTCAGTCGTATCTACCACCAGCCGCTGCAGCACACTGTCGTAATTCATACGACAATCTACACAAAAAAACACACCACATTATTACCACGAACGACACTTTGAAGGCAAACATTCTATCTCAAAAACAAAACAATTATCTCTTACAAATGCCCATCTGGCGATCAATAAGGCTTTGCACCCCGTTCATGTTGAATTTTAATTCATAACAGCACACCAAACACCGTTTCAATAATTATTTCACTAGATTTTTCTACGAAAACCATCACAACAAATACACAACCACCATGCAACGCGCGTAAATGTGAATGAATAAGTTGTGAATAAGGAATGAACTGACTGAATGAATTAAAATGTCAGTCAAGCAAGAGTGAATTGATGCTAAAGAACGATTGATTACGCTTGCAACTAGCAATCAAGCAAGAGCTGACAGGCTAACTGCCGGTGCGCGGAATTCTTTCTGGCTTCGCATTTGTTCGTTCATTCATTTTGAACATCATTTGTTGTCTGTGGTTATTATTTTGTTGAAGAAAACCAAAATTCTGCTACCTATAATATCACTAAAATTACGCTAAAAACAGTGACTCCCTGTAATTTATTTCGTTAAAAACGTTTAGACAACTGTGTTACATCAGTTACAAAGTATTTTAGCCGGTCGGAAGCCAGGATTTGAAGTAAACACAGTCGTGCATTTTGAGCAGCGTTCTCGGTTTTCCTCTCAGCCTGTATCGTGAAGTAGTCTCATCACTGCCGGTATCTCGGGCTGCGGATCGACAACGGGTGTGTGACAAGTGAGTGTAGTGCTAGAGTATTGAGTGTTAGATATTGATGTTGTGCGGAAACGATGATGTAATGGAAGCATTATGTCGGTTTCAGGTACGTGCAATGTAAAGGGTGTTGTGATGTCTGGGCGAGTGAGCGGCTGGTGGCGGCGGCCAGCCTCGGACAGTAGCTCAGCGCGGGCAGAGCGCGCCTGCACGCTCACCGGGCTCGGCTGCCTGGCGGCCGCGCTGCTGCACGCGCTGTTCCCGCCCGCGCCCGCGTCCTCGCCGCGTCCCTCCACGCCTCGCCCTGTCTTCCTCCCCATTGCCATCCCTTTATGAACGACATGGACGAGATATCTTATTGGATCTATACTAAGCGGGCCCCGTGCCTCATGAACTATGACAACCTTGTTAAAAAGCAGAGCGAGGTGGCTCAGCTTCCTCCTAAGGAGGACCCAAAACCAGTTTTTGAGGAAGTGCCATCTCCCAGGAAGAGAAAAAATAGGAAACTGTCTGTGCTCGATGATGACTCTGTGTCTAGTGAAAAACGACTGAATGTCTACTTTGAAGTATCACAAAACCAGTCAAAACCGCTTGTCGAAAGCTGTAACTCAGAGTCAATGGGCTCGGACATTGATTTTAATATTAAGAATACATCAATACAGGAAAAGCGTAAAAAGAGGAAAGTTCAGAAAAATAGTCGCACCGTTGTACATAAGAAAAATAAAGTGGTGACATCGACACCTAAAACAACTGTAAACTTGAGGAGGAGCTTGAGACAGGCACAGCTCAACAACAATACACATTTGAACAGCTCATTCGAGGTCCTCAACTCTGGCCCTATCAATGGTGGTCTACACAAACATGATACACACATGGACCAACCTTTCCAGCCTCCCAAACCAGAACTCATTACAAACGGAGAAGAAACAGACAAAAGGAATATCAATGTAAAGAATAAAACAAAGACCACATTACAAAATGGCCAGTTTGAAGACCTCAGCGACGTGTCAGGTTTCACGGCCAACTACATCAGATCAACTAAAGTACAATCTAATAAAACTCCTAGGAAAATACGCTGCAAGAACACTAGAAACTTAGTAAAGGAGTCTGCGGAGCCTCTGAGTGATACTAACTTGATGGTTTGCACAAATAAATCGACAAACACGGGGCTCCCGAAGGCCAGTATCATCAACTGCAGCACTGACTCTTCACAGAACATCATCAACCTCGTTACAGTAAAGAATAATAACAAATCTGCTCGCATCGATAGAAGTACATCACTATTAAAGTTTATGGAATCTAAAAAAAGCAGAGAGAACTTGACAAACAAGTTAGACAAGCAGAAGAACAAGTGCAACTTGAATATTTCATTTCAATCACAAAGCAGCAGCACATCTCGATATCCAAAACGAAATAAACAAGTTAACATAGCCACTGACAATGACCCAAATGATATTGATCAAGAATCACCACGGAAACGGAGAAACACAAGAAACTGCATTGAATTCAATAATTCCGATAAGAAAGAGAATCCTGAGGATAAGATAGTGTCTAGGACACGTAGCGGCAGGGTTCCTGGCCTTACAGTGTGCCACAGAGAGAACTCCATTCTCGTCGTAAGCAACTCGACTGAACAAGTCAGTTCTATGGTTAGCATGAACGTTGCCAGCCCTAATCTTGCCGAGAGAAAGAGGCGACGAACGAGACAAGTAAGATCTAAGAAGTCTATCAACAAAACTGGACAACAAGACTCTTTGAGAGAGAAAAGTGGTTTTGTGGCTTGTTTCTCAGAGAGTGATGACAGTGAACCACTAAAGCAACGGAAATATTTCTGTGCATAAAACTGAATGTGTTAAGTTTGACAATGTAAGGATGGATTTGCTACTGACATTATCTGGCAATACAAGCGACATGAGCTTTACATGTGTTCAAATATACTGTGAATGTGGAAAAGGACAATGATTTATTCACACAATCAATAATAATGTACATACACTTTGTGCAGTTAAACACAAATATATCACACATTGCTTGACATAATAATAATTATGGGTACTTTATGTTTATCACTGATTTTATTATGAGCTTGATATTATTATTGAGATTTCATCCAAAGTTCTAAAGATTGGAGTTTAACATCTTAGTTTCACACTTACGCCCACACTTGCATCTTGATATTATAAAGTCTAGACTGGTACACACATTTTTGACACAATTTTAGCTTTCTGTCAGAAATGTATAGTATAATTTCTAGGTTTCAAAAATTTGAAATTTTAGCTGCAAGTGGCCCTTCAAGGCTTAATAAAAACAGTGACAAATATAGTGAAATAACTTTAATTTAGAATTATGGATGTAATATACTAGACAATGTATTGGTTAGCAGGTCTGACCTATTGTGACTATATTATATACAATATAGAGGTATAATACTTGTAGAATAATAGAGAGTTCATAGGAATGTTCTATTGCGCTATTTAAACCTTTGACGTCACGTTGTAACGAATGTCGCTAATCCAACCTCATTGTTCATACCATTAAAATGTTTTAATTTGTCACGTTATACAATAACTTTGCTCTCGGACTTTGACTTGTATTCAAAAGTTACAGAATTTCAAGTAACTCAGAAATTCAATTAATATCAAGAAAATATTTTCCTTTGTTACCTATTCTCTATTATGATATAAGTAGGTAATTATTTATCTCTATTTTGTAAATGCATTATTTGAATTCTCAATCACATACTAAACATTATATCTAAATTACCTATATCAAATCATAAATACAATTTTTTATTTTAAACGGTATATTTACCATGGTGGATCACTATATTTCGTCGCAGTTGCAACCGCCATGCTCACGGGTAAAAAGTATATCCCTTTTAAATAAATTTAGTGATAAAATTAGTGGTACCATTTTGTGAGAAAGAATCATTAAACTAGGAAGTTGCCTGTTCTAATCAAATTAATAGTTAAGGGTATTTCGTACCATCAAATTAATTAAAAAAATATGCAGTTTTTCGTAAAACTTACCCAATTATAAATAGAAATGTTATTTTATTGGAGTTTACTCCTTAAGAATCGATTTTCATATATAAGGCGCCCGGTATGAGAAAAATCCGAGGGGTAAAACCTACTAACAAGTAACGAAAAAATCGTGTCATGTTTTTGGTGCGCACCTTTAGTGCGCAACTTTCTAATTTTATTTTTAACGGACGACTATTGACGGACGACAAATGTCGGACGACTATTTGTCGGACGAATATTGTCGGACGACAAATGTCGGACGACTATTTGTCGGACGACTATTTGTCGGACTATTTTTTTTTTCTTCATCTAAAACTCTTTTTGCGTATGGTTAGATACTCGTACTTAAGGAGTAAACTCCAGTCGTGCGTCGGAGCTGACACACACACTTTTTGTAAACCATACATGAAGAACATAACTCTCCAACTACTAAGTACTTAATGAAGCTTTGAAACTATCACAAATTTAAATTAAATAACAGTGTAAGTTTCAAAGCCTGATAAAGATTTAAGTCGTAGTAAAAATGTTCTAGTTGCGAAATCACAAAATAATGTTAAATTACGATTTCTCTTTTAAGGTCGTTTTAAGAAAAACTGAAAAAATATTTAATTTGACGGGCCGTTACTTCGACATCACATTAAGCTAATATGAAAATAATTGAATTCCTTTCCACATTACTTTCGTATAATTCAATCATACAAACACAAAACAAAAAATTCAATACAAAATATCATGTTTTATGGAACCACACTGTAAATAAACTTTACATTAGCATTGGGGTTGCAGGCTCATATATGCAAACCAAGCCGAGGCTTGTGGTCTATTTCAACTCGCACGATTTGGAAGATAAAAATTCGCAATTAAGTACTGGGAAAATAAAATACTATGATACTTACCTATTTTTTTGTGAGTGGGTGGGTGCCATCCGTGGGTTCCGTTAAACAAGCCGTACAAGTCCGGTTAACACATGATCCCCCACACCTTACTCACTTTGTTGCATAAATAGTGACACTGGAACAAAAACATTGGGACTCCACGGAATAATTTTAACCTTTTTAAGGCGACTGTCAAGTTAAACATCCACTCCCAGTTGTTATCTCTGAATTGTCTAAGAAGTCGTATGGGACGACCTGACGAAAAGTGACGGTCTGTTTTTTACTTGTTTGGGTTGAATAATTCCAGACCTCGTGTGTCTACTCTCGCCAATGACTATGTTTACATGTATGAGCCAAACACCCAGTATATACCTACATAGGAACACCTACATTGTAATGTAATCCAAACACCAATAACTAATAATATTGTACCCACATTATTGTAATACAGCTTGACAACTGTCGTAATGAACAGGATTACTTTATAAAAATCTTACTGATTTGATTTACAAATTAAACAACCTTTCTATTTTATTAAATGAAAATAAGTAAATAACTCATTTTTTTAATATACAAACAAAAAGGGTTGTTAAAACAAAAAGTTCAAACCCTTTACACTTATAGCTCCGAAACGAATGTATTTTTTTTTCTTCTATTTAGTAGCTGATTTATTCTTAGCTATGTTTATAGAAAACTAGCCATTTATAAGTTTTTTTAGTCACGTTTATTAAAACTTCGTTGTCAAGCTGTAATCTAGCCTAGCTTGGAATGCGTATTGCTCAGTGCCTGTACGAATTGCAAACTGTAAATGCCTATAGAATAAGTAGTTGTAGTGTTAACGCGTATTTGTTAACTACCCACGGATATAATTGAGTAAAAAATGGGGATATGAGGAGGTGTACTAATCTATAGCAAAGATTTTGACGTCGTATCCCCAGGCCCAAACTCTTATTTTATTTTTTTTGTTGTTTTTATTGAGAGGTGAATCTAATGACATATTTATTATCTATCGCGAGGGCTAACTAATTACTATTACTAAACTAATTACTATTAAATTACAATTATGTCATTATACCTATATGTAAATTGCTTATAATTTTAGTTATAATCCGCGCTCTAATTGATGACGCCCTGCAGGTTAAACAAGTTTTGTTATATCGCTGCATGAACTGTATGCGCCTATGTTCACATCGCCGCTATTTTCTTAGAGGATTTGTGATGTGAACATCGGCAAATATTCCAAAACTTCCATAATAACAAAGCCGGTCGCGCCTAACGTCTTAGTTATCTGTAAAGTAAAGTGTTTATCTGTGAAGGGACGTGGTTCACACTGTAAAAACCTCTTAGAAAATGGCGGCGATGTGAACGTAGCCGCATACCGTTCGCTTGCCCACTGAGCGAGAGGTGTAACGACGATGGCGAAAGATTGCATGTTTGGGCTGACATTCTGCGTGCCATCATATAGCGCGCGGAGTATAATTTATCTTGAATTTTGTTTAAATGTATAATGTAGATGTACAGACTGAATTTTTTATTGTGATATTTGTGAACATTTTAAAACTGTTTTTGTTTTAAATCACTTTCCGTCTATGAGATGGCGCCACTGGGGTTAGGTGTGTTTCTGTTTGAATTACTTTTACCAAGTAGGTATGATTTATTTTAATTGTACTTTGTGCTATAGATATAAAATACCCTCATTAGAATAGAGAACTCATTGAAAGGTTCAAAACGGGAAAATATTTCAAATAACTTGATACAATCGGGAAATACTCTGAGTCTATAGTTACCACGAGTTGATTACGTACTCGATCAAAACTTACCGTATTGAGTATTTACCATGAAATTTTAAAACTGAAATAGTTAAATACGCAAACTAAGATAGATAGCATCATTTTTGTTTTATGTTATCTCTCGCGGTTTACGTATTCTAGTCTAGAAGTTTCATGGTAATACGGTACGTGTGCCTTAACAACTTGTGATAGGGGTATTGATGTAGCCTCTATTTTAGTGTTTGTATTTTATTTCTAAGCTTTGTGAAAATAATCATATTTTAATTTAGAATTGTGTATAACAATGACTCGAGATTTTTATTATATTTTAATTATTTTATCAATTTGAAGTAATTACATACATTTAATTAGGTATTGTAAAGCTTCAAGAAGCAATCTTACTTTCTATTTAATGTGAAGTTTTTTGTATGAATTTGTGCAATTTTTTTTGTTTGAACAAGTGGCGCCCCCTAGCGGTCAATATTGGCGTTAATGTACCGACTAAGATACTTCACGACGAAGTACTAAGTATATTCCACAGAATGTAAATACACAAATATGATTTGTGTTGGTAATGTTTCCTTAGAAGTGCCATTGTATGGGGAGTGAGATTTTTACTCGTTTTATATGAAGTTACTAATAATATTGCAAGACATTGCACTCAGCGCCATCTAGCTTCGACCTAAGCTGGCCAGACAACAGACAGAATATTTATAGACTTTTGCAAATTATACAAGTATGTTATAGACCAGCTGCGGCCTTTGCTCTACTCGGTTGATTTTAATATGAATAATACCACGACTTTCCCAGAAAACAGCTATCCAATAGTGAAAATACAAGTTTTTGAGTGTAGAGGTGACAAACAGACAGACACGAATTTAAAAAATTACGAATTCGTATTCTATTGATACTAATTCTAAAACACATAGGTACGTACTCGATTTTTCTTAGCTTGCTTCTGAGTACAGTATTTCCCCTTTGTATTGATAATAGAAGACCTAGCCATAAACAAGTAATATGTAGTATTCAGAGCTGGAATTGACTTCATTTAAAACGAGTAACAAATATTTAAAGATCCATGACGCGTAGTTGATATACTATTATAGGATTAAAGAGATTTAACATAACAGTGGAATAGAAGGGACATCACCAGGTTCATCCACAAACCGTCTAAAAGCTTGCACATTCCCGCTACTTTTGACAAGACAACATGTCCAACGGTTTTTTTAGACATCCTTATATGTTGGCAAAATGTGACAGATTTACATACCTTCCGACGAATTGAGAATCATTGATATTATTCCAGTCTAAAAATAATAAATATACTGACATCATTTTGGGTAGATTTTGGAACAGCATGCATTTTTAAACTAAAAAAATTCTACTGAACCTGTAAATAAATACATAAATATAACCTACTAGTTAGTAGGTAGACCGGAGAATAGTATCTAACTGCTAATATGCCATTTTCGACAAACCAATAGTAAAATCGTTTGTGTTCTAAACCTTTTCACAGTAAAAAAAAAATAAGTTTTAGAAAGTTTTCAAAAGTCAAAGTCAAATTTCTTTATTCATTTCGATGCTTATGTATATCTATGTACATAGATCACATTAAAACGTCTTAAAACTTAAAAAAAAATCATAATACTTGCTCTATGAATAAGTATAGTTTAATATAATATATCTGGTAAACGGTTGCGATGTTCTATCTATTCGACTGTTGTTATAAATCTCTTTGATTAGAATAATCTTATTTTAATGTAAAATCGGTTTAAACATATAAATAATGTTTTGTAGCTTATATGCATGTATTTAAATTGCACAGTAAATGTATCTTAACCGAGGTTACTGCGTTTTGTTTCAGATTACCTTAGCGTAGTCCTAAGTAAGAACAGAGAAGTCGTTCACGCACTCGATCAAACGTAGTATAGGTATTGAGTATGTATGGAGACTATGGGTTATCTTACCCCCAAATTAAATCCAATTTCTACCTAGACCTACTAGAATATCTTTTTTACACAAAAATATGCTTGCATTTGACGTCATCTCACTTGATGGGAAGTGAAGATGAGGTCGAGGAAGTAGCATGCTCGCTCAGAAGGTACCTATTCACTCAAGACTTGATCTCCAAGGTTGTAGTTTAGAGTCGGACAATGAGGATTTCGTGTGAAAATGTATTTTTGTTAATATTTTTTCAGTGTCGTAAATTTTATGTAAGTAGGTAGTCACCTACATTATATCTATTTCTATCTACTTGCTAACTTTTATCTCTCAATTCTCGCACGATTGTCAGGTCTAGAGGGCATTATGTTTATTTTAACTGTATTTTGTTAGTCAAATACATAATCTGAAGTCGAACAGTCGTCTGCGTTTGTTGAGGTTAATATTTGGTCTTGATTAGATAACTGTTTTACTACCTACCTCTAGTTCATTTGGTGTGAAGTTGTTTTTATCTTGATAAAAAAAAAGTAGAGACCACAATTCTCATAGAGTAGAAAGGCTTGTAAATTAGAGGCCTATTCTATATTTTCATAAAAAAGATATCTCCATTAATATTTTACCTTTTTATAATATTTTAATTTTTTTCCCTAGTTATTAATAAATAAGACATGGAGTTAGACTTCAAGGACAAGGTAGTGCTAGTGACTGGCGGGTCTGTAGGCATCGGGCTAGCGACCGGTCGGTTGTTGGCAGGTCGCGGTGCGTGCGTCGTTCTCGTCGCGCGCTCGCAGCCAGACCTCGACAACGCAGTGGCTGAGTGCGGCCCGAGGGCTGTCGCTATCGCTGCTGATCTATCTACCGATGAGGGGTGCGAACGAGTCGCTAAGGAGGTCTTGGAACGCTTTAATAGGTAAGAAGGAAAATAAATGTTATTCACACACAGTGATCCGAAAGAATGAATAACCTACATTTATCTGTCGCAGATAATGACATACCTTAATCTCGCTCGGTAGGTATACAGGCAGTCTGAAAAAAGGACCCATTTCAATCGGTTAATCGGTCAGAAAAGAGCCCAGGGGGTCACGCAAAACCCAAATGTAACAGATGTAGCGTGTGACGGGCGTCCCAAAATCGCCCGCGCCGCGGTCCCTATTATAGGTAGGCCGACATAACTGTGTCCGACATATTAGTTGTAAATTAACATTATTATTATCTTCAGATTGGATGTACTTGTAAATAACGCGGGGAAAACAGCACGAGTAAACCTCGAACGCACTGACATGACTATATTTGACGAGGTAAGATCTTACTATATTACTTATGTTATTTTGTTTAGGGTTTAGATGCCTACACAACATAGCACACCAGATCGAGCCCGTAGTGCACGTTTTTTATACTCCTACGAACTGTACTATCACGTTTATGTAAAATGAGCGAAATTATATGGAAAGTTGAAAAGCCCCCTAGCGGAGGTCAAGCGAAGCTTCAACTTTTCATACAGTTCCCGCGCATGGATACGTGATAGTATCGTTTGCTATATAATACTACAGGCAGACGTCACTAACGTAAACGAGGTTAGGCACCTACTTAACTAGTCTACAAAAAATGTATAACCTGCCCTACATCCAAAAAACAATTACATAATGTTAGCCAAAGTTGAATGAATCGCCTTAAATATGTGTAGAGGTAATATTATACTTATACCTTCTAGCTATTACCTTACTCATCGTGTTCTGTTTACTATTGTGTTGTACAAATAAAGTTATCTATCTATATATTGTCCAGGTGTTTAACCTGAACGTCCGCGGCGTGTACAACCTGACGCGGCTGCTGAGTCCAGCGTTGATCGCCACCAAGGGCTGCATTGTTAACGTCTCCAGCATAGCGGGGACTATAGTCCAAGTCGGTAGTCTGCCTTATGGCATGGCCAAGGTAAGTACCTTACCTACCTACTACAGATGATTATTAAACAACCATTTATAGAGGGTGGATTTTAAGGACTTTCATGGTAAAATATTATAAAACATAGCGAAAAAGGCTCACTGGAGTCATGCATTAGATTTTTGAATGAATCATTTTCCTTGCCAGAAATCGACCTTATTTATTGTTAATGAGCTTAAATATAAGTTTACCTGCCATTTGTGGTGCGGTCGGCGAACGACGTAGAAGGTTGCCAGTTCGATTTCCGCCTTGTATCATAAATTTAAAGCTATTTTAAATGTTGGTTACTTTATGTTTCAGGCTGCATTGGATCACTTCACCCGCCTGATATCGTTAGAGCTGGCTCCTAAAGGTGTTAGAGTTAATACTGTCAGTCCCGGAATTACAGTTGAGTTTTATTTTACATTAGCTTTTGTCCGCGACTTCGTCCGCGTAGAAGTCGAAAATGGACCAAGGATCGCGTTATCCCATACAAACTTTAGGTACCACCCTTAAGAATAGAATTTCATGCTATCGTCATACAAAGATCACACCATCCAAGTTTCAGGTCTCTACGATCAGCGGTTTAGGCCGTGCGTTCATTCGTCAGTTAGTCAGTCATTCAGGACAAAGTATTTTTAACCGACTTCAAAAAAGGAGGTTCTCAATTCGTCTGTATGTTTTTTTTTTGTGTGTATGTTACGCGATCATTCGAAGACGGCTTAACCGATTGAAATGATTCTTTTTGTGTTCGGAAGGTGACACCTCAGGGGTGGTCCCATAAAATTTTGGTAGAGATCTGATGAGAATCTTCGGAGTGATGAACAGAATTGCACGTCGAGAGTGCAGCAAATTGCTCAGTTTTCGATTTCCACCAGTACAATTGGCCCATAAACGAACAGTTACCGATAAATGGAATATCTGAAACCACCTTCTCATCAGAAAACTCTTCAATCGGTTACGATTACAGGTTACAATTTGAAGAATTTAGTCGAATTTAGTCGCCGGACTGGGTTTGAATGAATGTTGATAGAGAACCTTATCTTAAATGAAGTTCTGATGAGGATCTTCGAAGTGGTGAACAGAATTGCACCTCGAGAGTGCAGCAAATTGCTCATTTTTCGATTTCCACCAGTATAATTGGCCCATAAACTAAAAGTTACCGATAAATGGAATACCTGAAACCACCTTCTCATCAGAAAACTCTTCAATCGGTTACGATTACAGGTTACAATTTGAATAAAATATTCGCCTTTGCCTCGCCGGACTGGGTTTGAATGAATTTTGATAGAGAACCCTATCTTAAACGAAGATCTGATAAGGATCTACGGAGTGATGAACAGATCTGCACAGCGAGATTCAACAAATTGCTCAGTTTTCCATTTCCACTAATAGAAGTGGCCAATACACAAATAGGTACCGATGAATGGAGCATCTGAAAACACCTTCTTATCATCAAACTCTTCAATGGGTTACGATTAGGTACAGGTTGCAATTTGAAGAAACAGTCGCTTTCGCCTCATGGAGTAGAATTTCTAGTGACAGTGGCACTAAAAATGGTTAAATAAAAAAATAAATTAAAATTTAAAAAACCGACTTCAAAAACCCCTAAAAACAAAAATTAAAAAACCTGAAAAGAAAAACAAAAAAGTGTAAAATAATCCATTTCGGGTTACTTACTTGGAAGTCGGACTGGGTGACACCATGTTTTCTTTATACCTCTCAACATTCAATCTAACCCAGTCCGACTTCCAAGTAAGTAACCCGAAATGGATTATTTTACACTTTTTTGTTTTTCTTTTCAGGTTTTTTAATTTTTGTTTTTAGGGTTTTTTGAAGTCGGTTTTTTATATGTATAGATTACATATTGACAACTTATATAAAGTGGACGAGAACATACAATGTCAGTGCCTATCCCCCTTATTCCAAAACGAGGTTTTAGGATAGTCCGAGATGTGGACTTAAACCTTAGATTTTGATACAGATTTACTCGTGATCACTTAACACTATTCTTAAATAATTTTTATGGATAGTGATTAGCCTATAGTTCCCTATATAATCAATAGGGATAGTGTTTAGACTATATAGTTCACGAGTAAATCTGTGTCTAAATCTAAGGTTTAAATCCACATCTCGGACTATCCTTAAACCTCGTTTTGGAATAAGGGGGTATGTGTTTATTACAAAGATAAAGTCAGATTATCTGATCGATCTTAATTATTATCTGAAGAGATCGTGCACAATAGAACGTGCTGACGTAGGTATTTGTGGATAGATATATATGTTGCTACATGGACGCTAGTACAAAGTTAAATCATACACTTTGTATGATTTGTAAAATACATATATACTTGAAAAATACTAAGTATAAATACAAAAGTTAGATGAGCCTTCTTACTTTCCCGTCTGCAGAATAATACATTTGATGGCCAACAAAAATCTAGCGTCAAGACTAAGCTTTTAGTAATTTTAAAATGGCCGCTATTACGAGTATAAAAATATGTACAACCTATGACTTATTTGTTTTTTTATGGTGCGGCTTAAGCATACAGCTCAATTCTAATATATTTTATTCTTTCCTTGTGTTAAAAAGTATCGCCATAGGTAATGTGCTATACTGAACATTTTTTTACCACAATGTATGTTTTATTCCCAGATATCGGCTTTAATCCCTCGCCTAATGAAGTTCACCCCTGAACAATACCAGAGCTGGCTCCAGACATCGAGCTCCAGAGTCCCGATGGGCGAGGCTTGCACGTCTGAAGACATCGCCATGGCGATCGCGTTCCTTTGCAGCGAGCAGTCCAGGCTCATCACAGGGGTAGTGTTGCCTGTCGATGGGGGCTTGAGATATGGGGATATTGCTTCCTACGCCTCTGAAATGATGAAGTAGATTCAGTTTAAAAAAGATGTCGTTTACTTATTATATGAAAAAAAGGCTTTGTAAGAAAAAAAAAAAGGCAAGTACTATCTTGTTTAAATATTATGTACCATTACAGCTACAAAAAATAAATAAAGGTAATAATAACTTCTTCTCAGGGTATGCTGATGGATTAGGTTATCCAGTAATTAGAGACTTTCATATTCTTCAATACCATGTTATCTGATCCATGACTGAAATGTCTTTAGATGAAGTTTAACTAGTAAATCTCTCTCCAAAGCATGCAGCTGTAATCCCTACTTACAATTGCAAAAAGGCAATTCTAAATAATATATTTATTGGACTATTTCCAGTCCGCTGCCCACATACAGTAATATAATTTCTACTCCATCACTTCTGTATCATAATCCAATCATAGCATGTCAAATGAAACACCTTACCAACTTCTGACAATAACTTTTTTTTCTAAATATGGTTACATTTCGCACGACTTGTAGTGTATTCAATATAGCCAGTTTTATTACAAGTAGAAGAGAAAGAATCCAAACCTTTTCCTTAGCTTTTTGATTCATTTGAACCTAGCAGAAGCTATTGCCACGGCAGTAACGTAGCACGCATGAATGGGTGAAACCCGGGTCAAACGGATAAAAATACGTCATCATACCGAATACCGAATGTTGCTAATACAAACTTGTGTTATTAAGTAAGTATATCGCACTAAAATGAGAACTATTTTATACAGAAATATTTCATGTATCTACTGCGACTGCGTTCCTGATACAGGTTACCCGATTTTTATTTATTTTTGAGGTGATACCATCATTATCCGCAAGTTATCCGCATCGAGTGTCACCGATGCTGCGGTCACACGGTGATGGATTTCAAAGCGCGCTGTTTGATCATAACTGTTTGAAAACCTTTAGAACTTGTCTCGATCTTTTTCAGTGAACTTAATTCAAAGTTATTCTGTGAATTAACTCTTAAACTTGTCAGAAACTGTCAGTAAGTCATTGAGAAACGTTCGCTTCATTGATTTTGTAGCACATTTGTTTGTAAGTTCGGTGGAACGTGAGACTTTAATACAATTTTACATTGTGACTTGTTTGCTCATTGACAAAGGGTGTTGAGAAAGGTTTTTTTTTAGTGGACAAAGGATTGAAATGTTTACATTTATAATAACGAAGGTTGCAGATTTGAATCTTGCCGTTGAACAAATATCTGTTTGATCTACAGTGACGTAGATTGCGTACATTTACAAAAATGTATCCAAAAAGTCAGGGCCAATTTGCTATGAAAAAGCTTTCCTACTCGATACTAGATGGCGGTATATGTCTCTCAATGCAGTTAACAAATATTTATTATAACGTGGCTGCTTAAAAATTAATGGTATTTCTACATAAATAGTTTATTCAATATTTTACTATGATTTTTTAATCAATAAATAAATGATCGAATATTTAATAATTCTAATTAAACTACTCGACGCTAGGTGGCGGTACCAGTACCATTTCGTAACTGTAATAGTAATTTACCTACCTATTCACTAAACATAGTATAAAAAAGTCACTTTCCGCTGTTTGTCCCTATGTATGCTTAGACCTTTAAAACTACGCAACGGATTTTGATGCGGTTTTTTAATAGATAGAGTGATTCAAAAGGAAGGTTTATATGTATAATACATACATAATGTAGCCGTGCGAAACCGAGGCGGGTCGCTAGTTCAATATGATATTATGGCAAATAAATACCTATATTTTATTACGGTAACATTCTTCATGAAAATAAGCCAACCATATCTAATTCGAAGAAAAATAATTAAGAATTGAAGAAAAATATCAACTGTAGATAACAAAAAATCTATAAATACTAAGCCAAGTGTAGAAGTAAGTATGTATAAAACGTATTATTTTTGACTATTTCCATAGTACGTATAATAAAACAGTATGTTTTATATCGTTTGGTTGTCAAATTAGGGTGTAACTGGATATCCGCTACAAGGTAAAGTTGCCATGTTTGTTTAACTGCGTTTTGTCTATGCTCACTATGATACTCCACACTAGCTAGTTTCACAAAAACTCTGGATAAATATTGTTTGAATATCAGTTACAAGTTTGGATAAGCTACTTAGGTAGATACCTACCGCTGGGAGACTTTGTAGAGGCGTAAAAAACATTTTAAAAATATCCAAGAAGTTAACCTATTCGATACATTGCCACTTAAGTATTAATTAACAAAATAAATATTCTTCTATATTTTTTTCAAAACTCATTTCAGAATTGGAAAAATCAAATGCAACGGATGTGACGTCATTAATGCGTCAAAATTTGTGAGGATAGAAGGAAAGAGGATTAAGTAAACCTAACTTATTAGGAGGCATAACAAACATAAAAATTATGTGAAGTAGGTACCGACATTAATATGTATAAGTATACCTAAGTACCTATATACCTACACAGTTGGTATAATTTTCCCTGGTCTTAATCCTAAGTAGGTATTTGAAGTTTAATTTTTAGGGTACTTATGTGTCCTAAAAAGTAAGTAACATGTTGGTAACATGATAAGTACGTAGATATGAGTATACCTACTACGAAGGTTTCTCTAAAGACGGAAGCTCTCAACACCACTTCCGGAGGCTTCAAGGCATGGGTAGAATCAGTCTCGCCCTATGTTCCTTAACATTCACTAAGCTGATTAGGATAGGAACGTTTTTAGACCTATAGTTAGGTAGGTATCCTTGCAGTATTTTAAACTAACGACCCGCCCCAGCTTCGCACGTGTAGCAGACTAACATTCAAGCCTACATTTTTTTCTGTTATATTTCATTTAGTCAATTTACACAAACTTTAATTAATTTTTCATTACTCATACTCCGAAAGTAGGTCTAAAGATGCCTGAAGAGCGTGTAGAAAATAAAACTTTCAGCCCTAGGGAAAATCGCTTTCACTGACAGCTGTCATGTCAAATTATGGCTTCGCACGATTTGTGCAATGTGCATGTAGCCAGTATCAGTATCATTACGCATTAGGAACTTCAAATACCTAACCTCCTTGCTTTAAGTAACACCAAAGAATAACACTACATGTATATAACCTCTTTGGTCCCAACCTTGTAAGAGGATCAGGTAGTATGGAGTCTCTCATTCACTCTCGTTGTTAGGAAGAATTTTATGTATTAAGTATTCGTAATGAAAAGCACAGTGTTTACCTCGGGTGAAAGACTCATTAAGTCCCTCGAACTATTAGCACCCTCGCTACGCTCGGGCGCCAAACTCCATCTCGGGACTTGTAATGAGTGACTTTCACACCTAGGATAACAATGTACTATTACA
The DNA here is from genome assembly GCA_907269075.1 of Idaea aversata. Classification (NCBI taxonomy): domain Eukaryota; kingdom Metazoa; phylum Arthropoda; class Insecta; order Lepidoptera; family Geometridae; genus Idaea; species Idaea aversata. The sequence goes on from OU026088.1 coordinate 461,236, forward strand.
CTTAGGTAGACCGTCCTCATGAATCTCTCCATCCATTTGGTGAAAACCGTGTTAAAATCCCTGAGTAGTTTTTGAGTTTATCGGGTTCAGACAGACAAACAGACGCGGACTTTGTTTTATAATAAGTAGGTAGGTATAGATACAAAAGTTGATATGTTCGTCCCCTTGGAACTTTGTCCGCACTTTGTGTTTGACTACCAAATATCTAATAATTAAATTAGACAATCCTCAAAACACCTGTCAAAGCTGTCAAAATGGCGACCATGTTCCGCGGCGAATATACCTTTTGTAAAAAGTAAGTGAGGGCAAGCCCACAGCGTCTCGCGTCTGGTTACCATGAGTTACCTGACACCGGCACACCATAATAAGTCTTTATACACATACCGCCATTTGCAGGCAAAGAGGTAAACTAAAGAGCAACGTAATAAGAATGCCCTTTTCAACCCTTATTGTGTGTAGTGTCGGTATGTATGAATGTTGTGAAAGAACTCTCCGTTTGATAGCCAATGTTTTTTGTCTCTTCACACAATATTCATGGGGTTTTTTTATTTTCAATCGTCTCAGATGTGTTTGGTGTTGTTTTAGCTAACAATTAATTATGAAGCTTAGCTTCGGATTTTATTCAGAAAAGTCCTAGAAAAGACGAAAAGACTAACTGTATTTTCCAAATATCATCACCATCACTACATAGTATAAAATAAAGTCACTTTTCGCCGTCCCTATGTCTCTATGTCCCTATTTCCCTTTGTATGCTTAGATCTTTGAAACTACGCAACAGATTTTGATGCGGTTTTTTTTAATAGATGGAGTGATTCAAGAGCCAAAAACACCGAGTTTAAATTAAGTATTAGTGGAAACATAACTAATAATAATCAAGATATCGCAAATGAGTTTGAAAACTTTTTCAGTAATGTGGCTATTACTTTGACGAAAGCTTTAAAATCTTCTACCCCCCTTGCAGAAAGTTTAATAAAAACCAATGTACCAAATTGTAATAAAATATTTCAATTGCAATATGTTACAAATCATGACATTATTGTAGTGCTTAAGCAAATCAATCTTAAGAAAACTAAAGATCTATGGGGGATCTCCGTTCCGATTGTTAAATCAATTATTGAACTCATTATACCCGAACTTGTCATTGTATTTAATAGATGTATAGATTGTGGTGTGTTTCCTGATTTAATGAAATTGAGTAAAGTAGTTCCACTGTTTAAATCTGGTAGAACCTCAGACCCCTCCAATTTTAGACCAATATCAGTGCTACCCACGTTAAGTAAAATTTTTGAAAAACTAATTTTAAATCAACTAAAATATATTTGATGCTTGGGAGGAGTCGCATGATGCGTATGGCATATTCTGTGACTTATCCAAGGCATTTGATTGCGTTCAACATAAAACATTGATCATGAAACTACACCACTACGGTATTAGGAACGGCGCCCTGGATCTTATCTCTTCTTATCTGAGTGGTAGGGTCCAGTGTGTCGATGTTAACGGAAAACGATCTCCCGGATCTGCGATAGTAATGGGGGTTCCTCAAGGATCCATATTAGGACCTTTCTTGTTCTTAGTTTATATAAATGACTTACCTTACCTTGTAAGGGACAACCATGGGATAGTGTTGTTTGCAGATGACACCTCCTTGGTGTTCAAGGTTAAAAGGCGTCAGTCCAACGTTGTCGATGTGAACAATGCTCTCTCTAGAATAGTTGATTGGTTCAACTCCAATAATTTATTACTGAATGGATCCAAAACTAAATTAATTCGATTCACACTTCCAAATGTAAATCAAGTAAAAACTGTTGTAAAGATTAATGATGAGGAAGTTGAATTAGTCAGTAAGGCTGTCTTTCTAGGTATAACTTTAGATGCTAAGCTTCAGTGGGGCCCGCATGTGGAAGCATTGTCCAATAGACTTAGTTCTGCCGCTTACGCCGTTAAGAAAATTCGCGAATACACGGACATTGAGACGGCTCGTCTAGTCTATTTCAGCTACTTCCACAGTGTCATGTCGTATGGCATCCTGCTGTGGGGGTGTGCTGCAGATATTGATGCTATTTTTATATAACAAAAAAGAGCTGTCCGAGCTATCTATAAAATGGGCCCCAGGGAATCACTTAGAGAAAAATTTAAAGAGATAAATATATTAACGCTCTATTCACAATATATTTACGAAAACTTGCTCTACGTTCACAAAAATCCTGATATTTTTCGCAAAAATAGCGATATTCATAATTTCAACTTAAGAAATAGGGATGAGCTGACCTTGCCCGGTATTAGGCTCCGGAAAATAAGCAGGTCGTTTAATAGTACATGTGTGCTCTATTATAATAAATTACCTAAAGATGTATATGACATGTCCATTAACAAATTCAAAACTTTTATAAAGCATAAATTGTGCGGTAAGGCATACTATGATACCTCTTCGTACCTTAATGATAAGAATCCATGGATGTGACTTTAATTGCTCCATTTCAAATAATACCTTCAAATATTTGTAATATTGACCTTTGTGAGCGTGATCACATAAAAAAAAACCCCATGAGTTTCTTGTGCCTTCTTCTCATTGGTGGGCGCGTTCCGAAGGCACACATCCTAACTTAGTTCTTTAAGACGATTTCAAGTGATCATTGTATTTTTAAACATAAGTATCGAAGGAATTAAAGAAATTTGACTTTGACTTTGACTTTGAAGAAGGTTTATATGTATAATACATGCACAATATAGCCGTGCGAAGCCGGGGCGGGTTGCTAGTTATAAATATAAAAGTTTGTATTTAGTATGGTTGTTCCTCCTTCACGTAAAAAATACTGCATCTACCGATTGCGATGGAACTCGGTATGTAGATAGTTAAAGACCTAAATGAACACAGAGTATTTTTATGCCGATATTCTCATAGGATCGGGACTAAAGCAGGTGAAACCGCGGGGCGCGTAATGTTATTTTGAAACATCGCTTATCAAGATGTCAACGTTGAACATCGCCCTTTTAATTCGAACGTGTTTTAAAATAAGTGTCCGATTCACGCTTGACAACTAAATTAGTTGGACACATTTGCACGTGAACATTTATTTGTTCCATTTAAATTCGCAATCATCCGCGCTCAGCGTGACACCGCACCGCCTTAATCGAAGGCTTAAAGCAGATAATAAATACCTACGTCAGAGTGTAGTAGAGAGAGCATCTAACATAGCAATTAAATACCTATATTACAATAGATTAATTTAAAGCATTTATTTGGCATTCAGGTGTCAATTACGTAAAATACGTCTGTCTTTGACGTAATTTGCAGCAATTTGCTTGGTGCCGTCACATTTGACTTAATTTGAGCATTTCTTTGGCATTCAGAGTAGAGGTTGAGTGTTTGTAACGTATCGGTAGTGGGTACATTTCAAAGCGATTGTAACATTGATTAAAACGACTTAAAGATGTTAAAATGTTCTATATCTATTCCTCTGATATGTTAAATCTCTTTCCTAAACCCCGTTACTGTATTCAATCCTTATATTCTTACATACAAAATGCATTGTGCAGTCTGTCGGTGCAACATCTTACCTCTTTACATATCACAGGAAAATATACCATCTTCTGTTTAAATAAAGGTTTGTTTTTGAAGAAGATATCAGGATCTTAGGTCTTTCTACGTATCATTGAAAAATGTACCCTGTTTCGTTGTTGGAGGGTTTGGTTTTGAGGTAAGTAATTATGGTTGAGGAAGGAAGGGTGTGAGACATATATCGAGTGTGCGATAAATTGTCGTCACCCGCGCCGCATCGGCCCGCGTAATTCACGATGCATTTGCATTTACACCTTAGTATGGCGGCACACTATTATCGCTTTATACTTTAAAGTTTTGTTAGCAATTAGTTGCTTCAACGGAACATTTTACAGTAACCCACTTGAATTTCATCTTCCAACATAGCAGTTGATAATTGTATTTCAGTTGTATTTCAGGCACTGCTTTAACTTTTCAAGACCCTTTTCTTATTTTATGTTAATGTCCATTTCTTTTAAGTTCTTCTTGATTGTACACAGTACCTGCAAAAATAAAGTTTTGCAATGTTCGTATTGCAAAACTTTTCTTCTAGTTATAGGTGCAGTGTAGAAGAGTGTTATATTGTGTGACCGCATCGGCCGGCCATCTTGAAAGCGGCGCGGGCGCAGCGTATCAAAGTGGATTAATACATGTGCCATAAATACGGCCTCCGAGATTATAATAATTTGAATAATAACATTAAAATAATAATAATGGCCGGTCAGATCCGCCGACCGATGGAGATGTCATACCTTTAATAGATTTATCTCCGGTCATACATCAACATTATAACGTGTTAGTGTTATGTAACTATCCTATAACCGAACGGCGAACGATTGTCGATGTCGATGATTATCTGTTCATTAGTCACCCGGTTACGGTGATTTTTACCGATTCAAATGATAAATTATCGATTATAGATCGACTGTGGTTTTTTTATGTTGTTGTTGTTTTAATAGAAAGTAGGTTGAGGTTTATTAAAGTGGATTAATTTTATCGAAGGTTTAATTTTAATTTGGAATATTGTGCGTTCTATTCTTCTATAATATCTTGTTACCTAGAGGTATAAAGAAAGAATGGATCTTAAATTAAGCAGTAGAACACAAATTCATAGTTTTTAAAATTCATGTCTGTCTGTACCTTTGGTTTTTCTTTTACCTATGCAATTAAAAACTGCTGAATCTATTGAAATCTATAGCTGTCACCGTATGATTACTCTGTTTTCTGGTATATGATAGTATTTTAGGTAGGTTCGTCGAAATCACAGGTTATAAAATCCACCGAGTACAAACTAAGTAGATACCTAATCAACAAAATATGTAGATAGGTATTTAGATTTTTCGAAGGGATCGAAATTAATGCAGGTAAAATCGTGGGGCACAGCTAGTTATTTAATAATTTAAGCGATATAATACTATGCAACCATCAACTGCGCAAGTCAACCCCTCACAGTTGGATGCGGTTATGGCCAGTAGGTAGGTAGAGCATTATATATGTGCAGTATTCGGTCATTCTGTTTGTTCTGTCGTCTCGATTTACTCAATAAACGAATAATTTATAATGCACCAGTGTTTGGCTGTTTAAAACGCGTTTACATTCGAGTGATTGCATTGAAACGTCAGAATTGGCGCGCTTTTGTGACTTTGACGCGCCATATTGGGTGCGTTTTGAAACTAGAATTAAGTACCTACCTGTTTGAAACCAACGAACTGCGAGGCTCTGAGCTCCGGTGGGTGGTTTATTGTTTTATGAGCAGTATTACACGGTTTAGACTGAGTTTTGTCCCCGGTTTACGACCGACAATGACGGGACAAATTGCAGGAATTCAACCCCGATGTCAGATCGTGTGATACACTCTCGTAATCTTTCTTCCTGTCACATATTTGTTTGTTGAATACGAGTCCCGCTCTCTGCGATCACAAATAAACGACACAGTTCATAATATATAAATACTTATACACTACAATAGCGAGTAGGTACATCAGAAGGTTCTAATATAAGCATATTATGTAAAATCATTATTAATTGTTTCTTCTGATTTTGATCTTCAGTGACGTGAAGCACTATGGCTTTTATGGGCATAGCACCATGTTAAAACTTTTTAATTTTTTAAACTGATAATCAAAATGTTGGTATTCCTGTTAAACTAAAAAAGTATAAATAAATAGGTACTTTTCTAAAAAGTCTGTCACATTGGGTTCTCTCTTAACACATGAAATGTCAATGAAAATGTTCTGACGTATGTACGCTCTATTATATTATTACACATTTAATCTCTATACATTATAGTTTATTTTGTTGACTCATAAAGCTCTATCACTCCGAGCTATACAACATATTGTTCAATCAACACGGAAACAGTTTTATTGATGTAAAATAAAAAACAACGAAAATAAATGATCAATTAAAAATCTAAACTGTAAAATGTTTCGGAACGCAATTCTATTTTGATAAAGTGTAAATTAAAACAATACGTTTTTTTTAAAGTGATGTCGTACTAACTGCTCCTCGAATTCAATTGTATTCAGTTATTTGTAAAAATAAGCAAGTTAGAAATCGAAATGTAGGTAACTTTATTTTGTAATTCTCAAGTCTAAAACATAGTTTACCATTCCTAAAACCTTTTATTATATTGAAACCTAGATGTATATCTCAAATTAAAATATTAGTGGTGTTTATGAATTTCTGCCAATAATGATTAGTTTTATTTTGAATTTAAGTTACTTTCAAAGGTCTATAAAACATGAGAGCCTGTAAAGGTTTTTAATAAGTACTAAGAATATTTTAATCAAATCGACCAATTATTTCACATTAAATATAGTCATAGAATGTCAAAAATATAATAAAGTTATCTGCTATTCAACCTCATATAAGGTACCTTTTGTAAGTCAGTCTAAATTAATAGTGAAATGTGAAAACGTCACGGATTACAAAATAACGATAAACTTGGTCATTTTTACAAAAAAACTTTTCGAATTTGGCGAGCCCCCGGCACGAAATACCCTCAAATAGAATGGATTATGCAAATCACTTTAAACCGATACAAATACAATAAATCAAAGTTTTTTTAAGTCGAATTATGACTGTTTCATCTCATTAACGGTCAATATATTTTATATTTATTACGATTGAGACATATAAACGACACGCGTCGCATAATTATAATTAAAGAAAACGGAACGTTTTAATGGAATTTTGTTTTTGATATATTTTTTTGTTTAGTTGCGTAGGTTGACATAAATAAGAGGAGACATTATGGCGTTTAACAACAAAGTTCCTTTGAATTTCGTTTTGTATGCGGGGTGCCGAGTTCGTATTGTAAGTTCTATTGTCTTATATCGCCCGCTGGCTTGGTGTTTTTTTCGGCTGGAATTAGTGAGATTGTTGTTTAAGTAGTAATACTGCGGGGGGCAGGGGCTGGTTGTGATCCGTCATCCGCAGTGGAGCTACTGCGCGGTTTGAACCGAACCTTCAGTTTACGGAGGACATTCCGTTATCTTACACAGACATACAGGGTGAATACAAAGTTGAATTGCTTAGAAATATCTACACTAATATTATAAAGGGGAAATATTTTATTATTTGTTTGTTTGTTACAGAAAGGTTCCGAAATGACTGCACTGATTTTGATGAAACTTGGTATAAGTTTAATTGGGAGTAACAGTGTTTTATCCCGTTATCTCCATAGGTGATTCAGACTTAACCCGCGAGTTGCTGCTTATTTTAAATTAAAATACGTCGTTACTTACTTTGGTAAAACATTCTAAAAGTTTATTAGGTATATGTGTTACAAAACAAGAATTTATGAAATAGACAGTTTTATTAAATATTTCTCTTTAATTTTAATATGTTTTTATTTATTCTGTTATTTAAATATCATAATGATTATAACTAAAACAATATGAATATTCTATTGGATTGGGACCGGTCTGTTAGATGAATATGTTAATTCAAATAGCTGTTCAATATAGTATGTTTCAAAACAAAGCGGAAATTCTGTATCACACCTCATCGTAGGTACACGATCCAAACAGTCATAGGTATTATGTTAGCACTAATCGTACAACTAGTTAGTTAGACTGTTAAAATACCTATCCATATTGCAAAATGACGATATCGTTATTTTGCGTCAACGTCTTGATATTAAATAGACATGAAATTCAAATGCTTTTAGTAGCAAAACGCCTAGATTTAAAATTATCATAGTTACCTACTTAAAAGAAATGAGCGTTAACAAAAAAGCTATTTTCGAACTGACTTCGGAGTTCGAGCACAGTTCGAGCCCAGTGAATATTTCTCTCTGATTTTGAAACAGACCATCAATATCTATGACATTTCACATTGAATAGAGATGATAATTGTTTGTCCAAAATCAAATGCATATAAATGTGTGAGATAGCAGTATGATTAAATAATAATTGGGTCTGGAAGTATCTAAATACGGCTCGTAATTACTTGTTGATTGCTCGAATCAATTTTGTAAATTATAATCATTTGCGTATTTTTTAGATAAATTAAGTGAATATTTTAATTACTTCCCTACCTACGTGAACATTTGTGTAATTTTTAGGGTACCGTACATACTCGTTTCGTTAAAGAATGTCGGTGACTTTAGTGGAAAAAAATGAGAGATAGAACAAGGAGCAAAGTTGATGATAAAGAATCGGACGCAGCTCAAATGGAGTTCGATTTGTGTAGCGACACCAACTGTAATCGATCCTATTCAGGGCACTGTAGTGCCTGTAGTGGCTGTAGGTTTGTCCAGAGCTTATAACTACGACCCTCACAGCTTAGTAGACCACGTCCAGAAGAAACACCTCGCCCAATACGTATGGAGCTAACTAAGCTGCGGATTTTATCACTATGTTTTCTTTCACCGGGCTCATAAGTTTTTTGTAAGAAAAGTCCATTGGTGGAATCTACACTAATAAGTATTATAAAAAGATTTTTTTGTTTTCTTGTTTGTAGCGAATACCGATTTTGATGAAACTTAGTATGAGTATAATTTGATCTTTAGAAGTAGCATAGGTTTCTACTTACTTACTACATAACTTTTTATTAAAATATTTTCATGGCATCAAGGCTTGCTAATAGTTCTAGATATATTAGTATCCAGCATGCACTAACTCTCCATAAATAAATCACCCTATACATCGATGCGTCATTATGTCACATTGTATTATTGTCAGTTTGTAGTCGTATTGTCCGCACAGTGGCACGGTATGGTCGTGATGCTGTTGACAATTGTTTGTTGTATATTGTAGAACAAATAGTTTAGAACAACGCGCCGAGGAAGCTGCGGGGAGTGTTCCACGAACGATACTCGAAGATTGATCGCAGTTTCACTAAGACTGTGCTGTTTACTTTAATTTTTAGAGGAAGTTTTTATAGTTAGCTGAAAATTTTAGGTCATTTTTAGAAACTTTAATTCAGTATGTTTATCTATCTCTTTAAAACAAAGTCTACCCACTGAGTCTGTCTAAATGAACGCGATAATCTCAAAAACGACTAAACTGATTTTTACAGGGATTTCACTAATTGACGGAATGATGCATAAGGAAGGTTTATGTGTATTTTCATAAAGGTTTTGTGTGAATTGGCAAATTAAAATTAAAGGCACTAAAAAGAGAATTTAAAAAAAAGTGGTTCAATTCGATTCTTGTCTTAGAATGGAAAATGCAGCATGCGGCGGTATACATAGTATTTTGAACCTCCCTCTTTTGATTAATAAAAGTAGGTTAATGAGAAGTTTCTACATTTTCGTAGTAAGTATACGGAGGTCCTATTAGTATAAAAGTTTTAAAAATAAGTCGTGTTTCAGAGTTATTTTGATAAAGTTCGTAGACATGTAGTTCGTAGAAGTGCTACGAAAACCATATTTTATTTAAATACTGTCAAGATTTTGTTTTAAACATTAATTTTGGTTTTCAATATATTTTAAACAAATGTTTAATATTTTTTTCGTAAGAGTTAGGAATTGTGTTCCGCGTGAGGTAAATTAGAATAATAATAATTAGTAAGTAGCTCCTCAAAATTTAGTAAATTGGTTAATATCGAGCAGTGGTATCGACCCTTTAACTACTAGGCAGGGGTTGATGTAGCATCAGGTTATCAGTTCAGGAACTACCTTCTCATCAATCAAAACTCCTTAATTTTGGCGCTGTTCGTAATGAACTACTAGTAATATGTGATAATGTGTAGAAGAGTAAATGTAGATAAGTGCCCACACGCTGGCAATTTTGCTTCTTTCTCCTATGCTTTATTGCTTGACTCACGAGTCTCGAGTCCTGAACTAAAGTATAAAAATAATGAAGGAAGCAAACATTTATCTGCATAAATCTTCGATTTCTACATTGAACGGAGCTCCGTCTCCCGCGTCGATATGAATACAATACAAAAATCAATACAATTTCCGAAAACAATGTCACAATCGAAGTAAACCAAAACAAATTAAAGACTTACATTGTGCCGGAGCATTCTTGAAGAAATGTGACCATTCAGGGGCTCATAAAACTGTTGGAGCGAAACAAAAAATCTATAAATATATTGGGTGTTGTAAAATTTTAACACAAACATGGAAAAAGCGTAAAAATATTTATTGTGCTCTGTTCTTGTTGCGTTCATTTTGTTTTAGGGTTCCTTGTCTGTGTTGTAAATTACAATATTTGTAATACCTCGTAGTTTTACCCGGGTTTACTGGCAATACATAAATATATAGAGTTTCATTAGGTATATCATTAAGAGGAAAGGGTACCGGAGGCTCTTTCCATACAAACTATTACAAACGTAGTCGACTGTTTTCTCCCTGGATAATGACACTAGAGCAAATATTTTTGGTGCATTAAACTTATAATTGCCATGACCATGCCCCTATTTTTTGATTTTTAAAATTTTTAAATTTTTAATTTCTATGATAATTAGAAAATGAAAAAAACCAAAACATAAGGGCATGGTCATGGCAGTTATAGATTTTGTGGCACAAATATATTTGTGTTAGTGTCATTATCCAGGGAGGAAACAGTCGACTACGTTTGTATGGAGAGCGCGCAGGTACCCTTTCACCTTAATGTCTAGAATTTCAGAACCTATTAATTACAAACAAAACTCCAACAACAAATGGTTGTCTGTAAAGTTGGTTTACGGATGATAATTTTACGTGATAACGTCATAGGAAAACATTGATGCTTACCATAGCAACGGTGTTAGTTGCTAAACTCCACCTGAACGGCTGAACCGATTTGTATGATTTTTTTGTGTAATATTCGTGAGGTCTGCGTATCGAACAACATTCCGGTTTTTTTTTCATAATTGTTTGGTTACAAAATGTTGGGTCACAGAGCTGGCCGGGTAAAGAAAAAAAAACATTGCTGGAGCGTTGTAATGTTCCAAATTCAAAAACGCTCCTGCAATGGATTTCACTTTCTTTATCCGTAAATTCGATACTTCGCGTGTTCTTATATCGAAAATAATGCATGTTTGAGAAAAATATTTTATTAAAGATTTCCAAATACCTAGGTAGGTATTACCAATTTTTAATTACATTATTAGACTTATTTATGGTACCTTTCTTACTATGTAATAATCTACAGAACACTAAATTATAATTTAGTTGTAAACAAACAAGGTAGCAGTCAGTGGTCTAGTTGGGGCCAACATTTTTATGACAAAGCCCGAATATGGATAGTTTTACACCCCGAACGGACGCTCCTATTGTTAGACAAATGTACAGTCATACAACCTCTTTGTTCCTACTATTACATACTTAAACAATTGTAAAACAAATAATATGTTATTTATGGCAGGGGTTTAATTTATGAGAAAGAGTTGATTATCATTGTATGTGTTAAAATTATCATTGTTGATGTTTGGGCCATAAAAACAAAAGATAATGAATTATTTAAATATTAATTTATTAATCGTTTTTTAAATATAGGTACATTTAGTTGAGTTGAAACACTGGTGGTTTAATTCAACCATTAAATCAACGCGGCAGTATGCGTTAGTCGCGCGAGGCCGTAATTTGACGAGTGAAAATCGTGCGTCAAATTGACAATGGGTGGCGCGTGTGCCTTCTTGCTTTCTAACTCCGCGCCTTTTTTGTCGTAAAACTGGCACGAATTTTTTCGTTTCGGAAAATAATGAAAACCCAAAACTTTAATCTGTGAGTTATTAGGACGATGAGTGAAACGTGTGTTCAAAGTGTGTGTGTGTGTGTGTGATAAGTGAAATCAAGTGATATACTTTGGATGTGCAGAGACCGGCGCCGGCCATTTTCCACGCAGAGGCTTGGATGCCTTCAGGTAAGTCAACCCTCAACTATCCGCGTGTATCTGGCTCCTTTGAGCATATATACTTTGTTCATTTTATACCCTAGCAATGTGTACTTGTTAACTTTCTAGCTAAGTGAACTGATATTTTGAACCTATACACATTAAACATCACCCTTCTAAGATATCTCACATATTAGTACCGCACGAGGCTATCCGTACTGCGTATCCTCATTAAATAGCATAGACGCATTGACGTAGAATCGATAAGCGAAATTGTTGATCTATTTAATGATTGTAAAATGGCACTACTTGACCGGTTGGTAGTGACTCGGGAAGTTTCTTCTCCCCATGATACTACTGAGCCGTAATGTTCAACTTGACGTGTCTCACGTGTGACACGGTCAAATATACCTACTCATGAATATTTCTTACTAACTATAAAATTACACTAATTATCGACAAACTTACTCCGTCAGTGGCTTTTATGTCCTTATTTAACTAAGTTATTAACTTATTTTGTGTGGTGGACCCAGGGCCTTGATTCCGTAAGACAATAGAGTACCTACTGGTAGTAAACGTTTTTTTTTATGATGAGTTGTGATAAGTTTCTTCTGTCTTTTTCTCGTTTATTCCTAACTTGACCCGAAAACGTAACCCGGTTGCGGGTTAGTTTAGAACCGCAAAAGAAAATATTATTTTCATTCGAATGTTTATGTGTTTGTCACTTCTTCACGCAAAAACTACTGAACCGATTGCGATGAAACTTGGTATGGAGATGGCTAAAATCCTGGAAAACACATAAGTTTTTACTTTTCATCCTGATATTCCCGCGGATCCCATTCCATCGACTTTGGATTGGGAACACCATTTCGGGTCAGGTTCAGAAGAGGGTTACGTTCGGAACGAAAATAATCATTTTTTTGCAGTTCCTAACCTAACCCGTTACCGGGTTACGTTTTCTAATCAAGTTAGAAATAAATACTTTTCTCATTAGTGGACGCGTTCCGAAGACATCCTCACTTCGTTTTTAGGGTTCCGTACCGTATGGGGATATATTGCACCGACTGAGGAGCAATGCGAGTGTGGAGCCCCGTCGCAGTCCATGATGCACTTACTCCAATGCCCATTGTGCCCTAACACCTGCACATTGGAGGACCTGGTAGAGGCCAACGCTGCTGCAGTTGCAGTGGCTAGCTACTGGGCAGGAAAAATTTGACTGGTCGAACGCCACTGACTCGAAAAGAGAGAGGGTTCCGTACCTTAAAAAAGTAAAATAGGAATCCTTATAAGATCACTTTCTTGTCCGTCTGTTTGTTTGTCCGTGTGTCACCACCGATTTTCTCAGGAATGGGTAAACCTATCAAGTTGTAATTCATGCTAGATACTGAGGGTTACAGTCTTCATTAGGTGTATTAAAATCAAGGTCCTGAGTCAACACGATAAATATAGATAGGTATGGGTACCTAAGTTTATTATGATATTTCAATGTGATTTTATGAGAATGATTACAACTAAATAAATAATTTACTTTGACGTCAACATTTTTAACATCGTCTTAGAAATCTATCAGAAGAGTAGGTAATAATAAGTGCAAACTAAATGTAATGGAATTAGTAAGGGATGTGATAAAAGAAAATGTAGCTTATCTACCCTTAGGAAGGAGTTCCTTTTCACTTATCTGTAAGTTTATCACTTAAGATTTTCTCATTTGAGTTCTTTTAAATGACCATTAAATTGAAATACCACTTGTACTATTATTATATTACACTAAACTATTCCGTGATACTACACTAAACTGACCGATATCTAACAAATTATTACAATATAAAAACTATCTTATAGTTCAGAAGACTCTATCGAAACTTTCTAACGATATATCACGATATTGGTGCTTAATGATCATAAAAATAAATCAATAACCACCGGGTAATGATATCAAATATCTATAAGGAAACGAGAAAACATCTGAACGATTTTTCTATGTCTTTTGTGTACAGATATTTGTTTCTAATCTGGGTGTTTGTTTATGAATATTACGTATGTATTTACAAAAAAAAAGTATAGTATTCTATCCGTTGTCGAGTCAAGTAGTCAAGTCACTATATCTTTTGTTTCCATTTTGTTCGTCTCTTTTTCCGTTTCGTTCGATTGCCGTTTGTTAATCAAATAACCTCATAGTTGAGTAGTTGGGATTTCTTTTCCTTTTGGACTAACTAGTTTGATTAGCAGGAAGGTATTAACAAAAGCCTCGTTACTTAGCTTGGGGTTAGATGGCGCTGTGTACAGTACAATGTCCTGCGATGTTTATGTTCCCTCTATTCAACTTTATAATTTATAATGTCTTTACCATGGGGTTATTATAGCCTGGCCTAATGATGTCGTCGAATTAAATAATTACTGACATCTCATTTTGTTTGGTATCCGACGTAGCGGCGCGGCGCAGGCGCGGGGCGGTGCCTGCGCATCGAATCTTGATCTATATGGGATCACGATATATAGGGTACCGGAACTAAACGGCTCGAAGGTTTGGTTAATAAAGATTTATGTAGGTATACATACTAAAACTAAAAATGTCTATTAAGTAGGTACCTAGTAGTACCTAATGTTAACTTAATAGAATTTTTTTTTTGTTCCGGGTGGGGTAGAATTCACTACCTCCGCTTCATCGGTTCCTGTTCCTACCAAAAGCCTGGTTATGGTTTTCGAATTTCTTCAGGTCAAGTCCGGGATGCTTAAAACAGTTTTTGACTAGCTGTATCATCTGGCATTATTCTAAGTTTGGTATATATTGACAATAACCATGGTATTTCTCCAAACCAATCAATCTTTTGACGTAAAATGTCACTGAAACTATTGGCTACATCCTGTTAATTGGCAAACAGTATCCCTAATCAAACAACTGACGCTAAATACTGGTCAAATTCTCACCACCTGTTCTCTCTCCAATGCTGACCCATCTCACGCAGCTACTTAAATAAAAAATTGGTTGACAAATAAACTCTTACTCTTTAGGGATTTTTAAATGTAAACACCAGTATTTACCAAAAAATCCACTGCTAATAATGGTTCAGGAAATGTCCTGAGTTCCTAAGTTCCTGAAATTCATCCATTTTTCTTTCTCTTTTATTTTGTGAAAAAATATATTTTGCCAAGTACCTACCTTAAAAGGATTACAGGACTTTTATTAACACAATGTATAATAATCAGCCATGACCAGCACCATATTCCTGACATCCCGAGGCAGGTACTGCTGGTACTGGTACGAGCACCTGTTGACACGAGGAGGATGGCTGGATGTAATTGATGAGCATCGCTCCCGACCCCCGCTGGCCATAGCGGCTGGTCGAAGGTAGGGGTTACACCGGGTTTTTTAAAGTATTAAAATTCAAATACCCAAAAGTACAAATTGTTAAGACAAAGTTGTGTATGCCTATTATTCGTAAATACACTTGAACATAGTTTCAGTAATGTTTTATCTCTATTGTACTGTTTTATACTTAATAAATAAGGGTATTAATCTTCTTTCAATACTGCTTGTAATATGACGACGTTTATTTTCCATTTTATTATATCCAGCATATATTAGCGAGAAAATCAGTCACAATATTATAAATGTGGGACGAATTGAGAATTGGTTTTAAAATGGGATGTATTTAGACAATGGCATGAATTTTGGAGCCGAATTGGGACTACAACTACAAAAAACATAGACTCGAAACATTGATCACATAGATAGATTACAATAGGTAGGTTTGTACAGTAGATGTTTGTATCTTTTATAGATTAAATTATATATTTTTTATTCAAATTGACATCACTGTCCTGATTAACAAAAATAAATTATATTTTCCAATTTAAAAACTCGCTTACATGCCACAACTTGTACCCAACGACACGACATACCAAACACCAAAGCATCTAATACCGCTCGCCGGCTCTCAGCTTGCCAAAATAAAACATTAATATTATAACAACGTAATAAATGCTGCGCCCGCGCCCGTCGCGCCGCGTCGCGCCGCCCGCGCCCATCCACCTGCCCAAATGGGAACTCTTCTTTATTTTAACTATAATTTTATATATTTATAGTCTGTAAAAGGTCATAGATTTAGGCTTCATAATGTTCAGCTGATGATTTCCAACATCATAGATCATAGAAATTAAGTACTTACGGGATCAAGTCTTACATAATAATCTGGGTAAATGTGCTTATAAGCGATCAATCTACACTAATATTAAAAAAAGAGCTAGGAAATATTATTTTGTTTGTTTTTATGTTTTAACGAATAGGCTTTGAAACTACTGACCGATTTTGATGAAACTTGGAAACTTTTATGATTGGAAATTACATATAAACTTTTTATATATTATATTATATATTTTTCTATACTTTTTATCTTCATATTTCCACGGGATCAGGAGTTACGCGAGTGAAACAGCTGAGCGCTGCTAGTAACAAATAAACTGAAAATATGCAATGTCAGAGTTTGAAAATAAATAAACAGACACATTGTAAGCCTATGTTTATTAGGTAGGTATCTATACTAAAAGAAATCGATCCTCGTAACCCTCTACGAAATTAAACAGCTTGCTAAAAACGTTCCAAACAACATTTCCCTCACAACAACATTTCCCTCACAACAACAAACCAAACCCTCCGTAACTCCAGATACATATCTTAGAAACACGTTACAATTGTTAACGTCTGTATTTGTATAATAAATACTGTTTACACAAGACAAACTTACAATATACACTTTATATCACCTCTATATCAAAGCTTATAAAGCTTAGATTTAAGTTTTGAAGAAGTTGTTAGTTAACAGGCGTCCCGCAGCGCAAGTTTCATTGCATTGTGTCGGTAATTCTGCTCTTGAGCTCATGTCGCCGTATGAACTGGGGTTTTGTAACTCATTACTCGATCAAAAGAGGGTAATTGGTTGACTTTCTTTCCCTCTTTTTAATGCTGGCTTCGATTATTTGAAATGGCTTTTGTTAACTGTTTTTAATAAGCGTTTGATGTTATAGGGTTTTGAAGAGAATCTAGGTACCTATAACCCTTGCATTTGTCAAATTGAGTATATGGTATGTGGTGATAAATTGTACAAATACGCTGAGAATGTGCGCGTGAAGGCAAGTAGCTGCGATTGGTCTACAATTAAGAATAATTTATACTTAATTTGTTATGCGTATAAATAAAGTCTACATAGTTTGTTAAAATGTTATTCTACGACTTTTGAAAATTGGTATGATTTTCCGGTTATGTTGTTACTAAACGGAGAGGTTTTCACTAATTTTATGTTTATTCATCTGTTCTAAGTCTGAAACTATCTTTATTTTAATGAGCCAGCTGATTTTGAAACCTCGAATTTTCGAATTATAATTTCAAAAAGTTATGGACCAAAAGTTATTTGTTAAGATGCACTTAAAATGCTCTCAATCGCTTTCTTCGTTAATTATCATAACCCTGTAGCCCCTGTAGGTAGAGTTTGACTCTCTGTTGAGATTTACTTTGTGGAATCAAAGGTAGGTTGAGGAGGTACTCTGTTGGGTCGGGAGTCGGAACACTGGGAGTTACATTATAAGTTATCGTAGTTGAAGCTCCGACTACCTATATCCTAGCTGGTGTCTATTGTCCATGTAATGTAAACGTACTCTTTGTCTCCTGAGTTATTGCTCATTATTATCCACCTCCCAGCCAATAAATGTCAAAAAATAATGCTCTCTCCTAAAACTTCGGTGACACCCGAAAATTAATGACGCCCATAAATATTTTAATGGCAATACACGATTTTAAAGTTTTACTCAGTCTTCTCCCAGGTTTGTATTTATATAATAAACAGTCGAATTGCTTCGTCGATTTTATTGTATTTTTAAGCGTACGTAATAAAGTTGCCATGTTCCTTATCGTATGTGACAATCGTGGGGTATAAATTAAGCTAAAATTTTATGTGGTTATTTTATCACTTGTTGCTAATAAAACGGGACGTTAAAACCCGGGTGGATCAACAAGTGTTTGTTTCAGTTTTAGTGAAGTTATATTTAGGTAGCGGTAATAATATTTATGTTGTGAGTTTTGTTTGTTTTGTCGTTGTTTGTTTGTTTGCTATTTTTTGTGGCATTTAATTCTTAGGAAAGTTATATTTAGTTTCTTTTTCATAGAGCTCTTTGTCGTTCCCATACCGAGTCTTTTTTTATAATAATAAGTCAAATTATCAATTAATAGCTGCAGCTATAACGGTATTACCCGTGATTGCATATTTTCGTCAATTATCCCAATTTCTACTTGTTAGGTGTGATTTTAACGCTATATAAACATAAATCAATAGGTTAAGTAGTATTTAATTCTATATACAGCGGTCAAGACAGACAATCAATTTTTAAGAGTTTTAAAGTATTTTTTTATATTATTTAAGCCCTTGTGTAGGGTCCTTGGTCTAGCCTTGGTCTAGCATCATGCTGAGGATGACCCTCTTTCTGGCCGTTGTATACTACATTTCTATCTTTTTAGATTTATCATCTTTTATGTTCATGTGATTTCGTTTTAAGTGTAGGTACAGTCTAGGAATTAAAATTTGATTTATTTATTTCTGTTGCTTCTATGTAGTGTAGGTATAGGTAACCTACAGACGTTTGCACTTTCTTCTTTTATTATAAGTATAAAGATTAAATTCAATTAACAAGCAAGTTAGGAGGAAACGTTTGTGTTTTAACGACTCTTGTAATTGATATGGCTGCTTCTATTCAATATGGACATATATACCTTTATTTTATTAGTAATAAAACTTTTATTAGACCGATATGTTTATCTCGAAATAATTTTAATTGCGGCCCACCGCGTATTAATCCATGTTTTACGAGTGTTTTAGCTTAGTTCGGTCAATAAATGGTGACGTATACGAGCTCAACTATAATACGACTATAGGATAGATCGAGTAATTGACCGCACTGTGTCTTAATCACAGCACTTCGACATTCTCGTTTGTTAGACTGGTGTTAAGCAGGTACAGTACACCTATAACTTCTTTAAAAATGTAACAAAAACACTCTAAATTCAAAGAAAAAAAAGTATTTCTTAAAAATTACACAGCTAAAAGTGAAAATGTGATATTATTTTTTTTTAGTTTACCATCTCTAGAAAATAATTTCCTCACTATGAAAACGTTTAAAATAAAAGAGAAGGACGTAAATTTCATGTAAACTTTTTAAACTCACACGATTTTAATTCATATTAATTATTTTCCCGGGTTTTAATCGCGTATTTTTTAATTTTATTTCTCTTACCTCGACGTTTCGACTATGTTACAATAGTCATGGTCGCGAGGAGACTGGAGCAAGCGGCGAGCGTTGTCCTGCTGAATTTCATGTAGGTACCTACTTATAACTGTTTACTCATGGTTTAATAGAGGAAGTAATCATTTCAATTACTAGCTTCATAATTTCCAGTAATAGCCATTCTAAGAAAATCTTAGACGATACTTAGTAATGTTGACGTCACACGGTATGCGCAACCGGTCAGTATGCATCGGCAGATGTAGCGGCGCGTGCTCCTCCGACTTCCTCTGATCTTTGACTCGAGCAATTGCCACCAGCTGCCTTCTTGACACAAGACCTGTTCAATTGGGGCAATCATTCCCCCAGCGCAGGAGCGCGCGGCGGCGCGGCGCGGTCGCGGGCTGCGGGGGCGGACGACGGACCAATCTTCGCTACACAGGATTACTTGCATATACAACCCACAATACTGCATCCGCTATAGCTCCTATCTTGTTAGTTGTAAAGTTGGGATTCCTTTGAAGGAATGAAGGGATAAGTTAGTGAGGAAATATGTTACTCAATCCCATATTGTCACGAGGATATGAATTGAAGTGGTTCGCGATCAACTAGGTGTTTCCGCCTCACTGTTTACGTCTCACTGCTTTGTTTAGACTCTTCTTGGTTTAATCTCAACTATTCAAACTTTTTCTTGTTTATTGATCTATTTTCTTCTTCGTCTTAAAATGTCATTCAGTTGTAATGACGTAATGACATCGCATCGGCTGGCATTGAGCGTCTCGGGGGAACGAAAATGAGTGCCAATCGCAAAAATGTTGACGTAAATTATAAAGTTACAAAAAATTCCAAAAAAATGGGTGAAACAACACTAAATTTCAATAAAAAATATCGTAAGTCCAGAGGTAGTAATCAAGACATAAATGCCGATATCCCACAGCGGCTGTCCGTTGATAAATTGCGAAATCAAACAATGAACCTTCAGGAGAAGCCACCACCCCCCCACAGGGACTTCGGTGCATATTTCCTAGCTTCTATGAAAGGGAAAGATCCCACCTTTGCGGTAACTTCCCATTTCTTACCAACATCTATTCGAACTGTAAAACGTGTGATCTCGACTTACCCAGTCACGCAGCTGCGATGGAATCCTTACGTGGACACATCACCAACGGAGGAGGACGACTCTGATGGAAGCTATAAATGCAAATGTAGAAAGTGTACTATGAAGAGCTGCCCTTCTCGATTTTCCCCGAATTCACCTCCAAGGATGAGATCGGGGTTCAAAGACAATATCACGAGATTTACTGATCAGTCCACGATGACGCTGAAGCTAGCAGACACTGGCATCGGAAGCACGCCGCGTACCTCGTCGACACGCATCTCCGAGATGTCCGCCAACACATCCGACATAGCCGTCAGGGACACGCACGCCACCATGCGGATACATCACCTTTATTCAGCTGATAAAAGCCCCACTCCTATATTAAAGCGACATCGAACTACATCAGAGGAAATTCCTTGTAGTTCCAAGTATTGTGATGATGTTGAATATTCTCATGAACCTGAGCGTGATTTCGAAGGTCATTATGAACCATCCAGAGTTAATTCGATCAAATCATTTTTTAAATGTAAGAAGAAATCAAAGCATGGCAATAATAGAAGTAGAGTAGTATACAATGAGGGTATTGACTATTTGCCACCGTGCCACCAGCCGTATCTACCATATCCTGTGAGGGTTCCTTGTCTTCCAAACGTTATGAATAATCAGAGCAGGATGTCAGTCAGAAGCAGATGTAACTCTGATGATGGAGATATCCACATACCACACTGCCACAGGAATGACTCGAGATATCATACGCACTGTAAGAACCCGCAGACCAAGCCGAGGTATGTCTACGATGGTGAAGACGTTCGACACATGGTCATGACTCCTGAAGTACGGTCGAATGTGTTCACCAGTAGACCGATCAGCTTCTACCAGGTGCCTACCATCAGGCTGCCGAGGAAGATGCTCACATCGGACAGAGATATAGAAGAATACTACGGAAACCGTCTAAATTTCTACACACCGGCACTTTCTAGACATTGAGAGAGGTAATTTTTAAGTGTAGTACATGCTTAAATAACATATCTCAAATACACTACACAGACTACTAGATACATTTATTTATTTCGTTCTTCCTTGATCAAGAGACACAATCTTAAATATGTATTAGCGGGTTTCAAGTCTGTAGTACGCCTTATGAACTTTCTTCAAACCACATTTATATAATAGAAACGTTGCTTATGGTGTTTTTAGGTGAGTACCTTTTTGAGAAATCATCTAGATTTGTAAGTACCAATTTCCATATAAAACCCATGACACACACAACAAAGGCTTATACTCTCGGTAAGCAGCTAAGCTAATGAACAATTGTTCAATAACTTGGGCTTTTAAATTGACATGTTATGTATACTTGACTTTGGTAGCTATTCAATGAATGTTTAACTCTTTGTTAATTAGTAACAAGATGTTAAGAGCAGCTGGATATGGCAAGAGACGAGGGCGTGAGGTCACCAGCTGCGAAGAAAGCATCCTTGATTGAATAATCCACATGCATTTGGCACACACTCAATTTCCAGGGGTACACAACATTAATGAATGTCACCTACAATTTCTTCAAACGAAAAAGTGCGGCAATAACGTCCTCCCTATATATATAAAATTCTCGTGTCGTGGTGTTAGTTGCCAAAATCCAAAAAAAATTTTTGTGTAAATTCGTTAGGTCTGAGAATCAAACATTACATTTTTTATTTTTTTCCTCTATTTTTCCTTTATATATATTTTTTGTATATGGCAAAACAACGTTTGCCGGGACAGCTAGTTTGTTATAAAATACTGGGATTCAAACGTAATACATAATAGTACGAACGTGCGTGTGTGCGTTGAAAAGCGGCATTATTGAATAAATATTTAAGGCAAGTATTTTAAAACAACTCATACTGAACAGTCACAAACAGTGTGCAGCGTGAGTTATTTAAGTGCTTTATGAAAATAACCATTTTCCATTAACCATTATAATCTTATACAAAAACTATTTTACTAACATTTACTTATTTTATTTTATTTATTTCAGACAGTCTACGACTAAACTTATCAAATAGACTAGGATATAAAAACAGAAAACCAATTACTAAAAAAAACCGACTAAAATCTATATAAATAAAAATGAATCGCAAAATGTGTTGGTAAGCGCATAACTCAACAACGCCTGGACCAATTTGGCCAATTCTTTTTTTAGAATATTCCATAAGTTACGAGGATGGTTCTTACGGAGAGAAAAATTTAAATAATTGCCTGAAAATGTCTAAAAACAACACTTTTCTATACTCCATACCATACAAACGATTCGTAATAATACAAGTCAATAAGAACTTTAATACCATAACATAAAGTTCAAGTTTTAATGGAGAGGTGCCGGGAAGGCAAAACAATTGAGTGACGTATAAATATTGATGTCAAACGTGTCGCGGTGTTTAGTTGCCAAACTACACCTAAACGGCTAAACCGATTTGTATGATTTTTAACCCCCGACGCAAAAACGACGGGGTGTTATAAGTTTGACGTGTCTGTGTGTGTGTGTGTGTCTGTCTGTGGCATCGTAGCTTCCCGAACGGCTGAACCGATTTTGATTTAGTTTTTTTTATATGGCAAAACAACGTTTGCCCGGGACAGCTAGTAAAATATAAAATAAAATAAAATGTAAGTAAACAAACAGATAGTTAGAAAATAAAAATTGAACGCAAGAAGGAAATCACATAGAAAATAATAAAATGAATAAGCGTAACTAACGTCCGTGATTCAGGTCCGTATTAATAAACCGAACTCAATATCGATTTCAATCTTGAGTTTGCTCTTGAGTTGTTGCGCTGATTAATAAACCTATCTTAAGACGCGATTAAAGAGCGACGTATCACTTGAGTAATACCGTAATAATAAATCAAACTCAGCTTTCAAGATATGTCTCAAGATGTAGTTTCGTGAACTCAAGTCTGATTGCAGGTCATACATGACTAAAGTTAAAGGGCATTGCAGTGAACAAATAAAGTCATCACACCAAACCTTTAAAACGTCTCGGAATAATTAACTAATAGTAAAATCTTACATTTTGTAAAATATTTTCACATTAAAAACAAGTTGACAGTAAAATATGACGAAACTACCTACCATAGGGTAAAAACAGACCATTTAAGGTAAGAACATAGCGCTACTGTCATTCAAGGTCGCTCTCAAGATCAGTCTCAAATCTCAGGAACGATATCAGCTTGGTTAAAACTTGAGTTTTATCTATTAATTAACGCCTAACTTAAGATAGTGACCACATCTCAAGACTCACTCGATTGATACGCACTCAAGATCGATATTGAGAGCGATTTATTAATACGGGCCTCAGAGACTGAGAGATTAGATTTCTCTTCTAGATTTATTTGCACAGAAGTGGGACTTATATTTTTTTTCTATAAAATGTTGTTAACCTATGTCTCGCGAGGGTCAGTGGGCACGCGTCGCGTCGCCTGCGCATCGCAATCCGCACACTTGATACACTTGTTTGTTTTAACTCATATATCCTTTTACTGAACCATACGCTACTTTTTCATAAAAGAACAATCCCTAAATGCGAGATCTGATTTAAGAAATTCAGATAAAAGAATAATAATTTAAATATTTTTAAGTACTTATTTTCGTTGTTTTATTTTGTATACTATACCTACTTTCTTAAACAAATCTATCGAGTGGTGTTGATAGTACTCACCTTAATTGTTTTTTTTTGACGCGATAACGTCTAATAAATTGATGGAACACCTGCATTCACAAAAAAGTGTCTGACGAGTGTCTGACAAAATTATTATGTGTGACGAAATATTGCGTCCATTCCCGTTAGGAAACAGAGTATTTAATAGTAATATCGCTCATCTGGTCTTGTGTTATGGTGACGAGTGACGAATAGAAGAACTAAATATAATTTAAAAAAATAAAGGAATTAAAAAAAAATAATTAGCATTGCTCTTACGGTGAAGGAAAACATCATGAAACCAGCAACATAGTTGGCTCCAGATGTATCAAATTGATGAGTTATTTCCTCTGGACATGGTTGATTAAGTTGAGAGAGTGGTGTAAGTGCTAGGAATGCCAACTCCTTCTAATACATGTCCTGGCCGCTAAAGCGCCTTAAATGGTATGGATTAAAGTTAAGGACCAATATTTTTATTATTATAACAAATCTTCTTTATAGAATTTACAAACAAACTGTTAACGTAGGTACTTAACCGTTCTGTCTAAACACATTTGCACGTTGCTTCTTTATATCCACAACACATATTTTAACCATTGTTATTAAAATAAATTAAATGTAATTAAAATTATCCAGAAATTCACACAAATTAAAATAAATTTATAATAACTTTAATAAACTATTCCAAATTGAACACAAAAAATAAGCAGGTGTGCATAACTTAAAAATAAAAATATGAACATTATAATCAAATTTTATTAGTTCTACAAAAACTTAATATTAAGTCTTAATTACTTTTATAGTGGGTATAATGAAATTATGTAGATGTTGTTCGATAAGGGGATGATATCGGTCATATAGGGGATGATTTTGGACGTCAGATTATGACGCCTTGTGGGCCGTTTCTGTATATTACATCAATAAGATTTGTAGGGTGACCAATTGGAAGGTTCATTCCATCAGGTTAGACATAATAAATGACAACCGCTGGGGAGTAAAGGTTCTCGAGTGGCGGCCGCGATGCAACGCGAAACGGAGTGTTGGGAGACCAGCTGCCCGGTGGACCGACGACATTGTGGCGGTCGCGGGTAGTCGGTGGATGGAAGCGGCTCAGCACCGCTGTTTGTGTCGTCGTATGTCCAGAAGGGAACGTGTATGGGCTGATATATGATAATGATGATACTTTGCCACAATTATTATTGTCTTCTGACAGTACCGACGGGCGTCACACACGTTGGGCCAAAGTCTCCCATTTCACGCAATCTTAAGATTAGGCCATTTAGATGACCATTTGATTAATTTTTTTTAAGAAAATATAGATTAAGACTTCTGCAAATGAAATAATCAAAGTCACAACAACCAAAAACAAACAATCACAAACCATTAACAGAATCCGTTTGTCGGCTCTTTGTGGTAATTTTTAAATATTTTCATAAATTGTCTATTTTAAGTTGAAATCGATATTGTATTTTATTTGTAAAGAAACGTAAGATGTTAGGATGAAACTCTGGATAAAATATCCCTAACACCATTGACTAACATGGTAGCCCTACTCCTACCACCGGAATTCACTGTGACGCACCGTGACGCCCTCCCCAATCCATCACGACGGACGGTCAGACACGCGAATTTATTCTATATAGGTTGGTATGTTATTGGTTTTAGAGGTGGATTGCGTTATTTTGGGTGTAAATTAGAAAAAATCGAAAAGCGGTTATTTTCGGTGGTATTATTTCTGCACTTGCTACTTGTTATGCGGCAACAACAATTCAGTTATCACCAGGTGAGATAAGGGTCAAAAGCTAGTCTAAAACCATATTATCCCTAATAATCATAAAGGTATATGGGTCATTCCATGAAAAACGCTACCACACCAATAATTTTAAACTTGTCTTTTTTAACATAATTAGTCACTTAAGTAAGCCTATAAACATTAAATCATATGAATTGAGTGAAAATTTTACTAAAAACAAATATTTAACTACTTTTTTCTCATGTTGAAGTATGAGAAAATATTCACCTGGTAGTTGAAGTTTTTAGAGACAAAATGGCAACTCTCAAAAACTAAATTAGACGTTAGCTATCGGAGCTAACTTTACGCCATTCTAAGAAGAGAATCGTAAACTTCGTGTGGACGTAAAAAAATTAGGTAATTTTGTAATTTTTACTTTGTTTATAGTACATTTTTAAAAGGGACATCGCCTGTTACGCCCGTTACGAAAATAAGGGAAAAGTAATATCTGTAGCCAACCTATTGCACTGACAGCAAAGCGGTTTTGGGAAAGTAAGGCTATGTTTCTTAACAAACTACCTGTGTCTGAGTTTTTATTCTAGGCTTTATAAATTATGATATTTTCGTGAATCTAATTGTGTTACACCCGTTACGTAACGGGTGTAACACAGTTCTTATGATGCTTTTTGGGTACTAAATAAATAGATTTTAAAGAAATTTAAATATACTACAGTTTCTACATCATTATATTTTGAAATGCAATGAAAATTTATAGCTTTTCTCATCATTTTCGGATTTTCATATTTACGTGTTACGCCCGTTACACATAAATATTTACAAATATTTAA
This sequence comes from Idaea aversata, assembly GCA_907269075.1. NCBI lineage: Eukaryota > Metazoa > Arthropoda > Insecta > Lepidoptera > Geometridae > Idaea > Idaea aversata. Next base: position 487,662 of record OU026088.1, read on the forward strand.
AACACCATCATCATTTAAATATACCCTTGCATCATTACGTTTTCATTTTTTAAAGAAAATATAAAGATATTTCACAAAACTTTGGTTTTTACGTGTTCTTGTTACGCCCGGTACAAAGGCTGTTGCACACGAATTTTTAGTTATTTTGCAAAATATCGGTTGCATTTCATTATTATACTACTATTTCTTCATCAATTATTAAATTTAAAAAAAAATGAATGGTTTGTCATAAATCTTTGTTCTCAATTCGTACGTGTTACGCCCGTTACAAAAGCCTGTTACACCCGTTACGCACAAATACTGGCATAATTTTTAAAATATTAGCTGTTTTTTTCTATATAACTATTGCAGATTGTAGGTCATTTATTTGGCTTTAACCTTACATTCTTTGTTTTGAATAAAACATGGGAAATTCGTAGAGTTTTGCAATAATGTCGGGACATCTGGAATAGAGTGCCAAAATCAGGTTACGCCCGTTACGCTACTTAAGGCCGATTTACTTGAAATCTACAAGATTTCAAAGAAATTCAAATTCTTTTTCAAATAATACAGACTAAAAGGCGTCTGATGAAGTCATAAAATGTATATGTTCCCATTAAGAAACATCGTCAAATCACTAGTTGAAAGAGTACGACCTGTTACACCCGTTACATGGAATGACCCATAATATTGTAGATTAAGTACCGAAACAAAAAAAAGTAATTTCAGTTTAAACTTTTATATACCCTAACTTGTTCGGTTGTGGGTTTAGTATATTATGGTGTTGTCAATTGTTTTTAATTAGTTCAGCTAACGCTGTTCAATAAGTAGTTTTAACTACATTTCGAATTACCTTATTTAAAGATATTGTTCCATTCAATCTAACCTCAACTAAGCAAAATATCAGCTACTTAACTATTAATAATTGACTCTCATCTGATAACTATTCACCATTAATTACATTACCCAATTATAATAAACAAATTAAATAATAGTTCTTATTGCCCAACAAATACAACCTGACAAAAGTCGCTTTGAATTTTAGCGAGGGCGCTAGCTTCCTTACGAAACTAACCATTCAACCGAATTTGAATCTAATGCCATACGCTAGTAAATTAGTTCCTTTTTCCGCCACATTTATAAAGATTTTTGTCAGGCAGTAGGTGTGTTTGTTTTATTGGTCGGCGCATATCAAAAGATGTCAAAATGCTGACAGATCAAGCCGTTTGAAGTGCGCCGGCGCAGCCAGGGGCGCGCAGCCCGCGGCTCGTCGTAGCCATAATATGGAAATCAGAAGGTAGTTTAGATGACTGTTTGTCACGGTTGTTAGATCTGTATCTAACGTGATGTATTATCATTTTACTTTTTTGAAATAATATAAGGGTGAATTTTTATGGTTTTTGTAAATAAGAAAGTAACTACGTAGTTTAAACGCTACCCATTTGTTGTTTACAAAACCTTGCTATAACTTTTTTAAATAAACGACTGATAGAACTTGTACTATTCTGAACCCCTGATTCTGGTTGTCGAATCAATCAAATTTATCATCGGTGTGTTGTTATATCGACTGATCGGATGTACCACAATCTTACGACAAATTCATAAGCTGTAGTATCGCTGAATACCGCTGAGTATCGTTGTATTTGACGAGCTCTGTGGAGCAGTAGGGCGGGGTTCCTTTTCCGCTGTCGAATAAGTATATTTATTGTGTACAGATTTTTGGTTTTTATAAATAAATTTTGTTGTGTTGTGCTTATAGTAATGCGGATAGAGTATTTTGGATTCAAAATTGGAGCGCGTTGACGTCTTTTCTATGAAAAGCTAGATCAAAAAATTCGCTGAAATTATTCTTGTCATTTTGTACCAGGTAACCACACGGTTTTTCCGTGTGTAAGTACCTAAGTCACGTTTCCTGGAAATATCATGATAAAAAGCCAATTTGTTAGTCTAAAGTTCCAGCTATTTACATACAAAGTTCCATTGGAATCAGTGTAATATTTTTTGCGTGAAGAAGTAACAAACAAATTCAAATGCAGGTACACAATCTTTCGCCTTCAAAATACATATTTTAAAATTAAAATAGAATAATATTGAGTTAAGTCTGGTTTGGTTACCACATCATCCTTAAAAACTGTTTTCATCCTCAAGTATCAGTTACAAACAGCAAAAAGATCGAAACCAAAAAATGGGCAAACAATGTATACTTTTTTCAGCGAGTGGACTCTGTCACATGATTGGTTTTGCCAGTAATATTCTACAGACGCCGCCGGCTTTCATCTCACCGCCCATCTTGGAGACAAATATAATATAATAATCTGTATATTAACTGAATTAGGTTCGAATTGGATTGTAGATTTGAGATCGAAGGCATTTAATATCTATATTAATGTGGCCAAGCTCCGTCGATCGATGATAACTAATTATTAGAAACATTTCATTGAACGACCGACCTTTAGGTTCATTTCCGTTGAAAATTAAACCTTATTCCTTTGTGTAACGGCTTATAGATTTTACGTGATTGGTCTGAGATAATCTATATTGTTATTTGCTTATCGTTAGTTACCTGAGAGTTTGGAAAGATTAGAGATGGCTGAGGTTGAGAAGTTATTTGTTTGCAAAATAATCGCTGGTTTAGAATATTGGTTGAGACAGCGTCAACAAAGATTAATATTACAATTCTTAGAAAAGTATTTTAATAATTTGTAAGTTTTTATTTTGATAAGATAATTTTTTAACTAACAACATGCCAATACTTATAAAAATTTGAAACAGTAAGTTTGGATTTTTTAAAGGAAAGACATATTTTGAACCTATATTTTGATAATACTTTAAGAACGACTAACTTACTATTACGTTAGTAAGTTAGTCGTTCTAGGCTTCTTATTCTCAGGAAATTGAGACTTACGAGAGCGAAACCGTTGATTTAACTAAAATAGATATAAGTAACTCTAGCAGGGCCCTGTGGTTTTACCCACTGATCCCGTGGAAATATCTGTATAAAAAGTAGCCTATATTATTCCCAATCAATTTATGTATTCACATATCATGCTTTCTATTTTTTTTGCATGCTATTCGTCAAAAACAAAAAATATATGTAAGCGTAACATCAGGGTTTTGCCATGATTATTTTTACCTTAAATGGTATATATTTTGTTTTGAGCTCGATATTTCGATGTCGAAAACATGGTAAATATGATCCCGTTTTAAATTAATAACTTTAATAGTGTAACTTTATAATATTAGTGTAGGTATTTTGTGTATTATAATAATGATTTAAATATGAATGTTAATAGTTCTATGGAATGATGATTGGATCAGTACTGTTTGTATAACATCGAGATCACGACGACTCTCACTACTGACAAACAACGTACTCTAATGGAATACTTCTTGATAGATGGGTAGATGGTTAGGTACTCATTTATTTTTATATTTTTTACTAAATACAACCACGCCTAGAAAGCTTCTATTTTTATTTCAGTCAAGATAACTTTTAATCAACGGTCTTCAGACCATTAAAAAAGGCTTCAAAATAATCTCTATGGACTTTTTCATGTTGATGATGTTTAGAATTTAAAATGATACAATTCTCAAATCTCCTTAAGCCAGATTCGTAACAACGTTACGTAATTATACGAAAAAGTATTCGTTACTAGAGTTTTGTAACCAGCTACAGATCTTGTTGTTTATCTGGAGTCAGATTGAACATTTTAAGATATCCCTTGAAATTCGATAAAATTCATAGACATCTTTAAAAGTTTATTTATTTTACCATTCACTTTTTGCAGTGTGCCATCTATTGAGGTCTATACAGGGTGATATTTTTACGTGGGCCTTCAGGGCTAAATCCTAAACTATAAGAGATAGTGAGAAATGCTGAAAAGAGTTGCGTGCCCGATTTCGACAAAAACTACCACTACATCATTCGATTTTTGAAAAAGTCCATACCCCCGCTAGGAATCAAACCTGTTGATTTTGCAAAAATACCAATGGATAGTCTTGCTCATAAAGAGCAATTTTTGGAAACAAACATAGTACCTAAGGCAAATCAAAGGAAATAGCTATTATTAGTCTTCTGCAATTTTCATACTACTTTTCCGTGAAAAAAAAGTCAGCAACACAACTGATTATTTATTTTTTGCAAAATCAACAGGTTCGATTCCTGGCTAGAGTAATGACTTTTATAAAAAATCTAATTATGCAGTTTTAGTTTTTGTCAATATCGGGCACGCAACTCCTTTCAGCATTTATCGCTATATCTCCTATAGTTTAGGATATAAACCCTAAGACCCACGTAAAAAATCACCCTGTATAGTGAAACTATAGTTGTCCAGAATCCCTTGACAACTAACTCTGCTCTGAGTTAATAAGCTATAACTCTGGAGTGCGCAAGAGTCCCCGGTAATGTGATTGTGATGTGAGTGCATCGAAGCGCGGGTCCCTCAAAGATTAGCCGGAGACTGATCCACGTGGCTCGACACCGGCTAAAACAGTTTCCATGTTCCACTCACGCGCATCTAAACTCTACAGCTTTTTGTCAAATGTCCGGTTGATAAGTCTGCGAAGTTTTATGTATTTTATTTTTAAAACTGTTATGGTACGAAGCGTAGTGAGCGTAGAAAGGTACGCGGAGAGCGATATATTGTCTTTCAGTATTACTCCAAAGTCTTGGAAGATAGAGTCAGAAGACCGGGACATTTGGAAAGCGACTTTCTGAGTCGAATTTCGAAGTTGAACTTCATGGCCAATATCTTGCTCTGTCCCCAATATTTCCTGCTACTTATATGTGCGGTATCTAGAGATTGGACGCTGTTTAAAACATATTTAATAGTTGATACGAATATACAGGCTAATTATGATGACGTTTGTCAACACACCCATTTTACTAACCTGCCATCCATCACATGTAGCTTTGGGTAATTAGGTCGCTTTGCCTTAGGCATCCTATAGTCAAGCCCTACCCCTTTTAACCCCCGACCATGAAATAAGGGTGTTGTGTCTGTCTATGGCATCATAGCTAAACAACTCAACACTCAGGTCCAGTTCGCACCACCTTCACCCGTGTCGCCTGTAAATGACTTGTCACAGTGACATATCAATATACGACTCGTGCGCATCGAAGCGCGAACATCGCGCCGATCACACTTGACACACCGACAAACGGATCTAGCGATAGACATCCAGGTAAAGATTTATATATACATATTATCTGTAATTCTTAATTTTATCAAAATCTAGGGTTTAATATGTCCATTTATTTTTGAGGCCGAAAGCTAGGGATGAAAAGTATTATTTCATGTCTTATTCACACTATAAGCTACATCTGTATATATTTTTATCAAAATCGGCTCAGCCGTTTGATAATATTACTGGTACTATTAAATAAATCAAATTCAACTTGCAGAAGTAAGTATAAATCCTCGCAAATGACCAGCACTTGACCTAAGTGATGCGCGAGCGCAAACCCCCTATAGAGTTACGTTAACACCTCCGATGCGGTCGGTAATCGCGAAGTAACCCGACCCCGTACAGACCCTCTTTGTTTCAGCAACGAGGTATTCCCTTACACTGCATTTTAGGGTTAAATTAATTAAAACAGGCTATTCGTTGATGTTTGGCTTTATTTTAAAATTAAGACTAACTTTCACGGACTAATCGTGCGTGAAAATCAGTCTTAATTTGATCAAAGAGTTTAAAAAAAATTGAAAATCTAAACATTTATTTGTTTCCACTTTAACGTCAAACGGCGGCTTGACCGATTTGAATGAGAATTTGCAATTTACAGGGATATGAAACGTAGCGGCTGAAGCTGCGAAACTGCGTGTAATATACATAAAAAATTTATACGTAAAACACCAAAAATATGGATGGTACTTCTTCATTCGCAAGGGTTAGAGTTATGAAAAGAAAATTGAAACCAAATCGCAACTTTTGTGTTCATAAACCTCTTTGATCTATACGTACTTACACATTAGCTGTTAACTTATACATCTGAGAATCGACTCGCGCTTGCCCTTTCAACAAGCAATGTTAATCAAAAAGGATTTGTGGATAAACCTCCATTGTGTGGGTGTATATCGTGTTACCCCGCGCATTTTGTGTCAAAAGTGCCGAATTCTTTGCCAAAATCTGTCCAAAAAACCATGAGAAAACAGGTGTGAACGGGTGAACACCGCATTCATGTGTTAATATTACAGAAAACGAAGGTAATTCTCTTTTTTTGCTACTATAAAAGCTTTCTTTGCAACCTTTTAAAAGATGCAGGCGAGATAATGTTTCGAATAGGTAATCGATTACTTTGCGAAAAAAAATCGACAACAATCGATCATCAGGGTTCGTCAACAACTTAATCTACTTTAACTTCCATTCATCAAAAATGTATCGATTCCCATACTCGGAGCTACACTATTTATATTTAAGGGCGAAAGCAAACTGCAGATTTGAAATCGGCCGATCATTATATCGACTTTTACATAGAACATAGATGATTTGTACAGCGTCAACAACTTTAATCTGTGCTCTATTTGTAGTGCCTGGGACATGTTCAAGATAGTAGTAGTAGGTTTGCTTAGAACCTATACTTACTACCTTCCCAGCTTAGTCGATAGTCAGAACTTTTCAATACGTCTAGACGATGTTTTTTTCTTCGTGGAATGTTAGTAGGTTACAATAATAAAATAAAACACTTCAACGATTGTTCACTTCTTCTTTTTTCAGCAGTCGCAGTTCAATCGGCCGATCGTTTAGTAAACCTGTAGTCTGTATCGACCCGTAGTCTGTATTCACCCTTAATAATATGACAGGTAAATGCTTGGCATTTAGTGATCATCTTTTTTTTTTTTAAATACAATTTTATGTCGTCGTTCTTTATCAAGTTATTGTTCTTTATTTACAAGTACTTAAAGTCTACAGTTGCTTAAAAAATATTTTCGTAGCTGTTGGTTACGATTGGTTAATAAATTATCTTTTGTAGCGGGCTGAGTCAATTAGAGAGGCGGCGCGGGCGCGGGCGTATATCGATGTTGGATCTCGATATCTCGATTCGGACTCGATTTATTAATTAATCGATATACAAACATGAAGTCGTCATCGTTATGATGAGATTAACTTATACCTTTCGATATTTATATCGGTTTCTTAATTATAAAACTATATATTCTTGTTGTAGATGACTCTTCTAACCTTTACATTTTAATCGATGTTTTAGATACGAGCCTTCGGTGATTTAAACGTGTCTCATAAATTCTAAAATAAAAGATAGCTCTGTTTTCTTCGACGGTATTTTTGTATTAAAATAACAATATTTTAATACAAAAATACCGTTGAAGAAAACAGAGCCTATAGTCTGTCTGTTTTTATCAAAAAGATTAACCTTGAGATCATGCCTAAACCGCTGACCGCTGACTGAAGAGCATAGGCTAGTCACTTTTGTGCAAGTGACTAGCCTATGCTAGTCACGCAAGTGAAACCGCAGGACGCAAATAGTAAACTTATACAAAGTATTTGCGTCCTGCGGTTTCACTTGCGTAAGTCCAGGATCAGGATAAAAGTGACTAGCCTATGCTCTTCTTCAAGGTCTATATAAACCTACCACAAATTTAAAAAAATAGTTCAGCGGTTTAGGCATGATCTCAAGGTTAATCTTTTTGATAAAAACAGACAGACTATATTTCGCATTTATAATATTCGTAGGAAAGTAGGTATGAAAATACTCGTAAAATAACCATAGTTTATTTATGACTAGCGACCCGCCCCGGCTTCGCACGGCTATATTATGCATCTATTATACATATAAACCTTCCCCTTGAATCACTCTATCTATTGAAAAAAAACCGCATCAAAATCTGTTGCGTAGTTTTAAAGATCTAAGCATACAAAGGGAAATAGGGACATAGGGACGGCGAAAAGTGACTTTATTTTATACTATGTAGTGATGATCTCACTCGTAATTATATTTTAAATGTTACTTTAAATTTTAACCCGTTAACTGCGTTAAGTGCATTTTTTTACCCCTTTCTTTAGAAAATAACTTAAATATTATTAAATTCTCGAAAAGCGATCCCACTCATCGCAATCCGATTACACAAAACATTTACTTAAACCCTTAGAGAGCCAATGTACTGAAAACGGCACATTCAATCTTTCACATTTAATCTTTTCTAAAAAAATATCTTTATCATCCCGGAACATAATATTTTAGTAACAATGAAATTTTTTTAAGACTTTTTAATCTATAAGTGGTTTTATTATTTTTTGTGGTTATAAACGTTTACTGAAAGGATTGTTGTTGAAAATATGTTGTTGAAGAGCCGAGTGTTGTTAATATAAGTTGGTTGCAGTGATGACGGTTTGAGTGTACCAGGGTTGCAATATTTGTAGGGATACCATGCTGTCATTTTGTAAATTATTAATTTCTTAGTTTTTTTTAAACAGATTCAGTTGCATGGGCTAACTAACACCTCACTCGATCGAAATTGGCACAAGTTAACATACACCATAATAAAAATGAGAAAAGCTACATGGTGCTATTTTCAAAATTTACTTGTATTATACCTACCTATCAAAAACGTTTGATGAAGTTTGCTTCCAATAACTTTCTTTATTGAACGTTGAGTATATTATTGACTGTAATGAGTGACAATTTCAAATAATTACAGTTGTTGTACTTATAGTAGCTAGGTACAATGTTATAGTACTGTTAACATTTGTCTCGACTAATTGTATCCCGTGGTAACCCTACGACACTCAACCCGGTTTCACTCGCTCCACTGCATCCTCTTGCACTTATTAAACATATCTTATATCAATAATAAATCTCGTCACCTTTCACACATCTTTACTCCTTTGAAATAAGGTTCGAAATCCCTGCAAAAGTTGCTGTAAAATATTAGCAATATTAGTAATTTTGATGTGATGTTCACACGTGAGTATTGCACCCTATGGTGTAGTGTTAAGGTTTAAAATGTCTGTTGGTAGGTAGGATGCGCGGGCGCAGATGTCTTTGTTGTTAATTTGCGTTTTCCGGTGAAGTGGTCCGTCGAGTGGGATTATGAACGTCTTGAGGGCTTGTACCTACTTTATATCGGGGATTCGTTAGTAATGTAAGGGGCTTTCATGTTACGAATTACGTACTTACATAAAGGTGTGCATCAAAAATATTTAATATTTATTAATCACCGTAAGAACGTGTTTAATCATGGGTGTTACAATCTAATTTAAACTACCTAAAATCACTACAAAAATAAATTTGAAATTGTACAAATTAAAAAAACACAAACAACAAATAAATACAACAACAAATACAAATAAAGACAGCCCTGACAACAATACACAATTTTTAAAAGTTGGTTATTAAAATTGGAAAGAACTAAGATCGGAAGATTTACAACAATTAACCTAATTCACCCCTTCAATTGTTCAGCAACCTTTATATACGGATTAAATTAGATAATCATATGAACACGGACAAAAAATCACCAAAAAATCTTCACAATATTTCCCTCCTTATTAAGACGACTCAATTGTGTTAAAAAGAAATGACATCCGCATTACGAATCATAAATTAAGCGGAACTAAATCAAAAAATCCCCACGCCATCGTTTTACAATCAACTCTGTGGTTTCAAAAATAGGGTATAATATCGTTTGTGAATTTTAATGGTAGGGTAAAGGGGTTAAATTGTCGTCACCACATTAAAGCATGTCAGCGCTCATCCTTGATATATTGCCGGTAATTATTCTCTGCGGATATTTAATGTGAACCATGACGATACGGCGTTGTATTGTGTATAAACATTGTTTGGTATAGTTTAGTATACGGACGGATACAGGTGAAGGGTTCAACCGAAAGTTTTATATACAACTAAGAAATTAAGCACGGTAAAAAAGTACTTTTTCATGTTCTTTTTCTAGGAAAAAATTAAAAGAAATCACAAAATGATTTCTTTCCTGCTCCCTTGTTACTGAATTTTCTTTTAATTTTTAATGGTGCAAGTCGTTGCTAAAATAATCATATTAGGGATGATTCTTTTAAAATACGATAAGTGGGTACTATAATCGTATTAACGTTTATTAAAATAAAACTCAAATAAAATATAATAACCGATTCCTTTTCAATCTTTTACCTGTACATCCTATCCTACGTCATAATTCATATCACGTCTATTGTAAATAAACATGATAAAGCATCGATTCATAAAAACGTCCAAAGAATAAGTCCGTGTGTGGGAGTCGGCGAAGTAAAGCCTTCGATTGAGACATCCGAGCTGCTTTCAAACGTGCCGCCTCTTCTATAGCGCGCGCAACGTATCGACAAATGTGCCCTTTACCCTATAACTGTACACCATTCAAACTCTACACAACTCCTATCATTTAACATATAAAGTTGAAATTACAATGTGTTTTGCTTATAGCAAGTGTGATATATAAGTTTGTAAAGTATTTAACCCTATTATGATTCAGTATTGTTGTTGAAATTTGTCAGATGCGTGATGAGGACGTGTATTGGAGTGTTTTTTTATTTATTAGGTATCTATTGTTGGGGCATTAGAGGCTGTTGTCGGAACTGAGTGCTAATGTGGCCACTCGTTGTCGCGCGACGTGTTACATTGTGTCGCTGCAACAATGACGTAGATATGTAGGTATGTGATAGGACTCATCGAATACTTCGTATTCAGTGTAAATCTTTCGGAGATTTTATCGGAGAGAAGTTTTCTTTCTTCCTCTTTACATGAAGTTTAAAGTGACTGTACCTACATGTTTCGGCGGTTTATCTATTCATAAGATTAATGTGTGAAATGTCCTGCAATATCTATCTATGCATTGGAGATTAACAACTTATTTTCAAACGTTAAATGTAAAAGTGGTTCACTTTTACTAAGACTCCACTGTCACTCTGTCTGAATATCAACAGGCTGTATCTCATGAACCGTGATAGGTAGACAGTTGAAATTTTCACTGATGATGTATTTTTGTTGCAGCTATAACCAAAAAATACTAAATAATGAATAATACGGAATATAATGTTACGGAAGATATAATGGTAGATAGCGGTGTTGGCTTAGTGGTAGATACCTCGACTTTCATTTCGAAGGTCGTGGGTTCAAATCCTGGCCGTGCACCAATGAATTTTTCTTAAGAAACATTTATGTGCGCTAATTGACATTGCTCCTATAATACGGTGAAGACAAACACTGTGATTAAACCCGCGGCTTAGTTGGCTCCAGAAGTATTGACAAGTTCTTTCCTCTGGATATGTTCGACTAAACTGAGAGGGTAGTAGGTGCTGGGCAAGCTTACTCCATTCTCACGCAAAAAGGACCCAATTATTAAAAAAAACTAAAAAAACACGCTTTAAAAAAAAACAACTAAAAAAATAGAAAATAAAATTGAATTTTGGATTAAGAATGTTGTAAATAGTAAGCGTGTTACATTGTGATGCTACACCTTCATTTTTTTGTAATCACAATGTAACACGCTTACTATTTACAACATTCTTAATCCAAATTTATTAAATTTTATTTTCTATTTTTTTACTTGGATTTTTTTTAAAGCGTGTTTTTTTAGTTTTTTTAAACTATTAATTTATTTTATACTTTTTGGTCTTTATTACCGAAATATGTTAGATCAGACCCTGGTTACCATTGAAAGACAAACTACTCGTCAAGACGATTCTAACGAGCCCAAACTCGATGGGGTTGTGTCGTTTCATTGCAAAGTTCCTATGACCACCTTCCAGTTCCATCATCAGACCCTGGTCACCATTGAAAGCCAAACTACTAGTCAAGACGATTCTAACGAGCCCAAACTCGATAGGGTTTCGTCGTTTTATTACAGAGTTCCTATGACCACCTTCCAGCTCCATCATCAGATCAGCACCATGTTATCATAATATTGCATTGTCATCGGTCTTTGACAAGTGTGCAAAGTTTGAAATAAATCTGATCATACTAAGTAGGGCAAAATCGTGCCCAAAGGAGTCGGTTACATACATACATACACATACAAACATACAGGTGAAACTAATAAAAGCGTGTTAAAAAGGGTGTTATTGACCACGTATAGTTGGTGTTTTAGCTGCCACAATGAATTTGGTTAGGTTAGGTTTAACCAGCCCCGGATCTTCAATATTTTTTAGGCGGGGCAAAAACTGAAAAATGCCGCCCCCGCCTACTTTTATTTATTTTTACCTTTATTAGTATCTTTATAATTTCAGCTATCAGATGTCCATTATTTGATTGACTTTCGGAAATAATGGACCCATCGCTGTTCTTTCTGTGTTAAGAGAATCATGAGTTTTCGATACGCGGGGCGAGGAGGTATTTTTAAAAAATTACCCGTATCTTGCGATAGAGAGAGTTTAAGTTCGGACGTAATTGCTTTCATTTTGCTTTCAAATAATGTTGCGGGCCGTAACGTTTTTACCCCCTTTATCCTTCACAAAATGTAATTTTGGTCTCATTTAATTCACTGCATCTTATTCTAGGTTTATACGTTTTTCTTTTTTGGTAATTCAGTTTAGTTTATTAAAAAACAATTGAAACGCTCGATGAAGTTTTTAAGTCAAAAATATAGATATTCAGATACTAATAACTTTTATCTTAGGCAATATTTCTTTAAAATAAAAACGGTTAAGACAGTTTTCCATTAGATCTAGAACATTTTCATAAATTATCAAAATCGGACTTCGTTTATGGGGGGAAAAACGTTACCGCTTTCTGTCATCTTTCTGTATGGAAATTTACAGCCTCACACTGGTCTTAAACATAAACGTGTTGGATATATTATATTTTATACACCAGCACATGATAGGATTTAAAATAAAAATATGTACCTATAATAAAAATCAAATCAAGGCGCGTATTTTGAATTTTGAACTATGCCTACGCGCCTCGCGAATAATTCGGAATAATAGTATGTTCGTGCAGCGTTTCTCACTCCGCGCTCTCGCCGCGCCCGGTCACGTGGTTTGTGTGCTGTACACCTGGGTATCGGCCGAGTTGATATAAAAAATAAACCAAAGTGTCCTATACTTTTACTATAATGTATTCTGTGGTCAAAGTTAACTAAATAATGAGTTGAGCATTCGTCTATAAAGTGTGAATTTGGCCGCCCCTTGGACGTGCCGCCCGGGGCGTGGGCCCCGGTCTGCCCCCCCCTAGATCCGGGCCTGGGTTTAACCGGGTCATCTCTGTGACCGACAACGTTTTGGATTTATTAATTTTTAACTCTTCGATAAAAGTCGAAGAGCGCTAAAAATTATTGTCAAAGTCATAACAATACGTTCAGTTTTTATTTAATCTCATTCAAACCATGCCATAATACTACACCATTCAACAAAACACAATGATAGCGCGATCTAATTTTACCTGTGTCGCCATCTAGTATTTACTTAAAGTACTAAAATAAAAAATAAACTTGTTGTTGTCTGTCTGTCCGCGAGTCACCACCGATTTTCTCAGGAACGCGTGGACCTATTTTGTTTTTAACCGACTTCAAAAAAAGGAGGAGGTTCTCAATTCGGTTGTATGTATGTTTTTTTTATGTATGTTCGCGCATATCTTCTTTGTTTATCAACCGATTTTGATGAATATTTTTCTGTTGGAAGGAGTCTACCTCAAGGGTGGTCCCATAAAAATTTGGTGAAGATCTGACGAGGATCTTTGGAGTAATTAACAGAATTGCACTTCAAAAGAGTTTCAATTTGTATCTGCCGAAACATCTTTTAGCCGTCTTCCAAAAAAATATGCACTAAAAGGCTAAAAAATGATGAGGATCTTCGAAAACATGAAGAGATCGTTGCACATAATCATAATACAGTAGATTGTTCAGTTTTCGATTACTAGTTAGGTACCAGTAGAAACTTTCAAACAATACATTACAAACAGATTTTGACAGATGTTCATCAATTGACGACCCAGTTGGCATAATGGTCACCATGCCAGACTGCCAAACACATGGCAGGGTTGCGGGTTCGATTCCTGCCTCAGACATGTATTTACGCATATATATTTGTATAATGGTCTGGTAAATAAGTAGTATATCCGTTGTCTAGCTATCATACCCATTAAAACACAAGTCTAGTTACTTAGCTTGGGGCTAGATGGCTATGTGTGCAATGTCCTGCAATATTACTGAGCCAGCGTATTATAAAACGTAGGTAAGTATTTGGAAGTCGGACTGGATGATACCATGTAAGGTTTTCTTAATCAAACCCAGTCCGACTTCCAAATACTTACCTACGTTTTATAATACGCTGGCTCAGTAATACGACGAAGTGAAACTTTGCTTTACCTCCGAAACAACGATGTTTTCATTAATTAAACTCTATTTATATTTGACTTTGTAGTGTTTTTTATTTTATAATCCGTAGTATTTAAGATTTTTATTTTTAACTTTTTAGTTTACTTTTTTTCATATACCTACATATTTGGGAGATATATTTTCGATCGTCTTTTACTAGGACTAGGGGGATCGATGAGATTGAAAAGGGGAGCCATTAATCGTGAGATAGTTCTTGACTGGGGGATCGTTGAGCGTTACCGGGTTAACCGTCAAAGTAAGTGTCTGAAGTCTGAATTATCTTCTCGCACAGTATTAGGTTGTCCTGAAGCCTTTAGGTCGTCTAACTTCACCTGCTACCAGAGATAACAACGTACTCTTAATGCACGGAGGGTGTCGCATCATTGTCCTACTGTTAATTAGTCACAACCTTTAAAATGCCTTTAATTGGATCAAATAAATCAGTTCGATCTCTTTTACCACATTAAATATATTTAAAAAATTGAACAGAAATCGATACACTTAGGTACAGGCAATTTAAGCCCATAGGTAGTCTTTTAATTTGACTTTAATTTAAAAATTACTGATTCAATTGAAATTGTGAGCCAATTTACGTGACAATTTACTATAAGTAACCTAATCATCGATCAAATCTTCTTATATATAAAAATGAATCGCAAAATGTGTTGGTAAGCGCATAACTCAACAACGCCTGGACCAATTTGGCCAATTCTTTTTTTAGAATATTCCATAAGGTACGAGGATGGTTCTTACGGAGAGAAAAATTTAAAAAATTGCCTGAAAATGTCTAAAAACATCACTTTTCTATACTCCATACCATACAAACGATTCGTAAAAATACAAGTCAATAAGAACTTTAGTACCATAACATAAAGTTCAAGTTTTAATGGAGAGGTTCCGGGAAGGCAAAACAATTGAGTGACGTATAAATGTGGTATAAATATTGATGTCAATCGGGTCGCGGTGTTAGTGCCAAACTACACCTAAACGGCTGAACCGGTTTGTATGATTTTTAACCCCCGACGCAAAAACGACGGGGTGTTATAAGTTTGACGTGTCTGTGTGTGTGTGTGTGTGTCTGTCTGTGGCATCGTAGCTCCCGGACGGCTGAACCGATTTTGATTTAGTTTTTTTTTATATGGCAAAACAACGTTTGCCGGGACAGCTAGTTAATTATATAAATGAATTCACAGAAGTTATAACACATTTTGCGTTCTTGTTACCGATGTGACCAGTGCGGGCTGCAAGCAATCACCTTTGTTGTGAACACGTTAACTGACCGCGCCCGCCGTGGGAGCCACCAACCTGGCTCCTGGCTTCACTGGGCTGGATATACGGACTGCATTGTAGGAATTTTTCACCAACGTGATCAGTAGGGCTATTACAGGTTTTACAAAACGTAAACGATGATCGTGACCGTTTTAACGCACACATACGTACCATTTTTAGGTTTTTCTAGCAGTATAATAGTATGTTTGTGCGTCACTTTTACTCGATAGAGTTGATCGAGTAACTCGATGAATGAACGAACATTGTTTTTCTCTTTTGCGTACCTCTCGAAAAATAGAGATGGATGTTTGACGTTTCGAAATTCGTGAGCTAGTTGACAACATTGACAAAGTCAATTATTATTGTAAATAAAACCGTGTGTTATTTAAATAAGAAAATAATTATCTAGTGAAAATAATGATGACTTCAGCCTCCTAATTTGAGGTTTTGGTGGAGATCATGGAGCGGTAAGTTATTGTTCATCTTTGCCAATAAAGACATTGAACTTATTGTGTTTCAAACTAAACTACCAAGACATTTTCACTATTTGTAGTCACGGAGACCTTATGAAGCCTGCCGAGAGCCCTACGGCATGCGGTAGGTTACTGGCGATGCGGAGGTGGCAAGAACTCACCTCCGCCCTCGATGAATATGTTCATGCACTAATATTTGTTTTGCCCTGCACTGCTTTGTCTTGTAAAGCTGTGGAGTGATTTTAAGTCGAATACAAGGAGGAAGGCGGCTAAGATTGGATCTTCCGTGTCAGGCACAGGGGGTGGGACGGCCTCGACTTTAGCACTGACAGACCTGGAGCAGCGGACCCTTACCATAATGGGTCCGCTGTCTGTTCTCTTCATACATTTTCAGTCATGTCATCTTCGGGGCAAACTATTTAATAATCATCAAAATGTTCTTATTTTCAGAAAACCTTGAGAACCTGCAAAGAGTTCGGGACCTGCTGCGTCCGCAGTGGAGGTCGCTGGCGGTAGAATTTATAGCAGAGAACGCGCGACGGTGGGAGTGATGTATAGCCCCAACAGCAGGCACTATGGCAAATGCCACTAAATCATCGAAACGAGTGTTATAATGTTGTACCAAATTTCATTTAAGCAACTCGAATTAAAATAAAGAACTTTCTTAAAAATGATTACCTTAGGTTAAGTTTTTATTTGTAGTTTTTAGTTATCTCTCTATATATAAAAATCAATTGCTGTTCGTTAGTCTCGCTAAAACTCGAGAACGGCTGAACGGATTTATCTTATCTTGGTCTTGAATTATTCGTGGAGGTCTAGGGAAGGTTTAAACGGTGAGAATTTAAAGATCGGACTTACGCGGGTGAAACCGCGGGGCGCAGCTAGTCTTCTATATATATAAAAATCAATTGCTGTTCGTTAGTCTCGCTAAAACTCGAGAACGGCTGAACGGATTTATCTTATCTTGGTCTTGAATTATTCGTGGAGGTCTAGGGAAGGTTTAAACGGTGAAAAAGATCGGACTTACGCGGGTGAAACCGCGGGGCGCAGCTAATCTATATATCTATAATATAAAAATCAATTGCTGTTCGTTAGTCTGGCTAAAACTCGAGAATGGCTGGACCGATTTAGATGATTTCGGTTTTGATATGTTTGTCGTAGTCCAGGGAAGGTTTAAACGGTGAGAATTTAAAGATCGGACTTACGCGGGTGAAACCGCGGGGCGCAGCTAGTCTATAATATAAAAATCAATTGCTGTTCGTTAGTCTGGCTAAAACTCGAGAACGGCTGGACCGATTTGGCCAATTCTTTTTTTGTTGTGTTTGTTGTAGTCCAGGGAAGGTTTAAACGGTGAGAATTTAAAGATCGGACTTACGCGGGTGAAACCGCAGGGCGCAGCTAGTCTATAATATAAAAATCAATTGCTGTTCGTTAGTCTGGCTAAAACTCGAGAACGCACTAACGATTATTAGATCAATAAAATCGGACATAAGTAAAAATGCGCAACTTAGTCAAAAGTGTCATGTAAGCTATTGTTCCTATAGCCAGGTAACCGACCTTTTAGACGGCGGCCATTAAAAATCCCCCCGCTCTAGACCTGTTTTAACAAATCAGTCGAAACTCAGCCGTTCGTGGAGTCGCATGTCTTTGTTTTCGGCACTTTTGTTCGCACTATAACTTCGCTTCACAGTTGTGTGTTTGTGTGGTTCAATTTAGAAAAAACTTTTATTGGATATGGCAGAAGAAGGTATGTACTACATTTTAAAATATTACATGATTACTTTGTCGTATAAAATTTATATTTTTATGTGATATGAAAACAGTTACAATTTAGGTAAATTTTTTTGCTTTACTTTTTCAAACAATCGTGTTTTTATGTATATGTCGTGTCTTGTCGGGCTACAACTTTTATAACAATATAATAATTGATTTGTTGGCTATTGTAAATCATAATAAAACCATCCGCCTACGTCCGCCATTTTGTTTTATATGACTTTTAAATTGTACGTAAAAATTACACAATTATTTTAAGTTAATATATTTATTTATTTGTCGTACAGATAATTCGAGAACTATCAAGATATTTACTAGAAGAGCATTGTGGGAGATCTTGAATGAATTCAAGGGCCACAAAATAGAAGAAAAGTTTTCATTGTTTGAAGATAGACTTGTCCAATTGACAAATTGTCCGGAACATGAGAAACATAAAATGGTAAATGGTTTGAAGCACTTTAAAAGTGAATTCAAAAAGAAGTGGAGAGGAGCTTCATACAAAGAAGAACGGTTTTTTAAAAGTAATGAAGTGTGGCTTACATCTTCGATGGAATTACCTAACTGGCCTGAAATGCCCTAACCAAAACCTGGACGTCCAAAAAAATCATTTGAAGATGTGTGTGACCGTAGCAAACGGAGAAAAACAAAAGATCTGCGTGAACAAGTATCTGTCGAGGAGTTGACTTATGCTGCTGGCGTGAGTCAGGGCACTTCAGGAAATAAAGATGCATCAAAAATAATTAAAGAATTAATGGCTTCACCCACCAGAGCTACTAAACTTAGAAAAGTTATTTCTAGTACCAAGAAGCAAACAACTGTAAAAAAATATACGCCAGCAGAAGCACTGGCTATCTTTGTTGAAGGTGATTTCACTAGAAGACAATGGGAAATAATCCACAGATCTGGTAAAGCTATTTACCCATGCTATTCTGTCATACAAATGGCTAAGATTGAATGTTATCCCGAGGAAGAATCAATACATGTCACTGAGACAAGCGCAGAAGTTAAACTTCAAGCATTACTAAATCACACTGCATTGCGCTTGTACAAATATATAGCGGAGGTTGTCAATACGTCATGCACTGAAGAAGAAAAACAAAATATGGTGTTAATTTCGAAATGGGGATGTGACGGATCTCAGCAGACACAATACAAGCAAAAATTCGAAAATCACGGAGATAGTGATGCAAATATTTTTCAAAGCTCACTAGTGCCTCTAAGACTATCTGTTATCATTGAAGAAGAGGAGAAAAAAATCATTTGGCAAAATCCGGTTCCGTCTTCAGTCAGATTCTGCAGACCCATACGTATAAGATTTATAAATGAAACAAAAGATATCACAAAACAAGAAATACAATACATTGAAAACCAAGCCGAACAGCTTCAGGAGACAGAAATTGATGGCAGCAAAATAAAACATAAACTGTTACTTACCATGATTGATGGCAAGGTATGTAATGCTGCTACAGACACCTCATCTACAATGAGATGCTACATTTGCGGACAGACTTCGAAGGATTTTAATAAATTAATTAAAAAAGAAAGTAAAGTAGAAACGTTGAAGTTTGGATTATCAATTCTTCACGCAAGAATTCGATTTTTCGAATCTATTTTACATTTAGCCTATAAATTGCCTTTACAAAAATGGCAAGCACGGTCTACAGAAGAAAAAAGAATTGTAAAAGAGACTAAAGAAAAACTACAAAAAGCCTTTAAAGAGGAAATGGGATTACTCGTAGATGTTCCCAAAGCAGGGTTTGGGAACACTAATGACGGGAACACGTCAAGGAGATTTTTTGCAGATCCGGAACGCTCCTCAAGAATAACTGGCATCAATGTCGATTTAATAAAAAGGTTTAAAGTCATATTAGAAGTAATATCAAGTGGCAATAACATTGATGTAGAAAAATTTGAAGCATACGCAAATGAAACTGCAAAAATATATGTCGATCTGTATGGTTGGCATCCCATGTCACCAACCATACACAAAATTTTGATACATGGAGGTGAAGTAATAGCTCATGCACTCCTACCTATTGGCCAGTTATCGGAAGAGGCAGCTGAAGCCCGAAACAAACATTTTAGGCAATACAGATTACATTTTTCCCGCAAATTTTCGCGCAGAGACTGCAACATAGATATAATAAACAGACTTCTTTTAAGTTCAGATCCATTTATCAGCTGCAGCAGAAAGACGCAAAATAAAAAAAGACAGCCTTTCTCAAAGGAGGCAATAGAAATGATGTCTGCCAGCACGGTATTTAAAAATAGACAAAGCGAAGACGAAAGTTCCGACGAAGAAGAAGTTGAAGAATCCTAAAAATGTAAAAAGATGTAAAATTTTAAATATATAATTATTATATTGGTCAAACTTTGTGTTTTATTTAATTTAATTGCACATAAAATTATATAAATAAATTAAATATTTTTGTCCGATTTTTTCACTCAAATACTCGTTAGTGGAACGGCTGGACCGATTTGGCCAATTCTTTTTTTGTTGTGTTTGTTGTAGTCCAGGGAAGGTTTAAACGGTGAGAATTTAAAGATCGGACTTACGCGGGTGAAACCGCAGGACGCAGCTAGTCTATAATATAAAAATCAATTGCTGTTCGTTAGTCTGGCTAAAACTCGAGAACGGCTGGACCGATTTGGCCAATTCTTTTTTTGTTGTGTTTGTTGTAGTCCAGGGAAGGTTTAAACGGTGAGAATTTAAAGATCGGACTTACGCGGGTGAAACCGCAGGGCGCAGCTAGTCTATAATATAAAAATCAATTGCTGTTCGTTAGTCTGGCTAAAACTCGAGAACGGCTGGACCGATTTGGCCAATTCTTTTTTTGTTGTGTTTGTTGTAGTCCAGGGAAGGTTTAAACGGTGAGAATTTAAAGATCGGACTTACGCGGGTGAAACCGCAGGACGCAGCTAGTCTATAATATAAAAATCAATTGCTGTTCGTTAGTCTGGCTAAAACTCGAGAACGGCTGGACCGATTTGGCCAATTCTTTTTTTGTTGTGTTTGTTGTAGTCCAGGGAAGGTTTAAACGGTGAGAAAGATCGGACTTACGCTGGTGAAACTGCGGGGCGCAGCTAGTTTATAATAATAATTACTATAAAGCACTAGCTGCGACCCGCAGTTTCACCCAGGTAATAATTTTCTACGCAATTTTCTTAATGTTTTCTTTCATAAGAACCACCTCCTGACAATAACAAAGACATAAAAAAAAGAATTAGCAAAATCGGTTTTACGCTTAGCAACACATTCAGCGATTCATTTTTTAAATATGGATTAAACTATTTTTTTTTACAATACCTACCTTATCCATCATCATTGATCATCCAACTAATACTTATATATTTATATAGAAGTTAGAAGTTTGTATGTAGGTTGATTAAATCTTTATGTAAAAAGTACTACTGAACTGATTGCGATGAATAATGGTGTGCACATAGCTGAAGCCCTGGAGTAATCACACGGGTTTGAGGCCAAATGGCACTGTGTAATGTATGAAATTGGCCAAAGCCAACACGTAGAGATTTTTTAACGTTTTAATATCATTAAGAACATTTCATGTGGAACTTTTCAGTTTCTATGGATGGTCACAGGCAGACTAAATAGTCTTACAAAATATATATTTGAAAATTGTTACGTTCCCTAATTGAAACGTTCCTTATGTAGGTACCTATGCTAGGGCTATAGCTAACGGTGTTCCGAGGTCTTGCAGCTGTTGTTTGCCGGGCTTAAGACTTCACCGAATGTAGTACTGGGTCCCAAACAGGTGGTACATCCCAACCATCTTCTCTTTTGAAATTATTTAGATGTTTTCGAATTTAAATCGCTTTACGAAGAATTCTAAGTTCATATCGGTTCTCAGTAGCCAGTACCTGGGCTTGATCGAAGCGTAGATATTGGTTAGGTTTATCCAGCATGTATTCCTCGTCAGTGTTAACTCCAACCAGCCAACTAAGGCAAGCCAGAGGTGATTTATGTATTTTGTACATGAACGATGTTCGCCACCCTATCACTAGTTGCACGACCCAGGCTCAGTAGCGCCAGGTTTCCTTGGTCAGGAATCATCAAATGTCATCAGTTTCATATTGAAACGTTGGTTCTGTAAAAGATCGCACACGTACTTGAACCCCTGGAAAAGAGGAGTCCGATATACAATCCGGTGTCAATAAAGCTCGAAGAGACAAAGTATTTTGCCGCCGTTCTTCACGGCGAGCCGCCTCTTCTTCTTCTAACATCATCCATGCTAACACACATCTTAGAAACATTTTTAGTTAGTTTTTTTTATGTAAACAAATTTCTTTTACATGCTTCTCACTAATAATATTTGATCGAGTAAGAAAACGTTCACGTTTACCGTTTACGTACACGTTAACGAATTTCAAGTTGACAACGAATGTCAAATTACACCAAAATGAATGAACTCTTCTGTATACAACGTAATGTTTTTACTTATGTGTGGTATCAATTTTAGTTCCTTTACGTTTCCGATAGGGGCGCCTATTCTGAAATGTATGGAACGATATACGGATACGGTCATCGTTTTCGTATGGTTAAACCCATACTAAGGCTGCAGAGCGGATTGCAAGCAATCATTGAGCGCCATGGGAGCCACCAACCTGGTTTGATTTAGACCTTACGAACTGAATATGTGTCCTAGACAGTAGTTTCATGCATATTTGCACTGATAGGTATCGGGTGTATGTTAAAATGTATAAACTCAAAATACATAACGTTGTAATTCATAAAGTTAAAATACCGAAAATCAAAATACATAATGATTCAAAATACATAAAATTAAATGACATAAGTTTTAAATTCATAAACTGTAAATTTATAAAGTTCTAAATATATAATAATTAAAAATTATAATGTAAAAAACCACATAATAATCAACAAGCCTAACTTTAAAATGTATAACTATCAAAATATATAAGTTGTAGGTAAACAAAAACCAGAAATTGGTACATAATTTGTTTATTCCAATTTAAAACATAAAATTAAATGTCAAAATTACAAAATACAAGGTTAAATCTAATTACAAAAAACGAAATAATAAAAAATAAAAAAAAACCAAACAAATGTCATACTATAAACAAATCTGTTTACTAAAATTAGAAAGTTCCAAATATCGAAGTAGAAAGTAAATATCGAGTATTTATTATGTAGATAAGTCATTCTTTTTTTCAAAAAAATGACAGCTCGCTGCGCTTGCACGGATAGGTTATAACTGCGACCACAACGCACGAGCCGAAAAAGCGAAACGGCCGGCCGGTGCGTGCCGCGGTAGCGGCTGGCAAGTTTTAGAACCTACCTATCCAAAAATTCTACCTATTTTACTTGGTTAGCGAGGGCGTGGTTTATAAAAAAAAATTAAAACCCGTTTTGAAAAAAAAATTGTAGTCATAGAATTTGACGTTCGTACCTCATTCTAGTAAAATTAACCTACCTATTTATGCTTAAAATGCCCATGCGCTGCTCTACAGCGTGTATTGTATATATGGGCATTTTTACTTAGAGAAGTATACAGGGTTATTGAAAATTATACTAGCAAGCCGTTGAGGGCTACTTCTGTGCACCTTAACAAACAACTTTTGTTCTACGTTGACTTTTGGAAATTCGAAAAAAAAATTAAAATTTTGAAGTTATGTAAATTCGAAAAACATCTGATTTTTTTAAACAAAGGTCAATTAGACTAAGAACAGTAGATAAAACTTAAAAAATAAGTGAAATGTTTAATGACCTCTCCGTGTTAGGCACAGCTGATTTTCAGGTAAACCTAACCCCAAAATTTTCGATAAATGATCGAATTTCCAAAAGTCGCAGAACAAAAGTTGTTTGTTAAGGTGCACAGAAGTAGCCCTCAACGGCTTGCTAGTATAATTTCGAATAACCCTGTATTGAACATAATATGTGTAATCAATGTAAACATTTTGAACATAGATATTATGACTATCGATATTTTGAACTTTTTGCTGTAATAGTTTGATTCGCTCGTAGGGTTTTATTATTTATTTCAATTATTATTAATTTAAATCTTTATTTGTTTTGGATATATGTTACTTGAACTAATGTATTTTAAATTTATACGTTTTGTCACTATGTATTTCGTATATTATATGAAACAAATTTTATTTATTTCAATTTTATGTATTTTGATCATTATGTATTTTGATTTTCGGTATTTTAACTTTATGAATTACAACGTTATGTATTTTGAGTTTATACATTTTAACATACACCCTAGGTATCACTAGAAACGTCGTATCGGGTACATTCGGCCCAGGAGGTGTCGATGTTGAATGACTTAAGTACATTCAATTAAAAAATACAAATTGATTGAAACGTGTAATTTCTACTTATCCGATTCAATAGTTACCCTAACATGGATCCAGGTCGGTGGAACCTGTTTGTGCGACCAGTAACATCAGATGTAATGTCATCCAATTAGTATGTAAATACCATAATTGATGAAAACCGTCAGCCAAATACGGCACTTATCTACAGAACTTAGTTTGGAGAGCGGCACCACGACTCCATTCTAATCACAATTGCATTTTAGTTGCAATGTCGTTCGTCTGTGTAGCTGCAGGGGTAGCAGAAAACCACCCTTTTATTGATCAAAGGGTAACAAGTGCGATCGATGAGGCATATTATCATAATTACAAGGTTTTCTAGGACATAGGGCCTTTCAATTTCTAACTAATACAAATTGCAAATGATTCGTTCCATTCATTGTGGAACGGTTTCAATTTTATAGAAATGAAAGATAATTTGAACGCCATTTTATGTATCGTAGCGTGTAATTTAACGTTTAATTTTTTATTTAAATATTAAAGAGCTTTTTGTAAAGCGTTTGTGAAGCGACACAAGCGTGAATTTTAAGTGAGAACTCACTCTTTAATTTCGTCAATAGCCTGCACCCTTAGTGTGCATAGATTGAACCATAGATGGTCCATATCCTAACAGTGATGTAAGATGCACACACACACACCTAATGTTGTAGTAACACAACCATCACACAAGGAAACTGGAGCGGCGCGGGCGCAGCAAGACGCGGAACACAATTGTTGTCACATACCTTAATATCCTTAAACTGTGATGCTCAAACTTCATAGTTTCAGAATTGGCTATTTTTTAAATCAGCCGGTCGTCTGACTGCCTGATACAAACCTTCCACGAAAACGCTGTCTTTTGGGTTTGTTGCCCCCCCCCCCCCCCCATACGGGAACCAAAAGCGCGATAATCATAAAGTTCCTAGAACTCTTGATTGCCTTTTACGACACCCATATATGGGAGGAAGTAGGTGAGTCCTGTAAGGCAGCTATAAGGGCATGCCGGTTTCTGTGCGATATGTTTTTTACCCTTTTACCCTAAAAGAGTAGTATCCGTTCGGTGATCTTCCGAAACCAGACTTCTACAGCTGTCTATTTTCAGTAGTTCGGTAACCGGATTAGCAATCGTACCGGACGGAAATTAAACCTTTTTCCTATACTCTGAGAGCGATTGTTCTCATAGAATAACCTAATGGTATAAGGCTAGCATCGGGATTCGAACCCACGACCTTCGGAATAAAAGTCGACGTATGTCCCACTAAGCCAACGCTTCGAAAAATAGCTAAATTATGATAGTTTGAGCACCACAATTCTCAACTAGCTGTGTACAGGAGTGCCAGCCAACAATTGTGAGCAAGTGAACACATCCTCATCAGAGGACCTTGCTTGAGAACCGGCTAATCCGTCGACACAACATCTACTCAGCTCTATTCAATTACTGAAGATTACGGGGGCATACATTGTATTTTCTAAGACATAAATTGACCTACAAATTTAAATAAAATACCTATACTAGGTACAAAAGAGTGAACATCACTAGCCTGTGTTTCAAATGTGACGTATGGAATATCGAAGGTTTTTGTTAGCTCATTGTTGACCACTATCGTCACCTTATGTTAAGTGACGAAGCGGTCTAAGATGTAGCACGAGCGTCTAAAAGATATCTGTTTACTCGATAGAAGATGTCTAAATTGTACACGTCAGGAAATTCAAACACTTATTCCAAACAACTGATTCTGATTTTAAAACAACACATCGCTTTTTAGTTGTATAGTGTCATAAAATATAGTGTTACTTTGCCAAGTCAATTCATAAGTAAAATGTGTATTTATTTGCTAATAGATATTATGTTATGTTAAAAGGGAGGCTTGTAATACACATATTTTTTACCTATCTCAGCCACCAAGTCTCTAACAAACTAGGTTAAAGAAACAGTACCTAGTATAAGTGATTTCCTTTATTGTGATCTATATTTATTTCTTATATAAAGTTATAAATTACATTTTACCGCAAAAAATGCATAAACAATTTTTTTACCTCAATTTTTGTTGCCCATTTAGAAACATTTAGAAGGTATTGATTAAATATTAAACGGCATCAATTAAATATATATTATAGTATCAATTAGGGCGATTGACTACGTGACAAACAGCAGCACGGACAGATCATCAAAACAAACTATTTACAACAATAATAACAGTTATTAGATTTATATTAATATGTAATTAACTATTTTGGGACAAGATTCCAAGTTAATGGAGCAAGTTCGGCAGTATTATTCTATTTTCACACGATCAAAGATACTATAACACAGAAACTTTCAACAAAGCGAAGTGAAATTAGAAATATTATATATAGAGTGTATTCCATACATTTTTAGTGTTCGAATTTCGGAATATCATTTCTCAACGGGCGCCTACGTCGTTTATAAGGAACCCTAACGAAGTTTAGACGCGCAGTTCTTGTAGTTTCAGATTTCTTGATGAGATTTTTTCAGTTGTCTATTGTATATGTATAGTTAACGATTATGCTCATCGGGCCCTTTGCTCTATCATATATATTGTTGTGTGCCTGATTACCTATCTATCTATCTAATACGGTAAACATCTCATAGTAAAGTGTGATGAGTGAATAGATAGATATTTATCTTAGAAGACTGCATCATTACTTTAAAATAGTTTCTTTTTATAAATTAAAATGTAGAAATCGTGCGTCAATTAGAGTTTTAATAATGAATACAATAGATAGAGATATATACCTTAGAGATAGATATATACCTTAGATAGATATATACCCATCTAGATAATTTATACAAGTAAAAATTAATCGGACTGAAAACCTAGCGTGCGTCACAATTAGAAATCAATAATGAATTAGGTAATTCAAGGTTGGATCGATTAAACGTAACTATTGAACAAACTTAAATAAGGTTGACAATGGAAATTGTAAGGTAAACTATAGGCAACAATAAGAAAAAGATAGGATATATAAAACGGTTTTATAAGGCATTTTCTTTTAAGATCTGTGAATAAATTCGATAGAATTGATCTTTCTGCCAACAGACAACGTTTTGTCTAACTAAACCGTCTAAGCTATACAGGAAAAGTATTTTTGTAGTGCACATTTTTTTTCTGCTGAATATTATGTCGGCAGTGGAGTACATTTACGCAAAAAAATAAATAAAAAAAAACCAAAACTTAATGTGAAAAACTTCCTCCAATTTCTAAATTATTGGGTATCTCAGTATTGATACACACAGTGACACGTAGGTACCTACCTTCATTTAGAGCGCGCTATTAAACTCGCTGGCGCTAGTATTGTGTCCATGGACTTCGTCGTTTTGTTAGAAACACTTAAATGGTTATAGCTCTGAGAGTTTTTGAGTTAGCTCCAAAATAAAAATACCAGTATTTTTTATTTTAATGTGCTTAAAACATACCGTTTGTGCACTACAAAAATACTTTTCCTGTATTTAATATAATATACAACCAGGTGAAAGGGCTTGCTTCAAAATGGATCTACGGTGGGTCCATTTTACTGATCAATTTGTTTTATATTTTCCTTCAGAAGATTGGGGTCACGTCTCACACTTTTAATAAAAAAATGTATATTTTTTAATTTTAGTGTAATATAAGTGAGTACTTAATCTGCATTAAGAAAAATGCGCACCTATCCAAAAATTTTAGATAAGTATATGCATTTTACTTAGACAATATTTAAGTTAAAATTATGCATTGTTTTAGTACTCACACACAGTTTTTTTATGACTTATTGATAAATTATTTCTAGTCTCCGAAGTCGATCGTTTATTCAAAAAATGGGACTTAATTAATATTTTATGTTATTAAGTAGCTAAGTAGTTACCAATATTTGGTAAGTTAACATTATAACCATAACCAATCAGAGACGTGGCTAATCCACCTAACCTACAGGATGGTATCAACCATCGGTTCTCATTGACACCTCGCTGGATGACACTCCCTGAGGACCTATCAGTGTACTATTAATCAAATGGCATCCAGTTCAGGTGACAGGTGGAACTAAAGCTCCTGACTAGTGTACTGGCCACCTTGGTGGTGCATTACTGATGGGTCCTTAGGGGATTCATAGGTACACCTTTATCGGACCGTATTATGAAAAGTAATTTGTATATTTCCAAATTCATTCGAAAATAACCTATTTTTTTAAAAGAGGTTAAAAAGGTATCATTAAAACTCAAAACAGTTAATGAAACTTAATAACTAGGTATTTTAGGGTCATTTGGTAACCTCTCCGCGTCAGAGCCGCTAATTTTAAGGTGGACGTAAAAATTATATAATTTTCGATTTTTTTCCGAATTTTCAAATGCCGAATCCATTTGCAAAAGCATTTGTACCTATTCATTTTATATACCTAACTAACCTAGGTAGCTATGATAGAGTCTTAAGTAAACCTAAAGGCCACTTGCAGTAAACTTATAAGAAGAAGAAAAAAATCATAGATTCAGTGCATATATTTTGACGGCATTATATCAAAAATGTGTGGACTAAATCCAGCCTATAATAGGTTTAATCAAATGAAAAAAAAAAAAAAATATTTTGCTGCAAGTGGCCCTTATATTCCGGTACCTACAGTCAATCAGAGCTGTCATTCGTCATAAGAACGTTAGATCCTGCGACAAATATCTACAGATTTCACCAACAACAATGGAATTTGCAACGTGCTAACGTTCATTCTTGCTTCATCTATCATTTGGTCGTGTGGACGTTGATGTAGGCGTCGGCGACAGCGGGAGCATAGGCGATTTAGAATGTTGCGTTCAAAACGATTTAGGGTTTTACTTACGATTTATGTTTTTTTTTATTTAACACTATCGGGACAGGAAAGCTTGTTTTCTCTTACATGTTCCAGGCACAACAGTGCCCTGAATAGCGTGAATTAAAAATACTGAATACTGGCTAATATTTCGTCTTTCTCCATCATATAGAAAATATAAGTAGGTAAGTACTTAATTCACTCTTTAGGTATTCACTTATCTTATCATGCATCAGGGATTAAATGTGTAGTGACGTAAATACTATCAATGTTAAGCATCATAAGTATTTATATCTTCCAACAAATCAATATTATGACAATATATCTATTATGTTTAAATTCAATACAATTATTATCAACATACAACGATAATAACCTACTGATATAGATTACAATGTTTTTACATTCTTATTAAAAACAAACATGTTAAAATTAAAACAAATCCGGGTTGTAACCTAAATTGTTTTCCAAAAACTACTGAACTAATATTAAAAACAAGAGGATTTTTATCAATGTTCGTAATAGAGTTTTTCTTCCATTCATTAGTGTAACAACATATTACGTAGCTTTATTCGCAATAAATGAATAGGACTTGAATTGAATAGGTAAATGAAATAGATCTGAAACAGCTGGAAATTTGGATGATACTTGGAATGAGGATAAGTTGCTGCAAGTTGTCATTACTAAATTGTAAAATAATATCAGATAGTAGTGGTTAAGCTTACAGAGTATAATCGCTACATCCTCTGACTGAATCCCCCCACAATGTAACAGTTACCTGACTAGCGGATCACAATCGGACATACAAACAGACAATCAGACGCGGCTGTCAGTAGGAAGCCATCATTTATCATAGTACCTATATAGCCCGTCGTAGCCCGGACACTTGTTTGGTATACGTTCTATACCTACCTACATTGTTTGATGTTTTTATCAAAATAACGATGAGTAGAATGGTGGGGTTACATCGAATTAACCTTATACCGGTTGAGTGAATAGGGAAATGAGCTGGTTGGAGAATTCATGAATAAATAAAAACGTTATTATTTTAGGTAACGCGGCTTTACCTGCGGTTCTACCCGCGGAATTCTAGGTCATGTAGTCTAGATATTGGGATAAAAAGTAGCTTATGTTATTCCCAAGGGTTCAATGCATCTTCATAAAGTTTCATCAAAATAGGACCATTCATAAACATATTGCCTACTTACGTACCTAATAGTACCATAGGTAGGTACGTACTTCACCAAAACTGTATACCTACTTTAAAGACTTCAACATACATTACCAAATGTAGGCAGGAGAAAAGTAATAACCTTTTGTCCCTAAAATGTTGGTACAAACTAGTTCAAAATCGCTCGGTCTATTGTGACGGTTATATTCGGCGCAAAGGTGTTTCACCCCTGCGCAGAAGTTTTAATATGAAAATAATCATAATGCCCACTTTATAAATAGCTCTAAATTAAATATAAATGTAACACATTACACACAGCGCCATCATCTTATCTTAAACTAAGGAACTAGGCTTACCATATCAAAACGGATAGAACACTTACCCATCGAGTATTTTTATTAATTAACTAGCGACCCGCTCCGGCTTCGCACGGCTATATTATGCATGTATTATACATATAAACCTTCCTCTTGAATCACTCTATCTATTTAAAAAAAACCGCATCAAAATCCGTTGCGTAGTTTTAAAGATCTAAGCATACATAGGGACGGCGAAAAGTGACTTTATTTTATTATACTTACTCGTACTATGTAGTGATGAAGTGATATTAAAAAGAGAAAAGGTTTCATTGTTGGTTGTTGGCATTGAATAGGCTCCAAAACCACTGCACCAATTTAGATGAAACTTGGTATGAGGATACATTGATTTAGTGACAGTAACATAGGCTTCTATCTCGATATTCCCACGGGATCGGGAGTTACGCCGGTGAAACCGCGTACGACCACTAGTAGGGGTACATATACACACAGGAAACACCTAGACCTCATGCCCATGCATTGCAAGAGAGTAGACTTTGCTTTGAAATTGTAAAATTTCTACCAATACCTAACCTAATTTACAAAAAAAATCAACCGGAAACGAAGACGTGTACTGTACTCGCAAATAGTTAGGTAATTTGGAATGACATTAATCAATTGACATATTTACAAATGATTATTCATTTATTTGGAACTCTACAACACATAGTTATTTTAATTATGTAAAGTATAGGTTAATTACTTACAAAAGTACTTCAAATTACTCGCTAATGTAACGTAGATTAGGCGTCTAGAGTGCGTGCCAGATAAGACTGCGCGCGATATTATTATGTCGTACGTATTGTTTTGTTTTCGCCCCTGTCTGAACTTTTACTTTTGTCATTGCGATGGCAAATAAACAACGAATAAAAACGTACCTTACACATAATTAAAAAAGGTATTTAATCCATGCTATTCAGCAAGCTCGCTGTAGCGCCTCGGACATAATTAAAATGAAGTAGGTTTGCCTAAAACCTTTCCTTCTACAACCCTCATCAATTGAGTCGACCAAGTCCGCAGAGTCTAGAAGAAAAAAATCATCATTCCATCTGGAACCAACTAAGTCGAGGATTTTATTACGATGTTTTTTGCGCACCGTAGAGAAATTTAAGTTAGCGCACATACACTTTGCATGGCCGGCCGGGATTCGATGCTTCAGAATTAAAGTTGACGTATCCACCACCATCTCTATGCACAATCAACATCTAACGTAAAATAGAACAAAAACATATTTTAGTATATTTGAGGTAAATATTGAACAAACACATACACACGTGTAGAATTGGCACGTGTAACCGCGTGTAACAGACGTCCAAGTAGGTTTGACGAGTCTGTTTCATTCCATTTACATTTGTTTACTGACACTAGCTCCGTCATGCGGTTTTTATTTTCAAATAAAAAAAAAATTAACGACACCAATCCTTATCTAGCCTAGAAGCTACTAAGCTAGGCTTGTAATTTATTCCGAATCTACTGTTTGGATCCACTGTGATCCACCATGGTCTACTAGACTCTAGGTGACACCTATAACACGGCATTACGCCAATGGAATTCAATAAATAGGGCATCTTGCAAAAAAATTGTAAAATCTCGTTTTATAAAACCTAAATGTAGTCCATATATTTTTGAGAGAAAGCTAAAATCAAGTTTCATAATATGTCAAAAGGTTATGATTTAACAAAATAGAGATTTATTTGCTATTTTGCTGCAAATGGCCCAATGTGTATTCCAGATCTCTAAACTATCTCCTAGGTTAGTTGGAGATCTTCACTCTAGATTCTAGACTTTACACTTTACGTTTTATCACGATCGGTTCCGTTTGTTTTAGCCTCAAGCAGTAACAGACATACTCACAAACTTTTGTATTTATTCGTTGGTGTATTTTTAACGTTTATTTTAATTTTGTCCATTGTTTTGTTTCTTTGCTAAAATACTTAGGTAAAGTACCTATAAGATACCTATCAATATTTGTTTCGCTACCTATTAACACGGCTTGAAATGAAAGATCACTGAACTAGCTTTTTTAGTTGCTTTACATAAACCCCTGTCAAGTTATTTTTAGGGTTCCGTACCCAAAGGATAAAAACGGGATCCTATTACTAAGACTTCGCTGTACGTTTGTATGTGTCACCATAAGCTGTGTCTCATGAACCATTATAGCTAGATAGTTGAAATTTTCACAGATGATGTATTTCTGTTGCGGCTATATTTGCATCAAGTTTTCTTTCTTTCAAACATCTTAGTTCTTCCATCTTCATTTTTCGCTAAAGTATAACCGAAGTTTGCTGAAGCGTCGGAGTGGATTTTCGTGCTAACTTAATTTATACTCGTAGTGTTGTATACAAAGTTATTCATTTAATTTCTTATTTCTTTCTCTTTGTAAATTATTTTTCTTCATTATTACGGTATATACGCCGTAACCTAGGTAAATAATAGTATATTTAAGCAAAGTACTAACAATTTACGTAGGTACCTAACACATAATAAAATATATAGTGGCTTGACATAAAATTGAGAAAAAATGCAAAACTGAATGTTAATTCACTACCTATGTAATTAGGAAAATGAAATATTTAAACTTATTTCAACTAATTAACATAATATCGTCGTAAAGTTTTCGATTAAATTAACTGAGAAAGACGAGCACGTGTCGAGCCGACGGTCGCTAGCACATTTTTGCTAAAAATAACTATATTGTGGTAGGTAACACGTTTTTAAAAAAATAGTTTTTAGTCGCATAATAACGAGTTTAATTAAAAAACTTAATTTATGTAGAATTCATTACTTCCGACAATGTAGCGAAAATGTTTTATCGAGTTTTTGCTTCTCCTTTAAGTTACGAATGAACATCTTTTAGACCCGCATACTACATCCCAGACCGCATCGTCACTTACCATCGTCGGATGACATAGTGGTCAAACGCTACCTATTATTTGTAAAAGAAAGTCCAATGTTAAACGCCGTTTGTTCCAGTTGCTATCGCTGGTGGCAGTTATTAGGTTAAATTAGAGACCTTAGGGTGACCATTGTTCAGTATTTAATTCACCAGTGGTTCCTAGTGGAGTTCCAAGTATTACAGGATCCAACAATAGTAGATCGGAGTGAACTCTAGAGTACCACTATATGAGGAAGAAACAGTTAAAAGTAAAGTCAGCCTATTATGTGCCACTACAGACCATAGGCCTCCCTCTCAGAGGGTTATTAAAAGTTCTGGTTTTTAACTGTGGCGGTTTTTAACTCTCGGTGTTTTCCTTCGCCGTAGCACTGTTTTAATTTTATTAGGTACCTACGTTTTATTTGTAGGCAAGCACAGGTATACTTGTTGATAATGATAATGCCTCAGATATTCTACTATAATTGCTAAGCAACATTAAAATAAAATGTGATGGCGCCTCATTACTTAATGGATTTGTCACATTTATAATATTTTCTGTTTAAGTATTTACCATGTACTATGTTGCACATTTGCGTAACGTCTTGCTAATATGTTTGGTCTATGTTTAACTTATTTTTCAATCAAAGAATTTTATCTTTAATAACGGTACATAACGGGATTTTGAAGCCGACAAGCCCAATCCCGAATTATAGGATGTAAAGCGTTTACTTAATCCTGGATTAAGTACAAGTAATAATAGAGCCGAGACCTTGTCAATAACTAGTGAGGAAATAAAAGATAAGAGTAGAGTTAACGATAATTTGTTTTATTATAATTATATTCTTTTATCTTAATCCTTAACAACTAATTTAATAAATATACAGCTTTGGAAATATTTACATAGAATACAATAGCGGAATGCTAAGTCACATCGAAATTAAAAGGTGCCTAATATTGCGGTCAATTAGTGCTTCTATTTAGGTATAACATTAATACATATACTTAGGTACGTACAATACATTGAGATTGCATCCGACGACGTTCACGTCACTGGTCCTCGGTACTCACTAACTAAAACTAAATCACAGATAAACGAAAGTCTTGGGCGAAGAGCCGGTCGCCAGCTAGCGGCGGTGAAGGCGTTCACTGCCGCGTGAGCACCGTGACCGGCTTGTAGAGGTGTGGCGAGAGCTGATGGTGGTGCGGCAGGTCGGGGCTCGAGGAGGATGGCGGCGAGGGCGGCAGCGGAGCCCCGAGGAACCCACCCGCTGCTGCGCGCTCGTACAGCGCCGGTGTCGTGTACGGTAGTGCGCCGTACTCCGCACCACGGAACGCAGGGTGCACGGCGGCCTTCATCGGCGCGTGCGCGTACCGCTGGTACAATAGCTGAGAGTAGAGGCCCACCAGGTGCGAGTACGCCGCCGGCGGATAGCCCAGCACAGGTCGCTTGAAGCATGCGAGTCGTGACCGGCCGCCGAGCGCCGAGCGCCGGCGCAGCTTGCCCGTCGTACCTCCAATGAACACGTCCTCGGCCGAAGCGTCCAGCATCCAGTAGTTACCCTTGCCGGGGTCGTCGTAGTGTCGCGGCACCTTCACGAAACACTTGTTCAAGCTGAGGTTGTGTCGTATCGAGTTCTGCCAACCTTGTCTGTTTTCTCTGTAGTATGGAAAGTTGGTCATGATGTATTCGTAGATGCCGTTGAGGGTGAGCCGCTTCTCGGGGCTATTTCGTATCGCCATCATGATGAGCGCGTTGTAGCTGTAGGCGGGCTTCTCGTGTTTCTTGTCGCCGTCGTCCGTGGTGGGTTTCGGCTTCGAGCAGTCGACGGGTTCGGTTCCGGTCACATCCAGCTCCGAGTCGCTGAGGTCTGCGTCGGAAGGTGTCGCACCGCTCGATGACGGAGCGGGCGACGTCGCCGGCTTCGGCGGGTGATTCATTAGAATCGAGTTAATACTGAAGTCTCCTTCGAACTTCACCATTTTGTTGGTAACACTGTGAGCACAAGAGATATTCGGTGCGCGCTGCGCGTGCGTATTGCGTGCGAGCTACGAACGAACTGGCCGAGTGGAGGCGGGCGCCCGGCTTTTATACCCCGTCTCGTAGTCTCCGCCCCGAGCGGCACGCGCCAACCGCGATGGAAGCTTTCCGTACATAGGGCTCCGCCCCGAAGCTCCCCGCTCTACGAGCTTCCGCCCCCTCCCGCCCCGCTCACCCGCTATCCTCACCCCTGCTCCGACGACAACTGCACGTTGCACTATGCATATGCATACATCCATAGGGTACAAGTGCAGGACCGCGCCTCGACAACGTTCACATTATAAATCTATTGTGGTTTGTTTTGTGATTAATGGTGTTATAAAGCTGTTTAATTCTTAGCTTAGTAAAGCTTAATCTTTTAACGTACCTACCTACTACTAAACATTTCAGGTATTGTTTTGTTTACGACTTTTAAACACCAACAGTGTTATTAAAATAAAAACTACTTAATTATTGGAAAAATACTTCGCTGACGATTGCGACACACCCACGTTGATGTTAATGATCTTTTAAAAGTAATATTTTTTATCACTTCTTTGTTTTTTAAGCTTTTTAATTAAAATATGCACAAACTCATTGCAACAAGACATTGTAACATTTTTCTTAATGTACCACGATGACTATAGGGATTCTATATCGGATGAGTAGTCCGTTATCTGGTTTGTTATTTAATGTCTGACGTTAGTGAAGACAATTTGCTATCAAATCCGCAATGATAGTAAAGTTTTATCGTTGTTTGTACCTATCAGTAATCTATAGATTAATGCAATTTAATAACAAAAATATGGAAATGTTATTTGTCAGGGTAGGTGCAGACAATAGACTTTTCAACTAAAACGACCGGAGACTGACAGTCATAGAGTTTCTTAGGTTTTTAATATCTGAACTCACAATTACCTATGTGTTTTAAGGCATTATAAAAAAAACTTGAAATGCAGGAGTTTAGGTAAAACTGTTTTGACTTAGGTAGAGTTATGTTGATGAGTTGAAAAAAAATATAATAATAGCAATTTCAGAACTTTACTGAGAATTTGTCCTTGTGCAAATCGTGCCTATTTATACCGGTTTAGTTTTTTATAATCTTTACATAGAAACACTTTCTTTAGGTACCTAATCGCTCAAAGCGATCACTTTGTATAGAACAGATGTTGAGGAAGATGAAGGGTCGATCGGAAAGTCTTCAGCCTATGCTAGCTCTTATCGTCAATGATGTTTTGGACAATCAATGATTAGATTTATTAAAACCCATCACGTGTGGCGTATTGGCGTAAGGCACATGTTATTTAATATAAGATTTATATCACGATTAAACGCCTTATCAATTATTGATTGTTTTGAAACAATTCGGGATTTCTATTTCACAACATTCTCACATTTACCTACCGCGTGTTCGAGTCTTGATAGTCATTGTGACGATTTCAGTTTACTTGTAAATCCATTCGACGAAGGCTTAATGTATAATTTAATCTTTAGATCGGTCCAAAGATGAATCACAAAAAAAATACAAATCGATTTTTTGACTAAATCTATACCTAATCTGGATTTTTTTATACTATGTATCTATTCTAGATAGCGTTCATATTAGATGGAGTAGTGTTGCCTAAGACCTTAGGACCTATACCTGAGTTATACTAAAATTATTTACATAATCAGTTTAAAAAACAATGATTTCATACATGTGTAAGTAAGTCATTTTTTACCCGACTACGGCGAAGCCAAAAGGTAGGGTTATGTTTTTGACCTGTATGTATTTAATCGTATAAATCCCTAACACAAAGTTATTTATGTCGATAAGTTGTTGTTTATAGTATAGCTTATTATAAAAATAGCTACAAACACACACATTGATTGTTTTAACATAGCAAAATATTTATTGAATATCCATAAACTGCGTAGGTACGCTATCAATTTAAACACACAGACAGCACATCACAGAAAGACTTACGTTAAAGTACCCAATTAGAGAAGTATAGACAAAATACAGGTTGTGTTTGTGAAAAAGAACTTGCAACCGTTTTGCAATTATAACTGTCTTCTTTTGTTGTTTTTTATGATGTATATTGCACATAGGTTTAGTATAGATGTTGATATTATTGTGAATATAGTACACTACTTAATATAATAGACTTAAAAAAAAAATATTTTAAAATATTACTAGCTACAGTTATCAATACATATCTCAATATTTTGAGTAGGAACATTGCATTCGTCATGGAGTGACGATCATACTAACAGTCATATTTTTACATTTACAATTTCAAAGGATCATTGTGTTTTGTTCGACGTAAGTACGGTTGTCATGCTGTAGGTAAGTATGTTAATTTTATCAACACACGTGTATTGTTAATCGGCTACAAAATACGTATTTTCTCTTATTTAACAATGTGACTTTAGAAATATAACATCTTTGTTTGAACAATTGGTGTAATTCAAAGTTATCAAATAAAAGATTCAATAATAAATTAATAATGTCCGCGAAAGCTGAATAAATATCTAAAAAAAAGGTACATAGCAAAAACTCGGCCGATAATTTAGTATGAAACAGCTAAACCATTGTTCATTTGTATTTTTACTAGCAGCCAGTTTCAACTGCGTAAGTTCCGATCCCGTGGGAATATCAGGATAAAAAGTACCCATGTTACTCCTAAAGATTTAATCGATCTTCATACCAAGTTTCATCAAAATCGGTCCAGTAGCTTCAGAGTGTTCAAACCATGTGCTTACTCTTTATAAACTTAGTGTAGATTAGCATTCAAAAGTGACGAGCGGCAGCTATCGGCCGACCTTTTAGTCTGCCATTTGCGTTCGTCTTTGTTAATGTATAAATACTTACTTAGGTTTTTTCATGGTCTGTCTGTGTTTACCCAAGTTTCGTTGATAAATGTATTGGTACTTTTACGTCAAACTACCAAAGGGATTTGCGCATTTTGTCTTTTGGCAATATTGCGGTGGAGCTTGTGTATAGTAGTTTTTAGGCAATGTCAAAAAAAAACTTCCTCTAGTCCTTATTTCGGTCGGCGTACTAGTACTAGGTCATTTCCTAGTATAAAAACTAAAAAAACGCGGTTAATTCGATTAAAATAAGTTAATAAGAGTTCAAATCTAGAAAACACTAGATTCTAACTTTCTATACTACAGTAATGACAGGACAGAATGTTGCGAGTCAAGTAAACTGGGTGTTACTTCTTCACCAGGTATAGTAACTGTGTTCGAATCTGTGCCCGTGAGTCATGTCCCTCTCTAACCTATCGTCCGTTGTGGTTAAAGCGTAATATTTGTGACCCGCACCTTAAGTAAGGTTAACTAATTGATGCCCACTCTAAGGGGTCAACTTTAGCCAACTTTAGTGATGTACCATTATTGTTTGTTTCATATTTTGAGACCGAAAAAAATACCTTAATTTTTGTATATAAACTTTTTTATGACCGTTTATACTTAAACTAACAGATCTTATTAAAATAAAGTCAAAAGTAGGAAAACAGAGGGTAATAACCCAGTCGCGGACATATTCAAATAATAAAAAGTCCATTTTTAACCCCACATATTCTAACTTTCCGTTTTATACCTAAAGACGTAGTAGGTAGATAGGTACACCTGATTCGTTACGGAATTTCTTGATTCGCCCCCCAAGGCCCGCGATAAAATCTATGCAATAGCTTAAAAAAAGCACAATAAATTCGTTATAAGTAGGTAACTGATTTCTAAAAAAATATTTTTCACTTTTATTTAAATCGGTTGAAATTGAATTGAATCAGCTTCAGGTTTAAAATAAATTAGATACTGCGAACAAACCATTTACTGATACACACCATCTTAACATAGATCTAGTTACTAATGTTAAACTTGACCTGAAGCAGGATGAAACTATCTAACTTCGACTTCGATCTTACTTCGATAACCGTCCCATCTCTAGATAGATACAGCGATGTATGAAGTGTGTATGAAATTGAATTACAGTGGACGGGTCGCGCGTGGGCGGTGTCATACATACATACCCATCCATGTCGTGATGTTACTGTTCATACTACGGATACTCGAAACTTTGACACTAAGTCGATGAGAACTCTACTTTCGAGTAGGTAGTTATTTGTCATAATTAAGTCTGAGTATACCGCGGTCAATTCAGTAAATCGCATTGAATAGGTTATTTTCTGAGGAATTGTTATAAAGAACACCCTCCTACTCGAATAATAAACGATCCTTCAAGGAAATATCACAAAGCTATATCAAATACTTGTAAGATTAACGGCTCGTAAAATTAAGGGGTAAATTTAATCTCCTAAGACGTAAGATCAAGGCAATACACCTCATTGTTTATCCTTAAATAGGATTTAAGCTAAGGA
Organism: Idaea aversata; assembly: GCA_907269075.1. NCBI lineage: Eukaryota > Metazoa > Arthropoda > Insecta > Lepidoptera > Geometridae > Idaea > Idaea aversata. The sequence continues at coordinate 527,372 of OU026088.1, forward strand.
TTAAGTTATTAAGGAGATTCTGTTGTAGTTTTAGTAACAGTAGTTTAATGACAATGTCTTTGTTAGAAGAAAAAGGTAAGTTTATACTTAGTATAAGTACAGAATAGTACACGGTATAAGTACCTTTTTGTGTAAAAAAACCGTAAAAATATGTATTTTTAATCCTGTAATATATTTACGCAGATAACTATACTTTTTAGTGGACTTTTTTATGATTCTCGATAAATTCCTTTCGTCCACGAGGAAATTGAGGTCCTTATGGTTCGATTGTTGGGACTATGAAGAAGACCCTTTCAAACTGTTGTTCTAAAAACTCACATATTTAAATCCAAGTAGGTAACCTTAGTAGTGGTTCTATCATTGAATTAATTAGATCATGGCACGACAGTTCGAGCCGAGACGGGCAGAGAAGATTGTATGCATTGTTCACTTCCTTCATAATTGGGGATCTTCTTATTGAACTAATTATTGAGTTTGTACCTTACTCTTAACTCACTTGATTACAGGAAGTTGTGTTAGGGATTAAATGATATTGTACTGTAACATTGTTGTATTTATAAGTCTTTACTTATGGATTTTGCATTTTCGGCACTTTACATGGTGCAAAGAAGGATATTACTTATGGCCCATACTATGTCAACGTCCATAGGCTATTGACGTTTCTAAAATCGTTCAGAAGTGGTATTACTCATAGAGATATCATAGACTTCACTCACATCAAGACGGTAATCAATCGACCGGGTTTAGATAATACACTCTGTGGTATTTATCGCGATTTTCCCGCAGGATCTGGACTCCGGTCTTATATAGTTTCACTAGTCATATGCACCAAATTATCTCCTTCGTTTTCGGTGTTATTCTCCCACACACGACATTGGCAAATCCACTGCGTTACTTATTAGCCAGTAGAGAGACCATTACTAAAGTTGGAGTTGAAGTTGACTAACGCGGGTAAAACCGCGGGGCGCAGCAGTCTTAAAGTTACAACAACCCCCAACACATAGGTATACCATACGTCTTTCAGCTAGCCTAGCATGAAGGCCAAAACACGATACGATAAAGCGATATAACTACATCAACTCTCAAAATATGATAGATAAAGCCGCCATGTTGAATTTTTATCATAATTTATAATAAAAATTCAACATGGCGGCTTTATCTATCATATTTTGAGAGTTGATGTAGTTATATCGCGTGATATAGCTTTATCGTATCGTGTTTTGGTCTTCATGCTAGGCAGGCTGACCTCTAACACTAGAAATTACAAACCACTAATATAAATAAACTTAAGGAAAACATATTTCAGACTCTAACAGTATTATTTGATTAAACTTTAAATATAAAATGACCGTTGTTTCGTACAAAGACAAAGAACGGGACGGCTCCATACTTGCTGCTAATTTATTTAGCGAATAAATTTCAATAGTTTATCCACTTACTATTCAAATACCTACCTAGATACTAACATAATAAAGGGCTTCGATCAGAGTCATTTCAAGCCTCAAGCCTTATGAATCTATAAATATTAAATTAAAAACCTGACAAACTGATATATTTTTTTACGGCTTGCATTTGGGAAGAGACGCTTAAGTAAGAGATTTAGCATGCTCATCATCCAGACGCAATATAAGTATGGGAATCCTATTATTTCGATTTTTTTGTTTTTCAAATATTTTGTTATTTTTGAAGGAAACCTTCGGGATACTTCTGGCTGGAACCATGCAATTAGTAAAATGCGAGAGATCTTGTAGCACAATTTTTTTTACAAGTCTTAGGTCACCGTTTAAGATGTAGCACGCTAACTTAGAAGATACCTGTTAACTCGTCACTTGAAGGCGTCAAAATCGCATGCTATACAAAAAAAAACCAAGAAACTTAGAGGTACTAACGTCAAATTTTATGGTAAAGACAGACGTAGGCAACTTAGTAAAATGAAAATTCCAAAAAAATAAGTCAAAAATTAAGTCTGTCTTGATTTAGGTAAGCTGGGTGTAAATCGGTTTCTTTGTATATTTTAGCACTCTCCAAACGACTCGTGCGCAGTTTAGTTTGTACTTGAAGGTTTGATCGTGTCCCGGTTGTTTTCCTTCTATGAGAGTATTCGCCTGCAGGCCATCCTCTAAGTGGAAACAGTCCATGTAGTAACAAGTTAATTGCTACCGAAGCAGGACCCTTACTGCGACGCTGTAATGATATTTCTAATGAACACTGTCATGGCTCCCTGCAGCTTCACGACTTCGACGAAACAAATTTATATTTTACTTCTAATTAAACGTAATATCGCCTTTATCTCCTCCATTTAAAGCGCATAGCCTTCGGCACTTTGCAGCTTCACTACTTTGTATTAACAAGTTTATGTTTTATGTTTACAAATTCGGAAAATCATCTTAGTTCCTTTGTAATAAGGTTGTGTAAACTTAAATTGGTGTTAAGATGGTGTTGGAGGGATTGAGTTGCGCATAAATGGTTTAGTTACAGTGTGTTAAATATTAATTTAAAATGTACGTAAATATTGTATGGAAAACTGATTGTAACTGAGATAATACAAAAGTTAAATATAAACTGGAACCATTGAAATATTAGTAAAGTAAACTTCTTAAATACATTTTTAACGCGATAATAAATATTCGTTCTATACATCCTCCGGTAGCAAGGGGTCCGTACAACCCGAGTGATGTCAAGTTACCTTCACTGATTCAGACATAGGTGATGTACGAGTAGCATAATAAAGGTGGACTCTTCCAAGCACTTTATAGTGCATAAACCATATTTGTTGGTATTGATGTTTTATCGTCTTACTTTTAAATACATAACACCCTCGCCACTGCCGGCTGTATGCCTGCCTGCTGCATAGTGTGCTGCGATTTTAACTTCACTGTAGGCCGCAGGTGCAGGAACACGGAGCTACTAATGTTGCTCCGTGTTCCTGTTTATTCCATCAAAAACTACATTAAAAGAGCTTCTTTGAGCTATTAAAGACACGTACCGTAGTGACTTACTACAACGCTGACAAATGTATCTATAGGAGTACATACCTAAATCATGATGACATTACTTTTCGATGATAATAATTTAATGACTAAAAATTAGTCATTTATGATTTGATGATGAAATATTTAATTGCAACACCAAAACACAAATAACACTTAGTACCTACATATTTAGCTAGATACTAGCAAAATGTATTTAACGGGGAATCTAAAATTAAATTATATTTTAATGACCACAAGGTTTAACCAATTAACTCTCAAAGTCTTAAACTGAAAACACTTTGAGAGTTGGTTAAACATGCTTAATGACATACATAAACGTATTTATTTTTTGTGTTGCAAGGCAACCTCAATCTTGGCCTGAGAAATATTTACCGGTAACGATCAAAAACTAGATTTTTATAAAACAAAACATCCAAATATAAATCGAAATAATTATATCACTTCCATAACCAAATTCGTCAAATTGAATAAGTAGGTATATTTAGATTTGTAAACAGGTTTAATTTAATTCTTCCGAATGAAACCGAATTCGATTTCACGGTTCGTATAAAGAGTAAATTATCGCGCATAAACATTAAAACAAGAAAGAACAATAATTACACATTATATTACATTACAGAACAAAATATTGCGAAAATTATAATTGAAAGTGCAACGTACTTACAACTAACTTACAACAACAACGTGTCTACTAGACATTTCGCATCATAATAATTAATACATTAATACATATATTAAAACAGCAAGATAAATATCCAAATAGATTTGAGCAATAGCATCTTAAATCTGTCTATTTAGGTATTATAAAAAAATTGTTCATTCAAAGGCTATACAAAGTTTGCTCCTTATGTTTTGCTGAAGCGCAGCCTCTAGCCTGCGCTCCTTAGGTCGCAGTTTAACGTTTTTTTTCTGTATTATTTGAAAACACGATTCAAATAACTGAGCTTTAAAACTCAGACTTGATTGTTTTACTATTGGTTTTATTTAAAAAATATTTAACTTTTATTTTAAAAAATCCACTCAAATAATAAGATATTGAGGTATGATGAGAGGTATAATATGACACTAACTCTACCTTTTGCGCGACTCTTTCATCTTATTTCTAGTGCAATAAAGTATTCAATGAATGAATTAATGTAACATACCTGTAAGTTTCCGGATCGGGTCCCACCATGACGATGAGTTGCGGCACCTCCTGGGCGTATTAAAAAACAATATTTCTCTAAATAACATTTTTCAAATATTTTTCTGTTTCACGCGAGATGTATAGTAAAAGCGCACGGGGCGCGCGAAAGCAAGCTGGCCGCTAATGATTTCTTACCGAAATAATGTTATGCATGGATGTGTCGCTGCGCGCGCGCATGTCATATTCCGCTCACGATATATTGTACTGTTATTCACTTTATAACAGATAATATTATGTACTGTGGATGTTATATAGCTGTATTACTTGGAGATTTTAAGAATGATACATTTTTTAAGGTGAAATAAGCATAAAGTGACTTTTTTAGAAGAACAAGAAGAAGAATAAGTACAACAAAGCACAAAGCCCGATAATTGTCAAATAAAACATCTAATCGTCCCTCTATGCCTGTACCAACTCATCATCATCATCATGTCAGCCCATACACGTCCACTGCTGGACATAGGCCTCCCCCATACGACGCCACAAACAGCGGTCCTGAGCCGCCTCCATCCACCGACTACCCGCGACACCCACAATGTACCAACTAGTTATACTGAAATGTTTTTTACTTCGCCTCTCAAGTCCACCTACTTATGGTTTAAAGTACGGACAGAGACAGAGAGATAGATAAACACTTTATTTCACCATAAAAACAAAACAGAAAATTAATTCTAACAAAGTACTTACAGCGTCCTACAGTATTTATCACTATCACTATCACTACATAGTATAAAATAAAGTCACTTTTCGCCGTCCCTATATCCCTATGTCCCTTTGTATGCTTAGATCTTTAAAACTACGCAACGGATTTTGATGCGGTTTTTTTAATAGATAGAGTGATTCAAGAGGAAGGTTTATTTGTATAAAACATGCATAATATAGCCGTGCGAAGCCGGAGCGGGTCGCTAGTTTACTATAAATTATTTTTAAATCAGATGAATCAAGATGAACTAGGTAAGTGACCATCATCATCAATCAGCTACAACACGTCCACCGCTGAACATAGGCCTCCCCCAAAGACTTACAGAGCGACCGGTCGCATGCCCTTTGCGTTCAGTAGATTCGTGACTATGGCGAATGCTCCATAACTTCGAACTGCGCTCTGTGGTGACTTTTGCAAGGATACATCAATCTCCTCTCGAAGTTTTTCTTTACATTTACGAAATGAAAACCTAAAATACTAAATTCTTGGAGCCATTGTTACCATATTACTCATAGAGGTATAATCAGGCTACCTTCTAAATATTTTCCACATAAGGACAATAAACTAAACAAATGAATGTAATTGTAAAACATTGTCACAAATACCGGGGTACAATGAATTACTAATGGTAATGAGCGTGTGCGGTGAAGTCGGCCCGGGTGGGAACCCACAGGTGGGACACGATAGGGGGGGCTAACATACACACTTCATAAAAAAAAATATACCAATCAAAAAAATCTAAATCCTGAGTGACTGATACCTACATCACCGCACAGCCCAGCCCAAAGCAATGGACCTCGGAGGAACAAACAGTTTTCTCTATGTAATGGACGGATCGAGCTAAAATTTGAAATACAGACAGATAGTTGAAGACTTCGGCATTCGCTAAGAAAAGTTTTTGAAAAATTCGAAATCTAGGCGGACGAAGTCGCGGGTACGAGCTAGTGGTAGGGGTAGAGAGTTTTGTTTGAACGCGCTAATCTCCGGAACTATGAGTCAGATTAAAAAAAAATGGTTTTGCATTTTTGATAGTTCAAATCTTGTGGAAGGATTACCTTGTATCAAAATCAGTTCAGAAGTTTCAGGGGCTATTCATTACAAACAAAAATCCAAACACTTAATAAAAATGACGATGTTGTAAGTAGTAATAAAGACAGGCTTTTGTATATGAAAGACCCCAAAGACTAAACAGTTATAATACGCAGTTTACTCATACATTTACGTTTTACAAAGTGGTGTAATATTTAATAGACATGTTTTGATAGAGATCGGCCTCTTTATATACCTACCTACGAATACTTGATAGTCGGTACATATTGAAACCTTCACATAATGATGTGTATGTAGGTACCTATATACTCCCTGCGCCCCGTGGTTTTACCTACGTAAGTCCCGATCCCGTGGGGATATCAATATAGAAATAGACCTATATGTTAATTTTCTCTTTAACAATATATAAGTCTACGTTTGACCACTATCCCACCCGATGGTAAGTAAGATGTAGCATGCGCATCTAGAAGATACCAAAGCACTTGCTCCTTGAAGCCCTCCAAATAAGCGGGGACCTTCGTAAACGCTCACGATGAGTTGAATGAGAACTTTACCATTGGTTCCTTAATGCGTTAATTTTAGAGACATTTTTTTGTCCTGAATACTCTGTCAGAGGGCATGCAACCGACCAGTGAGGCCTATATTCAGCAGTGGCCGTCCTGTAAGATGTACATATCATAACTAAGTTTCAAAACTTTTACAAATAGTCAATTATTGCTTACATATAGGATTTTATGGAATACATTTTTTATTTTGCATTTTTAGTTTCAACTTTCAAGATTTGTCAAGTAGGTACTTTATTTGACACATTACCAGCAAAAACTTCGATCAGCGCCTCATTCACTGCAATCATTGAAATATAACAAATGTGACATGTGAACATCTTGTAAATGTATCGGAATGTAAGTGTTGAGTTTACCCCCCCGTGGCGGTAGAGGGTGCTCGTGTGTTCAGGGGGTGGAACATGCTCAGATTTGTGAGAACTCATTCCATCTTTCTCAGTTATTCTCTTGAGGGATTGTTCCCATGATCGTTCTCGTCTAAAGTGTGACACGGTATTATAATTAACCGACTTCAAAAAAGGAGGAGGTTTTCAATTCGTCGCGTATAATTTTTTTAAATTAATATTTCAGACTAACAGCTTCCGCGTAACCTCTTTCCCGGTAATATCGAGGTAAAAAATAGCCTATAATAAGTATGTTAATCCAGGTCTAAAGCTATCTAGTTTCATAGCAAACGATTTAATAGTTATTGCGTGAAGGTATTACTAACATACAATAACATTATAAAACAGTAAGAAGCATTGGTCTTTATATTCAATCTAGTTGATTTGATCTCTTTAATCCATGCTATCTAGGACGCCGTAGTGCCTCTCATCTCAGTCGACCGTGTCCAGAGATATGAACTCAAGAGCTAACTAAGCCGGCAAGCAGCTAACAACCTGGGCTATAAACAATAAAATATCGTATAAAAATAACAAACAATTAAAGCAAACTATTAATTGATTCAAACATAAGTAATTCAATAAACAACACACGCGTTGTTTCGCACAAAACGAACGAATACTTTGAAAATAATATGAATAACAACAGCTAAGCAACTTATGAAACATTTCCCATAAATGACCCACCCTTAAGGTAGTAATTATGTACAACTAGCTGTGTCCTATTGTTTCACCCGCGGTAGTTCTCGAATAATATCAATCATCAAAGTGTATTTTTAAAATTTCTACATAAGTTTTATAAATATGATTTTTGTTTGGCTAAGAATTTTTTGATCGATTATTATGATAATTGGTTTGAAGATAGGTACATTGAATGGCTGAGTTTTATCCCCAGCATATTCCCACAGGAATGGGACATAGGTGAGTGAAACCGCGGACCGCTAGTGTTAAAACTTTAAACTAGTTGACCCGTTGTTTATGACCAGTTCAAACCGACGAAGTTTGTAAAGATGAGGCAGTTTGGGCTAGCTCAACAGTCTTTGCCTTCTCAGACCAGGTAAAATTAAAAAATATAAATATTATTCTCTTGGCCATAGACGACGATGCCTGTAAAGCTCACCTTCTATCGAGCGATTCAGATTCTAGCTTAGTAAAAAACCCTCATTCAAAACAAAAGACGGCCAATCCATGTGTTCGGCCGAACCGATGGCCAGTACCTACCTAATTATAACACTGACTCACAAACTTTCACATTTATAATATTAGTGTGATTATTATAAGTGGTAATTACGTATAATGATCGTTGATCGGCCGACTCGGGAGGCGAGGCGAGGCGTAGCGAGGGTGAGGAATCACCGCCGACTTTCTGATCACCTGGTCAGCTTCCCAGGGTATCGATGGGGGAAGGTATTGGACGATATACATTGATTGTTGTTTGAAGTGCTTTATAATATTAGACTAGTTGCGCCCCGTGGTTTTACCCGCGTAAGTCCTGAGGAATATCGGGACTATTACGGTCACTTACATACCACGTTTTATCGTAAACGGTTCAGTTCTTGGAGTGTATTGCATTTGTGTACCTACCTAATAATATATACATATCTATAGAATGTACTTAGTGTGCGGTGCTGCTGCACCGACGTAGCACTGTGTCGGTAAAACAGTTGGAAATAAACCGTTGAATGTACCTAACCTACCGTGTGTGTTTTATTTCTAAATATTACAAGTGGCGCAGTCTAACGGAATAAAAGACAATTTGTGATGTCGTCAAAAGGAAATCTCAGTGAATTTAACCAAAATACAGGACAATGGTCAACATACATTGAAAGAATGGAACAATATTTCACTGCAAACGCGATCACACCGGAATTGCAAGTACCTACTTTGATTGCACATGTCGGCGATGCAACCTACGAATTGATGGTCGATTTGTGTAACCCTAAGAAACCAAAAGATGTCAAGTACGAAGAATTGGTAGAAATTATCAGGAACCACCTACAACCAACACCATCAATACTAGCAGAGAGGTTCAAGTTTCGGAAGCGTTTCCAGGCACCAAACGAATCAGTCGCACAGTTCGCGGTTGCTTTAAAACATTTAGCTCGAACGTGTCAATTCAAAACAACCCTAGACGAAAACCTCAGGGACCAGTTCGTATGTGGGTTACTGAGTGAGGCAACGAGACAGAGATTGTTTTGTGATGACGACCAGACTTACGCAAAAGCATACAAAAGGGCGGTATCATTGGAGGCAGCGGCACGCAGCGCGGCGACGGTAGAATTCCAACCAGCAGAGAATAGAGAGTATTCAGTGCATGCGGTACAAACTAGGTACGGTGCACAATCGAGACGAGGTGGTTGGCGCGGCTCGACCGCTGCAGGCATGCACTCAGGCAAGGGCGGAGCGGGCGCGGGCGCATCATCGTCGGCCGCACGCAACAACTACACTACTAACTCATCATTAGTATGTACTTGTTGTGGAGAACGCGGGCATTACAAAAATAGCTGCAGGTTCAACGGATATGTATGTAAGATGTGTTTGAAACCGGGCCATCTGAAGCGAGTTTGCCCAAATGCACGTCAACAGAGAGGCGAGGGCCGGGTGATGCGTTTGGACACGACCCAGGAGGAGGTCGCTGAGGAGGAGTGGCCGGTAGAAAGTGATGGAGAAGGGGACGGCCCGAGCGGGCTGTACATGGTGGAGCTGAGCGGCAGCGAGCCGGTCGTTGCTGACGTCGAGGTGGCCGGCTACATGGTACGCATGCACGTCGACACCGGCTCACCTATATCATGTGTTAGTGAAGTGTTCTATAATCAAAAACTTAAAAATTACCCGATTAACCAAGATAGTTTAAAGTTGAAGGGCTATGACGGACAACCGATTAAATCGTTGGGCTATGTGTTAGTGGAAGTACGTTTCGGTAAATTAAGCGGGAACTTTAAATTGTACATTATTCAGAACGGCGGAGTTCCCCTACTAGGACGCGAGTGGCTGAAACAATTAAATATGGACATTAAGGTGATCAATTTCTCAGATACAGGTACGAGCGAAAATGTATTATTTAATAAACAGGATTTTATTAACAGATTTCCTCGTGTGTTTAGCAATGAGTTGGGCAAACTGAGTAGCCAGCAGGCGCGGTTGGTGGTGCGGGGCGACGCTGTCCCCGTGTACCGGCGCGCGCGGCCGCTACCCCTCGCGCTGCGTCCCGCCGTCGACGCCGAGTTGCAGCGCATGGAAGACATAGGTATCATTTCACCTATTACATCATCAGAGTGGGCCTCATGCATTGTAGTTGTAGTTAAGTCGAATGGCAGTTTAAGAATATGTGGGGACTACAAAAGTACCGTTAACCCTGTACTAGAAGTCGATAGGTATCCACTACCGCGTGCGGAGTACTTATTTGATAAATTAAGTGGCGGTAAGAAATTTAGCAAAATCGATTTATCCGAAGCCTACGCACAGATTTGTTTAGATGAATCTAAAAAGTACACCGTAGTAAATACACATCGAGGTCTGTACGTATATAATAGGCTTGCCTATGGATTGGCATCAGCGCCAGCGATATTCCAACGGATAATCGAACAAATAATGGTAGGTATTCCGGGGGTGACGAGTTTCCTTGACGATATTTTGGTGACCGGAAGTACGGAAACCGAGCATATTAAAAACCTTAGCTTAGTATTAGAACGGTTACATATGGAAGGGTTAACTGTCCGAAAAGAAAAATGTACTTTCTTTGCACCGGAAGTAAGTTATTTAGGTTTCATTGTATCCGAGCATGGGATACGTACTGATCCAAAAAAGGTAGAAGCGGTAACTCTCGCTCCTCCCCCCACTACCGTCACCGAGTTGAAGTCGTTTATAGGTATGATTAACTTTTGCTCAAAATTCATTAAAGACTATTCAAAAATTTTGCAACCCTTATTCGACTTATTAAAAAAAGATACTGAATGGTATTGGGGTGAGGCGCAGAAACAATCATTTGAGCAAATTAAAAATGCGTTAGTTAGTTCACCGGTACTAGCACATTACAGTGACAGTCAGGAGTTGATTTTAACGTGCGATGCGAGCGCGCGCGGGGTCGGCGCAGTGCTGACTCATCGCACTGAGCAAGGCGAGCGACCCGTCTCGTACGCATCGCGCACGTTAACACCGGCCGAAACCAACTATAGTCAAATACAACGAGAAGCGCTCGCTATTGTTTTCGGAGTAAAGAAATTTCATACCTACTTGTATGGCAGGAAATTTATTTTACGCACCGATCATCAACCACTAGTGACTATATTTGGTTCGAAAAAAGATTTACCACATACAGCGGCAGGCCGATTGATAAGATGGGCAATATTATTATCAGGGTACCGTTACGAAATCGAAGGTGTACGGTCCGCATCAAATGTAGCGGATGCATTGTCTAGGTTACCAATAGATAACAAAAAACAAATTAAAGCTGGCGATGAAGTGTTTATTAAGTTCGTCGAGAATAATTTTCCATTGCAGGCCAGTGAAGTAAAAAAAGCATCGTCTAGAGATATATGTATTTCAAAGGCGATTAGCTACGTAAAGTCAGGTTGGCCAGAATCGAGTAGTATAGCATCGGCCGACACCGAGCTATCGGCTTATTATAAGCGACGCGACGAGTTGTCAGTAGAAGGGGGTTGCCTCATGTGGGGGTGTCGAGTAGTAATACCAACGTCGATAAGAGCACAGATGTTACACGAAATACATGGCTCTCATCTAGGTATAGTCAAGTGCAAAGGTCTCGCGCGTAGCTATGTGTGGTGGCCAGGTATTGACCATGATATTGAACAGCTGTGCGCGTCATGTCGGGTCTGTGCCGAAACAGCTGATATGCCACCACGTAGTCAGGTAGTACCGTGGCCGTGGCCCACTCGCCCGTTTGATAGGGTTCACATAGATTTTTTCACGTATAAAACAAATACATATATGGTTGTTGTGGACAGTCACTCGAAATGGTTGGAAGTAGTATTGATGTCTACCACGACAGCTTTAAATACAATAAATAAATTAAAAGACATTTTTGCGCGTTTCGGTTTGCCACGCAAACTAATTAGCGACAACGGGCCACCGTTTACAAGCGAGGAGTTTGTATCATTTTTGAAAAAAAATGGAATCAAGCAAGTTACTTCGGCGCCGTACCACCCCGCCTCGAACGGGGAAGCGGAAAATAACGTGCGGTTGATCAAGCGAGCATTTAGGAAGGCAGATGCTGACCGAGTCCCACTTAATATATACCTACAGAGGTTTCTGTTAGATTATAGGAACAGCGTTCACGGAACGACTGGTGAGTCACCTGCTATGCTTATGTTCGGTAGACAATTACGATCTAGGTTAGATTTAATTAGAAATGATATATCAGAAACAGTAACAGAACGATTAAATAACAACGCAGCTAGGAAATCAAACATAAGTAGGCAATTTAAACAGGGAGATCAGGTGTGGGCAAGGGATTTCCGACTAAATAATAAGTGGATTAAAACGAAAATAATAGGTATAAAGGGTTACAATGTATATGAGGTCCAAACTGATGATGGGTTGAAGTGGTGCCGCCATGTCGACCAACTGCGTTGTTGCTCGGAGCCGGCGACGCCGGGCGCGCCGACTGCGCCGCCAGAGCGAGTCTCGCCACCACCGGCCGCGCGGCCATTACCACAGCTAACAGCAGATACTATTGTAACTGGCATCGGCGGCAATAAGCCAAACATAGGTCCTGTTGTTTCACAGGCAGCGGCATTTAAAGTAGGTGAAAAACCACAAACGCCGAAAAAACTAGTATTAGAGAGGGGACAAAGGGTACGTAGACCCGTACTGCGTTACGGAAGGGATTATTAGGATTTATTTTAACATACCTAATAATATAGGTTATTGTATTTAGTGGATAAGTTGTTAGGTTAAGTGTCTGATGCACGATTAAGAATTTACCTATTTTTTAATATAATAGTTCGAACTCATTTAATGGCTGTAAGTGATTAGATTAATTAAATACCTATCTATTGTTAAGATACTTAAGTGTTATATTATAGTTGCTACTTTTATTTAAGAGGGGAATGATGGAGTGTATTGCATTTGTGTACCTACCTAATAATATATACATATCTATAGAATGTACTTAGTGTGCGGTGCTGCTGCACCGACGTAGCACTGTGTCGGTAAAACAGTTGGAAATAAACCGTTGAATGTACCTAACCTACCGTGTGTGTTTTATTTCTAAATATTACACGGTTCAGTTCTTCAATTACGATAGAATTGAAGCTGGTAGTTTTTTAAATCTGTAAAAACTATAATCATAGAAAAATCTGTTAATTCGTAGTAGTGCTACGAAATACGTAGACTATATTTTTTGCTACGAGAATCCTTTAAAAACGTATTTGATAGGTCATAGGTAAGTGAAAAGTGACCTGGGCCTATATTCACTAAGGTTCAAGTCGTTGGGCGCGCGTGATTAGGAGCGGAGGGGGGGCGGTTTTTGTATGGAAATCTCGTCCTAATCACGCGCGCCCGACGACTTGAACCTTAGTGAATAAAGGCACTGAGAAGTTTCAGGTCAACATTACCATCAAGCTGGCACTATAATGGTCGAAACCTACCTTCAACAACCAGTTTATTGAAAAATTTTGCTACAAGTACGTTGTTAGGCAAATGTCATTTAACTTGATTATTGGTCGATTATAACCTGATCTAATGACTCCTATCAAGAGATAGCAACCTAGATCAGAGTCTTACCCAACCACAAAGGGACCCGACAAAAACATTTTTGGCCCATCGATGTAATATTCCCTTGATATATTTTTAAAGTTTTTGATTAAAAAAATAATACAAACCAGCAATGTAGACAATCCATTCAAAACAATACCTGTAGTTTCTTGTAACAAAGTCCTACTAAAATATGCAAACGATTAAACGTCCGGTCGTTGCGGACGAACGAAACGGTCAACGCGGGCTATTTTACTAATAATCGCCCGATAGCAGCTTTCTTCCGTACTTTTTAGGGCCCTGTAGTGCCGGGGACACGTTGGAGTAGGCTTGTCCAATGTCCAGCATATACACCAACCTCTTAGCTTAGTCAATTTGGTTCAAAGTAAAGAACTCGTCATTACGTCTAGAGACAAGCAAGTCTGGGGTTTATCATCTTTTCCTTTACTGTAAGAACACAGTTATAAAGAAAAATTCTAAGAATCAAGATAATGATAACGTGATAGTTATTTTTTGACTTATACACACACATATTCCTTAAATCTTATTTTAGTGTTGTTTATGAAAACTAAAAATGTTAAAATTGTGATGTTTATTTGATTTTTGTTTTTGGTTAGCCTGCTCTCGATCGGCATTTGATTCCTAGAAATATTTTCTAAGAAATGAAGAAACTGAGACAAATAACCCCAGTTTATCTATTACTAGCGACCCGCTCCGGCTTCGCACGGCTATATTATGCATGTATTATACATATAAACCTTCCTCTTGAATCACTCTATCTATTAAGAAAACCGCATCAAAATCCGTTGTGTAGGTAGTTTTAAAGATCTAAGCATACATAGGGATATAGGGACGGCGAAAAGTGACTTTATTTTATGCTATGTAGTGAAGTGATAGTGAAGTGACGATTGGTGATTGGCCAGTGGCCATCCACCGATGGAAAGTGTCCAGTCCGCGTCACCGGCACAGTCCGGTACCTCCATCAAATCGTTCCGTAATTCGTCGGACAACTCCACAAAACTGTTATTATCCTAGTTGGGACCTCATGAATACATCATAAGGAACTTCTACCCGATTATTTTCCCTGTTATTTAGTGGGGGAGGTGTAGTTTTGATATATTTCCAAGCAAAGGCAAGTACTTTAGTACATAAACTTGACGGTAAAATGTAGTTGGGAAGGCATGAATTGTAAGTTAATTCTGACTCTTTAACTAATTTAACAAATTACACAACTATTTCGATTTTATTTTTCTTTAATTTGTTTCTTTTTTGTTGCCTATAATTCTATAAGTAACTTTACATAATAGGTACTCGTATCTTTTCTATAGTACCTTCCTAATTGCCTTAGTCATTCTTAAACGGTTGAGGGCTACTTCTACGAAGTTCTGTGCATCTTATAACAAATTAACCTTTATTCTACGACTTTTTCTTTGACGTTTTTTTTTTACGACGAAGATTTTTTCGAAAATTTTGAGGTTATATTTACAGCTGTTACAAAACTTACATGGAGAGTTCATTAACCTTAAAATTGTACTTATTTTTTTAAGTTTCGACTGTTCTAAGTCTGAAAGACTATTATTTAAAAAAAATCTGCTGAATTTCGAATTAACATAACGTTAAAAATATTGGGTGATATCGATGTTTTATTAATGTGATCCTCGGTTCCAGGGCCCACTAATGCTCGGAACTCACTGGTGGGTCGTTTCGTGATCGTGATCCACCAGTGGGTACACCCTAAGAGTGGAAAGATTATAATATAAAATATCGCTATGTTTGAGTCCAATATCGAACTCCTACATGGTGTTAGTATTTTTTAATGACTGGCATTTTTAAATATATTATCTGCAGTAGAACAACACGCAATCCATGCGTCAATGTGAACATATCCAGAATTAAGTTATTTCAAGTATCAAATCAGCATTACGTGTCAAATTGCCCCAACAAAACTTTATCACTCTGATAAACTATCAATAAATAATAATATCAATAAACACGGATATTGATTATATCAAAATATTTCCTAGTGTTTGATAACATTATCAGTGAGTTATGGTTTTATTTGACTATCAGATTATGCAGTTGTTGTAATAGTTTAGCTGCGAGGTACAAGTTGTATTTGAGGTGACAAGTCGAACATAAAGTTTGCAGCAGTTTTTGCGGTGAGCATAACTACATCTGACCAAATGTGCGAACACCCCGCGCTGGCGGTTTGACTTTGGTGCGAACTTTTTGTTTGATTGTCACCTCCAGTGACCAACTCTCAACTTTCTTTACAATTTCAGCGTTACAAACAAATTAATTAATTTTCATTAACTATGCCAGAAGAGCGTGTAGAAAATAAAACTTTCAGCCCTAGGGCAAATCGCTTTCACTGACAGCTGTCATGTCAAATTATGGCTTCGCACGACTTGTTCAATGTGCATATAGCCAGTATCAGTATCATTATTGATTGACGACCTCTGTGGCGCGTCGGGCGAACACCCGACTGCGACGCAGAAGGTTGCGGGTTCGATTCCCGCCGGGAACAAGTATTTATGCTGACCATAAATTCTTGTTTCTGTTTCTGGTTTCCTATATGTATATATTTAAAAAAAAAAGTATATAAGTAGTTTATCCGTTATCTGGCACCCATAACACAAGCATTAAGTTGCTTAGCTTGGGGCTGGATGGCGATGTGTAATATGTCCTGAAATATTTTAAAAATTTAATTATACATTAGAAACTTCAAAACCTAACCTCCTTGCTTTAGGTAGCACCAAAGAATATCAATTATGGCTTGATACGGCTCATGCATACTGCTAGAGTTTAGTACTTAGTTGGTTTTTTCTCAGTAATCGAATTCAAGTAAGTAGATATATTTAGTTTAAGATATTTTATTAAAATAAATGTAAAGACGAAAATGGTCAAAGCGACGTATGACCATGCTGCCCCGCCGCCCGCACTCTGTCGAGATGTTGCTGATGTGGCTTTATGCGACCGTGCGGTCAGTGTCGTTCCTTGAGTAAAAAAAAACTGGCGGGAAAATTTAAATCTACGGACTTCGCGTCATTTCCCAGTGTTGGATTACTCATTAATAAAAATCTCTTCGGTAAGTACTGACGTATTTGAGTATTGAATACAAATAGCAAAAACCTAAAAAAAAAACACTACTTAATGTATAACCTCTTTGGTCCCAACCTTGTAAGAGGATCAGGTAGTATGGAGTCTCTCATTCACTGTCGTTGTTAGGAAGAATTTTATGTATTATTCGTAATGAAAAGCACAGTGTTTACCTCGGGTGAAAGACTCATTTAGTCCCTCGAACTATTAGCGCCCTCGCTACACTCGGGCGCCAAACTCCGTCTCGGGACTTTAATGAGTGACTTTCCCACCTAGGGTAACAATGTACTATTAAATGTCTAATTCAAAGTGTTACATTCATTAGACATGAACTTCGACTGCATTAGTCTCGATTCCGAAAGAATTTTGGTTTAAATAATAGCTTATAACACGTCTCGATATTGTAGCTTTCTATCTTTGAAAGAAATATCAAAATTGGTCTAGTAGTTCCGAAGATTCAAATATCCAAACTTTATCATTTTTTTTTTGTAATATTATTTAATAACATTTTCCCGTGACTTCGTCCGATAGGGTTGGATTTTTTGAAAATCTTTTTGTTGCTGATGTTTGAGTTACTAGCTACATTTTAGCCAGAACCGTCCACAGTCAGGCAGGACTTTGATATTTTATATTTTTCAGGAATTTTATATTTATATAGGTAGGTAGATAGAATGGATGATTAACTTCACTAATCTGGTTTTCCCTTGAAGAAGCATTTAATTGATAAATATTGATATGTACGGGGTAATGCCTATTTGTCTTTTTTTTTGGAATTATTCGTGCACGAAACCGTCGCGTGAGAACCGAGTGAAACGTTCTTTATCTGTTCGTGGTACATAGGTATAGGGAAGGACCCGGAGACGAGGAAATAATTCCGACTCCAAGTATCTATGTAGTAATATGTATATTAGGTATATCACGTTTTATCGTAATAGATTCAGTGTGAGGAGGTATTAACATACGTACATATAAACTCACATTTTGTATTTTATACTGAAAGATGTCTTAAAACTTGATCTTGACCTTCACCCGTCTCTTCATTATCTCGTCGGATCGAAGAAGACTAGATATTGTTGAAATAACCTAGTTCTAGATTATAGGTATCTTCAGTCAGACTGTATATCGACAGATTGATAGATAGTTTACAAAGATATTCAAATTACAGTAGAAAAGAGACGATTACGAAAAGAGGTTACACGGGTTATACTCACAGAAAAGCAAGAAACCTTTTTAAAACTCATTGCGCAAAACAATGAAGCGACAAAAGAGAAATGCGAATTTATTTAAACTGTGAACAACAAAAAGGTCGTTACCTTTTTGTTTTTCACAGTTTCAATACTCACTTTACTGCGAATGATCAATGCTGATATCTACGAAAACAAACAATTAGGTAAATATTTTTTTTTGGATTTGTTAGTTAGGTACGTAGTACTTAGTATTATTTTCTAACGTAGTGCTTTCACTAAGGAAAACTCTTTTCCAGTATAAATTAATCTCTTCGATAATGTCACAGCCGCAATATTAAAAAAACGAATTTTATCTTTGTTTATCAATTTCACAATATTTCGCAATAATTATTGTAAGTATTCGCCATGACGTTTGACACGTAGGCAATATATTCAGCATTTTGTACAATTCATGTCGTGTCATGATGTGTACCTAAACCTACCACCAACCTATAGGTACCTACAATAGGATTAGATTATTTTTTGCGAAAAACAAACAAATCTACTTTACCCACTTGGCATGTACAGTTTGGTACGTAAGATTGCTCATCATCATTTCTAAGTAAAAAAAATTTAAACCTCAAGTGGTTACCTACCTCGTTTACAGTGAATACGGTTTCTTATTCGAGTACAGTCACCAAAGATTTGTTTATTTCATGAATTTTCTTGCAGTTTTTATCTAGTTTTATAAAATACTAGCTTTTGCTCGCAACTTCGTCAGCGTTGGGATTGCATTTTCCAAACTCCTTTCAACAGATGTCTACGTTATAATAGCTACCCGTTTGCAAAATTTTATCCTACCTTTGGTTTGACATATTTATCAACGCACAGCTCAAACCAATCAGTTAATCAGAACTTTGAATTTTATTTTATTTAGGTATAAATTAGTTACCCCGACAAATATTATCCTGAACGCCACCTACCGGGTCCAATTGTGAATCTAATTATTTAGGTATAAATTAGTTACCCCGACAAATATTATCCTGAACGCCACCTACCGGGTCCAATTGTGAATCTAATTATTTAGGTATAAATTAGTTACCCCGACAAATATTATCCTGAACGCCACCTACCGGGTCCAATTGTGAATCTAACTAACCCATTCATCTACGCAAACACGTCCAAAAACTTTCATGTATTGATTATTAGATTTCGTGATCATTTTCTTAGACATTTTCTATCAGATTATTATAACTAAGTATCAGTGCCTTGGTCTTTCCACTCCCATAAGTCCTAATCGAGGTGGAATACCAACACAAGAAGCCTAAAACTTCCAAAGTTTTTATTATATCAAGCTTTATCAAAATCGAAACAACAGTTTCATTGCATTGAAATTCAAAGATATTTTTCTTTAGAATAAATTATGCGTTGTTCACTCACGCTTCATAGTGAAGATTCATTTGTGTAGCTTTGATTAAGAACCCTCCAGCGTTACACATCGCGTCTTGTATCCATGACCTCTATAACCTCACGAATTCTAGCCTCCTTAATATAGATACCTACTTGTTTATTTTCCGAAACATCAAACAAAACTACTCGAACACCAAAACACTGCATGATTGGCAGGTACCGACCACAGAGCGGCCGGCATGCGGCAAGAGGCCAGCGCAGCGCGCGCGGTAGCATAGCGCGCGTGAACTGTCAAAAATCTGTCAAAATTATCTACCACATTGAAATGGTACAAATAAAATTCCTACTTATAAAATATACATAGGTAATTGTAAGCAGACCGCAGACAGAAGATAAAAAAACAGCAAAAAAAAAAAAAAGCTGATAACCGATTTCAACAAAACATTAGCAAAGAACAATCAGCTTTCAAGACAAAGAAACTGCATTGGAATAGATTAATTTGTTTCGGAGCTATCAAGACTTGTTTAATGTTCAGCCTGCCAACCTAATCGACCGTGTCCAGAAGAAAATGCCTCGTCAATACGTCGAACGGTACTGATTTGATTTGATTTGATTTGATTTGACGATTTTAACTAACAGTAAAACTTTTTTACCGGATTTTGTCGAATTTATTTTCAGTTTTTTTAAACTGTCTACAAACTGTCCTGTCAAGTCCTGAAATACATTGGCCATTATAGTTTCCGATTGCTCAGACTGAGAAGACAAAATAAACGTGGATCAACGGGTCAAAATGTATTTCTGTTTTTTAAATCTATCGGTCGACTGCAAGTCTTTAGTCTCTAGTCTGCGGGTAGAGAGTACTCTCGTACTCTCGACTCTTCGTAGTATATTGTACGGGAAGTTCGTGCGCTTGTTGTAAATAAAGACCATATTTTGTTATCTGTTTCTAAGATGTTCACTTTGACTTTAGAATACCGATGTAGGGTGACTGTTAATTCGGATAATCTCATAGGTTTCTACTCGTTTTAATCTATGGGTTTATTTGCTTTAGGACGGATAAGCTTTACGACAGATTTACTTCAAATCAGAATTTCATTACGATGGATTCGAAGCTAGTACATAAAATGTCACGACTCGCTGTTTGTCTAGGTCTCTCTAGACTCTAGAGAGACCTCTCCTGTCAGGGCTCGTTAGGTACTTGTTGAATTTCCTTTTAATCGTCTTCAAAAATTTGGTTGCATTATTTTTGTATTTATGTAAAATTAGGTACCCACGTGATTCTCCATTTATGGGTCGTTTTTATATGAAAGGTTTTTCTTTAAAAAATTGGTGAGGATCATCAGATTGGGTGCAGAATTGGTTCTCAGTACATAATAATATTCTGCGGTGTAGATAAGTTGGTGATATTGAGGGTTGGAGGAGGTAGTATATTTTCCTAAAACCTTCCTAAAACGATGGTCACTCGAGGTCAAGTGTCAAAACTAGTGCGTTATCTGTCAAATGATAGAGCACAGAGCGGCAGATACCGCGGCGGCAGCGGCGACCGGCGCGGGCGCACCTCAGACAATACGTCTGTCTGTCTGTCTGTCCGGCAACGTCACACGGTCCAGTACATTCATAATATTTATTTATATAGCTTTATTATGAAACGTTTTTGTAATTAATAATACACATGATTTGTACAAATACAGTTTGCAACAAAACCCTGTTCCTAATCTCTCTCACTTAAGACTACCTAGATGGTACTTACCCCAATAATAATAAAAAATTATAAAATTCGGGAAATTCGGGGATTCGGGTTTTTTCTATTTACTAAACAAAAAATGTCAAAGGTGGGAACTCTATTATTGGCAGTGGGTCCTTAGGTGGTGTTGGACTGAAAACCCTTTGAATAAATTAGGGTATTTTTTAACAAACTTCAAATAATATTTCTCATTTTCCGATAGGTAATATTTTTTTAAAGTCCCACATTTGCCTGTGCGGTATTAGAGGGATTTGATTTAAACACTATCCCCCTTATTCCAAAACGAGGTTTAAGGATAGTTTTATGGCGACCTGGAAGACATTTGTGAATCTGGGATGCAGAAGGTCGCTTTTTCGATTCGCGTCTTAGAATAATCTTAACCTACTTATAAACAACAATAAAATAAAATATTTGATAAAGGCTTTTTGTATGTATTTAGAAAAAACTTTCAAAGTGCTATGTCTGTTATCGATCTTAGATCTTCTGGATTCTGTGACATTTCCATACATACTTTACATGTGTTTGTCGCACGTGAGGTTTATTGTCCTTGATGATGACTTCTCGAAAATATCATATCATTATCTTATCCTACCAAATCGATGTACTTTGTAAATCCAGTATATACCAGTTATTATGTGACATAAGCATATATATTATGCCTTTGGTACTAACTACCTACTACAATTGGGCGTCATTTTCGTAATACTAAATTCTTGATGCGTAGGCAAACAAATAGGTGTTCGCTTCACGTAATTTTTGTAATCTTGTTATGTTATCGAAAATGTAATTAATTTACGTCAAAAGCAATCGTGGTTTTAAGTTAATCTTAAGCAGAAAAAATGTCAAATCATTTCTTAATGAGATGTTTTAGGTCTAAATATAATTAACTTACAAAAAGCTCAGTAGATGGCACTATAAGCACTGAATAATATGTCGAAGACGCACTGGTGAATATCCTTCGTCAAAGGTAATAATAATTATAATAATATCCTCCATATTCAAAAAGTTATATTTCCTAAAATCCTCTTTATTCAAAGGTTGCCTGGAAGATACCACTTGCAGCAGTTTGGCCGTCTATTGTACCACTTTAGGGTTAGATTTACTTTTATTGAACGTTAAGGAATGACCATAAATTTGTCATTTCATTGTGTAAAATAACGTCATCAAATTTATTTAAAACGGTCATTTTACCTTTAATCTAGGTCTTCTTTCTTATCATTATATTTCTTATCGTTGACATTGTTATTTCAATTTTTTTTGACTTCTTACTCAAGCAGCGCCGTCTGGTGATGTTTTCAAAAAACAAACCTCTGAAAATCTCTCATTACATATTTCATAACATTTTGCAATCGAAATACCTAATAATAAATTACTATGTTTATTAGACTTTGCTTCAAAACAAATGTTAATATTTAACGTAAGTAATAATCTATCAATCGACTTATCTGATTAGAATTGAAATAAACACAAACTTTCATGACTTTGCAATTTGCGTCACATAGAATTTTTACAAATTCTATGTAATTGTTATGAAAATCGTATTGATTTATTTTTCAATCTCGGGCAGTAATTGAATTGTAACATTATTTTTTAGTTTGCTTCTCCTATACATACTTAATGAAATATTTATTAGATTTTGCAACTCGGGCACAATGCAATAAAATGAAAAATCTCGATTTCATTAAATCTAGAATTACTTAGTCCATACATTTTTGATTTAATGGACTCCAATTTGGAACGGTTGCTTAAAATAATTATGGACATAATAAAAATAGTATGAACGTAAAAAGCCTAAAACAAGCAAAAAAAATCTATAAAAAGAAAAAGCCACAAAAAGAACAAAAAAGGTATAAACGTGAAACCCTACAAAAAGAAAAAAATAACCTCGAAATTATGATTCTACTACGTAAGTACATGTGAATTTTTTTGATTAAATATTGTCGCGTCGGGGGACCGCTCTTTTTCGAGTCAATTTAATATAATGTTAACATTTTTATTTTAGCATTTTATCACTAGTAATTCTTAATACTTTAACATTTTCGTTGAAACTTTTAATATCATTTTACTTAGGAAGGTGTTTCTATAGGTAAAGAGCGGTCCCCCGACGACGCGACAATATTTAATCAAAAAAATTCACATGTACTTACGTAGTAGAATCATAATTTCGAGGTTATTTTTTTCTTTTTGTAGGGTTTCACGTTTATACCTTTTTTGTTCTTTTTGTGGCTTTTTCTTTTTATAGATTTTTTTTTGCTTGTTTTAGGCTTTTTACGTTCATACTATTTTTATTATTTTGTGTCGGGGGTTTTTTAAATTTTTAATTTAATTTTTTATTTCATCCTTTTTGTAGGGAGGGACTTTTTAATTTTTTTTATTTTATTTCTTTATTTTCTTGCGATTTATGATTCAGATAATTTGGTGTAAACAATAACTATTATTAATTTATAGTTAACTAGCGACTCGCTCCGGCTTCGCACGGCTATATTATGCATGTATTATACATATAAACCTTCCTCTTGAATCACTCTATCTATTTAAAAAAAACATACAGACGAATTGAGAACCTCCTCCTTTTTTGAAGTCGGTTAAAAAAACCGCATCAAAATCCGTTGCGTAGTTTTAAAGATTAAAGCATACAATTGGGTATAGGGACAGAGAAAGCGACTTTGTTTTATACTATGTAGTGAAGATTATTTTTAACCCTAAACAGTTTTTTTA
Source organism: Idaea aversata (assembly GCA_907269075.1). Classification (NCBI taxonomy): domain Eukaryota; kingdom Metazoa; phylum Arthropoda; class Insecta; order Lepidoptera; family Geometridae; genus Idaea; species Idaea aversata. The sequence continues at coordinate 551,098 of OU026088.1, forward strand.
TTAAAGGTATTCTTTTTCAATTTTTTCCTTTAGATATTCAACTTTTACAACTACAAGTAGGTATTTCATAGCTATTAAATATTAGAACTACCTAAGTATACATAGAAGAAGACGTCTAGATCTAGGTTATCTATACATCTTCTCTAATATATATAAATTACGTGTCACGTTGTTTGTGCGCGATGGACTCCTAAACTAGGTACTTAACCGATTTTAATCAAATTTGCACACCGTGCGTGCAGTTTGATCTAACTTGAAAGATAGGATAGCTTACATCTTAATTTATTCCGATATTCCAACGGGATCGGGAGTTATGCGGGTGAAACCGCGGAGCACAGCTAGTAATATAATAAAAAAATTGGAAGAAAAGTAAAAAAGATCCAAACGAAGCCAAAAAACTCAAATTAACTTGATACTCGGGCATATCTACTAACATTCGGTTGTTAATCCTGAGTATTATCCCCCATAACTTTTAGACGGCTGGACCGATTTTGATCAAACATAGATATTTGTAATGTACGAGTCATGCCCTTTCATTTGATACCCCACTCGAGTATATCTACTTACATTCGGTTTTTGATCCTGACTTTTATCCCCCATAACTTTAAGACGGCTGAACCGATTTTGATCAAACATAGCTAAGAACACTCCCGACTAACTTATCTTTCAAACAAAAAAAACTAAATCAAAATCGGTTCATCCGTTTGGGAGCTACGATGCCACAGACAGACACACACACACACACAAACACACACACACACAGAGACACGTCAAACTTATAACACCCCGTCGTTTTTGCGTCGGGGGTTAAAAATCTAGATTTAATAAAACTAGATTTTATAATTTTGCTTCAAGTGGTCATCAGTATTCCAACATGAAGCGTCGTTTATGAATTAACGGTTAATTTTAAATGAAAATCTTATTTTGAATTTAAAAATAGCAAAGCCTAATAAAATATTTCAAATAGTTCTTGAGTGGCGAATTAGTACAAGTATTTTTAAATTTTGATTTCTAACGGGTCATGTTTACATTCTAAATCTAGTCTCTAACTAGTTTTAAAATTAATGCATGAATAGACAACGTTCATATCGCCAACTCAATACACAAATGGGATAACATAAAAAACAGTAATTTAACACCGCAGAGTACTTTCAAAGACGAGTAGCGTTTGATAAACATCTAAAAACATATTAGTTTTCACTCAACTAAACATGTTTTGTTCCGTTGGTGGAGCCGATGTTATCGCTGTTTTGTGCAACTTATTCAAGTTATTGCCGTGAGATATTGCTGCTATTGTTGGCTTTTATAATGCAGAACTGTTTTTAATGATGTTATTAGCTAGTTCAATGTTGAATTTCTTTTTATTATTTGTGCATAAATTGTATTAAATTGGTATCGATTATTATGACGAAAATTAAAATAGGTTGGAAATCCTTGTACTAATATATTGAAAACTTTACAACTTGACATCTATTTATTTCGTTTCTTAATTCTTAAAAAGATATTTTATAGTAGGTAGGTATGTGGCGATTACAAATAAATTAATTAAAAAAAAGTGAAAAAGAAAAGTCGATAGTTGTACTAATTTCTGCCAGTTTACAATTTTAAAATGGCGATATACAAACGGTTTCCACTTACAAAATATCTTTCCGGTAATACCATTATAATAACACAAACCGGACACAACCGCAACTGAACGAAGACGACACGACATTCGATCATTTTATTTGTTCGCGAAATCTAAATACCATATTTCCCAAACACTGAATAGGATTTATCAATTATTTGGTCTCCCTGGCGGGCGATACGATCTGCATTCATTGTAGAAATATGATCGGTTTGTTATAACGATATTTGCTAGTTTTTGAGTTATGTCATTGTTGCACCGAACAGACGATCTGATAACGCTGTCTTTTGTGATCGGGCTAATGTGAGAATATTAAGTTTCCGACACAATAACGTTTGTTTTCGATTATGGAGATATGAGTTTGGCATATTATGTTTGTAGCATAATTTGGGGTGATTTGGCTGTATGGAATATGGTGTGCGGGGCCGATGTCCATCTGGTGCTTTAAAAAATACGTTGGTGAGTGGTAACTCACTATAATATCGGTGCATATAAGGAACAAAATTGGACAGTCATTTTTGCCATTCTTTACCTAACTGAAAAAAAGAAAATGAATGTAAGGACAAAGTTACAAAACAAACAAGTTTTGGAAGTTAACAAAGTTATTAACCTTAACAAAGTTTTGGAAGGCAATTTTAAGTCAAAAGGTGGCAATTGGGCCACAAAATCTCAACCACTAGCCGTGTAGCTACTTTTAAAAAGCATTACGTAGCTCTATATGCGATCATAAGAACCTCTTCTTTGAAAAGAGAGAGGCAGCGTACAAACAAAGAATAAACCACTACCACAATATCATTCAAAAATTACAGTCTCTATTAAGTATAATTTATTTCCTCCATAATAATATATCTATTGAGGATAAAACGTAGATTCAAGACTTGAAATCTGTAGATAGTTGAAAATTCATTATGAAATATCTACACGATTGTTCTCTTGATCTTCTAATGCCTTCAAGTGGGACGATTGGCGAGCTATCGGTCAACAGACAGTCTGTAGTCTGCTTCCACCCTTACAATTATAACAATAAAGAAATAGCTGAAAAACATTATTTAATAACACACAGTGCGTCCCAGTTTCGCTACAAAAGGTCTCTTGTGGAACAAAGATGTTAAATCGGCCGATATTTGGTCAGGCACTTCACATAGATGACCCAGTTAGCACAATGGTCACCATGCCGAACTGCCAAACACAGGGTGCCGGGCTGTTTGCGGGTTCGATTCCCGCCTCAGACAAGTATTTATGCTTAGATTTGTCTGTGGTCTGGTTGTTTCTATGTATTATAAGTATATATTTACAAAAGAAAAGTATATAAGTAGTATATCCGTTGTCTAGCACTCATAACACAAGTAGCGATGTGTCGAATGTCCTGCAATATTTATTATTATTTATTATTAGGTACATAGAGCTAAATTACTTATACTATACAATAGAGAATACATCAGAATCTTTTAGTAATCTAGATAGCTGAAACCCTGGAATAATACATAGGCTACTTTCTAATCCGATATTCCCACGGGATTACCACTTGTACGGATAGATATACATATCGACGGTTAAAAAGATATAGGGTACAACCGCCAAAAACCAAATTGTTCAGGAGAGCTGTTTAAAGTTTGAAATTTCAGAAAAATGGTCACAACTTTCTTATTTATTGTCTTAACGTAAAAATGAAAACAGCTCTTAAATCGAGAAAAATAAAAGCATTAATTGGTTTTTTTATTTATTTGATTCGACGGTGTTTAACGTGTTTTTTTGTCGCATAGATCAATTGAGCTTATTCTCCATATGAGGTAATTCGGCATAATTTGCATATGTATAGAAAATAACGAAGAGTAAAGAAGACTTAGGTACATTTCATATCCGTATACTAAAAGGTAATAGGGCATAAGATACATCACTATAGAATATCTTAAATGGGTAAAGAAGGATACGTGACAACTCACATCATTATGCCAAAAGGTAAAGGAGCACAAGTAACAGTGCTTAGCAAAAACATCGTGAAGATATTAGACATTAGCAACACTACACTTAGGTTGAAAAGAAAGGTAACATGGTACTTCCACTCATCAAGATTTCTATACCAAGAAGAAAACGAGGACATCCAACATACAGCATTACCTTGGCAAATGGTAACGTGGATTAAACGTCACTTTAAAAAAATAATAGATGCACAATCAACATGCTTTTCCTTTAAAATAAGACTTAAGTACTTAACTGCTTACTTTTAGAGTGTTAGTGTTACCCATCATTATCATCGTTCGAACTAGTTGTTGATGTGATTAAATGAAAACAAAAGTACACTTTTCAATATTTATTAAGAATAAAAAACAAAATTATGAAAGTACCAAAAACATAATAACAAAAATAATGAAATAACATAATGTAGGAACTAGGAACCTAGGTATGAAGTAAGTATGTATTAGTATTATCGATTTTATTAATATTATATTAATAAAATTGATAATACTAATTGGTAATACTCCGTACTTAAAATCTTTGACAAAACATTATTAGCCTTCAAGGCAACAATAACAAAAGTATTTCGAAATAATTATCTTAACTTACAACTAAGCATTATGCAGTTTCATGCATAGGTTTCATGCGTAGTGATTATTCAGTCATTACATACTTATTTAGCAACTATGGCCAAAGTTTTTTAGTAAAAATTATTAAAATACTATAATGTAATAAAAATACAATAACTAGATACAAAATGAGGTACACCAAAATAAAGTGTAGGTAGTTTAAAGGAACCCTTATTACTTAAACTATTATTATTTATCAGTCTTTTAGACAATAAATGTTATCAAAAACAGGTCAATTGTTTACAATTTCTAACTTATTAGCTAATCGAGATCAATAGTAAATCAAGGAATTATTTAATCAGTCTTAATTACGTATCTCCAGAAGATTAATTGAAATAGGACGTAAAATACTGACGGAAAAAAAAAGACAATCATAACAAAATAGTGTTACAGATAAATTGACTATTCAACACTATCTTCGATGTCAGTATCGGGCAAAGTATCTTTCACCTTTTTGTTAAAAGTTAAAGCTAAGTACTCTGCCTGAAACTGTTGCGGTATGACTTGGTCTGAGCAAAGCTTCAATAAATCTTTGTGCTTATTTTCAGTGATTGGCAGGGGTGCAGAATAGCAGTCCGGTAAATCAAGCAACTTTGTTTTGGACGCGACTTCAATACGGGACACAGGTGTCTCCGGATCCATAGAAAATTTTACCGTTGCTGATGTACGGTTCTTTTTGAAAGTGGCCACTCGTATTTTACTGATTTTACCCACTAGATTTCCCACAAAATACTTGTCTGCAAGAAGATCCCATCTCTTAAAATCTTTGTGAGTTAACTGCTCAACATCAAAGGGCTTTGGATTTTGTCTTGCCGTTTGGAATACCGTATACCATTGGGAAGGAGCCCAGATAGTGGTATTTTTAACGTGGTTTTCAATAGTAGCATGTGCCGAATCGACTGTCATGTAGGTATGACCGGTAAGTAAGAAATTTATTTGAATAGATTCAATAGTTCTGCAACGTTGCAGAATCTCATTCAGCATTGCAAGAACAATTTTGTTCCTATTTTGACCAGGGCAGCAGTCACAATAAAGAAGAAGTCGTCTTATATTACCGCGTTCGTCAAGCTTCATTATATATTTGCTTAATATTGTAGCCATCTCATTAGCACCGCGGTTACCCTGGCTTTCGTCCCAATAATAGCAATAAACATTGCGCGTACCATTTTCGTAAATAACTGCATTGTAAACGGCCAGCTTGCGTGAATAAAATAATAACATGCTATCACCATACGGTGTATTCAGGACTTTTTGTAAGTCAAAACTTATGCAAATGGATGCTGAGTCCTTTGAATGAATAGTTTTGTGCATCTTGTAGCGATTGTATGTGTGGTCTTTCTCAATAAGGTGTGCTTCGTGATCTCGTCGTTGTTCTGGTGTAGGATCAGTTTTATTTTCATACTGATAACATTTTAGGCATTTGTCTTTTTTCGGAATATGGAATGCTATATTAAAGTTTTCATTGAAAATTTTTCGGAAAATGCTTTCCGAAACAAATGTCAGTCCTTGATAGCTACGATGTTCTTTATACTTTCTATATAAATTGGCCAAGTTTTTGTATTCTGTCGGAAGGTATATTCGAGTACTATCCTTCCTACAATAGTGAGAAGGAACCGCCGGTAAACATTTTATGTAGTTTTCAACTGCTGTAATTTCATCGTTGCTGGTTTTGTTTGGAGGTACACTTTTACCCCTTTCAGATTCTTTGCCACTACCATACTCATCGGCAGTCGAAACCGTATAATAAATATATTTGTGTGACACATCGAGCGTTTTGCATAAAAATTGCAGACATACTTGTCGATGAGCTTCACCATCCGTAATGTTGTACTTATATGTTGTGGTGCGTTTTTCTGAGTTCTTATTTCTCTTTCTTTTGATATTAGTTTTCTGAGTTAGGCTAATGATCCAATCCTTTCTTCTCTGTTCTGAAAGGCTCCAAAAATGTTTGAAAATACTTGTCCTTCTTTCTTCCGTTATATCACCGCAGTTATTTCCACATTTCTTACTCGCACAAGGGTTTGGTTGAACTTTTTTTTCTTGAGAAACTTCTCCGTTTGATTTAGTGTAACTCTGACCAGATAATCGTTTTTGAGCAGCTTCTTTTCTCTTATTTTTAGGAATCTTTTTTGCTGCTTTGTTCCCTACTATTTCTTCTTCGACGTTAAGAGTCATTTGCTTCTTTTTCTTGCTGTTTTCTTTCGGCTCCCACTCATCTGAGCTTCCTGCATCGCCAAAGGCATTTAACAAAGCTATCTCGTCGTCTGACATATAATCTAAATAATATTGTTTCTTTCCTGGACGAGTTATTCGAAATGAGGAGGAGGATTGATTGTTGACTGAAGAGTGAGTGGTTCCCGAAGATGTACCTGGAAGAACTTCTAACGGCTGTTGGGAAACATAAGATTGAACGGAGACCGGCTCAGAGTTTGGAATACTTGATGTTTCGTTGAACAGTTCGATTGTAGATAAATCATTATTATTGAGTTCTATCGCAAAAGATGTGCTGGGAACATCTCGGGGTGATATTTCTAAGCGATTTGAATCAGTGACTTGCAGCATGGAATTCCAGCACTCGGCAGACGCAACATCTGTCGTGGATGTCTTGAGGAAGACAGACGCAGCATCTGTAGCAAGGCTCGTGTGGACGGCAGACGCAGCGTCCGGAGTAGGACTCGTGAGGACGGCAGATGCAGTGACGGGCGTCGAACTCACAAGGACAGCAGACGTAGACGCAGCGTCCGGAGCAGGGCTCGTGAGTATGGAAGACTCAGCATTCGGCGACGGCGCAGAGCTCGTGAGGAGTGCAGACTTATTAAATTCAGAAAGAAGGCTCTTGCGACATTTTTTCTGGGTTTGGATGCCCGATGTCTTGAGAGCCATATCTAGAATATCTCTCTTGCGTCCTTTTCTTTCCATTTCAACCTAAAATAAAATAAAAATACATTAAAAATAATAAATTTATCAGTATACGTACGTACTTAGTAAGCAATCAATCGCAAGGGCAGCGACCCGCCGCGCCGGCACGACGGGTCGGCTACTGCAGAACCTAAATCGCGCTGAGCGGCGCGGACCCGCTGGCGGGTCAGCGCGCCTAAACAGCGAACCGTATTTTCATGATATTAGAGTTTACATTTGTTTGAACAATTTGTGTCTAGAAGAAGAGTCATTGTAACACTAAAAAGTTCGGATGTATAGACAAAAAAAGAAGAAATCGTTTGAAGTTATATCATGCGAATTTAAGTTTTATTAGTAGGACGTTACGGTACACAATAGTTTATCACAATAGTTTATCAAAAAATCAAACAAAATAGTTTTTGCTAATCTAAGCCTTATTGTTAAAAGTTAAACAAAAATTGCTTACGTTTATTTTATTCCGTGTTGATGTTATTTATTGATCTTTATATATTAGCAAATATAAATTATATTAGCAGAAAGGTAAACCTTTGAGGAAGCCATTGCCGTTTATAGAACTGCGATAGGTGTTCAAGATATTTTGTTATAGGTATTTAATTGAAGTTTAAAATAAATCCGCGAAAAAAATAGATTCGCGAGTCAAATGACCTTGATTTACGGCTCGCAAAAAATAACAGTCATTTCAGTCCGAGGAAGGGTTAATATTTGAATACCAAACACGTTAAAAGAAATAAATTACTTACCGTTGGCAGAAACTTCGTACACTTTTTGCAAAAATTTGTTGCGCAAACGCGCGAGCTCTCACCGTCACAGCAAGCGGTCGACTGATTTGGAACAAGCGACTCGCTAAATAGCTACTTGAGTACGACAGGTTAATAACCTGTACGACACAAATTGGCATAAGCATCAATTAATAAATGTAAGGGTGTTTTGACGTGATAATTATCGTAAACGTGTATGTGGTAAAATTCCGTATATATTTCGTCTTCACAGTACTGAATCTACAGATATTAGGATCACAAAAACGCGCACGCCCTTAGGTTAACTAGCCGGCTCACGATAGCGTGCCGCTCGCTGACAGGTGACAGACAAACGTCATGTCGCGCGCGCCGCTTCGTACGACCGGTCATAGAGCCGATAGCAGAGAGCGCGGGGAAATTAAGTACGTGAGCAATAACCTGCGTTACAGACTCCCCCTCTACTGCAAACGAAGCGCCCTCGCGTTTGGAGTAGCGTAACTAAGTAAATTAAAAACACGGTCGCGCTAGGACCGGAATCAAATACCTAAGTGTTGAACCGAATACGATGAAAGCTGCACGGGTCAGGTCTGAATTCAATTACCTAATAGTGAACTTAACTAGACTAAGAATACGGTTGCGCTAGGACGGGAACCACATACCTAAGTGTAAGACCGAGTACGGTAAAAGCCAAACGAGTTAGGAGGCAACCTTGCGCGGGCGACCTCTTCTCCGCTTCTGATGTACGGGTGGCTGTATTTGACCTACGAAGGGAGTCAGCTGTGACGCGTGATATTTACCTAGAAGTTCGCCTGTATCACGCTCTAAACAATAAGTCGTGCCGCTTAGCACTTCGCGCACCCTATACGGACCATCGCGCCTAGGTATGAACTTAGGAGTCTGCCCATGACCAGTGTCGTTTGACCCTTGCGTCTTCAGTAACACTAAGTCACCTACCTTATAATCGGGCGCGGGTCGGCGCTTCTCGTCCGCGTACTTCTTCTGAGACGCCTGGATTTTTTCGTGCGCGTCCCTAGCATCCGTAAGGACGGTCGCCAGTCTCTTGAGGTAGGGAGTGATACGTTGGCAACGAACCGGTCACGATCTACGATAGCGCGCATGTCGCGCTCTACATCCCCTGGGGCGCGGAGCTCGCGTCCAAACGTTAGCATGGCTGGAGAATAACCCGTGCTGTAAGTAACCGCTGAGTTCATGGCGAATCTAATGGCGACCAGGTGGGTATCCCAAGTAGTGTGGTCTCGTCCAACGTAAATAGCGATCTGCGGTTTGAGGTCGCGGTTCTTGCGTTCTACTGGGTTAGCCTCCGGGTGATAAAACGGCGTTAAAGCCTGATCGATACCAAATACGGCGCACACCTGTTGCATTATTTCACTTATGAACTGGACTCCGTTGTCGCTGATCAGACGGCGGGGAACACCGTATCGCAGGAAAATCTCCTGGATTAGGACCTTTGCGCAGTCTAGGCTCGTCGCGTTCTCCAACGCGAATAACTCGACCCACCGTGAGCAGACGTCCTCGACGATGAGCACCCAGCGGTTACCGGCCTCGGTGACTGGAAGCGGGCCAAACAGGTCGACGGCGACCACTTCGAATCTCTGCGTAACGGCCGGGGACTGCAAAAGACCTGCTGGTTTACGAGTGTCTACTTTGTACCTTTGACACGGAACACATTCCTTAATATACTCTGCAACGGAAGCCCTCATACCTGGCCAATAATAACGTAGGGTGATTCGCTGCATAGTACGCTCGACGCCAAGGTGGCCGGCGGTCGGAGCGTCGTGGTAGTCTGACAGGATCTTCTTCCTTTGATCAACAGGGACTACCAACCGGGCTTCATCTTCTTCGTTATGCTCGGGACTGTATCTGTAGAGTACGCCGTCGGAAATAATGTAACCGCGACTCGCCCAGGGCCTCCCCCTGAACGTTTCGTCTTCCGCCTCTAGATCCTCGACGATCTTGCGGATTTCGGGGTCTCGCATCTGGTGTTCTCTGAATTCTAGAGGGCTAAAGGACGGGACGTCGACGATGACTCGACACAGGTCACAATTACCAGCCTCATCGGCACACGCCGGGCGCGAGAGCGTGTCGATCACGTTCGACTTCCCAGGGGTGTACTCGATACGCAGGTCAAACTCCTGGAGAGTAAGTGCCCACCTGGTCAGACGTCCGCTCGGGGACTTCACGCTCATCAACCATTTCAAAGGTTGGTGGTCCGACTTGACGATGATTTCAGCCCCATCAACGTAACCGCGGAACTTAAGGACGGCCCAAACGACCGCTAACGCCTCCCTCTCGGTGGTGGTGTAATTCCGCTCGGCCGATGTCAGTAGGCGGCTAGCATATTCAATGGGACGCTCGTCGGTCCCCTCCCCCTGCATTAGGACCGCCCCAAGACAGTATCCACTACTATCGGTCCTAAGGATGAACGGCTGAGTATGATCAGCTTGCCTTAATATGGGCGCAGACACCAGTGATCGCTTTATTTGCTCGAAAGCAGACTGCTGGTCGGCAGACCACCGCCAAACACAATCCTTCTTCAAAAGGTCGGTCAACGGCCTCACCATCTCTGCGTAGTTGGGGATAAAGCGTCTAAACCAACTGGAGGTCTGAAGGAAACACTTCAAGTGTTTAACATTCGTCGGGACAGCCATGTTGTCGACAGCTGCTGTCTTTCCGGGATCCGCCTGGATGCCACCGGGGACGATAAGATGACCGAGAAACTTAACCGAGTCTCTTGCGAAACAACTCTTCTCACGGTTGACTCGGAGACTAAAGAGCTCGAGTCTGTCGAAGACAGCTTCCAGATCCTTTAAATGCTGCTCGAAGTTATTAGATAGGACGACCAGGTCGTCTAGATAACACAGGAGGGTGACGCCCTGCAGGTTCGACTTAAATCTATCCATCAACCGCTGAAAGGTGGAGCCGGAATTCCGTAGCCCCATCGGCATGCGCTTAAACCTGAACGTTCCGAGCGGTGTGACGAAGGCCGTCTTGTCCCGGTCCTCCTCGGCAACAGATGCTTGGAAATACCCGGTCCTCAGATCAAGCGTTGTCATAAAATTGCTTGTCTTGGCCGCGTGGAGCACGTCGTCGATCCGTGGGAGCGGGTAGCGGTCGGGCTCGGTCACCGCGTTCAGTCCACGGTAGTCTATGCAGAGTCGCGTACCTCCGTCCTTCTTGGTAACTAGCACGACGTTAGCAGCCCACGGTGATTCGCACTCTTCGATGACGTCAGCGCGTAGCAGTTTGTCTATCTCCTTCTGTAAAATGGGCACCCTGGCAGGTGACATGCGATGCGGGGGGGAAGCAATAGGCTCTTGCTTCGCATCGACTTTGATACGGTGAGTAATAAAGCTGGTGGGTTCCCCTTGATGGTCGAAGCGGCGTGCCTTCCTGGCGATCAGCTGGTTCAGCTGGGCGCGCTGACTATCTGTCAGGGAGGCTCCCTCATCAGCCCTCAAACACAACTGAGGTTCGTCGTCCGTGCATAAAACGTCCGCACTGCACGCGTCCGTTAATGTATAAGTATGCACAAACTCGTACTCACGTCCGGGATCGTCAACGAAGCTCCAAGTCCACCTGGGCACGTTGAGCACGATCCCCGCGCGCTCGATGAAGTCGCGTCCTAAAAGCGTTCTCGTGTCCGCCCCGGGGAGCACAAGAAACGAGGCAGGTATCACACGATCCTGCAATTTAACGTTAAGGTAAAAACTAAACACAGTACACACCTTATCGGAGCCGTCGGCTAAACGTATAGAACGTCGCTCCTCTGAAAATTCAGTATAGCAGCGTTGTAGATGGCGGTGGAGTAGCGGGCTAGCAATGCAGTGCGTAGCTCCAGTATCGACAATGGCAACTCCGTCGCATCCCTCAACATTAATCTTAATCATTGGGTGACGACACTGGTCACGATCAATATCCCTATCGTACGACGAATAGTGGGCCTCTAACACGCCGGTAGGTACGGTACAAGGATACTTTCGATCACATTCGAAGTCATAATCACGGTACACACTCGACGTGGGATCGAACAAAAACTCTATATCGCTACCCGGATATGTCCCTTTATCAGAATACGTACATTTTCTCATCGCACTACTGGAATAGGTCTCTAACAAAACGTTATCGGTAGGTATGGTCGAATAATCGCTTGATAGGGGCGACCTATTGTCTAGAGCGCTCGCAGGTGTATTGTCAAAATGGAGCATATTGAATGATATGTGGTTGGTAGAAACTTTCTTACTGTCGTTGCAGTTGCTGCACTTTGATCTAATGACGCCTACTTGGCCATAGCACCGCAAGGTTAGATCATTCGGGCTAGATTGCCTACCATCTACCCTAGGTTGCCTATCCTGTCTTTTCCTACATTCTGTTAGGTCGTGGCCAAATATTTTGCAATAGGTACATCGCTTACGACGCGGTGTGGGCGCATCGCTCGAGGTAGGTGGGGAGGTCGGTAACCCTACAGATTGAGTTTGCAATTTAGGCTTAGTCGCTGAACTTTTAACAATAGGTGTACTTACGGTTTCGGATTTTATTTGTACCTCTGCTATCGACTCTTCGACGTCTCGCAACTTTACTATCATATCTTCTAATGTAAACAATGAACTGCGCGGAAGGCGCTAACGTATTTTACGATCTAGTAGTCCATAAACTATGTCGATCCTCGCTGGTTCGCACAGATTGTAGGGTAATTGGCTCATGAGAGCCCTTATGTTACACGCAAACACTTCACTTCGTTGACTAGGTACATGTTCGTTACCAAACATCTCTCTGAACAGTTTGTATGCGGGTTTCACGTAGCCGTACATTCCTCGAAGTCGCGCGATCGCGTCCTCCCAGTCTGCGACGTCCTTCTTGATTCCTCTCCACCACAGTGCGGCGTCACCAGTAAGCAGCATGGACATGCCTCGCACGGCGACGTCGTCGTCTACCTCGGTGCACTCTTTGTACGTCTGGACGGCGTCTATGAACGCCTCTAGCACTTCAATATCTCGCGTCGATCCGTCGAAACGAGCAGTACAGCTGCTCAGGTTGCCACCGCGGTCGCTGCGGCGGTCGCGACTGACCCCGCTGGGTCGAGCTGCGGCGCGTCCGAGCGGTGCCGGGCCGGATAACAACGTTTCTATCAGGTTCCTGTTGGCTTCTGCTTGGGTCCTAGCGAAAGCTTCCAGAAGCGCAAACATTTCGTTTGTCGGGGGGTTTGAACTCGACGTGGACAGGTACGGCGGCGCGGCGCTACGGGCGCCTGTACCACCGGGGTCGGAGGCTCCAACGCCGGCGCGCGAACATCGCGCCATAGGTGCCGGCGTCGAAGTTTTCAACGATTGCGGGCCTTCGACGAACGTGTCGTTGCGGTCGCGAGTCTCCTCCTCGGAGTCTGACGTCGCGTCGTCCTGATTCGCGTCGTCTTGTTGTATCATTTCACAACGACGAACCTTGGGGTCGGCCATGTCGATTCAATTGCCGGCGAACGAGTCTTCGGTGAGCGGCGTGGCGTGGTTCGGCCACAAGTTGAGCGCCAATGTAAGGGTGTTTTGACGTGATAATTATCGTAAACGTGTATGTGGTAAAATTCCGTATATATTTCGTCTTCACAGTACTGAATCTACAGATATTAGGATCACAAAAACGCGCACGCCCTTAGGTTAACTAGCCGGCTCACGATAGCGTGCCGCTCGCTGACAGGTGACAGACAAACGTCATGTCGCGCGCGCCGCTTCGTACGACCGGTCATAGAGCCGATAGCAGAGAGCGCGGGGAAATTAAGTACGTGAGCAATAACCTGCGTTACATAAATTATTATTGTAAAGTAATACCGTGTAAGCGACAGAGTTGTATTGAAATAGTAAATGGTAGTAAGGTCCAACCGACTTTCAATTCCAAATTAATTTTGGTAATTGCGTATAAGCGACACCTGTATTGTAAACTTTAAAATGGTAGTATGGTATAACCGACAGTGTCATATTAAATTAGATTTTAGTAATTGCGTATAAGCGACAACTGTATTGTTTTGTAAATGGTAATAAGGTATTACCGACTTTAAATATTGTTGATGACAAAGGTAAAGAGGCATTAGTTCCAACTTTCAAAATAGGTACTAATAGTAAAAAGCCGTAAGCGCCTTATATCTCAACACCAGTAAAAAGTAAAAATACATAAACGACTATAAACCCAAAATAATGTTGCAGGGGTACAAGCGCCTTTAGGGTAAAAAAGGCCCAAAATTCAGTCGGTTACACGAAATGACACCTCAAAAACGCAGTTTTTTGCTTGTGCATAAGCGATATAAAAGTCATTGTAGAGCCACGGGAGTAAGCGCATTCGAAAGAGCAGAAAATTTTAAGTAGAATGGCATTCAAAAGTCATTTTTGACTAAAATGTCGCTTATGCCCTATATCTTTTTAACCGTCGATATGCTTATAAGCCAAAATTGACATAAAATTGTCGTCCGTCTGCGACTTAGAGGCGGCATGACCGACTAGAAACATATTTCATTGTATGCTATGAAACTTATTTCTTTGTATGTATGCAAATAACGTTCGCTAATAGCATTTTATACGGGTTTTATACGGAATCGCATTGTTGTGTTCAATTACTTTAATTATATTTGTTCTGTGGAAATTGTGGTTGTGTCCGTCACGCGAGTGCAAATAGGTACTATACAATCGGGCCAACTCAGAATATTAGATATTTATAAGGGTGTTTGTTATTTTGATCCACTTTTGCCCTGAATTTACCTAAAAAATATTTTGTTTTTTAAAATTAAAGTTTTCATGATAAAAAGTTGGAATTATAACTAGGTAAACCAAAACTCTGGCGTAATCTATTTTAATCCACTGTAAAATCCATTGGTGGATCTTTTTGCACTTTTATGTCAATTTTATTACGTGATCTAATTTTTTTTATATCATGTCATGTTAGATATCTATTGCTTTCCTGAAAAATGTTTTTTTAACTAAAAGATTGGATTAGGTAGGTACATCCCAACTAGCAAATTGACCGAAATTATAGCTGTATATCGATGATATAAACAGTCGTATATGCGTGTTAGAAACGTGTATACCATGCGAAAATGGCCCCACTTTTAGCACTTTTAAGTAATATAATTTATCTATAGTAGCTCCACTTAGGACTAATTGGATACATATTAGTGATATATCTGTGTGTTTTTCGTCTTCTTAGCGTTATATCCGTAACCTTAAATCAGTTGTAACACAATAAAGTTGCAAAAGGGTCGCAGCTACACCGATATCCAGTTATTTGATGATATATCGGTGATTGTGATTATATTATAAACTAAATCACTGTTTGACTGTGCGCAAATAACGTTGGCTAGTTTCTCGTCAGAAAAATATTGGTAATTCTGTAAGTAGTGTTTATAATGTTTATCTAAGTTACAATCATTTGTCCATTTTGTTTTCCATTTTGTAAGTGCAATATGTGAATTGTGTTTAAAAGTCATAGATAGTGTAAAATCACATGCGCTTGCAATTCTATTGATAAATTAGTGGTATATTATTATCATTTTTTTAGTGGCCCACTCGAATTTATAATACTTAATAAATAATAATAATTTTATTTATAAACTGTTTTTGAAGGCGCCATTATTTCATTAATTAGTGTTATTGTTGCTACTAATCAAACGATATACAACATATTGCAGCCTTTACAATATTTAGGGTTCTCCAGAAGCCATAAAATAAACCTTAACTATGTCCGTCTTAATAAAACTTATATTTTTCAGTCATCTCAATCTTATACTTAATCTGAATACGCAAAAATCAATATAAATAGTCATCTGCATAATGTTTTGTTATAATTTGGTGACAAAAAATAGTAAATAAAGCAGAAAGGTCATATAAATATGTCCCTGGAAATAGTTATGTGTCTTTTTAGCTTTATATTAGAAATGAAAACATTTTTATGTCACTGAAGATATATGAGCGCACACAAATCTTCTTTACGTCTTATGAATGTTAATACAGATCCCCTTATCATTAATTTAGTACAAGTGTTAATAGAAGCTTATATCAAGCATATTTGAGATGTAAGAGCTACAATGACATCTATTATATCATAGGTTAGCTACAGTGGTATATTAGTGATCTTAAAGTCACATTAGTTTCCATTTGCATTTTAGTGGCATCATAAAACCTTCTGTGCAGCATAATTGCTCTTTATTAAAGTTAAAAGTATCAATTTACAGCTGTGTTATATATGTTGTATAAAGCAGCTGACTAAACGTTTATGTGATAAGTTAATAGCGCAATTTAGCTGTATATCCTTATACAGCTAATAAGTGTTTCAAAACACAGATATACAAATAGCAGTTATAGAGTTACTAATATATGACTTAAATATCACTACTTAGTGATAAAAGTTTGCCTGTTATTACAATTTTGCTGGCTGGGATTAGAACAGTCGACTTTATGTGAGATGAGACGTTTCACGGAGTTACTGTGGTAACACCCTGTATTGCTAAAACTAAGAACTGAATGTTTTCAGGCATACAGCAGTAACGTATAATTACAGAAATGGATACCTCATCGCGGCTAATACGTACGGTCAGCAACGGCGCGGCGGCACTGTCGGTCGGTAGAATGACAGGGAGCGTCAGCAGCACAATACAACACCGAGTCACGCTCGTTAAACACGCCCCAATTACTGGTACCGATAGCAATAGCAATGGTGTCAGAAAAGTACAGATAGAAAAATAAGCACTTACGCCTTACGCATCTGATATTAGGCATGTTAAAAAAAAAGTTCAATCCGTTCGATCGATCGGTCGGACTGAGCAGTCGGACCACGTGTTCACAGGGGTTTAATTATACATAGGTACATACATAGGTTTAATTATACATAGGTCTTTCTTATGTTACTTATAAACTTATTAACTCGTGCCTACATATTGTCATTTTCTTACTTTAAACTAGTTTAGAAACATTCGTACTACAACATCGATCACAGAGCCTTCTACCATACCACCATAATAAAAAAAGTCGGATTGTATTTTTGACAGTGTCAGAAAATGTCAAACAAATGTTTTTTTACCTTATAAAAAGGAAAATTGCTTCTAATTTAGAGCAATTTTTTAAATTTATTTAATGAACAAAGATTAGCTAAAAATCGACGAGTATCGTTTCTTGCCAATTGTTTTGCTATCTGTACCGCAGTATGATCAGCAGCACAGGTGGCGGCGGTACCGTCAGCAAAAGAATCATTTGTCGACGGGTGAATGCCGCGTTTTTCTGACCTCTTTGTTTGATAATCATAACGTGTGCTCCCCTTAATACCGATGGGAACACTATTTCAGGTGTTAACGTCCTTAATTAATTGTATTAACTAGTCATTATTTCTTTACACCTGTTTTTAGAGGCTCAGGTGGGCTCAAGTTTTTTTTGAAGAAATTCTGCTAAATCGTTTAGCCAAAGTTTTAACACTAGTTACTAGTAGTTCGCCCCGAACTGAGACCTCACGAGTTTTTTTCAGCGTTTATTATATTTCAGCGTAAAGTACTAAAATGTATAATATAACGACGAAAGACTCCAAATACGACAGGTCTATCTTATTTGAATGATAGGTGCCTAGTATCGCTATTATCTGACATTGGATGATTTAGAGAATCCAAACACGATAGGCATAACTTGTTGTTGTTGTTTACTTGTTGTTGTTGTTGTTAAGTTCTAAAAGCATAGGCCAGCTCAATCATCACACCCTGGACATCCGTTGACTCTTTATTTTTACTCAAGACATTTTGAATGTGTCCAACATAATATCCAGAAGATAGTAATTCCTTTCCTTCCTTCCTTATGTATCTACTTATCATAATGTTACGTAAGAGGAAACGAGAAGACAAGCTCGAGAACGAGAATATATTAGAGAAGTTTGAGGCCAATATGTCCTGTAATAAGTCCCTAAACTAAAATATAACAAGTCAATAAAAATTATAAAAAAATTAGTCACAAATTTTATAATTATCAGAGTCTCTAGATCGGCTAGAACCGAACATTCCTACTATTTAATACTATCCACCACTATTATTGTAAAACAGCCCATGATCTATCTATATATATAAAAATCAATTGCTGTTCGTTAGTCTGGCTAAAACTCGAGAACGGCTGGACCGATTTGGCCAATTCTTTTTTTGTTGTGTTTGTTGTAGTCCAGGGAAGGTTTAAACGGTGAGAAAAATTCGAATAATTGCCGGGAAAATCCTCAAAACAGCATTTTTCTATTTCCCATACAAACGTTTTCTAAATAAAATGGAGAGTCAATTTGTAATTTATTACCGCTGCATAAAGTTCAAATTCGCCAATTTTTAATTATTTTCAAAGACGTCATTACGTAATATTATCGTTCGCAGACTTTAGAGACAACCTTTTGAAAAGAAGAAAAAAGGTACCAACAAAGAGTTTTAAGCCAGCAAGGCTTAAAAACTCTTTGGATGGTACCTTTTTCTATACATCAAAACAGTAGAAAGTGAATCGCGAACGCGACAAAATTGCATAGTCTCAAAATACATAATTTTAGCTAACTTCAGTTGTTACTCTGTCCGATTATTTTTTTACTGCTAAATGAGCGGGAAATTTTCTCACTTTGATTAATTACAATTTACGATGCCGAGGAGAAGACGACCTAACCTTATAAATAGCCAGTATTTCAGGAAAACTCTGATTTCTAAGTAAGCAACATGATGTATCGAAAATAATAATAAAACTTCATGCTTTATTCAATAAATGCTTTTTCATTAATAATTATTTTGTTTGTTTTAAAATCATTTTATACAAAAGATTAGGTCTTTTATTTATCGAATATATATAAAAGAGAAAATCACTGACTCACTGACTGACTGACTCACTCATCACGATATCTCAGAAACTACAAGTGCTAGGAGTCTCAAATTTTGCATGGGGGTTCCTTTTATGACGTAGGTGCTCACTAAGACGGGATTTTGCGAAATTCGACCCCTAAGGGGGGAAAATGGGGGGTCGAAGTTTGTATGGGACAACGTGATTCCTTGGTCTAATCTACTTCAAATTTTGCATAAACATACTTTAACAGAATTAATGGAACACGTGTTTCGTATTTTATTGAAATTCATCCCCTAACGGGGTTAAAAAGGGGTAGAAAGTTATTTTGGGCGTGATTTGCTTCGAAGTTGATATCAATACTCTTTAGTGCTTTTGATTAGATTGGTAAGACGTCACCTCAAGCTGACAGCAGCTGATGTTAACGTAAAACCAAAGAGGCTAAAAACTTCGAACATTGAACTGAAAAAAGGTGTCTTTCCATTTAGCGATATTTTTGAGAACCATAGGTACCTATCGATAGAGGACATTACGGCAAATGAAATATGCCTTTACACCAAATCTCTTATAAGCGTCTCGGAAATGGGGTATTTGACCAAACGCGATGTCTTAAATTCTTTCAAAAATGCACTGTGCACAAATAATGCTTTCTAACCAAACTTCTAAACCATCTCGGTGACGGGATATTTGTTAAAACATGGAACGGTTATATCTGTTATTGCGTAGGGATTTTGGAAAACAGTTGGATAGCCCATTTATCGGGGAAGGTTATAAGGCTATTTTTTATTTCGATATTCCCACGGGATCGGGACTTATGCGGGTGAAACCGCGGGGCGCAGCTAGTTATGAAATAAATAATTATAGGAAATGAAGCAAAGAGAGTTCGGACGATTTGGGGCAAAGTAATAAATTTCTATAAATTTTAAATTTAAATAAATTTGGATTAAAAATATTGTAAATAGTAAGCGTGTTACATTGTGAATTTGTGATGCTACACCTTCGTTATTTTTCTTTTGCAATCACAATGTAACACGCTTACTATTTAAGTACAATATTCTTAATCCAAATTTATTAGATTTTATTTTCTATTTTTTAGTTGGACTTTTTTTATTAAAGCGTGTTTTTTTTTAGTTTTTTATTCTATTAATTTATTTTATACTTTTTGGTCTTTGGTAACTTAATATGTTAGATCGGACCCTGGTTACTATTGAAAGACAAACTACTCGTCAAGACGATTCTAACGAGCCCAAACTCGATGGGGTTGTGTCGTTTCATTGCGAAGTTCCTATGACAACCTGTGGCGGCTCGCCACTACGACAACCTCCGTGCAGACACGCCAGCAAAACCTCGCGCGTGTTGTCTACGGCTGCCTTTGAACTTGGAACCTGCTACAGCCGTCAGCGCGCAGCGTTTGTCTTCGCCAGAGGAAGACTCGACCACTCTCGCTACGACCGTCTTCCGCGCACGTCTCTCTCGTTATTATTGTTCGGTCCTCTACACCAGTTATTTGTACATACTTTTACCTTTTTTATTATACCTATTGATACCTACAATTGCTACGTTTCATTTATAAAGCTAGGCCAACATCTCCCCACAATTGGTGACCCCGACGTTGGAGTAAAAACTCCACAAGCTACAACTCCTTCGTGCGCGACTTACAAGAATTTCAAATCGCGTTCCAAATTCGTTCGAAAAATACGTCAAAAACGCGCAAAACAATTGCCGGCTCTCTTCGTGTGGTCTGCTTGTTTCATTTCAGCTTTTCGGTGCTATTATGGAAGAATTTCAAGATTGTTCGACTTCCATCGCCCGGGTTTCGGCAAAACTTCCCCCGTTCTGGGAGGACGACCCGGAGCCTTTGTTCTCGCAAGTGGAGCAACAATTTTTGTCGTGCAGGATCGTGACCGATGCTACGAAATTCGGTACGGTCGTGCAGCACCTGGACCGCCGTTTCGCTAAGGAGGTCCGCGACATAATTCTTCACCCACCGGAGTCCGGGAAGTATGAAAAACTTAAAGGTGAACTTATTAAAAGATTATCTATTCCCCGTGACCAGAGCATCCAGCAGGCGCTTTATTTAGAAGAACTCGGTGACCGTAAGCCGTCACAATTTTTACGTGCCCTTAGATTACTCGCCGGTTCCGACATTAAGGACGAATTTTTATTTAGTGTGTGGTCGAGCCGTCTTCCTATTAATGTGAAGGCAATTCTAGCTACCCAGAAAACTATCAACTTGGACGAAGCGGCCGACCTCGCCGACAAAGTTTGTGAGGTGATGTCAGGTTACACGCAACCACACGTAGCAAATACTACTAGTAGGGATAATTCTAATGTAAATACTAACGATCAGATGTTACAGAAAATGGAGGAGCGTTTAACAAAGCGTTTATTGGATAACGTTTCCAAGCAAATGGCGCAACTAGATGTCAGTACCAAGCAACAATCTCGAGGACGTCCTCAGCTTCAAAATAACAATTTTCGAGGTCGTTCCCGGAGCCGCCGACCGTTTTCTAAGAGTCGGATTGAAGGTATTTGTTGGTACCATGACAGATTTAGAGGCAAGGCGTTGAAATGCATCCCGCCTTGCAGTTTCAAGCAGGGAAACGCAAGAGACAGTCATTAGAAGCGGCGACTGACTGTCTACAAGCTACAAGTCGCTTATTTGTGACCGACAGGAAGACTAAGGTACAATTTTTAATAGATACTGGTTCAGATATTTGTGTGTTACCTAGAACTTTTATGAGAACGCAAACTAAGCCCACCGACTATAGTGTGGTAGCTGCAAACGGTTCTATCATACGGACATATGGTTTTATGAGACTGAGCCTAGACCTTGGCCTGCGGCGCGATTTTTGCTGGAATTTTGTCGTAGCAGACGTTACCAAACCGATTATAGGCGCTGATTTTATGTCATTTTACAATTTACTTGTCGATTGCAGAAACAAGCGACTGCTAGATGGTGTGACTGACCTCTCATCTCCTGGAGAACTAATTTTCACCGCGCAGCAGAGTATTAAAGCGATATCTGGTTCCAGCGAGTATCACACCTTGCTTTCACGGTATCCTAATTTAACAAAACCGGCTGGAATACTAAAAGAGGTAAAGCATTCAACTGTCCATTATATTCGCACAACGCCAGGCCCTCCTGTGTTTTGCAGACCACGAAGACTCGCACCTGACCGACTAAAGGTAGCTAAAAAACAGTTCGAGGAAATGTTGCGAGACGGAACCGCTCGCAGATCAGATTCACCGTGGGCATCTGCGCTTCACCTTGCACCTAAGAAGGACGGTTGGAGACCGTGCGGCGACTATCGTGCTCTAAATACCCGCACTATTCCGGATCGCTACCCCATTCGACACATTGAAGATTATTCTTTGGTTTTGGAAGGTAGTAGAGTATTTTCGGTTTTAGATTTGGTCAAAGCCTATAACCAAATACCCGTCTTTAAAGAGGATATTTCGAAAACAGCGATTACAACACCTTTTGGACTATTCGAATTTCCATTTATGTCATTTGGTTTACGTAATGCAGCTCAATCCTTCCAGAGATTTCTCGATGAAGTGCTTAGAGGACTAGACTTCTGTTTCTCATACATTGATGACATTCTGGTGTTTTCTAGAAACAGGGAGGAGCACCTGGATCACCTGGAACAACTTTTCAAGCGACTTAGCCAATATGGAATACTTTTAAACGAGCGTAAGTGCACATTTGGGCAAGATGAAGTCAAATTTCTTGGTTACAACGTTTCTGCTAGCGGTACGCGACCCCTAGACGACAAGATCACTGCGATTAAGAGCTTCCCACTACCTAAAACAGCGAAAGGATTGCGTCGTTTCTTAGGTATGATAAATTTCTACAGACGTTTCCTACCTAACGCTGCTCAAGCTCAGGCACCTCTCCACGACATGCTCTCTGGCTCAAACATCAAGGGTTCAACAGCCCTGACTTGGTCCACAGAACAAGCTGCAGCATTCGAGAATTGTAAGGCTCAACTTTGCCATGCTACGCAGCTGGCTCACCCGATTCTCGACGCGCCACTATCTCTAACTACAGATGCATCGAACACAGCGATTGGCGCCGTTTTGCAGCAAGAGGTTAACGGAAGCTGGCAACCACTCGCTTTTTTCTCACAGAAGCTTTCAAAGCCTCAGTTAAAATATAGCGCTTACGACAGAGAATTACTCGCTATCTATGAGAGCATTAAGCACTCCCCTTCTGTGGAACCTCGTGGTGAACGAGCTCATAGATGAACTCAACAGGGAGAGGTACTTTACTGTAGGTTATGCAGACGACCTCACCATCCTGATTAGTGGTAAGTTCCTGGACACAATAACCAACCTAATGGACAATGCTATGAGAATTGTCGAAAAATGGTGCGACAACCACAACCTGACGGTAAACCCGGGAAAAACAGAGATGGTACTGTTCACTAATAAACGCCGAATAGACAACCTAAGACTTCCGGAACTATTCGGAACTCAACTGTCCCTAGCAAATGAAGTCAAATATCTGGGTGTCTTTTTAGACAATAAACTGCTATGGAACAAACATCTAGAATACAAAACAGGTAAGGCCATAATTGCGTTTTGGCAATGCAAAAGGATGTTGGGGAAGAAATGGGGTCTCTCCCCGAGAATCGTACACTGGCTTTATACAACCGTCATAAGACCTCAGGTAACGTATGGTGCAACGGTTTGGTGGCCCAGAACCGAACTAACCACAATCATACAAAAACTGGAACAGTTCCAAAGGGCAGCCTGCTGCGCCATCACAGGCTGTATGCGCACTACGCCTACAGCGGCGATGGAGGCGATGCTCTGCCTAACCCCACTTGACCTGTTCATACAACAAGAAGCGGCCGCCTCGGCGACCAGACTACACGCATCTGAACTATGGACACGAGCTAAGGTAGGTCATAGGCGCATCTACGAGGACGCCATCGAGCGGGAACCCCTCATAGAGGCGCCTAAGGACCGCATCCCCAAAACTCATATCTTTGCCCGAAATTACGAAGTCTCACTGGTGGAATCTCCTAAAGATTACTCCGGCATAAACGAGCTCAGAATGTACACAGATGGATCCAAGACAAAACACGGGACGGGATCAGGTACCTACTCTCCGGAGCTAAACATACATATTTCAATGTCCCTGGGACCGCACGCGTCAATCTTCCAATGTGAGTGCATAGGCATAATCAATGGAATCGAGGCAATCGAATCCAGGGAGGTTGAACAAAGTGAAATCAAAATATTATCAGACAGCGCAGCTGTACTAAAGGCTTTGACAAGCACAACCATGGACTCAGGCTTAATACTTCAATGCCACCTGGGACTACAAAAACTAGCCCTGACACATAAGGTAAGCCTTCAGTGGATTAAAGGGCATAGCGGCTCCAGCGGCAACGATGCTGCGGACGAACTCGCCAGAAGGGGATCAAACTCCGTATCTATGGGCCCTTACCCAATGGTACCACTTCCCTTCTCTCAGGTAAGGACATGGTTAAGAACGCGCACTCAAGCGCAGCATGACAGACGATGGGCACAAACCACAAGTTGTCGACAATCAAGGGAGGCACTACCGCAACCCAGGCCGAAACTTGCAAGGACACTGCTCCGTCTAAAAAAGCGTGACCTACGCACAATGGTAGGCACAATAACCGGGCATTGCTCATTGAATAAACACCTTAATGTCTTAGGTATAACCGACAGCCCACTCTGCAGAGCGTGTCTGTCGGAAGAGGAGACCATCGCTCACGCAATCCTGGAGTGCGAGAGCCTGGCTGCATACAGGGACGACATACTCGGCAACCCAACAACACTCCAAGAAGCGTGCGAGGACCCCAGGAGAATTCTGCGCTTCTGGTCGGAGCTGGGTTGGCTGGAGTAACAGCCGAAGATCACGCGCAATGGGCAGACTTATGCCTGAGTGCGGAAAACCGGAGCCCCTAACCTGAACCTGAACCTGAACCTGAGAGCATTAAGCATTTCAAGCACATGCTTGAAGGTCGTCATTTCGTCGTTTTCACTGATCATAAACCCATTACTTATGCTTTTCTACAGAAGGACCGAAATTGCTCTCCTAGGCAATTTAATCATCTGGATTTCATTTCTCAGTTCACTACGGATATCCGGCATATCTCAGGTCAAGATAACCTTACTGCCGATACCCTCTCCAGAGTTGAGACAGTCTCTTCGGTCGATCTATCTACACTGGCTCTAGCACAAAGGAAGGATCCAGAGCTACAGGAACTCATCTTTTCTAATACTTTCTTGCATCTTCGCCAGGTTCCGATCCCAGGTACGAAATTACAGCTTTTTTGTGATGTCTCAGGACCCAAGCCTCGTCCTTTCGTCACGAAAGAATTTCGTAGAAACATTTTTGACCAGATACACGGCCTGTGTCATCCTGGTGCAGCAACTACTACAAAGATGGTCTCTGAAAGGTTCGTTTGGCCCTCAGTACGGAAGGATTGCCGTGCCTGGGTTCGAACCTGCAACGACTGTCAAAAGAGCAAAGTACAGCGTCATACTACAGCACCGCTGGGAGTTTTCAAGCACATTGGAACTAGATTTTCTCATGTTCACATAGACCTTATAGGACCTTTACCGCCTTCAGCAGAGTACAAATATTGTTTAACCGCTATTGACAGGTATACTAGATGGCCAGAAGTCATCCCTATTTGCAACATTACTGCAGAAACTGTCGCTAAGGCATTCTATGAAAATTGGATTTCAAGGTTCGGTTGTCCTGAAACTATAACTACTGATCAAGGTCGACAATTTACTTCCCAGATATTCAAGGCGCTGAGCAACTTGTGCGGAGCCCAGCTGCAGCACACTACTGCCTACCATCCTCAGGCAAACGGCATGGTGGAGCGACTTCATCGCACCTTGAAAGCTGCCATCATGTCGCACAACACTACGCGTTGGTCGGACGCGCTTCCTAGCATTCTGCTCGGCCTGCGAGCAGCCTGGAAGGAAGATCTACAGAGCTCAGCTGCTGAACTAGTGTATGGTGAGACTTTAAGGATCCCTGGTGAGTTTTTTCACACCAAACCTAACTCTCACATACCTACTACTGACTTTATACAAGAGCTGAGACAGCACATTTCTCTCGTCAGACCCACACCAGCTACTAGACACGGAGCTAAGTCTACTTTTATTCACAAGGACTTGAAGGACTCAAACTTCGTTTTCCTACGCAAAGATGCACTCCGTGGCTCACTCGAGGCCCCTTACTCTGGCCCGCACAAGGTGTTAAAAAGATCTGAGTTTTTGGATTGGATGGATAATTGTCTACGGCTGCCTTTGAACTTGGAACCTGCTACAGCCGTTTGTCTTCGCCAGAGGAAGACTCGAACACTCTCGCTACGACCGCCTTCCGCGCACGTCGTTGAAGTTACGCCCTTTCATTTGATACCCCACTCGGGTATATTTGCAGTATAGTTTGTGTGCCATATAGGTAGATCCCCTTTTGGACCCCTATCTCCGTAACCCCTGACCGATCCTGCTCATGTTCGAACTTAAAAATTCTATGGACCTCAACTACTTGTATACCAAAAATCATGAAGATCAGAGCAACGGTACTCAAGTTATCGTCGAACAAACATACAAACATACGAGCGACCGACCCTTCTCAACACTAGACCTCTCTCGCTTCGCTCGTTCAGTCAATTATAAAACCAAACCCGATTGAAGAACATCTAAATTTTACCGTCAAGTATTGATGTTATGGCGAAGTGACATAAAACATGACGTTTCAGGAACTCCACTGCGGCCGCGTTTATTCTACCCGATTTATTAAGCTATCGGGAAAAAAACACCTTTAGGAACTTAACCAAAAAGATCACATGGACGTCGTCGTGGGATTTTAATTGTATTTATAAGTACATAAAAGTCATAGGAGTGATGATAAAACATTATGGAGATCTAGGAAGTAGTCATCGCGTCGCAATAAAAAGAAAGAAAACAAAAACTTCCTCATTCAAAACTCTAAGAAAATTTGACAAATTTTAATCCAGTGTGAATTGAATCAAGGGTTTTCATCAACTCACATTATATCTCCGACGTCAAGTAATCACCTACTCTAATCTCAAAACTAATCCTAAATAGACACTTTTTCATAATAAAAGATAATAATAGTTAAAATAGTGAACCGTAGTGAATTTAATCCATTATTTAATCAGCGGTTAATGTGTGCCGGTGCGGAGTGTGGAAAGTGTTGATGAAGCCGTATCGTTAATGGCTCGGAATCCGACTGTTGTACGAATTAAAATATTAATACTGTAGACGCATTAGCTACCTGCTATATACGGTATTTTATTGGGGGTTATAAATAGTATACGTTGTCTTCCGATACGACGATTTCACGGACGTAGTTTTCCGATTCCTACGAATCAAAATATTAACACTATATGAACGCAGCTACTTATTATGTACGGTATTTTAATGGGAGTTAAAAATAGGTATAATATGTTCTCATCCGATATCAGGATTTCTCGGACGATGTTTTCCAAAACCGACTGTTATACCTACGTTTAAAAAAACGGAAAAAATAACATGACGACTGGGAGCTTTATGGATTCCCGTGCGAAGCTCGGGCGGCTAGCTAGTTTGAAAATAAAGCTGTTGAGTGATGTTTCTTATAAACCCATACATAACAAAAAAATATATAGTAGTAACATGATAACTTGTAGCTGTTTGATAATTTACGCATCATTTTAATTTGTCTTCTTCTTAGTGTCATCGGCGGCCAATGCAATGCACTTTGATCAAAGCACTCCCGCCCAAAACTTAGCCACGGCAATCGCATTATCTGTTGCCCTGTTGAGGTCGTCTGCAGAGTAGCTAACAGGGCAGAGAGAGCGAGCCGCCAAGTGCGCCATCGTCGTTTGCGGGCGACCCTCCCACGCTCGCACAAGTGTCCGATCCAGAGAAACCTCACTTAGCCATGTTCTCCTTGAAGCGGCTAACCTGGGTCTGCAGGCGATTTAGGGAATTTATTTTAATTTGTGGACATATTATAGAAGTATAATGGAAACAGTGATCGGGCTATCGGCAGGCCGTCAGACTAACAGCGTAGTGTCGTCAACATCTCGCCCGGACAATTAAAATTCAAATTAATATGTATTTGAGACGATACTCTAAATAGCTTCGTTTCTATTAGCCTGTCCGGCGTTGAGTGCCGGACGCAGGTAGGCGGTAACCAGATCTCTTATGGTCGAAATCTGTTACCTATCAGAAACCAAGCGTTGAACTGACCCAGTTTTGTTAGAAGAAAGATGTCATTTTAACCCGCAGTATACGACAGATGATATTAATTTCGACCAATACTTGATAATCACAAATGGAGTGGATTCGTCAGATTCTTTGTATTTTTAAGAGTGACAAAATACTTCGTGGTGTGTTGGTTTTCATCATAGAACGGACGGAACATCGAAGCTCATCATCCCCTACATAGGCTGCCAGATATAGTCACGTGCCCATTAATCTATAGACAAAGTAAAATTAGTCATTGTAGGACGCTAAACATTAGAACATAAAGAAAGTGGTCCTCTTGAATCGCCCATGTAGCAAAACGTCTAACTATCAACAGGTCTATATAACAAAACGTCTATATAGGAAATCGTCAGTTTTTTATCATGTACACTTATCAAATAATTTCAATAAAGGTAACTAGTATTTATTTGATGATCGTATCGTTTATTATCACTACATATTATAAAACAAAGTCGCTTTTTCTGTCCCTATTTCCCTTTGTATGCTTAAATCTTTAAAAGCCGGGGCGGGTCGCTAGTTAAACATAAAAGAGGAACTCTCTTTTAAGTGTGGCGGTATGTTTGACCGAATACCCGGACCAGTCGGATACGTGTAATGAAAATCACCCGATATTCCCGGTTTCAGAACGGAATGTTTGTAATCTACTAACGGACTACTAATGTAGGCTATTTTGCCTACATACTAATGTCTTCTGTTTTATATACAAACCGTTGATAAAACTGCAATTTATGTAAATAACTATGTATTTAGTTAAAAATGTTGTCGGTATGCGATACGCCGCAATTCAGAAGCAAGCCAGTCGGCGCCGACTACAAGTTCCTAACAGTTCAGATATTATACTATCAGAATTTGTCATCTGAAACTTATGACGTAAAACTGACTCTTGGACCACGACCCATCAAATATTAACTCCAGCCATTGTTCCCAACTTAGTTTTAATATAAGATGAAAAGCTGAAAAACCCATTTCACATAAATATAAAGATGTCAAGGGGGAAAACACTTTCATGGCCTCATAGTTCCATTATTTCTAGATTCTTTTAAAATGGAAATAGTGATTAAAAGAACATCAGTAGTTCCATCATGGAACTGTTAATGGTATACTAGTGACAATGAACCCTTCTGACACTCAGACCGACTCGTTCACGAGTATTTCGGCTCATAAATATTAAGCGACATCCATGTTTTTTAAATGTGATCCTAAGTTTTTAGGCCCATTGGTGTTTCTAGTTTGTTTCGCTAGTTTGGCAAAGACTGGTGTATTGAATCTTTAAGTAGCTTCAGAAACTCAACGCATTACCAGCTGCTTGCTCCAAAAAATCGAACATTACAAAACTTAGTATACACAATAACCTTTCCACAGTAAGTGAATATCCGCTCGAATAGCTTATTTATACAAGGTGTATCGTAATGGCGGTCGTTTAGATACAACGCTGTACAAAGTGTTCCGGCACATACTAACAGAAACATTGAAACGGTAACGGTTTATACTTGTATCCAAATTATATTATTCTATTAAAATAGAACAGGTATTTTTAGATTTTTTTCGACTATATTTGGGCATTAGGATTCGGTTGATTTGTTTTTATTCAACCCTTTAGCAGTGGTTGTATCTTTTAAGATACCTACGTTTTAAACTATTGGAAAATTCAGAATGGGTATTGTTCTTTGACCACCTAAGAGAATAAGCGCCCAGGTCCTTAAGCGGCAATATTATGCAAATCTTCATTTGTCGTGACGCTTTCATACACCCAACCTTCCCGTAAGAAATAACGGGAATATATTGTGTATCCTTCTTTATACTATGGACTAACCCTGTACAAATTATAATAGAAATCAGTTTATTCGTTTGACTAAAAATAGGGCACAAACAACCGAAACAAACTTTCGTTTTCCATCCTTTTGTTTTTATTTAGATGATGATGCAAATGTGGTCCGTTACTGGTATGGCTAAAATCCTAAGTTTATAGACTACAGGTTAATAATATGTACAAACAGACAAACCAACGTTGCTTGATTAAC
Organism: Idaea aversata; assembly: GCA_907269075.1. NCBI lineage: Eukaryota > Metazoa > Arthropoda > Insecta > Lepidoptera > Geometridae > Idaea > Idaea aversata. The sequence continues at coordinate 581,095 of OU026088.1, forward strand.
ACTACGTATGCACCGTGGTCAATATTTTATTTATGTTTATATGTTATATTACTTGAAAGCTACATCAAAACCCGAGGCATGTGTAGTAGCCGCCATTTTACGAGCACCACAAATGCGATTAGATTAATTTGATTGAAGTGTTAACTACAATTAAAGATATATTTTTTAGAAAGTTTTCGGTTATTAAGATTGTTTCTTATTTTATATGATTTTTTTAGATTTTTCAAAGTAAAGTTAAGAACGGCACTATAACAACGTTTAAACTTAGAACTATCTGCGTCCTGCGGCTTTTTCAGCGTAAACCCTAAACTTATAAATATTAAGCGTCTTAGTAATGTAGCTTTCTATCTGAATGGAAATTCTCAAAATCGGTCCAGTAGTTCCGAAGATGACCTCTTTTTAACATCCAAATATTATATATCCAGTTCGACGTCTAATATCAGAACAACCACATGATATTTTAGTAGGTATAGATTATTATTAAAAATGAAAAGATTAAAAGCTAAAATGTGTTGATTCCCTAGTTTTTTATCATCTAAATAAAACATAGACATAAAAATCTCGCTTTCAATTCAACCGCGTTAGTAACGGCGCATTCTTTTACAAAAATATTTTTATTATTGATATTAAAATAATATAAAAAAAGTAAATCAAAAACTAAATATATTGCATGTTTTTATTGTTCGTAAACCATAAGTTACAAAAGATCATTTTAGGGAGGGCGCACATCGCGGCGTCCCTTGCCGAAAAACTGCCATGATTTATAGAAATTAATACAAAGTAACTTTTACAAGACCCATGTGCCTTAGAAGCTACAACATAAAGTTCTTAATTCTAAATATAGAGAATCGTTACAATTGTAATCGTTATTTGACTTTATTTATCTATTAGTAAGGTTTTTGTAGTAGAATCCCACAGATTTGTTCGGCACAGAATGCGTAGCAAATGTGACATCTCAATTTGGATGTATTGTCTGTGGTTACAATGGCGGCCTGTGTACACGCCATTAAATAAATCACCGTGTATCCGAGACTAGCCCCTTGCAATGAACCCTAGTTTCGACACAGATTCTCTAGGCTTTGGGAAACCACGTTCGGTTTTGCAATAAAATTGTCTTGTAGCGAATGTGATACGGAAGTCAGTTTCCCACATGCTGGTAATGAATAATGGTGTACTTCTACGTAATATTGTGTTTTCAGGGTTCTGTACTTCAAAAAGTAAAAAAGAAACCCTAAATCACTTTTTTGTCTGTCTATTTTTTAGTTTAAGAGCGCGAGAATTTGGCGCTATTACTCATCATATGACTTATCCTAAAATTCGAGTTCGAAAGTCATAAAAAACTGTAAAAAATGTCAGTAGAATGTGTTCGCTCTAACAGCCGCGATGAGAAACTTATATAGAGTATTAAAGAATATTCTTTTACTTTGCTCATTATTTTATTTCAAGTGAAACCTTAGTTTTAAGCAATGCTTTGTCACTTGTTGCTTAGGTAGGTACTTACTTTAACTTATTACACACAAGAGCTATACCACATATTCCCCAACAAAAATTTCAGAGTGCAGCCGTTAGTTCTATAAGCAGGTAGCATGCTTATCTAAGAAATATACCAAGTTCAAGCCAAGCTAATCCCATATAATCCTACAATAAACATACAGAAAGTCACACATTTTCGTATATATTTTGTTTTTAAAACAGACCCGTTGAAACAACAAACTATTGAACTATTTTCAGTTGTGAAAATAAGTGTTTAACAGAAATAGGTTTTATTGCTGGATTAAAGTGAAATGCATAAACCTCATTAGGGTATTGGCTGCTTGGAATTATTTTAATTAAGGCACCTATAGTGATCGTACTTTTATTATTCTTGTTACATATCCTAGCCTGCTAACTCATAAGTTTGTGTATTTGTTCCGTCTCTTTAAAATATTAATCGGCAAGAAAGGAGTTCCAGTTTTCAAAATATGTTTCATAATTATGACATCGGCCTCTAACGTCTGCAGCATTTAGTCACGCTGGTAATGTTACCCAACATGGCTACATTTAAAAACCAAGGGTTGCAACCCCTCATACTTACACTTTGAATTATTTCATTATTAACAATACATTTCACCCGTTTTGAAATATGATTTGCCGCCGCCATATTTTTTTGTTCCCGGCCCAGGCGCAGATTCACACTCACACATATGCATTTTTTAACCGTAACTAAATAAAAAATGTGGTGTTTTCATTTCGAAGTAATTCCTATATGCAAAACGATAATATCTAATGTATGCAATACTGGTTTATTTTAAAGATAAATATATTTTGACGTACACATTTTAGTGGTTCTACATCTATACGACCAGTGAATAGATTCTTTATTTAGATTTGTTTCACGATAGCATCTCAGTTAATTACCTTAAACACTTTTGTCGAAGAATAACGATTTTAGAATAGGTACCTACCTACCTATTGACGTGACCTCAAAATATAACATTTACCTTTTACATTATTATTTTATTTTACTTAAGCTATTTTATTTTACCTAAATGTACTTATTTTCTATTTCTAAAGGTGAAAATTTAAAGAATAAACGAGCGTCGGGCGTTTAAGCAAAAAAAAACTCCACGACTTCGTTTCGTTAGGGAGAGCCCACTATGATCCACTGCATTTAGCAAAACAAAGACATAGAAGAAAAAGAAAAATAATGGAAGACTAAGAAACACCAAAACTTGATGCTTACACTCACTGGTTATATGCATAAATCGCATGAAGCCAAAACCTTAATATTAAAAAACTCAGCTTTATTACAATTTATTAAATTAATCCTGTACAGTTTATTTGTTAAAATCGTTGCTTTACCAACAAAGCTTATAAAACAGTTTCTACATAACAAAACTGTATGGAAATAATAACATAGTGTGGTAATCGGGGTGCGCGCGCGCAGCGCTCCCGGAGGCTGCGAGCTGCGCCCCGTTCGACGTACTGTGCAGACAAATATTTGTAAATGTTTTATTTTACACCACCAAACTGTAGGGTGTCGTTTTGAGGCATGAACTGTGGCGGTTATGCTGAGTAAAAGCAAAGAAAATTAGTGGAGATGTACCTAAATATTTTAGTTTAAAAGATGGGTCATCTACAGTTTAGGGGAATTGAAAACATGGAAAATTAAAAAGATGTAAAAAATATTGACGCAACTAGTATTTCAGCTACTTTTTTTAGACAGACTTGGTGCTGAAGAGTGGTGATAATTATTACTGATAAGACATACAAGACGAGCTGATCCCGCATGAAAAGTACAAGTGGGTTTAGTTTACCATAGACCCGAGACACAACTGTCCACAAAACCTTATTTATTTAATAATACTTTTTGTAAATAAGTTAAATAATATTAAGCAATAAGGTAGATTTCTCCTATGACTCGTACCATCGCAATTAGCAGTATTGTCGCCACCCTAATCACAGACCAAGCCGGGAGGCGAATGTATATCGAATTATGTTTGCACACATGCTTACAGACGGACACGCGGGGGAATTAACCGGATTTTATTATTATGTATACTTATCAAAGAGTTTTAAAGTGGTCTTATAGAAAATTTATGTAGAGTATATTTACTCAGCAATCTGGGGGAATGGGAGTGCTCCCGACAAGTCGAGCAAGGCTGTAAACATTTCTCAAAGCCACTTTGGGCACTGTTACACCCCTTATAATTAAACAGAGATACCAATTTTTATCATAAATAGGCTCTAAATCTACTGAACCGATTTTGATGCTCCCAAGAATGCAATATATCCCACATTGCATTCTTTGGAGTGATATAGGCATTTTGTCACTAACGTTTCTACGAGATTGGGAGATACGGGAGTACCCACAACTGCGGGCCGCTCTGTTATAATGTTGTTAAAAAATTTAATCAAAATTTGAGTTAATCATAATCACTTCACAAATAATTAAAGTGACATTAAATAGACAAAGCCCGGATGACAATAGTAAAGTTAGACCTGGCATATAATTAATGCTTCGTCCACACGCAACGGTTAATTAGAACTTGGAGCGGTTAATTGTAGCACCTAATTAATTATAACAACTTAACAACCGTTATGTTATTCAATATTATACTTAGCACGGTTGTAGCTAGGTTTTTAATCTTATAATCATGATAATGTACAGTATGGGTCTTAAGTAAATGATCAGTTTGCTACAATAACTATCAACAAGTATTGGAGTTACGACCTTCTTCTAATAGACATTACACACAAACTTAAATACTTGAATTAAAAGTACTCAGTGTGATTATTATTTTTAACATGTTAGCTATGTCTTTAGTTGGCCGAGTGGTATAAGCCGCCACCCGCTACACCAACCGACGTGGGTTCGATCCACAGGTTACCTTGTTATAATGTTCAAATAGTGCTGCACAGGATTGTAAACGGCAGAGACTTTTGACCGTGGATTGTACCTAATCGGTATTCATTATTAAAAATTCGTTAGTGTTTTCTTAAACATTGTTATAAAATAAGAGAAATGGAACTCTATCTAATTCTAATGCTTCAAAAACGTTCGCTTCTTAACCGACTTCAGAAAAGGAGAAGGTTCTCAATTCGTATATTATAAAACCCGGGTAAAACAGTTTTATTAAGAGTAATTATTTAAATCTTAAGAATGTATTTTTGAAAATATATTAACTTTTGTGTAAAATATCAATTTTTTAAAAGATTTGTATAGATTTTGAATGTTTAATATTTATAATAAGTACTTAGAGCATTTATAAACAAACTTGTTATAAAAAAATACACCCCATATTTCAAATCATGAAATCTATGTCAATTGGACAAGTAAAATGTGAATAAAAACGTCCACAGTGACATGCGCAGTGACACGTTGACGAACAAACAGACAACAGGACAAATGCACACTAATTTCTTACGGTCCCTTAACTTTCAATAAAAAAATCGTGATTTATCAACAATCAAAAATCGCTCTTATATCGTACAAGTAAGATCGTAAATAAGTTGATAGTTAGGGTGACAATGAGTTTGACTTCCGCACGGATAGATGTACCCACACATTAGCGCTAGTGGTCTCTATTCAGGATATGAATTATATTTTACTCAAACTTGAAAAGGGTGCTTTTGTATTTATATTTTATTGTACTAATAATGTTAATGTTATTATATTACCTTCTGAATTTACATGTTTCAAAAAATAAATAATATGTATTAAATTACAGAATTAAAAAAAACACATTCTAAACTTAAAATTATTTAAAAGAGAAAAAGACTCGAAGAAGCACATGGAGTTTCTTTTTAGAACGTAGTAGGCGAACACTAAGTAAGATTTTTTGGAAATTGGCTCCTGATCAGATAGTCTAAGTAGCAAAACGTCTAACAAAGCGAAAAGTCTAGTGAGCAATCTGCCTAGTTAGCTAATCGCCCATGTAGCAAAACGTTTAACTATCAAGAGGTCTATATATCAAAACGTCTATTTAGGAAATCGTCAGTTTTTTATCATGTACACTTATGAACATAATTAAGTAGTAAAAGTCGTATAAAAACTATTTCTTTTATACGACTTTTCCGAAAAGTTCCTTTCGAAAGTTTCTTATCGCGCTTTGCGAAAGGGGGCTAGACGGAAGAAATTAAGACCAAAAGTTTTAACGACACTTTTTGCATTGAAAGCAAGCCAGTTATTTTCGTTTCGTCTTTCTATTTCGCATTGAACAATATGGTGTCGCGACGATTATTTAAAAAAAAGAAAAAAAAATTAAAAAAAAAATTATTACCATTCCTTTACAAATTAATCAAAAGGAACTTCGTTCCATCCGGGTGTCCCTTGACACCTCTCAGGGTTTTTTAGGGTTCCGTACCTAAAGGGTAAAAACAGGGCCCTAATAATAAGACTTCACTGTCTGTTTGTCACCAGGCTATATTTCATAAACCGTGATAGCTAGACAGTTGAAATTTTCACAGATGATGTATTTCTGCTGCCGCTATGACAACAAATACTAATAACAGAATATGAGGTACGGAACCTTTAGTTCGCAAGTCCAACTCGCACTTGGCCGGTTTAATTTCAAACTGCATACCTTTTCATGAAAGGCCTCAAAAGTAAAACTGTTTTGAAACTTTGTAAATTTATTTCAATGAACAATCTATTCATACAAATTATTTAACTGACCATTTGTGACTCAGACAGATATTTGATAAACATAATAAAAACACGAGTATAGCTGTTTTTTAAATTAACAGTAGCAATATAAGAAAATAGTCAATTTCTATTCAGATTTACCAAATGTTTTATTAACATTTGAGTTTGGTTTTTAGCAGAACATATTCATTCAGCAATAACAATTATATTTGAATATAAATATTGATTTCGTTTGATCATTATCTTTTATAGATTAAAGCAACGTATTCATTAGGTAGGGCTCTACGGTAGACTCATCCTATTAGCCCACAGGGTGAGTTTACTGTGAATAATTTTGAATCGGTAGACTGTAAATCTACAGGTATAGACATTTTAAACTAACATAGTTATTTTCACTTGGTACTAAACTTATTTGAAGCTTGTACCTACCTAATTGTACAGTACTTGGTATTAAATTTTATCGAACTTAGTATGTTTTTGTTTACGTTCAAAAGTTACGTACAATTTGGGCTATCCATCGAAATATGGACCCCTGCAAAACGAAACTAAAAACATGCTAAATATTACATTTTATATAATTATGATATCTATACAATTTTAAAACGCACTTGAAAATATGCAAAGTAAAAATAATACTTCAGCACCTATTTTGATTTTCATGTAACAGCAGTTTTCTCTCACGAAACATTCATACATAATTAGCAGCATGCCAGTGTAACAGCACCTTATAACTTATATTAAACAAAAATCAATGCAAATAAAGCACTTCGCAAACATTCGACAACTAAGTATTAAAACAAATTAAAAACCTGAGCTATCAAAACAAAATGTTAATTACAAAGACATTAAATTTTATACTAAGTTGAAGGAACATAGATATCATCAAGATCTTCACAGACCGTTTCATTGATTTTAATATCTACCTTTTTCGACATGGAAACTTTTTCATTAGACGACTTCTGTGCAGATGTTTGCCGCCTGCGACGAGAAGGTTGTGGATTCGATTCCCGCCTCAAACAAATATTTATATTCAGAATTTTGTATACAAAGTATGTAAAAATATAAATTAAGTATTTAAGTATTATGTTGTCTAGCTACCATAACCCTAGTTTCTTAGAATATTACGCTATGTGCATTGTCCTGCATTATTTAGTGCAGGAAATCATTTTAAAAACCACGGAACGAATATGCGGTCAATAGACGTTTTACGAATTTCACTGCAGCTAACGTCCCTCACCCATTTTATTTCAGCTTTGCAAAACTTGTGCTTCTCAGAATCTGATTCACTTCCTAAGCAAAACTTATGATGGAAGCATTTGATGTTCTCACTATTTAAACTCTAATTTAGATATCTTTTGTTAGCTTCCATGTTTCAAGGGAGAAGTAGTTTGTGACGTCACCAGAATGACGTCGTTAAATTGTTCTCGCATTTGTCGGCGTCGTATTATCTCACTTCGACCAACTACGACTGAATAACGTAACACTTAGAACATCTTAATTTCAATCTCGATAAAATGCATAAAGAACAGTTTTATAAAACTGTCAAGGGGGTTTTAAAGCGAGGCATTCATGTCGCGACTTAAAGCTACACTGTACTGTCAGTGTACAAGTCAATGTTTTATTTCATTTTTTTCATACTGGTCAAGAAAATACTTAATTTTCAGAAGGGATACAACCCAGGTATAATTTTACTTCTATATCGCTAATAATAGGTATCGATCGGTAATATGTAAGGAGAAGAGATTTCATTTGATATTATTACAAACTCGGCATTTCAATTTGAGATAATATTTGTTGTCATTACTTTTGTTTGAAATAAATAGGCTAAGAAACTACTGGACTGATTTTAATAAATAAAATATGTGGATAAATTGAGTCCTCGAAATACGTAGGCTACTTTTTTGCCCAATATTCACACGGAATCTGTCTGTACCTACTAACGAGAGAAAAACCGCAGGACTTACTCAAAAAGCAAAAACATTTAATTTTTCCCCATAATTGCAAAAAAGACTGTATATGAGTATCATGCAATTTGAGATCATTTTAAACCACCCTTTAGTAAATTCAAAAGATTCGCAGGTAGCTACTGCGGCTTTTTAGTTGTGCTTTTTTTGTATCGAAGTAATCTTATTAATAACAAAATCATATACTTATACTTCTCCAAAATGGGATAAGCATAAAGAATCTACTGTAAGAAACTTTCATCATATACAAACTATTAAGTATAGCGGCACTTTATCAGCACATCTTAAAATAATAGCAATTACATACTGTTCAGTACTATTTTACATTTACTTATGCCTAGTAAACACAAATAAATTGGTAAACAACTAAACGGTTCGAGTATTATGAAGCAGTATTATGTGGCAGAATGAACCACGTTCCGTCATTTAGAATCTACACATAGAATTGTTACAGTACCTATAACAAAATAGCGCCACAAATGGTGCTCTGACTAGAACGGTTACTTCGAGTAACCATTCTATTCATGACTTCTTTACGTCATTTTTCTGTTGTCGATGACAATTATATCATCATAAATCAATGATTACTCTTCAACTGCTATTTTTATTTTTATTAATGTGACTTAATTTTCCCACATGCTATATCTTTGTATTAGATATATCTGACCGTGTATATTAAGCTTTATCTCAATATAAATGAAGCGACAGTATAAGAGGCGCGGACAGGACAGCGGAGCGGCGCGGGCGTCGCGCGATTATCGTAATCACGTTGTGCACCCGGCCTTTGATATGCCGACAATACGGTGACAATATACTACTCAATTCTACAGATAATTGAGTACCCTTCTGACGGAAATATACCTAATATTTTCCTCTTTTCATGAAATCTATACGAAGAATAGTGGATGAATTGCGGTAGATAGATGATTCAAATACTATACAGTTTGAAATATAAGTGGAGAGAGTAAACGAAATTTGAAGAAATTATATCCATAATTAATAATACAAATACTGATTCTGTTTGTCTGTTTGCCTGTTACAATTTTTTATTTTACGCCTAAACCAACTTTGATGAATTTCGGTAAGTATAGAAACAAATGACACATTGAATAAGAACATAGGCTACTTTCTCGGAGTTACGAGAGTGAAACCGGGACTGGTCAGAAGAATATCCCATAAAACTTAGCCAGATACAGTGTTTAATTTAGGAACGTTGGTCACCCCAATCATCCCACGCAACAATAATAATCTCACCTTTATATTGAGTTATATATACATATATATACAACCTGAATTAATATGTTATTGTGGATATTACAATTTACATCGTTTCATACAGTTTTCTCTCCGGTGCTTAAAGAATTTAAGTTCTCCGTCCATTACCAGAGTACACACTACATTCCCGCCCGGCGCACGTATAATGAATTTAAGAGGTAAAAAAAAAATATTTCCTATACTCGTTCCATTGTTTCTGTATTGAATTTTAACATCACTAAGGTCCGTATTAATAAACCGAACTCAATATCGATTTCAATCTTGAGTTTGCTCTTGAGTTGTTGCGCTGATTAATAAACCTATCTTAAGACGCGATTAAAGAGCGACGTATCACTTGAGTCATACCGTATTAATAAATCAAACTCAGCTCTCAAGATGTAGTTTCGTGAACTCAAGTCTGATTGCGGGCCATACAAATCTTACAATTTTTTAAATATTTTCACATTAAAAACAAGTTGACAGCAAAATATGACGACACTACCTACCATAGGGTAAGAACATATCATTCAAGGTAAGAACAAAGGGTTATATTCAAAGTCGCTCTCAAGATCTGTCTCAAATCTCAAGAGCGGTATCAGGCTAGGTCAAACTTGAGTTTTATCTATTAATTAACGCCTAACTTAAGATAGTGACCAAATCTCAAACTCACTCGATTGATACGCACTCAAGATCGATATTGAGAGCGATTTATTAATACGGGCCTAATAAGAAAAGCATTTAATATTTATTTTATAATATGTATGTTTTAATTTTTTAACGTATACTTAGTAAGTTAGGTAAGTAAGTTTAGCATTAAGTTTATAAAATTGCGTCCATCAAAATCACTATAATTGCGTATCATTTTTTCATACTAACCAACTCTACGCAAAGCGTATTTTTCTTATATTGAGTCTTTTTCAAAAGAGTTTTTAACAACAAAGAAGGTGAAGAAAGAAGAACACTAATTCCATCATGGAACTGTCCCATAGAGTATAAGTTTCCCAGTGAAAAATAGTAAGAAAAGTAGTAACATAGGTATAGTGGACAACGATCTTTATCAACCTTTAGATCGTCACCGTCAAGCTTCCATAATGCGTTATATTGAACATTATTATAATTAGGCAATGAAGATTATTATACCATTCGAGTTAAATATTTTTATTCGTTGTTTTTATGGTTATTATAAGATATGGTATGCGACATTAAAAAACTCGCTTCTGATTGTATATACCTGCCTACTTTGCTGTTGAATACTCTTTTGAAATAGGTACAGGTGTTCCATATTTGAATTTCTTGTGAAGTTACATAGCTTAAAATAGCAGACGATCAGGATTCTTAATTGTAACAATACCACGTTAATCAAATAATAATGAGTAGTTTTGAAGATATGAGGGAACAGATGATCACACACTTACATACATACATACGGGTCAAAAACATAACTCTCTCTTCGCCATGCTTTGCGGATAATAGGATGAAAAATCATGATGCAAAACGTATTTTTTATTTTTGTTGATGTAATCAGATGGTCGATTGATCAAAATACTCTATCGTTCAAAAGGTTTTAAATCTTGAATCTGTGTCAAAAATAGCTGAAGCTGAATTAAAGATACTTCAAATCTCTTTGTACGAGTGATCTCCATTCATCGCCACTATTCGTTAACAAATCTGTTAACATCTGTCTCAAATTATGCCAATATCCAGTTCATGGTGGTCTCGAGCTATCGAGCACTCGCCAACAATCCAACTAAGAAACTCCACAGATTACAGATTCTCTCTCGGCCGATAGATATGGCAACATGAGGAACTGCCATTTAAACGTGAAAATATCTGTCGACAGATAAGTTTCCCAGTCTGCAACAACTAAAACCCATCGCCAATTTACTAACAATAAACAAAAATATCAAAAAAGACATTCGTCTCAAATCGTACTAAATAAAGTGATTACGGCCCAATGCGTCCATGTTTGGTCCTTCTTTTGCCGGCAACAAATCCTTAAAATAATCCACCATGAATAAATAAACTCGGATCAACTGCTTTGTCATCCCTGACGTATTGTCTATTGACAAGTTTTGCCAATGAAAGTTTAACAACTTTGCGTTTGTAGTTCTAAATGTTGTGAGGCCCTGGTTTTCGCCACTATGCCGATCAGCACAAAGTCTACAGCCGGAAAAAGACATCGGAACCACTTTGTCGATCAGCACATGACTTGCCAACGCAAATACGACGCTAACCATGGATGTTTGTAGTTCTATATTGCTTGAGTTCGTTTCGCAAATCCAATCCATGTTTCAGTTAATCCGTCGGCGCTTAGTTTTGATGTTCTCGAGGATATTTTTTGAGACGAAACATTCACTTTCTCCGACATCTGTCTTTGAGATAATTAGCCGAGTCGTGGGTGGGCCGGTTGCGACATATTACATCTCTATTATTCTTGGTAATAACCCCTTTTGTTATCTGTCAACGGTGTTTTCACTTTCAATGTAAATCCTTTATGTTTAATACGTAAACAGATATCGATAGTTGGATTCTGTAAAGACATTTAGTCACGTTTGCTAAGACGAAATAGTGAACAAAATATGTAATAACAAAAAGAATGTCGAATCATACAATTTATGAAAGTATTTGGATAAAGTATTCACACTTTGACCAATCATTGTTCTATTGTGATGAGGTATATTATGCCTTATTAGAGGCAAGACCGTGGATTGTTTCGCGACGTCCGCGCCGCCGTGGTTGCGGTGAGATTCGTGTGAAGTTGATATGTTTATTATAGAGTAGACTGCATGCCGAGTCGAGGGCGGAGCACCCCGGCCTGCTCCCCGGTAATGACGCCGACAATGCGGAACGGTGCGCCGCACTCTCAAATTATAACACCTTTTGTAGCGCTTTGTTGTTCCCACACCGCACCTCTTCATTTAAACTACTAGTGAAAAGCTAGATTTAATAAAGAATGATAGGTTGCAATATTATGTATTACTACTCGTATACCCCCAATGTTTTCTCGTGCCAGTTCAGTCAGAAACCCGAGATAAACAGAAAGTGTCAAGTGGATGCTGCCAGGAGACAAATTTTCACATTAATCTTCATATCACTTCATTATGATTTATTTTACAACTAGTTCAAAAAGCTAGCAATTTTTGACAGATACTATTCTACTACGCGGCCAAAGCCGCGGGCAGAAGCTACTAACGTTTAAAACGGTATAAATTAAACAAATGCTCGAATTAAAATATTTGTATCCCTCCAAACTTGTGTTAAAAGCGAGTCATTCACACTAATAAGCTCCACGCACAGACGTGTAATAATGTAGTAATTTCATAATTTTATATCCCGATAACAGAGTGTTACATTTCTCAATGTAGGTACATATTACCGCCCATTTTCTTTACAGTTTTTTATATTTTCTATTGTAGTGCATTGTTTGGTTGGGTTTCACCTGTGATTAGTATAAAAAAGATACGGGTGAATATAAAACTTATTAATAAATACACGAGGGCTTTCTCAAAATCACTAGTTTTAGCTTCGGATGACTAAATTACTGTTTCCTAACTAAGACAGCGGATAAGTATCGGCATGCCATCCAACGAGGCAAGGTAGCCAGTATTTTGGGCACCCTTTTTAGTTATCTAAAAGGCTGGCTCTATTCGAAATTTTAATTCATTATTATTTACGTAAATTAGGTATCTATAATTTATTTAACAAAATACTGTAGAAGTTTGTTAATTAAGACGCCGTCGATACACCGCGGGATTACCGACGCAAGAGTGGCGTGCATAATCGCACCTGTCTCCACTCCACCCTGCGAGCTGCGCTGCGCCCGCGCCGGCGCACCCTTTGTGAACATTCAGGCACTCATAAAGAATATGTAACTCAATAAGTTTACTTCGATTAAGTACTGGTTATATTAAATGAAATATTAATAGTCGAACTATATAATGTTAGAACTATACACGAGGCGTTTTTTATGATAGGATTAATAGCAAGAATTGTGAGAGTCCTTTCTTCGTTTTCTTTTTCAGGTAAAACTCATTACTTACCTGAATTAGAAAACGAAGAAAAAAAAAAGCTTTGAACTTGCTCTATATTTGTGTTCCAATAATTGTGTTACTCCCAAAATTTCCGGCCATGATCTCCTGCCGACGCGACGCTCAAAGGAAATGGCCATTTAAACATTGAAATCTTTTAAAAACCAAATACAAGAATTTCTTTAATCACCGTTGAATATCAATAAAATCAGTTGAAAATTAGGAAATCCAGTTGAAGGTCATATCTTACAAGTACCACACTTACTATTATTTGCTTTCTAACTTCCCAACTTCATATAGTTCTCTATCAACCACAAACCAAACGGATATCCTTCAATTTCCTCTCGTAACCCCAAAATCTCGTTGAAAACAATTAGGAAGTAACCGGACGACATAATTAGACAAATATTTGTTCGCATAGCATGTCGCCGGTGGAGCGTGGTGCGACTAATTATCACCGTCTTGTCTAATTGTATCGTACACGTGGCGTGGGGTGTATGAGGTGACGTGACGGGCTGATGCCGCGCTCGCGTTCGTCCGTAAGGTCCTGACGTGCCGCGCATTTCTGTCATTAGTCTGCTATACCGCCTATGACGGCACTTGGAAGTTCTGCAGTGGCATTCTTCTGAAATTTAACAGATGTATTTTGTGCTTTAAGAGCGAGTTCTATGGAGTTATATAACTGCAATATCTCTCCATAGCATCAGTGCCCACCACTCCTCCGATCTCCCCGCGACCTTGTTTATTGCAACACAGTCGAAACGTCGCGATAAGAGAAACTATGCAGTACCATTCTTTTGAAGTGTTGACAGATGTCTTTTCTGCTTTTAGTTCAAAGTAGATTCGGGTATAACCTTCATATAAATCAGTGAACAAGTTATTTGAATCCAATAACTGCAGTAGCCAGTTTCTACAGAATCTTAGGTTACACTGTGTTGCAATTCCAGGGTGATTGTAGTGCTCCAAACCTAGTAGGTACTGTTTCCAAACTAAGACATGGAGTAACTGCTTTTTTACCCATCGCGTCCTGCGACCTGCATAATTAAGACTTATTGGAAGTCCTTGGCGTCACTTTGAATGTGAAATTGTACCTGATCAAAATCTGAATCTGAAGGGCATTTATAGAGAGAGATAAGGAACTGTGAAGCTTTACTATGAAGACAATGCACTATTCAAGACTATAATTGTTACCTACGATCCCAATCAAAGATTCACAAATCACCATCCTTTATCGACGGCAGTTAACCTATCAACACTCGAGTACCTTCGTTGACATTTCAATCTGGTTGTTCGATGACAGCCGGTGGGCCACCCCAGCAGAGGGGCACGGGGGGTTTGTCACGTGGGTGGCGAGACCCAATTAGTGCCGCTCTGAACATAGACGCCGACAATAAGGGATGATGGGACAAGTCGGAGCGAATTGCGACGATATTTCGGCAATATACGAAATAGTGTAGACTCTCTACTCTACTCTACATTAAGTGCGAGGGCTAACCATAGACTTTTCGACAGCAATGGATTGGTATTAAATTTAAAGACATACAAAAAAAAGAACTAATGAACGATAATTGAAATAGAACGGTTGACGATCTGGGTTTATACCGGAGGATCTCGATCCTTCGACGCCTTTGATAATTAAATTGATATGATAGTTAAAAAAATAACAAATTCGTTATTTTTTTAACTATCATTGGTCAATCACGAGGAATAAAGAAGGCATTTCCTTAATAAGTACTTACGTAGGTACCTATTTACTAGGTGGATAGTGCATTCAACTTGTAACTTCAACTACTTTGAAATGTGCTAACTACGTCACATGCAGTGACTACATAATATACCTATAGTAGTACCTTACGCGATATACCAACTCGCTGGCTTCTTCCATCTTGTACCATGGTCTAGAGGACACTTATCGTCTCAGCCAAACTCCTTTGTGGGTCAGTCACGAGTGAAAACGGACACTATCGTCCATCTAATCCTCCTTAAACACTCCGCAAATAATGGCCCAACACGGCACATTACCTTTGTTTGTTATCTAAGCAGTATTTTTATCTTTTTCAAACATTTTTATTCGGATTTAAAAGAGGACGTATCGATTACTACGTTAACTTTATGGACAGATGTAAATGTTGGGACTTATTGTCGTTGGATTGTTGCAAATTGTATGCTTTGAAGTGGCTTAAGTTATTTGGGCGATGTCCATCCTTCGTTGTATGAAAAAAATCAAGCAACTAATGTTGTGAATTGGTAAAAAGAAACAGATAATTTTTATATAGATGAAGATTTATTTACAGTATTTAAAGTGGAAAAAATGTTAATATAGATAGATAGAAAGAAAAATAGAAATACTTAAAAGCTCGTAAAAAGAAATAAATTTATTATGGTTGAATTGGAACTAATTCAAATCTTGAGATCTTAAGAACTAAGGCAAAACTAACCCACCCAAACATTAAATGGCTTTTCACTTTATAAAATCGCCGAGTAGAATTACTAGTATTAGTTTTGAATGACCAAAGGGCCAGCCCTTTGATTATCCGTTGTCCGAGGTAGGAGCCAGCTCCTACCTCGGACAACGGATAATCAAAGGCTCATGCTGAGGCAGAGCGATCTAGAAAGACTAGTGATAGAGCTTTGTGGAGATACGATGGAGAGGCATATGTCCTGCATTCAATTAACACACACTGCTAAAGAAGCAGAAGTTATGTTACCAATAATTTATTATTGAATTTTATTGTTGTTTTTCTCTAAGTAGAAAAATACATCAAACTTTAATTACTTAAATGAATTGTTCAACATCACAAAAGTAAATTCCAATAACGCTTAGATCACACTTACAATATGTTCATTGAATTTATGACGATATCTTTACAATAGGGGTTATAAATTGAGGAGCTCAGGTGGGGATTCAAGATTGAGTTAGCGTAGTTAACTAGAGTATCGTTTTGTAGGTACTTGGGAATGCTACCTCTTACTTACTTACCCCTACGCAACTTGTTGCAAATAATTGGGGGTAAGTAATTGCATTAAAGTGTTTTGAAATTCGTTAAGAACCCTAAAAGTTGGTACCTATTATGTATGTAGATATTTCATGTTTTTACAGTAAACTAGCATAGAACTGGTGCATCTTTAAAATGTTTTAAGAAGCCACTTTAACTGTAGGTAGGTATTGAGTCAATATATTTTTTTATCATTCGGCCAACCGAAGATGGACGATTCAATATGATCTCATTGCTACTTTTTTTCCGGACGTACGTACGCGAGTAAAACGGGGGAACAGCTAGAGTAAGAAAAAAACCTTAAACTAATGAATAATTAGTAAGTATCTCTTCACACTCCAGTCACACATTCCAGTTTCACACTTTAGTTTGTAGTTATTTTCGGGGCTAATTTTCATAAAACTAATGACATTTTGTGACCGAGTACAGTTCTGAAGTCATGGCTGATGCTTGCGAGAATAATTTACCTCCCTATAACGCATTCTTGTTAAATCATATATCATTAGAGAAGTGAGCACATTCCTTATACAACGTTTGTTATATAGGAAGTATAATTTCTTCAAACTATAAATGAGACTCTTCCATCACTTCCTGTCCTATTTCTTGCCAATTGTTGACTTGTACGTAAATTTCAGTACCTTCCTACCTAATAATATTCTTACTACATAAGAAACTTAAAGTGCTTCTACTCCATAAGTTTCTTGAGGCTTCTTTTCGTTATACATCCTAACTTAATTGAATAATAATAGACCTTTAAAATGCTGATACTTTAACTGAAAACTAGGTTACTATGAGATCATTGTTAGTATCTAGTATCTTTTAAAAGTTAATTAAAAAGCTCTTACTTTAAACTTGTTTTTTACAACACTATTTCGTTAATGATTAATTTATTGAACATCTTCATAATAGCCATTTACAAATGATGATATAATTATCACCTGGTGGAAGTCCAAGATTGATGTACTCCCGCGGTGGGAGGGCCACATTCACGCAACATCAAAGCGGTATGTTTGACAAATTATACCAAAATATTAACATGTGTTCTAGTTAACACATGTCAATCTAAATTTTTGGAGGATTTTAGAAATATTATTTTAAAAGATTAGAGTCTACGCCAATTCTACAGTTCTTACGAAGAACCGCACCTGCCCAGCATGTGGAGGTTAAGCCGGGCGATGGACTGACTTTAATATTTTTACAAGAAAATATTTTTGTAGACCTTAACAAGGTAAAATCGACGGCAATACCTAATTATTAAAATTATAATGAATTGATATTAAAAATTTGGTGTCAAGAAATAATAATTGAAAAAAGCTGGGTTAGTACTGAAGGGTACAAGGTATACCCGTCCCTGAAACTTACAATTACTCGTAGAATAGATCACATTTTGTTTTGTTATTTTTTCCAACTTTTAGGTAAGTTAGTACCTAGGTACTTATTATTATAGTCTATTTGAAAAAAATACAAAAGATTGATAAAATACTACGATAAATGTGAATTGGCATATTATTATGCTAACTACTAGCATATTATGGTAGGTACACTGGACTAAACCTTTAGATTGATACCAATTTCATCTGTTTCTAAAAAAAAATCATCTAAGTTTCTAAAAAAATTATGCAAATGTTCAACTTGTAACCTCATTTCAATGTCAAGTTTGAAAAGTTAATAAAATTATGCAAGTTGATGTAAATTATGAACAAGCACTTGACTAGCGATGCCACCCAACGAGCCTCGTAAAGATAACGATGTCTTTTGCTAAGTGTTGCAGTCTAGTTTGTGTTTCAGGGATCCGTAAAACATCTTATTGAAAAAGCTCTTTTTTTATGTTCAATTATCCGAAGATTTTTTTAGTGTTGTTCAAAATTGCGTTTTTCTAATTTTCATTTGATTTTTAACCAACACGAAAAAAAGAAGGTTCTATGTAGTTGTGTGTTGTGGGAACACATTGTCTCTCAAACTAGACGATCTATAGAATCTCGTTGTAAAACGAAAGGGGGTTGTTAGAGTATAGGCGAACATTTTTGTAATACGACTTAAGGAAATTCAGCCTTTTTTTAGAGGTTATGATTACAGATGTAATAAAAAAAATAGAATTTTTTAAAATTTTCAATAAAAGTTATTGACGTAGATAGACGTCTAAAACAACCCTTCTTCGTACAACGATAACCTTGTCAAAATGCATTGTATAATACTGAACTACAACATCTTTATTCATTACAGAACACTTTAAAATATTTTGGTTTCGCTCTACCGATGTGGGTGGCTATTTTTTAGCGAGCAAGTTTTAGAGTACGGCGCCAATAATCGGCTCCTTTCCATCTTATCTCTACATAATTGGTGTTTGAATCTAAATGTCGACCTTTTAGCATCTTGCGTAAGATAGTAGTTCGATACTTTACTTTAAATAACTGGCAACACTTCTAAATTGGGGTAAAATGTCAAGGTTTTTTGAGAAAGAGATAGATTTAGATAATGTTAGGACTGTTTGTTTGGTTTAGTATTAAGATTAATAGTTAAATTGACTTTAAGCTTTAGGTATAGTGTATTAGATATTGAATATCGTACATGATGATGGATGATTCAAACATTATCTACCTACTATTTATTTACTACTTGCTGCGGCCTGCGGTTTCACGCGCATAACTCCCGATACCGATGGAATATTGGATAGAAAGTAGCCTACGTTACTCCCAATGAATCAATATATTCTCATACCAAGTTTCATCAAAATCGGTCAAGTAATTTCGAAGCCTATTCGCTAAAAACAAACAACAAAAATCTTTCCTCTTTATAATATTATACAGGGTGGCTCTAAAATACGTTGAGAAACAGTTTTATGAATAACTTTATAGTTTAAATTGATACAGTGCTGTGAGTTCTAAATAATAAAAATATAGTATTATTCTATCTTGAAAATTAATTAGTTTTAAAAATAACTGCCTTTTGCTTAGATACACAAGGTTAAACGTTTTCTGAAATTTACAACGATTTTCCGTACCTCCTCTTCAGATATTTTATCCCACGCATAAACAGGAGTTGCCTTCAGCGCGTCTACATTTCTAATCGCAAAAATGATAGAATTTACTCTTCTATCCGCCCTGGAGCCACAGCAGTTATTCCTCATCGCCAAAAACCGGATTCAGTTATGGTTTGGGATGGTATTTGCTCAACAGGCAAAATTCCCCTAATTTTCGTCGAAAAAGGTGTGAAAATGAACCAAGAAATATACCGACGGGATATTTTTGAGAGTATAGTTCTTCCTTGGACCCAGCAGCATTACGGCGACCAACTGTGGATTTTTCAACAGGACTCTGCTCCATCTCACAGAACCTCAAACGTGCAGCAGTGGTTTTTGGTAAACTTTCCTGGGTTCATAAGTTCTAAAGAATGGCCTCCGTATTCACTGGACTTAAACCCGATGGATTACAGTGTGTGGTCTATCTTAGAGGCGAGGGTCTGTGCGACTCCACACAGAAGTATAGACGCGCTGAAGGCAACACTTATTCATGAGTGGGATAAAGTATCTGAAGAGGAGGTGCGGAAAATCGTTGTAATTTTCAGAAAACGTTTAACGCTGTGTATCCGAGTAAAAAGCGGTTATTTTGAAAATAAATAAATATTCAAGATAAAATAATATTATATTTTAATTATTTAGAACTCACAGCACTGTATCAATATAAACAATAATATTATTCCTAAAACTGTTTGTCAACGTATTTTAGAGCCACCCTGTATAATTAATTATACGAACTATAAACTATAAAGTTGTGGTGATTAATTGAAAACAACTCTAATTTTAAAACCGTACTATTATTTAAAACTAGTCTAAACTAAAAGAAGTCTGTAAAAATTAAATATTTTAGCTTCGAACGTGTGTTTACAATAAACATGATGTTTTTCCAACGGCTTGCTGTATCGCTAGAGGCGCGCGGGCGCAGGCGCGGCGCTTTGATCCTCCCTGGCTGAGCCTGTTAGTTCAACCTCGGTGGAACTAAATACGCGATAAATCCGCTGTTTAGACCGACATTTACTCTATACGAGAGCTATTCAAACTTTTATCACCATGAACCCCTTGAAAATTTTGCAGACTAATGTGAACTCTGTCGCCCCCTCAAAATAGAAGACTCGACTCAGCGAAGCGCTACGCTCTCAAAATCGTATCACAAAACTACTAATGCTTTAAAATGGGATATCGATCATGTTTTTAGTTTTTATATTGTGGAAAACATAGAAAAAAAATCGTCAATTGGGTTTTCATACTTTTTCGTCTTTTCAGGTACTTACTTCCGATGAAATTTTGCTCACGGAAGATGTTGGTAAGTATTTTTTTTTCTTATACTCGTAATAGGTGATTTTAAGTTTGCAAAGTTTTGTTTTACAATTTAGGGGTTCACGTACCACAGTTTGAGTAACCCTGTTCTATATTACCCCAGGGTGGGCCGCCCGCCTCACTAAACTAGTAGACAAACAACTAAAATAACAGTTAGTCTAACAAACAAAGTCTAAAATAACAGTTATTTGTTCTTGTAAAGATTTAAGTTTTTGACGGCATGCGGGCGATTATTCCGATGCAATATAGCGAAAAGATTTGTATTCGATAACAAACGGTAGACGTTTATTTGTGCAATTTTCATGCCACACTGAGTAATGTATGAAAATATTGCTAGTAGGATGCCATAATAGGTAAAAAAAATTACTGCCTGAAATCACTTAAAGTACCTAAAAAAAATAGGAAAATAATAAGGATAAGTTGTTTAGTGGGAACAGAATTACACCTAGATTTTTCTAAGACATCACCCAAGATATTATCGGTAAAGTTACAAATTTGCAAATTAACGTAATTTCCATCCTTCTAGCCGATCTAGCCGATTTGGCCAAATCCGCCACTTACCGAGTTTATAAATGTCTGATTTTTTGTACAATTTCCCAACGACTTTTCTTTTTGTATTTGTTGCACACAATAGCTGTAATATAACTGTCAACTGAATAGTATTAAATATCAATGAATAATACTTCCTATTTATTTTAATTTACATTCGGAAATGCAGATTGTGTGTATAAAATAGGGCATTTCGCAGTCGGAGTGTTGCCAGCTACATTATAACAATATTATCTATAAATATTAGCCCGATTGTGATTTCAATGGGGTTCATCTTTTGTCCGTTCCACTGAACAAAAACACTATAACATCGAAATCAAGAGCGTTGCAATATGAATTCTATTTCCCCAGGAATAGAGACGTCGGAAATGATGGATAGTTGTAAATAAAATAGTTGATGTAAAACCGCGAACAATTATGTTGACGTTTCACAGGACATGTGGGAACATTGCTTGTAGTGCAAATGTAGACCAAAGATTTAAAATCGGCCGATAAATAAATGTTACTCGTAATATGAAACAGCTTAAAGGTTGTTGACTGGGTTTTTATTCGTCTTCGAATTGACGATATCTGTAGTCTGCGTTATCCCTAATCTACTCTCATGTATTATGTATTGCCAACTTTTATAACTCGATGTTTCTTTAGTCGGGTAATAAATGTCACTTTTGTTTAGCAACATAAATAATATCAATTAGTTATCACGTTACATCCGAAGACTTAGCTTTTCAATTTATTTGCTGTAAATTTGTCTTGTAAATAAAACACGGCACTAATTTTAATGGTGATAAAATACAAAATACGTAATAAATAAAATGTAAAATCGAAAGCTTTTACGATTCAAAGAGTGTTTCACTCGAGTGAACTTATAAAAGCGATGCGTGTACGCAGCTCAACGCAGGGCGCACAGTGAGTCGGCACCGCGCACTCCTCGGACAAAACACTATTAATGACTCGAACCAAAATCGACAATTTGCTACGTGCGATTGAACAACATCAATGCCATTTCTACACCCCATGTTTAACAACTAACGGCTGCTTGCTCCGACATTCAATAGAACACTCAACTACCTCGAAATAAGGTATTAAATTACGATACCCCCAAAATCAATGTTTGCAAAAATAAAGACATAAGCGTCATGTATTGAGGGCGAATACCATAAAATGTTATCATTTATCATATAGATGTGTTTGTTATTGCAATAGTGGTTATTGTGGTAAATGTCGGCGTTACCATTATTAATAATCAAAGTGTGACATCTGCACGTTACAGTTTCTTATTGTACGCGATTGTTAAATGTCTTTGGCGGTAAAAAAAATCAAGCATGAAATAAGCTGTGTAATGTATCTTGTGAGAAAATTATAATAAATGTATAAATGAAATATCTATTTAAATAAAATTCTCATGTCGCGGTGTTAGTTACCAAAATCCACCTTAACGGCTGGACCGACTTGTATGAAATTTTTGTGTAGGTATATTTGTTTAGGTCTGAGAATCGACCTTTCGAATTTTCCTTTTTTATATGTCAAAACAACGTTTGCCGGGACAGCTAGTACCTATATATTTTTAACTTTTATTTAGATATGTAAAGTCAAACTGTTTTTACAATTTTCGTTTCGAATAAAATATTTTAAGACATTAAGACTTTGTTGGCAAATAAAACAAATCAACAATTTTATAGCCTAGCCTTAAGCCGCTGAAATATTTGTGAAAAATATTATATATGTCGTCACAAATCTAATTAATGGGCATCTTCAGCAAATACAGATTAAGGTTTAAATTAAATCAACATATTTACGCAGCATCCACCGATTTTTCATCGTCATTTCAATAAATGAGTTTGGCAAACATTTCGTTAATCCTCGATGTTTGTACAAACGATATGCGTATGCGCAGCTTTAGCAAAATGGCCGCGCTAATGTTGCGAAACATTTATTTAAATAGGGGACCGGTGGTGTTTATCGTTATTATTAAGTTGTAAGGGATTCGATTTGACTTCCGCACATTCATCAAACGTTGAATAAAACCGATAGAGACCGCAGTTTAGAGCGTGCCAAATCTTTTCAAAACGCACATTGCATTTTTTGTCCCATATTCCGACGACGAACTACACTGTCCACATTGGTCCATGATGGTTTTATTGCAGTCTCATTTTGAAAATTATTGACACTCTTTCTTAGAGTGACGAAGTTATATGGCTGCTGTAAAACAATAAATAAGTCGATTGTTTACAGTTTTGGTGGTTTCGTAGCCATTGTTAGGACCCCATGCGAGTCGTTTAGTCACGGTGTGGTTTACAACGTGCCTTGTAAACCTATGATGGTGTGTCTAACCTCATTGAAACTCGGTTTGGATGCGATGACGAGATGTATTCATGCCCTCGCTAGTGATCAACGTTATTTAGTAGTTCTTTTGAGACAAATAAGCGAGATTGTTTGTGAACAGTGGGGCGCACCGGTCTTGTGGTCAGACATGAAGAAATTTGTTATACCTCATTATTAGCGTAACTTTGTGGCTAATACTTATTTATTACTTTATTACTTACCTTCTTTTTAGACGCAAGGACGTGGTTATTCAATATCTAGCAGTTCATAAAACAGAATAATACATATATCATTAAAATTATTTATGTTTATGTGTATAAAAAACAGATAAGAACATAATTATAACAATACTCTTTACTACTTTAGAAAATAACAAACAAATAATTTACATTTCTCTAATTCTCATTTACATAATCTAGATTATTAATAGTATGAACATGAACTTGAAATATCAAGTTAGGTTTTAGAGGTTAGGTCTAGAATAATATAATAAAATGTAACAACAGTTCTACAATGGAATTTGGATTTAGGACTTTAAATCTAAAGAAATATAATATTTTTGTGAACTTATTTGGCGCTGCAAAATATGCTAAGCAAAACTCTTTATCAGCAACAAATAGAGACGTAGGTAGTTACTCGTTACCAGAAGTTGGTGACAAATAACTCTAGTCTCTGGAGACTTATTGTTCTTACGCGTATCCCTGGAGACTGAAGTTAATGTTTACATCATTACTGGACAGTTTGGCTTCTGTATATGTATTCTTTATCAAAGCCGCATGTTTTTAACACAAACGCTTGGAGTTAACTGTAATTTTAGCTGTTGTTGCCGTTGTTACGGCGATTTCAAATAATAATATTAGTTATGTACTCGTCTAATAATATCTGCAATGTCAGCTACCATCTTTATAACGTTCTATATATTATATTAACAACGTATCAATTAAATATTGCCTGGATTCAAATAACCTGTTATCTATGAAATGATTCGCGAAATATAAGATGATTTGAATGTTATTATGCTGCTGTTATAAAATAGAAGTACGGTTTTTGAATTAGTAATTTTAAAAGAAAACATTGTGTTTTTGATTTGAAACTGTATGTTAATATGTGTCACACTTTGTCGGCAAAGTGACGTGTTTAAGACACAAACGAACCGCAACACTACAGCCGTGAAAAAAGATCAAACTGTCACATTAAATGTCAAGCGCATCAATCAGCTTTACTTTATTAGTCATCAACTTAGTTTAAAACTCGAAAAATATTAATATCGGCGTTTTAATTCAAAGTTTTTGTAATTGTATACGGTAATCTATTCACTGGAGATTTATTTAACGTAAATCATCAGAGTCCGTGAAAGACCGTCGGCTTGCACAAAACGATCTAACACTCTAATTCTATTGTCGTCAACACGCATCTACCAAACACCACGAATGACATAAAAACTACCCACACCATATGTTACATACTCTAATATTAAGGCTCTAAGGTTTAAATTAATTTCCAAAAGTCAAAAGTCGGTGTCCTTTATATTAAAAGGATAAATAGAGTTGTCGGTAACAGGCCGAAAACGATCAGGGCAAAAAACTAACAAAAGCGTAGAGTTTTGGACACAAAGCGACATCGGGAAATAAATTATTTCATCTGTTCAGTCCTTTCGACGATAATATTGGCAAATGTTTCCATCTGGGACTAGCCACGCCTTCAACGATCCAATGGGAAAAAACTCTACCAACTGACGTTTTAAAATCAACTCTATAAGCTTCGAGTTAAAAGTTAAAAGAATTGAAATTCTATGATGGTGTCGGCGCGTCAAAGTTTTGAAGAAAGTCAAAAGTTTCTTGTAATATTTTTTCTGCAACGCAAACATATATTTTGACTGTGATGTTTTTATTATTTTTGTGTATTTTTTCGTAAAGGTCGTTCGTCCGCGCATGCGTAATGTTGGTATTGTTGGCGTCGTCCGTTCGTAGAAAAGCCGACAAAGTGTTGGTAGTAATTATCTAATCGGTTTTTGGAGTATTTGGCTTCCGTTGCGGGGTGCGCCATTAATCAACTACAAGTAGACGTTCAGAACAATGCTGAATTATCGGACGGTTATTTATAATGGCCTCTACCTACACACACACACTGCACGAAGACCGCTTTTGTATTAGAATAACACTGAAATACCAAATTTTGTATAGATAATTTAAAATAACATAGATAAGGCCCGTAATTACAACGGTTTGAAATGAGCAACGTTTATTATAATGTTTATATTTATGGTAAAATTGTAGACAGAGTTGTTTAGATCACAAAATCTTAATTATTCTTAAGAATAAATTAGGTTTAGACACATTCTTACATATTGGTTTTAGGACAATTTGTTCAACTATATTCTCTTTTCAAATATAGGTATACCTAGGCCCTATCGTACGGCATGACATTAACAAGAGATTTTATCATATCCAACCGTCGAAGTAACGTTTTTATTGCAATACCTTCCTACTTAAAAACGCACGGGGAAAGCTATTTACTATTAGAACTATAGGTATACTTCTCAGTAGGTATACCTACTGAGAAGTATATGGGGCATGTATGCCCCATATATGTTCAATTCAGAATTTTCAAACTAGAAACAAACTTTAGATAAATAATGGAAGACGTACATAAGTCAACTACTTTTAAGATAACTAAAACAGCCATAGGCTTTAAGTACTGAGATAAGCTTTCTCTAATTACGTATAAAAGTGGTGCTGCCATCTATAGAGGCGTAATTGTACTACACTTTTTTTTAGTAAGCCTTATTAAACAACTACGGCAAACATTACAATAGATCCACATGTCCAGCAGTCTTCCACGAAAATGCCTTCATCATAATACATCATAGACAATAGATCGAACGGAAACCGAACAGTAGTACCGACGCCGTGCAACGGTTACTGAAAAAAAAAAAAGAAATGTCAACGTCAAGTTTTTGACATTGCATAATGGCGTCCGAAGGCGGGTTATTAGTACGCACATTGGGGGGCAACATAAATCAGAAGGCCAAAAAGACTGGAAAGTCGATTTCTGGAAATGTTTTACTTTGGTTAATTGTTTGTTTTGAATGAGTATGTAATGATGACAGTTTATTTTAGGAGAATCTTGATAACATCTGTTTGGTGAATTAGGTTTTGAGCAGTTTGTAGTTTTTAATACTTTAGCACAATATGCTGGTCCAGAATGTCTATTGATTTGAGATTATCTTATGTTCGTCAAAGAAATATTAACTTTATATACATTCTTGATTTCAAATTAGTATATAAGTCGAACTAAGTGTAGCTAAGAACGCATCCAAGACTGAAAAAAAATACCCATTTTAACAACTAATTTACTACAGCTCTCTTATTATTTAATTAACAATAGAGCAAACTTCAGCCGCCTCCGGCGTGACTAAAACTGCCTTCTGTGCGATCCATTACACAAACAAAAGCGAATTATCGATTCAAAAAGCTACCAGATTCATGCATCTTTAGTAGAATACAGTAGTAGAATACAATGGGTGCACTCTTAGACAAAACAACGGACATAATATACATTTTTAACGGATATAATCCCGTGAAATTCATTAAGACGACACCCAAGTTGAACTAGTAGCGTGTCTAATTGGGAATCTGCATGCACAGATGTAGATATTTATTTTATGAGGTCGTTAATTTCTTTCTTTTACGTTTGTCTAGTTATTACTTCCTTTTCGGTAAAATTTTATATTGGATTAACAACGGCCCCAAAAATATATAATCCCTTATAAATTTGTCATAATCATCATTATCTATCTATTATTATTTTCTGCCATTTTACAGGACCCTAATTAATAAGGACTTTACAGAGGAAACTTGACCAAGGTCCCTACCTTAGTTTTGCAGTTCCAATTGACATTTTGACAATTTATCTGTGTGAAATAATTTTAATTAAAATGAAATAAAAAAAAACCGAAACAGCACACTCTTTAACTGGCTCAATTTCAAGTCTTTGTGACATTTCGTAACAAAGACATAAAACAGTCAAGAAGAATATAGTAAGCATTAAATCAACGGCATTCGCGACGCTCAGTTTGAGCAATGAGCTGCCGTATGCCACGTAGAGGTTCTACTTCTTGTTAGTACAAAAGAAACGCAGGCGGTCTCGAACAATGATGTTAAACAGCAACCATTGTTGGACATTTGTATCATTTTAGAAATCTATTAAAATGATTGATTCGTACACTTTAAGCACATGAGTAGAGAAGGACTTTAAGCACATGCTCGGAATCGGCAGTGTAAGGTCAAGTTTTAGGCCTATAAAAGTGCTTTAAACGAAATGTTTTTAATTCTCGGTACCGATTTTGCATGTCCGGTCATGATATAATGAATATTTTGGAAAGGTTAACCTAAACCGCTATAGATGATGTTGTTTTCGCGTGGAAACAGCGTGCGGCGCGGGCGCAGTATATCACTGAAGTAATGAGTCGCCGCATGTGACCGCAACCTTATTTATCGACACGATTTGTTACTCCCCGGCACGACATCGCCAAGCCAAGTGTGAAACGAAAATATTATTATGTTTCGCGAAAAATATTAATTGAGATGTCGAAATGTGTTTAAAATGAAACAAAGTTATGTTTTAATATAGGCTTTGTAGTGCGGTTGAAAGGACGGCGACTGCGACAAGAGGCGATTTCGCGTCTTCGATTCACGTTTAATTTTAAATAAACAAAATTGACGTAAACATTTGACACATTCAAGACTCATAAGCAACATTTACCAATTAGTTTGTCTTAGTTCTACGCTTGGTGGGATGGTTAAGTGACCGCGCGGACATTTCATAACCTAACCATAAACAATATTGTCTAGCTAACGTCACCATTGACATTCAAATCAGTAGCTAAGCGTAGTTTATTTAAATGAAGTGACGAGATAAACAATTGCTGGACAATGTGTTAGTTGGAGCAACAGTAAATCTCTGCATACAGTGGCGCCGGAGATGCGAGAGATCATCTGTCAAAATTGACTGGCTTTTTTAAACGGTGACACATTGTGTGCCCTCTTATGCACTGTGCATTTTAATTGTTAATGTAAGTATATTGCTATGTTTAGGTAGACAGAAATTATCTAATACAGTTTCTTCTTTATGACCAAGTAATGTTGTCTTACAAACAAGTACAAAATAACAATACCCAAAACGATGCTATTTGAGTTCTATTTCATTTAGGCATCAATGAAGTGGAAAGAAAATGGATGAAGGATAGAAGAAATACCAAACTCGATACAAATATTTACCGGACATTGCTGTCTGCAAAAAGTAGATACCATACGATTATTCATAACATTTTGTTATCGTGGTCCTAATAAGACTAAAACTCATTCATTAACTGCGGTTTCCAATAACTTACTAGAGATAACAGATAGATAGCTATCTGAGATAAATAGTAACTTTCGATCTATCTTTGAAATGCGTTTCACAAGCTTTGGTTACAGTTATCTATCTTTGAAGAAAGATAGATAAACAGAGCTATCCAACCCTCCCGTGCGTTTCGTTGATTGTACTGTTTCGTGTACAATGACTGCTGATTGTACACGAAACAGTATTTATAAATTTACGTTCTTTTGGAGAGATTTATTTTGCTAGTTACATAAATAATATTCATTATTGGGTCGGAGTGTACCAAAGGGTAACCACTTTTTTTTTTTTTTTTCAATTTTTTTTTATTGTAAATTGTGGAAAATTATAGGAAACGTAAAAGACTTTATTTTTTTTTTGAAAATTTTGAAAAAAAAATAATGAATAAATTTTTTGGACTTGTAAAATTAATTTTTTCTTATTTTTACTCTATACTTACATTAAAAAAAAATAAGTACTAAAAAAAATTTAAATATATTTTTTCCTCATTAAATATTTTCTATAACTACTTGTTCAAAAATAAAAAAAATCATTATAAATTAGTATTAAATTAGGTATAGGTCAAAAAACGGGTAGAATTCGGTTCTGCCATTTTTTTTTTCTGAGGGTAGATAATTTAAATAAATTCGAATCTGGGACGTTTTTTTATAAAGAAAAATATGATAAAATAAAAATAATTACAATTCCCAAAATTTTTTGAAAAATTTTACAAGTCCCAAAAAGTGGTTACCCTTTGGTACACACCGACCCTAGAACTCGACATATTTTTTAAAACTGAAATCGTTATATTCGTTTAATAAAATTCAATCAGATATGAAAATAATATTTGTAAAATGTTTACTATCCGAGCGTTATCCTTACAAAATGACGGATAGGGCGTTAAACTATCTTTGGCCATTTGACGTTTCGACGGATAACTGTCAACTAGTTATTGAAAAGCATTTCGGCGCCATTTCATACAAATACATATCTTTAGTAAGCAGTCAATCCTCCCAGAGATAGATAACCACTATAGATAGATGTTGCTATCTGTCGGTAGTTTATTGAAATGCAAAAACGTGTTCACAGATGGATTTAGATACTCTAGTAAGGGTAAAGTATAGATAGACTAGTAGTTCGCCTCGAACTGAGACCTCACGAGTTTTTTACCGATTTTTACTTTTCAACGTAAAGCGAAATACTTCAAATACTTCGGTCTATCTTGTTTAAATGATAGGTGCCTAGTATCACTATTATCAGACCCTGGACATCGCTGACTCTATTATACTTTTAACGAATCCAAACGCGTTAGGCATAGGTATCTTGTCTAGAAAATGAGTTCCGTAGCCTAATTTTCTTGGTCTCAATCACGTATTTTTTTTATTCGCGGTTTATTGATACTCGAGAGAATAAGTAAATCGTGTGTGATTAAAAAACTCCTATAGCCTTATTCCTTCTATATCACCATATCGTCAGTACCTAGAGTACCACTCATCAAGTGAACACGATATACCTAACTTATCTAGAGATGAGTTCATTACCAAACCCCAGATATCAGTTGCTTGTTTAACACCTAGAGTGCCTACTTATCAAGACAACTTTAACGAACTTTAACGATAGACTTATCTTGTCTAGAAGATGAGTTCATATTTCTTTGAAGTTGAGTGCCTTCTTCCACATCTATCACCAGATCCCAGATATCAGCTGATTCTACAGAAGCTATAGAATACCTACTCATCAAGGTGATTTGAACGAGTACAAACATGATATGACTATCTCGTTCTCAAGATCGTTAAGTTCTTATTGTCACCTTTCTCATTATGTAGTATGTACTCATCATAACCTAACAAAAGAGGTAAAGAGGAGAGAGGCTCCTCCCTCGATACAAATATATTAGAGAAGTTTGAGACCTATATTATATCCTATATGTCCTATAATAAGTAAAATTAATAAAAAGATTAGTCACAAGTTTTTTTATTAGAATCTCTAGATCAGCTAGCAATACTATTTAATATTATCCACCACAATTGTTAACCAAACCAACCCTTGATTATGAAATAAATGAATAATTAATATTATGAATATGAAGCAAAGATAGGTCTGACGATTTATGGGAAAGTAGAATAAGAGACGCTTTTAATCTACAGTCTTCACCCAAGGTAGTTACAGTATGGGTCATAAGTAAATGATCAGTTTGCTACATTATTACTATCAACAAGTATTGGAGTTACAACCATGTTGTAATAGACATTACACACAAACTTTAATACTTGAATTAAAAGTACCTACTCAGTGTGATTATTATTTTCAACATGTTAGCTATGTGTTTATTTGTGTAAGTGGTATAAGCCGCCACCCGCTACACCAACCGACGAAGTGGGTTTGATCCACAGGTTACGTTGTTATAATGTTCAAATAGTGCTGCACAAGATTGTAAACGTTACGGTGGGCAGAGACTTTTGACCGTGGATTGTACATCCTGAGTGGCCCAGACGACGTCAACCATAGAAGGATTATCCAATTTTCGCCTCGGCTTCCGTTTAGCTGATCAATAGCTGGTTCAAGTAGCTCCTTCGAAGACCATCGGGAACGAACACAAGAGTGCATGACTTTGCACTCTAAATTTTTACGAATTATTTGAATTTTATATAATATAGTAATCCTAATTACTATATTATTATATAGATAGGTATAGATACCTACCTATCATCAATTTTAATCATAATATCAAAGCTAAGTTAATATGTAATGGTTTTGAAATTATCTGGAAATCATATTTTTTACGACAATGACAGAAAGAAAACATGTCATTTTGGTTTTTGACATTGTCATCTTTTAATCATGAAGGTCTAAGCGTTTTTTTCCTTTTTGATACAAATGAGTTTGATATAAAAATGACCGCTGAGATGATAAATTCCTGTGGATTCCTTCCAGCGCCATCATCAGATCAGTTCCATGGTACCATATTATTATCACCGAAGTTACGCGCTTTCATTTGATACCCCATTCGGGTATATTTGCCCCATAGTCTGCCTACCATAAATGTAGATCCCGTTTTGCACCCCCTATCTCCGTAACCCCCTAAACGATCCTGCTCATGTTCGAACTTAAAAAATTTATGGACCTCAACTACACGTATACCAAAAATCATTAGGATCAGAGCAACGGTACTCAAGTTATCGTCGAACAAACATACATAGATACATAGGTACAACCGACCGACCGTCTCGCCACTAGACCTCACTCGCTTCGCTCGTTCGGTCAATAAGTTATTGGAAACGGCCGTAAGTGTCTTCCATTTTGAACGAGGTTCGCTTTTTAGAACCTTAATTTTTTTATCATCAAACTGAACGATCGACGTACTAAAGTATAGAGCGATTGAAATTGTGTAGGTCCCCAGACATGGTTCCAACTCTTAGAATTCTTGACACTTAACTAACACTAGTTTTAACTGAACTTATTGAACCTAAATTAAGTAAATGTCCGATACACAATTATCGCCGAACAAAATTATTGCATTGAGAAACTTGAAATTTGCAATTATCTGTGAGTGGGACCCGTTTGAGCAACATGTTATAATATAATCAGTACCAAATGGGTTTTACAGAATTGGTTTTCTAAGTAAAACAAGGTTCTTAGTAGATAGTAAACTCTTTCTGCTAATATGAATGCAGTTGTTTATAAGTGGTTTGGGTTATGGACATCATTGTGTTAATTTATACTCAGCGACATTAAGCACATTGAAAACTTTGTCAATCTTCTTTGTCATTCATGTTGAGTTGACATCCAATATTGGACATCAATTTACACTCGAGATCTTCTTCTTTTCTTATCATTTGACCGTTCTATATTTTCTCTGTCCAATGATTGGTCACTGCAATTTCAGCAGCGTTAGCCTAAGTAAGGTGTTTAATGTACTTATCCTATTTGCTCACGTTTTGTTTAACAGCCTACTTGAATCTGCAGTCGGTTGAGTGACTGCCACGTAGTCCATTGGATATCGGAACCCGGGGATGCTGCTCTTTCGGATTCACAAAAGTGGAGAGTATAAGGTATTTCTTTATCTCGCATTTCATCCACAACGCGTCTAATATCTTAGATTAATAGTTGTGTCGTAACCCGGAATTTAACCTAGAACCTTAAAATCCTTCATTAATGACAGTTATTACCGTCTACTCTTTCGTAGGTTCCTTATTGATCAGCCTTTCTTCATTTTACATAGGTTTTGGTTTGTGGGTGCTGATTTTTTCGCACTTAAGTTCATTTGTCGGGTTATTGCGTGAGCACGTCACTCCAGTCAACCCAACTTTGAAAATAACCTTATAATCTTCCTGGAGTCTTCAAGTTTTTAGGTACTGTCGTTCCGGAATGCAGTCCGGCTCTCATATTTACTTACGACTTTGATTTTAAGACAAATCATGAAATCACACATCTTACCGCCTCACAAAATACCGCTTAGTAAAGGAAGCAATTGTGTAAATAATTGAGGTGTAATTAAACCATTGCCGGAAGTGATGTGCTCTGTTTACATCTACACGCCTTTGATAGTCCCTTTGATGTTCCACCATTTCAACGCCTTTTTACAGTACCTACCTACTCGTATCGTGTGGGGTATGGAGTGCATATCTTACTTTAATTCTAAAGTGATATTAAAGTTTCCACCTACTAAACTTGAGTACGCTAGAAAAAACCAGACTGTCAATTTTCGCCGTGGTTAGTCTATCATTTTGACATGAAAATATCTTAAATTTTGGTCAGAAAACTTTTTGTCGTTATATAGACCCTTAGTTAGCTCTACGAAACTTCCTATTTCTCGTTCAGCCTTGTTTCTTATCCAAGAATTACTCGCCTGACGATCAGGTACGATCAAAACGAATTCATCTTTTCCAAAAAACTTTTATAAGGGTGTCGTCCCATCACTCAATCACAATATTAATATTTATTTATTACAAAGTTTCCCATGATACGCCGTCCGTGTGACAGCTCGTCAGGCGCGCCATTTCTGCGCCCACACTGGTCCGGATTCCGAAAATCAGGGACTTAGGGGTCTAAGTCCGAATTAGGGTTTCATATTTTAAAATTAAGGTCTTTAGATGATTCTAAACCACTTTTATAGAATAGCTTTTTCTTATATCGGGGCCCGTTTCCAAGAAAAATAATGTTGTTAAAAATTTTGTATGGAAAAATTTAGTTTTTAGTACTTATTTTGTAAGCGGGCAGAGATGTTAAAACCAAACTTACTAGGGATCATAGAGGGTATATTACTGCACATTATTGTCTGAGACACTTGCTTCATATCTCTGCCCGTTCAAAAACGGCAGGCGTTCGAAACTCATATTTTTATTTCGCGATTTATAAGGTACCTAATGTCATTTTTGACCCTACAATTATAATATTTAAATGAAAATACTGTATTGTATTAAAAAATTGAAAAAAGTTGCTTTAATTCCATTTAAATGTACCATATAAATAGCGAAATAAAAAAAAAATTGTTTAGAACGCCTGCCGTTTTTGAACGGGCAGAGATATGAAGCAAGTGTCTTACACAATAATGTGCAGTAATATACACTCTATAGTCCCTACTAAGTTTGGTTTTTACATCTCTGCCCGCTTACAAAATAATTAGGAAAAACTAAAATTTTCCATACAAAAAAAATTAATAACATTATTTTCTTGGAAACGGACCCCGATATAAGTACCTATCCAAATTTCCTATCCAAGAAAGCCAAATACCTATCCATGAAAGCACAAAACGTAACAATCGAATGTAGCCTCCTAAACAGTGACTTGGTATATTGGTATGGAAGGAAGGGATATTACAGAAAAGGGTTAAAAACAAGTGTCAAACGCTTACTACCCGCCAAGGTATGTAATGAGTGCCATTGTCTAAAAACAGTAGCAGGTATAAGGTAAAATAATCAATATGTATGCATCAGGTACTTAGGTAGTATGACACCTAATGTTCGACTTTTTTCCATTTTTTTTTAAATAGAATTAGGTACCTAATTCCATTTAAATATTATAATTGTATTGTCAAATAAAAAATAAATTTAAAAATTTAAAAACCGACTTCAAAAATGAAGTTAAAAAATCATCAAAAATAAATTACATAAAAAAAGAAAAAGGTAAACTAAAGAGTTATAAATAAAAAAATTAAAAACTACGAATTATCAAAAAACACTTCAAAGTCAAAAATAAATAGTTAAATTAATGAAAATATCGTCGTTTCGGAGGTAAAGCAAAGTTTCACTTCGTTGTATTACTGAGCCAGCGTATTATAAAACGTAGGTAAGTACTTGGAAGTCGGACTGGGTTTGATTAAGAAAACCTTACATGGTCCAGTCCGACTTCCAAATACTTACCTACGTTTTATAATAAGCAGTCTCAGTAATACGACTTTGAAGTGTTTTTTGATAATTCGTAGTTTTTAAGTTTTTTATTTATAACTTTTTAGTTTACCTTTTTCTTTTTTTTATGTTATTTATTTTTGAAGTCGGTTTTTAAATTTTTAAATTTATTTTTTATTTGACAATAAAGTTATAATAAGTATTTAAATGGAATTACCTAAATCTATTTAAAAAAATGGAAAAAAAGTCGAACATTAGGTGTCATACTACCTAAGTACCTGATGCATACATATTGATTATTTTACCTTATACCTGCTACTGTTGTTAGACAATGGCACTCATAACATACCTTGGCGGGTAGTAAGCGTTTGACACTTGTTTTTAACCCTTTTCTGTAATATCCCTTCCTTCCATACCAATATACCAAGTCACTGTTTAAGCATCATTCGTTAAAATCATCATTCGATTGTTACGTTTTGTGCTTTCAATACATCTTTCTTATATATCTTAATTCATTACAAATTTGGATAGGTACTTATATCGGGGTCCGTTTCCAAGAAAATAATGTTATTAATTTTTATTGTATGGAAAATTTTAGTTTATCCTAATTATTTTGTAAGCGGGCAGAGATGTAAAAACCAAACTTAGTAGGGATTATAGAGTGTATATTACTGCACATTATTGTGTAAGACACTTGCTTCATATCTCTGCCCGTTCAAAAACGGCAGGCGTTCTTATCATTTTTTTTTAATTTCGCTATTTATAAGGTACATTTATATGGAATTAAAGCAACTTTTTCCAATTTTTTAATACAATACAGTATTTTCATTTAAATATTATAATTGTAGGGTCAAAAATGACATTAGGTACCTTATAAATCGCGAAATAAAAATATGAGTTTCGAACGCCTGCCGTTTTTGAACGGGCAGAGATATGAAGCAAGTGTCTCAGACAATAATGTGCAGTAATATACCCTCTATGATCCCTAGTAAGTTTGGTTTTAACATCTCCGCCCGCTTACAAAATAAGTACTAAAAACTAAATTTTTCCATACAAAAATTTTAACAACATTATTTTTCTTGGAAACGGGCCCCGATATAAGAAAAAGCTATTCTATAAAAGTGGTTTAGAATCATCTAAAGACCTTAATTTTAAAATATGAAACCCTAATTCGGACTTCGACCCCTAAGTCCCTGATTTTCGGAATCCGGACCAGTGTGCGCCAGTGCGCATGCGCGCGTATCGTCGTCGACGGCAGACACTTGACATGGGTCTCGGGATGCCTGATGCATACAGCCAGCGGTGATCATCAATTAAACAAATAAGAAAAAAGGAAAGACTAGCAACTGATATCTAAATTACGTATCAGTTATGATTATTTGTGAGATAATACCGCTTTGGTTCAAAGTTTATATTATTTTTCATCCATCTGATACGAAATAAAAACTTACCTTCAAATAAATATAACACTCATAGCAAAACCACCGTCAATTAAAGCATATATAATTTATCTGTAGAAAGTAGACACAAGTCTAGAAACCCTTCAATATATAGTAAAAAACACTATAGTATACTGACATAAAACACTATAGTACCTATATACTAACATTTAAGTCGTCTACTCTCTGTTTCTTCTACCTTTACGGTTATGCACACTAACTTGGTTATGCAATTTTGTTTTCTGATAGCACAAATACTAATAGAAACAGGCTATTTGCATAAACCGTGTCAAGCCCGAATTTAAAAAAGCGATGACAGCGACAGACAGAACCCCGCTAGCGCCGCCCTTTCTCTAGAAACGGGCCAGGATCTGTCCTACTCTTGCTCTTGACCTACTTTTAGAGTATTTCATTAATTTCTCATTTATAATTCATACGAGTATATCCGAAACAATAGTTGTTAGTAGTCAAGATGGTGGTGATATACAGGCGGACGGAAATGTAATTCGTGTTACTTCACTCTATATAAATATTTCCTTGGCGTTTGTTGATGGATCGGCTAGTGCCGCCTAATCGCTGTGTTTATCAATATTTTTTTAACAACTACCTACTTTTAATATAAACCAAGCGTTTTGTTGAATAAGAATTACGTACCGTATTTCTAAAAATAAATCGGACAGCAAAAATAATAGTACGACCGTGACAGGACTCGAACCTGCAGTCTTCGGATCCGAAGTCCGACGCCTTATCCATTAGGCCACACGGTCAGTTTCTATGAGGCTTTATTTTGCTATCACCTTCATAATATGTATGAAACGCCAGCACTGAAAAATAATGCTTAATTAAATATTAAGGGTTGTGAATAAGGGCTCGAACCTCGGAGGAAGCTCGAACAAATATTTGTTTCTCGTCAAGGTTTGTACTCGTATAAGTCTGGTCACCATAACGCAAGCCTATTTGCTAAACATGGGACTAGATGACGCTGTGTGTAATGTCCTGGAATATTCATTTGTTTATTGTCATTGAATATCCATCTTTCCATTTCAGTGAATGCGACAGTTGAATTTCAATTTTATAATTATTTAATATATTTCGACTTTTGTGTCGCAAATCGATCATTTTGATGTTAATCTTTGACGAATGATCAAGATCATTTTGATGGTCAAATAGTAGTCCGTTGTTAAAATGGTTATAGAATGATTACTAATTCATATTAATAGAAAGATTAAGAGGAAAGGGTACCTGGGGCTTTCTCCATACAAACTATTACAAACGTAGTTGACTGTTTTCTCCCTGGATAATGACACTAGATCAAATATTTTTGGTGCATAAAACTTATAACAGCCATGACCATGCCCCTATTTTTTGTTATTTTTTATTCTTTTATTTTTTTTAATTTTAATTTCAATAATAATTAGAAAATTAAAAAAACCAAAACATAGGGGCATAGTCATGGCAGTTATAGGTGTTATGGCACAAAAATATTTGTGCTAGTGTCATTATCCAGGGAGGAAACAGTCGACTACGTTTGACTACGTTATCTTACCCAGTAGATAGTTGACGTCGAAGGCAGGCTCTTCCCTGCCGCTGCTGCTGTTTAAACGCATTATTTTTACACAAAAAGGCAATTTGATGATTAAATTACTCTACGATAAAAACAGTCATCGAAATCAGACTTCCTATGCGGCGTAAACATTGTATAAAACATATAGGTACTTACATAAAAACAAAACATAGTTTTTTTTTTTTTTTTTTGACATATATTACACATCGCCATCCAGCCCCAAGCTAAGCAACTTAATGCTTGTGTTATGGGTGCCAGATAACGGATAAACTACATATATACTTTTTTTTTTTTTTTGTAAATATATACATATTATACATATAGGAAACACCCAGAACCAGAAACAAGAATTTATGGTCAGCATAAATACTTGTTCCCGGCGGGAATCGAACCCGCAACCTTCTGCGTCGCAGTCGGGTGTTCGCCCGACGCGCCACAGAGGTCGTCTGATAGTTACAACGAATCTAATTGAAAACCTCCTCTTTTTTGAAGTTGGTTAAAAAGAAAACTGATAAAGTACAGTGCGATATGAAAACGATCTTTGCATGATGATAATAATTGTCAAGTCTGCTAATTGACTTGACCAAATTGGCAAATTGCTGGAACAAACGGCAAATGTAGCTCCAAAAGACGGTGGCTGGATGAGTTAGACTTCTTCATGGAAAAGTGAAGGAGTGGAATGGGTGGAGAAAGGTTAGGGAGGTCAGCAGTGGGACATCATGGGCTAATAACATGAAATATAAAAGGTACTTCCAAATCTGTGTACATATTGACAGACAAGACAGCATACAAATACTTAGATCTGGGATTACGTGGCCTCAAACAGGAGATGGCCGTCAAACCTTCAAAGAAACAAAAAACAACACTCCCCTTTATTAAACAAACACAATAACACACAAAAATGTAAATAACATCAGGGTTTTGAATCGCAAATCGCAGCTCAGTTTGCTCAACATCCGCTACGTTTGATCCTTCTGGAAGCATCCATCATTCTAATATAAACCGGGCCCTGTATTGACACATTTACGATATATAAACGATCAAAAATATACGCCAGTACAGTACTACTTGTTGATTATGCATCTCGGGAATTTTTGACTGGATATACGAACACTACTGATAATGATAATTTGAATCTAGAGCTACGTCAGCCTTCATTTTTTACTTACTCCTTACAGCGAAAACATCGTGATGAAACCCGCGGCCTAATAATTTTCTGACGTATTCACCAGTTTTCTGCTCTTTTTCATCCTATCCCACTGCAGTACATAAAGTCTCCCTCGTCTGAACAGGAAATAAACATATGTTTTACTCTGTGTCCTAAGCGAATTTTCGCAATGTATTTCTTCAAAAAAAGTAATACTTTTGCGACCATTCGTTACGATGCAATCTCATATTAACTTAATGGAAAAAATGGTCGGGCGACAGAACCGTTTTTTCCATATTTTGCTACAATACTCTGACGAAATTACCGTAACCATGCTAGTGAACTTCGCTACAGTGCACTTTCGAACTGACGTACATCGCACT
Organism: Idaea aversata; assembly: GCA_907269075.1. Taxonomy (NCBI): domain Eukaryota; kingdom Metazoa; phylum Arthropoda; class Insecta; order Lepidoptera; family Geometridae; genus Idaea; species Idaea aversata. Next base: position 620,927 of record OU026088.1, read on the forward strand.
TGTATACTTAATTTCAAACGTCGCGACATTGTACTGTCGAACTAACGAACATCGCACTGATACACATTCGGTCTCACGGAATTTCGTATTTCGAAATTCAGTAGCAGAGTCGTGATTGATATTGCGACAGATGCGTGAAGATCGCTTACCGGGAAAACTCTCGAGATGCATTCTTAGCATCGTACTTCTGTACACAATATTTCTGTTTCATGTATGTATTTCGTATTATATGTATATTTTTATTGTAAACTTCAATGGTTGTATGCATTTTTATGGATTTTCTATCGAGATCAAAAATTGTTGATCGTACACATGTTGTGTTTCAAATAGTTATTTCATTTCTTTAACAGTCAAAAGAACAGATAAAAATATAAGTTTTATTTCTTATAGCTAGATAAATTGAATCATACGTGGAAGGTCAAATACGCATAAGGTCAAACACTCAAAATGACACGAACATGTAAGTTTTCGCAAAATGTCAAAAACGCATATTGTCAAACACGTATATTTTGCGCTTAAAATATTATGTTCACTAAAATAAAACGACATGTGTATCGTTCTCCATACATTTGATTATCGCTTTCTTGTCGTTATGCCGCGTCTTATACTCGTAGGAATGCCAAAGTTGTTCTACCTACTATGAAAAGGACGCAAATTGATAACAAAGCGATAATTAAATAAAAGAGAACAATAGTTTCCATTTTGTTTCTACTTTTTACTCTTTCTTTCCTTTATTTAAACAAAAACAATTCACGCGTTTTCTTTCTGGTTTTTAAGATTACTTATTAGTTAAGCCACTCAGAGGCTAAACCTCAATCCAGTAACAAAGTTATAGAAGCCTTACAGCAGATAATATCCAATAATCTTCATGATACATTTCCGTCTCAAATCCACTGCTATACCCTATTAGGACACCTGATAAATGCAGAAACCGCACTAACTTCGGCTTAGTACTTGCAACTTTGCTAATATTTGGTACCTGTGCACGTCGGTATCAGACTACAGACTAAATGGTCGTGCGATAGCTCGCAGATGGTCGCATTTGAAGGCGACAAATAAATATGTACATATATAGACCAGCGCTTGAGCTATATTATGCAGTTGCAGAGAATGCTGAGACAGATCCTGGTTAGCGGCACACGGCTATGGAGGTTATGTTGTCTATGGGACAACAGAAGTACGATTTTGTGTTACACTGTTTTTTCTCTTCTTTCCTCTTTTATTGTTTTCCTATTTTGTGATGTCGTGTGCTTGTCTAATCAATCTAATTCTATTCTAATCTGTATTGTAAACTAGTGGGTTAGTTCACTTTTCTTCATTGGAATTCCATGGAGATTTGTGAACTTTTTATTCACTTATCCCTATTATTTGCTGATTCCGAGCATAATTGAAATTTTCGAACATAAAATTATTTATTATTATAAAAAAATATTTACTACTCCCAATGAATTATCTTCATACCAAGTTTCATCAAAATCAGTCCAGAAGTTTCAGAGCGTATATGTTCCAAACAAAAAATCTTTCCTACTCACGATATAAGTTTAGATTTTAGAGCTATCCAATTCAATAATTAAAGCCAAATTTCAATTGATTTCAAGTCTGAGTCTTTCTTTTTATGCAAGCCATACAAATTGTTACTCATTTGAATAATCTCCTCATAATAAGTTCTTTTACGTGAGAGTTTAGAATCTTCGCCGATGTTACCGTTTTACCAACGAACCTTATATACCATTTCTTTTTTTTTTAACTTCTGCCTGCCCTTATCTCAAATTAATTGAGGTCAGTGCCGTGCTTCTTCTTCTTTCATTCATTTCTGTTAGCCGTCATCTCATCGTTCACATCCTGTCTAACACAGTCCATCCATATTTTCTTAGGACGTTCTCTTCCTCTCTATCCCCTCTACATTCATACTCGTTCCCTTTATTTTGTTTAACATGTAGAAAATAACTTTTTATTTCGTTAACAAGATATTTCAAGTAGAGCTCGAGCTGCGTCTCTCATACAATTTTTCATAAAAGTTTGACAAATAGCTTGTTTAATATTGTAAAGTGATGTGCGCGTGAGTTCATAAGTAGATGTTCTGGGCCACCGCAAATATGAAAATAAACAAACAGTACGTAAATATCCAGAAAGCACTTCAAAGTGGACTACAGAGTGCCGACACTCTACAACTTATAACATTACAGCGATTTCATACAGCCACAGGCGAACAACTGTTACTCAGAAACAAAAATACATCCGGCTAAAAACCCCTTTGCTACTCCTATTTCTTGACCTTATACTTTACATTTATTTTTGAGCGTATTTGATTTTAACGTAAAATATTAATTTTAAAATGAAAAAAACACTTAAAAGCACGTGTAAAGTAAAAAAAATTGCCAGCTTGCAAAGAATAAAGATTAGATGACGTTTGTTTCACGATATAGGTACTAGGGAACATATAACACATACCTAAACAAAAAGCTTTGAAGTAAGTATGTTGCGCAAAATGCGATCGCGTCCAGCAACCTTCAATGGAAAATAACTGTTAAAAATCTTACTTTTATGAACAAACAATAGTGATATCATCGATCAGTATCTCGCAAAACACCAATCAATAACAAATTAAGTAAACCTACGCACTGTAACATCCGTTTCCGCTTCTATCTTGAAGTAGAGGCAAGCTGGGAAACCGAATAGAGTTGTTTACATACAATATCGTTCATTGGGATAAACTGAAGGCACGGTGTGGTAAACACAAGCAAGCTACCGATTGGTACCAACATCAACTGAGGTAACTCCGCTCGCGCTATGCCTGCCCGCAAACGTTACTCTTTGGACACTTTGTTTTTAAATCTAGTTTTATTATTAATTCGAATTCGAATTGCAGGAAAACGAAGCTATCCAAATGAGGATTCATCTTTGGCCAAGAGTCGGCCAAAGTATACTTGCAGTAAATAGATGTCAATTGTTCTAACAATTTTTTTGCGTTCATAAAAAAATTACTGAGATTTTTGTAGGTAAATTATTGGATTTCTTAATTGAATTTCTTTTCTGGTGATCGTTAAGTAATCCAAAGATTTTAAATTATCCTGGTCATGAACATTTTTATATTATGTTTTTTGTCATTTTTCTGAGCATCACCAACTATTAATATAATATGATGTATAAATAATATTATTTTAATTAAAATCTTCTATCTGCTCCTTATGAATTTCTTCAAAGTGGGTACCATTATTTTCTCTTTTATACTGTAAGTATATTCTTTTTTACTTTGGAGTAGACAGATTTCTCAAATTTAGTCTAAGCCAGTAAAACTGCGGGATGCAATTAGTATTGATAAAATTATAGTGATTTTTGAAATCTCAAGTACTTAGTATTGGTACAAATTGGTAACAACACAGACGCGCGTACCACGTAAACATCAGCCACATCAAACGACCATCGAAAACTTCTACGGACCTGCCTTGATCGTTGTAGATTGTAGCCGATGGCGAGTTGGGCCTAACTGCCCTAGTCCGTACTGAGCCGAGAGTCACAAGTACATAAAAAACTATAATTATCGTTTTTTTAATAAATAGGTCAGCGTTTGACCACTATTTCACACGATTGTAAGTGACGATGCGGTCTAAGATTTAGCACGCTTTCCTAGGAGAAAAGCTTTAATCATAGTTCTTTGTGAGATAACTACTTCCTTCACTGTGATTTTTGCACGTAACAATTGCACAAGTTGAAATGGAATAAAGACAAGTGAACCTCCGCATACAGATTGTTGGCCCATTGGACGGACATACAGTGGTCGCACCCAAATCAAGCGGCTTAGTATCTCTCTAGACGTAGTATTCTGTCTGTCTGCTCTAATTTTGTAGCTTCGTCCATTGATAAAAAGAAAGGGTTTCTTCATAGTCTATCTACCATGGTAAATGGTAAAATTCCATAAAAACATTAGGTAATTAAAATTGCCTTTTTTTATAAAAAAAAGTTAATAATATAATATTTCCAGTATCAAGAAAAGCCGATCGACATCAAGTAAAATCGGCATAATGATCAAACTCTTTGATCTCTTAGATCACGCGTTCTACATTTACTATTTCACATTATAATTATAAAACACTTCAGACAAATATAAAACAAACATACAAAAGAAACTGCACTTTCAGGAAACAGCACAGGAGTTAGATTAAACTTTCAAAAATATTCAGTTAAGTCATTTTATGAAAACTTGAAACCGAAGTTGTTCAAGTTAAAATATAGAATCTACATTAATATACCAAGTAATTTTAAACTATCTAATTTCAATAATACGGTGTATTTTCCATCGTTATAAAAGGAGGGGGATATGACGTTTTTCTCGGTGAGGTTTGTGGTTCTGATCTGTCAAAACTGTGAAGAGCTTGTGATGTAAACAGTCACACGTGGTGGCTGATGGCAGTGTTTGGAGTTGGGTTTATTTGAACTTGTTTGTATTGGTCTACCTACTATAAGTCTAGGACGAACCGATGCAACTAGTCGCACGACTCAAATGGTGCGACGGGCATCAATGAAAAACTATTTGTTATATTTTACTTCCCTGAAGACGAAAGCAAAGAGCTTTTAGCTCATATAGCCTCATCTGTCACTTAAAATAGTATTTTATTATGAGTAACCTCCTTTGGGAGGGCTGTAATGGGCAAAAAGAAAGTCATCTATAGACATGGCTGGACTGGCAAAATTCAACGTAGGTACTATTCCTTCTAACCTTATTAAATTCTAAAAATTTCATCATTAAACCACACGATTTTACCATATTACTTAATTTGTTCCTTGCGTTTAATTTCTCCAGCTATTAAATCAATTATCTTGTTCACAAACATCAATAAGCAGATACGTGCCTAATACGTACGTTAATTGAAGTAGATTTAGTTAGGTAATCATATACAGACCACCATGCACCAGCACCGCACAGGGCGGGTTCCTGACCGCTATCGGGTTTCATTCGGACCACTGTGCACTGTTTCCTTTATGACAATTACTGTCATTAGCTGGCAGGACCTTTTTAGTTTACACATAATTCTCGTAAGACGACAGATTTCTGTCTGCCAAAAACCAAATGGGATGGGTCATGAACGCAGCTGCAAAAGAGACATTAAAACGTCTAATAAACAGAACAGAGTAAATTAATAGGTATTTTAGATTTAAGTGAAAGTACCTATAAGCCAATGACATTAAATACACATATCATTGGTGTAAGCCGAAGAGATTGACGTATTTACATGTGAGAAGCGTGAATTCCAAAACGTAGCTTTATGTATTATTTGTTACAATTTTACCTATATTCATGTTTACTACATATTTCATATAGGCGTTGGGGATCCTGTAATGAATATATTATCTTGACAGGACGGATGATGAGGACGGATTCGGGAGGGATCACTTGACAGGACGGATGATGAGGACGGATTCGGGAGGGATCACTTCAAACATTTTAGCCAAATTTGAGCTAAACTTGATACAAAAGGTATCTAACACTGACTTTACATGCATGAGGCGAGGCATTGCTTGCACCTCAAGGAATCTATACACCAAATAGCTAGATTAATTCAAGCATTTCCTTTTTCAATGTATAAATGCTTCACTGGAGTCCTACCCAGCTAAAGGCGAATGCAAACAACGGACTTAACGGTCGCTCAACAGGTTACCGACAGCAGCAGCATGTAAAGGCAAGCCAATTAAATATAGCTCAACAAAGTAAACTACAGTTTAAGACGAATCTAATGATACCTATTGTATAAGGAAAGCCGTCCAGTGGTTAAGACGATAGATGAGGGCTCCGAATTATAAGAACTATAGGAGAAAATATTGTCATTGTTTGTAGAAAGTTCACTTGATAAAACATCCATTAGGTGACAATGTTCAGAGTTACAAAGTGCTTACCTAGTAAAACGTCCAAACATTTCATACTAACTAAAACAATTGACTTGTAATCTATAGTCTGCGCTTCCCTTAAACCTCAAACGATTGTAAACAAAATGGCCACAAATCATTCCCACGCACGGAATCAACCGACCGCATCAATTTAGATAAAGACGAAATCAACGTCAATACTTATCTATTAGCACATTAACGAAATAAACACAAAATGAAGTAAATTCAACACAAACATCCCGCATCATAATCATTTTATTGTTATTTTGTACAAAATGTCTCGAAACGGGAATCAAACCGCCTCTATTTGTACCAATTCCGTCAATATTACTGTTTCCATTTATAACTTCCTCTTAATATATTAAATTAGTATCCAAGGGCTGGGATTGTTCGGGATATTAGTCTTATTGTTAGTCAATTTTGTGTTTAGAGATTCTAAATTTCACTCACATTTCGGAACGCCTTATTATTCAAATCAAGATAAATATACAGTCAAAAATATACAGTAATACTCTGAAAGCGGTTTTTTGTAAGAAACCTAGGCATCTTTTAGAAAAGCGTGCTACAACTTACACCACATCGTCACCCACCATCGGGCAGGTGTCAGTGGTCCAACGCTATGCTACCATATGTAAAAAAATATATATTATATCTGTTTTTAAAGACTTATTCCCAGTAAACTGGTGAAGTGTAATATAGAAATCATGACCAGAATACCAGTTTATCATTGAACAACAGTAAAACATAAGTTCCTGAAACAGTTGAGTAACCCATCTTCTTTCTTTATCGCTAAGTCGAAACATGGAAACAATATTCAATGGTCAATCGTTGACAGATAAAATGTTAGACAACAAAGCAACACAATTCCCAAATTGTCTTAAAACTAAGTAAATGTCATGCGGGAGCGACCCTCCTCCTCATCTCAGCTAGTCCAGTGGGCCCGATAGGTCAGACCCGCTATAAATACAAATTATTCTATTATCTGTCAATCTGTCGCTCGCCTGCGCCCGCGCACTGACCGCCCGCCGCACTGCCCGCACTAATGTGCTTAATGGAGAACTGGGCAAAGATCACGAGACTCACAAATAAACATCATGTCTTATGAGTACGTATAAGATTGCACTGAAGATATTCTAATCACAATAAGATTAAGAAATTCTAAATATATTTCAGAGAGTATGCAACAGAACTGCACAATATTATTTAACCATGTCCCTTCTACCATCGGACAACTAATATGTGACACCGATTCAAGGTACGAATCTCTGACCCTCGCACTAAACGTTTCGCTTCGTGATTCCCTATCCGCGCCTTTCATAATACTTAATTAAAGTTAACTTTTTACGCAGTAACGTTTTTTGTGTCGCCAATTCCCAGGATAAAAATGCAAATCAATAACAGTAGGTTACTGGTCTCGCAGACTTCCATTGTCGCATAAATGCTGTGATTCCGTAGCCACTACACAAACGTTGTCCTTAATACAATTAGTTGACAATAGCTGAGACGTATTTGTGGTCAATTGGTGCGCAATGCACCCGTATCTCTACCAGCTCCAGCTACACAAACACTGCTGAGGTTTGTCTTTGATTACTTACATGCAATTGTATCGGTATTACTGCTCAATATTTGTACAAAGCAATATATTATGGCAAGCTTGGGTCTGCTAAATCTAAAAGACATCGGCAAGTATGCTACGAGATAGAAACGTTTGAATACCTTGGATCAGGGAAGATAGATAAATTAACACTTTATTTAATTTGGCACCATAGAAAAAAATATTAAATTTTACTACACATAATCTTGTATAACTTTCACCATACAAAGATATTCCCCGATCTACCCTCGATCAATTGACGCAATCTTTTTTTTATAAAAACAAAGGTTTGCTAATTTCCGGTTATTAATTTAAGGTTTAAATTTTCCGTAACCTCTTTAGTTGGGTCATTTTTTCGTGAGGAGACTATGCCCCTTTATTTCCCTTGTCCACTTAAATCGAAACTCAATACATCAGAGCCCCTTGCCTCTGACTATATTTTACTAGGTGCGCTCCGCGGTTTCACCCGTGTAAATCCCGATCCCGTGGGAATATCAAAATGAAAAGTAGCCTATAGCCTTCCTCGACAAATGGACTATCCAACATAAAAATAATTTTTCAATTCGAATTAGTAGTTCCTGAGATTAGCGCGTTCAAACAAACAAACTCTTCAGCTTTATAATATTAGTATAGATGTGACTTGAAAATTAGAAAAACAATTTAAAAAGCGTCCACTTCACACAAATCTAATTGTTATTGATTTAGTAGTTGTTAAAATTGATTGTTATTAATAACTGTGCCGAGATGACCTCGCAGCTGTCACATAAACCATCTCGAACCGTCACCTAAAGGGGTAACTCGTCCTATGGTACAAGTTATAAAACATTGATAGTTAAGGACAGCAGACATTAAAAAACCATTGATTCATTATTCTGGAATTTATAAACAGCTTCACAAAATAGAAACAAAATCTTTATTATAGTAACTTTATGAAAATAATCGTAGCAGTTTAAAATCAGAAAAGAATACAATTAAAAAAAAAATACATACAACCGAATTGAGAACCTCCTCCTTTTTTTGAAGTCGGTTAAAAAAGTACAAAAACGAAGACACAATGTAGATTTAAAGCAGAAGAAGAATACAACCACATATGGGGGTCACGAAAGACAGCTTTGCAGAATTCAAAGCCATAATGTGGCCATAGTTTCAGCTGAAATTGATGCAAAGTACTAAACATAAAATGGTATAACCATGTTTTCTGTTTGTATTATGTTGATCTCGATATTTCGTCACCATTGCAAGCGCCATGTTCACGAGGCTGGATCACACTATGTAAACAGTAATTGTAACTTGAACCTCATGCAAAGAAATAGTCCAGTAGAGCATAATTCTTCGTTCCACCATCAACGGTCACCCGTCACTTTGAACAACCCTCCTTGAACTTTAACGATAATGTCATAACTTTTACATTTTTAAATTAATTAAGGGTCTGTTAAAGTAACAAACTGCAGTTTAGATTTAATCAAGTTATTAAAGGGTTAAAAGTTAACTTTGATTTTAAAATGAAACCTAACAACCTACAAGTACTACAAGTAAGTATTATAGTGTTTTATAGGTATCTTCTACACAGAAGGAAAACATTTGTTGAAACATGATAAAATACCTAATCCTCTTCTTATAGACGCTAGAGAATGAATTTCTTCGTTTTAATAAAAAACTATAAAATAATGTATTCTTAATTTTAAAGCAATATTCTTAAAACAATACTTCTTACTATGTTCAAGAACATTTAAGAGGATTATTTCTTGCTTAATGAAATCTTTTTTTTTGTGTAGAGGTGCATCTTAGATCGGATCAGGTGACGGTAGTAAGCAAACGTTAACCTATACAGTGTTAAAAAAACCTATTCCCTTTACTGTTTATTGGTGCCGATGGAATAAATTAGATGTAGGTCAGATAAGCCAGCTCCAGTATGCTGCCAGGTATTAGCTACCAGGTATTTGCTATTAGCTGTGATCACTTCATTAAATTCAACATGCAGCAGCTACGGCTAAAGGGTAGACTATAGAACCTGCTGCATACTTTGCTCAGGAGCTTCTCAGTCACGCTGGATCTGGCACGAATCAATCGTGTTCCACTTCTTAGCTTTGCCCTGCAGCGCCTAATGCGAGTCCATATAAGACCACTTGCAACAAAATTGCAAATTCTCGATTGTATTATCTAGATTTAATCCATTTTTGAACTCTATTTAATTTCATGTAAAAAATGTATGGACTAAATCTAGGTTTTGTAAATCGACATTTTACAACCTCTCTCTTCTTCTTACCAAGTCAAAGGTTTAGCTGAATTTAATTATGTCTGACCGATAGTTTTTGACAGCGATGATAGCAGTATGATTGGCCATCTTCAAACCATAAGCATATGAAGTAATGTAGTGGAGCATAGAGGAGAGACGAGCACTATTGAATTATATTGTGACCCCGCGTCGGGGTTAACTCGTCTAATTGGACATCTAGCCACTTACCACTCATTGCATTAGCCGTAGCCGGGCTGGGGGACGGACTATAATGGAAGATATTGGGAGGAATTCCACTTATAATCTACTTTTGGTTGGACATTTTATGTAGGTAGACAATAGATATTATATTATGTACTAAAGTTACTTGCAGCAAAATCGGAAAATCTCGATTATATTTAATCTAGACATGTCCATAAATTTGCTTTCTGACACATCCCAACTTATTTTTTTACGATGCTTCAAAGTGATGTCATGCAAATTGTATGATTCGAAATGAATAAATAATTTTGATTTTTGTCACAAATGTTAGGTTTCGGAACAAGGGAATAAAAAATATAGTATTTCTTAAAGCTTTAGCAACAAGTTACGCGATTAGGTATATCCGTTAAAGATAGTTTCAATATACCTATATAAACCATAGTATGTTATTTCCAAGATTAAATGTTTTCTCATAGCAAGTTTCAAAATCGAGCCAGCAGTGTGCCAGCAGTTTGTTCAAAGCCTACTTTTAAAGATAAACATTAAAAAAAGTTATGTTTTATCTTTCTAATATTCATAATTTGCAACTGAATGCTCTATTATTATTAAGCCTTTATTGCCAACATATTTTACAATAAAATTAAAATTTAATCGAAGTAGTTAAGATTTTAGTTATTGGGCGTCGGCGTGTCTTTGTGACACGAAGGCCTCCTCCAGCTCTTTCCATTCTCGTCTTGTTTGAGTTATTCTACGCCAAATTGGACCTGCAATCTTTTTGATGTCATCAGACCATCGTTTTCTTTGTCTTCCTCTTTTTCTCTTTGTTTGGAATCTAGGGGTCCATTCTGTTATATATTTTGTCCATTTATTACTATTCTCTCTCATCATGTGACCTACCCATCTCCATTTGAGTTTCTTGGTTTTGACTATAACATCTTCAATTCTCGTAATGTGTCTAATATCTTCGGCTCTTTTCCTGTCTCTTTTTGTGTAGCCCAGAATGCTCCTCTCCATGGCTCTTTGACATGTAATCAGTTTTTGGTCTTGTTTTTGTGTATTTGCCCAGGTCTGGCACCCATAAGTTAGTATAGGTATTATGCAAGTGTTGTATACTTTTCTTTTTACTGCCATATTGTATTGTTTACCTTTAAGTACTTCTTTGAGAGACCAATATCTCTTCCATGCATTGGCTACCCGTCTCTCTATCTCTGAGTTCATTTGATCGTTGAAGGCAATAAGCTGGCCCAGGTATATGTAGGAGTTTACATATTCTATTTCCTCACCCTCTACTGAGATGTTTATTTGGGATCTGTTTGTAAGTATTTTGGTCTTTGTTTTGTTTATTGTTAGACCCACCATTTTGCTTTCACATGTCAAATCTTGGAGCATGTTTTGAAGACTTTCCGGGTTATCGGTTATGAGTATTATGTCGTCTGCGAATCTCAAGTGATTTAAGCGTATTCCATTGATGTTGATTCCCATATTATCCCATTCCATTTTCCTGATGACTTCCTCCAGCACTGCTGAGAAAAGTTTTGGTGAGAGTGGGTCTCCCTGCCTCACTCCCCTGTGTATTGGGAAGGTTTCTCCCTCCGTTTCAAGTTTTATTCGAGCTTTGCTGTTAGAATATACATTTTTTATTAACCTTATATACTTATTTTCTATTCCTTGATTTTTCAGGGCTTTCCAAATATATTGATGTTCTAACGAGTCGAAGGCTTTATTATAGTCCACAAATGCCATGTATACCGGATAGTTATATTCTTGGCATTTTTCGACAAGCTGTTTTATCACATGTATGTGATCTATTGTTGAGAATCCAGATCGAAATCCTGCCTGTTCCTTTGATTGTTGTTCATCAAGTTTTTTGGTGATGCGTTTTAGTATTATTTTTGAGAACACCTTGTATACATTGGACATCAGACTTATTGGGCGATAGTTGCCTATATCTGTTCGATCTCCTTTCTTAAAGATGAGTATTATTGAGCTCATTGTCCATTGTGAGGGTATGGATTCTGTGTTTAGGATAAGATTAAACAATTTGGTCAGTTTTGTTGTTGTTTCTGGTAATGTCGCTTTCATCATCTCATTAGTTATATGATCAGGTCCGGGAGCTTTATCGTTTTTCTGTGTTTCTATTGCATGCTGGACTTCTCTTTCGAGAATATGAGGGATTTCTTCGGTTTCGTCTTCGAGGTTTATGCTGTAGTCTAAGGTGTTTTCGGTAGAGTATAGTTTCTGATAGTAGTCTGTTGCTATCTTTAAAATTGGCTGTCTCCTTGTTTCTTCTTTGTTGTTTTTGCTTTTTATTTTCGGGACCCATGGCGTCGCTTCTTTTAATTCTTTGAGTGCTTTGTTTATACCTCCTGTTTTAGTTATATGTTTTTGGATACATTTAATTATTCTATTTGACTTGTCTTGTTTTATATTACGACTTATTTCTTTGCTTAATTTAGTTATTTCTTGTAATGTTATTTTACTTCTTCTGTTTTTAAGTAGTTCTTTCCGTTTTTGAATAAGATCCATTGTTTTTGAGCTTAATGTGTTTTTGTTTTTGTTTGTGTTTGTCCTTTTTACCTTGTTATAAATAGCGTTTGTTTCTATGTTATAAATTTCTTGTGTTTTGTCTATTCCATCGGACGTTATAATTTTCTGAGATGTTATGTCAGTTGCCCAGACATTTTTTTCCTGGAGGTAGTGTCTCCGCTGGTTCACTTGTTGTTTGTAAGATAGCGTTGCTCTAACCATGCGGTGATTGCTATTAAAGTTGAGGTTATTTATTACGCTGACATCTTGAAAAAACTTGGATTGATTGCTAGTTATATAGTCTATTTCGTTGCAGTAAGTCCCGCCGGGCGACATCCAGGTCCATTTCCTGGCAGACCTTTTCTTGAAAATGCTGTTTAGTATAGTTAGGTTATTCTCAAGGGCCATGTTTACAATTTTCTTTCCATTTTTACTTCTTTTTCCTATGCCATAGTTTCCTACTGCAGACTCTTCGCCATTTTTCCGTTTGCCTATTTGGCCATTGAAGTCTCCCATGACAATAGTGTTTTTATGAGCGGTTTCTAGTGTAGTTGAAAGTTGGTTGTAGAATTCATCTTTTGTTGTTTCGTCCGCTCCTTCTGTTGGTGCATATATTTGTACTATAGTCCACATGTTCTTGTAGCCTTCTAGCTGTATATCTAGTAAAGCGATTATGCTCTATAAGTATCCGTAAAAATCACCTAAAATATATCAAGCTTATTAACTTGCTGGCTTCTGTAAGTATAATGGTTTTCTAGTTTATAACAAAACGTACCTAACAATTTGAGTAGATTTTGATGGTGACAAACGATAGCAACATGAACATACAATATTTTGTTGGTCAATATTCATAATTGGATGATTTTAAACAGCACTCGGAGCGATTATGTGGCACCCTCCTCGCTAGTTGGCCGAAACTTGCGGGGTAACCAGGGGCTCAAAACATTTCATGTCTATTTCATACTATGCCCAAATCGCATACTTACCTACCTACTTCTTAAGGTAGGGAATGAACAACCGGTAATACCAGATTATATGAAATAGATACCGAAATACCCCGGTATTTCGGTATCTATTTCATATAATCTCTCGTATAACTCGGATATCGGTTCATATAACTCGGATATCGGGATACATATATCCCGATATCCGAGTTTTTAAATCAGGATTATCATAAAGTCGAATACTGCTTCGCCTTACTGCATTGTTTATGTTAGAATTAAGGTGTAATGTGGTACAATAAAGAGTTTATCTATTTATCTATCTATCATTAGTATTTTCCGAGTACCGAGTATTGACTTAAATTCACTGTGATTCTAGTTTATTAAAAGGAAAGATTTTATTTTGCTTGTAACGAAGAGACACCGAAACTAATGGACCAATTTTGAGGATATTGGTAGCAGATTCATTGCAAGTAACATAGACTACTTTTTATCAAAATATTTCGACAGGCTCAGATCATACGCGCGTGAAACCGCGGCTCAGTGCTAGTTTTGAATAGAGTTACAGATTGTCAAAACATATTATACCGCCTGCCTTATGCCATACTGCCGTATGCCTTACTGCCTTATTACCGAGCATTAATTTAAATTATAACACTGATAAATAAAACTAGGATTACCACAAACCACTATTCCTGAGCTGCGCACTTTCCTGAGCAATTATTTAATTGTAAAAACCTTTCACATCGTAATTCTCAATGTTGAACACTCCTGCCTAGCTGACCGGCGCGCGCGCGGGCGACGGTACCGGCAGAAGCCCGCATGCCTACACCACTAATACAGCAATTATAATAACTCAGACACGCTGTCCGTTTGTCCTCACTACTGTCCTCACCCTGCACTACTGCATCCCTCGTTCTGATGATTTCGGAAGCTTTAATTATGCCATGTTGTGGTGCAATTCATTCTTGGACGAGATGCCGGCGACTTGTTACGTTACATTTCGATTATTGGTCTTGTTATGTTTGAAACAATAATAATATTGGCTTTTACATCCAATCTAGATGATTTATTCGGATCTAGATGTTTTATAAGGTACATGCGGTTAATAAGGGCTACCTGCCACCTTAATTAAAAACAAAACATTTCGTAAAAATAGAGAATCAATAGATAAATATTTGCTTTAATGTCAATCTGAAAACATTTTTTTTTTCTTGTTATTTTGTCACTCATATCAAAGTTTTTAAAAAACCTTTTAGTGGCCCTTAAGTATTACCCGCACCACCCTCTCAGCTCAGTCTACCGTTTCCACTGGAGAGAACTCGTCAATACGTCCGGAGCCAACTAAGTCACGGGTTTCATCACGATGTTTTCCTTCACCGTGAGAGTAACATTAATTTATCTAGACACAGTGTCGACTAAGCTGAGAGGGTTGCATAGGTGCTGGGCAAGTCCACTCCATCTAATACATGTGCTAGGCACTACAACACCCTGAATAACATGGGTAAAAGCTGCTGGCGCCGTATAAATAATCTGGATTGTCTACGTCCCCACTCTACCCGATCCTATTTGTACCCGATTTCAATATACCTAACAAAAACTCCCAACTCTACCCGATATGATAAAAATTACAGTCGGAATGAAAAACATTTACTATTGTTATAATTTGATATTGAAATAATGCCTTAGGTCAGTCATGTCAAACATACGGCCCGCGGGCCGCATGCGGCCCGCGAATCATAATGATGCGGCCCGCAGTCGGAATCTAGATCTCATAAATGAAAGCGTATTTTTAAAATTTTTGTTTCTCTCGCACTTGCAATGACCAATCTGCAAGGCACCTTGACTTTGAGTAGGTACTCGAAAGCTAGCTATCCTTTTTCGTAGTTGATATTTTGTGGACAAAAGTTTTCTATTATAAAATGAATAAGAACAAATATCGCTCAATCCTAGTGATAAACATCCAGTCTATTCTTGAAATAATTACCACGAATATGACACCCGACATATATTATGAAAAACAAAAAAAAATCAAGTTTCCGGATCCTACAGATAAATTTACTTCCCCTTTTTAAAACTAATTATTGTTTGTGTACTTACCTATTGAAAAAGTACCAAATAAATGTACCCGCCTCACCAATAAACTTAATAATAAAGGGAAAATTCAGAAATATAAAAAAAGTTGAATATTACTGTACATTTTGGTACTTACAAGTTCTCGTGAATATGTAATTTGCCCATATTTTTTTATTGTCTCGACTCGGATCTTGATTTTTATACGCCTCATAGGGACTATAGACCTTAGTATCTGGTATGAATTTCAACTTGCTAGGTCCACCCGTTTCTGAGAAAATCGGTGGTGACACACGGACAGACAGACAGACGGACAAGAAAATGATCCTTTTTTTACCTTTTGAGGTATAAGATATAACCCTAAAAAAGTACATTTTTAAATATTTCATGTCTGGCCCGCCGACACATCTGCAATTTTCGAAATGGCCCGATGTAAAATCGAGTTTGACCCCCTGCTTAGGTAATCATCAGCATTTTTATCACCAAAAACAACAATCGACATTAACGTTTTTTTTTTAATAATTAAAGGCTGAAATGGTCCATAAACTTGTAGGTACCTACATCCAAAACATCAGTCCTACAATTATACGATAATTGTAAAATATCAAATTACTTGTTGTATTTAGTACAAATATTTAAAAATAAAACGTAACCGGAGTCGGGTGTAGAACGATACTATAATTATAGCAAACAATGTCATTTTATCTGATCCCGTCTGTCTGTCCGTAAACGTCTTATTTGTTGTTTAAAACGTTGAATTGTTTAGGATCAGTTTTCACTTTCGGTTATTTTTTTGTTCGAATGGAATGTGTAATTAGGTGATTCCAATACATTGGGTTTGATGAATTTCTAACTGATAAATAAAGTACATGTAAACAGTGGTGATTTAAGATTGAATATTTATAATCATAACTAAACTAGCGACCTGCCCTGGCTTCGCACGGCTATATTATGCATGTATTATACATATAAACCTTCCTCTTGAATCACTCTATCTATTAAAAAAAACCGCATCAGGTCTAGACAGTCAAAATCTATAACATTTCTTGCTTTCTCGGTCTGTCGCCGATATCATTTTTGTAATTGTTACATCTATGCCTCAAATATAAGACTGCTGTTGCTGAAGGTCCGAATTGGATGAGCAGCACTTACAGCGCTAACGATCAAATGTTAATTTCAGACCACAGCACTCAAACATAGGTTATTGATTATATGCAAAGGGGACCTAAAAATCTAACAATAGGTGAGTTAATACAAGAAGTAGAGCCAGGGACAACGTATGAGAGATGAAGATAGGCTTCTTCAGCTCCGGTTCTCAGCTTAGTCGACCATAGTAACTACAGATACTGTTTAAACTGAAAACACTTGTAAATATTCCTGAATTTCAATAGAATACAATGTTTACTGTAATTTTTACCGTTCTAACACAATCCAGTAACGAGGGGCAGCGCGGGCGCAGCTCGGGCGCGGTTAGATCAAAGCGGTGGTGGTGGCGGGCGGCGAGATCAAACGGCGGTAACGGCGCGCATTACTGAAGATTGTTCAGATAATATGTAGACTGTACAGCGCTAGATGTAGATTGTATAGATTATTTATTGATTTCTTCATTTACACTAGTGGGCACGACCGGTTTTACTTACTGTTTTATTTGTAATCCAATCACTAGTATCCCACTGCTGGACAAAGATCTCCCCCATCACCCTAATAGTATTTACAAAAGAAAAGTCCCTTTCCGTTGTCTGACCACCATAACACCCAGCGTAGTTGCTTAGCTTGGGGCCAGATGGCGCTGTGTTAAGTGTCCCACAATATTTATTTATCTCCCTCCCACGGTCCTAGAGCCACCTCCGACCAAGCTGGCTCGAGGCGGCCGAGGTCGTCTTACCCACGCTTTAATGGCCGACTCCGACGTCGCCAAGCACCGGGAGGTATCCAGCTTGTTGCTGACTATAAAAGTAACCAAAGAATTTTTGTTTTTAAATTAAATCAAAATGTAGCAAAAGAACGCGACAACAAAAGGTTAACAACTTTCCATGGAATAATTAAACATTTTAGTTATAGTCGGCAGGCATTTTGCGTTTGACCCCTAAATTCACATGAATAAGGATTAACTAGATGTCCCCGCCTATTAGATCGCTTTATGAAGATAAGTATGTTTCTACCTTCTTACCTATTATAATGGGTTATAGAATAAATAACGCCCACTCAGCCAAATATGTAGGCAGCTATGCTGTAATCGTTTATTGGCCTTGACAGTGTCACTGCCAGCCGTATCTACCAGTTGTGCCACAGGAACTTTTTTTTAGTCCGTGTAAGTACTAAATACCTAACTTTCACCGTTTGATCACTATCGTCACCTGATGGTAGCTAGGTGACAATGCGGTCTAATATTATATAGCACGCGCCTCTAGAAGATACCTGTACACTCGAGATCGTCACTTGATGAACCCTAAAATAAATGTGGACCTTCGAGGGACACGAGTTAAGGTAGGAGGACGGCAGATAGCTTTTAATCCGAACAACATTCACCTTACGCACAATGGCCCAAATAATGAGGCTAAGTGCGGAAACAGCCCCGTAAAACTAAACTAAACATTCACCTTAAGTAGGTATATACCTACGGGTACCTAAAATGCAATCATAAATAACGCATAAGTTTATAAATCAACTCCAAACAATATGAAGTATATTATGTAAGTACACAAATCAAACGAAGCAATAAAGTTCTTTACGCAAAAACTACTTTAAACAACTGTGCCTTTATTCACTAAGGTTCAAGTCGTCGGGCGCGCGTGTTTAGGACGAGATTTCCATACAAAACCGCCCCCCCCCCCTCCGCCCCTAATCACGCGCGCCTAACGACTTGAACCTTAGTGAATATAAGCCCTGAACCGATTGCTATGAAACTTGGTGTGAAGATAACTAGATCCTCGCGAAACCACGAGATGATACTTACGTGCATAGAACCCTAATATAATCATTATCACAGCGTCGTCACTCGAATCACGTCACTAATCCCGCTGGTTTGCCTAAAGCCTTAGGTATCGATTTCGCGTAGAAGTAACCCGCCAGCAGGCGCGCAGTCAAACCGCGACCCTGCGCTCGCGTCTCGTAAACAAACACCAAGCTGTTTGGGAAAACTTCTGAGAAAAACGTCGGCACAACACATCTGACGCACCCAGTTCATAACTCCCACTTGATCACTCAGTAAACATTTACTTTACTGGATACATTACTAATAATAATGATCAAAACCTACTTTGTGTTATAAAAACAATATTATTTTCACCCACGTAAGTCACGTTCCCGCGGGAATATCGGAAAAAGGTAGCTTCTATGTTACTTTCAAGGATTTAATATCTCCTCATACCAATCAATCAGTCCTTCCATAGTAGTTTCAGAGTCATTCCGTTACAAAAAAAAACTTAGTATCTTTTTTATTAGTATAGACGAGAGGGGCTCATAGTATATCTGCACTCGTCAATCATTATTACTAGGATCAAATATTAGCCATTTTAAAGTCTAATTTGATAGTTAAGTAGGTATCTAACCCAATTACTGTAGTTTTCAAACAATTAAGAATTAAAAGCAATTGTTAATCTATGACAAATAGTTATAATCCACAATACAATATATGAATAAGATGACGGAAACACCATTCATCAAATATTATGAATAAAATCCGCAATTTTAATATTTACAAAACGTTCCATATTGTGCGTCCAATGCAAGAAAAACATCCGCTTCGAAGGGTTAATTCGTCTCCATACAATGTGGACAAATAAACATAATATGAACAAACAACTTACTGAGGAATTTTAAATAGAATTTACTATAAATATACGCGATTATCCCCTTTCTGCGACTGTCATCGGACCCAAAACTTTATTATTAAGCATTTTTTTCTTGCAAAAAGGATTATGGAATCCAATTTTACGAGTTTGTTAAACTTTACGACGATATTTTCAATTCAGCGGATTAAATTACCTATAATTCCTTCATAATATTATCTAACTTCAAGCATGACTAAACAGTTCGACATTAATTACTAACCTACTATCTTAGAAGCTAGTTACAACAACATTTTAAGTGCTATACTTACTTGAAAGCCGTAGAATCCAAATTGTTTTAGTATAAATCCATTAGATAAGTCACATTAATGAAACAAGTGAAGCAAAAACACCGCAGCACGTGTATTGTTTACCTAAACACAACACGCTCTCCTTCAAACTCAGTAGATTATGTCACTCCGTTATAGCAAATGACACATGTCATCTTTATTTAGAGACAATTTCCCAAAAGTCTCGAAGAGTGTTACCATATTTAAGGCGAGATTAAGAGCGCAGTTTGGCGGGAAGTCGTCACTTCGGGAACCGATCGGGCCGCGCATAAAACAGCATAAAACGGGTTATTCTACGCCCAATAATCCCATAACATATGTATCTGTCGTTGCGTTTTGACATAGATTTACAATTATTTACAGGGAACGTTTGGATGCACAGAGCTCGTCTCCGCTCACGATAATCCGCGGATTAGCACCGCGTCTTGTTTATGGTGCGCTGTCACCCGTCTAATTGTCTGCGGTCGTCGAAAAACGCACGGGAACATTAAAACAAAATGGCCGATTGATTTATACATGGTACGTTGTCGGAGGCATCTGTAACGCAAGATGTTTTGTGTCGAATGAGAGACGATCCGCGTTTGCAGGATTATTACCGGATTCTGCTAAACACGACCACGATGTTTGTGTTGGCAGCGCCCGCGCAGCCGCCTAGCCACCGCGACGCGTGAATATTGTCAGCGAGAGTCCGCGCACCGCGCGGTGCCATCTCACTTTCTCGACACACGTGAAATATTCTGTAACAATGTTGTTTCGCCTGTCCGTTCGTAAATAAAACAAATGTTTCGACTGTGACACCGCACTCGTTAACTTTAACGATTTTCTAAATGCCAATTGGTCCGGTTACAAATAAACATCGCTAAAACAAATATTCGTCTCATTGTAAATTGTTTTGCGGCGGAATTTTGATAGAAATAGGACCGTTTGATACTGTGTTGCGTTATAAACAACCCGCAGTCGACATTTAAAAAGACATTTGTTTTAAAATAATAGTCGTCAGAGGCGAAGGGAAATACCGAAGACATCATAAATAACCATCTTTAATTATCATTTTATTTGAAAACCGAAAGATTGTGTGGTAAACTCGGCAATCTAATTATTCATTCCGCAAATATACATGCAATTAGTGATTATCACCCAATCGTTTTAAAATCCGGTATTAAAGTAAGAAAGTAAAGACATTTATTCAGACACAAACACAAAAATATCAATAAATAAAATAACAGGTTGGTAAGCAGAAGAATAAAAACAAGTGAACACAGACAAAACTTATAATAACATAAAGGTATATTACATGAATTGTCACTAACTCTAACAACGTAATAAAACTAGGATTTTAATAGTCGTGTAGAAGGTTTATAAAATTGAAATTCTACTTAGTACTTAGTAAGTGAAAAGTCGATAGATTCTACTACTACCTATTAAAGTATTTAGGTACTAGCAATAGTGTCATAACTGCGTCTTCTTCCTCATTCCAATTTAGTTGGAGTCGGTGCAATTCTATTACTAACCGTCATTTCATCACATCAATCTAACAAATCCTGTCTCACACAGTTATCTTCCTCTCCATCCCACTACTTTCTTTATACCTACTCATCACTCTTCTAGTCACTTGCGTCATTGCATCTCCTGTCTTCTCATCATCAGTTCATAACAACTTATACTTACAGTTCCGTTTTACCTGTTCCGTAACTGCTGCCTAAGATAATTTAGGCATAATCTAGGAACAAATTTTTAATCTAATTGATATTTTAAAATAAACAATTTCTTCTTTTCCTACCCAATATTATCAATGGATAATAAAGAAGATCAACGCCCTTTAGTCTATTAATGAATGAGTAATCTATATCAGCTGATTCACAAAACAATGATCTAAAATTAGGGATAAGCGATGGGTGGTCTTAAAAACTAAAAATATCTGTAATTATCAATGTCAACTGACTGATTTGTATTTGCTTGAATTTTAGCTACAGCGATAAACAGACTTCGAATATCGATAGTGTGACTGTTCTCAATATCGAAACATCAATACTTCAAAGTTACATTTCTGCGATGCATGTTACTGCGAAGTGACTTTACCTTAAATAGTATTGTATTGACAACTGATATATTTTGATATAAATCTGTAGGCAACTGATATAATTTGCCTACAGCTTTGTTAAATGGTCTAATAAAAGGGATATACCTACCAGAAACGCCCGGGTACCCGTTAGATTTTTTCTTTTTATCGTACTTTTTTTTAATGATGGCTTTGCAGTGCTTTTGCATTAGCAGAAAAATGTCAATTAGGCATTGGTAGAAAAATGTCAATTAGGTCTGTTCTAGTTCTGTCCAGGGTTTAGGTTACTGCATCGAGGAGTTTTTGGGTCACTAAGACAATAGACCTTCATAACTCCGCCGGATTTTAATCATTGTTTTTTGTAAATGCAAGGTGACTTTTTAATACTAACAAGCTTTCAAGTTCATGTGCTAAGCCGGTGCTAATACGGTCATGTAGGATGAGATGAGGTTATAATTATTTGCTGCTCGACCACGAGAATCTGAACCAATGGTCCTATTAGCCACTTTATAAAAATATAAGTCGGCCACTAAACAGCTAAAATCTCAGACAGCGGTCGAGCAGCCACTTAATAAACTTGACCCTTGTGCATGATTTCATTGAATTATTTTGATTCCCTACTGAACTCATTTTTACAGTAAACAAAATACCTGCTTTAGTTAATAATCTGAAGGAAGTAATCTGGTACCTTTCTGGTATCTTTGAATTAAATGACATGATAAATTGTAATTTAACATCTACATAAAATTGTGTAATTATCTTGCTAAATGTTAACGTAAACGCTACAAACCTAAATTGCATGCTCTACGGTTGAGTAAGGTGATTCTCTAACTTTTCTGTAACACCAGTACTATGTACCCTTATCATCAGTACATAGTATAAAACAAAGTCGCTTTCTCTGTCCCTATTTCCCTTTGTACGCTTAAATCTTTAAAACTACGCAACGGATTTTGATGCGGTTTTTTTAATAGATAGAGTGATTCAAGAGGAAGGTTTATATGTATAATACATGCATAATATAGCCGTGCGAAGTCGGGGCGGGTCGCTAGTTCGCAATAAATGAATTATGAATTATTATTATTACCTATAGGTATCCTACATACCTATTTTGTTCTAAACGATCTGCAACAGTTGTTTGTGATTTATATAGGTAAGTATCCAATTTTGATTCAAAGTGTAGGTAACATTAAAGCGAATTACATCATATTTTTCCTCAGTTACTCAAGACCAAATTAAAAATGAATCTAATTTGTCAAAATTAATTAAAAATGTTAAATTTGTACTCTGTTTTTGTAATAGTTTTTGGTAATCGGCTATGTGACTACGCAACTTGAATCTAATTAGAAATTTAAATGATTTGATAAGGTTTGATGCCTCAACAACTACATTAGCAACCCGTGTCTAAATATGGTAGGTAATAAACTAAACTAGTTATCTGAATAAGTGTTTTATTTACAGAATATTTATGTATAGGTATGTAAATATTGGGACAAATGTGCGCGTAGTAACCATCCTTGTTTATTGATATTATCTTGTAAGTATGTTAATTATTGTAAATTCTTATTACACCAAAAATTGTTTTTAGTTTCTGTCTTATTAAAGTCAAAAGATAGAGTACGTGTCACGTTGACATCAGGTTTTATAAAACTGAGTTAGGATAGTAGTTACAAAATGCTTTAAGTACTATATTAGCTGAACTTATGGAAGTATTTAGTTAAACTTAGCTTGTTTATTCACTCTTGAATGAATGAATGAATGAAATACTTTATTGCATGTTAAATTTAGGTACATATTTTAGCAGATCATTTTGCTTATTTTATTTCCGACTAAACCCGACCGACTCCGACTCCGACTTGTGTTGTTTTATACGTATAGAGTCGGTAGTGCTGCGTGTAGGCCTAAACGAAATTAGCATCCCGTTAGGCCTAAACAGAAAATATACGTCCCGATATAAATTATCACAAATATCATTGAATTTTAAAAACATACTTTATTGCGACATCTATAACTTATATTAAGCCTCTAAATTAATTAAATTCTACACCTTATATCAATAATAAATATCGTTATCACTTTATACAAGAATCGTTCGTCATTCAGTTCTGGTGCACTATCACAGTCTGGGTACGGATCGGGTGTGGGGCCCGTGGTCAGGTGTGATCGGGGAGCGAGGGCGGGGCGGGCGGCGGCGAGGGCGGCTCGGGCGCCAGGGCCTGCAGCCGTCGGTACAGGTGGTGGTAGGGCGCGGGGGGCGGCGGCAGACGCAGCAACGGCGCGCCCAGCCCGTACCGACCGTACACTGATACCAGCGGCGGGTACAGACCCACCAGCGAGGCGTAAGGCGCTCCGAACACAGGGTGCAGCAACGCACCGCGCTTGAACGCCGCCAGCCGCGAGCGGGACGCCGCCGTCGACCTCCGTCGCAGCTTGCCTGTTGTACCGCCGATGAACACGTCGTCTGACGACGGATCCAGCATCCAATAGTTACCCTTACCGGGGTCGTCGTAGTGCCGCGGCACCTTCACGAAACACTTGTTCAAGCTGAGGTTGTGCCGGATCGAGTTCTGCCAACCTTGTTTGTTCTCCTTATAGTAAGGAAAGTTCTTCATAATGTATTCGTAGATTCCGTTGAGGGTGAGTCGTTTCTCTGGACTGCTCCGTATCGCCATCATGATGAGAGCATTGTAACTGTACGCGGGTTTCTCGTTCTTCTTGTCGGGTGCTTCGGTAGCGGAGGTGCCGGGCGGCGGCGTCTCCGTACCGGTGACGTCGAGCTCGGTGTCGGAGGGTGAGGGCGAGCGCGACGATGCCTCGGGCAGCAGGTCTCGGATCGCGAAGCTGTGCGGAGGACTCATAGTGGTGCGGCATCGCGAGCCGCTCTCGCCTTACTAAGGAAGGTGTACCGCGCGACGGACGCGGGAGCCCCGCCCGGCCGCCCTCCGGCTCACGGCGACGCCCCTCGCTCCGACACACCTCGCTCCGACACATCTCACACCAATTTCAACCTTAACGAAGCACATATTGAGAATGATTCTTATTTCATTCTGTATATCGCCGACTTCTCTTTCAACTCTTTAACTGTAGCACTAGTAAGTATTAGGGTTAAAATATAAAAGTTAACACGATCAGTCATGGCGTGTAAACAGTTTTTTGTAATTTTTCACGCGTTGTTTGGGAGTTTATTTAGTGTGACCAGCTCGTGATACCCCTTTTTACTATAATTATTAATTGTGTTGTGAAACATTACAGCAGATGTTTCGATTCCGACGATAAATTACTGCAACAAAATTGACAAATTAGTATAATAAAATGTATTATCATCATTCTACTGTACTTTCTACATAACCTAGAGTACAATGAGATATTTAATGATCATTTTATTTATGAGACAGTTAAAAAAACAATTACAATTATTAGCAAATACCTCTAATTTAAAATGGGACTGGGCGGGGCACGTAATCCGAATGCATTCTGATCGATGGGCCATGATTGTCACGCAATGGGTGCCGATAGACGGCAAACGTAGCCGTGGCAGACCCCGTAAAAGATGGCGTAATGATCTGGATGCATTCGATGAAGACTGACCCAATATAGCTCAGGACCGATAAGCTTGAAAACAGATGAGGGAGACCTTTGTTAATTAAAATTGATAATTAAAAAAACACTATTAAATCCTGAAGCGTGGTTAAACCGAGGTGCACACTGTACACTAGCATTCGGCAACAAAGCAAAATTCGATAATTTGAAAAATCTTTAAATTCGACTAAAATAAAACCGTAGTGTCAATTACAATTATTTTGAAAAATAATTTCATTAAACCAAGTTATTTTACACCAAAATTAAACCTAGCTAGAGTAGTTCATACACTGACAGATTCGAAAGCTATAAAATCAAGTTTAAGTTATCTAGATACAAATACCTGCAAGCTCACAACACACATCGTTTTGGCTAGATACATTAATGCTTGAATATTTTGAGTACAGTTGGCAATAAAAGTGGAGGCCTATCGTAGATTAATGGCATAGACTTTAAAGCCCCACTTGACTTTAGGTTCTCAAAATAACCGACATAATTATATATCAACGCATAGCTCAAACCAATGGAGGATCGGGCTAACATTTTGCATACCTACCTACTACAGTAGCTATTGTGACGTAGGCTAAGGAAGGATTTTGGGAAAATTCCCAACGCGGACGAATTAGTGGGTGAAAATTCTGAAAGAAAAAAAATACCTACC
This sequence comes from Idaea aversata, assembly GCA_907269075.1. NCBI lineage: Eukaryota > Metazoa > Arthropoda > Insecta > Lepidoptera > Geometridae > Idaea > Idaea aversata. Next base: position 646,797 of record OU026088.1, read on the forward strand.
TAATGTCAAAGTAGGTATAATCCGCCATAATATTGAGCATTCTTCTTAGGGTCTTCGACTTACAATTCACTATTTATTATTTTAGAATCTTCAATTCAATTTAACTGTTATGATGTTATTCAAAATAATATCAATTTAGAATTCAACAGCGGCATTCCACTTATGTTGCCTTACTATACATTTTGTATACCTACCTAGGTCCTTAGAACCTCCAAGCAGTGTTGTTAGCGAAGCTCCGATGTTACCAAACGTCTCGGGTAGGTAGACTCGAGAGCCTCTAGCGCTCCGCCCCCGCCAGCCGCCAATCGACACGCCCCTTACTCTTGTTCCATTGTTTTCTATTGTTAGCATACAAGCTTTAAGCTTTGACTACACTGGATACTTATTTCTAAGTTCACTTTAATTGTTGGAAAAGCGTTCGATTTCTGTTCAAATTTTAGATGATTCTGGTTAGATTTCCATGGTCCTAGATTAGATATTCACTTACATAAATAATATCACTAGCTTCGCTCCGCAATTTCGAAATACCAAGAAAGGAAGTAGCCTGGATAATGATCCAGGTCTCCAGCTACCTCATACCAAGTTTCATCCCAATCGGTTCAGTAGTTTTTAGAGTAGACGGGGTCGTTTCTTTTGCAATTTTCCTACTCCTAAAATTTACGGGTCGTGTATTCAACTAATGGATCAAAACGTCGCGTCGTTGTACAAAATGTGAAGTTAAATAACCGCAAATCACTTTGATTAACTGTCTAATGATTACCATTAAATTATTATTACCACAGTCCTCGATAATCCGCAAAGGGCCTTGTTTTTATCCGACTGCGCTACGCAAAGGAGTGGAAATGTGTTTATCAGTCTATGTATTACCTATGTGTGTTCCTTTGTGGCACTCCAAAGACTCCAAAAACCCGTGGGTTGATTTTAGTAAGTGGCAGTTCGTTATTGCCTATCCGGTTTATCGAAGGTTACCTATACTTACCAATTATTATAAAGCAAAAATACTCGGTTTTTTAATCATTCCTTGTATGGAAGATGGAACCCTTCCCTCAGAAATTGGTACTTAATTTCAATTTTCTAAACTTCAACATTCCCTGTGTGTGAGTTTTTTTCGCTTCTTGTCCGTGGTATGTAAATGAAAGTTGCGTTTTATTAAGTGGTTACTTGTTTTTACCCGCGACTTCATCTGCGTTGGAGTTTTCTTAAATCCTTTCTAAGCGTATGCCTACGTTATAATAGCTATCTGTTATATATAATATGCTAAATTTTAGCCAGATTCATCCATTGGCTTGAGCTGTACTGTCAGTCAGGACTTTGAATTTTATATTTATAGATGATTAAACTCACCAAAACCAAGCTTTACTTTCCTGTAAGTTTAGGTATAGATGTATATGGTCACGTAGGGTGCCCACAAACACAGGATCTACGTAGTAACGAGTAGGTAGGAGACGAGAGACGGGTGCGGGAGCGGGCGGCGCGGCTCAGGGGGGGGAGGGGGCATGGCAGACCGCGCGCGTGTTTATTTTACTATTGAGCTAATTCAGGGATACTGGGCTAGGGTTACCATAGTGTACGAGACATGGTTGTCATGACAACCATGTCTCGTACACTCTCGGGACATCTCAAATGCATTTGAGATGTCCCGAGAGTGTTAGCTTAGTGGGAAATACTTTTACAATTTGAAGGCCGTGGGTTTGAGTCCCGATGCTGGCCGTGCACCAATGTAAAAACTCTGTACAAAACGTTTTAATAGACATTGGTATCTTATGTTAAAGATAATAATGGCTTTAGAAAATAACTAATTCTTTCCCATTTCGATTAATAGTAGGTAAAACGAGAATTCTAATAACGTCACGAACATAGGTACCTACATAAAATTACGTGAAAACAGATCCAGATCCATCCAATCCAAAACAATCACTCAACGATAACCATGATCCTTTTTATAGAGAGCGACAGAAGTTCAGTGTACACAATAGCTTGTATAATCATTACTGTAGAAAATTTGTGAATAAATAAAATTCATAAATTACTATCCCAAGTTTATATGAAGTATGGTGTCAGTATCAACAGTGCGCTCGCTATGTAGCCATGTTTAACAGAGGCCAGGCAAATATTTAGCAACTCGAATACATAGATGCTGAAACAATGTTCACTTTGTCATAATTTTGGAATATTATTGTTAAAATCATTTACCTGTTCAATTCCTACTTCAATAGATTATAGTTTAAAGTCCTGACTGACTGACTGTCCGATAGGCATATTAGCCAGTCAGTCAGTCAATGGACAGCAAAAACGCACAGCTCAACGTATACTTACGTAGGCATCCGCTGAGAAAGGATTTGGAAAGTTCAACCCCTATAATAGTCGATGAAGTGAGGTGAAAGCTAGAAAATGAGATTAGTGGGTAACTCTGTCCGTATGTTTGTTACACTTCACGCCTGAACATTAGATGAGTACTTTTATTTTGTAAATACCTATACTATATATCTGTATCATAAATTATTTATTTTGAAGCGGGAATCGAACTTAGGTATATGCCTAACCATAAGTGTTCGCCAGCCGCGCTTCAAAGATCTAGGTAATGATCAGTAAGGTAATATTTCAGTACATTTTCACATCAAAAGGTAAGGCAGACTATTAATACCTACCTATAGCTAAACATTTTCCCTAAATCAATACTGATATAGGCCCAGATTCATTTTTATAGTGGTCCACACTATCAAAATAAAAAAGATATCAACTTTTCAAAACGATTTATTTATTTAATTGGATCAGCCCCATGCCTTTAAAACAACATCACGACTTTTACTTCCGAACAACGAGAAAACTTTTAAAAATGTGCAACAATTTAGCGCCCGCGCTCGCCCACGCACGCCCTGGGGGCACAATCCCGGGGCCTCGTTACTGTTTCAAGCTTTCAAGTAAATACAAAGTAAATAAATAAATACGCGAGTGGAACGTGTTTCTAGACCGATTGGAGCAATTATACCACGACTATAGAGATAAAACTATACAAGCTCTGTGAACAGTAGACCTAGCGAGCACAATAACATTTTTGATTTTCATCAATCTTCACTAAATTGTTTATTTCAAATAAAAAAAGAATCATCGAAATTGAATCTCATAAGGAGATTAAATGTACGTACTTACCTAGTTATTGCATTGATTTTGTTTAAACTGCAAGTAGGGAACGTAGTAGGGTGTTATAATTTATTCTCAAAAAATAAACTTAGTTAATATACCTACGGTTTAGTATTTTTACCTACTACATCTACCTTCAAATAAACGTAGGTTTTTGGTTTCAATTCTATGTGCCAGTTACTTCTAGTACTGCCATATTTGATTTAATTAAAAGTTTTGCATTTATACATTTCTAGCTGAACCCGCCCGCGTTAGTCCTGACAAAACAATATGATAAAAAATTTCAAAAGTGTTATTCCACGATTGCAGCTATCTAGATACTAAGTTTCATCGCCACCGATTCAATAGTTTTCATGTAAAGAGGTTACAAATTACTAACACAAATATAAGTACCAACCATACTTTTTTAAATTCTTAGTATTATTGGTAGTACGATATTAGTGGGAGTCGTTTATTTTCAGAATAAATTTGAACCCTCTAATTAAGTTTACGTGTTATATCTCTACGACCACGGTTGGTGCTAACAACACGAGCTTCGTTGTCGGCTTGTAAACTGTCAAAATCGCAGCACCGGCATTTTCCAGCATTTTCACGCTTTTCCGCGCTAGAAAATATTTTGTTATTTTATTTTGTTCAGTGAAAGTTTTTTGGTAAATTGTTACATTAACTAGATACGAGTTTTTAATTTTTTTCTTTGGTAATAATGATAGTATACTTACAGATCCTTTTGAAATTGCATAAAATAAAATATACGCCATCTTATTATGCAACTAGACTTGTAAAATGAGTACATATAACTTTCATTTGTTAAAATACATAATTATAAAACCTACCTGCATACAGAAATAACTAGTCCAACAACAAATATCTTATTAAATAGGTAATTTTTGTTTCACGGCGGGGATTGAAACTGCAGCCTTTTGTTTCACAAGCGGCCCACCGAGGCAGTGACAAAGGTCGTGAAAATAATATACAGGGTATAAAACATGATTTTAAAATAACCTGATAATTTAGATTTTTCGATTAATTCTAATTTCGAATTTCTAGAAATCGTAGAACAAAAATTGTTTACTATTTTGTACTAAAATCCTGAAGCAGAAGTACCTATACTTATACCTACCTACTGCTACTCTGTGGTGAAGAAACACAACAATATTGTGAGAAATCCCACAAGTATATAGAACAAACAAGATACAAATAATATGAAGCTCTACTGCGCTTCCAATTAGAAATGGCTTCGTGACCATAAATAAACATTCGTAACACAGTTGACACATTTAATTATGTTTCAATTGCTTGCTAAAAGTAATACAAACAAGTTTCACTAGGTAGAGTCCAAAAAGGCATATTTGAATGGCAATGCCGTCCTGTTGGGGATAGTTGCAGCGAGCCCTTTGATCACCTGAAGCTAATAAGTACTTCTTAATAATTAAATAAGGTCTCTGTAAATAAATTGTATTTTTTTCATTAGTAGAACAATAATATGATTGTCAAGTTAAGACTAGGAACCTTAACTATCCATAATAAGTGGTATTGCAATTTAAAGCTCAACATAATAATTTGGTAGAAATTATAATGATTATCAATTAGGTATCTACCAACTCTGACCATTAATCAGTTGAGCTGCGTTTTTAAGCAATTTGTTAATGATAACCTATATTGTTATATTCATAATCATAGTGGTTTATATCCGGCTCGTAGGACCACAGTCGCGAGTGCGGTCATGCAATGGTCCCATGTGTGAGAATACATCGATGACAGGTGTATGAACGATACTTCCTTCTATCTACGTTATGAGTGACACTAACCAACTATGCACAATTTGTTCTAAAATACACTAGTATAATTCCATAACACAGTCACACCGTGAGACAAACATCCCCCGAGGCGCGGCGCTGGGCGCTGCGCGAACGCACCCTCCAAACAAATCAGCATTGTAGCCCTCAGCAGGAACTCCTGCTCATTTAAACATTGTTTGATACCAACAACTATATTTGAATAAGATGGAGAATTCAATAAGTATATTTTTGTAATTCTAGCTTATAATAAAAATAAGCTCAAATGAAACAAAACCCCTCAATAACAAAGTTAAGATAATCCTCAAGAGCTCTTGTATCAAATCCCTCCTTAGGCGCAGAGCTTTACCTCAGCAAAAGTAGGTGTTTCATCTCGAGACGTCTCTCATCTGGTGTTGTTGAAATATTGATTAATATTGTCGCCACCCCCGCCATCTTGGATGCCACTCTAACAGCCGGAAGTACCGCGCCGGAAGCCGCGTACTCAACATAGACACTTTTAAAATTCATTGTTACGACACCACCTCTTCAACGATCAAACAACTTATTAAAACAAAGAGAAATATTTTAAAAATCACAATTAAATTTTATAACGCTCAATTGAGCAATGATTTCTTTATGACAAAAGTGAGGTTAGTGCTTTTATTATGGACGTGGCAACGGTATACTGCGTTCATACAGCCAGTCTGTTTTAAGTGATTTATTGTTTCGGAACTGCAAATAGGTCGGGTGCAAAGACCAAAGAGGTTTTATAACAAAGTGAGTATTGAATAGAAGTAGCAATTGGTTATTTTCGAAAATAAATGGGTTCGTTTGGTGAATTAGAGTGGGTTTGGTGCACACCTGGACAGGCAAGTGCACACAATGACTTCCAGCACACTCGACGAACAAATAGCCGTGCTGGGATGAGGTACCGCCACACTGACACCGATTTATTCACAGGGAAAATATAAAACTGTTCTTTCCAACATATTTTGCTAAACCGGAGCATGCTGGGCAAGCGTGCAGTAAGTGCGGAGCATAAGTGGATGCTGTGATTGAAACCGAACCGGAATTTTCGCCGTATTTACGTCTTAATTTTCTTTTGTCAATGGCGTTTTCAACTGACTTTTAAAAAAGAAGAGTTTCTCAAATGGAATTGTTCTATTTCTTTATATACAAATACTTGCTGGGTCCGTGTGTAAACGGTTTTTCAATTATATTATTAGGCATAAATTAGTCCTAACATTATAGCTACAGCTTTATTAAAAAAAACTCCCTAAACATAAATACTTAGGTTGAAAGTTTTGACATCGGTTACAAATAACGCTCGCTGACACTAGCACCCCACCCAGCATTCGAAGTGTCTTTCCGTTGTATCGGTCTTATAGAATACTTACAAGTAGAAAGTGCGCCCGCGCCGCTCCGTCGCGCCGCTTCCCGCTGACATTTCAGTTTAAAGTTATAAGTAACTTCTATTTAATTTTTACTTAGTTATCGGAAAACTATTAGCTGTGTATTGTCGAAGTAGAGCAGCTGATTCGAGGCGATAATTCTAAGGCGTTTGACGAACAGCACGTCTGGGAAAACAGAGCGATTATTTGCACGATATACGTGTCAATAGACGAATTGATTTGTTCATGTTTTGAAACGTTTCCTATAGACTTTACTTAATATTTATTACACTCATACTTAGGAATCATCTATTAAGTACTTATAAGTATACTTTTTTAATTACATTTTTTAATTTTTTTTAGTATATATCTTAATATTGTCTCTTATATAATATCTTCTCTATTATTATGTTTATGATATAGGTAGACTACAGAATTGTAGCCAGTCAATAACTCGCTTCAATTAGAAAGCAATCAATCCAAATTGAACGTGTACCCATAAAGAGCGTGGAAATGTTTCCATATTCCAAGTCTATAAATATCCCATTACGCGAATCAGAGCAATCAACATAGATTTATAACAACAAATTGATAATCAGGACACGACCCCTTTCGCACTACGTCACCCGACCAACCCCCGCAAATAAATAATAACAAGATTTCCAAACGTTTGCGTTTTTTGTTTAGCTGCATCTGTCGTTATGCTCGTGTCCATTCTGCAAATTCTTTTTGTAGTTTTTTCACCGCTTTTTCGTTTCAAGTCGATCGGATTTGTCGGCGGGGGGTCCGCTTTCTGCGGTGCTAACGATTGCCTTACATTTCTGTTAATATTACTGCACGTTTTTGCTCTTTGATTGTCCGAATGTGACGGATTTGCTATTATAACTCTATTCTTGCGGACATTTGAGCGGCGAAAGAGGATTATAAACGAATGCTCGATACGTAACAATACATTGTTATGAATGACGAATTTCCTAAATAATGTCACGGATTTGTGTTGTGCATGAGCAATCACATTCTTGTAGAAGTGCTACGATCAATGCTGACTGAATAAGGAATACGACTGCATGCATCGTTAGAAAGCGCAGCGTGAGAACAAATCCAGGATATATTCTCATAATAAACATGTTAACTTTCCTTCGCAGTATCACCTTAAACTAGTATCCGGAGACACGACAATCAATTCACATATAAATCATCTGCCCACGTTACAAATATACGATTTAATTAAGTCGTTGAGTCGACACGTGAGGCTGAATGGCGCCGTCGCGCGATGCCATTGTGCTGCGCTTCGTTCTTGCAAGTTATTGTTGCAACCAGTGGGAGGCTGCCCCGGTTTCTGAACGCACCTGTCAATTCGAACAACACATTTGAATTTTATTTTAATTTTCAAACGTTAGAAGTGAGATTCGAACGGCAAGTGTGCGGGTAGATTGTTAAAGATTGTTTACCACTCAAAAATAGATTTCAAAAATTTCACGTAAGTTCAGCTAGATTGCACGAAAACAGACCGGTCAGCGCAGAGTCAACTCAGCTGAACGACACAAAAAGCAGAATAAGCAATTAGAAAAATGTTTGAAATCGCAAACAGTCCGTACAGATAAGGTCAAAAATCAAAATCAAGCCAATTTACAAAAAAAAACATCATTAACGCTATAGACCTACCTAGCTAAATGTAGAAAATATAGAAACACAATCTATACCTATTATTCTTTACTATGTCGTTAAAAATAGCGCATCTCCCATGTATCTCTTTATAATATTATAGCAGAGGAAGGAATACCCACCTGAGATGAGGACAACACTACAACACATTACAACTGACAATAGTGGTAATTGATCGAGCTCATCGTGCAGATGTCCGCACCCTTTGTGCCGGAGCCCCCGCAAATGTTGGTAAATCTTATGAGATGTTTGCCGCTAGTGAATGATTAGGTACCTTCTACGGTTTTGTAATTGGTAGTATTGAGTCGTTGTGTCATGCAGGGTTTTATAATAGGATGTCAATATAACTAGGTAGGTAGGTACAAGCAATTCTTCCTGGAATACGAAAACTCACTTGTTATCAATCAAATTATTTTCCACATTTCCTAAGAATAACCCAGTTGGAAATCGTAATCTAATATTATTCTACATTATAATGTTAGAAATATTATAATGTTGGAGTATGAGGTTTTAGAAAATAATTCTCAATCTAAGTACTAAATCCTTTTTAGACTTTGAGACTATCCCTTTAAATTAAAGTGTCGTTTATGAATGAATCGTCAAGTTAATTACACTGTTATATAATTTTGGATTATTTTAGAGCCTAGTCTCTACTCATGTGTTAAAGGTTCTATTTCTCACTGGGTTTTACAAGATTACATTATTTCGAATATAGGCAAATAGGTCCAAATATAATACCTATACCTACTTAATTACCTTATAGTCGTCCCTTACAGATAGCATCAAAAACTACTCTAACTATAGTCGTTAGCAAAAAGTTCTTATCAGCATTAAGAAAGTAATTTCTTCTGCTTCCTTTATTAAAGTAACTATATTAAAATTTTTTGAAACTAAGTAGTAAGTAAATTGACCATGAATAATGTCAAATTTTTAAAATATCTTGAAGTCCAAATCTAACCTTAAAATAATGTGGTTTTTTTAAAGACTTTAGGATAGGTACTAAGTAGAACTATGGATACTTTAAAGTTACTCAACTTCGTCTTATTGTTTATAGGTAGCTCAAGACTTAACTTCTAACATATATTTCACGTAGTAATAAACGGTCAACCGCTGACACATGTTAATACGGTCTTTGGAAATACCCAAAACAATCCATCATATGTTGTGTCGTCTGTCTGTCCGTCCCTAATATTCTTCAAAGTATTATAAACTATAGACATCGGAACGCTACCGTTACAATTTTGAGATTGCATCGGCTTTTGAATTCGTTTTTGTTAATGTTTTGAATGTCATAAATTAGGACACCTTTTAGGTAAGGTATATCTAGGTAATATTTAGGTAATTTCTAAACCCTAAAGCGCAAAAGGAACCAAAAGCAAATTATTGCTGTTGTAGGTATTTCCTACTTCATTTAGTTCTTTTCCTACATTTCGAAAGAATCATGACTGAATCTAGATTTTTTTGATTGCACTGATTAGGGGACTTTGATAGATACCGCAAAGATTTAGTATCTTTTTAACACTAATAATGGTTGGCCTCTAATGAAAAAAAAATGATGAATTAAAAAAGATGGAAAAGTAAAACGAAAGATTCAAACCAAAACTACAGGCTCAAGAGTTCTCAGAGTTTGTAAAAATCCGTGTATTTATTTAAACATAGTCCTCGAACGAGTACACAAATCGGTAAAATAAAAACATTAATCCCACCCAACAATGGTACTCATCATTATCAAAACATTAACGTGCGTCCGCCAGCGGGGTGCCAATTATTTCGACTTGCAACCCCATCACGCTGCGATTATTTGCGTTGGCAACACTACTCGTTTATCATCGGACGGTCAGTCGCGTGCGAACCACGCGACTCTCTCTACGTTCTCGTTTACGAAAACAAAGATTGATGTTACAATATTGTTTACTGTTGAAAAATAATTATTTGAATTAGTTGATAGTAATTGGAGACTTTAATTTTAGTTGTAACGGGTTAATCCAAAAAAGTCCTGTAATAAGACAGAACATGGGTAGTACCTACTTGTATTCCTAACTTATTAGATTCCTAATTATAACTACAATTATTAGATGCTCGAAGCCTGGAATAATAATAATTGTAATATACTTTATAAGTGTGAAATCTACTTCATAAAGTACCTACATACTTCAATAACATGCATCATTTCACTGATCTTCAAGAGTCGTAGAAAAATCTGTTCTTTTTCAGACTTCACTTTCTCAGGCTTATTAATAAAAAATCACTAGAAAACTCAATGAATACTAACAATCTGACTAAGTTTCGTAAGGAAAGCCCCACGGACAGACGCCGCGGACCGTGCAAGCAATCACAATGGAACCGTGTTTAATACAAATAATGTTAATCTATAAATTCTCGCCATTATTCGTCATTCACCCGCGATTTAACAAGCAATGATCCCGCCTTTTGTCGTAGGTACCAACGTATTGCAAAGTCGCCACTCCACCGCTCATTGCATTCTTAATACTTACCTACCTTTACAATAATTTGTGAGAAATCTCGATCAATCGTGACCGTGAGATTTTGATCGTCGAATTAGGTATTCCAGATTTAATTATTTCGCATTTTTTATTAATTGTATTTCGTTATAGTTTTGAAACTATTGAGCTATTGTGTTTTTTTATTCTCTTCGGTGGAACTGAAATTAAGTAATTGTTTTAATTTTTATCTTACACAAGGTTTTAAAATAGTTTTATTCTAGACCACTAATTTACTTGACTACACTACAGCAAAGCAAGAATAAGTTTAAGTTCTTTACCTATACCTGAACAGTAGGTACCAATATGGAATTACTGTTAAGTTTTTCAACAGCATTTTAACGCTCAACTAATCACTTGTAAAATATTATCAAAATGTTATTTTAATACGCAATGCAAACCGCGACCGACCTGTAAAAATAAACTGCAACAATCAAATTCAATGTGTTGTGGTAGGAAAACAATCGGCGCCGCCTGAGGGCAGGCTTGCCAACCTCTTTCGAAAACAATTATTTAAAAAAAATGGTGTAAAGAAGGGGCGAGGAGTCCTGCCCGGGGCGACCCTGTGGGAAAAAACTCTTTGTTTCACGGCTATCGCTAAACGATTGCATTAATGTTGTTCATTCGTTCATTCACTCATCGCACAAACCGTTCTTCTCATTTCAAAATAAGTCAGATAGAGTTAATTTGAGAATTTTGTTCGCATATGGTGCTATTGTTTGTATGTGATTAAAAACATGTTCGGTTAGTGATTTGGCACGAATAGGATATCGATGAAGTGATCATTTGGTTACACACATCAAGGTACCATGGGAAAGGTGTGTATTGACTGGAAATTCATCGAATGTGTGAAATGATAGATTTGGCTCAGTTTGTTTTTTAATTGGAAAAATGAGGTGCCTTATAGGCATAGTCTTTGAGCAAGACTTTCTTATTTATTTTGGAAAAGAATCAGATACAGGCCTTATCGTGTTTCCAATCAAATCTGCTCTTACATTGGCTTTTACATCACCTACTTAAAGAGTGCTTAACACTGCACATGACTTTGGTGCATTTAACATTATTTATTACCTATATTTTCTATGTTTCATAACTAACATAAATAATTAGAGATTTGAAGAAGAAGATTGCAACAAGTATTAGTCTTTACAGATTGAAATATCCATATTAAATGCAGCAAACTCAAGAGCAATCTTAAATTGCAAGCATTCTACCTCTTTACTCTTCAATTAAGAGGGTATAACCGGTTAAACTTAAAACTACCCATCAACACAATAATGGCGGGCTCTATCCTCACCTGTCATCTCAACTGTCACTTAACTTTTTTCTAAACAACCGTGACACGTGCTAAAACAATCATATAGCCATAGTGGATCGGAGAAATGAAGAGGGATGGCGCGTGCCGAATCGCGGCATGCAACGGTGCTGGAGGACCTCCGGTACGTGTAAACGACACGTTACAATAACGTTAACAACTTAACAATACACTAACAATTACTTATCAACTTATTTATCTAGAACTAGCTTTTTACCCGCGACTTCGAACGCGTACGGTTTGGATTTTCCGACATTATATCTCAGCGGATGCCTCCGTTATAACAGCTGTTTGCGTAGCCATATCCGTTTATTGGTTTGAGTTGTGCGTCGATATAATATCATGGCGTCAGTAAGGACTTTGAATTTTATATTTGTTGATGGTCTAATAGATAAAAACCTTCTTTTAGGTACTAGGAGCCCATTAAATTTATATTGTTTCGGGGTAAGTTTACTATGATTCGCAGGTCGCTGAAAATTTGTACGAATGTGTAAATGAATAAATGAACTGTCAAAAGTCCCCATAGATTCAATATCGGCTAAAAAAGTTATACAAGTTCTGAGGTCGAAAATGTGGGTTTTTTGAGTTTTTTCAGCCGAACGGCTGAAAAAACTTTATTATAAAAATATGTTAGACACGATTGTATATCATGTAATTATCTATAAATATTGTCCACACTTTTTCTCTTAAAATTCACCGTTCCTGAGATATAATAGTTCAAAAATTTGGAAAAAATTATGTTCCTCAAGTACGCCGCGTATGCAGGGTATTTGGTCGATGCTTGGCCGATTTAACGTTTGTGACAGGGGAGTCTTCCTCATACCTACTGACCTTTGTTATGTTGGAATTCGACTCCTGGCTGTGGAGCTACGCCATGTAGATTTCTTTTTTTTTTCTTCAAAATAAAAACACATGGTTGATTAATACAAAAACGCATCGTTCTTTCAGAAATATTCCTTTGAATATCTGATCATGGATGTTTTCTTCTTCTAATTATTTTAAAAGATTGTCACATTTACACATTAGTCTTTAAAAAAAATTGAGGCGATTCAAATTTTAAAAACTGGAAAAAAGTATTCACACTTGCATTTTGCACTGAAAATTAAAGGAAACAAAAGACGAGCGGAAACTAGAAAAAGTAAGATTGTTTACGGCATAGGTAGGTGTTCCTTGAATTTGAATAGGCTTAGAGAGGAGAACGTGGAATCAAAATGTAGGAAAAGAGCTCACCTACAAACGGTAGGTGTACTGTACACACAACAACATTTGACAACAATTTGCCTATGTTAATTTTATGAATTTTAGTCAATGGCGACAGGCATTTTGCGAGGGCTCCTTTAACCATTCTAGGTAAAATAATTGATGATCAAACGAACTTGCAAAGTGAAGTTCGATCGATATTATATGAGTATGCTTCATTCGAAGATATATCCTAACAAACATGTAGTAGTTTCATTGTACTGGTAACTTCGCAACGTTTTAGAGAAAAAAAATAAAAAGTAATGCAACTTCCGTATCCGCCATGTTGGCCTGTCAGTATCTCTGTCCAAGTTCCTCATTGTTTTTAGAGAAAAAAACACAAAATTTTCCTCAAGGGCTTCGGGTGGGAGGGAAAACCTTATATATCTTCGAATGAAGCATACTCATATAATATCGATCGAACTTCACTTTGCAAGTTCGTTTGATCATCAATTATATTTCGTATGCTTCATTCTTTGATATATCCTAACAAACATGTAGATGTTTAGAGCCTAAAATTTTGTGTAAATAATAATACAATAATATAAAAGAGACTTTGAATAAAAATCCACTTTTATTCAGTTTTATTACAAAAATATTAGTAAATTATATTTTTCTATTTATCTTACTTAAACTTAAATGAACTTAAAGTAATTATCAACTCTAGTTTATTATCATGATCATATCATATTATAATAATATATAAACTAATTATTAGGATCAACAGATAATAGGACCGACTTGGCAAAATTGTTGTCGGAAACTATTTGTCGATTATAGAATTGTGCAAACGACTTTGATCGTTCGGTCCAACCAGCTGTTTTGCGGATAGTGTCTAAAGAAACTCCGGAGGCATGTGCTGTGGACGTAGCAGCATGACGCGTGCTATGGGCGCTAAATGTTTCCACGTCCACACCACTTGCACTGAGCACTTGTTTGATCCAACGACTAATCGTCTGACAAGTGGCTGGTTTGTAAGGTCGTTTGAATGTTAATAAAAGAGTTTTTATTGATGTAGGTCTAATATTCTTAGTTGCCAGCAAATAATCTTCTAATGTTGTCGCGGGACAAATCGCCTTATTTTCTACAAAGTATGGTATAAATAACACTGGTTGTTGACGTCCGGCAGCTGAAGTTTTAATAATATCAACGATACCTATCTGCACACCAGAAGGGTTTATTTTTATGTTATCTATTTTAATTAGGGATAATGTTTGTACCCGGTGGGCAGTTGATAAGGCTAGTAGAATCACAAGTTTCTTGGTGATTTTTTCAAGCGTTAATTCTTTATTAGGTACCAAAGCAGCGATGAAATCTAAGACAACCTGTGGGTCCCACGTAAAGGAGTATTTTGGTGTTGCCGGTCTTAATTTATAAGCGCCTTTTAGCAAGCGTTTAACCTGATCACTGTTAGTAAGTTCACTTCCCAACAGAAGGGACAGAGCAGACCGGTGATTATTCATCGATCCATAAGCAACGCCTTTGTTGAATTGCTCTGTTAAAAATAATAAAATCATAGATAATGACGCTTGATATGGGTTCGTTGAATTGATGAGGCAAAATTGCCACCAAGATTTATATGTGCAATTATATTGAAGAAGGGTATTTTTCGAAATAGAAGACATAATTAAATCTAATGATTGTGTTGGGGTTCCTCTTGCGGCGAACGCTGTCCGGATAGCACCGCTGCAGCCAGGGTAAACTGTTTCTGGCTTTGTGGGTGGACACTGCAAGAGGACGATGAAAATATTTTATCTTGAGTAAAAAATATAATTTCTGATTGAAGAAGATCAAGTACCATAGGAAACCAGGGTTGAGAAGGCCAATACGGAAAGACTAGAATACCCATGGCTTCGTCGTTAATAATTTTTTGTATGCACCTTAAAATTATAGAGAAAGGCGGGAATGCATAAAAATAAAAAGAACTCCAGTCTAAAGTAAATGCATCTACCGTAAGAGCGTCAGGATCTGGACGCCAGGAAACATAAGTATTGCATTTTGCGTTCGTGCGGGTAGCGAAGAGGTCGATCTGAGGTTTACCAAACTTATTGACAACTTGTTGAAAATCACTATTTGATAACTGCAATTCAATATCCGGATTACGCGATTCTCGATCGGCTTCCACGTTGTCTTTTGAACTAATATAAGAAGCAAAGATCCAAATCTTGCGCTCCTCGCACCATTGCCAGATCCTTCGTGATAAATTGTTTAAATAGGGGAATTGGATACCGCCCATACGGTTAACGTAGCTAATGGCTGTTGTATTGTCTACCCGTAAAAGTAAATTAAGATTTTTCTTTTCACGAACAAAACATTTAAGGCCTAGAAAAACTGCAAGCAGTTCTAAATAATTAATGTGAAAATCGCGTTCCTCTATTTTCCATTCTCCTCCTGCGTGTTCACCGTTGCAATAAGCACCCCACCCAATTTTAGAGGCGTCAGTGAAAATTTCAAAATCAAAGTTTTTAACTGTGAGAGGATTCGAAGTCGACATTATATTATCAGACCACCATCTCAAGTCTGGTAAAATATCTTTAGGAATATTAATTTTTGTGTCATAATTTTGATTCGACTGAAGAGCTAAAAACTTAAGCCTCTCTAGTATTTTTGTATAAATCCAACCGTATCTCACAGCTGGACATGCTGAAGTAAGTACGCCAATGAAATGTGCGAGATCGCGAATTTTACAAGTCTTTAAATTAGAAAACTTTTGTGTTAATTGAAATATATATGACCGTTTATCTACAGGAAGAGATATTGTCATTTCTATTGAGTTAAACATGAAGCCTAGAAACTTACAGCATTGTTGAGGTTCTAGGCAGCTCTTATTTAAATTAACTATGAAACCTAGACATTTTAGTAAATTAAGGGTTTCTCTGATATTAGCTAAACAGCCATTATATGTATTTTCCACACACAGAATATCATCAAGGTAAATAACAGATCTAAAGCCGCGGAACCTAAGATAACTAATGACTTCTTTCATAATCTTGGTAAAAGTCCGTGGGGCAGACGATAGACCGTAAGGCATGGCTGTAAATTCGTAAGTAATTGTTCGTGAACTTAAATTATCTTCAAAGTGAAATCTTAAAAATTTACGATGATCGATAGCGATAGGTACTAATAAATAAGATTCTTTTAAATCTATAGTGGCCATATAGCCATCTTTTGGGAGTATTTTGGATGCTGTTCGAAAATCTTCCATCTTGAAATGGTAGTTAAAAAGAAACTTATTTAATTGCTTTAAATTAAGGATAAATCTATAGCTACCGTTCGGTTTTTGAATAAGAAAGATGTTGGAAATAAATTGGTCTTTTTGTGGTTGACATTCTACTATAGCTCCTAGTTCTAACAAATTTTTTATCGCTAAAGACATATTTTGTCTTTCCTTTGCTGAAAAGGTGTTTTTTGGTATGTTTTGTTGAACTACCTCGGATGAAAAAGGGATGCGATAGCCATTATTTATCCAGTCTAATACAACTGGATTATTTGTGAGACGTAACCAGCAGTTGTAATAATGGTGTAGTCGTCCTGCGTGTGTATATACCTGTTGGGTCAATGTCGTGTCGGGGCACGTCGGGAGCCGGTCGCCGTCCTCGTCGATGACGATGGCCTGGGGGCTCCGTGTAGGGGAGCAGGCGGCGCGAACGTCTGAGGTCCCCCGCGGTATTGGTACTGGCTCCGGTACTGTGAGCCGCGCCCCCCCCCTGCTCGATGTTTGATAGCGAGGGGGGCCTGACCAGTTTCCCTGGAAGCGGCTTCGCAGAGCTGGTGACTGAGTAGGGGCATTAGAAGTAGACGCCCTCGGCGTTGGCGTTTTCTTTATATCCTTGCCTTGTTTCTCGATAGCCTTCGACTCCTTGATTTTTTCAGGCAGCGTTATACCAAACAGTGTTTCATCCCGTTCCTGTTCCTGTATGTTTGTTAAAAAGGATTTATCGAGTCCTCGAGTTAACAACTTTTTTCTTACTTGAGTCTGAGTGAAATGCAAGTCAGAAAGAATTCGGCACCCATCAGATAAGATTTTTATTGCTTCGACCTTATTGTCCTGTGTTAATAAGACCGTCATCGCACGGTTAATGGCCGTAATACCCAGGCCTAGCTGATCCTGTTCAATTTGGATCTTTTTGTCCCGGTTCTTGGCAGTATCGGTGACGGCTGCTCTTAATTCCGGATTGACAGTCGGCGCTTTTAATAACTTACAGTTCTCTGGAACCACATAGTCTTTCAAAAGCTTATCTTTAATGTCAGATTGTATTCCCTTTTTTAGAATAGGGAGCCACCGTTGGGCGAGCATTGAATGAATTTCTGGTCCGTACACCGGATTATCTTCGGTAGCATCGCCTAAGGCCTCTAGGAGCTCGGAATCGAGTGGTTCTGGGTCTCCTTGCAATGTATTACATGTCAGAGGTATTGGCGCCGGCGTCGCCGGTGAGTTTGGCGCAGTTGGTATCGCCTGATCTGGCTCGGGCTCGGGTGGCCCAGTTGACGGTGATCGATCTCTCACCTCGGTTGGTACCGGCGCGGGCGGTGGCGTCGTGTTATCAATGTTATCACTGTGTGTTCCGTGATCTGAACAGAAGAACAAAAAAAAAAAAAAATTATAAATAAATTTTATTTGAGGGTAGATTTAAAAAATATATTTGAATAATTTTTGTAACTGTATTTTGAGAAATTATCATTTTTTCGAAATGATACCTTCGTGTTAACTCGCAGTTAACCCCCAGGTTAATCTTTGAGCGTCTACTTATCCATCGTGTTAACTCGCAGTTAACCCCCAGGAAAGCTTACAGACGCTAGCCACATTAGGAATAAGGAACACTTAACTTCACTCACTCGTTAATGAAATATAATCACTTACCCAAATTATTGTCGGAATCCGACGAAGAATAGATAATGACGCGACGTCGCCGTCGCTTTTGTAATTGTTGTTCTTTTAATTTTTGAATTTTTTCATTATAATAACTAATTTTCTCCTCCGAAGTACGTTTCCGAAGTTTTTTTTCTCTAAAACGTTGCGAAGTTACCAGTACAATGAAACTACTACATGTTTGTTAGGATATATCAAAGAATGAAGCATACGAAATATAATTAGGTATCTACCTACTTTTAACCTAAAGATTTTTAAATGTGATAACTTGTGCTTTTGCAAATCCTACTGTGCCTTTATTCACTTAGGTTCAAGTCGTTGGGCGCGCGTGATTAGGGGCGGAGGGGGAGCGGTTTTTGTATGGAAATCTTACCCTAATCACGCGCGCCCGACGACTTGAACCTTAGTGAATCAGGCCCCTGATTGCGATGAAACTTGGTATGTAGATAGTTCGAGTCGGACTTCGCGGGCAAAACCGAGAGTCGTTCATCGTAAGCTCACAATCGGTTTAGTATAGTTTTTGTTAACAGAAACTTTCAGATTTTTATTAAGTATTATAAGTTTTTTAAGAATTTAGTTGTTATGTAATCTAATAAAAATTGCCTATATTCTATGTATACTTATTACATAATATCTGCTTTATATCTATAGTCAGAGTTATGCAGTCGAAAATAATTACTAGTAGCGCCATCTAACGGTGGTATGCTAAACTAGTTTTCTAGCGCCATCTAATGTTGAGTAGCAAAAACGTACACGTTATTAAAATACTTGTAGGTATAAGTACTTTCAAATCTTTATTATCTTCCCATAATTGTGTCTGTGGCTTTCAAGTTGATTCCAAGGGTTACCATGGACTTTCCTGCCGACGAGCGCAGGCAGAATATCACGCCACGCCGCTATCAACGACGTTATTCGTCGGGCTCTTGTTAGCGTCAACGTACCGGCTCTCTTAGAGCCGAACGGTCTCGTACGTGACGATGGCAAGCGTCCCGATGGGATGACGTTGATTCCCTGGAGTCGTGGCAAACCGTTGGTGTGGGATGCTACTTGTGTTGACACACTGGCGGCTTCACATCTTAGCTCCACCTCCAGGGAGGCGGGCGCTGCGGCTGCAGCGGCGGAAGTGACAAAGCGACGGAAATATGCTTCTATCGGTGATGGATACATATTTCTGCCGTTTGCAACGGAGACACTTGGTCCTTGGGGTCCAGACGCCTTAAAATTTTATAAAAAAGTTTCAAAATTACTAATTTTAGCTTCGGGTGACCAAAGGGCTGGCTCGTACCTCGGACAACGGATAAGCATCGCCATCCAACGTGGTAACGCTGCCAGCCTTTTGGGCACACTTCCTAGGGATCCCCATTTGGACTTTTAATTTAGTGTAAGTAAAGTAGGTAGTTTATTTAATTAATTTAAGTTCTCGTTATTTAATTGTTATTTAGTATAGTTTAGTTACTTGTTCATTTATAATAAAGTTCGTTTAATAAGATTTATCCTACTCGGTCAGGAATCAAATAATAATGTATACGTAACATTCTTCATCCTTCCTAAATAAAAAGAAAAAAAAAACATAAAATTCACCGCGATAATAAAATTAAACTTTATTTCCCCCACTGTCTTGAGGGAATTTTATTAATAATAATAATAATAATAATTTATTTCACAAAAAAGGTTTACAAAAATGTTTACAAGTTACTTTCACAATAAAGTACCTATGCAGGTTTGTGTTAAAAAACCTTGAATCTGTTCAAGTATAAAACTATAGATTCCCTGTTCTCGCTAAGTATACAGATACTTGTCATAAACAACTGAAATATTTTCTCCGAATGTGACCCGTGAGTCTGCAAACAAGTAACACGATCGCCGATCATCTTGGAGAGTAAGCAAATTGCCTAGTTAGAACAAGAAACCAAGCTAATCTGACCTCTATGGGTGAATACTAAACCCAGTTTTAAAGGTCAGGGTGTGCTGGTGGAAATACATGATCAAGTTACGAACGGCCGGCAGAGGGCGGGCAAATATTTGACTTCGGTAATTGTCACACGAGAAGGGTAGTTTTGTCCCCGATTTACGTAAAAATCTTCAAATTGGTATCGAGTGCGTGGAAATGTTGACATTTATTTTGATTTATTCATTTTATGAATGTATTTTACTAACAGTGTTTTACGGCGCCATCTAGCTCATAGTAGAACAACTAG
Organism: Idaea aversata; assembly: GCA_907269075.1. NCBI lineage: Eukaryota > Metazoa > Arthropoda > Insecta > Lepidoptera > Geometridae > Idaea > Idaea aversata. The sequence continues at coordinate 666,895 of OU026088.1, forward strand.
ACTTGTGATATGGCGGCGACCAGACAACTGATAGAACTGACATACTTTTTTTTTGTAAATAACTGCAGTTATAACATATTTCTGTAAATTTCTACAAACATTTGTACCACGGCGGGAATCGAACCAGCAACCTTCTATTGTGTATGCCGCGACACACCCGTAATGAGATCTTATGGACGCTTGGTAATTACATCCATAGAGAAACGGTTGCTATAGTAGGAACTACTAGGAATCTCAGCTAGGAATAGGCGACTATTTGAAAATGCCCAGTGATATTTGTTGGTACGACTGGGAATAGGCGCTAGCTTTTGGAATTTATTGCTAACATGTTGCTAAACTACTTGTTACCTATTTCCATGAATCAAACCAAAGACACCTAGAGACCTTATTAAACCTAACATTTGATATAAACAACCGCTGTCAAACACTTTGTTTATGTTGTTTATTGATATTTCCAAGAATTTTCAGCAGATTTATGAATAATGGACGTCCACAAGCTTTGGGAGTACCGCGAGTACGTGAACGTGAACGGAATGATGTTATCGAGCGAGTTGATCTCATTGTTGCAGAACTCGCTGACGATGCTGCAAGTCGAGAACCACTTCCTCCACGTCCAATATTGGGGACAGCTGTACGCCATCGACGCAGACTACCACATCGCCATCGGCATAGGCGCAGACGCTATGGCTGACAGGAAATACTTCTATACGAGCGACTTCCAGTTCTGGGGCCTACTACCGAAAGCAAAGAAGAAGTATAAACACTTATCTTTGCTTACGACGTTCCCGTTTCGCGGAGATCCGTCTCTGAAGATCAAGGTGTTAGATGAAGCATTAGAGGAGACCAATCCGGAGAGATGTCAGTTTATGAAGGAAGAGAGCCGATTGGCGGCGACTATTAGCAACATTTGCGATGAAGCTGAGATCTGCGCTCGAGGCCAGCTCATCAAGCAGCCAGACGGCACCGTCGTCATCAACCCCAACTTCTACGGACTAACCGGACCGGAGTCGAAACAACTCAAGTCGTATCTCCACATCAGATTGCCGCAACAACGCTGGAACACCAACCTGTTAACTCGTCAGGACTATAACTATAGTATGGATTTCCTCGACTCGATCGACCAAGATATTCCGAAAGGCTGCTGGAACCTATCGATCGAGCAGGCTGGTGCTGTCGCTTTTCTCAAGAGCCTATACTGGCCTGGAATGATATATTTTCATAAAGTTAAAACTCGGGATTCAGGATTTCTTTATGTGGGCAATGGGCGGAAGAATTTGGATGTTCCATTCTTATTGTAATTGGAAACATAAGTATGAGTAGAAACTATTTTTTCATTATAAAAAGGCAGTCAAGTTCTTCAAGTTGTCGATTTCTTTCTACCTCCATGAAGTTGTGCAATGCAAATGGTCTAGCGATTGTATAAATTCCTCGTGCGATTCTTTTTGGGTGCTTACATAACTCGAATATGAACAATCGATTTGAGATTTTAGTCGATTATTCTATTTTTTTTTTAAACTGGCAATACTGAGAAACCGTTCCGAACCATGCGATTTTGAACATTTGACGATGAAACCGTTCCGTTTTACTTTGCGACGTTAGCTTGCCCTTTTCTTTTTTCACAAAAGTAAAGTTAGGTACATGGGGTTTGGCTGTCGAAAAAAGTAAATTCGCGCCGATTGTAACCGGCTTTTTGGAATTTCCTTACTCATTGCCACTAACGAAAGCTGTGAGCAGGTGTGTATTGGTGTAGAATCGTCGAATAATGGCCACGAACGGAGCGAACAGCGTTGAAGACGCCGAAATGACGGAGTGCGATGGAGAAAAGGTTGTTACAATGATGGACGTCTTGCAAGAACAACAGGAATTCGAGGAAGACGCAAAAGCTGTGCTCGGTGCTTCTGACGATATGAACTGCACCTATTCTAAGGTAATTTTATTTGTCCTAAATGTCATCACAATTCCTTCTTGCCTTTAAAATCCCATTTAGGTACCTAATTTGGAGTCGAAAAAACCACAAAATGATTTGGCATTATTCTACGGCCGGCCGGACTCAAGGTACGATGATTAGCTGAGCATGCCACAGCACAACATGGCGTAAATTAACTATTTTATATATCTACAAAAGTAAAGGTGATGTAAAAAAGGAAACCTGGTAGGAGTGGTAGGGTTTTAGTTATTGAATCATTCATTTGACATTAGGCATTATAATAATAGTTCAATGATTGAAATAGGTTTCTGGTTGAGAATACCTACAGAATTATTTAACTTGAAAGCATCTTGATACTGTTCTAGAATATGGAAAACTTCTCAAATGTCAATTTCTCACATAAATAGGTAAATATTTTATTTTTAAATGAAGTAGGTTGGTACATACCTAAGTAAAAATTTTAATAAACTTAAATTTTTGTTGTTTTCTGATATTTCCAGGGCTACATTAAAAGGCAAGCAATTTATGCTTGTCTCACCTGCTGTGCTGATGCTCGTCATGATGAGACCAAGCGGGCCGGAGTCTGCCTTGCTTGCAGCCTTAACTGTCACGAAAACCATGAGCTAATAGAACTCTATACCAAAAGAAATTTCCGTTGTGACTGTGGCAATCCTAAATTTAACTCACATTCTTGCACCTTTACTCCGGACAAAAATGAACTTAATCTTGAAAATCATTATAACCAAAACTTCAGTGGAATCTACTGCACATGCCACCGACCTTATCCTGATCCCGAAGCTACCGAGGAAGAGGAAATGATACAGTGTATCATATGCGAAGATTGGCTTCATGAAAATCACTTGGATGCCAATGTCCCCTCCAATGATCAGTATTCTGAAATGGTCTGCAAAGCTTGCATGGACAAAAATGAATTCTTACATGACTACAGCAATTTGGCAGTCAATATCGAGATTGGAGACATTGATATTGTGAGTGTTAATGGTAATGACTCACTTAGCTACGGCACTGCTAATAATACATTGACTAATGGTGATGCTACTCAAGATTCACTTATTGAAGATACTAATAAAATGGAAACAGACACAACTGTGACACAAAATGATAGCATCTTGGAAAATTGTGAAAAAGAAGACAATGAACAAGATTCAGTTGTTAAAGATACCAATGAAATAAAAACAGACACGAATGTGGCTCAAAATAATAGCATTTCAGAAAACCTTGAAATTGAAGACAAAGAGCAGCCTACGACTGAATCACGTCCACAGAATGATACAGAAAACATTGAAGAAGTTACTGAAAATGTTGATAAAGTTGCTGATATTGTAGAAAAAAATGAAATTAGTCCCAAACCCGAAGTAGAAATCGATGATTCTACTGACAAAGTCACAGAGAGTTCTACCACCGAATCAAACACAGTAGCCCCTGAATTAAACACTGTAGCCCCTGAATCAAACAAAGTAGCCCCTGAAACAAACACAGTAGCCTTTGAAACAAACACAGTAGCCCCTGAAACAAACACAGTAGCCCCTGAAACAAACACAGAAACAAGTGAAACATTTGAGAATTCTGAAACAAAAGTCTTTGAAAATAAAGTTGATGGTGAAGAGGACATAAACAAAAATGATGAAACTCTTCAACATGTGTCTGGAGATGAAACTAGTGAAAAATCAGATACAAATGAAACTAAACTAGAAAATGATGCACTTAAACCAAACGAAAATAATACAGAAGTTATTCCAGACAAAATTGATAGTATCAATGAACCAGAAACCATAGATAATATTGAAAAACAATTAAGTGTCATGCACAGAGAATCAGAATCTCAAGATGTTGGGGCAAAATCTAAGGCGGAAACGCCAATGGATACAGCTGAAATTGAAGTTAATATGGAAGAAAGCAATGAAACTAGTGCCTCTTTAGAAGAACCAAGTAAGGACAAAATCACAAATAGTGAAGTAGTTAATCCAGAATCTATTAATAAAAATGATGAGAACTTGTTAACAGTTACCCCAAAACCTGACGGTATTGAAACTGACAAAAGTGATGGAATCACCGCTACAGACAATATTATTCCTAAAGATGACCAAAATAGTACAAATATTGATGCCTTAGAATTAAGTGATAATTTAACTAAAGTTAATGAACCTGTTACTAATGCTCCAAGTACGATAGAAAAGAGAAAATCAAATGAAGATCCAGATGATAGTCTAGTTAAGAAGCCAAAATTAGACAACCAGTGTCTAAGACCTAGAAACGTTAAAAGAATTCACAAAGGCGCGACGTTTTGGCCTTCTACTTTCCGTCAAAAACTTTGTACATGCTGTGAATGCATTACGATGTACAAAGATTTAAGTGTTTTGTTCCTAACAGACCCTGAAGACACTGTTTCTGCATACGAAACTTTAGGTAAAGAAAAGTTTGAGGGTGAACCTTCGACACAGTATGAAAAAGGCTTGAAAGCGCTGTCGTCGCTTGACAGAATTCAGCAAATAAACGCTCTGACAGAGTACAACAAAATGCGAGACAAATTGCTAGACTTCTTGAAGAGTTTCAAGGATAAAAAAGAAGTTGTGAAAGAGGAGGACATTAGAGCCTTCTTTGCAGGAATGAAGCCAAAGAGAGAACCGGATGGCGTTTATTTCTGCAGATAAATTACCTACCTCTTTTATTTATTTTAAGACATGTTTAACCAATTGACTCTTTTAGTTCGTAATTTTATTATTAACGGCATTCCTTTTAGTATTTCAGATGTATTCGATTTTTAATGTTTCAGTACATTCTTTTTTAAGAACGTGGTTTTTATTTTAGGCTTAGCAATGTTATCCTTTAGAAATGTCCTATTCTAAAACAATCTCAAAGTTGACCACTAGCTACACCTCTACAGTTGGTCCCTTTTGCATGAAGTTAGATACTTTCAGGGAGATTTCCTTCTGGATTAATAGGCCTTTCACTGATTGATCCTTAACCGCCTAGGTCTAGAAACTTGAGATTTAACATACAGAGGTTCCCAATAAGTGAGCAACGAAAAACTGGCCAAGTACGCGTCGGACTAGCGTACGAGGAGTTCCATACCATTATTAAATATTGTTTTATAGTATTTGCTGTTATAGCGGCAACAGAAATACGTCATCTGTGAAAATTTCAACTGTCTAGCTATAACAGTTCATGAGATACAGCCTGGTGACAGACAGACGTCTAGACGGTCAGTAGAGTCTTAGTAAAATGGTCCCGTTTTTACCCTTTGGGTACAACACCCTAAAAAGGATAGCCTGCAGAGCATAGTTAGTTGATAAATAAAACAATAGTATAAGATGTTAAAGTGTATTAAATGAATAGAGGATCACGCATAAAGTATGTCATAGTGTCCGGGCCGATACAGCAGGTGCACGAGGGGCTGCTTGCCTTCAGGGAAGTCATGGGTTGTTACCTGTCAACAATGTATTACTATACTAGCGACTCATTTCACATGGGTAGCCTGTATCAGAGCATAAGCGCCGGAAATAAAATGTAGGGATATTAACATTTTATTTCCGCTCATTTACATAAACAAAACTATAGTGAATAATTCATTAATATACAAAGTAGTCATTTTTTTTATTCATTTGGATGCTTAATACATTTTTTACACAGATCACATAGAAACGTCTTAAAAAACATAAGTGTATGTTTTTTAAGACGTTTCTATGTGATATTTTCTTGAAATGAAAATATAAATATGAAAATCCTTAACGTTTTATTTGCTCTCCAAGTATATTTTACTGGTGACATCTCATAATCAACCAAAATGTGAAAACTGCATTATTTATGTAAGTTTACCTGACTGCCTTCCCCGCGGTCCATATACTTAACCCTGACACCAACTTTCAACGCATTGCTCAGTGCTATGATGTGGATATGGTCCGACTCCTTGTACATTGGCTCTACTTCCTGCAAATATAATGACAACAGATGTTAAAAACTTCAAGGCAAGCCTTTACATCTGACCGATGATGACTGATGATTTATACAGCACCAGCAACTAAATTCGAATATAGGTTGGGTGAAAGAATATTACCTGTCTACAGAACTCAGTGACAGTGCGAGGTCCCTCGATGAAGTTCTGATAGAAATCCTGTTCAGTCTGCAGCTGTCCAGAGGTCACGAGCCTTAAGTAGACCACAATGTAGTCCGAGTAGCCTTGCTTGTTGAACTTATCATGGAGCTCGACCCGGACCGAGTCTACCGTCTCCAGGGAGCTGGATGCCTGCTCACCAACTCGTTGGACCACTTCCATAAACTAGAAATACAATTTTTTGATAGTATTACAGAGATAAAATACATTTCTTACAATAGAGTACTTTAGAACCTTTTCTATGCTAAACAAAGAGGTTAATACATAAACTTTTTATTATGTTTCCAAGAATCATGTTTGCAAGTTGGAACTTCATATTATTTTGCAAAGAAACAAATATATTTTACAGAAATACTCTCTTGTATATTACCTACTCAATGCCCGTAAACAATAGATTTCCTTGTGATTGCATCAAATATGACAGCAAACAAACGAGTTGATGCCTGAATTGTGATCAAACTTTCCATAAGGTGAATTTTAGGTGAATGTATGTGAGACATGGTAAGGAGACATTGGCCTCTAATTTTAGTATAATTATTGTATGTCTTTTTTATAGATAAGTAATTCCAAATATTCTTTTGTTACTAGGCTGCAGAGGGTGGTTATTCACCTTGTTTGTGGGAGTATGTAAGAGATTTGTAATCATTTACATTGTAAATACAGGGGTAAGATCAAGGTAAACAAGTGACATAAAGAAACACTGGTTCTCAAAATGTAAACAATACGTTTCATTGTAGTGTAGATACAAAAAAACAATAATAACCTTAAGTAGGTATAGCAACTGACCGTTTCATAGAAATCTTCAACTGTGAACTGTGAGAATCCTAAAGCGACTAGAATTTCCTTCGAATTCTTCGCAATTTCATAGAATTTGTCGTATTCGTCCTTATCAGTGAGTAAATGTTCTAGATATGCGTACGAGAACGCTCTGAAGAAGCAGTTACCGTCCGGCCTGGTTCTTCGGATAGACTTGTATTTGGAAGAGAGATCTTTCACTTTGAGCAGGTATATAGGGTCCTCGGTGTATTCCTTTTCTAGAGACCCCAACGGCTCCACCTCACCTACAAGGGGTATTGTTTCTGATATCTAAAAAACAAACACAACGTCACAGTTGCCATTTTATGGAATTTATTTACAATATAGTGTTAGAACTTGGCTGTATCCATAGATTACCTCCTTCTCTATCTCCCGTTGTTGTTTAATTATCAACTCATCTTGATTTATAGAGTTATCAATTAAATTACCGGCGAAACTGCTACTGCTCGACGCATCGTCCGCCATTTTCAAATAAAAATTGAACGAATTGACATTTCTTTGTTTGACGTGTGATAAATGACAATCGAGCGAGTGGTGCGAAATACATCGCAAATATTTTTTTGCACTAGCAACTATTTTACAAAATCGACTAAAATTAAATCGACTAGACCAAAGGAATCCGTGGGGAAGATACCAGAGGGGAAGATAGGGGACAAGACTACATACGGGTAAAATTATTTTGTAGTCAAAACGATCATTTTTTAAAGTTCTATTTAATATAGAAATACCTATGTAGTAGAAATATAAATAAGTACCAACAACTTAATGTTACAAATTATTTTAATTTATGCTATCTAAATCCATTCTTAAAACTATGATTAATCTAATCAGCAAACATGTCTTCAATTTTCCTCTGTACTTCCTTCTCTGTCTCTGAATTGAGTTTCTCGGGTAACAGCTTGACAGAGTCCAAGTCTGCTGGTTCGTCATCATCAATGGCTGGTGTTTCGCCCTTTGCCTACATAAAACAAAATAAACGGAATTTAGAGTAAATGTAGGCACGGTTTTTTATTCAGAAAGTTGAAATCGCCACACCACAATATTCAATAAATATTATAAAGAGGATATATTTTTTTGTTTGTAATGAATAGGCTCCGAAATTACTGGACTGATTTTGATGAAACTTGGTATGAGAATACATATTATTCAAGAAAAAATCAGATAGGTGGTAATAATATTTATAATTAAATATTTATTACATTGTTGGTGTAAACACTTAGTACGATTAATTTAGTGAGATTTATAGAGATGGGGGATTTGTCAATCTGACAAACATTGGTCAGTATTCAAGAGGGTTCCTACAAAACATTTAGAATTGACCGCTAGTAAAACACAAGCCTATAATGATTACCTTGAGCAGCTGTATCTCGAGCTGCATGATAGCTCGCTCCGTGCGGTAGTTGTCAGACACTAGTTGCGCCCAGCGGCGGCGCAGCGCACGCAGTCGGGCGCCGCTCACTGTCTGTGATCTCTTACGTTCCCAGTTCACTGATGCTATCTGTTTTCTGTTCATTCAATCATTACATTTTATTTAGGCAGCAATGGATCACATACAACTTTCAAAACAAAATATATAAATTTGTAATTCAAGGTCAATATAAATTTAAATACAATTTAATAAACCTTTATATTAATTAAATAATATAGCCAGTAGAATATAAACTTAGTAATAGCCGGCAGACCTTAGTAATATTAATAAATGTGAAAGTTTGTGTGGTGGTATGTGTGTTTGTTACCATTCTAGATAAAACCTACTCAATTGGTTGCCATAAAACTAGGTATTACCATAACTGGAGTCCTAGATAAATGCATAGGCTCAGTTGTATAGGTGAAACCTTAGAGCATAACTAGTCGTCAAATAGTATCAATGTTGGTAAATAATTTTACAATTGAAAACTTTTGTAACCAAGTAGTAATATTTTACCTCAACTGTCCATGTACATTCTGTGACTTTGAGACGAGTGCTTGCAGCGTGTTGAGATAGGCCTTCCACGCCTCCGTGCCGTACTGTAGCTGGAGCTCCAGGTTTAATACTCGGATGGCCTGGTGGGAGAGCTGCGCGTGGCTGTTGTCTACAGACTCCGCCCAGGCTGCCGGCTCGCCGAGACGACCAGCGGCCGGCGGGGGGAGCTCATATCTAAGATAATATGATTTGTTATGACAATGATAAGTACACAATTTGAGATTAAAATAATGTGATGTCGAACAATTCCCCTGCGCAAATAAGAATAAACGAGAATTATAACTAGACTGAAATGATAACAGATAATGGGGAATTTCAACATCCAAACCAAAATTTAAGTACCAAACAAAAAGTATTGCCCAACTGCTTGAGCATTGAAGTGGTTTTATTGTTACCTTTTCATAGAGAGTGGTTCCATGGGTAACCTCTGCTGGACTCTTTCCATTTCTCTCTGCAAGGAGGCTGTTTCGAAAGCTGTGCTTGGTTCAGGTCCAGCATTTTCTAGATAATTCTTTGTAGGTCTGTATCTCCTGCATTCTTCTTCTACCATGGCCAGGGCCTGGAATTATATGACTATTACATGATTACTAGGGCTAAGTTTTGATTATTTTGGTAGAATTCTAAATAAATTATGTGAACTAACAACTTGTTTTGCTAAAGTTAGGTTAGAATGTAGTTCTTACCGCTTCCCTGACTCCTGGGTCGTCATATCCTTGGTCAATATACGGCAATGCGTCTACTATAACTTCTCCGGCCATTCTTAAACAATAAAGTATTTAATTTATCTTTAAAAATCGCGTTTTCGACAGAAAATGTAAATAAAAACAGTTACATATAGATAACAACGAATTTTTATTTTATACTAGCAACGATTAAAGTGTTGTTCTCATGGACCTAGAAAAACTATTAATCTATGGTTGTTCTTTATTCATTCAAATCGATGAATGAATGAGAAAAGCTACAAGCACACGGTCAGTCAATCAAACAAAGCAAGGGTTGGACTTGGGTTGGAGGATTAATTTAAGTTTTTTAAATTATATAGAAAAAAATGGATTAGTACATACTACGAGAACCAATGCATAATTCATCAACTGGCGGATAGATGGCGCCATATTAAAAATGTATGAAAAACCGCTCGCGGTTTTTCCGCCAGTTGACAGGTGCACCCTATCCCATAATACACCCTATCAAAGATTTATCCATTTACTAATGACAAAAATGGCATCAAATTTAATTTTATGTATGACTGATTGCTAAAATTAGGATTTTATGACGTAAAAGAAGCGCAAAAAGGAAATAACAATTTACAAACCGCTGAAAATGAAGAACAAGATGAAAATGGCATAACGTTCGTGGGGCCAAACAAGAGAGAAAAAAAAAACCAATTTACAAAAGAAATCTTTGACATTGACAACATATTTTAATTGACAGTAACATAACATAGCACTGGGAGGAGTGTCTCTGGAATCTGAAATGGAATCAAGTTTTGTTTTGAAAATTATACACGTAAATTCATGATAGACTATAGTTTTTCTATAATATTAAAATTCTGCATACACCTGCGGAGAACCTGAGTTTTTCAGAATGGATATGTCAAAGGTATGTAACCACAACTAAAACTTGATTTAGCTACCCATCTCAACTGCATTATCTTTTTCCATTGATCTAATGTCCGTTTCCCTATAAATTTCATTAGGTACAAGCATTACAGCAAAAACGAACTATAGCGTTTGTGAACCACTTCGTGATGACAAATGTTCAATTCCTAAACAATTTTATGAAGAACTGTGAACACAAACTAATGTTGTTTGAAAGGAAACTGGACAAGGTGAATGCTGCTATGGTTCTACTGGAGTCAAGAGTAAGACACTTTTTAACTAAAAATACTTATGGTACCTATTTATATTAATTCCTATACAAATCAACTATTCTAAAATATTTTTTAATTTTAAACCAGATCTTTTCTAACTATATAATGAAATATGTATTTCAGTAAATTAGAATCTTGTCCCTAATTACAACTTGTTGTTACAGCTGTCATCAATACCAGAACTAAACATTCCTACATCTGAAGTAAAGCCAGAAACAGAACCAGTTCAGAAACAGACAGACCCTGAAATACCTCATTCAGAAACAAATCCACAACCAACAGAACAAACAGACACTTTAGAAACTGATTCAAGTCCTAAATCTAGGCCGGAATATGACAGATTTGTGAAGATGGTTCAAGTAGGAGTACCTCTTCAGGCTGTGAAGTTAAAACTGTCTTTAGAAGGATTAGATCCTCATGTTCTAGATGAAATACTAGGCAATTAAATATCGATGGTTTCCGCAACAAAGGGCGTATCTCCATTTTGCATACTTTTGGCAATGAGCAAAAAACGAAATAAAAAAAAATATTTCTTAGATATCTTTTTTGTTCTTATAATTATAAAAAAATGTGCTAGGAAGAAATTTCTTAGTTTTTTGCAGGCTATTGCCTCGCTTAATTAGAGAACTGTACGAGTATTAGTTTAGAAGTTAGCTAGGGCGTAAATCCCTAAAAATGAAAAAAATATGTAGTTACACCCCATAAATACACAGTCTAGCAAAAAGTACCTACAGTAAAAGCCATGTAAGACTAAACCATTTGTAGTATAGACCATTTTTTGTTTCAGAATTTGTAAATACGCCTTATTATTTATACTAATACATGACTATACTAGCAAAATATTAACCTGATAAGAGTAGATTTTACTTAGACACGAGCCCCAACCCACAAAAATCAACTCCGCTTTGCAACGTGAAACATCGGCACGCTAACCGGACGCGCGAGGGAGCTGGCCGACGTACTTTCCAGGCGAGAAATGGCCGTGGCGTTTCTGCAGGAGACTCGATGGAAAGGCAGCAGATCCCGGCACATTAGGAGGGGCTAAAAGCTGATTTACATGGGTGCACCTGGTGGAGAGAACAGGGTGGCTATGGTGCTCGCTGAGGGGTTGCATGACTGTATCTTGTAGGCCAAAAACGACTTATGGCCGTGAAGGTGCTTATTGCGGGGGTTGTAACCCACTTGGTAAGTGCTTACGCGCCGCAGGTCGGTTGTAACGACGCTGATAAAATATTGTTTTGGAACAAACTCGGCGAGGTCCTTGATGCCATCTCGATGTCACAGGGGATCTGAACGGTCATGTGGGCGAGATGACGGTAAAATTTAAGCGTGTTCATGGAGGCTATGGATACGACAGTTGAAATGCGGAAGTAGAAGTAATCCTACATACGTGTGCCTCTGCCGAACTGGCCCTCGTGAACACTTACTTCAAAAAGAAGCCCGGCCACTTGATCACCTACAGGAGTGGGAGGCACGCTACCCAAATCGATTTATATCACTAAGAAACATCATAATTATCGGCAACCTGGCTAACTGCAAAGTCATACCCGGTGAGAGTCTCACTGATCAACACCGTCTTGTCATGGATCTCTGTGTGAAACCCAAACACCCAGTGCGGTGTTGTCGCCAAATCAGATGGTGGATGCTGGATGAAGCCAAGTCCTAGAAGCTTGTCTCGGCTATCGGTGACAAGTTCGCTGGTGTCGAGGACGAGCCAGTCCAGGACCACTAGGATGAGATTTAGGCATCGATCACCGGTGCGGCGAAGGCAGTGCTTGGGATGTCTTAAGATGGATTCAAATATGACAAGGAAACTTGATTTTCCTGTCATATTGATTGCCTTGGACACTAAATTGAAGAAAGCTCTCTTCAAAAAGTTGTAAGCGTTCAACTCTCCTGAAGATCACGACTCGTATAAAGCCCCCAAACGTGCCACAAAAAGAGCAGTAGCCAGAGCCAGACAGGCCCACTTACAGTCATTGTACGATAAGTTGAATACGTCTGAGGGACAGAAGCTTATTTATAAGTTAGCACATTCGAGGGTAAAAGCGGCACAGGATATATCTAAGTGCCGCTGGGCAAAAAGTCCCGATGGTAATCTGCTTTGCAAGGACATCGCGGTGAAGGAGAGGTTCTCTTATTTCTACGAACTGTTGAATAAGCAGTACAAAGAGTTGAGTCCCTATCGAAGTATGGAATGCGATGGGTTCTCGAAGTGTGGGTATCTTAACCAACCTCTATAACCGTATATTTGAGACTGGTGAGATGTTTTACCCCAGGTTTCAGGGGAAGGGATCGGTGCAGGATTGTGGGAGTTATCAAGGTATAAAGGTCATGTCCTACACCATGAAGCTTTACTAGCGGATAGTCGACTCTTGGATTCGACAGAAGTGCACTGTCTCTTGGTGCCCATATAGTTACCACACAGGTCATGGACCCCGTTCCACCGTTTTCTATTCTTATGTAGATTTGCAGAAAGCCTTTGAATGTGTTCCTTCGACATCGATCGTCCAACGACATCGATTACGACGTCAAGTCACGCATTTCAGCGGCTTGGGCCAAGTGTCGTGGTATCATTTGCGACCCCAAAATCCCGCTTAAACTAAAGAGACAGGTTTATGCTGGTTAAACTAAAGGGTCAAGTTTATAAAACCATCATTAGCGCTGTCCTTTTGTACGGTAGTGAGGCGTGACCAGTGCTTGAGCGACAAAAGCAAAAGCTGCGTGTCACGTAGATGAAGATGTTGCGCTGGATGTGTGGAGTGACGCGACAGGATCACGTGAGGAACTCTCGCATCCGAGGCAGCTTACATGAGACAATGCAGATACATTGCAAGAATGTTGCATAAGCTGCTACGGTCACGTCTTGCGAAAACCGGCTAGTTACGTGGAGAACAAATGTTTTGCCATGGCGCCTCCACCAGGTCGTGGTAGATTGGGAAGACCTAAGAAGTGCTGGCTTGACATTGTAGGTGATATTATGTGTGCAGATTTGGTGTAGATTAATAAGACAAAGTTATTTTATCTTGACCGGCACGGCGATGACCGCGAACTGATTTCGTTTACACCGTAAACAAACAAGCGACGACATGTGCTATACTTGCGGTAAGATCACAAGCATTATCTAATTACATAAAGGTATAGTTACGTCTCTGTTCTTTTAATATACGTGAGTTATGCAAGAACAAGACAGCTATGATCACTTGTAAGTTTAGAAATATAGTGCCACCTGTGGGAATAAATACTTTTTTTTTTCCAAGTAGACTAATACATTACGGCGCAAAACAGGTTATTCAATTGTATTTTGAATTTTATCTAATTATACATCCTAATCTTAGCATATTTATTATTTATGCCACAGTCGTAAATGTTACTTATTATAACATAGGTAAGATACAACCTATGTTCTTTTAGAATTATTTTTTGTTGCAGGGCGTAAAATACATATTGATTTCTTAGTGAGTATTTACCCCGTTTGTCGTTTAAAAAGTAAAAACACAGTGTAGTTACATCAAATTGATTTCCCAATATAAAAATAATATTGTTTTATGACCCCTTTTCAATGTTTAGCCATTAGAAAAATGTAGGTCGTAACATCTTTTTTTTTCATCGTAGCGCCATTTTAAAAATAGGGATCGATAGAGCGTTAAAAACTGAGTAAAACTGCATATAAAACTCAATATGGCCAAAATGGCATTTACGCCCTTTGTTGCGGAAACCATCGATATGTTAGCTAGAAGAAAAATGCAAATAAGTCTGAAATGCTATCTGGATTGTTATTGATAAGAGTTTTTACAAGATAAATATAAGTAGTTTTAAATATATTCTGTTTTCATAGTTCCTGGAATTGCAATTATATTGTACTAGCGACCCACCCCGGCTTCGCACGGCTATATTATGCATGTATTATACATATAAACCTTCCTATTGAATCACTCTATCTATTATAAAAAAACTGCATCAAAATCCGTTGCGTAATTTTAAAGATTTAAGCATACAAAGGGATATAGGGACAGAGAAAGCGACTTTGTTTTATTATGTAGTGATAGTCATGAAAACTTTGAAGCTATTTACTAAATATTATATGGGTACATCATTTGAATAAGTTTCCTAATATTTTTTAAAAACCTAGGTACATACCCATCAAACTTAAAAAAATATTTTTATCTTAGAAAACAAGTACCTACCTAACTGATTTATTAATCACTAGCTGAGCCCCGCGGTTTCACCCGCGTAATAATTTTCTTCGAAATTTCCTTAATTTTTTCTTTCATAAGAACCTTCTCCTGACAATAACAAACACAACAAAAAAAGAATTGGCCAAATTGGTCCAGGCGTTGTTGAGTTATGCGCTTACCAACACATTTTGCGATTCATTTTTATATAAAAAGAAGATTACTACAGCAAAATCTAAAGGATTCACTCTATATTATGATAATTTCATATTGTATGGCATTGCAAACTAAGCATGTTCATATAGATTAAAGGAGCCACTTTCCCTTATTTAGTAGGAGAATAATTGTCTTTAGGCAGACTCCTAAAATTAGTACTAAAATAAGCAGGCTTCTATGGTTGCCAATAAGTTAAAATACTTATAATTAAGATACTCGGCGGCGCTCGCACCTCGAGGATAGGTGACAGCCTTGGCGTCAGGTAGCAACCGGCCGTAAAATTTAAGCCAAATCATTTCTCCTTACTCATGAATACAAACACAAAAGATAAGGGCCATAATACTAGGGCGTCCTCCTTCGACATGGTGGACCAGTATGACAAAACTCCTTGAGAAGGAGCAATTACCCGGCCCGACAACCCTTGACAGGATGTCTTGGCGCCGTGAGATAAGGAGAGCCGACCCTACTTAAAGTGGGATGAGGCACGGAAGAAGAAGAAGAATTAAGATACTAGGATTGTATGAATAAAATGCAATATTAGATGTTGAACTTATTTATTATCCCAGCCTAGAACTGGATCATCTGTCCCTTCCTCTTCTTGTCACCTCCGAGCTCGAAATGTTTGCATCTCTTGAGGGCAACCTGGGAACGAACCTTGCAGTCACCACATTCAAGACGGAGTACAATTTTCTTTGTGGTTTTCGCCTGGAATTGATAAATTGGGTTTTAAATTATGAAAGGATTTACCTACAAAGGGAGGGAAGTAGATTTTGGTTCAGCAGTAAAAAGTAAGTGACATAAAATATGAAACATTGTGGAATGTCTTTCCCCACAAAATAAAAAATGTGAATGCAAAGAGCCTCTGCATTCACTTTTGTTTGCAGCAATAGAAATTATTCACAAGGACGTTGCCTAAACTCAGCGACATGTTAAACTAATAATTTATTACATGTACCTAATAGTGGGAAATTATTGTTATTTCAAGATACCGGTAAAAGGTTATCACAACATACCTTCTTTTTGAAGATGGGTTTTGACTGTCCACCGTAGCCCTGTTGTTTACGGTCGTAACGTCTCCTGCCTTGGGCGACGTGCCTTTCCTTAGACTTTTTGTACTGGGACACCTTGTGTACTTTGTGGCATTTACATTTTTTGCAGTAGGTCCTGCGCTGTTTCGGTACGTTCACCTGAAATTTTTAGTTTTAACATAAAATATATGAAGCACTGACGCCATCAATACACGGGTAAACATTTCCACATCAGTTCCGCCAAATTAAAAGCACAATAACAAGGATTTATTCCGATTATTTTAGAAAAAAACACCAACCATTTTTGCGTTTGATTCTCACGATATCAACAAACGTCAAAAAAGAACTTCAACTTTATTTGACAGCTTTTGACGGAACTTTGACATTCGATTTTATAATTGCCAGTCCAAAAATCGAACTATTTTTAGTCGATTATTTCCAAATTATTTCCCAGTACGCTAGCACAACGACCACAATATGCAACACTAACTTGAGAAAAAGAAGAAATTAGAAAAAAAACAGCTGTTTTGTTTTGGCGCTAAATCTGACCCAGATGATCGTATAATTATTAGCAAAAATCTGTTAATATTTTATTAAACTTATTTTAAAGTTCAGACAATGAAGTTTGCAATCCCAGAAATATCGTGGCATAATAGGGACCCTGTTTTAAGTGTAGATTTTCAACCTCGAAGTGATGAAAAAGCCCCACTTCGACTTGCTACTGGAGGAACGGATTCTCATATTTTGGTAGGTTTTCTGACTATATCAAACCATATCCAAGTCGAAATATACTATAAAATGAATAAGCCTAATCTTTTACTTCAATTTTAATGATTTTTCACCCAAATTAGCAAAAAAAAGTAAGATAAAAGTCAAACTTAATTTTATAACCTAACTTTGATTTCTTTCCCAAGATCTGGTATCTATCGACAACAGAGACTGGTGGAGTGAACCTAGAGGTCGCCGCCGACCTAACGCGGCACCAGAAAGCTGTAAATGTCGTCCGATGGTCGCCGAATGGTGAAATGTTGGCGTCTGGAGATGATGAGTCTATTATATTTGTATGGAAGCAGAAAGTGGAGAAAGAGGTCCAGCAGACCAACTTAGAAGGAGAGGAGCAGTATAAAGAATCTTGGGTTATTTACAAGGTCAGTTTAAAAAAAAAAGAAGATGAAGATGCATTTTTCCTTAAAAATATTTTCAGATAGCCCAGTGCAGGCTTAGCACTTTAAAAAATAATAAAATCATTTAAGGTCAGTTTTACTCGATGTCCACGTTATATAATCTAAAACATTAGTGGATAAATTTAAGAACATGGCCTTCAGCACTTCACTTCAAAAATTATATTATGTTTTAATTTCCAAGTAAGACATTTTTACAAAATAGGATTGTCTCTTGCTTTTCCAGTAGTCTTACTAGTAAGTCTATTATGATGATAATTCCCAATAGGTCAACTGGTAAGACAACTTAGTAAAACTACAAGGAATGGTTGCTAATTTTAATTCGTAATAATGTGAATCTCCAGACTCTCCGTGGCCATATGGAAGACGTCCTAGACCTAACCTGGAGCCCTGACTCCCTTCACTTAGCCTCAGGCTCGGTGGACAATAAGCTGGTGCTATGGGATGTGTCTCGAGGACGCTACTCCTGCATGCTGTCTGACCACAAAGGTTTCGTCCAGGGCGTGGCTTGGGACCCCAAGAGACAATATATTGCTACTGCTAGCAGTGATCGGTAAGGACAAGTAACTCTATTTAAGGTATTTATGCAGGAAGTCTATTGTCATCTTTATTTTAAATTTGCAGGACACGAGGTTTCAATACTGTTTTAATTTCACCCAGCACACATTGTTCAGTCTCTTGAACATTATGCTTATAACAGCAATGTTGAAATTTCAAGCTGCAAAATATAAAAACGGAAAACATATGTAACCAGGGTATTTTGTAGGAGTAAAAAACTCTCAACAGCTACCCTAGGGCTAGAGAATCTGTTAAAAGTCAATCTGTCTGAATCTCAATCAATCAATTTAAAATCATAATTAAACGAATTTTTTAAATATTGGAACTCAGACTTCCAATGTAATCCTATCCTACTAATATTTATATATGTGAATGTCTGTGTGTGTATTTGTTGCTTGTTCATGTCCATAGGGTGAAACCACAGGGCTCAACTAGTAATACACACTCAGTCCAGTTGCACGTCTTTTAAACCATAATGAATTCTAGAGTAATTTGTTCCAGAACATTCCGTGCATTTGACGTGAACACCAAGAAGGTGGTAGCTCGCAGCAGCAAGGCCGTGCTACCCTTCCCACAGGGTCATGCTCTACATGAAGTCAAGGTAAACTAATTATAAAGTTACACAATATACAAGCCCTGGTTTAAAAAATCATCACTGTAAGAGAAAAGTTTAAACAGCTATAGCAGTGATGTTTATCCAGGGATTGAAACCCAAAGGAAAATAGGACCGGAACACCTGAGTACATACAAACCCATTGTTTTCAGTTATCTTCTACTGTAACTCTTATTTTTAAGTGATCAATAAGGGTTTTCATGCGAAATACCAATATTAAAGGATGTGGGCGTGGGGGGTGTAATATAAGGCATAATAACAGATAATACAATATCACCTGAAATAACGTTCACATGATATAATTTTCTGGTCAGGTCATGTATGATACTGGTTAATATAGGTTTGAATTTCGCTATCACACCAAATTAAACTCAGAGCCGCTAGCATTATAAAGGTCATAGCACATATATCAACTTGGAAACGGATCGTCACCGTATCGCCTCGCCGTCAACCTAACGTAAGCGCGTTGCCAACCGATCGGCAGCTCCGAATCAACTCGGCTACGGCTAGGCGGGGTGCCACCGCGCGGTTAGTCAGTATCGAATCAAAGAAACGCAAGCTAGGGTACGGAGAGTCGTAAGATAGCTTACTTACGGCAAGTCGACCACGCACCGTACCGCGGTTCGTGAGCTTGTCCCCAGGCGAGGCAATTACGTTACGATTCCGATTAGTGTGCGTTGCAGTAGGGAGTTTCATACAAAGAATACTGAACTCCTCGAGTTGATACGTTTATGTTCCCTTTACTGAGCTGATATGTGTTAAAGCGGTAAAGACATGAACCGGTAAAATTTCTTTCTTTTATGCTGTTTCAATCCCATATTCTTTATCTCCCCCAGGTCCGACTGTACCACGACGACACACTACAGACGTTTTATCGACGCCTGCAGTGGAGCCCCGACGGCCTCCTGCTGGCAGTCCCCGCCGGGAGGGCGGAGCCCGAACAGGGCAAGCTGGAAGGAAAGCCCATAAACGTCGTGTATATTTATACCAGATATTCACTTAAAGTGTAAGTTGGGTTTAAATGATTATCAAATTTACGAATGGTCAGAGCAATTCCGACGCGGTCTATACAAACTGTGCCCCGCGATTAAACCACTATTTTCATAGAAATAGAACTATCTAACAATAGTATTATGTAAACCAATAGGTTCCAGTTGCTTTTGATTGTAATATGCCGTGTAATATGTAACAAACAGTTATAGAGACATACATTTTCAACACTATGAATTAGTGTTCAACTGCTAGAATCGATTTATTCTTCTTAAATATATTCCAAGTACATTGTTCTTTCTTCCTTTATTATGAGCTTTTTATTTGTAGAAAATACATTTTAATTTATATCTTCAATGTTGTAATGTCGTAATTCCAGCCCGATGTGCGTCCTGCCGTGCGGCGAGCCGGCCCTAGCCGTGCGATGGTCGGGCGCGGCGCTCCGCCCCCGACGCGACGCTCCGCCCCCTCCGAGCGCGGCGCTCCCGCGACACGTACTGGCGGTCGCCACGCGACGCTCAGTACTTATATACGACACGCATCAGAAGACGCCTATAGCACTTATTTCAAATATACATTATACCAGGTAATATGTCAAAGATAAAAAACGCTCATTGAGTTGAAAAACCGGCCAAGTGCGAGTCGGACTCGCCCACCAAGGGTTCCGTATCATGTTGTATGGACGCCCCACTTAATTTTTTTAAGTGGGGCGTCCATACTTCATACTTTTTTTTTCTTTTTTAGTATATGTTATTATAGCGGAATCAGAAATACATAATCTGTGAAAATTTCAACTTTCTAGCTATCACGGTTCATGATATTATACAGCCCGGTGATAGACAACAGCAAAGTAGTAGTAGGGAACCCTAAAACAACTTAGTACAAACAACACAGGATTCGATTCCCGTCTCAGACAAGTATTTATGCTTAGATATTTGTCTGTCGTCTGGTTGTTTCTATGTATTATAAGCCTAATGTGTTATAAGTATATATTATATTTACAAAAGAAAAGTATTTATGTAGTATATCCGTTGTCTAGCACCCATAACTCAAGTCTAGTTACTTAGTATGGGGCTGGCTGGCGATGTGTGGAATGTCATTTTAATGAACTGTTTAAACTACACAGGTTGACTGACCTGACATGGAGCGACGATGGGTTGACACTAGTAGCGAGCAGCACTGATGGCTTCTGTTCTGTGATCACATTCGGTGAGGACGAGCTCGGAGAAAGGATACCTGTTGATACTACATCTGCAGGTGAATATAGAGTTACTCGTATATGGGGATTTTACACAGTTCGAGCTAAATTAATTTACAAAAATCTAATATATTTATTGTTTTATATACAGGGTTATTGGAAATTAATTGACACGGCGTTAAGGGCTTCTTCTGTGCACTTTAACAAACAACTTTTGTTCTACGACTTTTGTCGAAACTTAATACATATCCCAAAAAAAATATTTAAGTGTTTCTCGTACTGTCTGGTAATTTTCTATGTCTATGCGGCAAGTGCGCGCGCGCGATCAGCACCATACCTACTATGATTGATTCTGTGACGTAGACGTAGAGTTGAGTATTATTTGAACTGTTGGATTAAATTTTTTATTTTTGTATGGAATATTTTTATAATGAATTTCCAAAAGTCGTAGAACAAAAGTTGATCGTTAAGGTGCACAGAAGAAGCCCTTAACGCCGTGTCAATTAATTTCCAATAACCCTGTATATACTATAGCATCCCGGCCAACGTTGTTTAGCCATTTACAAAAAACAGGTCTGATTTGTGAATCTAAACCATCCAGGGCGCCACCCAAACGCATACAAATAAATCATTCCAATCGATCCAGCCGTTCAAGAGGAGTTCAGTGACATACACACGTACAGTAGAAATATATATAAAGATTATATATAGGTACTAACATCATACAAATATAAAATACATTCTAGACAAATAAAGTATTCTGATTCACAAAACTCCCTGTCGCAAAAAAGAACATTTGAGATATTCTGAGAATGGGACATTTTGCTACCTTTACACATTTTGCGTATATAGGGATAGCTATCTAAATACCGAGTTTTATGGATTTCAAGCAGTATCAAACACATTAGTATAAGATTGATTTGATATTCGTTTCCAATTATCTTCACACTAATGTCATCAATTTTCAGAGCCAATGGACACCCAAACACCAGAACCAATGGACATCAAAGAGAAACAGAAACCAGAAATCAATAAACTCACACCCCGTAGCAAAAACGACAAAGAAAAACCGGAAATCAACAAATTAACACCTCGTAGTAAAAACGACAAAGAAAAAGAGAAATCAGACGTCAACAAAGTCACACCACGAAATAAAATAGATTCGTTCATAAAATTCAAGGCGCCGTCACAGAAGCCAGGACCAAAGACTCCGGTCAAGATGGATGTCTTAGAGGAAGTAGCGATGCCGTCGTGGTCGGATAATAGTAACAATGATATCATTCGACCAAAGGTAAATATTAAAAAAATTAGGACATTGTACTCAGCGCCATCTAGCCTCAAGGCTTGTGTTATGTTAACCAGACAATGGACAGACAGAATACTTTTCTTTTGTAAATACATACAGAAGCACCACCCAGAAAAGAAACACAAACACACACAAAAAAATACACAAAAATAACACAAAAATACACATAAAAACACAAAAAACATACACATACAAAAAAAATTGTTTGTGGCAGCAATCGAACACGCAACCATTTGCATCGCAGGCGGGGCGGGTAATCGCCCACCGCGCTAAAGAGCTCGTCACTGGTACAGATCACTCCAATCTGACACTTCGCGCTTTAGTTCCTTTTATTTCTTAACTGTATGTAAGTATCCATTGTATAGAATCATCATACTTAAATAAAGTTTTATTTTTATTCCAGGACACTGAGATGGAGGTGGACAAGTCAGAAAACTCAGAAATCATGATCATAGAGGACAGTGAGGATATCAAACTAGTCTACGATGAGACTCAAGGCACGAACTCGCCAGAAGAATCACGAAAATCGCCAGAAAAATCACAAAAATCACCAGATGAATCGCGAAAATCACCAGAAAAAGGGTCAAATTCTCCCGTAACTGAGTCATCTACAAGTGAGAATACGTTCCTGAAACAAGCTAAAGTGACAGATGTAACACAAGTCGCGCCAGTGGCTGCGCCCGCGCCGGTCGTCCCGAGCCCAAAGGCTCCGAGACGAGTCAACTTCGTCACCTTGTCCAGTCCTAAAAATAAGAAGAAAAAATGAATCTTTATACTAAAAGTCTGTTTTTATGTGGCAGAAAAATCTGTAACTGAAAGCCATATTAGAAAGACCTTTGTCAGGATTATAACATATTTATTAATAGCTAGTTGTCCCGGCAAACGTTGTTTTGCTATATAAAAACAAAAAAAATGGATGTTCAATTCTCCTAACGAATATACACGAATAATTTCATTCAAATCGGTTCAGCCATTTAGGTGTAGCTTAGCAACTACCACCGCGACACGATTTACATCAATATTTATACGATACTAACGTCACTCAATTGTTTTGCCTTCCTCGGAACCTCTCCACTAAGACTTGAACTATATGGTATGGTATTAAAGTTCAAATTGACTTTTAAGTATTATTATGAATCGTTTGTATGAGAGTATGTACAGAAAAGTGTTGTTTTTAGACTTTATCGGGCATTCTTTATCTCCTCGTACTTAAGGAATATTCTAAAAATTTATTAGCATAATCGGTTCAGCTGTTCTCGAAATTTGCGCTTAGCAACACGTTCAGCGATTCATTTTTTATTATAGACTAGCGACCCGCTCCGGCTTCGCACGGCTATATTATGCATGTATTATACATATAAACCTTCCTCTTGAATCACTCTATCTATTTAAAAAACCGCATCAAAATCCATTGCGTAGTTTTAAAGATCTAAGCATACATAGGGTCAGACAGCGGAAAGTGACTTTGTTTTGTACTATGTAATGATTATATGAATAAGTATTATAGGACATTTAAGAGGAAAGGGTACCAGGGGCTTTCTCCATACAAACTATTACAAACGTAGTCGACTGTTTCCTCCCTGGATAATGACACTAGAGTCTAGAGCAAATATTTTTGGTGCATGAAAATAACTGCCATGACCATGCCCCCCTATTTTATGTTTTTTTTTAAGTTTTTTAAATTTGAATTTCTATGATAATTAGAAAATGAAACAAAAAAACAAAACATAGGGCATAGTCATGGCAGTTATAGCTAGTGTCATTATCCAAGGAGGAAACAGTCGACTACGTTTGTATGGAGAGAGCGCAGGTACCCTTTCACCTTAACACAGCGCCGTCGAGCCCCAAGCTAAGCAACTAGGCTTGTGTTATGGTGGCCAGACTACGGATAGAAACACCCAGACAAGAACAATTATCTTTAAATAAATATTATTTTAAAGCAGGAATCGAACAAGCAACCTTCTGCGTCGCTGGCGGGTGTTCGCCCCCACCACGCCGGCGCCGCGCCCCGCATAGGTTGACAAATATATTACGATATTTTTAAGATAACACAATAAATAATTATATAAAAACTTGTGTCCTTTACGGCGTTATCTATCCATTTTTGCTAGTGATTCTTCTGACCCATTATTTAAAAACGCGTTCAAAAATATCACGATTGAATGAGTGAAATGAAATGCAATTATTTAATGTAAACATTTATAATAACTATTTACAATTCAATGCTTTTTATTATCACATTTCAAATAAAGATGAGTAAAATATAACAAAATACAAATACGTATTCCAAAGAAAAGGTACTTACCTACATTCAGAATTAAATTATTCTGAAATTATTTTGACTATTTCTTGTTCAATTAACAACAAATTAAATGTACATTAGTACAATCCAGTCAATTTACTTATATGATTGAGTTAGCGCCATTTTATAAATTCAGTCAAGTTAGTGGCTTTCAAAATGGCGCTTGGGCGTTCGTTCATATTGTTAAACTTATTGCAGTGTATACTTAATACAGTACATTGATAAATAACAACTTAAGAGAAAAACAAATTACCAACAGATTGTTACTAAAGTGTAAAAAAACTTCACTGCTGGTTTCGAACTCGCATTCCTTGTAAACAATTGAAGACTTGTAAAATCGGTTCAAGTAGTTTCAATACTGATTAATCTGCTGAATTAATGTGATAACTTATAATTTAGATTCCAAAACATTTCAGTCATATAAACTAATAGTCATACGTGAGTATGTTTTAATTTACATAAAATAATAATTGGCTTTGAATAGATTTTTTTACAAATATACTTATTTTTTTTGCCTTATAGAGTCAAAGATTATTTGCAATTTCAACATAGACTAGGAGTGAGCAGTCCAACTAAACTAGGGAATGCAAAACGATTTCACCGAAAAATCGTTTTAGAAAAAACCGGGTTATGTTTCCGGTTTCCAAATGTTGATACCATATTATTATAATATCTATCAAAACGATATTTGCGTGTCAGCCCCTCAGATTTGAATGAAATTCAAAATGGAAATAGCGTTTCCTTTGATATAACACTTATGATACCTTTTAACCCAAACCAAATAAAAAAACTCATTTGTAAACCAGTTTTAGTGAAAACCAATTTTTTTAAAACGAAAACCATCTTGGCATTCCCTGAACCAAACAAAAACAAGAATACTTACAAAATGATTAATTTATTGCTCTCTATACAAGATTTATGTTTCTAATCAATAACTACACTTTAGTAAGAGGAAGCTAGCTAACACCCTACTATTAATCCCTTAGCTCACTCAAATTAAGAACCCCAGATCCTAAATGCAAAATTCCATGTTTTAAGAACCAGTTTTTTGCATTATTCATTGTCAAGAGTCCTAAATAACATGTTTCACTATTATTAAAATTGTAAAAAAAATTGTAATGATCCAAATCAGGTTTTTACGGAAAGAAAAATGGTAAAGTTACATGCACAATTTTGAAATTCGGGCAAACAAAGATGCTGGACAGTACTGTCATGTCAGCTTGATAAAAAAAATCAAAATTATTTATCTAAGCAAGTGAAACCGTAAGGCGGTGTTATTATTTAAGTTTGGGATTGGGATAAAAAGAAGCAGAAGTGTTATTCCAAAACACCAGCTATCATACTGCTTAGTACTTTTCGTGTAGGAGTAACAAATATTATGGTAGTACATACACACAAATTTTCATTTTTATTATTAGTAGGAAGGATTTTCCAGTCTAGATGTAGCTTACAAAATAATGATAGGTACCTACCTACCTACACGCGAAATATGATCTGAATATGCATAGTCCAATTAAATCAAACTGTAAAAGATTTACATAAGTAGATGTTCTACAATTCTAAGCAGCACCTAAAGTTTATAATGGACTGATGTTATTCATTCATGAATAGTTCACAAAGTTTTAGACAAAGTGTTTTTGCACATTTCATGTCACACTCCAAAAGATAATGGCTTTCTTGATGCAGGTGAAATCATAACACTAATGGGAATATTACACTTGTTCACTATTCAGTAGTCAAATCACTCTAAGTCCTTAATATGTCACTGTTTTATAATGTCCCTGGTAAGGTCGAGTCAGAGCAGTTGAGGGCCCCCCGACAGCCTCGAGGGGAGGCCTACCTGTAGAGCCGCGAGAAGTCCTTGAGCAGCTTCGTCATATCCTTCACCTTTTCTATCCTGAAAACGAGAAGAAAGTGATCAACAAGCAATAGAACGGGGCATTTAAGTATAAAGTTAAAAAAGGGGTTAGTGACGGCGGTTGCGCGCTCACCTCATGGCGTTCTGGTGGAAGTCGAACTTCTGCATGTCGGTGGCGGCGGCGGCGCGGTCCTCGCTCGAGGGAAGCGTTCTTACGGCGGCCGCCACCCAGTCCTCGCGGCATTCTCGCTGGTACCCTACGAACTCTACGAGCACCTCCGCGACGTCGGCCAGCATGTAGCCGTGCAGGTGTAGCGCCGCAGCCGACACCAGCGCCGTCGTCAACGCCGGCCCGTGCCGCGCCATCGCCGCCTGCGCCGCATCCGTCCGGTCGCCGCGCTGCGACCGCGCCAGTCGCGCCAACTCGTACAGGAACTTCATGACGGACGCGTTTGCGTCGCGATGGTCTAACGCAGCCGCCTCGCACGCCAGCGACGCGACGTCGGCTAGCGCTGGCGAAGCGAGGAACGCGCGCCCCACGCGCTGCAGGTACCGGATTGCGAGCCGGTACAGGTCGTCCACCGTGTCCGGGTGGGCGAGGCACCCCTCGGCGCGCAGCAGGCGAAGAGCGCGCGGCGCCAGCGCCTCCAGCAGCCGCAACAGCTCGCCGCGCCCCGTCTCCGTGCCGGCGAGCTCATCGGCCGCGACCGACGCCACGTACAGCACGCACGAGTGCTCGCGCGCCTCGTATAGCGAGGCGAGTGCCGCACTCAGGGCAGGCAGGAGCGGCGCGCCCGCGGGCCCGACGCAGCGCAGGCAGAACCGCACGCACCGGCACAACCGCTCGACGACGCGTCCGTCGCCCGCCCACCGCTCCATCGCGGCTCGCAGCACCGGCCACGCGTCTTCGAGCGCAGGTAGCGCGGGGTGCGGCGAGCCGGACGCCGGCGGCTCGATCTCCACGTCGCGGAATAGCGCCGCGAGTCGGTCGAGCCAAGCAGAGGCGGCGGGCGGCGGCGGTGGCGGCGTGCGCAGCAGCTCGCGGAGACCATCGAGCTGCGGCGCGGCCGCATGCCGCAACGCCGGTGCCAGCTCGGACGGCGGTAGCGCCCCGATGGCGGAGGCGACAGCGCGCATGAGCGTCGCCGAAGCGGGCGGCGGTAGTTCGGCCGCGGCGGCGGCGGCCGCGAGGAGTGGCGCTACGTGCTGCGCAGCGGCGACACGGCTGGAGGCGCAGACGGCGCGCAACGCGGCCGCCGCGGGTGCTGCGAGGCGCGGCTCGGCAAGCGCGCGCACGAGGTGGCGTAGCGCGGGTTCGAGGGCGGGGGGGTGTCGCTCGACCCACTCGCACAGCTCGCCTAGCAGCAAGATGCAGGTGTGACGTACGCCGAGGTGCGCTGTCTCTGGCATAGACAGGATCGCCTCCACCACCTTCGGCACGTACTCGTACTCCTCCCTGTCGATAACGCGAGTTTGAGATG
This sequence comes from Idaea aversata, assembly GCA_907269075.1. Taxonomy (NCBI): domain Eukaryota; kingdom Metazoa; phylum Arthropoda; class Insecta; order Lepidoptera; family Geometridae; genus Idaea; species Idaea aversata. The sequence continues at coordinate 694,509 of OU026088.1, forward strand.
TGTTCCTATTGTGATGAAGTGAACGAACAGGACTGTGGCCTCATGCCGGGAGACTCACGGTACGAGATTTTTGGCGACGGCCTGCATCACGAAGAGCGCAGCCTCGGTCTGTTCCCAGCTAGCGTCGGGCGTGAGCGTCGCAAACATCTGGCGGAATACTGAACTCGACCCTACTATGAACACCACATCCTTGATTAAATTCTGCACCTTGTATCTGAATTCCTGAAAACATATTTAAAACTCAACAAACAATAATGACAATATTTATTTAATAATGACCAAGATTCAATACTTGTAATAAATATGTATTAAACATGTAATTAAAATCTGTAGATAACAATAAGAACGACATAACTGTACTCACGTAAAAGTCATCACCTTCTTCAGGCAGCTGTGACAGGTCAGGCTCGCACTGGCAATGTCGAGCAAGGGCTCCGATCAGACGCTCTATATAAGGCTTGAATGTATCCGTCAGTGGAGGATAGTCCCTATGATAAACCTCTTCGGACAGTCTGTACCATAGGTTGAATGTTATTTCTGCTACCTTAAATAATACAACAAAGAGTTAAAAGAAAGTAGAAAATTATATAGTTATACATTTATCATGTCACTTTTTGATTGTTATTTCCAATAAGTTAACACACCTCATAATCATGATGTCCCACACAGACGAGCACCAACTCCAAGCTCCTTATAGAGAAGTGTGTGGTGCCAGTAGACGAACAGGTTATGATCTTGAACAGGAAGGTCTCAGCTAGCTCGGTGAACACACGTGCATAGTTAGCAGCCTTCTCCTCTTCCTCATGGGCAACTGCCATGTGGTAACTCTCCTCACAACCTAGTATACTCTCAAACAATAGCCGTTCAATGTCCTCTGTGTTATTATTGTCCTCGAAACAATGTAACAATGCACAGATGCAATCTGATGCTGCATCATGCAAAGTATTGATAGAATTGTGATCCCTAAGCACTTGCAAGCAGAATCCAATCACTGCATTTTGAGGTATCTCTTGAATAACTACAGCCCTGACCTGGATCCAAGAAGTCATACATCTCACTATTTTCAAAGCGATATGAGTGTTCTGTATATTTGTTATTGTCTCTTTTAGGAACACAGTGATGATACTGGCATTGGCTCGTAAGTCCGCTTTAATCTCTGCTCTTCGATTCCCACCAAGCTTCAAACTGGTTGAGTCCACTTCTTGAGGTAACACCGTGAGTATTTCAAGGAGAGCAAAGTCGTTTTTGTTGGCAAAAAGTTTGATGAGGTCAGTAGTACAGTCGCGCCACGCGGGCAACTGCAGCGCCAGGTCAGCTAGCGCCAGTGCTAGCTGCGTGAGGATTGGTGAAGCTGCGTCGGGCGCCGTACGCTCGAGGTGCGCCACCAGCGAGTCCCGCAGTGACAGGTACGCCTCCGCAGGCAGCTCCGACAGACTGTGCTGCACCTTCGATCTCATCGTTTGCGCCGCAAAATAACACGAATGAATATCTTTCTTTTGCTGAAGCAGTTCGTCTGCTATTTTCCAAGCGTGAATCTGTAAAATTAGTCGTGCCATTTATCGTTTTTTTTCTGTTAAACGTAGCGTTAACTCTAAGTCTTTACCGAAAACGAGAAATACTTACAGATTTCTGAATTTCTCCGAGCCATATCGAAGCCTTTTCCTTTTCACCTGTGTTGGGGTTATTATTGTACAACGCGTTGATAGCTTGATAAACAGTGTCCATTGAAGGGATATCCATTGTGTTAGTGAATTTATTTTACTGAGTAGAATATTAATAAATCACTTTTAAAACACTAAATTAAACAATAACATTATATTTCGAGAGAAATGACCTAAAAACAGGAAAAGCCAGCAAGCTGAACGTTCGTTTTTCGCGACGATCACCCATAGACAAATTGGCATTTAGGGATACCATACTGGTTTTTTTTAAAATCAATTAATTTATGTAATTTGAAGAAAGCTCGGAAGAGATCCAATACAATCAGTTTATTTACTCATAAAAAAATCAATTTCGACCATTGAAAAAATTCATAAGCAACCCTATACTTGTTTGTGTGTACGAATAATTTTAAAGAAACCGTCATGACCTGACTGTAATTTATGTAAAAAAACAGTAACTTTACTTATAATTGTAACATCGAACACGAGGTTATTTTTTTTTTTCGTACAACTCGTGTATATGGCCAGTGTCAAATCATTCGAGATGCCGCAAAGTACAACTATCACACTACTATTACCTATGCAATTTCTTTCTACATCCATGTTCTATGCTCTTTTTGTTTTGCAATGAGGTTTTTACATTTTATAATATACTAGCAGCGCTCCACGGTTTCACCCGCGTAACTCCCGATCCCGTGGGATTATCGAAATATAAAATAGCCTATAGCCTTCCTCGACAAATAGACTTATAAACTCATTCCTTATTTTATCCATCCTTGTTACTCTACACATCCATCTCAACATTCTTATCTCCGCTGCAAGCAATCTTCTCTCATCCTTCTTCTTCACGGCCCAGCATTCCGATCCATACATGTCGACAGGTCATAAATCACGTAAAATTATCGTCCGTAAACCTTAACCGTAAACCTTCCGTAAACTAAAGGCCGTAAACCATAAAATTTGAGTTCGTACCTATAAACCGACTATAAACAATTTTTCACACCTGCAGCACTTTAATCACGGTTTAAAGCCCTATTAACCTCAACTTAAAGCAAGACTTTATTCCCAAGAGAGATAATGTTATATGAAACTCCCAAGGGAATAAAGTGATTTGAATTTGGAACGTTGAAATTCGTGTGAAAACTCTTGGTTTTAATTTTGAAGATCTCAGCAAATAGGTTTTATTTATAATAAGTCATTTGATTGGTCTACAACAATCTACTGTAGGCCACGATAAGGCCACGATTAATGTTTTTTTATTTTAATTGTTACGTTAGGTCTAAGCAAATAGGTTTTGCCTGTAATACCTACCAAATTACCATCATGCTACCATCTCATTGCAATTGCCCCATTTTTTTTTAACTGGATTTTTTTCAAGTAGGGAGCCACCACAAGAACTAAAAAAAAATTGGACTGACGGTATGAAAAGTAGAGTATGCACCTCGCCAAAGAGTATTATAATAGTATGCACCTCGCTTCACTTAGGACTCTACATAACGCCCTCGCTTGGCTCAGGAGTTAACTTTAAACCCGAGAGTCCCTCGTTACACTCGGGGTTCAATATGCCACCCACAACATAAGACATTGCTTTATGCCCTTGATGCATAATCTACTATTTTTATTTCATGTTTCATGCCTAGATGTTCAGCTCAGCGACTTTTTTTTTTTTTCTTTAGTTATGGCTTCGCACGGTTTGTGCATATAGCCAGTATCAAGTAATATTTTGCATCAAGTTATGGCCCGATTTACAGAAATCGGGCTCAAAGTGTTTCAAGATGGTCAAGTCGTCAAGTCACAGTTTGTCCAGTCAGGGGTCATAGTAAAGCGGTGGCTACTTTACTATAACCTTGTAGGAGATTTTGGAGGCAACGAGAAAAGTCCATGTTTGACACTGATTTTTACTTTCACTACACTTGTGCACTTTCACAGAACTAAATTAGATAACTTTCCACCGGAATTATACAATTTAACTCGGTTTACAACTAAGTTTCGTGTAAATAAAACTGCAGCACGACATGTTGTTGGCTCGTTCCCGCCAAAACTCCGCTCAGCGACTTAGTACGTCAATTTAAATCTACTAATAAATACGTCAATGTCAGTGGGAAATTGACATTGACATGGCTTTTATCATGTTTTGTAATCTCAACTCAAATCAATCGATACATCAGAGATAAAATATTCATAGATCCAATGTTTTACTACACTAGGCCTGTTGTTCGTGGTATTACTGCATTCACCAAGCAGACCGGCACACGAACGCTTCACATTTCCAGCGTAAATATGGCTCCAATCAAGGTAAGAGTCGTGAAGGAAACTTCTATAATTACTAAGTGTTTTAATTATATAACTGCCGGCTGTAATATTCCTTCGCGTTCTAGGTCGGTGATAAAATCCCGAAGAGTGATTTGTTCGAAGATTCGCCGGCGAATAAAGTGAACATTAGCGATTTAACGGCGGGTAAGAAAGTTGTGTTGTTTGCGGTGCCTGGAGCATTTACCCCGGGCTGCTCGAAGACCCACCTGCCCGGCTACGTCGAGAATGCCGACAAGATGAAGGCTGAGGGCGTCTCGGAGATCGTGTGTGTCTCTGTGAACGATCCCTATGTGATGGCCGCTTGGGGTGCTCAACATAATACCAAAGGAAAGGTACTCAGATAACATACCTTTTAATTATTTGGAAATTAATGTATTAAGTATATCCCTCATGAAATTATGACCTGCCTGGTATATTTGTAGAATTAAACCATATTATTTTAGATATAAATCAATCATCCAATAGAAGCGTCAATACAACATATTCTGTCTTAGACATAATCAGACCATTTATGTTTAAAATAGTAGTCCAAACTCAATAAACAAATCAACTTCAAGGTCAATAAATTGCTTAGATACATCCTCCAAACATTACACATTCACAGCAACCCTTTTGTCATAAAATACCCTCATTGAAACGCATTGGTAAAGTAAAGTAGGTACATAAAACTTGTCTTTCCCATCTCTTCACATGACTGACTCACATCAAAATGTACTTAATCATAACAAACATGAGCCTGAAGGTCACATAAAAGACATATTTTTACTAAAAGCATGATATTCATGTTTATTTAAAGGATAAACAACTTAGTTGATACTTATTTAATTATATATTTAGGTATGTTTAATAAGTAAGTACCTACCTACAGTCGCCAACATAAGTGGAAGCAAAGTCAAAACTCTTTTGAAATTATACAATTGACATGAAATCACATCAAAATGTTTTAAAACTAAGTCAGGAAGTGTGCTCTCGTAATGCGTCCATCAATAAGAAGGCACTAGAAACTCATGGGGATTTCTTATCTTAAGAGTTGTAAATTGCTATTAAGTATTAGAATGTTTACAATGGGACTGTCCTGTTTGAGTAGAGTTAATAACTAAAATAATATATCTAACAACAATAATAGGTATAAGCATACAACTGGTTAAAAATATCTTTTTTGTTTGCTGTAATATTTTATGTTGATAAAAACTGTTGCCGCGCGTCGTTACTGAGTTGTTTTTGAATCGATAGTCATTTGACCTTCATTTCAATGTTTAATTATTCAGGTCTTAATGCCTTGATGTATACTTAACATGCTAACAGGTAAAAGTTAAATAAAAACAGGGGGGACCATCGAGTACATACCCAGTAGAGGCTTAATGCAGGCTGTATAATTCCGAATATGATCATTGGTTTTCAGCTGGTGTGCTAGTGTTGTATTTATACAACATTTATGCAATCAAATGAAGTATTTCGAATTATTTTATTTAAATAGCCAGTAAGATAGAAAATAAAAAATAACTTTTTTACATGATAGGTCAGCTTTTGACCACTATCACACCTGCCTGATAGTAGGTGACGATGCTGCCTAAGGCTTAAGATGTAGCACGCATTCTTAGAAGATTCCTACTACCAAATGATAATTTTTTGGTAGTTAATCGGAATTGCTGGTCGCACAGTCGGAACGCAGAGTTCGCCGCATTAATTTGGCGAGTTTTTGTTGTATAAACTACATAATCCTTTACTGGATATGTGCTTGATGTAAGTACATGAACAAAAACATACCTTCAAGGCAAGCATTGTGCATTGTATGAACTCTAGAGCAAGGCTCACCATAGTAAAGTAAATAAATTACAAGATATTCTACACAGCGCCATCTAGCCCTGAGCTAAGCAACTAGGCTTGTGTTACATATTAAACTTTTACATGTTAGTGTTACATGTTGGACTTGTCTAGTTACATACATAAAGTCCATATTAATATGTCTTATTGTTTGTTGTTCCCAAATGGTGAATAGATTTCAATGCATTATTTTTTTAAATCTGATAGCTGGGTTTAAGGTCAAATTATATCTTTATTGTTTACAACCAGCTAGTTCTGTGGAATTTTTTAATGTGAAATATTCATTAAACTATTCAAAAGAGTAGGGAGTAGCATCATAAATGCGGCATTACGTTTAAAAATAGTGATGACATAGGATGCAGCTAATCCAACCTAATTGTTGTAAAGAAGTTAGTTTAACTACATCAGTTAGAATTAAGACGACTTAACGTTTCACGACCTCCACTGAGGCTGTGTGCTACAAAGGTACCCTACATTTCTCTCAAATCTAACGGATGATGTAGTTAATCTAACCTTTTTACAACCTGTCCTTAGCAATACCAAAGATGAAATAAATATTTTGTCAATGGTAATACATAAAGATGTTACTTCCTCATAAATTACTCCTTATTCACAGATCCGTATGCTAGCAGATCCGACCGGCGCATTCATCAAATCCCTCGACCTGGGCACTAATCTGCCACCCCTGGGTGGGTTCCGCTCGAAACGGTTCTCAATGGTCATCAACGACGGAACAGTTGAGACACTGAACGTGGAACCCGATTCCGGCACAGGACTCTCCTGCTCCCTTGCAGACAAACTTAAAGTCAAGAAGTAGACCATGTTCATTACTTAAACACATGTGAGCGCAGTTTGTTTCAGAAAAGAACGCCCGTAGCATTTGACTGTTTCTTATTGAGTTTTTTATTTTAATTCTTATGTTATTTTTTGTGTTTTTGTTAGATCGGCAAATGTTTTCGTTTGTCGGTCGTGCTATTTATTAGTTTGATATGGCATTTAGTGAGCATTTTTATAAAGCGCTGTTAAAAACAGATTCAGGATGGTGCGCCAAAGCGTCTTAGCGGGTTTTAATTTGTGAAATGACTATAGCTAGCAGTTAGCGACACGTAAACTAGTATAATAAGGTCCTTGTAACTCAATAATCATGTGATCAATACACCTGCTACACAGAACATAGACTGTTGAAGCACCCTTTGTGATATAAATCAATTATACAGATTTATTGTTTTAATTGATTTTATGTTTTTTTTTGTAGGTACTCCTCAGATTAAATAAATAAATATTGCAGGACATTCCACACATCCCCATCTAGCCCCAAGATACGTAAGAAGACTTGTGTTATGGGTGCTAGACAACGGATATACTACTTAAGTATATACTTTTCTTTTGTAAATATTATTAAATATATATGTATAATACATAGAAACAACCAGACCACAGACAAATACCTAAGCATAAATACTTGTCTGAGGCGGGAATCGAACCCGCAACCCTGTGTTTAGCAGTCCGGCATGGTGACCATTGTGCCAACTGGCACGATTCTAGATTCTGTAATAATAAGTTTATGAAACATTCTAGTTCTAAAACCATTATTCTGGCCCAAATCTCTTGACCTTAAATTATGGTGGCTTTATGTACGGTTGGAGTAAGTATTGCAGACCCACCACAGAGTTCTAAAATTACTGTCTTTATGTGTGTCTTTATTCTAATAATATTTATCTAATAAAATCAAGGTTTTCAACCTAAACTATAAATGCCCTGCAGTGGTCTACCATTGTATTATAATACATGCTGCTGAAGAAGAAGAGAACCAGAATCTTGCTTGAGTTGAAAACATTCTAATAATATCAGTTTTGGACCTCTACAGTGAGTCTACAATTCTGACTCCGACCGTACCATAGAGCACGCCACCTATCGACCGATTCTAAAGAGAACCTGAGTGGTGGTCATACACCAAAAAAACCTGTGTCTGTCATCCTTGCAATATCTAAATCACAATTTAAAAGAACAGTAGGTAATCTAAAACGGTTCAGCCGTTTTGAAGATAATGGAAACATAATAATATGAGTGCACCAGCAAACAAACCACCCTATCACCCTAAATGCCTAAGTATCATGGCCTATAACATATTACTGTCACATGAGTAGGAATCTACTGTCCTATATTAGTAGTCATCTATGATACATGCCCTCCATTCCGTCGTCGCTTCGCGTCGCGTGTAAAAAAGGGCATGTTTGCAGTATTATAATTCCCGCCAAAACTCAATCTACCTGTTAGTAGAATGCACTTTGCCTTTACAAAAAAAAAACTAATCTCCTCCTTGTCATTGTCTCTGTCAGTTATACATCACTGTCAACGTCACTCATTGATCTCACGGCTCACCGTTTGTCAAAACAAGAAAAATCTTTTCGGCCGTCCTCAAAATATTTCTAATAAATACGATTCATAAATTAAAACGTTCAATAATGACCAAAAGATATAACTGAAACAATGTACCACCGTGTACACTATTTTACATCTATGTTAATTTTGTTTTTTGTCCTTTATTTTGTTAATATTGTGTTTACCGAGATTTTCGAAGATGAAAGTGAACAAGTGGACGAATGGCTTGAACAAAACGACTTGGGGGAGTATAAGAAGCTGTTTCGGGAGTTCGGTGAGTGTCTTCGACATAAACATTGATATAACTTGTGTATTTTAATCAGAAAGCCAGGACCAATTATGGGAACACAAGGGGTAAGTATCTTGTGTTGCCTTTTCTTCTAATGAAAAGTATTGGTGATCTGTCTGGCTATCTGAAAGATAAATTTCGCTGCATTATACTCTGGTCCAACTGGGAAAATATTAATTTCTATAGGACAGAATTTAAGTAAGGTAACAATTAGGATAGGTGCGGCAATTATGCTGAATATTCTAGTTGTCTCTTTTTTGATGAACTCTATTACGCTATAAGTCTCTTTCTGATGGAATGTTGTGACTTCTCTAATGTAAGTTTTCCAGTGGTTTCATGTCTCTTTTGGCCAAATGTAACCACTTTAACAGGTAAAGCACCAAGGGTCAACATCTTCACATGTCTTTCAAAATGAGGTATATCTTGTTATTTTTTGTGTGTTTAATTGAATATACATTGAAGAAGTTACTGCGCCATTCATTACTTGACCTACACAATCATAACCATCTGCCATCAGTTACTGCTGGGTCGTTAAACTATCATTAGCATTGGGTTAATAAGCTGCTCAGTTTGTACAATTGGCTCTTTTTAACTAAAGCTAAGTTGCATCAATAAATTTTAATGTTTAACTTTAGTTATTGTAAGTGCTATCAAAATGCATTAGATGGAATTGGCTTGCTCAGAACTTATGCCACCCCCACATACATCCAGGCACTACAGTGCTCTAAATGGCATGAATTTAAGTTGTTATTACTGCATAATTCATCTTGATTAGATGTCTAGCGAACCGCACAGCTTCGCACAGCTATATTATGCATTATACATATAAACCTTCCTCTTGAATCACTCTATCTATTAAAAAAACCGCATCAAAATCCATTACGTAGTTTAAAGATCTAAACATACTTAAGGACAGACAGCGGGAAGAGACTATTGTTTTATACTATGTTTTGAATGTATGTATGTAGACACCTACCTAGAAGTTTTTGAATATACAAGTTTCTTCTTTCTTTCTTTTATCTAAAACGAAAACGAAACCTAAAAAACGTAAGCACATAAAACGAAAATGATTAAATGAACAATTTATTTATTTATTTCATTTTTTATTTATTTCAACTAGGCTGGGATGTAAAGGTTCAGTGACTATTAATGCGCGGTTTTAAAAACTGTATATTAGCCCATGTCTTTAGTTACTACCTCTATGATGCCTTTCACTTGTAAGTGACTGTAAGGATTTACTGCATATTCTATTCCTGCTATCTTTTAAGGAACTGTCTTAGGTGAAATATTTCAAGGTTTTATTGAAACATTCAGGTACCTATTATATTTATAGATAGATATTATGTGGATAGGAAGGAGACTTTCTTATAATTATATTTTTTATAACTGATTTTTTTGGGCAGTGAACTATAAGCTAAAAGATAATAAATATTAGCTTCAGGTTAACCAAAGAGCTGGCTGCTACTTTGACGAACAGATCGGCATTGCCATCCAAAGAGGCAGCCTTTTGGGCACCCTACCTAGGGAAACTTATTTTCGATTTTTTATATTAATTTTGGTTATTTATTATAAGCATTTAACTAATGTATGTCTTAAAAACTTATCGTTATTCCTATAGATAGTTACTAAGAAGTGTGGTCAAAGACTTTTTACTGAATAAATAAAACACAAAATTAAATGTCAAAATTACAAATTACAAGGATATATCTAATAACTACTGATATACTGATACTAAATAATTACTGAATAAATTGAATATAAAATTAACAAATTCATCTGTATATTATATTCAGTGTAGTATAGTATTCTCTTTTTCCTTTGTATTATTGTTTCCTTATGATAATACATTCACATTTTATTGTTAAAAATGATATAATCAGTGGATTTCGAGGTCAGACTTTTAATTACCTAGTTAGTTCTAATTGATGACTGTAAACTTACATTGAAATGAAACAAAGTTAAACTACTTATTTTGACCCATTAAGATTTCCGGTTTTTAGCCATTGAATATACTTAGGTACTTTACATACCTCTTAGGTGGTAAGTTATCGCCTAGATCTGTTTGTAGTTTTATGAAAAAAATAAATACACTTAAAAAATCTATTGTCTTAAATTACATGAATAAGCCTTAAAGTGATTTTAATTAGATTCTTTACAAGCAATCATCTCAAATTAATTCTTTTATGCTCTTTTTCCTTAGTAAGTACTAAAAAAATCCATTTTTTACTGTTATCTGTAACTTCATTAATTATTTTGCTTAATGTTTCGTAAGCAGATAACGTTTTAATAATTAGTGTACAATTCTCTCGCCCGTGGCGTTCTACGAGATTTAATAATTAAATTGTAAGATAATGAAGTGCAAGAAAAATTTGAGTTATGATATCGAGATCTGTGGTGTATTCTCCCGGGCTTTGTATAGCGCAGGGTGCGTCGGTGGTGTGGTGTAGGGTGGAAGTGACGTAGTGCTCGCCTCCCACCCCAGACCTCCGCCTGCCGCCTGCCGCCTGCCGCGTGCCGCCTACCCGCAAATGTACCTACACAAAGAGGTTCAGTCGCGCCGCAACCGCCGCGCCGGACGGACCTCCCGCACCACCTACATATCATCACACCACACATCACTAAAATATGCACATTTTAATTAAACCTCCCACCGAATACACTGGCGTTGTTCAAATGAATTAAACGCTGACTTAACGATATCTGCATTCAATAAATTAGTGGTTTTGAGTTGACCGCATAGCGCCGCCGGAAGCGGTGCCGATTTTTATTGGGTTTCTTCTTTGTCATAAACAATGTGGCAGTTTGAGGACTCTGAAATATGTTCCATAGGGATGATACATCCCTCGCACAGCCGACACTCCGGCCTGTCCATGCTGTCCGGGATATCACAATTCTCAGGTAACTTTGTCTTCAATCCTTCATTTTAAGTTACTTGGAAGTTTCCGGTAGTTCTCGTTGACCGATAGTTGCTTGTAGCTATTTGCTTTGTTTATCTTACTTAATGCAATTACCGGTAGTGAAATCGAATCTAATTTATTATCAGCAGTTATTGTTGTGGTTCTGAAATACTGTGTTCTTTGCTACGGGTATGTCTGTTGAAGTCGGTTGAAGTTAAAATTACTTATTCTTGATTTGTACATAAGCATGTCTAGAAATTCTGCACCGCGCGGCGGCGAGATGTAACACGCTGCGGTGCAGAATAACAGATAAATAAATTAAGCGCCGTTATTTTGGAGATGAAATTTTCGTTCATTTAATAAACACTTGACTTGAAAAAATATTTTTAAAATAAATGTAAATGTAAAATAAATGTTACAGTTGGACGCCATTATGATAAACGAGAAAAACTATTAAAAAAACGTAAACTCACGATGAATTTCAATTTCATACATATAAACGTAGTCGTATTTGAATATGGCAGTAAAAAGGCGAGAGAGGATCGTTAAATCATCCCTTACCTAAGTGAGAAGAGACCGCACTCTTTGATCTAATATCAACGCTTTGACATATATTTTGGCTATAATTAGCCCTCTTTCTCTAAGATTTATTTTTAGGTAATCGAATATTAAAACTCGCCGAAAAAATAAAAATAAAATAGCCACAAGTAGGTAGTTATGACTTGCCGAACTTATTAATCTCAAATATAAATGGTAAAGCTGTGAGTAACATCATACTTATACATACTTTTTCGTCGTACGAACGTCGTACGATACGCGTGTGAATATTGATCATTGCATCTCGGCGTTTTGAACACGCTCGCGTTCCGCTCGCGCGTCATAAACCGCTTCTATGCAATGATCAATTTACCATTGTTGTACTATTGTAATGTACCTACTATTATTTGTTTCACATTCTTGTAGAAATCTATGGCACAGACTAATAGTACAAGTCTATGGTTTACAATTTTCATTTTGCTAATTTCTGCAGTGGGTTGAATTCAGGGTGAATTTTGAAAATAATGTAGCTTGGGTAAGTTGCAGAAACTTGATATTTGTAGACGTAAAATCAATCGCTTCGAACTTCGCCTCAATGTTACGTACCTACACAAACAGACACATACAGATAGGGGTCGAAAGTAAACAACCCTCTTGTTTATTCAGGGGTTAAAAATAGATACCTTTTCCCAAATACAAAGTAAAGCTAGATAATGTCTGTTTTTCATTCTTGAAAAATATATATTTCGCATTTGAGTAACAAATAAGTAGGTATTTTAATTTTATGTAAACAGCTCGCTGTCGCTCGTAAATCAAACGCAAGTTTCGTCATACTATGTATCTACATACAAAGAATAGCTTTTTGCTACGTAAGCTGTGCGGTTTCAGTAATGCATCACTCGCGATCGCTAGTTGGAACTAATTCAAAAAGGCTGGTGTGCATAGAGATAAATTATCTATATTTTTGTCACTCATTCATTTATTTTTCTTAAATTTAGGTTTTTACAAAAACAAACTGAATACAAAATATATACATCACTATATAAACTTATAAAAAAATTCCATCTAAGCACTTACATACTAGGTACCTAAATAAAATTAAATTTACAAGTCTTAACAATAACGTATAAATTTTGCATATAAAACAGTAAATTATTATAAAAACCTAAACCTAGAAGACCGTCGGCAGCGAAGCAAGGCCCAGGCTACCGATGGTTAGGGCTGCAAAGACAGAAACCTTCTTACGATACGTGCCGTATCCAGAACGACTGCCTTTTGAATCTGACCCTTGACCCAACCATCCAGCGAGAGCCTCTTCAGATGTTGATCAAGGCTCTTCGCTATCAGTCCGTTTGCCGATACAACTATCGGAACAATACTCGTCGAATCAACGTCCCACATGGCGGTAATCTCGTGGGCCAAGTCCAAGTACTTAGTTTCTTTGTCCTTTTCGGCCTTTACGAGATTAACGTCATGTGGAACTGTTATATCGACGAGTATTGCCCGTCGCTCCGACCGGTCTACTATCACGATATCAGGCTTATTGGCGACAATAGTCCTGTCCGTGATGATAGACCGGTCCCAGTAGAGCATGGCACGGCCGTTTTCTAGAACTGGCGCGGGTGCATATTGATAGTATGGCACCTCTTGGTCCACGAGTCCATATTTAAGAGCAAGTTGCTGGTGGATGATCCTAGCTACTAGGTTATGTCTGTGCAAATACTCACCATTGGCAAGATGAGAACAACCGGAAATAATATGCCTGAGTGACTCCCCGGGACGGTGGCATGCCCGACAAATATCGACCGTACCGTCCTTCAGGATGTATTTCCGGTAGTTGTTCGTCATCATTACCTCGTCGGCAATTGCACAAACAAAACCTTCGGTTTCCCCAAAGAGGTCACCGAAACGTAGCCAGTTCACCGAAGCGAGGAAGTCTACATCGGGATCTGTAAGAGCCCGATAAAACCTCCCGTGCAGCTCCTTGCTCTTCCATATGTCCTTGCGGTCCTCGACGCTGAGTATCGAGGGTTTATCTATATTATTAATAGGTAAATACATCAGAGGATGTTTGTGGCATTACTTGAAATTGTGTCACTTCTTTCCACTAACAGAGGTGACACCTATAATATGAACCTCGACTCCCTCCTCTACTCTATTACCCGTAAAATAATTCTGCGTCCACTCCCCTTTTTCTTATATATCTATATTTTCCCTAACACATCTATGACTCTCTTCTCGCGCTTCGACCATCTACTTCCAAATTCTGTTCGTAGATAACTCTTGTGATATAATTTTTGAGTATCCTACCATCGTATTACGTCGTATCCAAACCACTCTGCTACTCTACAACTTATCTGCAATGGCCACTTTCATACTTTCTTTCACAAATGTACTTGAAATACTGTCACATTTTACGTAATTACAAGACAATGTTGTTACTTGAGGTACTTTATTATTTATAGACCATTAGCTGCGCTCCGCGGTTTCACCCGCGTAACTCCCGATCCCGTGGGAATATCGGGATAAATTAAGATGTAAGCTATTCTATCTTTCAAGTTGGATCAAACTGCACACGGTGTGCAAATTTGATTAAAATCGGTTAAGTAGTTTAGGAGTACATCGCGCACAAACAACGTGACACGTAATTTATATATTAGAACTAGCTGCCCTACGCGGTTTCACCCGCGTAACTCCTGATCCCGTGGGAATATCGGGATGTAAGCTATCCTATCTCTCAAGTTGGATCGAACTGCACATGGTGTGCGAATTTTATTATAATCGGTTAAGGGGTTTAGGAGTCCATTGAGGACAAACATTGTGACACGAGATTTATATATATTAAGAAAATAGATATCGGAACCTTCTGGTGTACTTTCTGTTGTAGTTAAACATATTATGTATTTTATGGTACTCGTGTGCAGTGTATGACGACCTTGTCGCTTGCTCTACCAGACTCTGGCCAAAATGTTTTGTTTGTAATGCTAATTCTCTACCATGCGATATTCGTCTGACAACAATAACGGGAGCATTATGAGCGTTAGCTCCGGCGAAACTTGGGAAATCTGGCACCTTTTACAATATAATAGCTACTTTAGCCGTTTAATAGCTGTCCTTTGTCTTTTAATTTAACTTAAAACCATTACGCAGCTTAAATTCGTTAAGATCATTTGCATTAAAGCCCTCCAATCCTAAGTCTTAAATACTACGCTGTTGTTCTTTATATAGGTAGTAGGTACTGACGCAGATCATGAGTATGAATGGCCAAACAAAGCTCAATGCATAAAAGAGTACCCAATGAAAAAGCAACCATACGACGAAAAACTCCTAACACGGTATTTGTTTAAAAAACAATTTATCCATAACTGTTTTAAAGAGTGAAGCACAATTTATCTTCTTCAGTCTGCCAACTTTGGATTATTTACCTCTGATAAATAAATAATCGCTACTGCCTCGGAGCTCTGTTAATTGATTTCCAATACCAACTTCGTTTTAACTTCAAAATTCATTACTTTACTTTGGATGTTGTGGACCACTAAGCTGAGAGGATAGTATACGTAGATGCTGGACTAGCCGGCTGGCGCTATCTAATAAATACTTCTACAAATGTACATGCCCCAGCCACAGTTCTTGACGCTCTGATTAAATAATGAAAAGGTATAAAGTCTTTAGTGATTTAAAGATCCTTCGTAAATGTTAGGGTCACGTAATCTTTATGCTTTAGTACCTAAGTAAAGCGGAACCATCTGCAATAGCGCGTTGGAAAAGCGCCAGATGATAGTGGCTTTCGCAATTTACACTCCACGTGGATGGTTAGCGTTAGGCAGCAACGACTAGACTTTCAGGGTTATAAGTACCTCAGGTCTATAGCTTATTGCTATTAGATTTAGTATAAAAGATCCAAAACAGTGAACACAGTGAATAAGTAACTCCACATAAAATATATTTGTTTTTGTCCATTAGAGCCTCTGTCGCATTGCTTTTCTGCAATAAGCCTTTAAGTCTTTAATCAAATACCAGTTCCCAAGACCTGCTAACGCGATATTGCAAGACCACTGTATCTCAAACATTTTATTTAAATCTAGCTTTTATCCGCTTATCGTACACGTAGAAGTTAATTTTCCAAAATCCAAAATACTTTCATTGGATGCCTGCGCCATAAATAGAGCAGCTATATCTGTATCTATGCCAAATTTCAGCCCGATCCGTCTATTGGTTTGAGCTGGGCGATGCTATGTCAGTCAGTCAGTCATTTTGAAGTTTGAATTCTATACCTATTTATAGATGTGTGTCATTTTTGAGGCTATTGCCAGATTATAGTTCTAACGAAGTTCTTGTAGTAAAGTCGCGGTCTCACAATAATTCTGTCGTATTTGCTCGTGAAATGTAAAGAACTACTCACCTTCAATTTACTGAAACATGAGTTAGTAAAAACTTCAGGTTATTACGGTTCATTTTATTGGGACTCGTGGAAAAATAAAACGCTGGAATTTTTCATGAAAGCAATTTACCCTCTCAATGCCGAGTTGAATAAATTTAAGTTAATTGTGTTTGCTTTTAATGCCGTAATATTTGAAACAGTTATTTACCCTCAAGTGGACAAAGTGACGAGGGATGAGGGAACCCCTATGACTGTCTGTACGCGCAATATAAGCCCGAAACGAATGAACGGATACCGCAGTTTTTTTTATCTGAGCTCCTATGAGTATTCATTGTCATGCAAATCTAAAACCTATGAGAATTTTCTATTGAGATTTTAGTCAAACAAATAAATCTTTTAGTTGCTGCAGAAGTTTGGCAACTATAACTTCAGCAACTTTCGTTGGCTTTAAGCTGATGTGTGCATTATATCCTCGAGGTACTTTGTAAAGCCAGGATCTTTCTGTATGTGGTAACAACAAAAACGAATTACACAAGTACTGCCATATTGTATAAGGTTGAAATGGTTGTATTACTAAGAACGCTAGCACCCTGCCTCAGATTCAAAGCGACCTTCAGGCTATAATAGAGTAGGACACCGCACCGGTGCATTCGGGTCCACCTGTGGCCCCCTCGCCCCGGCCTGCCCTAGTATCGGGTCGTCGTCCCCGTTATGCGACCTATTTCTACCGGGATGCGTGCAACAAGTCAACCCTCTGACCTTTCTCTAACGTGCCTCACTGACCGATTGTCAAATATAGAATGACTGTATTGGAAGTTAATATATTGATTGATTGTAAGTACATTAAAACTAGAATACACCAAATCCTACTTATATTATAAAACTCTTGTCAACTTATGCTTTAACTAAAAACTAAGAGAGCCCCCGATACCCTCGCCTCCCGAGGCATTGTACCCAAAATGCTAGCAGCATTTCCGCGCTGACTGAATAGCGAGACTATTAATAATATTGAATACTTCTTATTTTTTAACAATGTTATTCATCCATCTTGCTACTGGACGCCCGTCTAGTTTGTTTGTCCCTTTTTACCGGTCCATCGGCTTTGTATGACTTTTCACCCATGGAGTAAAGGGTGTTAAGGGTGTTAGTACCCATGGAGTAAAGAGTGTTAGCGCGGACAAAGCCAAAGAGGGTACTTACCAGTTTCCTAATAAAGATTCAGCAAGTTCTGTTACTTTTACGACTTTCTTCAGTTTCTAAATAAAATACCTCGAATGGAAATAGGTACCTACGTTCAATGAATAAACGGCCGTTTTTTGCAAATAACAATCTGAAGGTTAATTCACTATCTATCGTGATTGTTTTCCGCGCAAGCACGAACTTTCACGAAGTAAAGGTAAAATATGATCGTAATAACGTTTCATGTTTGTTGAACACAAAGCCTTGACGGCGCGGCGGCAAGTAAAACAAAAGAAACGTAGAAGTTACTTAACTTCGGTCATAAATTATTGCCATACTAGCCACGTCCTACGGTTTACCCGATCCCGTTGGTATTTCGGGGTAAAAACTGTAAGTATCCCCCGATTTTGTTATCATTCGTTTTTTTCAATTGCGTCCCTATGAAAGCAATTTTAAAGACGTATTCACGTCAAAAGTTGAAGAATTTAATTTTCTTTTTTTAATCTTCAACGAATAGAGAATTCGTATCCTAATCCTCTCCCGGCCGGGCTTAGATTAAAAAACCTGTATATTTTTATGTTTCATATTCCTTCCTTTTAAAACTAAACAAATTGACGTCAGTGCAACTGAAATTCACGAATTTGTGAGAGACTATGCGAAAGTTTGAGGTTTCATGTCCTTTGAAATGCTTCGAAAAACCGAACTAGCTTGTAAAAGCTCGAATGTGGTAAAACTTCGCATATTCATTTGAGAATAGTTGTCTCTCATTCGTACGTTCGTATATTTGCGAGAATGTAAAGGAACGACATGTAGGAGCAAAGTTATTTGTTTTGATGTTTGTAATTTCTGCATTGATGACGACAAACATGCAAAGCATCGTTTTTAGTAAGGGTGTTATTTTATTAGAATCGGTGATGTCCCTCACCAAATCGACTTCTATATTTAGATAATGGTGATGACTAATATCCTTGCCCCATTGCCTTATAACAATCGCGTGACAATACTAACGTTTTAAGCTTGGCATTACATGTGGTATGTAGTTAAAAAGCTAGAGACCTACTTTATTAAATTGTAGGTAACATATTTAAGGGCCGAAACTAAATATAGAATTTTCAAACTCTGAACATGACAGAAAACCAATTTGCTGACAATATTGCAAATTCAGTAACATTGTTGGATTAGTTGTGGATTAGCAAGAACGCTAGCTCTCTCCCTCCGTTATTAAAACCCTTGTTAGGTAAGTACCTATATTGTACGGTGACATTTAGTCTTCAGTTACGTGACGATTGTATTGAATTCAACTAAAACCACGGCTTACGTATATCTACCTTTGCCCTTTATCGTGAAACCTTCAGTTAATCATTTAGCCTTCAAACTTTAACCATAAAACGAAGCCGTGAAAAGCCGTCGAGTGAAGCCGTAAATCCAACCCGAACATTAGATATAATCAGATGGTTAATATTAATGTAGTAGGTGACACGGGGAGTGTCAGGTGCGATGGGTTGTAAAGTAACACGCTATATATCGTGACTTCAACGATATCTAGTGAAATCCATTGTCTTCTAGACAAAGGCCTAGCTGTTTTATACCACCATTTCAACTTAGTTTACAGTGCCCCGACGAAAAGAACCGGCCAATACCTACCAAGGCGCAGCTTTCTTGCTTTTCCTTACTGTAAAACCATTTTATGACGCTCTTCGTTTTCTAGAGTAGAAAAATCCATTGTAACACTTTCGATATTGGAACCCAGGATCTTTAGCAGCTAAGTTATTGATTAGATACCAAGGGTGTCTCCCACTCGGCCCGTACGTACAAGTCCTATATACCTAGTTTCAGACCAAGTCACAGTGCTTAGATATAGGGTGTCTAATTGAAGTGTCTCCTCTCCAAATTAATGGAAGCAATCTGTTTACTTTGTAGAATAATTGAAGAGCAAACACAAGAGGCTCAACACAAGGCTCAGTTACATGATCGATTGCTTTCGAGATGATTGGCGACAGCGACTTAACAGCTCTTTACGAAGGCTTTCTTTATGTACTTATTTATAAGTTCTAAAACATCCAGCTTATATATGATTCACCTCTGTATCACGGTACTACAGTGGCACCAATCGTGGCTTCGAGTCAAATAAAAATAAATCATTTATTATACAAACTAGGCATAGGTTTTTACAACAAAAACTCCTCCAACCTTTAAAGAAAGTTTGTAGGTACCTACCTACAGCCCTCGCCAGTTTAACAGCTATTACTAGATAGTAGACGAGGGCTGTTCTCTGAACCGTTATTATTTATTGATAGAACTTGTTTCTCTTAGATAAGTATATGTAATGGTAATGGTAACGGTTTCTATATGAACATCGCCCGTAGGTACAGCAGGTAGAAATGTTTGAAAGGATTATATAAAACTCAGCCTTTTCATTTTGCAGAAAAGCTCGATTACATCTATTCATTTGGGTCTGAGTACCGTCTTATACACGAGCTAGTATAATATTTAGATCTCGAAATAGCATCCCCGAATATTCATCTCGAAAGTACGAAGGTATTCTACATACCGCATTTTACCTATTATCTAGTGTGCCTGTAACGTAAATAAATAGTTGCTGTCCTGTGGTTAAGAAGACATGTCACCGTAAGTCCCTGGTACAAACCCTGGTAGCAGTTGTTGGTTAAGTTAGAGACTTGGAAATCCTCTACAATAGACGTAGCAAACTAATTATTACAAGACGAGGAACCTTTATGTAGTTTAAATTTTAATTAAAATCTATATTTTTGTAAGTGTTATTAGCTAGCGATTAGAATCTATAATTGTTGGCATGGGAACCTTTGAGTGTTAATACATCAAGGCAACGTTCTTGGGCGCCAAGTTGTTATACAGCCATAGGTATTGTAAGGTCAAGGTGATACGTAACTCGGCAACGGACCCGACAACAAAGCTATTTGAATTATGCCTTAATGCCCTGAAAACACGGTTTTTGCGTTAAAAGTTATTAGCATAATTGCAGTACGTTGTAGAAAATTGAGCGTTCAACGTTGGGCGCCATTTATACGCCTAAAATTTATTACTTCTTCCGAGGTTTTGTTTGAATAGTCCGTCGTTATAAGTAGGCCTTTCTTCGTGTTTCCACTGCAAAACCCACCAATAGAATTTGTCATTACTCGTGTCTTTACTAATACTTACATCTTCGATGAGTTTTTGTGGTTCGGAGATTTTAGGCTCTTCGTGTTAAGGACGTGAGCGATCACGTAAATAATTCTATCGAAAAAGACTATCGTTTCTACGTTTTCTACTGGTTTTATCCGGCATTTCTTTGAGGTAATATTAGTTTTGTTCAATCAATTAAACAAATATAACTTACACTTTAAGAATCTCTTACATTACAAGATTAGATATCGGAGTCTAAATCATTCAAAAAAGAACTCGCAAAAGAGTTTCAATCGCGTTAAATTCTTCTTCTAGTCTTGAGTTGGTCTTGAGTTTTTACGTCTTTATTGTCTTGTTCCAGGTATATCAACACTGTCCGGATGCGGCACCCCGGAGCAGCTGGAGCGGCTGCCGGAGCTGCCGGCGGCGGAGGAGAAGCGACTCCGGCGCGCCGCCCACGTGCTTCAGCAGAGGCTGGTGTTGCGGCAGTGGCTCGCCACACACCGGCTACAGCATGCATATAGCAAGTGGGTAAACTAGAACTATAGTCTTATAGTCATAGCAATCTTTAGTTGCCAAAAACATATACAAATACTAAGGTATACTTTTGATCCCCGCTCAAAGACGAGCCTACAAAACTAGTAGAAACTATTACTTTTTGTTACGAATTATTTTTGGAAACATACCAAGGCTTGAACTTAGCCGACCGTAGGCATTCCTTAATAATTATTTTCCCGGGTTTTAATCGCGTTTTTTTTTAAGTTACTTTGAGAAAGCTGATATTCATTAGTTTTAAGACGTCACAGTAACAGCTGATATTCTATTCTAATTATTGGGGTTTCTAGTACCTATATCCTACGATCATTATAAAGTATATGTAATAGTTTGTTAAACCTCCACGCTAAGCGGATTCGATCGATTGTGATAAAACTCTGTGTGTATTTACACAGAAAGTAATTCCTATATTTCTTCGTCATCGGCACTTACGTGGGTTTAACCGTGGAGGCAGAGTCACAAGATGAAATTGGTTAACTAAATAGGTACCTAGTTCCGATCCTGCGTTGTTATAAGGTAGTTATTCTTGATTACATGACTAAGAATGTCTATCTACCCCTTAACCTTCTAGAGTCGTGTTTGCCGGAGGATATTGAAAATTTCATCTCCGATCCGTTCACTTAATATTCTAAGGAAAAATCTTTTAGTGCCTTCGATTGTTTTGTATTGTTTCACAAGAATTACTTTTTTACGTTATTGAATTTTCTTATTCTGTTTCTCGAGACCTACTTTAATTCTGATTATTTCTGGAAATTAGAATAACTCTAATTTCTTAGTACGTAGGTAAGTACCTAAGTGTCAATGCCTTTAGCTTCTTGATGACTATAATAGTCAAGTATTTTCATCTCTCAATTGATTTGCGGTCAACGCAATTGGCTTTCACATGTAATCTAGATAACAGCAACAGCAACATTTATCCTGCCTGGAACATGTATTAAGTGGAGTAGGCTTGCTTACCCATCCTTTATACCACACTCTTAGCTTAGTCGACTAACTTGCCTTTTCTGTAACAAATACCTATAGGTTTAATTTATGCCTGGAAGCTTTATTCTATGCCTGTAACTTAACAAGAGGTTAATTAACACGATAACAAGAAGAACGAACTTTGATACTTACATATTTTGCTTTGTTAAATTAGCCCAAACTTTTTAAGGGAATTCAAACTGCTAGTTGAAAGCTCAAAATATACTTATTATTTGTTTCACAAAAATCTAAATCCTGAAGATTATACCGTTAATATAATCAGTTTGAAACCTCACTTAAAGTAAAACCGTTATCCGAGGTTCCTGATTCAATGGAGTGTGAATGATCGCTACACATCAAAGTAACGGTCCCTCCTTTTATAAATCAACACCATATGATAGCAAAGATGTTCTACTTTACTTACTATAGTTCTACAGTCAAATAGAGGACATTCCAATCTTTTTCTTTTGATCCCGATTAGAGCTTTCAGGACCATTATGTACAATTTGCAAAATGTTGAATTCATACTAGTGATAATTAATTTCATGCTAGTGAATTCAATGAAATTCTAAGTAATTGATTAATGTTAATTTCTTAACCTTTGTGAGCATGATCATAAAAAAAGAATTCCATGAGTTTCTTGTGTCTTCTACTTTTTGGTGGGCGCGTTTTGGAGAAACACATCCTAATTCAGTTTTTATGACGATTCAATGTGATCTTATGCGAAAGATTCCAACTGAATAAAGAAATGTTGACTTTGAGTAATAATTTAAACCGTTTAAAAAGTAGAGGTTCTTAACAGAATCATCATGAATCATGAAAATTATGATGTCATGTTAAATTTTCTCAGCTCTAATATCAGCTCACCAAATACTAGGCCGAAAAATCCTCATTTTTTCCCGTGGAATTTATATCCCGTATTTATTGAGGAAATATGGTCGTCATCAAGTTGATCCTTTGTTACGACGGCCCATGATAATATGAACATTCGATCTCTTTTTTATCCGACAACGGCAAACTAAAGGAGGGTTATGTTTTATTGATTTTATATTACTTACAAACTCTTAGATAAGGTGCTTATACTTTCTGTCTGCGACATCTTACCTAATCTTTGAGACGGAGCAAAGAAAAAAGAAAGTTTTCATCTTGTGGTTTATTTTTACCTAGTCATCACACGTATAAAAACTCCTACCCGCCGCGTGTGTCTATCTGAACGCCTATTTCACACATTTTCAAACGGTTTTCACCAATGGACGGAATGATTCATGAGAAATGTTTAGATGTATAATTCAACAAACTGCGCTCCACAGTGGCTGATATATGACAGACAAAAATGTAGGTGTATATATTATGCTAGCCTACCCAAAGCCAAGGCGGGTCGCTGGTAGATGTATATAAAACCACCAGAAAGCACGCTTGATGATAGTTGACCTAGTTCCGTAAACAATGCGGCAGCAGCCAGGTATATAGAACGTTATCGACGACTCGCCGCTGCGCTATCTCCACTCCACTGGCATTTTATCACAGGAAGATTCAAATTATCCTCTCGTCTGCTCCAGTCTTCTCGCGACCATTACTATTGTAACATAGTCGAAACGTCGAGGTTTCTGTCCATAGGATAGAGTTTTTGGTTTACTATAACTTGATAGTAGGTATTTCTACTTGTCTATACTTTTACCTTCAGTCGCGCCCCTCGAAGGGAGCTTTTTCGGAGGGATTTCCATGTCACGTGTTTAGGTATCATCCAGGTAACCGTGCCACATCTTAGACCGCATCGTCACTTACTTTGGCCGAGATAGAGGTCAAACTCTGACCTATAAGTTGTAAGAAAAAGAAACTAATATACTTACCTATAACATGCCAATCTCTGGAATTACGGTACCAGTCTGACGATTGCTCTTAAGTCATTATTCAGGAAGGAAATAGGAAGGTAAGGAGAAATCTTCTTCTTATCGTGTGAAAGCGTCTAGTTTGTCCTAAACATTGATTTTCTAATATCGTGCCACCTCGATAGCGCTGCTCGTTGCATCAGATCGTCATTCGTGCAGGTTGGTGCATATGGGCACGAACACAGATGCGCCGTTGTTTAGGGAGCTCCATTGGTAGTTGGGTAGTGCATTGAAGCGTTTTCGGGAAGGATACCCTATTTATGCATGTTGTCTTTGGAGAAATCATAATCCGCGTACCTCCAAGTGAGATAAATAGCGCAGTAATATATTATAATAATATTAAATATATTTGATCGAAGGCTACAACAAATAAATAAATAGACAAAAACAAAGTAGTTTTAAGTGTTCAAGAAGTTTCAGATCGTGGAGCTATTTCTCTCCGGCAAAGCTGTGTCAACCAACAACTTAAAGTAGAGCAAACTAAATTCCCGGACATTCTACCCCTAGTTTCTAAGTCTAATAAACTTAGTTCTAATTAGTTGGAGCATGTGGGCTGCTCTTATGTAAATGACATCGCATTAGTGATGCATTTGCTTTTAATGAACTAATAACTTAATACTCACTGATATAATGAAGATGAAAGACTTGTTTATTTCTCTTTGTAATGCTCTGAAACTACTGGACTGATTTTAATGAAACTTGGTATGAATCCTGAATCCTACGGATGAAGTAACATGAGTTTTTTGTCATGGTACGAATGGACCCGCGGTGCCTTGCTTCTCGTAAAGCGCGCGAAGTTTTTTTTTCTAAGATCCAGTACCTACCAATTCATGGTGGAGATTCCAAACACCTGCCATAGGCGATTTGCTTCGTCATTTTTTGTATTGTGTGGGAATGTAATCAATTGCCTGTGTCTGCCTTTTTTGACGTTTACAATTTGGCGGTCTTCAAGTGAGGAGTGAACGGGTTTCTTTTAGGCAAGCGTGCTACATCTTAGACAGCATCGTCACTAAATCCTGACTGACTAAATGACTGATATATCAACGCCTAGCTCAAACCAATGGATGAATGTGGCTAAAATTAATTAAGGACACAGCTAGCTATTTTTATAGTAATTATTTTCACGGCTCTTAATCGCGTTTTTTTTCTTACCTCGACGTTTCGACTATGTTACAATAGTCATGGTCGCGAGGAGACTGGAGCAGCGGCGAGCGTTGTACTCTCATGCTGATAGTTGAGGGTAGTAACCGAGGGTAGGTCGAGTACCGACACTCGATTTTATAAACAGTTTTGTCATAAGGGCCGCGATACACCACACTCACTATATCCGAAGATATATCCGAAGATATATCCGGAGATATCTCGCGACACTTGCACATTTTTATTACTGGATTCCACGTAGATGACAGCTTGTATCCACTTTCCCGGTTGAAATTATCATGTTTCTTAATTTCAATCGCTTTACGTACAATTCTAGGGTATTAATGTTGTTCATTGGAAAGGACACGCGGTGCATGCAACTCAATCCAGTGGTTTGGTTAGCTATTTCGACGCAGGCATCCGCTAAGAGATGATTTTGGTAAATTCAACACCTATATATACGCTGCCGAAACTCCTTTAGTTGACAACGTTCATTAGTATCCTCGTCTCAGTATACCCGTGCCGAGTAGGTATCGCATGAATAATTCCGTCTGCGTTGATTATTCACGCAGCTTTTGTTGCTGTAATCTTGGTAAATGGCTGCCTAATGGCGCGACGTGCTACCTCCGGATACGGAAACTTTGTTTTACTGCTAGTACCTATTGTTTTATCGAAGGTGTTTCATCGCTTTCAAAGATAACTGCGTGTGTATCTTTGATCTATGTGTCTAATCTATATATCTAAAACTCAAAGTACTGACTGACTGATAAATCAACGCACAGCTTAAACCAAGAGATAGATCGGAATAAAATTTAGCAAAAATACCTAATACAGATAAATATAATAAATATTGTAGGACATTCCACACATCGGCATCTTGTCTCAATTAATTACAATAATATACTGAGATAACAATTTCTTTGATAGACCTAAGTAACTAGACTTGTGTTATGAGTGCTAATCTTTATAAATATTTACTTATAAAACATAGAAACAACCAGACCCCAGACAAATATCTAAGCATAAATACTTGTCTGAGGCGGGAACCGAACACGCAACCCTGTGTTTGGCAGTCCGGCATGGTGACCATTGTGCCAACTGGGTCGTCATAGCTGTTCTAACGTAGGCATCCGCCAGTAGTATAGTATTATTTGCATCTAACCTACATACCCTATGTAGGTTAAATGCGGTTTGAAAAGATCGTCAATGAAAAATTCATAATAATATCCCATCGTAACATAAATAAGTAAAATCACACCTCACTTGAGGCCGGTGTGTGTGTCGCCTGTAAATAAAGGTTAATTTCCCACCTAAATGATACATCCATCCACGTTGGGGGGACGTTAGACATTTAATCCCATCGTTGTTTCCTCACGTCATGTACGCCGCGGGTCATTTACCGCGACCCTTCACCCACGATCCGTGAAACATCATCTGGTAGTAGCTAAGCCCGTGATTTTGCCTGCGTAAATCCTGATCCCGTTGGAATATTGGAAAATAAAGTAGCCTACCTTTTATTTATCACAGAACTTTAGCTTATCTGCATGCAAAGGTGTATAGCAAACGGTTAAGGTAAAACGAAGAATAACACACATATAATATTCATGGGTAATTTGCGAAGGTGTGTGTATATCGTTACCTTATTATAGTCAAAATGTGCTGTTTGCATTGGATAGTATAATTGGGTTAATTGGATTGTTAGATTGTGTGGATGCTAGCACTTGAGTGAGCGTTCAGTAGCATCCTTGTCATTGTACCCTTTTGCTCGAAACAAGCTCAATTGACCGAGAGCGGTAGAAAAGACAATCTATCAAATAAATCTATTTTTGTGACGCGTAAGGTCGAAGGGAAGGAATCGAAACAAATATCATTTTCTTTCTGCTATTGTATTGCGAATGTTTCGCCATTTTATAAAGATTGGAACATTTGGTTTGGAATGTTTTATTATGTGTCGGCTCGGCGAGCATGTTAGCTTTTTGGTTTTCTTTCAAACAGATAGGACAGCGTTTGACCACTATCTCGCCTTCTGATTGACGATGCGGTCAAAAGTGGAGGCATAAATCAAAACTGGATTTTTTTAGAGAGTGTTACTGGGATACTGCGCTGGGGCTACTGGGGGATATGTATTAATTAATAATTAATTCCATACCATACCAAGTGGTTTTTGTGTGGTTTTAGTTAATGGCACGCTTGTTTAATGTTGAATGTGTTTTTCATAGGTTACTCAGCCTGGATGTCTCCTCTCTGGAAGACGTATATTGGTTGGAAGACTCGACGGCGCGGCACGTGCTGGACCCGAAGGACTTCAACGCGTGGTCGGCGGCGAGGCAGAGCCTGCCCACGGGGAAGGACACGCTCATTGCGCTCAAGGCAGATCTGTGGAACACTGTCGTAAAGAACAGCAAGCATCAGGACGCCTGGACATGGGGTGAGAACTCGACCCAAGTGAGATTGTATATCCGTTGCCGTTGTAGTTGATGCTAATTCTTGACGTTATTGTATCGTTCCAGGTGGGATGCTCGTCGTGTCGGTGTCGGTGTGCGGCCTCGTGACGCTCGCGGCGATGACGCAGCCGTCGCTCGCGCCCGAGGCGAAGCACTCGCTGCTGCAGTACGTGACCGGCAAGTACCTGCACCCTGGCAGCTGCCGCGTCGAGTGGGGCTGGGAGGAGCCGCACGAGGTCGGCGACACGATGTCCTTCACGGTGGCCTGCTACCAACGTAACGGGCAGCCGTACCCGATATGCGACACGGACGACCTTGCCGTCGCCATCACGCACGGCACCAGGAAGATAGCGGCCGTCCTCGAGCTCGGCTCCGGCGACCCGGCCGCCGCGCACATGGCGCGCGTCAAGTTCACCGTCCGCACCGCCGGCCTCTACCTCGTCTCGGTGACGATCGGCGGTATCGGCGTCGCCGGCTCACCCTTCCGCCGGTGGTTCGTGGCGGGGCGCGCCGTCGCCCGGCGGTGCCGCGTGATGCGCGCGCAGGCGGCGCTCGTGTGCGTCGCGGGCCGCGAGCGCAGCGTGCTGCTCCATCCGCGCGACAGGTTCGACAATCCGGCGACCCCGCGCGCCGCGCCCGGCTTCAGCGTCGAGCTGTCGCCGGCGGGCGGGGAGCCGGACCCGGCGCTCGCGGCGCACGCTCGCTTCGCCGCCGACGCGGTCAACCAGCGCGTGCGGCTCGCGCTCTGGTTCCCGGCGCCGGGCGCGTTCCGCGCGCGCGTCGCCTTCGAGGGTGAGCCGCTGCCGGACGGCGAGTTCGACTGCGTGGTGTTGTCACCGAGCGACGCGGCGACGGTGGCGCGCCGCGCGGCCGCCCGCCGTCCGGCCGCGTGCTACGAGGCGCGGCTGCTGGCGCCGGGCCGGCCGCGGCGCGTGCTCTGCTGCGTCACCCCCCGGCAGGTCGTCGTCAAGGACTACATCCTGCGGATCATCCCGAAGCGGATCGCGTCGTTCCGCCTGTGCCCGTCGACGCGGCTCTCGCTCGAGGGCGGCGGCACGGCGCCCGGCGGCCGGCTGACGCTCGACGACGGCGCACAGACCCCGGTGCGGCTGGACGCGCCCGAGCGGGACCTCATCGCGGCCACCTTCGCGAAGCTGCTGCTCGCGAACTGCGGCGGCGAAGACACGTTCAAGAACAAGCAGGAGTTCTTCTACAGCTCGTTGCGGCGCGTGCACGCGCGACAGCCGCACGACAAGCTGGTGCTCCGCGTGCTGCGCTCCGAGTTGCTCGCCTCCAGCCTCAAGGCCACGAAACACTTCTCCGTCGCCGACTGGTGCAAGAACTTCGACGTCAGCTTCCAGGGCGAGCAAGGTGAGCGTGTGTTTGTGACTATAATATCGCGTAGTCCTCGGTGCGTGTGTGTGTGTAATACTGACGTGCGTGTGCATGTGTAGGTGTGGACTGGGGCGGTGTCCGCCGCGAGTGGTTCTCCCTGCTGTGCGGTCAGCTGTTCGACGCCAAGTTCGGGCTGTTCGTCTCCTTCCACGAGTCCAGCAACGGGCTCGTACATCCCAACCCAGCCGTCACACGACCTACACATCTTAAGGTGGGTTATCAATATAATTGCATTTTCATTCGGCCCTAAGGATCATAAAAAGAATTATAAACTTACCAATGATAGGTCAACGATGCGTTTGACCACTATCTCACCGGATTTTAGGCGACAATGCGGTCTAACATGTAACACGCTTAGATACCTGTTCACTCGTGACTTGAAAACCCCCCAATTGTACACATCCGGAAAGACAGACGAAGGCAACTGTTTCCATTCCCTCGCAGTATAAATTAAAATCTCAAACTACTGCCATAACAATGTTTCCTGTACCATTTCAGTTAAAACACTTTGAATTCGCCGGCAAGTTGGTAGGCAAGTGTCTGTACGAGAGCGCGCTGGGCGGCGCCTACAGGCAGCTGGTGAAGGCGCGCCTCACGCGGGCCTTCCTTGCACAGATCATTGGACTTAGGGTACATTACAAGGTATATTATCCACTGACATTTAACACTATCCTCCTTATTCCAAAACGAGGTTTAAGAATAGTCCGAGATGTGGATTTAGACATTTTACACAATCTACTCGTGTCGTGTCGTAGTTCACATGTGTCAAAATCTAAGGTTTAAATTCACATCTCGAACTATTCTTCCTAATAAACCTCGTTTTCGAATAAGGGGGTATTTTGTTGTAATCGTCTTAGATCCTATTATAGCATGATGTTTATGACAAATTAAGACCAGTGATAAAGACATTTCGCATTTGTTTATACTAATTTAAAGCGAAATTATTTGTGGATCTTTTTACCCCCGGGATAGAGATTTACGCGTGTGAAACCGCAGAACGCTGCTAGTCTGTAATATTAATGTTATTATGTAATATTCAGCACTTCGAGCAGGACGATCCGGAGCTGTACCTGTCGAAGATCAAGTATGTGTTGGAGTCAGACCTGGACGCTGCGGACAACGTTGCCGAGCTGTACTTCTGTGATGACGTGTATGATACCAGCGGCCGGCTGCTGGAGACCAGGGACCTCATACCCGGTGGAGCTGGACTCCGGGTCACCAATGAGACTAAGCTTAGGTACGGTAAATGGTACGATTGGATCCCAGCAACTCTTCAAGAAGCGTGCGAGAACCCAAGGAGGATTCTGCGCTTCTGGTCGAAGCTGGGCTGCACATCTGGCTGGAGTAACAATCGAAGATCACGTGCAATGGGCAGACTGATGCCTAAGTGCGGAAAATCCTAGCCCCCTAACCTAACCTAAACGATGTGATTTCTCTTATACGTACCAACTTTGTAGTACAGATCAACTACGACGTACCCCTGCGCGTGTAGTATTTCGCGAATAGACTTAAAGCTTTTAAGCCGGCTCGAAGGACCATGTAAAAGTCTGAATAACTCTACTAAATTGAATCACGTAGATAGAAAAAGCGTTATCTAATTTGTACAGTGCCACTATCTGTTGACGACACTGTAAAACTAATATCAAATAAATCAAGACACTTAAACAATAATCGGAAACCTAGCTTTAGGCTGCCTGTTCACAGAAGCGGAGCAGCATTTCCTCAAGCTATTGGTCAAAGTGTGACGTCATGAAGCGATTGGTCAAAGTGTGACGTCGATGAGTTGACGGGTGGTCTTGTACGCCAGGTACCTGGACGCGCTGGCGGCGTGGCGTCTCTCGGCGCGCTCGAAGCCCGAGACGGACGCGTTCCTGCGGGGGCTGCAGACACTCGTGCCCGACAACCTGCTCGCTATATTCGACGAGAACGAGCTCGAGTTGCTCGTCTGCGGGACCGGCGAGGTCGAGGTGAGCCACCAATGTTTCGTTTAGTCCATAGTGTCTCACTGCTGGGTAAATGCTTCCTGATTATAGCATCACTTTTAGGGTTCCGTAGCCAAATGGCAAAAAACGGAACACTTATAGATTCGTCATGTCAGTCTGTCTGCCGTATGTCACAGCCACTTTTTTTTCTATGAAGGATTCTAGTTAAAAGTGCAGATGTTATGATTCCATGAATGCAAATATAAAATGTTAACAATAGATGATCACACCGTACTGCACTAACAAAAAAGTGTCATGTTACGAGAACGTAAGCGTTATTGACAAGATAACCATAGCAAGTTATCGTTGCTATGGTTACCATTAATGTTTTGTTATGACGTTATCACGTAAAATTATCGTAATAGTAGTAGAAGTAATATTACACCGCACACCACGATATACACCGTACATGCTACACAAACCTGGACTTCCACACCACCTCCAGTATTTGGCTAAATTGCGGCTTTTTGGCGTGCAGAAGCCATTCATTAAGAAAAAGAAGAAGAAGACTTAAGTAATTTTCTCGTAGCTACAGCGGAAATAGTCTATCGATGCATTGAAAACGACCCTCATTATTGTGACAGGTGTCAGACTGGCGTCGCTGGGCGGTGGTGTCAGGCAGCGGGCGCGACTGGGACCGCGTGCAGGCGTGGTTCTGGGCGGCGTTAGGGTCCCTCTCGGCGGGCGAGCGCGCGCGTCTCCTGCAGTTCGCGACGGGCAGCGCGCAGCTCCCGCCGGGCGGGTTCCGCGAGCTGGCGCCGCGGTTCCAGCTGACGGCGGCGCCGACGCTGGGCGCGCTGCCCACCGCGCACACCTGCTTCAACCAGCTCTGCTTGCCGCACTACGAGTCGTACGACCACCTCGTGCGCGCGCTGCTCACTGCCATCAACGAGGGCACCGAGGGCTTCGGCATGATATAACACTACTTGGGTAAATACAATACTGAATCAGAACTTCTTAGAAATCTATTAATAACTCCGCGTAGCTATAAAAATGATCGCTTTATTCAAGTACGGCAGTAAGGCGGTGAAATAGGTCACCTGATCACCTCCTTCTGGTCTCAGAGACGTTCCTAAGTTTTATTTTATTTATTTATTTATTTACCATACTTAGTCTACCAAAAGTTAGTTAAACTTACGGATTGCTCTGTCTCGCTCTTGTGAGCGATATTTAACGACCTCT
The DNA here is from genome assembly GCA_907269075.1 of Idaea aversata. Taxonomy (NCBI): domain Eukaryota; kingdom Metazoa; phylum Arthropoda; class Insecta; order Lepidoptera; family Geometridae; genus Idaea; species Idaea aversata. Next base: position 726,663 of record OU026088.1, read on the forward strand.
GTGGCGCGTCGGGCGAACACCCGACTGCGACGCAGAAGGTTGCGGGTTCGATTCCCGCCGGGAACAAGTATTTATGTTGACCATAAATTCTTGTTTCTGGTTCTGGGTGTTTCCTATATGTATAATATGTATATATTTACAAAAAAAAAAATGTATATAAGTAGTTTATCCGTTATCTGGCACCCATAACACAAGCATTAAGTTGCTTAGCTTGGGGCTGGATGGCGATGTGTAATATGTCTTGAAATATATATTTTATTTATTTATTTAACGCCAGCGTAAATGTGACTAAGCATTCCATTATTCAAGTTTCCCTTAGGAATGTCCCTGAGTTAGGGGTTGAATTTTCCAAAATCCTTTCTTAGAAGGCCGATCCGGTCATTGGTTTGGCTTGTGCGTTGATATATTAGTCAGTCAATATATTTAGATTTAAATAATCAAACCCAAGCTCTAACATTACTATTTACAACATGGTTAACTGATTTATTCCGTTCCGAAGGACCATCAAACTAATACATAGTAATTTCCCAACTTCCAGTGTTACATGCAGCGCCTGCGCAGCGTCTAGTCATTGTCTACGTCACGAGGTATATCTACTGTAAGGAGGGAAGGGGGGGGGGGCGTTGTGCAATATAATGTAAGCAAAACCGCATGGTTTAACTGGTGAGTTTGTATCGTAAGGTTGCTATGGTAACAATCCATCTAATACAGCGTCACCTAAAGCATGGGTTAAAGTTGACACTATAAATCTGTTAATTTTCGATAGAACTTAAGTTTATCTATGTTTTGAACAAATCCTAAGTTACAAGCATCTAAGCTTAATAATAGTTATAATACATGGGTGATTTTTGTAGTATATGAAAATCGTTGGAAATCAATACTTCTAATGGCAGTCAAAGACCTCATTTTAGTAAAAATAACTGCAGTTTTCATATTTAAACTAAAAATCACCCAGTTTCTTTACCCAAAGATTTGCCCAAGAGTTCTACTTCTAGCCCATCAGGGCTTTAAAATATCCTTTGATTATGCTTAAAGTAAACAAAAACGAATGACCAAAGATGTCCAAACATGCTCTTGTATTTAGTGTGTATATAAAAGCAATCCTGCCATGTTGAGTCGTGATAGTCGAGAGGTAACGGGCTCGCCGCTCGATGATGATGATCGTTTGACAATAACAATGTGAACCATCTTAGTTTATTGTCACCTATATACTGTGTAAATGTACTATGTAAATAATTATGTCCTTGTCTTACGTGAGGGAATCACCATCGGGGTAAAAGAGAGACTGTAACACACTTCGAAAAATATCTAACTTTGATAAAAATCTAAATTATTAGGACTATTTCTATCGTTTGTGCCGCTGTCATATTTTATTATTCTATATTTGAATTTCCCGCCATCTTATTTTTTTTTAATCTCTTCAAATCTACCGCCATTTTGTAGTTAATATTTAGCATTACCCGCGTGGTTGACACATCTCCCGTCCTTTTCCTTTCACCGCAACCTTTACTGGCGAGACTGGGATGGCAACATACGCGAAATGTAGATCATTCGCCGCTAGCGCTGAGAGCGCGCTCGACTGTTGACTACCCGAAAAATCAAAATATATGAACTTAGATGTGTGGAAAGAAAAACATGGCGAACGGACGAGACCGCCTCGCGCCCTTTATTAATTATTTTATGTTATAAACTCGAGTTTGACAGTGAAAGTGGTACCTCTGTGTTATTATTTTGTGTTTCGTGAACTTTGAATAAAGTCGTGAACGCAGCCCGCGCGCCCGCGGCGACCTCAAGGAACAGCATCAAGAAGCCCACCGACTGGGATCGCTTACCAGGTACCTTTTCTTTCCATTATCACTTGTGTCAACCCGCGTATATATCTATTTAGATATTGTTTAACAACTTTTATTCCCATACAGTTCACTGCCCTTAAATATTTAAAATTTCTCCAGCACCTATTTCCTCTAATCCGAAAACGTACATCATAAATTGTGTTCTGTCTCCATTTGGAGACAAAAGACCATTTAAAAATAAAGAAACGAAAGATGGCTACCTAGAAAGAATCGAAGCTCCTGCGTAACTTCTGATGGTGATTTCAACAATTAAAGTAGAACCAAAGAATAGTGTTTCTATTAGAATGAATGTTTCCAAATATATGAAAACTATTGCTTAATTTTATTCAAAATTAATTTTCCAGTTTATTGATTATAGGTATTATTCGCTAAGATTCTTTTGCGACTGTATTTCATAAAAGTATTTATTTATATATCCTTTTTTTATTTTATTTATAAGTGCAGTAAGTGTGCAATCTGCGTTTATTTCCTAAAAATATTTACTAAGTATTTCATAAAGTTTTATATTATTTATTAAAGGACTTATTATATGGGACTATTAAAAACGTTATATAAGTTAATTTATGCCTTATAAGGTAAACAACCTTATAAGGCATAAATTAGCAAAATTAAATTAGTATTTGCTAAGTAAAAATCTATTGTTGGTTGACGCGTGCGCATTTATCACGTGATCATAATATCAACCAATCGCTGCGCAAGTGTTTACAATCTACCAATCAGCGTCGTTCTAATGGCTACAATGGCGCTAATTGGTTGATTGAAATCACAAACAGAGAATGGCCGTAAAAACGCCCAGTGTCCTTTGACATAAGCTTAGAGCCTCATTGAATGAGGGATATTCATTTGGCTTATTAAGCTAGTTCTAGAATCACTCGATAGATGGCCACCGTTGGTATATTTTTTTTTTTAATTTTAGCCGGTCAGAGTAGGCAAAGATTGCTGAGTAAACCCATACAGCTCGTCTTTATAAACTTAGTTGATTTTAACTAGTCCATACACATCTATAAATTTATTAAAAAAATCAATGTAAAGAAACTCCTGCCATCTATTAAGTCATCGATAGAACTAGTTTTTGTTAGTAAGCCTAAATGGAGATAATTTATGATTTAGTTTATTTATTGTAAAAAAAAAAGTTAAGTTTGGACTAAGCGACATCTTGTGATTTTACAAAGCATTCTAAGCATTTATTTTAGTAAGTACGTCTGTCTTGAAGCATATATCTTATAGATTTTATTTATTTTCTTATTAGTACAAAATGTGTGGCCTAACTGAACGATTCAATTAGATAACCCCTAAATGTATGACTTTAATTTCTATTATTACTAGCGCCTAGCGGTTCCAACCGCATAAAAATAATTGTAATGTTCAAATACTCAGGTAGTATCTTCATTAGCAATTGATAGTGAATGCCTATTTAAACATAGATATAGTAGAATCTCACTGAACCGGCACTATTCAAACTTGGAGGGTGCCGGATTATTGGAATGCTTACGCACGAAAGTTTCCATACCATGTTGTGTTGAAGCCCCACTTTATTTTTTTTCTATTTTTAATATTTGTTGTTAAGGTGAAAGGGTACCGGCGCTCTCTCCATTCAAACGTAGTCGACTGTTTCCTCTCTAGATAATGACACTAGCACAAATATTTTTGTTGCATAAAACCTATGCCACTATGTCTTGGTTTTTTTCATTTTTGATGGTGCTTGGTAATGTGTACCACCAAAGGGAAGATCTTCCACCGGGCAGGTGTTATACCCGGTAGGCCGCGGCCCAACGATGTTTCGTTGAAACTTGTATATGAGGTTATCTTCAGAAAAACTTCGCTTGCGCGATCTAGGAACTACGATAGAAATTAAGATTTAAAAAAGCAAAACATAGGGGCATGGTCATGGCAGTTAAAGGTTTTATGCAACAAAAATATTTGTGCTAGTGTCATTATCCAGAGAGGAAATAGTCGACTACGTTTGTATGGAGAGCTAATATTATTCTTGGCGATGGAGCCGCGGGCGGAAGGTCCTGAAATTATTGGTCGTGTCGGTCTATTGTAGTGCCGGATCTGTGAGATTCTAGTGTATTTACATATTTATATTCATTTCTAACTAACAATATATCAACTTATAAAGTGATTTTATCTGTCAGTATTTAATATTGTACTTAGTGGCTGTATGTCTTCTAGTCAAAGCATTTTTTACCCTTGAAATATAAAAGAGGTATAAATATGACCTTATTGGTCGATATCAATAACCTATCCTAACAACAACAAATGTACAAGAATGTTATTATTTTTTTGTTGTGTACCCATAGGGAAATTTAAAACATTCTCAAAAATGTCATGCTCCCTTGACCCTTGATTAACTGTAGCAGTGTGCTCTGACCAACTCAGCTACTTGAGCTGTACACCACCATGCACCACCAGGTGAAAATTGAGAGAACTTTCTTTAATTATAAAAACGCATTTTACATGGTAAACTATAGCACTAAATACACAAGAGAACAATTATTAACACAAAATATGCCTGGAGCGGTATTTTGTTGATGTGAAACATCTATAGCCGCACGTAAAACCGATTTCTGGCGTGGCGACGCATGCCGCGCACGCTATATGATGGTATATATGTATATACAGTCTATATGCAGTAGTGTGTACGGTGTGCACACCGTAATCGACTGTGCGATTCTATCACAATCTGTTCTTTTCTGCATATTACTTTTACAAAATAATGTCGATGTTTCACATCTGTTTTAATTACGTACGGTTTTTCAAATCATTGAGTATTAATTTTTATTTTTCTGCGTAAAACAAACAACCAAAAAATATTTTAATTAGCGGAAACATGGATTTCGATTTATACCTGGGAATTCCTGGATTTTAAATCTTTCCTATAAAACTGTTAATAAATGTTACTTTAACCCTCGGCTGTTGATAGATAGGTTATTGATATCTATCATATATCTGTCTGTCTGTCTGTGTCGTAACGACTTTGTAGCGTCAAACGAATTAATATATTTATATGTAGTTTGTTCGTCTAAAACCTGATTGTTCCGTCTCACTACTGCTAACTATGTTTAAGAGAATTACATACCGCGCTAATAGATAGATTACTTTATTTGTACAACACGGGAAGAAGTATAAGTTGCACAAACGGGAGGCCTTATCGCTAAAAGTAATTTCTTTCAGGCAACCTTTGGATGGAAAGAACCGATTTGGTACTTATCCATACAAAAATAAATAGCTCTTTTCTTCTCATAAAATTGTGCGAATTCGGTGTTTATTTTTTGTGTAATTAATTAATTCATTGTAAACTAGACCTGTATTTTTATTTATTCTTTTTTTTAAATCACGATCAATTTATTACATTTTCTAGATACTTAGATAGAATTCCATTCAAAATGTAGTTGGCATGTGATCCTCTTAAAGTAGTTATTGAAACGTCCTGTGTATATAATATGTAATTAGATTAGAAAAAATATTGTTCATCGTATATACCTACCTATGTATACAAACTTGTTCATTCAAATTCTATTTACATTATTATTTTCAATGTAACGTAGTTATTCTGACTTTGGTGGCAACTCACATACTACTGGGTCAGTTTACACACTTAACCGAACCCATAACCTCTTTGTATAAAAAAATATTTATTTAGTTATTTTAACAAGGGTAGGTACTTTGACAATTAACCTTTATAGACATAAGTTGCTTGTGCCTTCATCCCATTGGTGGGCGCGTTCCGAAGGCACACATTTATGTGGTTTTTATACAAATTTTAATGTATTAATCATCCAAAGAAATAAAAAAATTGACTTTGACTTTGACTTTGAATATAATATATACAATTATAGACTAGAATCAAATTTAAAAGACAGAAATAAAATTGCGTACAAAAAATTCCAACACAAATAAACAAAATGTCGGACTGGTTTTTTTAACTCTGAAAGTTATTTATAACGGAATATTTTACTATTGTTTGATTTTATTTTCTGACAAAATCATGATACCTAGTTTAAATTTTGAGTAAGGGGTGAAATAGATCACAGTGTGGAAACTGACCCAGCGGGTGTGAGGGATGAGTTACCACCTAAGCCGATGTTATTTTAATTTGTGATATTAAGTCGGTCTATTGGTATCGAATGAGTGATACTCTCCCAAATGTTGATATTTTGTAGTTTCCAGTATTGTTGAATATATTAGCGATGTAAGACTGAAATAAATTACATTACTCTATCGAGACATACTTTGTTTTATTATAATAACTTATACTTACTTACATATTAAGTTTCAATTTAAAATATTTATTTTAGTGATATTTTATTTGTGTGTAGGTACCTATGTTAATTTTGTGTTATTATTTATGTTGTTATTTTATGTCATTTCTTAAAATATGCGAATGAAAGATTTACAATTAAAAAACTGTCTCGTAAATAACATTGTTTAAATTACATTTCAATATCATCCCGATTGCATTTCGATTGCAAAAGATACACTTAAAGTCAGTTTTTTTTACAAAAAGCTAACTTTGAGGGTATTTTGAGCTACTTTGAGGGTATAATTTATGATCGAAATGATATAGAAATGTAATTTGATCAATTTTATTTACGAGAATTGGCCTTCAGGACGTTACCAAAATAATATCATTAGTTAAATAATAATAGATTATTTTATACTTATTTGAAGTTCGCTACATTATGCTCCGAAGCGCTCACTTACATGAAGTCTGCTGTAATCAGAAACTGTTTCAACTTTTCTGGTTTATTTCTGTTTGTTCCCGAATTCTGTCCCTAAATGGGGACAACAAATAGGAATCTAAGCTCCTCTTTGTCTACGAATTCAAATTCGGAGCAATAAAATACGGTTTTACGCTTTTCAGTTACTTACGACAATCACTCTCCTGTCCGTGGTCCACCTACATAGTTCACCTGGCTATTTATACCAGAGGCTACGAGTATCTATAACCGGTAGTATTGGGTGGTTTCTTTCCACGTAGTTGTGCTTTATATTTAACTTTTTGAAAGAAATAACAAATAAAAATCAATTTAAATATTAAGCAATTTATTGTTGAGCTTTTAACAAAATCACTTACGACTAAAACTTATCTAAAAATAATAATTATAAGTAATTTAATAAATAAAATGAATAATTAAACAAGTACCACTTACCTTTATAAACAAACTTGTGTAAAATTGTAGCAATCAGATATAGGTTTTGGGATTTTTGATTAGGTTAAGGTTGGTTTAGGTTAGGTGAGATTACTTGATCCAAGTCCTGGGCAGATGGCTGCAAGCAGGCGCAGCTGCCCACACGAGCGCCGCTCGAAGCCCCGAACTGCGCGCCCATGCGGCCAGTCTTTAACCAATTATATTTTATTAGCAAACTAGCGACCCGCTTCGGCTTCGCACGGCTATATTATGCATGTATTATACATATAAACCTTCCTCTTGAATCACTCTATCTATTAAAAAAAACCGCATCAAAATACGTTGTGTAGTTTTAAAGATTTAAGCATACAAAGGGAAATAGGGACTTTATTTTATACTATGTAGTGATAGTGATTAGCCAATGTCACCTGCTGTTCGGGACCCAGTCCATGGTGGTTAATCGCACATGGAGCTCCTCATGTGATTTGAGTAATTGTGTTGGTACCGTATGCTGGCTAGCCGAAATTCGATAACCACACGACTACACACAATTTTGTGCCCATAACGAGAAACTCTCCCCAGGTCAGGATTTGCAGTGGCCTACGTGAAAGGCCTACCCAGTACCCAAGTAGGCCGTTGTATACAGAATATGGGGTTTCACCAAGGAGGAGCGCTGTAACTGAAGAACCCCAAAACAATCGATGGATCACCTCCTCCAATGTCCACTGTGCCCCAACACCTGCACGTCGGACGACCTAATAAGACCATTGAAGCTGCCGTAGCTGTGACGCAATATTGGTCAGATATTTAAAGGCACGAGAAAAAGTAGAAGTCAATCAAATCAAATGTGGAGCTTCCCTGACGACTAGGTATGTGTACTTCCATATTTACCTTGTGATTGGTTTAGGCCACCAGTCAAGCTGTTCCCTAGCCTGCCGCAGCTGCTCCTCGAGCGCCTGCACCAGTTCCTGCTGCGAGCCGCACTGTCCCTCCAGCTGGCCGACACGATCACAGCTGCAGCTCAACTGCTTCTTCAAGTCTGAACACTCGCGCTCGCGGGACTCACGGCTTCTGGAATAAATAAGACAATAGTGTAAAAGAAAACCTTGCAATCTCTACGGCACATGTAGGTAGGTACCACCTGATCTTATGCAGAAGATTCAAAAAATATTACGAAATTTGTTTATTAGTCTGGTTGTAGAAATACCCTCATTTATCCAGAGTTTAGAGAATTTTCAAAATGTGTTTAAGAGCATTACATTCATAAAAATAAAATTTAATCTAAATGAAAATCATCTACTTATATCTTTGGTAGGATTTGGTGTTATTGACAGTAACTCCTAATACATAACCCTCCCTTTTGGCTTCGTCGTAGTCGGGTAAAAAGCCGTGATAAATGTACTAACGCCCGTTCAAGTGAGAGGTTGTGCAGCGCGCGCGCAAGATGTCGCCGCGCGGCGTCACGCTCGTCGCGCAGCGCCGCGCTCGCCGCCTCGCACGACGCTCGTAGCGTCTCCTGCTTCTGGAGCTGATCCTTTACTACACTCAACTGGAAAATATAGACCAAGCGTTGTTGTACAGGATAGAGAGAATTGCTGGAAGATCCTCTTGACATATCTCTGTGGAAGATCTGTTTTTTTGTTGAAGGAGCCAAGACACCTCCTCTTCCAAACTCAAGTTTCCGATCGGGCTATTAGCAGTTATGACGTAGGCATAAGATAATAAATGATTTTTGGAAAATTCAAACCCTAAGCAGACGAAGTCGTGGACAAAGGCTATTGTTTTATATGTATTGTTGTCAGTAGCCAGTTAGCCGAAAACATGGCAGAGAAACCGATGTAAATACAAAATCTCTTATGTTACTGTTACCCAGCGGGGCCACAAACTCACCAGCGCAAGAACTATCTAGTCATGTAGGTACCTACCTCGTGCCCCAGCCTGTCCCTATCAGCTCTCAAGGCGGTAGCCGCGGTCCGTTCATGTCTCACGGCACGTTCCAGAGCCGCGGTGTGTGTCTTGTTTGCTTCCAGGTCGTTGCGACAATTGCGCCAACCTTACAACAAATATAAATATACAATGTACACCGATCCCACTTCTGGAGTTTTTCCGCAAAGTGACAAAATGGCATCGTCTTTAGATTGTTTTATCTTAAGTTCTGTATGTATCTAGTGCTAAATTCTAAAGGTAAGTTGCATTATTTGCTAACCAATACTCATTTCCGAAGCTCGGTCTTCAGCGGCACACACATCGTTTTCTAAAGCGAGCTTCTCCTAAAAGAGAACAATTCATGTTGAAGTAGGTAGGTACCTTACTTTTATCCCTACTTCCCTACTATTATTAATGTGAAAAAGACCCTGTAGGTACGATGTTTCTGTCAATCTGTCTGTCTTGGTACATTTTCTAAGACCTTGGAGAAGGAGAAGGACAAATTAAACTTTTTATCCCGATATTCCCCGTAGGATCGGGACATTAGCGGGTGAAGTACCCAAAACATTCACTGCCTAACACGGCATTAATTATTTGTAGAGAACGTCGCAACACGTCATAATTAAGTTGACCGGTTCCATGCAATAAGCCCTCCGATATTACATACCCTTTGCAAGACACCCTTCTCGATATCCTTGTCCCTTAACAGCTGTTTGAGTCGATCTAACTCCTTCATTGCGAGACGCACTTTAGCGTTGTCAGAGTCCAAGAGAGACTTCAGAGCGGACACTTGGATACGGAGACGTTCGGAACACGACACCTGCGACACCAAGAATATATAACATTATATCCTAACAGGCCGTCAGTTAAGACATATTCTCGATTCAACTCTCGACTCCCGGTCCTGGCCTAATAGACAGCGGTAATTGCAGCAGTGTTAATGAATATATAGGCATACATATAGGCAGGTGTTCCATGGAACGGAATGGAATGCAACTGGGTTCACAATCCCATCTGCTCATTTGACGATGAGATGCAGTTCCTTGTTACGTAGGTATTGTCATCACCTGAAACTCGAGCGTTCTCCGGAGACAGCGCACGTCATCCCGCCGGCGACGCCACGCCGCAACCACCATGAAACGAGCGACTCGTGCCGCAGCCTCTTGCTGGGCAACGCCGTGGATACCTTTAGGTGACCTTATCGCTACAGTCTTGTCGGTTTGCGGTCTGAGAACAAAATAAATATCTCAAAACTCACTTGTGCAGGGCTTAGGGCTGGTAACAGCAATCAAAGCCTATCAATGTTCCAAAAACACGAATCTGTCAAAAATCAGTTTAAAACAATTTGATTTCGGGAAAGATTAAGTTACATTTTGTACTTATATCTAAAACCTGTAGTTAAACTTACGCGTCCTTCCTCATCCTCTTAGTCGGTGTGAGGTCCTCCATAGAGGCTGCTTTAGGCGACATCTCTCGCTTCTCTCCCAGCGCCCTGAAGTCCTCGAGACAACTTCGGATTCTGGCAAGATGTGGGGTGGGAGTGCGGGGCTTGGCGGTGAACTTGCTTACTGGTGTGAAGAACAGTTTCTTCTTTGGATGGGCTGGTTGGAAACGCCTGAGGGCAAGGCATCAAATTATGAAGTAAAAACTAGCAAGTCTTGACAGAAAGAGACATCTCATCCACCTAAGTTTTGTAACTTTCAAATTTATCGTCTCGAGTCGTATTAACCATTTGACGCGAAACATTAGTTCATTAATATCAATCGACTAATGACTAATAAACTAATGCTCATAATTTATGAGTCACTGAGACAACGAAGATCGACCGATGAACCAATCGCTTGAAGATTTGATCAATGAAAAGTATCTGCAGGCACCTTCCTCCACCTTCTATTAAAAAACATACATAGTACGTACATAGATACATACATAGTAAATACCTACTTAGAAACAATAACAGCAGACAGCTGTTTGTGACATGTCACTACAGACCCTAGGCAGGGGTTGCTCCTTAAACTCTTGCTAATTATAGCGCCACCCCTGTTGTTACTCCCTTCGACTATGGCAACGATTTGCTTATAAATAAAACAATACTTGCATAACTCGGTTCCCTAAAATAGTGTTAAGAAGGGTTGTTACGTGACAATGTTAACCCTTCAACAACACGCAATCACCCACTGCTATCTTGAATTTACAATCTTTTTTAAACATTTTGAGTTTCAAGGCCTTTCAAACAAGGTAAATATTAGGGAATATTACAGGATATCACGTCAGGGCTCTTTAAAGTCTTAGTGATGGACCAACTGGTGTGGAACGGTGCCTAATCCTCTGCTTTGCCCATAACAAAAACCAATGCCTGATTCATTACTTTGCATCATAAGCCAAGAAATCTCTTACCAGCTTGTTAGCTCGAGTGCGAAAATTACCAGCTAGTCTCTTGGAGAACACAAAACTATTTACTCCTATAAAAGCAACCGTTATTCTAAGGACTGGATGATGGAATGACAGAACTTGGGTGACATCGCACGACAGGAGATAGGAAATTTTTGCCAAAGCTGTTATCATCTCCTGGAGAATTCATAATATTATTGCAGAAACCGCTGCATCTGCTGTAGAAACTTACGCAGGTGGTGTAGTTTGCAAGTTATGTCTCTCCCGTGATAGCTCCCGTTCCGAGATGTCTCCCGCGCCGCATCGGGCCACGGGCGACGCGCTACGAGGCACCTTCAGGTTTTCAGGCATTCTCAACTTATTTTAGTCAAAAATCACCAAATTACAAAACCGTATGGATTGACAGGTTGGTTTTGAATGGTCCTGTCGCAACGTTGTCATAGATTTTTGCGAGTTTTTGGAATTGGAACTCGGTATTTTTAAGAGGTTTTAAATCTGAATGATGAAAAAGGCTTTATTCAATGGAATTTAGTAGGACCCATGTAGGACCATGATGTCTTGCCGCTTCTTCATAACAATTTGTAGCGTAGGTAAGTGGATACCCTCGTAAATCTATACCTACTAATATTATAAAGCTGAAGAGTTGGTTTGTTTGTTTGTTTGTTTGTTTGAACGCGCTAATCTCAGGAACTGCTGGTTCGAATTGAAAAAAATATGGTGTCTGTAAAGTCTGTTTCCGGACGATAATTTTACGTGATAACGTCATAAGAAAACATTGATGGTAACCATGGCAACAATAAAACGTTGCTATAGTTACCTTGTCAATAACATGAGGCGTTCCAGTAACGACGCGTGACGTCACACTTTTTTGAGATTGCAGGTGTTCACCAATTTATAAAACGTTATCACGTCAAAAATATTTTTGTGTTGGATGGTCCATTTGTCGAGGAAGGCTATAACTAGATTATTTTATAGTTCGATATTCCCACGGGATTGGGAGTTATGCGGGTGGAACCGCGGAGCGCTGCTAGTTGAAAGATAAGATTATAGGGCAACAACAGAATGCAGTAGTTTAGGGGTGTTTGCAGACGGGACGTTGCGTGAGGCTGTAGTGTAGTATCATCTTACACATTCCTCAGTATTGTAACTAAAAGAGACATTAAACAGACATCGAACCGAACACACGTAATAACCTTTTCATTTAATATATTTACGATATTACATGGCGACCCTGCCAGTGCTGTCCAGCAGCATGCTGGGTGGTGCTGGCTGCGCCGAAACAATAATGTAAGAAGAAAGGAAAAATTAAGACGAAGCTTTTAGAAGATAGTTAAAATAATTTTAAGAAGATTTGGCACACATTAAAATGAAGAACGAAAATTGGCAAGTCATTAAGAAACTGAAGAAAAAGAAGTTTTATTATAGAAGATTACAAAAAAGAAGATCTTACGAAATTAAAGTAAAGAAAGAAGAAGACACATTAAGAAGAAAATAAAATTGAAGACTTTAGAAGAACCTATATTTGAAGAAAGAAGAATTGTATTTGACGGAGGAGTCAGGGATAGACCCGGCTCGATGACCGACGACACCAGGACCAGGAGGATGGAGCAGGCAGCCAGTGACAGTTGAAGTGTGACAGTGTGCCAGATTTATAATTATAGTTTTTTTTTGTACATTTAGTAATTAGGTAAGTAAGTGAATATCGATGCATAGTACATTAGAAAGAAATTTTCATATGCATAGTACATTAGAAAGAAATTTTCATATGCATAGTACATTTGAAAGAAATTTTTCGTTTTTACGTTAGAAAGAAACTATATTTTTTTTTGGAAACAAATTAGACGCGATATCATATTTCATTCATTTGTTTTACAAAGATTCATAACTTATAGCACCTTGACTCATCGAACTTGACACCACACAAAGTACCTTTATGAAAACTATTTGCAGTGTTAGCAGTCTCATGCGACTACTGAGATAATGTTTTTTTTTACCTACATTAGTACCAAAATGTAGGTAAAATTTTGTTTTAAATCAAAATTACATTGTTATGTTTTAAACTTTAAAATGATGTACCTAAAAGAAATAAGTTCATCTAGAAATAAATGTAATTTTAACTCGGATTTGACATAGTTATAATAATCACGGACTTGACTTATGGACTGAGAATTTTAGTTCTATGTAGACAAAAAGGAATTGTTGAGAGAGATACGTTGTATTGTATTGTTTTCCAAAATAACTGGATTGATCACCCAGGTATTCGGATTACTTTATTACCAGAGACAGAATATGCAAGAGTTTCTATTCAAGTATTAGGAATATCGCTAAGAGTAGGTAAATAAATGTTGATATGAATAATCTTCCTTTATTTGACCATGGACGAAACGAGATTTTCCCCGTGGGAATAGTTGGAAAGAATAATTAGTATTGACAATAAGAGTAAAAGACAATCGATGAATTAAAATAAAGATTAAATAAAGTGAGTGAAGAGTATAATAATCTTCCTTTATTCGACCATGGACGAAACGAGATTTTCCCTGTGGGAATAGTAGGAATGAATAGATATATAAAAAAAAAGATAAAATGAAGTAGGAGGAGTAGAAAACAGAAGAATATTGAAATAAAAAATAACAAATAAATAAATTGATATTATTCAATTATAAAATGTTAATTATCTATGACAAAATAGTCGTGATATGACTATAGTATAATCAGAATGAGGTAGGAGAAAAATTAAGTATAAGATCATGATATGACAAAAAAAATGTGACTTTATAATAATTTATGTAAGCAACTAAAATTGAATTAAAGCATAGAGAATTAAAGCGATTGCGATTGAAATATTAAATATGCATCGATATATCACTCATAGTAATCAGCTAGATAATAAATATTTCTTTTATATTTTATACATAATAATATAAAAAAAAAAATGGATTCATGTTCTCGTTACACCCTACTTATGTTTGTTTAAATTAATAGGACAAAATATGTTTTCCTCATTGTAAAAACAAAAATAATATATTGTATTTTTTTATTTTTTAAGGAAAGGGGGAAGGTGTAGTGTAGTATCATCTTACACATTCCTCAGTATTGTAACTAAAAGAGACATTAAACAGACATCGAACCGAACACACGTAATAACGTTTCATTTATTATATTTACGATATTAGTCGATGTAGTTCGAGCCCGCCGGCCGCCGCGCCGTGTCGCCGGTGAGTCCTGCGGGCGACACTGGTGTTACGGCGCGCGGCGCGGCCGCGGGCGCCAGCCGGCTCGGCGCCCCCTTACTCACCTGTTTGACGCATAGTTACTAGTAACTACACTCACAGACTTATACACTTTTACAGGCCTATATTTACCCGACTGCAAAGGAGAGTTATGTTTTTTGTCCGACAGTGCTTTAAGTAGGTACCTAGGTACTTATGTAACTAAACCACACACTTCAGTACGTGGGTACCTACTATATTGTGATAATTCTGTATAATTGCTTAAAAGTTGGTGGTTGATTTAACCTATTTGAAATAATCATGATTGAAATGGATTGAGCTCTGCCTATAGATTCCACGTTCGTACCTCACAATTTCTCTGGCTCTGCCACACTCTACCTTGCCTACCGTACACCATATTACACGATTTCATTTTTAATCGACATACAAGGAGGTTCTCAATTAGACGCGTAGGTATACCTGTCTATCGATGTCCACGCGGTACTGCATAGAAGTCTAAAGTCTTATTTTGACAAAGACCTTACACTAGGATGTCGATGATTCTGTTCTATTGTTTTCATAATTGTAACGTCTAATTCGTTGGAATGCCAAATCGTAATGTGAGAACTGAGAAAAGCTTTCCCCATTGGCATGTATGTAGACACCTGGGTTTGACTTTTGAATTGATTCATTTCATAGCTTAGCACAAGTAAATAGCGCGAGCCGTGGCGCCACACGCAACTTAATAAGGCGCGTCCCTTTGCCGCCCCGAACCCCCGAGTTTCGCTGACTCATTTTTAAAACAGGTTTAGTAAGTACTAGGTGAATGCTTAGGTACTAACTTTAAACTAGGTACCTACCTTAATAAAAACCTAAACAGTAGGGACAGAGGTAGGTAGATATTTTATGTAAAAGTGCGTAAGTTGAATATTTGATGAGTCGATGAGTCACCCGTGAAAATCTCATTGTCAGGCATTAGGTATATACGTATAATACCCGCGTCGACCACCCACGCTCTCTCACTGAAACATCCTCTGAAAATTGGGGTGACTCATCCGGCATTTATACATACATAGCTACTATAAGTAGGTACCTACAACAAGACTGGACTGAAGGCAAAAGTCAAAATGTATGTAGGTTTGCTAGATTTAGTTGGAATCTACCTACTATTTTGTTGTCTGAGCTAGAGAGATTCATTGCTATTAGGTACCTACATAGCTTTAACCAATAATATTGTTTCATTGAAATAGAATGCTAGAGATGTGGCTACCTTGTTTAATCTTTCGCGCTGTTTTCCTCTTGCGAAAAACTTTTGAAAATCGTCATGGCGCATGCGCCTACGTCCGCATACGTCAAAGTCCATGTGACAGATTCCCATCCAATCGCGTTCAGTCGCTGGTTGTGTGATGTCGAGTCCTCACGCACACTCTCGTGAGTTATCAAGTGAAGTTAACTTTTTTGACATTTGATGCTTTGCTCGTTAATTTACTTGTTTTATCAGTTTTTATTAAAATAACAGACTCGGTGGTTAAAAATTAATGAATTTTGGTTTGTAGTCGGTCATTAAATATATAATGAAAAGGGTGTAACGTGAATAAAGTGTCTAAAATCGGTTCATAATCTTTGGCGATTCTTGGAAGTGTGCACTGCGAAGTGGAGACCTTGATAACTAGTTCCTTGGACATCGAAGAGACAGTTATTATTGTCGGGATCATTGCTGGAGGTACGTCTATAGTTTACCTACGTATTGTGAATTAGATCGCGCGTTCATGAAGTCGGGAAAAAGTAAAGTGTTTGAGTGAATACAGTTTGCGGGGACAAGTTGTGAGACGAGAGTGGAAAGTGTCGCGCCGTCGCGTCGCATCGCGTCGAGAGCTATGACGAAGTTAAAATAAATGTGCGTTTCGTTATTGTCGAGTGCGGAAGGACCGCTGCCGCAGTGAGGCGTCCGTTGGCGACACGTTACCCATCGCGAACAGCGATGGACGTCGCTGGAGGTACATAAACTGTGTGAAACTAATGCATGTAATGCCATCCAGGGCCCAGGCCAGCTCTATCCAAGCAAGCCCGGTCACCTTGCACGCGAACAGAGTTAAGGATGTTGGTCATTCACCCAGATTACAATTTTGGTTTGGGCACTATTGTATATAGATAGAGCTTAGTATTCAGTGTTCTAGTTAGCAGGTGGTTGAGTCTATAAATATCCCAGTAAACTAGCCTCGCTGTCTGGAAAACGTAGAATGCTTCTTAATACATTGCAATAAATATTATATTTGTTTGTGCGAGTTGAGTAGTAATGGTAGAGTGAGATTAGTTGGTCCACTGTGATCTGAGATAGAGTCAACTTTGACTTACCTTCCTATCTCAGTAGATAAACTCCGCTTGGTTTTACACCAGTAACCCTGCATTAACTGCTAACAGGCCGTTATCTCCATTGTTTTATTGGTTTTTGCCCAAAGACCCACACTAACATATAATTTATGTACTCCTAATTATTTATCAGTTTTATTTTTATAAATAACTAACTAACTGTGACCTGCAGCTTTACTCATGTAAGACTTGATCCGATCGGAATATTGGGATAAATAGTAGCAATACCTACACTTAGGACTGTTGTACAAATTTTCATCGAATTCCTCAAGTTGTTTGACCGTGATGAGGGAATAAACAAACAAACTTGCATTCATGATATTAGTTGTGAGTTTGTTAGTAAAATAAACTAATTCTCCACATTTCACATTTGTTTTTGTTTCCTTTGAATTGTTGATAAATAAATTCTAAAATAGCTTTGCTACACATTATTGTTAAGGCACATTAATTGTTGCCTAGAGATAAAATTACTTATGCCATATACTTAACAATAGAGTGCACATCTAAACAGAACATCAACAAGTTCTGATTAGTAGACTAAAGGACAAGTCTTTTATTTATATTATATTATTTAAATATAATAGGAAAACAAACAGTTGTGATAGTCAACTTAATCAACTAAAATACCTGCCGTTAAGATACATTTTTGGTTTACAAAATCTGCAATAGGAATAAAATGCCTAAAAAAAAACAAAAGCCTACAAAAGTAATTATTTTGACCTAATTATGGCATTTTATGAAATCTCTGATTTTTCTATACACTAGTTCCTATCTAAGTTATTGTCTAAGTGCTGATCAAAGTTCCTTGTGGGTTAAGAAATTTAGACATTAACAAAATGTCAAAAATTTTAAACAAATACATTTTTACATGAATATGACAGATTTTAAGTACCTAACCTTTAAAGTAAATTTCTATGAAAAATTCTATGTATTCTTACCTACTCTCTAATTTAGTATTTTATCTCTATGAGTACTTGGTTACATGAAAAATTCCGAGAATTTATTCTAAAACGGTGTGAGCTGTAAATGCTTGGAGCACTTATTCTAACTATTCAATGTTTTGTAACACATCACATCTTTACATAACTTTAAAATATTCCAAATATTTTCACTTTGGGAATTCCATCTACATCATTGTCTATTTTTTGTTTTATTAATAAGGAAAAATTGAAAATTTTAACAGGCACTTTTTAAAGGGGGAAAATGTAATTTGTTTTTCGTTTTCTATTTTATCTATGTATCAGCAAATAAGCTCTATGTTCTAAATATATATAAATCTCTATTTATATTATAAATAGTACATAAGTTTGTAATGAAGGTTCTGTACCTTATAATTATAACTACTTAGGGAGAGTTTTTAAGACCATTCAATGTAGCATGCAATGGTTCCAACTGTTTAAAGAAAACTCAACTTTGATCGAGCCAATTTTGGTGCAACTTTGTATTAATGCATGTTTCAGAGTAACATTATATGGTACATTTTATCCCGATATTCCTATAGGATATGAACTTACTCTGGTGAAAACCGCAGGGAGGTGTTGAAAATTTACCTTTAACTTTTTTTCATACATTTTTTTATGTAAAGTCATCTCTAAACCCATTATGGTGAAGAAAGATATTTCATGGTAATAAAATATTTAATTAAATATCTATTTCAACTAAAATTTTCCTTAATTTTAAGAAAGATCTTTCAATAAAATATTTTATTGAATATCTATTTTAACTTATCCTTAAATAAAAGAAAGATCTTTCATGGTAATAAATATTTTTATTATACCTATCTACCTATCATAACTTTTCCTTAACTTTATTAAGCTATGACATGATTGATATCAAAAAGTAAGGAAGGAAGTATGAATGAAGATACCATTGACTCATTCATTGCCTATAGGTATCTAGGTTAGATTTTAATCAATGGTATTTGTCTACTTACCATAAATTCTATAAATATAAAATTCAAAGTATTAACTGACTGATCAACGCACAGGTCAAACCAATGGATAGATTGAGCTAAAATTATAGCCATACAGATAGACAGTAAGTACTTAGGTAAATATAAGGTAGACAGGCTAAGGATTTTGGAAAATAAAACCTGTACCCGAACAAAGTCACAGTCACTTGTAAATCATTGAACTATTGTTTACCTGATTTAAAAAAAAGTTCATACCTAATTCATAGCTTTATTTAAAAATTATGTTCATACATATTAATTGAATACAGCTAGACTGATTCAGATGATTCTTTTTTCCAACTTATATTACTAGTTGCATCCTGTAGTTTCACCCACATAAATCACGATCCCATAGGTTAATATTATTAATAATAAATAGTTAGGACATGCCACATTGGAATACCTCTGTAGAATAGTGTACAAATTACAACTGCATTGCTAACCATTATAGTGCCTAACTAGCGACCCACCCCGGCATCGCACAGGTAGCAGAGCATAATAAAAGCAAAAAGAATTTCTGTCATATTTCAGCCAATTTACATAAATCTCAATGACTTATAAGTACCTACCTACATACAATTTAGGTGTATAAGTCATAAAGGTTTTGCCATCTTTATGAATCACTCCGTCCATTATTGAAAACTGTAAGAAAATCCGTAGGTACATTAGTTTTTAACACAGACTGACAGACGCGACGGGGAACTTTGTTTTATACACTTTTAACTTGTTTTAAAAATAAATAAAATCGTTTTTATTCTGGCAAACAACCCGTGGACTAAAAGGGGTACCCTTTTTACTAGCACAAATTATGCTACCCCTTTTTACTTTTCATGTTTAAGGGTGAGAATGTCATAATAGTTAGATCTTATCTACGTTCATAATTTAATATATTTTTTTGTTTTTATTCGCCTTAGTCCCGGTCCTGTTATGGGGACAAAAATAGTCAATTTTAATTCCTAGGATTCATTGTATTCCCTTACCAAATGGTAGTTCCAGAAATTATACCCGTTTATCGAAATCTAAGTTTATTCAAACATCCAAACTTTACTCTATCATATATTATAAATAATGAATTATTGTTTAATTTAGAATTTTTCCCACTAGCAGTAATGTTAGAATTAAATTATGGACTTAAATGAACGCAATAATAATTTAAAAAAAAGATACAATAATATGTATAAGACTAGTACACACTAGATACGATAGAAGTTTCGGTTTCGGCCGAATCATAAGGCCAAAAATCTGCCGAACCTTTCGGCCGTGCCGAAACTATGATCGTGAAAGTCGGTCGTACGACTACTATGGAGCGTGACAGAGCGGTTCAATGCTCGTAGCCGTTCCTCGCCAACTGAGTTAACCGACCGACAACAAGTTTGTTTATATTCAGATTGTTATTTCTCGTACATAAATTATTATTTTTTAGATATTCAAGCAAAAACTACTGAACCGATTGCGATTGAATTTGTTAGTTAGATCACTGGACCCTTGCAGTAACAAAGGCTACTCTTTTTATCCCGATATTATCACTTTAGAGCAACGATTTAGCGCAATTAGTGGTTAAAAACTTTCGGTTTCGGCCGAAACTGAAACCAAACCCGAATATTCGGTTTCGATTTCGGCTGAAAATCTTGTTTCGGTCAGCCACAATTTGACACAGCTAAGGCATACCTATAAGTATATTTAGCTGAATATCAAAATAATATAGCTGTTGTAAAAGACGAGTATATTAAACTTATTTATTTGTTATGGTTGATTGAAATATTTTCTTAAACTAATAATGAATACTCACTTTTACCAAATAACCGGAGACTTATTATGATAAATGTGACATAATAGCAGAACGACCTCTGTAGCACTGCAGGCGAACACCCGCCTGCGATGTTGAAGGTTGCGGGTTCGATTCTCACCTTGAACAAACAAACATTTATCTATGATATTTGTTTTTAGGCTAGGTATGAAAATTAAGTAGATAGGTAGGTATTTATTTACAAAAAAAGGCAAGTATAAAAGTATTTTATCCGTTATCCGGCCCATGACCACACTGACAACCATAAGACAAGCTTAGTTGCTTAGCTTGGGGCTAGATGGCGCTCTGTGCGATGTCCTGCAATATTTAAAAAGAGCAACAAAAAATTACATAACATTATTGTCTAGATTTCATTTTAAGAAGTTAAAAATAGGTACTTTTGTTAAGTTTTCATTTAGTAATTCAGATTAATAAAGAATGGCGAATATTCAAAATATATGGCTAATAAGGAAAATATTAAGCTCCATTAAATATATTACGTCCGTCCATGCATAAAACCCACATGTGTGCCACAGAGAGATTTGTAGTTTCCTAGTTTCCCATTGGCTGAACAATTTGGCGCCAATTTCCTATTGGCTGTAAAGTTGTCAATTACTAAACTAAAACATGGCGTGTTGTGTTTCTTCTTGATTTTTGTGAAGTTTTACCATGTTTCGTGTTCTTTTTAAATTAGCGCTATTCATAGGGCTATCCTATTATTCACCTCACTTTGTGACCTTAATAACTCATACATTATAGCTATTATACCAAATTGTCTATACCTACATGTTGTAAACAAATGTTTGCAATTTGATTTGCATCATAGTTTTTGGTTTTTGCGGTTTGTATTGTACTATAGGCCTAGTTAATACATATTTTCCTCATTAATCATTGTATGACATTTCAATTAAGGAATTAAATTAGTAATTTCTTTACTTACCTACGTTGTTAAGTCTTATTGAATATATTTATCTATCCATTTTATTTCCATTATAAACATAAAGCATCCGATACACTGCTGCGATCCATTGTAGTTTACGTCAGACCTGACAAGACAAAGAATCACTCAACGGTCTATTCCTAAATAATAGTAGATTATGCATCAAGGGCATAAAGCAATGTCTTATGTTGTAGGTGGCATATTGAACCCCGAGTGTAACGAGGGACTCTCGGGTTAACTCCCGAGCGCAGCGAGTGAGTTTAAAGTAGAGTCCTGAGTGAAGCGAGGGGTTCAAGCCGCCCAAGACGAAGATATGCTTTATCCCGAGGTGCATACTCTACTTTTCATACCGTCAGTCCAATTTTTTTTAAATTCTTGTGGTGGCCAGTTCCCTGGCCACTTTAAAAAAATCCACTTTAAAAAAAATGGGGCAATTGCAATGATATGGTAGCATGATGGTAAATATTTGGTAGGTATTATAGGCAAAACCTATTTCCTTAGACCTAACGTAACAATCAAAATAAAAAACATAAATCGTGGCCTGCTAGATTTTTGTAGACCAATCAAATTACTTATTATAAATAAAACCTATTTGCTGAGACCTTCAAAATTAAAACCAAGAATTTTCACACGAATTTCAACGTTCCAAATTCAAATCACTTTATTCCCTTGGGAGTTTCATACAACATTATCTCCCTTGAGAATAAAGTCTTGCTTTAAGTTGAGGTTAATAGGGCTTTAACCCGTGATTAAAGTGCTGCAGGTGTGAAAATTAAGTTGTTTCTTTGAAATAAATTTATAGTGTTTTCTACCTATGTATTCCTCTTTAGACACCTGGTTGCCTAGATGACCAAAGTGCTAATTGGCGACCGTTAAGAGGAAATGGTACCGGCGCTATCTATGCCCCTGTCATTAGACAGAGAGGAAACGGTCGACTACGTTTGTATGGAGAGAGAGCCGGGTACCTTTCCTCTTAAGCGTCCTAATAGGACCTAAGAATATAAACTCCCAGGTCCTCAGTGGTCACACAACGGGGTGAAGATATGGCACTATAACTAGCGTTTTCACTGAGTGATAATTCATTCATGAAGAACCGCACCGAGCGGTGAACCTGACAAACTGAACTCCAACACCTGTCCAAAGAACCCCCTTCTATTGAAGTACTTATCTTTTCACCACAGCAGCTAATCAAAACCCTGCAACGAACACCCAAAGTCTCGACTTTGGTCAAAACCTTAGCTCTCCCACCAATGACAATCAACAAGCTTTAGTACGACCACCGAT
The DNA here is from genome assembly GCA_907269075.1 of Idaea aversata. Taxonomy (NCBI): domain Eukaryota; kingdom Metazoa; phylum Arthropoda; class Insecta; order Lepidoptera; family Geometridae; genus Idaea; species Idaea aversata. Next base: position 749,508 of record OU026088.1, read on the forward strand.
TTACTCAGGTTATCTCCGTATTTAAGCACGAAACACACGGAAGCAGCACATGGAATGGACATGGACATCTTTTAAAGCATGCGGCATCAAAAAACATTGTGGTACCTAACACAATTTTTTTATGAAGTGCTTCGCTGTCGAATTGTTGGAGTCGCATGACTAATGTCCAAAAAGAAAAATGTCCAAGAGCATAGTAATGTCAAACTATAGAAATATCGTGCTGCTTCTGTGTGCTTTGCGCCGTGGAACCGTATTAAAATCTGGTTTGGAATTCGCTCACAAAAGAAAAAAAAGGTAGCAATTATAACACTTGCCTAAAATATCTACTTGTTTACATACTGACTAAGAAATACTAAGTATATCGTTAAGAAGTGCAAGTCACTCCCTAACCACAACCATTCATCACAACTTAAGCTCTGCACGAACATGCACGACTAATCGCGAGATCTGCACGCAATAATTTAGATAGAAGTGACCTTTACAAGTTACCTTGTAAAGGTCACTTCTGAAGTGCTTTTCTGGTTGTCACATCGCTTGGGTTGCACGACTATTTGTGGTGGTTTGACGAAGGCCTTATTACAGGTAGTTAGCGAGTCTCGCCCAGCTGTTAAAGTACGGTATGCAGCGATGTTCACACCGCAAAATTCAATGAGAAGATGTAGCTGTGAACATAGGCGTTTACTTACTCTATTTTATTTTAACTAGTTTCTTATATAATTTAAATGACCGTACGTTGACAGCTAAGCGAGAGGCGAGAGAATGCGTGTTTGGTATGCTGAGAGTTATCGCAAATGTAGATTATTTTCTCCAAAGTTTTTACATTCACTTTACTGCTTCATTGTATAAAATGTTGAAATTATCGTCGGCCATTGTCGCAATACCGCTAAAACTCTACAAACGTATTTAATTTAACCTATTAACTTATTTAACTTATTTATTTGTAGTTTTTTTTAATTTTAGGATGTTTTTTTTATTTTTTTATTTATTTATTTATTTTTTGTATCGATTTAAATATTTTTTTTTTAATGATTGTGATTTTCTTTTAGTTTTATTTGCTTTTGTTTTTATTTGTATTTTTTCAAATTTTAGTTATTTGTTTTCAATTTAACCTATATATAAAATGTTAATATTGTCACCCTGTCTGCAGTTATGCTAGCTATCTCTTTTATATAGTACGGTACTTAACAAAAATCCAATGCCTCGGCATGGTTTTTGGAAAGTGTTTTCAATTTTCTAACTTACCTAGTACCTAGTGTGGTTTTAAATCTTGTAAAATACTATTTAGTGATGGTAGAGTATTCAGAAAGAGGCCCGTCGCGGATTAAAAGAGAAACCACACAGCTCTAAACAATCAAAATGGTACAGTCGCGCTATACTGTTACCTTCCAAATAAAAAGGTAATTAGCACATTAGCGCCCTCTAAAATCCCGCGACGGTTCTCCAGACATTGCTCTGCCATAATATAAAGAAATTGTAATATTTAGAAATAAAACACACACGGTAGGTTAGGTACATTCAACGGTTTATTTCCAACTCCTTTACCGACACAGTGCTACGTCGGTGCAGCAGCACCGCACACTAAGTACATTCTATAGATATGTATATATTATTAGGTAGGTACACAAATGCAATACACTCCATCATTCCCCTCTTAAATAAAAGTAGCAACTATAACACTTAAGTATCTTAACAATAGATAGGTATTTAATTAATCTAATCACTTACAGCCATTAAATGAGTTCGAACTATTATATTAAAAGATAGGTAAATTCTTAATCGTGCATCAGACACTTAACCTAACAACTTATCCACTAAATACAACAACCTATATTATTAGGTATGTTAAAATAAATCCTAATAATCCCTTCCGTAACGCAGTACGGGTCTACGTACCCTTTGTCCCCTCTCTAATACTAGTTTTTTCGGCGTTTGTGGTTTTTCACCTACTTTAAATGCCGCTGCCCGTGAAACAACAGGACCTATGTTTGGCTTATTGCCGCCGATGCCAGTTACAATAGTATCTGCTGTTAGCTGTGGTAATGGCCGCGCGGCCGGTGGTGGCGAGACTCGCTCTGGCGGCGCAGTCGGCGCGCCCGGCGTCGCCGGCTCCGAGCAACAACGCAGTTGGTCGACATGGCGGCACCACTTCAACCCATCATCAGTTTGGACCTCATATACATTGTAACCCTTTATACTTATTATTTTCGTTTTAATCCACCTATTATTTAGTCGGAAATCCCTTGCCCACACCTGATCTCCCTGTTTAAATTGCCTTCTTATGTTTGATTTCCTAGCTGCGTTGTTATTTAATCGTTCTGTTACTGTTTCTGATATATCATTTCTAATTAAATCTAACCTAGATCGTAATTGTCTACCGAACATAAGCATAGCAGGTGACTCACCAGTCGTTCCGTGAACGCTGTTCCTATAATCTAACAGAAACCTCTGTAGGTATATATTAAGTGGGACTCGGTCAGCATCTGCCTTCCTAAATGCTCGCTTGATCAACCGCACGTTATTTTCCGCTTCCCCGTTCGAGGCGGGGTGGTACGGCGCCGAAGTAACTTGCTTGATTCCATTTTTTTTCAAAAATGATACAAACTCCTCGCTTGTAAACGGTGGCCCGTTGTCGCTAATTAGTTTGCGTGGCAAACCGAAACGCGCAAAAATGTCTTTTAATTTATTTATTGTATTTAAAGCTGTCGTGGTAGACATCAATACTACTTCCAACCATTTCGAGTGACTGTCCACAACAACCATATATGTATTTGTTTTATACGTGAAAAAATCTATGTGAACCCTATCAAACGGGCGAGTGGGCCACGGCCACGGTACTACCTGACTACGTGGTGGCATATCAGCTGTTTCGGCACAGACCCGACATGACGCGCACAGCTGTTCAATATCATGGTCAATACCTGGCCACCACACATAGCTACGCGCGAGACCTTTGCACTTGACTATACCTAGATGAGAGCCATGTATTTCGTGTAACATCTGTGCTCTTATCGACGTTGGTATTACTACTCGACACCCCCACATGAGGCAACCCCCTTCTACTGACAACTCGTCGCGTCGCTTATAATAAGCCGATAGCTCGGTGTCGGCCGATGCTATACTACTCGATTCTGGCCAACCTGACTTTACGTAGCTAATCGCCTTTGAAATACATATATCTCTAGACGATGCTTTTTTTACTTCACTGGCCTGCAATGGAAAATTATTTTCGACGAACTTAATAAACACTTCATCGCCAGCTTTAATTTGTTTTTTGTTATCTATTGGTAACCTAGACAATGCATCCGCTACATTTGATGCGGACCGTACACCTTCGATTTCGTAACGGTACCCTGATAATAATATTGCCCATCTTATCAATCGGCCTGCCGCTGTATGTGGTAAATCTTTTTTCGAACCAAATATAGTCACTAATGGTTGATGATCGGTGCGTAAAATAAATTTCCTGCCATACAAGTAGGTATGAAATTTCTTTACTCCGAAAACAATAGCGAGCGCTTCTCGTTGTATTTGACTATAGTTGGTTTCGGCCGGTGTTAACGTGCGCGATGCGTACGAGACGGGTCGCTCGCCTTGCTCAGTGCGATGAGTCAGCACTGCGCCGACCCCGCGCGCGCTCGCATCGCACGTTAAAATCAACTCCTGACTGTCACTGTAATGTGCTAGTACCGGTGAACTAACTAACGCATTTTTAATTTGCTCAAATGATTGTTTCTGCGCCTCACCCCAATACCATTCAGTATCTTTTTTTAATAAGTCGAATAAGGGTTGCAAAATTTTTGAATAGTCTTTAATGAATTTTGAGCAAAAGTTAATCATACCTATAAACGACTTCAACTCGGTGACGGTAGTGGGGGGAGGAGCGAGAGTTACCGCTTCTACCTTTTTTGGATCAGTACGTATCCCATGCTCGGATACAATGAAACCTAAATAACTTACTTCCGGTGCAAAGAAAGTACATTTTTCTTTTCGGACAGTTAACCCTTCCATATCTAACCGTTCTAATACTAAGCTAAGGTTTTTAATATGCTCGGTTTCCGTACTTCCGGTCACCAAAATATCGTCAAGGAAACTCGTCACCCCCGGAATACCTACCATTATTTGTTCGATTATCCGTTGGAATATCGCTGGCGCTGATGCCAATCCATAGACAAGCCTATTATATACGTACAGACCTCGATGTGTATTTACTACGGTGTACTTTTTAGATTCATCTAAACAAATCTGTGCGTAGGCTTCGGATAAATCGATTTTGCTAAATTTCTTACCGCCACTTAATTTATCAAATAAGTACTCCGCACGCGGTAGTGGATACCTATCGACTTCTAGTACAGGGTTAACGGTACTTTTGTAGTCCCCACATATTCTTAAACTGCCATTCGACTTAACTACAACTACAATGCATGAGGCCCACTCTGATGATGTAATAGGTGAAATGATACCTATGTCTTCCATGCGCTGCAACTCGGCGTCGACGGCGGGACGCAGCGCGAGGGGTAGCGGCCGCGCGCGCCGGTACACGGGGACAGCGTCGCCCCGCACCACCAACCGCGCCTGCTGGCTACTCAGTTTGCCCAACTCATTGCTAAACACACGAGGAAATCTGTTAATAAAATCCTGTTTATTAAATAATACATTTTCGCTCGTACCTGTATCTGAGAAATTGATCACCTTAATGTCCATATTTAATTGTTTCAGCCACTCGCGTCCTAGTAGGGGAACTCCGCCGTTCTGAATAATGTACAATTTAAAGTTCCCGCTTAATTTACCGAAACGTACTTCCACTAACACATAGCCCAACGATTTAATCGGTTGTCCGTCATAGCCCTTCAACTTTAAACTATCTTGGTTAATCGGGTAATTTTTAAGTTTTTGATTATAGAACACTTCACTAACACATGATATAGGTGAGCCGGTGTCGACGTGCATGCGTACCATGTAGCCGGCCACCTCGACGTCAGCAACGACCGGCTCGCTGCCGCTCAGCTCCACCATGTACAGCCCACTCGGGCCGTCCCCTTCTCCATCACTTTCTACCGGCCACTCCTCCTCAGCGACCTCCTCCTGGGTCGTGTCCAAACGCATCACCCGGCCCTCGCCTCTCTGTTGACGTGCATTTGGGCAAACTCGCTTCAGATGGCCCGGTTTCAAACACATCTTACATACATATCCGTTGAACCTGCAGCTATTTTTGTAATGCCCGCGTTCTCCACAACAAGTACATACTAATGATGAGTTAGTAGTGTAGTTGTTGCGTGCGGCCGACGATGATGCGCCCGCGCCCGCTCCGCCCTTGCCTGAGTGCATGCCTGCAGCGGTCGAGCCGCGCCAACCACCTCGTCTCGATTGTGCACCGTACCTAGTTTGTACCGCATGCACTGAATACTCTCTATTCTCTGCTGGTTGGAATTCTACCGTCGCCGCGCTGCGTGCCGCTGCCTCCAATGATACCGCCCTTTTGTATGCTTTTGCGTAAGTCTGGTCGTCATCACAAAACAATCTCTGTCTCGTTGCCTCACTCAGTAACCCACATACGAACTGGTCCCTGAGGTTTTCGTCTAGGGTTGTTTTGAATTGACACGTTCGAGCTAAATGTTTTAAAGCAACCGCGAACTGTGCGACTGATTCGTTTGGTGCCTGGAAACGCTTCCGAAACTTGAACCTCTCTGCTAGTATTGATGGTGTTGGTTGTAGGTGGTTCCTGATAATTTCTACCAATTCTTCGTACTTGACATCTTTTGGTTTCTTAGGGTTACACAAATCGACCATCAATTCGTAGGTTGCATCGCCGACATGTGCAATCAAAGTAGGTACTTGCAATTCCGGTGTGATCGCGTTTGCAGTGAAATATTGTTCCATTCTTTCAATGTATGTTGACCATTGTCCTGTATTTTGGTTAAATTCACTGAGATTTCCTTTTGACGACATCACAAATTGTCTTTTATTCCGTTAGACTGCGCCACTTGTAATATTTAGAAATAAAACACACACGGTAGGTTAGGTACATTCAACGGTTTATTTCCAACTCCTTTACCGACACAGTGCTACGTCGGTGCAGCAGCACCGCACACTAAGTACATTCTATAGATATGTATATATTATTAGGTAGGTACACAAATGCAATACACTCCAGAAATGAATCTGACCCGTATCGATTGCTTACAGAAAACATTCCCGAAATACAAATAAACTCGGAGCAGAATGGAGGCGATCAGCAAGAGGTCAGCGACGTAAATATCAGCGATGTTCGTAAGTATACCACAACACTGTTTGTTTATCTGTGCCATGTTTACTTTATCAAAACTTACAATAATCCGGTTAAATTAGCCCAAAAAATAGGGTTATGGTTATCATAATTCGTAGAGCACTGAAAATTTGTACGAATGTTCGGAACACCATTATAAGCAGGGTTCGAAAATATCCGATATTTATAATAAATATCAAAATATCGGATTTTTTTGATATATATCCGATATATATAAAAAATGTGATATTTACATGATATTTATCCATTTTGTATGACAGCCATATTGTTATTTTATTGTATTATTTATGTATACTGTTTGCATACCTATGTTTTATAAACATAATAAATTATTTAAAAAAAAACAACATATAAAAGAAAAATCAACTCAAAAACATAAAATCTTCTAATAGCCTATACACACGTCCCAATTTGGTCGGGTCTGACCATCGATCATTTATCCGAATAGATACAACATCGCATGTTAGTGAACTTAGCAGAGCATTGTCCAGCAGATCAAAAATAAATGTGAGTTCTTATCGCATGCAGATGAGTTCTACAGTTCCTGATACTTTTTATGAATAGTTCTGGCGTTTTTGCCGAGTTTTTTTTTTTTCAAAATGATCTGCTAACTTCCCGTAGCAGATCATTTTACAGCAGATCAAAAACAAATGTGAGTTCTTTTAGCATGCAGGTCTGTTCTATAGTTCCTGAAACTTTTTATAAATAGTTCTGGCGTTTTTGCCGTAAAAAAAGTAAATTGACAAAATAATCTGCTATTGAAGTTCGATAAGTTGAAAAATACTATTTTTATAGTTTCAAATTATTTGAAAGGCTGGAACTCTTCTTTTTTCCACATATTCGTATTAGAACTGCAGCCTAGAACTCGATTCGAGATCAGAACCCTGTTCCAAGTGCCAGCAGACCATGTCAGAACTCTTAGATCATGTCAGAATTTTTCACAAGTCGAAAAGTAAGATTTGCAGCGTTTCAAATGACATAGGACGCTGGAACTCTTTCGTTTTAGTTAGTTCAATATCAGAACTGCAGCTTAGAACTCGATTCGATCCTAGAACTCTCGTCCAAGTGCCAGCAGAGCATGTCAGAACTCTTAAAAAAAACTTCAACGGTCAAAACTTTTCACAAGTCGAAAAATAAGATTTGCAGCGTTTCAAATGACATAGGACGCTAGAACTCTTTTGTGTTAGTCAGTTCAATATCAGAACTGCAACCTAGAACTCGATTTGATCCCAGAACTCTCGTCCAAGTGCCAGCAGAGCATGTCAGAACTCTTAGAAAAAACTTCAACGGTCAAAACTTTTCACAAGTCGAAAAATAAGATTTGCAGCGTTTCAAATGACATAGGACGCTAGAACTCTTTTGTTTTAGTCAGTTCAATATCAGAACTGCAACCTAAAACTCGATTCGATCCCACAACTCTCGTCCAAGTGCCAGCAGAGCATGTCAGAACTCTTAGATAAAACTTCAACGGTCAAAACTTTTCACAAGTCGAAAAATAAGATTTGCAGCGTTTCAAATGACACGGGACGCTGGAACTCTTTCGTTTTAGTCAGATCAATATCAGAACTGCAACCTAGAACTCGATTTGATCCCAGAACTCTCGTCCAAGTGCCAGCAGAGCATGTCAGAACTCTTAGAAAAAACTTCAACGGTCAAAACTTTTCACAAGTCGAAAAATAAGATTTGCAGCGTTTCAAATGACATAGGACGCTAGAACTCTTTTGTTTTAGTCAGTTCAATATCAGAACTGCAACCTAAAACTCGATTCGATCCCACAACTCTCGTCCAAGTGCCAGCAGAGCATGTCAGAACTCTTAGAAAAAACTTCAACGGTCAAAACTTTTCACAAGTCGAAAAATAAGATTTGCAGCGTTTCAAATGACATAGGACGCTAGAACTCTTTTGTTTTAGTCAGTTCAATATCAGAACTGCAACCTAAAACTCGATTCGATCCCACAACTCTCGTCCAAGTGCCAGCAGAGCATGTCAGAACTCTTAGATAAAACTTCAACGGTCAAAACTTTTCACAAGTCGAAAAATAAGATTTGCAGCGTTTCAAATGACATAGGACGCTAGAACTCTTTTGTTTTAGTCAGTTCAATATCAGAACTGCAACCTAGAACTCGATTCGATCCCACAACTCTCGTCCAAGTGCCAGCAGAGCATGTCAGAACTCTTAGATAAAACTTCAACGGTCAAAACTTTTCACAAGTCGAAAAATAAGATTTGCAGCGTTTCAAATGACACGGGACGCTGGAACTCTTTTGTTTTAGTCAGATCAATATCAGAACTGCAACCTAGAACTCGATTTGATCCCAGAACTCTCGTCCAAGTGCCAGCAGAGCATGTCAGAACTCTTAGATAAAACTTCAACGGTCAAAACTTTTCACAAGTCGAAAAATAAGATTTGCAGCGTTTCAAATGACACGGGACGCTGGAACTCTTTCGTTTTAGTCAGATCAATATCAGAACTGCAACCTAGAACTCGATTTGATCCCAGAACTCTCGTCCAAGTGCCAGCAGAGCATGTCAGAACTCTTAGATAAAACTTCAACGGTCAAAACTTTTCACAAGTCGAAAAATAAGATTTGCAGCGTTTCAAATGACACGGGACGCTGGAACTCTTTCGTTTTAGTCAGTTCAATATCAGAACTGCAGCTTAGAACTCGATTCGATCCTAGAACTCTCGTCCAAGTGCCAGCAGAGCATGTCAGAACTCTTAGATAAAACTTCAACGGTCAAAACTTTTCACAAGTCGAAAAATAAGATTTGCAGCGTTTCAAATGACATGGGACGCTGGAACTCTTTCGTTTTAGTCAGTTCAATATCAGAACTGTAACCTAGAACTCGATTTGATCCCAGAACTCTCGTCCAAGTGCCAGCAGAGCATGTCAGAACTCTCAGATAATGTCAAAACTTTTCACAAGTCGAAAAGTAAGATTTGCAGCGTTTCAAATGACATAGGACGCTGGAACTCTTTCGTTTTAGTTAGTTCAATATCAGAACTGCAGCTTAGAGTTCGATTCGATCCCAGAACTCTCGTCCAAGTGCCAGCAGAGCATGTCAGAACTCTTAGATAAAACTTCAACGGTCAAAACTTTTCACAAGTCGAAAAATAAGATTTGCAGCGTTTCAAATGACATAGGACGCTGGAACTCTTTCGTTTTAGTTAGTTCAATATCAGAACTGCAACCTAGATTTCGATTTGATCCCAGAACTCTCGTCCAAGTGCCAGCAGAGCATGTCAGAACTCTTAGATAAAACTTCAACGGTCAAAACTTTTCACAAGTCGAAAAATAAGATTTGCAGCGTTTCAAATGATATAGGAGGCTGGAACTCTTTCGTTTTAGTTAGTTCAATATCAGAACTGCAGCTTAGAACTCGATTCGATCCCAGAACTCTCGTCCAAGTGCCAGCAGAGCATGTCAGAACTCTTAGATAAAACTTCAACGGTCAAAACTTTTCACAAGTCGAAAAATAAGATTTGCAGCGTTTCAAATGACATAGGACGCTAGAACTCTTTCGTTTTAGTCAGTTCAATATCAGAACTGCAGCTAAGAACTCGATTCGATCCCAGAACTCTCGTCCAAGTGCCAGCAGAGCATTTCAGAACTCTTAGATAAAACTTCAACGGTCAAAACTTTTCACAAGTCGAAAAATAAGATTTGCAGCGTTTCAAATGACATAGGACGCTAGAACTCTTTCGTTTTAGTCAGTTCAATATCAGAACTGCAGCTAAGAACTCGATTCGATCCCAGAACTCTCGTCCAAGTGCCAGCAGAGCATGTCAGAACTCTTAGATAAAACTTCAACGGTCAAAACTTTTCACAAGTCGAAAAATAAGATTTGCAGCGTTTCAAATGATATAGGACGCTGGAACTCTTTCGTTTTAGTTAGTTCAATATCAGAACTGCAGCTTAGAACTCGATTCGATCCCAGAACTCTCGTCCAAGTGCCAGCAGAGCATGTCAGAACTCTTAGATAAAACTTCAACGGTCAAAACTTTTCACAAGTCGAAAAATAAGATTTGCAGCGTTTCAAATGACATAGGACGCTGGAACTCTTTCGTTTTAGTTAGTTCAATATTAGAACTGCAGCTAAGAAATCGATTCGATCCCAGAACTCTCTTCCAAGTGCCAGCACAGCATTTCAGAACTCTTAGATAAAACTTCAACGGTCAAAACTTTTTACAAGTCGAAAAATAAGATTTGCAGCGTTTCAAATGACATAGGACGCTAGAACTCTTTCGTTTTAGTCAGTTCAATATCAGAACTGCAGCTTAGAACTCGATTCGATCCCAGAACTCTCGTCCAAGTGCAAGCAGAGCGTGTCAGAACTCTTAGATAATGTCAAAACTTTTCTCAAGTCAAAAAATAAGATTTGCAGCATTTCAAATCACATAGGACGCTGGAACTCTGTTAGAACTTTTCAGAAAGCAAAACTAATATTTTCAGCGTTTTAGTAGTAGGTACAGTACACAACAAAAGTGCAGACCCACCGTAGAGTTCTAAAATAACAAGGACCAAGTTTAAGTAGGTACAGTCGGTAACAAAAGTGCCGACCCAACGTAGAGTTCTAAAAAACAAGGACAAAGTTTTGACATTATCTGAGAGTTCTGACATGCTCTGCTGGCACTTGGACGAGAGTTCTGGGATCGAATCGAGTTCTTAGCTGCAGTTCTGATATTGAACTAACTAAAACGAAAGAGTTCCAGCGTCCTATGTCATTTGAAACGCTGCAAATCTTATTTTTTACTTGTGAAAAGTTTTGACCGTTGAAGTTTTATCTAAGAGTTCTGACATGCTCTGCTAGCACTTAGACGAGAGTTCTGGGATCGAATCGAGTTCTAGGTTGCAGTTCTGATATTAAACTAACTAAAACGAAAGAGTTCTAGCGTCCTATGTCATTTGAAACGCTGCAAATCTTATTTTTCGACTTGTGAAAAGTTTTGACCGTTGAAGTTTTATCTAAGAGTTCTGACATGCTCTGCTGGCACTTGGACGAGAGTTCTGGGATCGAATCAAATTTTAAGCTGCAGTTCTGATATTGAACTAACTGAAACGAAAGAGTTCCAGCGTCCTATGGCATTTGAAACGCTGCAAATCTTATTTTTCGACTTGTGAAAAGTTTTTACCGTTGAAGTTTTTTCTAAGAGTTCTGACATGCTCTGCTGGCACTTGGACGAGAGTTCTGGGATCGAATCGAGTTCTAAGCTGCAGTTCTGATATTGAACTAACTAAAACGAAAGAGTTCCAGCGTCCTATGTCATTTGAAACGCTGCAAATCTTATTTTTTACTTGTGAAAAGTTTTGACCGTTGAAGTTTTATCTAAGAGTTCTGACATGCTCTGCTAGCACTTAGACGAGAGTTCTGGGATCGATTTGAGTTCTAAGCTGCAGTTCTGATATTGAACTAACTAAAACGAAAGAGTTCCAGCGTCCTATGTCATTTTAAACGCTGCAAATCTTATTTTTCGACTTGTGAAAAGTTTTGACCGTTAAAGTTTTTTCTAAGAGTTCTGACATGCTCTGCTGGCACTTGGACGAGAGTTCTGGGATCAAATCGAGTTCTAGGTTGCAGTTCTGATATTGATCTGACTAAAACAAAAGAGTTCCAGCGTCCTTTGTCATTTGAAACGCTGCAAATCTTACTTTTCGACTTGTGAAAAGTTTTTACCGTTGAAGTTTTATCTAAGAGTTCTGACATGCTCTGCTGGCACTTGGACGAGAGTTCTGGGATCGAATGAAGTTTTTAGGTGCAGTTCTGATATTGAACTAACTAAAACAAAAGAGTTCCAGCGTCCTATGTCATTTGAAACGCTGCAAATCTTATTTTTCGACTTGTGAAAAGTTTTGACCGTTGAAGTTTTATCTAAGAGTTCTGACATGCTCTGCTGGCACTTGGACGAGAGTTCTGGGATCGAATCGAGTTCTTAGCTGCAGTTCTAATATTGAACTAACTAAAACGAAAGAGTTCCAGCGTCCTATGTCATTTGAAACGCTGCAAATCTTACTTTTGACTTGTGAAAAGTTTTGACATTATCTGAGAGTTCTGACATGCTCTGCTGGCACTTGGACGAGAGTTCTGGGATCAAATCGAGTTCTGAGCTGCAGTTCTGATATTGAACTAACTAAAACGAAAGAGTTCCAGCGTCCTATGTCATTTGAAACGCTGCAAATCTTACTTTTGACTTGTGAAAAGTTTTGACATTATCTGAGAGTTCTGACATGCTCTGCTGGCACTTGGACGAGAGTTCTGGGATCGAATCGATTTCTTAGCTGCAGTTCTAATATTGAACTAACTAAAACGAAAGAGTTCCAGCGTCCTATGTCATTTGAAACGCTGCAAATCTTACTTTTCAACTTGTGAAAAGTTTTGACATTATCTGAGAGTTCTGACATGCTCTGCTGGCACTTGGACGAGAGTTCTGGGATCAATTCGAGTTCTGAGCTGCAGCTCTGATATTGAACTGACTTAAACGAAAGAGTTCTAGCGTCCTTTGTCATTTGAAACGCTGCAAATCTTATTTTTCGACTTGTGAAAAGTTTTGACCGTTGAAGTTTTTTCTAAGAGTTCTGACATGCTCTGCTGGCACTTGGACGAGAGTTCTGGGATCAAATCGAGTTCTAAGTTGCAGTTCTGATATTGAACTGACTAAAACAAAAGAGTTCTAGCGTCCTATGTCATTTGAAACGCTGCAAATCTTATTTTTCGACTTGTGAAAAGTTTTGACCGTTGAAGTTTTTTCTAAGAGTTCTGACATGCTCTGCTGGCACTTGGACGAGAGTTCTGGGATCAAATCGAGTTCTAGGTTGCAGTTCTTATATTGAACTGACTAAAACAAAAGAGTTCTAGCGTCCTATGTCATTTGAAACGCTGCAAATCTTATTTTTCGACTTGTGAAAAGTTTTGACCGTTGTAGTTTTTTCTAAGAGTTCTGACATGCTCTGCTGGCACTTGGACGAGAGTTCTAGGGTCGAATCGAGTTCTATGCTGCAGTTCTGATATTGAACTAACTAAAACGAAAGAGTTCCAGCGTCCTATGTCATTTGAAACGCTGCAAATCTTACTTTTCGACTTGTGAAAAATTCTGACATGATCTAAGAGTTCTGACATGATCTGCTGGCACTTGGAACAGGGTTCTGATCTCGAATCGAGTTCTAGGCTGCAGTTCTAATACGAATATGTGGAAAAAAGAAGAGTTCCAGCCTTTCAAATAATTTGAAACTATAAAAATAGTATTTGTCAACTTATCGAACTTCAATAGCAGATTATTTTGTCAATTTACTTTTTTTACGGCAAAAACGCCAGAACTATTTATAAAAAGTATCAGGAACTATAGAACAGACCTGCATGCTAAAAGAACTCACATTTGTTTTTGATCTGCTGTAAAATGATCTGCTACGGGAAGTTAGCAGATCATTTTGAAAAAAAAAAATCTCGGCAAAAACGCCAGAACTATTCATAAAAAGTATCAGGAACTGTAGAACTCATCTGCATGCGATAAGAACTCACATTTATTTTTGATCTGCTGGACAATGCTCTGCTAAGTTCACTAACATCAACATCGCTTCGTTTTTGTTCAGGACGTAGTTCACCAAATCATGAGGTAGTGGGGGGCGTAACTGCCGATGTCATAGTGTTGGTAATAAGTAATTACTAAATATCGATACCATAGATTTTATCGATGTTTGTATTATAAAATTATAGAAAAAAAAAACTGCAACGAATGTATTATTTTTAAATAAATATAAATAATTAACCACTGAGCCGACTTACATCGTTTAATTTTATTCATGAACCCACCTTATCTTCAAGCTGTCTTCGAGTAATCGACGAATAAATATACGCAAACCCTTTCTTTTTTAAGTCAGTTAAAATACTTTTTGACAAATAAATTCATTAATGTAAAATACAAAACATGTCAGTTCTAAGTTTTATCGAATCGATATTATTTTTTTCATTTATACCCCACCACTACTGACACGTGCTTAATATTTTTGATAAAATAGCACAATTAGTTTTCCATTGAGTGAGGGCGCTGTATCGATATTTCAAACAAATTTGTTCCTTACCAATTAGTTTGCCTGTATACCGCATCAAAAAAATAAAATTGTTTTAAAACCAACTTATTTGTGCAGTTGAGTGGAGGCGCTAGTGTCTGTACTAAAACCGAATTTTCGCACCGAAATTTGGTTAGTTTTTGTTTTGTTACACGCAAAAAATTCTTGGTTTTACTGCAAAAAGACTTCAACGCGAGCCTGTATTTTTAGACGAACAAATTCTACCAAGTAATCTTTTGCAGTTGGGACAGTCAAAATGAAAGTTTAAATCACTTGCTGATGGAAAGTTATCCCATCTTTCTGGTAGCTGGATGTTTTATTATTTTTCCCATACCATTTTATTGAACATGACACCATTTATAAACCGATTCTCACGACGACAACAGCAAAAAAAATAAAAAACTGCGAGTAACGGACTGCACCACTCCTTGGTTCCCACTAAAGTTGTATTCGAAAGGGTCCTTTGAGATAGAGTCCAAATCTACTATGTGTGGTGAACAATAGAGACCCTTCATTAGGAGTCTATTGGTAGTGGTCGATGGGTCTGACATACAATTTGGTCGGGTGTACAACCAAATTGGGACGTGTGTATCGTGGTCGGGCAGACTTAATTATTATTAATTGATCAAATTGGATACGCCCACCCAATTTGGTTGTATCCGACCAAATCGGGACGTGTGTACGCATCGGACCCAACTTTGTGTTCGAAAAAAACAAGTGTGAGTCGGATTCCCGCACGAAGGGTTCCGTATCATGTTGTATTTGAGCTCCACTTCATTTTTTTATTTTTATAGTTGTTGTTGGTAAAGCGACACTAATGAAATACATAATCTGTGAAAATTTTAACTCTCTATCCATCACGATTCATGAGATTCAACCGGATGACAGACGGACAGAAAGGCAGACAGACAGACGGACGGACATAGTCTAAACACTATCCCTATATAATCTATTAGGAACTATAGTCTAAGCACTATCCCTATAGATTATTTAAGGATAGTGTTCAGACTATAGTTTACGAGTAAATCTGTGTCTAAATCGAAGGTTTAAATCCACATCTCGGACTATCCCTAAACCTCGTTTTGGAATAAGGGGGTCAGGGTTTTCTATGGTATCCTGAGTATCCGGCGTATCTGGCCAGTGCCAAAGTCTAGAACATGCTAAAAAAATGTTGGATAGGTGAATTAAATTATTATTAAAAAAATTTTTTTTTGTGAAATACCTACGAAAAGATATTAAAGGTATAATAAATAAGGTCTACATTTTAAATCACTACCCCTACTTCTAAAATTTTACTAGCTGTCCCGCCAAACGTTGTTTTGCCTTATAGAAAAAATATATAAAATACTAGCTGTCCCGGCAAACGTTGTTTTGCTATTTACAAAAAAAAAAAAAAAAACAAAAAAAAATAGATGTTGGCCGATTCTCAGACCTACTGAATATGCTCACAAAATTTCATGAGAATCGGTCGAGCTGTTTCGGAGGAGTTCAAGTTCGAACCCCGTGACACGAGAATTTTATATATATAGAGATAAAGGAAAAAAAGAATAGTGTTCGATTCTCAGACCTAACGAATATACTTAAACAAAAAAATTCATACAAATCGGTTCAGGCGTTTAGGTAGAGTTTGGCAACTAAAACTGCGACACCAGAATTTTATAAATATAGGGATGTACGACTTACTTCAGTGCCAGGATGTCCTCTGTTGTCCGCTGCTGAAGTGGAACTAGCGTTTACCCACTCATTGAAAATATATATGATAACAGATAACTCCCCAGTTCGCCTCTCCTGCTCGCTGCAACTCGCGTCATCGATGTTGTACTTTAACCTCACATCCACAATAATGTTCGTGTTAAAATTCGATCTTATCTCAGGACGTTCAATACTATATCTACATGTATGTAGGTAGATCTGTTGGCGTCATAACAGACATACACCCGTAGGATTGTTGTTTGGGTACGTGACATATAACATGAGTTTTCTCAATGGAGATTTACTATCTATTTTAAACAGAAATCTGCTCAGAATGTTTTGTCTAAAAAAGATAACTTTCGTAGGGTCTTGTAGGCAGGGAATAGTTTAACCCTTTATAGGGCAGAACTTTTATTTTATACTTTTTAAATTTTTATGATTTAATCGACTTTTAGGGTCCATTGAGATACCAAAAACCAAAAACTGAACTAGAAGCGACTCCCGGTTTTGCCTGTAGAGGGTGGCTACACATGTGACCAAGACCGTTTAGGTCTTAAGCGGGTGGCTCCATTTGTAACCATGACCATTAGGGATTAAATCATTTTATAAAAATGTTAAGGAAAAAGATATTTTTTATAGAAACTAAATATATTTATTTTTATCAATTTACCTAAATTGCAATAGTCTAAACCAAAAAACAAACAATTAAACTTAGAAATAACGTACAAAATAAGTAAAATCAGTCTTCAGATTAGAGTTCTACCATCACTAGCTAAACAATCCAATCTGGTTTCTTTCTTTTACAATTATTGTAATGATAATCTTTGAAACATCATATGCATAATTATTCTTTACAAACATCATATCCTAATCTGCTACGAACGGGTTTATCTTTAGTACTACAGTACCTAACCACAACGCTTGCTAAATCTATTTCGCTGTTTATTCCTGGGTGTAAGTGCGAAAATTATAATTTTTATACTCAGGCGGTTCTCTAAATATTTCTCGGAATTTGAAGGGATTAGATTGATTAGCTTGACGTCCTCTTCCTATAGTGAAGCCTCTTCTGGCCCTTATTCTCGGACCTCGGGTTCGAGCTCGACCACGCACAAGAATAGGCGATGTTGAAATTGGAATCGGTAATCGGAATACCAGGTGGTTGTGGAACTGGAGACGATGACAAAATACCAATCTAGACAATGAAGCAGCATTGTCTAGATTTGGTGTTCGTACAAAATTCAAAAGCAGAAGGTCGTCGGGATCTGAATCACCACCTAAGTCAGAATTTTCCGCTTGATCTTTATCAATCCCACGTATGAAAGCCTCAAACTCTTCGTCTTCCATACTGTCTAAATCGAGATTTAGTAGATTAGACATCTAAAACAAAAAATAACACAAAAATACTATTTTATGTATTCTAATCGTTATATAAAACCACATTTACGACTACCTACTAAATCTTCAATTTCTACGTAAACCAGCACAATGACTGTACCTGCACTTTGGTATCCAATATTATCTTTGCGCAAATAGTATGGACCGATTTACCACTTTTATACAATAATATGATATTTTTACTTGTAATATTTATACACAAACAAGAAATAATAACAAATATTGATAACATTTGAAACAAAAATAAATGGTTACCCAAAACTACCCTCAAAATGGCGAAATCTTGATCGCCGTAATGATATTGAAATTTTTACCCGTTAAAATTAGTTTACTCACAAGATTTATATCTCAAATCAAAGAAAAAACAATAAATAACAATTTCCTTACCTTTAATTACATATAAACTAATAATATTTGATTGAATAAAATAAAATTCGAGAGCGATATCAACACTGTGTTCGTCTTAGGCACTAAATGATCAGAAGTCACATATGTAACCACTATTTTTTGGCGCGATAGACAATCAAGGTAGCTAACTTCACGACTGTGGTTACGCTTGTGTACTGCGCCTGTTTGGGTTCTAAGCAAAAATGCTATAAGAGCGATGATTCATACATTAACTACTTAATAATCGACCTTATTGTCAGACAAGTAGGGTGGTTACACGCGTCATATAAATCTCGGATTTGCCCTATAAAGGGTTAAGCCATAACTATCTAACATAACGGTTCAAAGAAATCGATTGTAAAAAGATCATTCAAATATGACACTGATGAAACATAAACGAAGACAGTGATGGGTATTTAGATCGATTTCTTTAACTTCGGGTAATAATTTAAGGGTAATTAACTCAGTGTTACCATACCATCGAATTCATACGCTAAGCTTACTTTGACGCTTTTACAAAAAGATTCTTTCTTAGTTACAGTGTCCACAACGATATTTTTTTATTAAATTAGCCAGTTTTATATATATGTGGGAGAGCAAGGTTAGTTTCTTAGGTCTTTAGTTTCCTATGTCTGATTTTATCATCCTTCTTGTGAAGCGAGATGATGTTAGAGTCATTAAAATGTGGCACATTTTTGACGTGACAACGTCTTATAAATTGGTTTGCCGGGTGACACTTCAAGAAACTGCGTTACGCTCCGCTGACGTTATGCGCTCACAATGAGAGCGAGTGAGAGGCACGCGGGCATGGTTAGCCCGCCTAAGAGCGAGAGAGACAGACATAAAAAGTGAAAGGCACGCGTCCCTTCCACTCGAGCACAGTTGTTGTCACGTAAAACTTTCGCCCGTATACCGACTTTACAGGCAACCAGTTTTTTTTGTGGAATTATATAAGTTAGTTAAATGAGGTATCAAAACCGAAGAAGCTATTTTCAGAGCTTCTGTCGTACCGCCATCCTCCCCAGGACTTCTGTCGTATTTCATAAGGTTTAGAGCTTTTAGCACTTCAATTCCGGTAATAAATAGGTGGCCAGATCTGTGTTAAATGTCCTAATAAGTTTTTTATTTATTTATTAAATCTGTACATACAATTATGTAAATAGTCATGCAGTTCAACCCCAATTAATATAAGACAAAACTCAACACAAAATATGTTTTCATTCATCCTACATTTAAATAGAATACCTAACAACAATAAACATAACATGATAAGAAGTCACCTTCGAGATATCCGGCCGGCCGGGCGGCAGTGGCATGAACTCTTTGGCAACAACATTGATAATGTTATTGTCATTAGATAATTTTTCCGAACTTTTCATGTCAGAGGTTAGATTATTAATATGAAAGTTGCGCGTAATCTTTCTATTGTTATCCAGGATCTTAGAATCCAAGTATTCGTGTTGTCCAGCTGAGTTGACTCTCTGCTGGCCGGGTACACTGTGCCCCTGTCATCGTGTTATTTACCTGATTTTTTGCTACCTAGGTTACCCTGCTTCTAACCGGGTACTTACTCTACAGTACACCTGTGTCATCTATCTGAATTGTCTTTAGGCTTCAGTGAAAAGATAGTTTTTTTTTTTTTTTTTTTTGTTAGCCTATATCGTCCCACTGCTGGGCAAAGGCCTCCCTAACATCTCTCCAAGCATTTCGGTCCTGGGCAAGGTTTATCCAGTCTGTGTCAAATGCATCAAGATCGTCACGCCATCGTTTACGGGGTCTGCCTCGATTCCGACGTCCGTCCTCCGGCACCCAATGCGTGACGACCCAAATCTGATTACAACTTCTCTGGACTATAATGCCAACTATATCCATAAACCGAGCAAAAGCCATTGCTAAAACTCTTCCTGTTTACGTATCTATACTAATATTATAAGAGGAAATCATTGTTTGTTTGTTTCCATTCATAGGCTCCGAAACTACTGGATAAATTTTGATGAAACTCGGTATGAGGATACATTGATTCATTGGGAATGTTATAGGCTACTTTTTATCCCGAAATTCTCACGGGAGCGGAAGTGACGCGAGTGAAACCGCAGAGCTCTGCTAGTAAGTCATAAATGGGTTACGTAGTTAAATAGCTATAATTGAAAATTAGGTATTATAATGAAAAAATAGGTATATCAAGTGATATCACTTGTTTACTATAATAATTGGCGAAAATTATAAATAGCATCCCGATTTTGTAGTTTGTTGTTACTTGTGTTTTGTCATTCGAAGAGCGAGGTTGTTCTCAATATGGGTCCCGAAATTGATGAGTTTGAGGTTTTGTATCAATTTGTGATGGAATTGGAAAATGGGCTCAGAGATGTAGCACTTGCTGGCTGTGATCATTACTACTGCAAGAACAAATTTTTTTGTGGTAAGCATGTACTTACTTAATTTTTTTAAATTAATTAATTGTTTTTATTTTCTTTATTTTAATAGGTAGTATTAGTTAGTACTTATGTTGCAAATTAAATGTGTGATTAATGTGAGGGAACATTGTTATTTTTTTATTTTCTTTCCTTAATCAATATTAAGGAAAGAAAATGACGACCTCTGTGGCGCGTCGGGCGAACACCCGACTGCGACGCAGAAGGTTGCGGGTTCGATTCCCGCCGGGAACAAGTATTTATGCTGACCATAAATTCTTGTTTCTGGTTCTGGGTGTTTCCTATATGTATAATATGTATATATTTACAAAAAAAAAAGTATATAAGTAGTTTATCCGTTATCTGGCACCCATAACACAAGCATTAAGTTGCTTAGCTTGGGGCTGGATGGCGATGTGTAATATGTCCTGAAATATTTATTTAAAAAAAAAAAACAGTATAGTTAATTTAAGAATAAGCCGTTTAAATTTAAATTACCATTTTTACTTAGACCAAGAAAAAAATCTGTAGCGTCTATAAGGGTGGATTATTTATTGCTTCAAGAAAGCTTTTTTTCTTTGTAGTTCCATCCGGCACAACCAGTTCGTCGGTTTCATTGTACGGATTGAAAGTCCTGACCTATGTTAATCCCAACTAATAAAGGTATCCTCAAACCAAGTTTCACGAAAATCGGTCAAGTAGTTACAAAGCCTTTTTAAAAGAAAGAAAGATTATATGTATCTTTTCTCATCAGAATATGAGTAACCTATCTATAAATAACTTGTAGTGCTATAATACCTACTTGTTGTTTAATTTCGTGAATTATGGTCAGAATTAGGGGCGGTGTCGGGCTTATCTATTCGGTGATCCGGTCTTACGAATACCAAAGTCCAGAAACTTAACAAACATCCAGACTATTCAGAGTAACAACAGCTTATAGAAATGTATCACTTCCTCTTCCTCTATGGGCAAGAGGAAGAGATACGTTTAGGGGTCAGTCAAACTCAAAACGCCTGTCATTTCTTCTTTCTTTCTTTTTCGTTTTGATAGCACAAATTAAAGGGGAATTAGGTAGGGTCAGATCCGACCACTCCAGTGTGGTGCCAGGTCTTTGGTGTTGTTATTAGCTGACATTAAGTAGGCCAATGTACAGCTATTAGGGCTGTAGGGATATGTCAAGAGATGCAGCATACTTTGCTCGGGAGCTCCGCAGTCGCACTTTTGACATGGATTGATCATGCCCCATGTTCCCAGGTTCACCGTGCAGCGAACAACCTGAGTCCTTATAGAGGTCATACACGCTAGGTTTTGTATGTAAGGTCATAACCATCATGCAAAACCCAGCGTGTATGGCCTCCATTAGTCTGTTAACTGACCTTCACACTGTCCAAGGCAAACCATGACCAGCTGGAAGAGTCTGCAGAGTCCAGGTTATACCAATGACCTTTTGTAGGTGGCTTTATGGCATAAGGCCAAACAACGATAATTATACGACTTTGGAAACTTTGTTTTTATTATATAATAAAGAGGAGATATTTGTGTTTTTGTAACGAATAGATAAAACTTGGTATGATCCCGATATTCCCACGGGATCGGGAGTTATTAATAAATAATAAAAATAAACTTTAACATTAACCCAATACAAATTACAGTTAATACGTAACATTCATTCATTCTGATTAATTCATTCATGTATTCAGTTCATAAACAACGAGTACATAATTACATATTTAGTTTGTATGTATTAGGTATTAAACATTAGAGGTATATAAACATTTGTATGTGATTGATAGCAGGTCGGGCTTTGTATCGGAGGGACCTAGTATTAATTACTATTTATTAGGTAAAGTCTGATTATCACCTGTCCTGATAGGCACTCTTGATCACTCGAATAATTATTTATTTCTGGGCTCTAGTAATACAGGGTGGCTCTAAAATACGTTGACAAACAGCTTTAGGAATAATTTTATTGTTTATATTGATACAGTGCTGTGAGTTCTAAATAATAAAAATATAGTATTATTTTATCTTGTAAAGGGAAAAGGGAAGGAAGAAGAAGAGTATTATTTTATCTTGAATATTTGTTAGTTTTCAAAATAACCGCATTTGGTTTTGATTTCTGAAAATTTCAACGATTATCCGCACCTCCTCTTCAGATACTTTATCCCACTCATGAATAAGTGTTGCCTTCAGCGCTTCTATACTTCTGTGTGGAGTCGCACAGACCCTCGCCTCTAAGATAGACCACACACTGTAATCCATCGGGTTTAAGTCCGGTGAATACGGAGGCCATTCCTTAGAACATATGAACCCAGGAAAGTTTACCAAAAACCACTGCTGCACGTTTGAGGTCCTGTGAGATGAAGCAGAGTCCTGTTGAAAAATCCACAGTTGGTCGCCGTAATGCTGCTGGGTCCAAGGAAGAACTACACTCTCCAAAATATCCCGTCGGTATATTTCTTGGTTCATTTTCACACCTTTTTCGACGAAAATTAGGGGAATTTTGCCTGTTGAGCAAATACCGCCTCAAACCATAACTGAATCCGGTTTTTGGCGATAAGGGACAACTGCTGCGGCTCCAGGGCGGATAGAAGAGTAAAATATTTCATTTTTGCGATTAGAAATATAGACGCGCTGAAGGCAATACGAATTCATGCGTGGGATAAAATATCTGAAGAGGGGGTGCGGAAAATCGTTGTAAATTTCAGAAAACGTTTAACCCTGTACATCCAAGCAAAAGGCGGTTATTTTTAAAACTAATAAATATTTAAGATAAAATAATACTATATTTTGATTATTTAAAACTAACAGCACTGTATCAATAAATAAAAAGAAAAGTTTAAAAAACAATAAAGTTATTCATAAAACTGTTTGTCAACGTATTTTAGAGCCACCCTGTATATACTAATGATCCCATATACCTACTTACTTCGTTGTTTTGATTGAGACATTCTGTGAGTTTTAAGTAAGCTCAAAAATAATAAAAATAGATTTCGTGTATCTTGCGTTTTTTGGATACCCAGACTTCGCAGTCCAAAATACTTTTGAGAAAAGCGTTTTTTGTTTATTGGAAAGAATAGATGATTTTTAAAATTTTTTAGGAGTAAATATCGATATCTCCGCCCGAGTTGGACACTAACGCTGATGAAACCGCGGGTTGTTGCTAGTTGTCATATCTTCTTATCTATACATATAAAATGCTTTGAATGACTAACTGACTGACAGATCAACGCACAGCCTAAACCGCTGATTGTAGAGACCTGAAACTTGGAGGGTAGTCTTTGTTTGACGTAGGCATCCGATAAGAAAACATTTTGAAAAAATTAAACTCCTACGCAGATGCGGGTGGTTGGTGCTAGTTATACTTACATACCTAAATGTGTTATATATTGTGTGTACAGTTGAGGCGATCGGTATTGCAGACGCGTACAACGTGAATGAGATGTCGTGGCCGCACGTCGAGATCCTCGAGCAGCCCGCGCCTAAAGGACTCAGGTGAGCACTAAATACATTTACTTTATACATCTATAAGTGAATCTTACATTAAGGTAACCATGGGCCACTTCGGCCGTCTATAGAACTGAAGTTTCGGAACTGGCTCCGGACGAGGCTTTTAATTTACTTGTATGTAACTGGTTCCGATCGAGGATTTACATTTCCTTGTATTGAACTCAGTTCCGATCAAGTAATTATCTTATCCGTTCGGTCGTTTATAGAACTAGATTTGGAAAATTCGAAACGGAAACAAAAAAAGATCAAAAAAACAAATGACGAAATGGAAACAAAAGATTATCGCAGCAGAAAAAAGAAGATCGAAAACAAAATAAAAGACGAAAGTTTTAAAGGGGGTTTTTTTTGCTAGGGTAAACAAAATATAATAATAGATTATGATTCTAAATGGGACCATTTTACGAAAAACTGATGGTAAAATAAATGCATTTGACCGGCCGTTCGCGTATATAACTACTCGTAGTACACGAGGGCGTATTTATTTGGGTGTTATTGACAAAAAATAGATGAATAAGTTATAGATATAACTCCGTACCACCCACACATTGACTACCTGCCTCTACAGTGACTCATACATACACACACACATACAAATAAGGAAAACTGCATAACCAGGCCCAAAGACCACTCTCTACTCTAGTATAATTCTACTAGCTATGCCCCGCGGTTTCACTTACGTTAATTTGAGGAAAAAATCCACTAAAATATATTTTATGGTAAAAACACCTTGGCAAATAATGATTTATTGTAGAACTTTTAATACTTACCATAAAAAGGTCATTAGTGAGTCTACCTTATAAGATAGCCAAATTCTGTCGCAGACTATTTTTAGAACTTTTAAAGGGGAACAATTCCGTCATACATGTTTTTTTGCGTAAATTTTCAGCGTCGCACGCAACAGAAGCTAAGCTAAGGAATAATTTTTCCCATTTTTGTAACATTTTTCATTGATGCTCCAATCCTATTGGTCGTAGCGTGATGTTATAATAGCCTATAGCCTTCCTTAATAAACGGATTATCCAACCCAAGAAGAATTTTTCAATGCGAAGTACCTAGGTTCTGAGATGAGCTCGTTCAAATAAACAAACAAACTCTTCAGCTTTATATTAGTTATAGATAATCTGATACCGGGTCGAGGATTACGAAACCGGACCTTTCGCCACATTGGCCCGCGGCCAGAACACAAACCAAACTCACTTTACTTGCGGATTTATACAGAACTAACATTCTACACTTCACTTTACAAAGACACTAGCGCCATTGCTGAGTTTATCCTATATTGGTTACGCATCCAGAACACTATAAAATATCTTCTTAACAATCGTGTTATATGTCTGTTATGCATTATGACACTCGTGTTATTTAGCAAGTTGGCGAAATAACCCCTTAGACGTTCAGACGTGTGAACAGCCTAGTCCCGGAAGGATACGAACAAAGCTATCTTCAATGCGGATTTTGACTGAACTAAAGTTCTACCTTCACTTTACAAAGATACTAGCGCCACCGCTGACTTTTGTTGATGTTTTCACCTACGTCACCGATCACACGAATGATCTGAGTTTAATGACCATGCTATAATAAGTCTAGGTAACTACATAATTTCTCCGTCGATCGATCTAAGTAATTCATTAATTCGATCATTGACGGGGTTTTTCTTCGACTAGGCAATGTCACCTGCCAAATAAAAAATGAAACATAAAACAAAGTAGTTGAACATAGGTATTAAAACTGGGATTATAACGGCTTTAAAAAAAATCAATTTAAAATATGAAAATATTATATTTGCCTAATTATTTAACAATAAAAAAAACTATTCCATTTTTTGCCTTGAAAATATTTGTAGAAATGCTGGCTTGAGCATTTCAAATAATATAATCAAAAGTACTTGCTTATTTCTGCTAATAAACACTATTAACCTAGCCTAGCAAAACTAAAATACATATTATAAGTATTTTCGACCATACAAAACTACCTACTTATTAATAAAATAAGAACAAAATTGCAACCGCTTGCGCTCGCTCTCAACAAAGTATGGTCATATTAGCATATTATGAGCATAGCAGTCGCCACTCGCCAACCGGCGGCAGGCAGCGTATGTTTGTTTATATACCTGCCTCCGCATAGAGATAAAATATCATAATATAATACTTACTACAATAAACAGTACATCAGAACGTTTATTGGTCGTGGCCCGATAGTCGGCGTTCTATCAATCGAACCACGGGCAAATCAAACTGTCCAGCAGTGCAAAGTTCTACAGAATGTTTTTGTTACAAAAAAAAAGATAAACTAATGAACTCGTTACTCCTAATTGATTATTTAATTTATTATACGACAGCTATTTTATAATGTCCAATTTTTACTATGTAAAATATAAATACGTAATTTATTATTTCTTGATTCAACTTTGTATGTGCAATAAAGCGACTTATCTATCTATATTATTTGGTTTTACAAGTTATCTGTCTGACCAATTTTTACGTTAATACGTCAAAATCGTGATACAGGTTAATTTTATCCCTTTCTATCGAGTCAGTTGCTAGAAATACATTTGATTATCTATACTAATATTATAAAGCTGAAAAGTTTGTTTGTTTGTTTGAACGCGCTAATCTTAGGAACTACTGGTTCGAATTGAAAAAAATATTTTGGGTTGGATAGTCCATTTATCGAGGAAGGCTATAGCGCGGGTGAAACCGCGGAGCGTTGCTAGTTAAGGATATTGTTGAGATGGTTCTGCTGATGTCCTCTCTATTGTTGTAGTGTAGATATTATATGACTACGTATCTCTACAAACAGGTTTGTCCTTTGAAATGATACGCAATTATGACGATTTATCATTACGACTATGCATTGGACATTTATAAATACTTTTATTTATTTTATAATTTGTTAAACATATTATATGTCAAGCAGCAGAACCTATGTCTTAAAGAAAATGCCTGAGTAACTTCACCTACTTTGAATTAACTTATATCTTATCTTCTATACCTACAAAGTTATATCTATAATATATAATATGTACATAATGCATATGTATATGCAAATCAGGCGTCGCTTACCAACCGACAGAAGTCTGTAGTCCACTCAGAATACGTAGTAACACAAACATAGTACCTCCAAAGTTAGTGGAGGACTATATTCACATTAAACCTTTCGCGATCAATTCGCCATTTTATTGGAAAGTAGCACCGTTCCGCGGTTCCACCCATGTAACTCCCGATCCCGTGGGAATATCGGAATAAAAAGCCTATGACATTCCCAATGAATTAATGTATCCTATTCTATTACCAAGTTTCATCAGCAAGTTCGGTCCAGTAGCTTCGGCTTCATAGCCTAGTCAATGCAAACAAACAAACTATCAAATCTTTAAATAGTATAGACAAGTTTTTGTGCTGTCAAATAGATGTCAAACGTCATACTCAAATCCGTAAGGGGCAAAGTTTGCTCGCTTTTCTGTAGATATAACAAGTCCACTTTCCGTAAGGATTTTTTTTCCTGTGTAAGTGGAAGTTAGCTATAGGCTATTGTTTTTTGTTACGATCATAATATGTAGGTATAATAAACACAGGTACTTCCCCGTGAAGGTCTAAAGGTGCTCGAACACGGTCACAATGACGCTTTTTCAAAAACTAGTTCCACATATGCTTTTATGAAAAGAGGGATTTAAAAACTGAAAGATTAGTATTGTTTTACAGTCATACGTCTTTGCGAAATAAACTTGACCATATGAAAGTAAGGCAATTGACTCACTAATACCTCGTCACACAAATTGACACGTCAAATTATTGTGTCACAATAAAGGAATGCGAAGTTCGAAAATAACCATACATCTCACTGATAATAAATAGAATTTTCGAAGAATATCTAGATGTAAACAAACAGGTCACATTGTGATGGCATAGCCCATGGCTCTATTTGATCAATTCAAAACCGTTGTCAGGCAAAAAGAGCCGCGACTACAATGTGGCTCCTTTTGCCTGTGCAGTGTGCACTGCCTTCAGCAAAGCACCTAGCTACCAAAATCTAACTTGTTTGACCGTGTTCGGTTAACTTTACAGTAAACCAGTCGGTGAAGACTTGATTACCATATTAAACATATTATAACGGTAAGTACATGATATTTGATAATACGCATCGTTTTTTACACCTAACACCTCTAAGTATATACCTACAGCTATACATAAATATACATAGTAAATATGAACATTTGCTCTAACAACCGAAGTTCGTGTTGTTTTGTACGATCTGTTTGAATAGATTCTACCAATTTAAGTTTACTGTTGTTAGAATACATAGTTCACTATGCACGGCGTCAGTGAGCTAGTTTCCATTTATAACGATAACATCTACGTTAATATTATGAATTAGTAGTTGCGCCCTGCGTTTTTAGCTGCATTAATGTCTTTTTAATTTAGTTTTCTATTCATCACTATTTCAAACACGATTTTCTCGATCGGTTTTTTGCATTTTCTGAGAAGATTTACTACTATAACATATTTTTTTTTTCACCATCGGAAAGTAGATATTTCAACGAACAGAAAGCATACCAACTTTTTGAAAAAAGCTGATATTTTGACGTGAGAATTTTCGATTGAAAATTAGGGTGTTTTTTTGATACGAAAAAATAAATATTTTAAATCAAATAAATTACAGTGTATTTGGGACATAATAAGGTAAGTTTTCACCAAATTTCGTAGAAAAAAAAAAACATTTCTGAAAAAGATAAAAATAAAAAACCAAAAACTGGGTTATTTGAATTTTTCACCAAAATTTTGAGGCTATGTGAAAAAATTGTTAAAACAAAAGTTGTAGATTTTTTATTACCTACAACTTTGCCATTCAACTTTTTTCCACAGGACTTGTAGTTTTGCCGGAAATCAAGATAAACCATTTTTTACCCTTAAACCCCCCCCCCCCTCCCCTCCCACTTCCCGAACTCGGATCGACCGTAATTTATTTTTCCTTTCATTTTTATCATATTCCCCTCCTTTTCTAATGGGTTTCATCCTACTGTGATTTTTTTGGTTTCAAAAATTATCGACACTGGTCTATACAGTATTTAAAACAAAGTCGCTTTCTCTGTCCCTATGTCCCTATATCCCTATGTATGCAATCTTTAAAACTACGCAACGGATTTTGATGCGTTTTTTTAAATAGATAGAATGATTCAAGAGGAAGGTTTATATGTTTATTACATGCATAATATAGCCGTGTGAAGCCGGGGCGGGTCGCTAGTATGAAATATTTTGGAAATCGTTGTTTAAACAATTATTGTTTTTGTGTCACTGAATTTTGTTTGCAAATAGGCTAATCGAAGATGACTCTACCATTACCGCCCCAGTGTGGCCAGCGGATAAATCACAGTTACCATCCAAGCCACGCGTGATTTTAAAACAATAACAAACATGTTGTTATCTTTCAGTGTAAAAATAATTTGACTGCATCTAACGAAATCAAGTAATCAAAACTTCCCAGTAGTGATTGACTAATACCTAAAAAAACAAGTGTTTTATGTACAATTATCTAGTACAAAAAATATGTTTCTATAACCTATTTATCTAATAGACTCTAATAATAAAGTTAATTTGTTTTCAATTTAGGAACAAAAAATTTCAGTATCAGGGACGCAAAACAATTCTGACAGTTTGTAGCTAAATTAACCTGGTTGTTCTACTAGAAATGTTAGACCATCTTTTTATATACGTTACAATTTATGACGTATATTTATGACGTTTCATCCGTTACATAACAATTGATTTTTGACAGTGACCTTCTACTCTTTTAATCGATTTTAAAAACTTCACATGTATTTTCTTTGTTCACGGCCGATTTAGATGGAAATATGTGCAGCGGCAATCCATTGTATAGAGAAAGACCCATGACTTTCTTACTCCCCATCCCAAAATCTCCCACTATTTTTTATCCTATTCCCACAAATAGAATAGGATAAAGAAAAAATTAAAGTTTATTGCCAATAAATTCCAATTTGCATACAGTAAATAAACTAATAGGTATGGTAAAAGAGGTAGGAGTAGCAGGAATATCATTTGTTTGCAACAAAAAGAGAATACACAGTTGTTAAAGCTTAATAAAACTAATAATTGTTGCCAAAATATTTGTAGTCACGCATTTGAAACGGTGAGGCACAGTAAAATAATAATTAGCATACACTCGTCGTGAGATGTTTGATACAATGCTAGAAACTTCTAATCCATGTTATTCTGGACGCTCTGTAGTACTTGAGACATGTGTTAGATGTACATTACCCAGAACCTATACCCATCCTCTTAACTTCAACTTAGTCGACCGTGTCCGGAGGAAAGAACTTGTCAATGATTCTGGAGCCAACTAAGCCGCGTATCACTATCACTACATAGTATAAAACAAAGTCGCTTTCTCTGTCCCTATATATCCCTTTGTATGCTTAAATCTTTAAAACTACGCAACGGATTTTGATGCGGTTTTTTTTAATAGATAGAGTGATTCAAGAGGAAGGTTTATACATGCATAATATAGCCGTGCGAAGCCGGGGCGGGTCGCTAGTAACTAATATAGTTCTGTTATAATAATTCACAGTCCGTAGGTATATGTTTTTCCTTCAATGGACCAATATAACCGTCAGTAAATTAATATATAATAATGTTGTAATCTCGACGTGATCTGTGTACCTATCAGTCCATTAGCTAATCCACACCAAACGCGTTGGGACGATGCGCTCGCGCATCGTTGTTATAACTTCTACAAAAATACGCAATCGGTAGAGATCGCGTTGTTTGAACGGTTGTTTAGAGAAAGTGGAATTTTAAATTAGCTTTGATAATGGATGTATGAATGAAATCGTTTAGTTTGGTTTCAAGTATTTAGGTATTTGTTGAGCGGAACATAATTATATCGTGTCGATGGAAATTATATTGAAAAAAATGTGCTTATTTTGGCGAATCAGCATGAGATAATAACAGCTAATAAAAGTGACAAGCAAACCAAACTATTTAAAGATATATATTTTTTGGGCAAATATTGCCAAATCATATTACAAGATAAAAGAAGAAGAATTCTTCACCGACCAGGGCCACAGAAAAGAAATAGATAGAACTGCAACTAATAAACTTTGTTTATAAATATAAATTAAAATTATATTCGTATAATATGATAATAACCACAGAATAATGAATAGTTCGAATACAAGTTGTGCGACTTGTAAGTTGTATACTCATAGCAACCAATATGTATTGAAACCGGAAAGGTGCCAGTTTAAATTACCGTATCTCGGTTCCCAAAACTGTTATTATTTGCAGCTTAATTCTATACTATTGTTTCCTCATATTTTCCTCATCAACAAATATTAATGAATATATTACTAGCTTTTTAATCGTGGTTTGTTTAATCCATTCTCGGACACTGCTACTGGGAAATAATAAATATAAATATTAAACTAACATTATATTATGAAGAGATATTTAAATTGTTTAAAGGTTCCGTACTTCAAAAGCTAAAGAAAAGGAAAACTTATAAGATCACTCTCTTGTCCGTCTGTCTGCCAGTGTGTCATACCGCCGATTGGTTTGTAAATAGTTTAAAAA
The DNA here is from genome assembly GCA_907269075.1 of Idaea aversata. Lineage (NCBI taxonomy): Eukaryota > Metazoa > Arthropoda > Insecta > Lepidoptera > Geometridae > Idaea > Idaea aversata. The sequence goes on from OU026088.1 coordinate 780,832, forward strand.
GTTTACGATACTTTTGCAAACGCCATTTTAACGAGACTCGAATTTAATAATGAACTAACTATTCTATTAACCTGTTTAGACTAACGAAGTTGTGTTATTTTAACCTGTTTTGACTATAATTTCCTGTCAGATTGCAAGGAACGATTTCCAACTGTTCACCAACTAACAGTTGTTAGAAATCCTTTATCAATAAGTAAAACTTGTTCCCAAATGAAATTCCATTGGTCTTTCCCAAGGTAAAAACTAATACAAATAATCTAATTCTCGACCAATTGTGTATTAATGCATTCATATGCTGAGCATATGTGGGTGATTAACAAATTTTTTCGTTACTGATCAATGAATAATCCATTGCAGCTGATACTGGATTGAAACACACGACCTTCGTATTGGGAGTCGAATTAGGCCAACACTGGTAAAATGTAGCGAGTTAGAAACCGCAAGGTTTGTTGGTAACAATATTAACTGGATATAGATTTCGATACGGGCTGGTCATGGCTGACGTCAACATCTCTATGTCTTGGGTCGAAGAATATTTTGGAAGTTGTCCAACGTTCACGTTTCGAACTCGAACGTAAACTCTTCGAACTGTGTTATTGATTAGTGTTGCTAGGAGTTGTCTAATGCCGAATACCGAATCATGAGGATAGCCGAATATTTTGCCAAACTATCCGGTACTAAAATGTTAATGGTTCTCATAGTCAAGTGAAATAAATTAGCTCCTGTCAGAACAGGTCTGAGCTAATTTATTTCACTTCAGCAGCTGCCGTTCAATACTTACTAAAATCTGCTTCTATTTAGGGTGCTTTTCCAACCATTGAATGTTGGCAGAGAACTCGGAATATCATAACTCAGTCCTGATTTATCGCAAAAGCCAAAACAATCGTAGAGTACTCACTATCCCTGTTCATAGTGTCCACTTTTTTGTCGTTCCGTAGCCGACTTTACCGAATAGTAACCGAAAATTCATTCATTGCAACACAACTATTGATGCTTTTTCCTTGGTTACCTTAGTTTCGCGATTTGTCTGCGATGTTACCAGGGGCCCTACCGCGGTAAGTGCGTCGGCTTCAAGCCGACGTCGATATCCCAAACCGCGTCTCACAATGGGCAGAAATTTGAGCTTGCTTTTCATAAAAATTTTGAATAATTAAGTAGTGTTTTCGTGTGTTTTAAGTATGCAGGATTACCGGGGACATCAAAACATTCAAAAATAAGTGATTATGGTTTTATTATTTAAAAAAAAAAACAAAGTCATATTTTGTAATGTTTTTTAGAAATAACAAAACCAGAATAACTTATTTTTAAATGTTTTGATATCCTCAACAATCCTGCATACTTAAAACACATGACAAAAACCACTTAATTTTTCAAAACTCCTATGAAAGACAGGCTCAAAATTTCGTCCAGTGTGGGGCGCGCGTCGGCGTAAACCGACGCGTTGGTTTGAAGCCGACGCACTTACCGCGGTAGGCCCCCTGATGTTTACTCAGCGGTTTTGGACGGGTTTTTATATATTCTATCATGGTATCTATATGACGTTGTTGGTAATCTTAGTTCTTATGGCTGTAGTGTGTTTTGCTTTAACTTAGGCATAAATTAATATCGTTTCCATTAAGAAACGCTTCTTCTCATGTAGTGGTGTGGTTTACTAACCTAGTTTTCTTACCCCGGACAATAACTTGACGTAAATAGTCAAAATATATCTCAGATAAAACGAAAATATGTACGCAATTGGTAATTGGTAATAGTTGATTAGGCTGTGGTTAAACATAGCTGTTCGTTTTCCTGTTTATTGAAAAAATAAAAATATATATAAAATCTAGCTGAATGCATGATGGTTTTTTAGTATTCAATAACAATATTTAGGATACTTATTATATTTTTATGATTTTCGCTCAAGATTTTATTTGCCACATTCCTAATCGTTCTTTCATCGAAGTATTTGACGATGCCAGACGTTTCAAGACACGCAATCGTGCTTCTCGAAAGAAAGAATTTATGAGTGCATTAGTCTTTTTACGTTATGAAAAATGATTTCCTTTATAACTTGGCCTGATTCACTTCTTTACGCTAAATTATTCCTATTTTTGCTCAAGTTACTATACGGTTCGCTCATCTTTTCGTAAAATTTGAATTATTATAAACTAGCGACCCGCCCCGGCTTCGCACGGCTATATTATGCATGTATTATACATATAAACCTACCTCTTGAATCACTCTATCTTTAAAAAAAACCCCATCAAAATCCGTTGCGGAGTTTTAAAGATTTAAGCATACAAAAGGATATAGGGACAGAGAAAGCGACTTTGTTTTATACTATGTAGTGATAGTGATTTTTAGTGCAAATGACTTGTGACAAATGACAAAATACAGACTTTTTGATCGTTTTTAAGGTGAAGGAAAAATGAATGAGAAAACCCGTGGCTTAGTTGACCGACTAAGCTGAGAGGGTGGTATAGTTTATGGGCAGACTTCTTTCTTAAAATACATGTCTGAAATAATGTTGCTGTATACATAAACTTAATATTATCTACAATAGATGTAAAGAAGTCTGACCACAGGATCGCGCGTTTTGTCCTACAGGATAGGTAGGTAGTCATTATTTTCGGGAAATGTAATCGAAACATATGAGATCGAAGTTTATAAACTATAATCTATTTTCATTTCACCGAGTCTGACGTAGGACGCGGTATTTTAGTCTCGTATTATTCCATTTGTTCTCTACCGTCTATACAATAGTAGTTATTCCCCGCGACTTCATCTACCACCTTTAAACAAGAAAATCCCTTCATCGTACTTGTTCGTTCTTTTGTAAAAGTTCCACGTTTATGTGATCTGTCTAATAAATAATTAAACAGACTTGCTTTACGCCGATGGCTAAACCATGTAGATATCGGAATCTACAAGGAAATTCCCATGGGATCGGTCCCGTGGGATTTTACGAAAGTTTATCTTTCGTTATGGGACATTAGAAACGCAGCTATTTACACTTTTAAGAGGATCGTGAGTTTTCGATACGCGGCGCGAGTAGGTATTTTCAAAAATGACTCGTATCGTGCGATAGAGAGAGTTTAAGTTCGGACGGAATTGCCTTCATTTTGCATTCAAATAATGTTGCGGGCCGTAACGATTTTACCCCCTTTATCCTTCACAAAATGAAATAAATTTGCTCTCATTTAATTCAATGCATCTTATTATAGGTTTATACGTTTTTTCTATTTTGGTCTATTAAAAAACAATTGAAACGCTCGATGAAGTTTTTAAGTCAAAATTATATAGATATTCAGATACTAATAACTTTTATCTTAGGCAATATTTCTCTAAAATAAAAACGGTTAAACCTAGTTTTCCATTAGATTTAGAACATTTTCAAAAATTATCAAAATCGGACTTCGTTTATGGGGGGGAAAACGTTACCGCTTTTTGTATGGAAATTGACAGCCTCACACTGGCCTTAAGTGTCGCGTTTTCTGTCAGTTAAGTATTATACTTCAATAATCGGACATCTATTACCCAAAGGGTAAAAACGGTGCTTTCTGTTGCCGCTATAACAACATATACTAAAAACAGAAAAAATAAAATATTTATGTGAGGCTCCCATAAATATGGCACAGACCCCGCGTGCGCGAGCCCGACTCGGCCGGTTTTTTTCTTCATAACAACGATTTTTTTCTATTCTGGCACATATGATCACGCGCCTAGCTAATGGCATAGCAGCAAGCATTAACGGCAAATCTTAGTGAATCACGAACGAAACTTTTTAAAATATACTACAATTTATTGTTAGTGAACGTTGTTATGTCGACTGCTAATTTTGTGGATGTTCCTTTGTTGTTTGTAGACACATTATTTTGACAGTTTTAATATCTCGAATAAAAAACCGGCCAAGTACGAGCCCCACTTATTTTCTTTTCTGTTTTTAATATTTGTTGTTAAAGCGGCAACAGAAATACATAATTTGTGAAAATTTCAACTGTCTAGCTATCACGGTTTATGAGATACAGTCTGGTGACAGACAGACAGACAGACGGACAGAGGAGCCTTAGTAAAAAGGTCCCTTTTTTACCCTTTGGGTACGGAACCCTAAAAATTACCCCTAACTGACTACAAGTGGTCAGCTGTTATTCGTCTCAACAAACGAATATGTTCCTGTTGTTTTTGTTAAAGACAAAGAATAACCTTCATCATCCGGTGGCGATAAGCCATCATGTTCGGTTTTCTTAAACACAAATATTTGGGTAGGTATCATAATTCTTAATTCTGAGTACTCAAGGAAATATTAAAGTAAGTAATTGATATTTTTATCTTTAGGTAATAATTTTAACGATGTAATTGAAGTTTTCAATGCAAACAAAGTAATAACTACATCGTAAACATTTGTTGTTTATGCTGCTTTTGACGAATGATATTGATTAAATGAAGAACACCGCTTAAGATAATACAGGGCGGTTACTCTATGTGGGTCAAGAAGGGCAGGTCTTTAGCGACAAAACATATGAGATCATCACCTTATTTTTAAAATTAATAAAGGAAGAGAGGACAAAATATCTGTACTTGGAAGCAAATTAAAATACATCATCTGTGAAAATTTCAACCGTCCAGCTATCACGGTTTATGAGGTACAGCCTGATGACAGACAGACAGACGGACAGTGCAGTCTTAGTAATAGCGTTCCGTTTTAACCCTTTGTTTTTGCGGAACCTTAAAAAAGGAGCTTGGAGACTTAAAAAAAGTAGTAGAACAAACATTTTTGAAATACAAATTAAATGCAAATGGTAACTATTTGAAAAATAAGGGAAAGATTCCCAAGAACGTTATCTCGTAGCTACTGCTTTTCTAAGACCTGCCCTTACTGACCCACTCAAATTAGCCACCCTGTATAATTATATTTTACAAGATGAATCGCGTAAGGAAACACTAACACCACTTAAGTTCGATGTATATAACACCTACAGCAGCTATATACACCAAGTGCTTTTCGAAACGTATCATAAAGAACTGCATTCTAACAGGAAAACTGTGAAGGTAATACGTAAATATTGTCGGGGTAGCAAACTACTCAGATTTCTTTGACCTGAAGGAAAATTGTCAATTGTTTCCTAAACTTGATGCAAAAAATTACCTGCTGCTGGGCCACCTGCCACTGTAACTAAAAATTAAATATTTCTTAAAAATAGATCTGAAAAACAATTCATTTATTTTCTTGTTGTACCCGCAGGTACTTTAATATTAAAAATCTAAATAAGTTTCTCTAGGTAGGGTACCCAAAATTCTGGCGGCATTGTCTCTTTGGATGGCAATGCAATCCGTTGACCAAAGTAGCAGCCAGCCCTTTGTTCACCGAAGATATTACCTATTCTGAGCCTGAAGTAAAAGTGGCAAATGAATTTCGATCACCAATGGTAAACCCAACAATGAAGCCTACCACATCATTTTCAGCTCTAATACTCCTTTTGAGTTTATTAGTCAATAACCAGATGTAGATTGTAGACATATTTGATCATAATGTAAATGACTTCTGTAATACTTGCTATTTCTGAATAATAATATTATTAATGTTTATCTATTCAATAATGTACCAAAACCCTACCTACCTAATGTGCACGTTTTAGTGGGTACTGTTAGTGCAAAGAGTAACTATTATCCTTAATCCTTTTCCTTATTCTTAATATTATAAATCTGAAAGTTTCTTTATTTATTTGTTTGTTTGTTCTCTCTTCTTAGTCAAACGACTGGCCCTGGATTTTTATGAAATTCAGCACAGTGGTGGTTTGGTCATACTCGTATTAGTGGCTGATAAAAAGGACATAAAATAACTTTTGATCCCAAAATTCCTGCGGGATTGGATCTTACGCGAGTGAAACCGCGGGGCGCCGCTAGTAAATAAATAAATTTAACAATGCATTAATAAAGACCCTACAACTAAATACAAAATTAAACTAAAAATAAACCATCGATTCTCTAAAATAAGTAAAAAAACAAGGAAAATGCTAGTTTAAAACTAATTAAAGTTAAATAATACTTCGTTCGGCAGCCCTAGTGATTACATCTATGTAATATAATAGGTAATTGCTTTACCTACTCTATGAAAGATATTGACAATATTAGTGGAGTAAAGAGTACACTCACTTCTCGTGGGGAGGTGTCCTACAAGTCCACTTAAACTAAATAAATAGCGTATAAGACAATGGTATGACTTTATTTCAGTACAAAATCTATCAAGATTTAGTTTTTTTTCTGTATTAGCGACAGTGATAATTTTTAAATGTGCCATTGGGTGATGCAATTAATGATTTATTTATCTATCTATCATAGGTAATAATTTCAAAAATAAGTGCAAGTCTCCTATAGAACGTTTTTTCGTAACTGTAGCTACGCTAGTTCTAGGACCTGCGCCCTTACTGATCCAGTCAAATTAACTTTTTCTTCCTGCCCTTATCCCATTTTACTTATTTGGGGTCGGTTCTGTATGTCTTCTTCTTCCATTCATTCATATTAGTCGTCATCACATCGTTCACATTAATCTCTCTCATGTCTTATCTAAAAAAAATAGAAATTATCAAAAAAAAGAAAGGCAGAAAATAATAATATTTTAAAGGAACTGAATGTTCTCTCTATTCTAGTTGTATTAAAATATCTTTGTACTGGATGAAATTATCCATAAACACGATAGGTGAGTAACGGTTTAATTGTTTTCCTCAGATAGTAGCTACGTCCGGCGGCGTCGTTGTCGTGCGCCCGACGACGCGGGACAAATTCTATTGTACTACGATACTAGTTCTTTTCTATTGACACTTTACCGCGACAATTATCTTAATGAACGGAAGGTTTCAGCCTAAAAAAATTCAACTTGCTAGGTCCACCCGTTCCTGAGAAAATCGGTTGTGACACACGGACAGACAGACAGACAAGAGAGTGATCTTAAAAAGGTTCCTTTTTTACATTTTGAGGTACGAAACCCTAAACACTTGAAAAATTATGTTCTACGGTCGCAGTTTGATTATCAACGTGGTAATTTTTACGATAACCCTGTTTTTTTATTAATTTGCCGGGTTTCCTTTAGGATATTTCCTTAATTTATGCCATGTTTGGCGCAATCGACGTAATATTACTCTATATACAGAGAATCTACGTCATTGGAGGGAACCATTGACTGCTTATAGACCTGCATTGCGAAAAATCTAGTTTTTTTGTTGAGACACTCGAGATGACTCATGCGTGATCTTGGTTTATTTAATTATTCAAATTACGTTTATGAAATTCCACTTGTATTAACTAGTAACTCTTCGCTATTTTACCCGCTTTAGGCCTGATACTGTATAAATAGTAGCCGCAGAGTGCATTCCTGTTAATCAAAAATTATATTCGATCCTTCCTGTCTTTATATCAATTTATATAGGGTCGGGGCGGTACGTCTCCTTTTTAATACAAAATGATTGGACAATATTATACGGGCTGCGACCGCCTCCCTGGTATTCCAATCCAATCCTCCTTGGTATTTCTGTTGTTGCGGATGATTTACTACAACCACCGCGCGGAAGGCAAGGTGCGATTATCAACACAGGAGTAGTGCTTCCAATCCTGTATGCTATTGCGGGATCTCGGTATTAGCAGGATTAAGAATTTTCATTGGTACGGGATCCCGGTATAACGGGATCCCGCGTTTGTCGATAAGAAAGGTTAGAAGTCAGCCAAACTACTTCGTATTGTCTTGGCGGAGTTTAAGCTCTGCGCTAGTTCCTCTTGCAATGTCGGAGCTTGAGTAGACGTGTTGTTTTCCGTGTTGAATACATCAGTAACATCAGCGCTCACGAAAGCGCGTGGGCCCGTAACATTTTTCAATCCCGTTAATCCCGCGGATCCCGCATCTCGAATCCCGCAGGATTGAAAATTCAAGCGGGATCTCGGTATACCGAGATTGGAAGCAAGGAGTTCCTCGCCCTCAGCGACATCCACGGAAGTAGAGGTAGGGGTAACCCGATCTAAACTACAATATACAGTGGAACAACAAGCCATGAATCCGAATGAGTATTGTTACGTTAACCAGGGCGCTATAACTCGGTTTGCTAAATATAGAGTCAACTGGTGGATTTATTTATATCGTTTACTTCATACGGTTTGGTGCCAAATCGAGAGAAGCACGCTAGGGATAGCATTTCCTTGAAATTTTAATTTGGAAGCTATGATTGGGGACTTGAGACATTCAACGAAAAGAATATACAGTGTCAAAAAAAATTTTTTTTGATGAGAGATTTCAAAAAGTTGCCTAATATTTAGTCACAGATTTCATACTAGTGCAAACGTTCATACTCAGCTACGAGATCGCTAAATATTCCCCCTTATTTATGTAGTAACCCTATCGTATTGTTGTTCCCAGGTTCCGCTATGAGTGCGAGGGCAGGAGCGCGGGTTCGATCCCCGGCGTGAACAGCACGACCGAGAACAAGACGTACCCCACCATCAAGATCCACGGCTACGTCGGTCCCGCCACCATCATCGCCACCTGCATCACCAAAGATGGTTTCTTGTAAGTACATGAACTCACAATCATAAGGTTCCTCCCTACTCATCCTTAGGTATTTCATCCCACATCAAAAAAATCCGAATTCTTCCCAAAACATAATGGGTAGGTACCAGTGATTACTCTGTAAAGTTTAGGGCGAAAAAAAAAGTGAATGTGTTCAATAAAATTACCGGTTTCATTTCGCAACTTATACCGCTCCGCGGTTTTACCCACGTTTCTTATATTATGCCCTCCCACGTTTATTTCTAATATATAATCATCGTTTTTCAATTCCTGATTTATGGTCATACAAAAATCCCATAGAAAAAAGACATTTAGTTTTTCCGAATTCGTTTTTTTCCAGTGGGTTTTTCAATTCTTTTTTTTATACACCTTGTCTTCTGACAATTAATATTGAACAATAAAAATTCAAAATCAGTCGAGCAGTTCCCAAATGAGACTCGGGCAAACGTGGTGAATTTGTTTGAGCAGAGAGCGTTTAGCTAGTTCCACCACCAGGTGGGAAGGCGCGCTGACTCTCTTTCTTTCTTACTTCTCTATCTTACTCTAATGCAAACTTATCTCTTTTATACCGAGCCGCTTTTTCGAAAAACAAAACTCTAAAATGGCTTGACCGATTTTTATGATTTTGAGTGTGCGGATAATAGATGGTTTATTATTACAATTGGGCCCCGTAGGTGGTGTTTCAGGACAACATCTGTCGGGTCTGTAATGTGAAATAATCATTAAGTAAAGACCTGCTGCCTTATTCTTGACTTACAATCTCAATGTCCAATTCCAATCTCAATCGAAAAAATGTCAAATGGCACTCTTGAAAACAAGAGTAGGGCCACATTGGAATTGAATTGCGTCGAAATTTAGTGGAACTAAATGCCATTGAGATCGGGTTACGGGATTGAGAAACGGCACTCTTGACGCTAGTTTGACAGCTGAATATTGCATTGAGATTGTGTTTGTATCGCGGATTGTCCCAATAACTTATGTGTAGCTTTGCAGAGGATCGTACTTGTAATATCTGATATAACGGCATGACTCTATAATACCTACTACGTCATAATCTAATCACGTTCATTCATACATTTCGCAAGGTTACGTCAAATAGGTATTGACTTAAATCTTATCTAATTCAATTGTTTACTTAGGTTTGTTCTGGTAAATTTTCACGAGTCATTAATCTCTTTTATGATTATGATAAACGTAGTCGACTATACGCCGGATACTATAAATCTGATGTTTAATGTATGTGACAAGCAAAAGTACTCATTGATTCCTAACTGAAACTCCTTTAAGGTTCCGCTGGTCGATCGTGTTTTCCATACAAATGAATTTAGAGTGTTATCCATTTATTCTTTATGGAATTTGAAAAAATAAAAGTTAATTTAACTTAACAAGTCTATATCTAGCCCATGTAGGCGACGAAATAGACAAATTATATTTATTTAAAAACACGATCGACCAGCGGAACCTTAACTTTTAAAATCACACTTCAATAATGACTATGATTTGTATTCATAGAAACTATACAATCGGGTCTTTTTCGCGTATTAAAAAAATGCGTAAGCCCTTATTAAACCCTTCCACATCGGTTTTCATATTGACCTGCTTTTCTACATTCTAATTCTGGTTTAAAAAAGTGTGGTGAAATTACACGCACATAAGGCATGCCACCACTGACACCTTCCAATTTCGTAATGAGCGGCACATACATGGATTGGTGTCGTTTTTCCTACCATTACTCTCCTCCCTCGAAGGTCCCCACTTATTTGGGGGTCTTCAAGTCACGAGTAAACAGGTATCTTCTAGGTAAGCGTACTGCACCTTTCGACTTACCATCGGGTGAGATAGTTGTCAAACGTACTGCACCTTTCGACTTACCATCGGGTGAGATAGTTGTCAAACGTTGACCTATTATATTAATGGCATAACACCGCATACCACCTAACAATAAACTATTGTTTTATTTGTTTTTAGCCTATTCCATCCTATTGCAGAGCAAAGGCCCTCCGCTCTTTCCACTGTTCCCTGTCTAGTGCCAGCTGGGCCTAGTCCCTACGATGCGAGTCCAACTCGTCCCGCCATCTCCTTCTGCGCCTGCTGTTCGGGACCCAGTCCGTGGTGGTTTTGTCCATATCTGGTCGGAGAAGCGGCAGACATGGCCGGCCCAGTTCCATTTGCATTCGGCAGCAGCGTGGCTGTAGTCTAAATTTTGTTGTATGTATATTAAAAAAAATATATAAAGAAATTATTTGTATGTATATTCTAGTGTCCACCCCCACAACCTGGTGGGCAGGAACTGCAACCAGGGCGTGTGCTCTGTCCGCGTCAAGATATCGGAAGACGCTCGCGAGTACCAGTTCAAGAACCTGGGGATACAGTGTGTGAAGAGGCGGGACATCGCAACCGCGCTGCATAACCGCCAGGAGAGGAAGGTCGACCCTTTCCAGAGTGAGTTATTATCATCACAACTAGCTATTGTCCGTGACTTCCTACGCGTAGTGTTTCGAGACACGTTTAAAAAATGACAAAAGAAACCTAAAAATTATTTTGAAATACCTATTCAACGATACCCCACTTGATATAGTTGGTCAAATTTTTTTTTATAATTTTGACAATATGGCGTCTTGTACCATTTTTTAATATTACTATTAAAATGTCTTTAGTGACACTCGCAAGGTTGAGACGAATCAATTAACGTAAGAATCATCAAAATCGGTCCACGCTTTTGGGCTCTAGAGAGCCACGTAGGTTCAAACTTACATACATACATACATAGACTGATGAACACATTACCACTCCTTTGCGTTGCGCAGTCGGGTAAAAAGAGAGAGTATTATAAACTTCAAAAAACCTGCTATACTATTTCTGCTATACTATGTTCAAAGAACAGAAATATTTTGAATAGGATAGCAAAAGCATTGATTGGTTTACTTACAATATTATAAATTGTTTCTTTCGTGCAAAATTTAAATGATGTTTTGCATCTGTCATCTCTTATTGAGCAACGGACCCTGTAATCGAATGCAATACCACCGAAAACCTAATAAACGATAGTCATGGTACAAGTATATAAAATATCTGTAGGTACTAAAGAAAATATGCAAAGATCATTGACTTTGCACCCAAGTTACTTTGTTTTATAGCTTACATATACTTAATTAAACTTTAAATCAATTATGATGCTAAATGGGAGAAATATTCGAAATAAATAAAGCAGTATATCTGCTTTATTACCTATGGTATCGTTACCATAGGTAATATAATATATTCAACGTCACAGGGAATTACAAACGCTTATCATTGTAGTGAATATTCGAGTGTGCGTTGTACGGGGTACCGCAGATTATGTAATATGTAGTAAGGTGCGCGGGCGCAGCCGCTCTAGCCGCCGCGCGTTCGTCGTCGCTCGGTCGCGTCACAACGTCACAACCGTTATGGGGTATTTACGTGCGCAAGCGTTATTTCTGTACGTAGCGCGCGCCCGTATAATGCTCCAAAACGGCTGTTATAAGAATGTTTTTAACACATTAAAGATTCTAGGCACCTGCTTTAGTTGAAGTCTAACTCATCAATTTATTAAACAAAAATATATTAGAAAGAAAACATACCAATAATAGTAATTTTTTTTACCAATAATAGTAAATCAAAACTCTACCGGGGGCTGCAATTATACAGCCGACGGTACATTATACATTGAAGAGGTTATTGTACATTGTTACACTAATTTCCAAATTTTATTAGATTGATTTTTAAATTGGATTGGATTAGTAAGGTTGGTTGGTGTAGGACTATTAACACAAGGCCATATGACCCTAAGTTAAACAACTAGGCTTGTGTTATGGTGCCAGACAACGGATGTAATACTTACTAGCGACCCACCCCGGCTTCGCACGGCTATATTACGCATTTATTATAAATATATAAACCTTCCTCTTGAATCACTCTATCTTAAAAAAAACCGCATCATAATCAGTTGCGTAGTTTTAAAGATCTAAGCATACATAGGGACAGACAGCGGGAAGCGACTTTGTTTTATACTATGTAGTGATATAGAAACACGCAGACCAGAAACAAACACAAAATTATGTATTTGTTTCTGGTCTAGATAAATATTTTTTTAAAGTCTGTAAAAAATAAGAAATGGAATGGATGAGATATGGATGTAAACATGTTTGTATGAATATGAGTAAGTAGGTTAATGAGGTTATCGTCTTAATTCCAACTATTGTTTTGTAGGTACTTTACTATTTTTTTATTATGTAATATTGTTTCGACCTTGTTTATAGGCGGATATCTATTTATATAACATATTAGTGACAGTAATAGATACTTTAATGTCTTATCAAACTAAACAATTAGTTTTACAACAATGTATATCATTATCTATTCTTCTAATATTCGTTTTAATCAATTAAATAACTATCGTTTTTTAATTGGCTAGTTACTGAGTAGTTATAGTATGTCAAAACAATTAATCTATAATTTTATTTTGACGGGATGAAAATAGGTTAAAGGGGTTACTTGCTTAAATCAAAGAAACCGGATGTAACGTTATTTTATGTAACGGATATAAGGAAGGAGCTCCGCTTCGCTCCTTGTGTACCTTCTAATAAAGAAGTTAGATTGTGCGGCATCTGTCAGAATTGTGTTATGAAGACGTTTCACGAACATACTGCGACTGGCCGATGTTAAGGAACATATTTTTAATTGCTCCTGTTTAATTATAAATATCTTAAAGTATATCGGGATTAAACCAGGGTTCGAGGATATATATCAATGGATATATATCATGATATATATCCGGTATATATCGGATATATATCCAGTGGTTTTTTGTGATATATATCAATACAAAAATTGTTTAAAAATTTGATAAAAATAAGTCAATTTTCGCAGTTTTCTGCTGTATTTCTCCATCTTAAATGTAGATGGCGTTGGAGTAGAGTTAAAACATACTCCCTAATAGTAAGTTTAAGTATTAACGTTTAAAGTTTAGCTATTATAAGTATTAGTGTAGGTAGGTATTCAGAAAATTAATTTAGAATTTATAAGATTTTATCTTTTTGATTTAATTTTACCTGCTGTAGTTTATGATTTTAATTGATTTATAAGAAGAATTTATGTTTTTGAGTTAAATTTTCTTTTATTTATTGTTTTTTTTTTTTAAATTTATTATGTTTATAAAACATAGGTATGGAAACAGTATACATAAATAATACAATACAATAACAATATGGCTGTCATACAAAATTGATAAATATCATGAAAATATCACATTTTTGATATATATCGGATATATCCTAAAAAAATCCGATATTTTGATATTTATTATAAATATCGGATATTTTCGAACCCTGGATTAAACATTTAATAGCCTATGTTATTTCTTGATAAATACTGTATTTTAACCTTTGTGAAAAATATGCCCCCTATGGATTTATTATGGCTTCTTCACATTTGAGGGCGTGAAGCCACACATCCTAACGTTTTTAAAACCCTTTTCTATACTCAATATTATAAAGAAGATTTTTTTTGTTTGTTTGTAACGAATAGGCTCTGAAACTACAGAACCGATTTTGATGAAACTTGGTATGAGGATCAGTTGATTAATTGGAAGTAACATAGGCTGTTTTTTATCCCGGTGAAACCGCGATATTGTGACCAAAGCATTAAAAAATTGTATTTGAACAGATTTAGATCTTCGCCTGTGTCTCCGCTAACATAGCCTCTTATATTATATGTTTGTAGTGGGTTTCCAACACGCGAACGACACATCAAAGATCGACCTGAACGCCGTCCGGCTGGCGATCCAGGTGATAGTGAAGGACAACGCGGGCCGCGACCACAGCCTGCGTCCCGTCTACACGGACATCATCTACGACAAGAAGTCGACGAGCGACCTGCTCATCATGAGGTCCAGTCACTGCTCCGGGTTGGCTACTGGTGGCACGCAGATGATTATACTCTGTGAGAAGGTAAGGGCTATAGCATGTTTCTAGACCCAGCGGTATATATGCCTAGATCCTGCTTCTGTCTGCCTCTATACCTGTTTAGGGTTGCAGTGCGGCTTCTTCTACTTTATACTCCAAAAAGATTTGTCAATATTTTTCCACTTTCCTTGACAATACTGTAGTTTTGGATGGTTAACGGCATCTAGCGCCTGAGGAATTCAAGGTGCTGTGATCAGCGCGCAGTGGGGGCTCCTGTAAGTGTCGTTAAGTGACTGAGTTTTAGGGAAAACTTAGTCACTTTACGACACTCACGGGAGGAAATACATAGGTTAGTTCAATTCTGTACTGGGTGCCAAACGACTAATTACCATAATAATATCTTGAGACAATAAACCCAGTCTTTCTGTTTATCTATGCTTAACTCCTGTTAAAACGTCATGTTTCTGAACCCAGGCTGTCCATTACATCAGCATAAAAGGAGTACACTTGGCTTGTTGCTTGTTATTGCCTACGATGCTAACACTTGTATTATCAGCGCAACAGTAGCACGGTGGCACCCGCAATCAATGAAACGTAGATAAAGTCGTCAAGTTGAAGCGATTACCACTCAATACTCTATTTGCAAATGCCCACGTTCAAGTCATTTGTCCTTTAATTACCCGCATCTTTACCATAATACAGTGTAGGCATAATATAGCAAATCTCTTGGCTGAAAGGTTCACCTCGTTTTACTAAGTAATGTCTGTGAGTGTGGGTTATTCGGAAATACTGGATAAGAATATTTCTGGATAAAAAATCCAGAAAAACTCTTTGCGGAGAATTTCTGGAATAAGCTTTCTATGTACGATTCATGAAAATTTTAACCGTAAAAAGCATCGATGGTTTTTTAATTTGTGTTTTAGTTTGTGCCTCAATGTTTTCTTCTTAATTTAAAACATGTTTTTCAGTTGGTGCAAGCGACACGCGACGACACAGTGATAGCGTTCTACGAGCAGGATGGAGACGAGGAAGTGTGGTGCAAGGAGGTCCACCCGATACTGGTCCACAAGCAGGTGGCGCTGGTGTTCGATACCCCGCCCTATCGGGACTCACACACACCATCACACGTCACTGTATGTATTGTACTATCCACCCGATACTGGTCCACAAGCAGGTGGCGCTGGTGTTCGATACCCCGCCCTATCGGGACTCACACACACCATCACACGTCACTGTATGTATTGTACTATAACACTTGGTTCAATGTGCTATACATTGCTGTTTAAACTGCCCGCTCTTTAACACGCGTCATTCCGTGATAGGGATCCAGATAAAACGGATCATATGTGTTACCAGTATGTAGATTGAATAGAGAACATACATTTGGACAAGCACAAGACATCAAGACATTTAAAAAAAGTAGAGGGACAAAAAAATAGCTATAGCAGCTACATAGCTATGATAATTGTGATAGCCGTGACTCCCAGCTCTCTACATACCGAACAACAATGCTAGTTTCAGATTTACTACTCTATGAAATAAAGTTAAATTCAGCTTGTACCAACTCGCCGCTTATTTATTTAAATAATGACTTATCATGCGATAATGATTTTGTGGTATTATTTTTATAACTATTGCACCACCAATGAGGTCGTTTCACTTCGTTCCTCGGTCGACAGGTGCGGTTCCAGCTGCGGCGACGATCGGACCAGGAGCGGAGCAACTCCCTGCCCTTCGAGTACATCCCCGCAGGTACCCCACCGCGCAAGCCGCTGCCAGACCTGGCAGCTCTCGCCGCCATCTTGAGACCTACACCGACACCTTCCACAGACGATAATAACAACCGCGCTAAGGCCGTTCCACAGACGCCTGTAACGGAAACGATCGTGATAGACTCACCCGATTCGACCGTCTCTCCCGAGCCGATGTCCTCCGACATAGAGCCGATGTCCTCCGAACCGGTCCCGATGTCACCCGACACAGACACGAACGAGCACTCCCTTAACGAGTTACTGGAACAAGTCGCGGAACTAGACGAGATCTATTCGGAAAGTAGACTGAGATCGCGTCCGTCCGTCGACGTCGTCATACGAACCGATTTGGAAGACTTCGACGACGCGGGCACGTACACGAGCCTTCAGCTCGCGTTTAAAAACCCAGTCGATATAGCTGAACCGTACGAGGACGTCGCTCCGCCGATCATCCATCGCGGGCCGTTAGTAGAGTTCGCTCCGTTGAAGTCGGAACCGGACGATCCCCCGCCGTTACCGCCGAAACGTGTCCGAAAAGATTCCCGCAGTACGACCCCGACGTCGACGGACACGATCCGTCCCGGTCGGCGGCTACCTCTAGCCCCGGCCCGAAGCGAGCCCGCTCTACCGCCTCCTCCGGCTAAAAAACGTTCGTTCCTATCTCGTTTGTTCCGTCGCAAAGACAAGTCTCCGGCGCCGAGCGTGGCTTCCGAGGGTCGCCGCGGGAAGCCGGTCGGTAGATCTGTCAGCTCGATATCCGGCCAGCGACCGAGCAAGTTCGCTTGTTCCGTATCCCATACTTCCCTCCGCGATGACGTCACAACGGCAGGCAGTATGGCCGCTGCCGATAGCATCACTCACATATCCCTTCACGGGGACGGTGAGGAATCGCGCGGTATATCCCGGTCGGGTTCGACCCGAGGTCGGGACCCAGGTCCGATGATGCCGGCCGAGGGTACGATCCTCGTGGCCGAGTCGGTCCTGGCCCTGGACGCGGAAGGGTTCCGCAAGTTACGGGACGAGCTCGACCTGACAGACGCGGAACACTACGCCCTATACATGGCGGTGGCTCCGCACGCGACCGTCTCCGAGTTCGATGAAACTAGTTGCTACTATTCACCAGTTGACGCTAGTACTTACGACCGCTCCTAGGACATAGTATTGCCGCGATTCGAACTGTGAAGTTGACTAGATCGTTGATATCCATCGAGATTTTTCGTTAAAAGCGTTATGGAGTCATTGACTAATTCCGTTCTAAAACTCACCTATTCATGGTTATTGATAGTATAATTAAGAAACCAGTTATGGGTTAATAAACAACTTTTGTTCTATAATTAAGAGGCGAGTCCCTAAAAACGTCATTTACTATTTTAAAAATATTGAAGAACTCCCTGCATTGTAAGACACTAAAAAGAATTCTCGATAGCTTATTAGATGAGTCTACAGTTTCACTATCAGATATTTTGAAAATAATCCATAGTTTTTGAAAAAACAATTATTAACTTTGATGAAAAACATCGAAATCGACCTTTTCTATTTTAAGTATCTGTGCTACTTCGTTGTTATATTTGAAAATATTTTTGGTTAAATTGTGAGACAAAAGTATAGAGAATGCATTCATTATTGCAGTTTTTTACTTATTGAAACCAAATAATAATAATCAATGCCGAAACATAGATATTTTTTTTGGTTAAAATCATTCCTCGCTGCCCATACATTTTAGTATGAAGCCGTTAGCTCGTGACATTTCGCTTTATATTAGATGTCGCGGCGCGCAAAAGTGACAGTGTCATCTCAGTATTCAAGGTGAGAGCACGTCCATTTGTTTCCCGACATTTATTGTTTGACCTGGCATAAGGGTGGGGTGCGAGTGTTGCATACGACAACTATTGTAATTGTACCTATTCTTCGAGCAAGGAGTCGAAACTAGGTATAATCCGCGCACAATGAGAATAGGATGGAACCTTGTCAAAGTAAATCGAAAATGACAGTTTATAAATACATATATAAATAAATATTGCAGGACATTCCACACATCGCCATCTAGCCCCAAGCTAAGTAACTAGACTTGTGTTATGCGTGCTAGCCAACTGATATACTACATATACTGGGTTATTGGAAATTATACTAGCAAGCCGTTGAGGGCTACTTCTGTGCACCCAAACCAACAACTTTTGTTCTACGACTTTTAGAAATTCGAACTTTTTTTCGAAAATTTTGAGGTTAGGTTTACCTGAAAATCAGCTGTTCCTTACACGGAGAGGTCAGTAACCTTAAAATTTGACTTATTTTTTAAGTTTCATGTACTGTTTTTGGTCTGAATGACCTTTGTTTTATAAAATCAGCAAATACCTACCTACTTATAAAAATTTGTAAATATATACTTATAATACATAGAAATAACCAGACCACAGACAAATATTTAAGCATAATGCTTGTCTGAGGCGGGAATCGTACCTGTGTGGCAGTCCGGCATGGTGACCATTGTGCCAACTGGGTCGTCTTCAAGTAGCGTTAGCATAAAAGTTCTGAATAATGGGTAATTCGTTTTGTTGTAATTAGTTATTTTTTATTTATTCATATTTAGTGTAGCTACATATATAGTATTAGGCATTTCTACTGTATGTGAAGACTTCACGGACAAACATACATACTGACACATATACGGGTCTAACTGAGAACAGCAAAAGCAAAGAGAAAAATACACAAAAATGTTTCATGGTTGTAATACTTTCAATAATAATGTTTAGGAATATTTTTTTTAGTTATTCCAATTATTATTCCCCAATGCCACTCATATGTGCTTCATGGGAATCATCATCAGAGCTTTGACTTTCTTCAGAAGTATCGCTTTCTGAAAAAAATGAAGTTGATGCAGCCAAAGTTCCCTCACCTCGGATGCGTGACACCGTGTTTTAGATATGCTTGTTGCTCGTTCGGTTATTGAAGTGAAAACTTCTTATGGCGCGTTGGGCACTTTTGTGGGTGAGCATTTTCAGCCGTTCTCGCGACAGATGAGATTTTGACAGATGAGATTTTAACAGTTATTGTGCTTCTACTACTATGCAATATTGAAAACAGCGCCATCTCTGTGCAAACGGCCAAACTACGATACTCACTTCTGTACAACAGTGATAATAGCGACATCTCTCGGTGGATGGTGCAGGTTCGCAGCGAGCTGCCGTACGCAGTTCGCGTCGCACGCTACCGCCATCACTGATACACGAGTGAGCATTTTCAGCCGTTCTCGCGACAGATGAGATTTCGACAGATGAGATTTTACACAGATATACAGTTTTCACTTCTGCCTGCACTCCCGGAGTGCGCTGTTTTTTTTTTGTATTTTTGAACAAACCCATAGGTTCGTCAAAAAGATCTCTTGACAATGTAATTCCCGAATTACTAGATTCGTGATCCACAGCCAACTATGTCATCATTTTCAATGCGTTAGAAAAACCGACTTCGTTCCTGATCGAAATATCTATCGACTGCCAGAACTATTTGAGGTGGTTGACTATTCAAAGTTTTACTCCATTTTCCACTCATTATCACTAAATCACTAAAATAATCACACAATAATTAATTACATAAATCTAGCATTTATAATAAAACAAACCACAATTTATAACAACACAAACCACGGTCGGAATTTATTATTTGTTTATTTAATCACTTTAATAAGCACAGTCCTTATGTGCTCGTTTTATTTATAATTTTGGAGAAAACATTTTTTTAAATGAAATCGCCTTTGCTCCATAGACAATCTACCACAGACAATAATAATTTTTCTTTAAATCAATGGGTCTGTTTCAAATCCGCGACACTATGACCGTGCAAATAACGAATTTATACCTAATTATTATTCAGAACTTTTTTTCTAACGCTACTTTTCTGTCATTTTCGATTTACTTTGACAAGGTTCCATCCCATTCTCATTGCGCGCGGGTTATAATGTGATAAATTCTTAGGTTAAAATAAATAATCAATATTTATTTTAACCTAAGAAATAACTGTTTCTATATTTCATTTTAATTTTTGACATAATTATGACAGGCAAACATAGACAAAAAATTAAATACTTCATGGACTGTGGTTTTTTACCTTTCGATATAGGGCATTACAACAAACAAATAATGCCTTCACACCAAACCTCTAAAGCGTCTCGGAAATGGGATATTTGAAGAAACGTTTATCCTACGATTTTATAAAAGTTCGCGGTGCACTTTGAGACCCATACCCTTCGATAGAGGGCATTACAGCGAAAAAATTATGCCTACACAACAAACCTTAAAAGTGTCACGGAAAAGGACGCGGTGATACGTCTTGTAGAAATACTTGGTCACAATGCTTTTATTTGAATATCCCGTTTCTGAGCTGTTTTAGAGGTTTGGTGTAAAGACATTATTTTTTTATTGTAATGCCTTTTATCAATAGGTATGGGTGTCAAACTGCACAGCGGCATTTTAAATTACTATGCCGGTTGTGTCCAAAGATCTTTACATTTCGATCTCTAATTGGATATGTTTTACAAACAATTTGCGGGAAAGAAAAACTCAACTAGTATTTGACGTTCCTGCCTTTTGCAGGACTTTTTTTTTTTGTTTTCTCTAAAGAAATTAAAATAGGAATTTATTGAGCTGTCAAAAATTAAATAAAAATATGGAAAAGGTATGATTTAGGTAGGTAGGATGTATTAAAATTGTAGCTTATTTTTATATTTTAATCCTATATATCGTAACTTATTTTTATTCAAGTTTAATAATAATGGGAAAAGTAAAAGGAAATTACTATAAATCCCAAAAAAATAAAGGAAGATTTAAGACAAACCAGTAACTATAATGTACTCATCTTTTTATCCAACTATATCGAATATTATAAAGATTGGTAGGTGTTTTGCCTGAATATTTATATAATAATATATGATGCCGATACCGACACGTTTTAACCTGTTTCTTAGTAGGGCACATAGGTACATACGAACGTTTATGTGTGAATTTTCAATATATAGAGACGGATGTAATAATTATTTCGCATAATTATTATTATAAAAATATATAAATATAAAAATTATTATAGTACAGAACATTTACTTATTGACAATTTCGTTATCAAACAAAATACCCAAAAAACGTACACTCTGACCCCACCCTTTCCCGCCAGCTACTTACTACCGGACTGCAGTTTTGCGATGTGACAAGTTAAATACTACATACATTGCGTGTTTTCTATGATATTCATAAACATCCTACAAAGACGAACGCTTGATGAATATGTAACTTGTACAAAATGTACGATGCATCGAAAGTAGATTTATTTGTTTCCAGGGTGCGTAATTTTAATACTGCGTTGCACCTGTGTGGCTAGAAAATATCAATGTGTGTGTTCTATCAGAAGTTCCCACGGTCAAGGATTACAGGCTTAATTACTAATAACTCTGAATACATTCATGGTTGCTTCATATCGATCGGAGTTATATCTAAACAGAAACTTTACGACACGTGAGCGAGAAAGAAATCAACTGTTATCAATTAAACTGAAATACAAATAAACATTTCTATTAATTTCTTATTAGTAAACAAAAACCTAACTTATTTAAATACGGACATCGGCTAAACAAATAGGTCACCGACTATGCTAACAACACAATCCATAATTATTCAGTATAAGATTCCTTGTATACAATTTATTTATCAAGTTGTATGCAAGCCTAATTGATGACCATAAATGATCATACACTGTCGGATATTCATATTCAACAATATTTTATACACAATATGTTGCAGTCAAAGGACATTAGGTAGTTTATTTAATTAATTTAAGTTTTCGTTATTTAATTGTTATTTAGTATAGTTTAGTTACTTTATCTAAAATAAATACCCCATCTATCTGTCTAGATAAAAAAAAAAAAGGACATTAATATATTATGAAATAATAGAGATAAACAATAAATGTCAAGACAGTAAAACTATAAAATCTGCCACTAGGTGTCGCTACCGTCTAGAAAATATCGGTGCACTAGAAAATATTACAATTAAGCAAACTTATCTGATCTAGCAGCGAAATCGCATGTATATTATTATGTTATGTCGTACAACTTTGAAATTTTTTTTAAAAACCACTGGATTATCTAGTTAAAATCACCAAAGTTTGCTTTGTGTGCTTTTTTAGTAGCGATACCTAGTGGTCAATTCGGAAATTAAATTTAAAAATCATTTTACCTGCATATTGCGTACCTTTTTCTGCAACACATTTATTTGATTGTATGTTTTACTAAACTATATGTTTACTTAACATTTTAGATCTATTTCAATTAAAGCGGAAGACGCCAAAGATTAGCACGATTGCAATGTACGAAGAAAGTAAGTGTTCTGTTGTATTTCATTATATTTGCTTTGTGGGATATAATAGAGGGAAATTATATATTTCATTGATGTACAAGACATTGTTTAGGGGAATAAGTGGGTATACATACAGTGTGGCCAACTTATCTCATATAATACTGGCGCCTCTGTAACTATTATTGTAACGACAACTTACAGGAATATTTGGATGAAGATTTAGTAGAATTTGAACTTAATTTTAGCTTAAAACTGTCCAAAATGTACAGATTACGTCTAGATTTAATTATTGCAAGGTGCAAAAAAAATCAATTCCCCTTATTCCAAAACGTTATATTATAGATATATATTATAGTCTAAACATTATCCCTATATATTATATAGGGGTAGTGTTTAGACTATAGTTCACGAGTAAATCTGTGTCTAAATCTAAGGATTAAATCCACATCTCGGACTATCCTTAAACCTCGTTTTGGAATAAGGGGGAATTGCAATAAAAATCAAAAAATGATGTTATTACAATTTGACTACGATCATTTTCTTTGATCGTTATTAACGGTCCAGGGCCCGTAGACAAGATTGCTTTCTATTAGCGATATCGCCAATCGATAGATTGCATTGTATGAAATTAACTTAAAGCACTGTATAAAATTGGCATAAGGTGAAAATTATCTATAAAAAAAAATTCTCTAACGCAAGACTACGTGACTTTTCGTTGGCTTACGTCAATTTCATACAAAAAAAAAGTCTGTCGATTGGCGATATCGCTAATAGAAAGCAATCTTGTCTAAGGGGGCAGATAAGTTGGTGAAACTGTACGTCAAACTCTCGTTTGGGAATGGTATATTGAACACAAAGGTTGCGGTACAATTTATTTATACATACTTACATAGCTTAAAATGTATAATTATTATTATTTAATATATTAACAATGTGACTGTGCGGTGTTACTAATGTAGTCAATAAGTTAAGTAGGTATATAATTTATCAAAATTTCTTTTAGTAATATATATTTTAACTATTGAGCTACATTTTCAACCGGAGAAGACAAGACGAAGAAAAACTTCACACAGAACCAGCAAAGATTGTTTCTGTAAGATTCCTGTGTAGTTACTTAGCTGAGGTGTTTGAGATTCAAATACATTTTAACATTTTAATATCAAAGAATATTTGAAACACATTATTTATTTATTTTATTTATTTATTTTATTTATTTAAAACAGTTGCTCTCAAGCTTACAGCCTACGCCAAAACGCCTGAGGAGCCATTACTTAATGTAGTTACAATGTCTGTCGTATTTGTCGTTCAATATCTGGTTGGGATCGCGCGTCTCCTCGGTGATTGCATGTGTGTACGCGTGTGTAGACACATGCCAGGCTTCGACAGCTGCATACTTTTTCTTTGTCTTGTCATCTCCAGTGGAACATAGGTGGAACAGTGATTAGAAAAAAATCATTTTTTTAACAAATATGTTATGTTTTTGTTGTTGTCTGTGAAACGTATTATTGCTTACTTTAATTTATTGATAAATTATCTCGTTATTTGTTAACAAAATTGTTATATTAATTTATTTTAACTTTCTAGTCAATTTTTTTGATCTTTTTCGACTTCGTATTTTTGCTAGAGTCGCTCTATAAAAAAATGGTTGTTATAACAACCATTATGAGGAATCTTAAGAGGGTACCCGGGTATTGTTTTTTCCATAGAAATGTATTTCCCTATTACCTTCCATAATAATGCTTCTAGAGCAATATTTTTCATAGACCCTAGGTTTACTATCTGTACACATGCCTCTCGGTTTTTCTAACAACTAGTTACTAAAGCAAATGTGAAAAAAAAAAGTAAATCGCGAAGGATGTGTAACAGCAAACCTAGGTTTTATAAAAAATAATGAATGGGTTAGAGGCAATATTTAAGAAGTAAATATGGGAATACATTTGTATTAAGAAATATTTGATTAGATACCGTTTTAATAACTAATCTTAAAAATAATTATATTAAAAATCATGGAAAATATAAAAGGAGAAAAGTACAAACCAAAATCATTAGAATAAAGACACAACCCACTCAAAAACGTTCCTAATTAGTTAAGGAATGCGGTTTCGTGAATTCAATTTTAGCGAAAATGTGAAATTACGTTCCTATTACTCTCATGTGGACGAGGACCTTTATAATGACATGTACTTAATAGATATGTACTAATATATTAGCTAGTAAAATACTGCGTACTGGCCTTGTTCGACTATGTTAAAGTATGGGTGAACACAGACTGACTACAAAGTCTTGGATCGGTCGATATCTCGTCGATTGAGGGTTTCATAATAAAACATAATATATAGTTCTAAGTATGTGTCGATAGATGGTGCTGGCTAAAAAAATAACGAAAAAATAAGTATAATGACCAATGATGTTTATTTTACGATTTTAAACATTTCAGTTTGAATAAGTTGAGAAACGACAAGGAATTTCCGTCTGTACATGGAAAAGGAATATTAACAACAACTTCCTATGCAATCATTAACATTTTTAATTATATAGGCGAAGGGCGTTTTGCTTGTGGGTTCTATACGTGGCTTATAGGAAAATCCAACAATTAAGAATACCAAAACCTCCCTTATTTTTTACAAATTTGACAGCTTCTGGAAAAGTCGACCCTTGACCAGAGACAATACTCATTAGAGCCATCTATAGAAACTAAGTTAAAAAAAAAACATTTTTATAAAAGATCATTTGAAGACCAACAAAAATAAGAAAACAAGGTAGAAAAAAAAAACTGCCTTTAAAATTGAACAGTCGGCGAGCTTATCGGCCGATTTAAAGTATTTAGTCAGCATTATCCCTTACAGTACAAAATGTAATATATCTAGTTTAAATTAACTAACGTGGATATGTGTGTTTTACTTATATTTTACTCTTTCTTTATATCTATATAAGTAAATTGTATACTATCTAAGTACTTATACCCACTATGTACTTGTTTATTGAACTTTGGAAACTAATCTAGCTCCGCCCTACGACTTTACCTACGTTAACATTTATCATCACAAGAATTTTCAAGTCAACTCTTATATGACTTGAAAATAGTTGATTTTATTAAACGTAGATTTAGTCCATACATATTGACAGAAACCCAAAATTCAGTTACAAATTATGTTAAAAATGTATGGGTGAGTCTTGATTTAATTATAGACATTTCAATTTTGCTGTAAGTGTAAAATACTCAAGGAGTGATTATAATTTACATGTTTGATACCTGGCTGGGATGTAATTTAAAAAAATCTTATAATC
This sequence comes from Idaea aversata, assembly GCA_907269075.1. Lineage (NCBI taxonomy): Eukaryota > Metazoa > Arthropoda > Insecta > Lepidoptera > Geometridae > Idaea > Idaea aversata. The sequence continues at coordinate 806,663 of OU026088.1, forward strand.
CAGTTTTGGTTTTTGCTAAAATCGGCATCGTGACTCCTTTGTATATTTTTTTGCAATCATTTTATAGTTCTGGATTCAACTATATATAACAACTTTATTATATCTGACTGGATTCATCCAGCGATGAAATATATATTTATTAATCAGCCATTTTGTCTCACTGCTGGGCAAAGACCTCTTTTTTGTTCCTCCACACACCCCGGTCTGTTGCGATATCTGGCATTTGAATTTGCAATGGAAATATATATTATTTATTGATCCTAAGATCACGATTTCACATTAATATAAACCATACGACAAATGAAGACAAACTATCTTCTATATTTATGTAAAACTAGCAGCGCCCTACGGTTTCGCCCGCGTAAGTCCTGAACCTCGAGATAAAAACCCTATGTTATTCCCAATAAAGCAACGTATAAATCGGTCCAGTAATTTCGGAACCTATTCGTTACAAACAAAAACATCCCTATATATATAAAATTCTCGTGTCACGGGGTTCGAAGTTGAACTCCTCCGAAACGGCTCGACCGATTCTCATGAAATTTTGTGAGCATATTCAGTAGGTCTGAGAATCGGCCAACATCTATTTTTTATTTTGTTTCCTATATTTTTTTTTATGGCAAAACAACGTTTGCCGTGACAGCTAGTTTCTTTATAATATTAGCACTTAGAACTATTCGAATAAATTGCGAAGAGGTAAAGTTATGATAACTATTATCTTATGTGATAACTTTTTGTGTGCGGTTTTGCTAGCAACTTTAATCTGTGTTATCCATAGCGCTAGCGTGTCTGGGATAAAAAAGATGATTACGATTACGGGTTCAATTCCCGGCAAAGATTTTTAAAGTACTTATAAAAGAAAAGTACACATGTATTATATCCATTGTCTGACCACCATAACACAAGTCTAGTTGCTTAACTTGGGGCTAGATGACGTTGTGTGCAATGTCTTGCAATATTTATTTATTTGGCAAATTATTTATTGCCACATTATTATAAAACACGACATATCTTGACATGTTGATTTGTGAAAGAATTTACATCATAAATTGTTTATTAATGAATTTGATATAAAACTTTTTGAATGCACAGCTGAGCTGTTCGAGTTGGATTTTATTATATTGATAGATTAAAGCTGTGTTGTTGTGCCTTCGTTATTGTTAATTTACAAGTGACACTGTAAATTCTCAAGTGAAATTGTAAATTCACTATTTACACTGTACACTCACAGTGAAAGTGTAAATCGCCCTTGACATTGACAAATTAAAATTGAAATTTTACAAGTGAAGTTGTAAATTCACTAGGGAAATTGTAAATTTACAATAACAAAGGCGATTGGTTAATATTTTTCACTTTTATAATATAAAAAATGGTGACTAGTGTAGCTTGAGTGATGCGATATTTTATATCAATGTGCTAATATAAAACGGTTTTTCATTTCAAAGAGCCACTTCCTAAAAACATTTTCGAGATTGTAGCATCAGTACTTGAATTAAAATGTACCAAAAATATGTACATGTACATACTTATTGTTAGGAAATCTGCACAATAAACCAAATTATAAGTTTGACTTTAGTTCAATTTGAAGGCAGACAAATGAACAAAATAAAGCTAGTTATAAATTAATTATGGAACGCTGTAGTAAACTTGGTACTAGTGTGTTTAGTACATTGCACATCATTTAGTACATTTGGTACATCATTTTAGTACTATTAGTTCAATTTGAAGGCAGTCAAATGAACAAAATAAAGCTAGTTATATATTAATATGGAACGCTGTAGTAAACTTGGTACTAGTGTGTTTAGTACATTGCACATCATTTAGTACATTTGGTACATCAGTTTAGTACTATTAGTACCTCATTGTACTGATGCTACATTAATTTTATGTTCCAAGAAAGGTCTGCCAAATCGGCAGCACAATATAAAAGGTACGACTTTTGATACAGTGGCATGTTTGTGATTTTATTTTGCGTTTTTATTTATATTTATTTTACCATTTAATTCACACATATTCATGTTAGCTTTCATTAGAATAGTGTTGCATGGTTGGTATGCTTTTTGGAGTGTAGTTTTTATTAATACTTTGTAGATAAGTAGTTGTTACCTTTACTTTTTGTCAAATTAATTAATTAATTATTACTTACTTGAAATAATTTTGGGGCTATTTGGTGTCTTAGCATAAATTATCTATATATATGAGGGTTTAAATATAAACACTTATTTATATCTGTTGTTATAAATTTTAGAAACTTTATTAGGTTTTTACCAATATTTTTCCTAAAAAACCAGTCAAGATAGATGGCGCCCATCTTTGACCAGAGGCAATCGTTGACGATTGGAGCCGTAGCATAAAAATATTAAATGAAATAAACTCGTGGCCCTGACTATTGAATGTGGATTTTTAATAGAAAAAGATGGGAAGAATACTATACCTAAAAACAAATGAGAAACATGAGAAATATACTTAACGACAAAATAGAGAAGATGGTCCCAAAATTGTTTTGAAAAGTTTAGTTTATAAACGGCCTTAAAACAGGTCTACTAGCAAATATCAATTTATAATCACACTAAAATAAATGTTTGTTTTCTGCTATCTACTTCTGTAAGACCGCACGATAATTTTCAAATAATATTTACCTACTAGCTTGTTTTTGAAAAGAGGAAAGTCTTCAATAGAGGGCGCCTATTGATTTTACATCGGTTCATCTTTGGAATATTTTTCACTAATTTGTGTACTTATGTTGTTTTTTCTGTGAATGTAGTGAAATTTCGTAGTATAATAATCTCCGTTTATTAATATTTATTTTCCTCTTTTTAGATCCTGAAATGAAACCTGTCGTGAAGCTTGAACCTAGAGGTAAGTCTTGAATATAAAGATATTCATTACTAGCTGCGCTCTGTGGTTTCACCTCGATTCCGTGGAGGGTAGGAATAGAAAGAAGCCTAAGTTATTCCAGGGCTCCATCTATATAAATATTGAGGTAAATCACAATCGGTCCAGTATGTTTTGCGTGACATACACATAAAACTATTTATAAAATTAGTAGGATCAAAGGCCATAGGTTTGATTCCCGCATACATTTAATTTAAATTCTACATAAGTACAGATATTTATTTCTGATCTGGGTGTTTATAATAATACATGCATAATATAGCCGTGCGAAGCCGGAGCGGGTCGCTAGTTTATTATATTAAAGAGTATGTGTTTGAATGTACAGGTCCTTCACCACACGTGGGTAGCCCTCTACACGCGTACCAACCGCAAATGTTCGCCGAACAGGTGTGTACATATCGAATATCATTAAATGCTTTTTATTACTTAAAAATACTCTATTATGTAATGTATAAAATATGAAACCGAATCTTTTTCTACGGTCGCAGGAAGAAGTTATGGCTGTGCGCTCTCATGCCTTTTAGTGCTTTCCTTTTTTGCTTGGGTTTTGGGAAAGGTTTATAACCGATTTTATTTAAAAGACACATTCATTCTGACCATTTTGACTTATCAAAAAGATACATAAATAACATGATCGAAAGATACGAAAAAGTCCTACTTCTTTACCGTCTCAGATTCCGAAGTAGTTCTTTGAATATTACTACCAATATTTTGAATTTGACATGTACATTGTATTTTTTACCAATAAAATATTGTTTTGTTTGTAGCGTTGGGAAAGCGTACAAGCCGGGCGGCCGTCGCCCCAGGCGTTCGGGCAGGAGTTGCCGCGGCAGTTCCTGTACGGAGCCGGCGGCGGACACACCCTGGCGCCTGCGCAGCTCCCCGCCATGTCGCACATGTCGCCCCACCAGTCCCCGATGTCGCCAGCGGAGCTCGCCCACATGGGGGGGCACGTCTCTCCCAGCCTGGGCCACCCGTCTCCCATGGGACACGTCTCCCCCAGCTTGGGTCACCCGTCTCCCATGGGACACGTCTCCCCCAGCTTGGGTCACCCGTCTCCCATGGGACACGTCTCTCCCAGCATGGGTCACCCGTCCCCTGTGGGGCACGTCTCTCCCAGCTTGGGTCACCCTTCTCCTATGGGCCACGCATCCCCTATGGGGCACGCGTCCCCCGGCATGGAACTGTCGCCCGGCCCCATGCAGGGTATGGGCCATGACTTCCAGATAGGAGAGATGGCCCCCGCCTACGTGCAGCAACATCACACCGCTTATCAGGTAAAATGTCAACTCATTTTATAGAAAAAAACCCTACAAATACAGTGTGTATTATGCAGAGGGGAAAATATCAATTTATTTAATTCAGTTATTGGATATTTAGTGGTATCTTTCTGATAGAGACTCTTAAGGCATTTCTCTACAAGATGTGCTTAAGAGGAAAGGGTACCGGGTGCTCTCTCCATACAAACGTAGTCGACTGTTCCCTCCCCGAATACTGACACTAGAGCAAATATTTTTGTCATGGTCATGGCAGTTATAAGTTTTATGCAAAAAATATATGTGCTAGTGTCATTATCCAGGGAGGAAACAGTCGACTACGTTTGTATGGAGAGAGCACAGGTACCCTTTCACCTTAAGCATGCTAGACAGAAATACCCCTCAAAATATCCTTTTGATATATTTTGTTGAATATCGACTAGATATTATAACCTAAGAAGAGATGGACGGACTGTGCGAGACAAGAGAGAGATGGATGTGAACGATGAGATGACGGCTTATAAATATATACTGCAGGACATTCCACACATCACCATCTAGCCCCAAGTTAAGTAACTAGACTTGTGTTATGGGTGCTAGACAACGGATATACTACATAATATACTTTTCTATTGTAATATATATTTACAAGTAAGTTGTATATAAGTATATATCTTATAATACATATAAACAACCAGACCACAGACAAATATAAATAAATATTGTCTGTCATAAATACTTGTCTGATCCTGAAATCTACCTACCCCGCAACCCTGAGTTTGGCAGTCCGGCATGGTGACCATTGTGCCAACTGGGTCGTCAAATAGAGATGAATTTAAGAAAAAGAGGAATGATCTTAAATAATAAATAAATAAATTGGTATAAGGGCAGGCAGAAGAAGAAGATATCGGCTTGAAATTATGAGACAATAATCCTAGTTAATAATTTGAAAAAACTTTGTTGGTTTTAGAAAATTAGTAACTATTAAGCAAGAGCAAAATTAACGAATCGAATTGTTCGTCTCCAGATGAGCGCTACGGCAGCAGCAAGTGTAGCAGGTGCAGGTGTAGCAGGTGCAGGTGTAGCAGGTGCAGGTGTAGCAGGTGCAGGCGCAGGCGCAGGTGCTGAACGCACCCCGACCTTCTCCGAGATCCTGGACGATGGGGTGAACGCCCTCACGCATTACGACCTCGACTTCAACATCGAGGGCATGGATAGGCTCTCCACCAGTGACTTGCTCCTACAGTAAATGTTGCTCACTTGTCTGACGGGGGTTACCATCGATGGCCAGTCTATGTTACTATTGATGGACTATTACTGGGATGTTACCATCTATGGAAAATGAGACATCATTTGTTACCATCAATCAGTCATGTGACTATCGAAGGGCAATGAGGTTAATGAAGAGGTGGGCGCTGTAGACAACTTCGCCGCCGCGTATAAATGGCGTTAACTGTTTCCAACTGACACGATATATATGTACCGATAACTTTGTCTTCACCGAACATAAGTTATGTTCGCTTGTTCGAGATAAATCAAATATATTGAGTTTTCAATTCAATTCACAAATAGAGTATGGAATGTACAGATGTCATAATATATTGATTAAGTCCTATGCTATTATTTAACTTACTTTTTATGTATGTGGATTACAATTGAATGAATACAGTGATATCAAATTATGAAATAAAAAAATACAAATTGTTAGTTAAATCAATTACAAATGAAAATATAAAAAAATCGTAAAAATATACATGTCACAAATAATATAAATAATTATAAACTATTATATTTAGTCAGTCAAACTACTTACGTTTTTTTAAAGAACCGGGGGAATCGGTTTTTAACTATACGGAAATACATCTTTTAAAATAACCCGCGCCGCCGTGAGTTTTTATTTGGCGCCCACCTCTAGTATAAAGTTACCATCCATGGGCAATGAGTGTAATGTTACCATCAACGAGTAATAAGTGCGATTTGTTACCATCGATGGGCAATGGGTGCTGTCATTGGTGACATTTAGTGACCAAATGGGACTATTTTCTACATAAAATTGTGATCTTTTGAGAATAATCACAGTTAGCTGAGATAGTGTTATATAAATATTTTTATTTTGTTAAAACTTAATTTTAAGTAATAATTTACTTTTAATAAACTCTTTAAAATAATGTAGGGCCCACGCAAATATTTTAAAATATAAAAAGTGTCAAAATTATAAACTATTAACATTTTTTGTTCTAATTGGTCTTTAAAAAAAATCGAAATTATCTTTATTTAGTTTTTTATGTCGAAAATTTTGGGCCCTAAATTGTTTAGAGTTAGTAATGATTATTTTTAAGTGACCTCACCTCCATAAAAATTAACATTTCTTTTTTAATGATCTCGTCTAAGGACTATGTTTGCACAAACATAATATTACAAATATGAAAGTTTGTTTGTTAGTTCATGGTTTAATTGCTAGACCGATTTGGATAAAACATGATTCCCTAATCATGTCGAGAAGGACATAGGTGGGTAAAACCGCGGGAGCCTGCTATAATACTAAAACCAATATTTTTTTAAATACGTAAGCTTTGTCTGAAAAGAATATTGTATCCACATCGTTATAAGCTAAAGCTGTAAGTCATAGAGAAATCGCTAGCTATAAACTATTCATTATCATTTTAATGACAAAGTTTCTTGATAATAATCTTTAAGAAATAAATCGCAAACCTATGTTTTTTATGTAAACTTTGCCAATACCATTTCTACTTGTTAGAAATGACTATTCGGATAAGTCTATAGAAAATACAATTGCTACTGGAAACTGTGTAGCCAATCAGTGCCCAGTATTTCAAACTAGACCGTAGCTGAATGCTTATTGGTTGATAAAAATGATAAATAGCTGCCGCGCAATGAACCAATTGGTAACCAGTATTCCAGCACCAACTATAATAGCTTAACTGAATGCTGATTGGTTGATGAAAATTGTATCGAAAATTGATAACCCAATAGATGCCGTACAATTAACCAATCAGTGTCCAGCATTCCAGTTACAAAATAGCATGGCTGAATGCTGATTGGTCTCTGAGTATTGTAGAATAATGGATAACCAATAGTCGCGCAGTGCATTTAGTTGAAATGGGTATTTCCTTATTATACGATAACCGCATGCGGAAAACGTACGTATGCGCCCGGCCTTTCAAAAAGAAACTTCTCAGGGATTGACGTTACGATCAACTTAGATAATAAGATTTACATGAGCATAATAAATTGTAATCGATTTAGTAGTAATATCGGACACCATTTTTTACTAAATTTGTAGAAAAACATTTGTTAAAATGTGTCTTTTAATGAGATTTTATCAAATCATTTGATATTGTTTATAATTATATTTTGTGCGTAAAACGTAGTAGTCAGAGTTTATTGATGTATGTATTATATGATAGATATTTTGAAAATCATAGACCACACCGTGCAATAATTTGTAACTGCATTAAAAATGTGAAAAAACTATATTTTGTTGTAAATTTTTATGGAAAATAAAGTTTTGTTAAAACATTTTGATGTTTTATTTTTGGATGGCTCCTTGCCTTTTGTCAGTTGTGCTGTACTTCCTTTTTCTGAGTGCTGTACAAATAACTTTTGTACGTTAATTTTTTACATTATCTCTTCAATTTTTCTCCTGACAAAGTAGATAAAATATGTGATGGCAAAGAAGGTATTAATGAAGCTGGAAAAATAATTCAAATATTTTGAGCATGATTTCACATTAAATAAGTATAGGATTGTTTTTTTTGTGGGATATACCTTCTACTCATTTCTGATAGCCTAGTACATACAGACCAATTACTATCAAACAATTTATACAGTCACGGAAAGTTCCGACTTAGATTTAGTTAGAATCAAACATCCCCCGCCTAAATTCAACAAGCTCATAAGTTAGAGGGAATAACCCGTTTTTTGTGGGAGGTCTATCTAAGTATTAATTAGTATGAGAGCAAGCCCTTGAACACCAATTATTGGTCTGTAAGTAATAGGCTATCAGAACTCAGTAGAAGGTCTCCCACGAAAAACTATTTGCCCCCTGATTCACAAACGAAAAAAACTGAAAAGACAAGGATGGCAACACGTCAAAAGTCGCGGGAGTGAAAGAGCAGCAAGATAATTATTCAGCTTCCATGAAAGGGACATCAATAGAAGAAAGAGAGAGAACATGTTCTGATTGCCTAGTACTTTTTCTACTACTGGCCAGTTACCGGATATATTTAGTAGGGTAACACACACAAACGAATAAAACTGAAAAGACAAGGATGGCAACACGTCAAAACTCGCGGGAGTGAAAGAGCAGCAAGATAATTATTCTGCTTCTATGAAAGAGACATCAATAGAAGAAAGAGAGAGAAAATGTTCTGATTGCCTAGTATTTTTCTACTACTGGCCAGTTACCGAATATATTTAGTAGGGTAAAAACTTCCAACTTTAGACCAAGGTGACAGACGCCTTTTTGACAGTGACAGTTATCTGATAAATAACTTGACATTGGCAGAATTTCGCCCTAATGTCAGCAATCAGCTAAAAAAAAAAAGTTTCAAGTTGAAAAGTTTGCCGGAAAAACGTAAACAAAACAAAAAATAGGAAAAATAATATAACGAAAACACTGTTTTTGAAATGAATGAGCCACTATCTAATAGGATTCCAGAACCCCGAAAAGTAGGGGTTTGGGCTGAAGGAACTCACATAGAAGCAAAGTAAAAATACTAAAATTACCCCATTCATTACACCAAAAGTATTTTGAAAATATTTATTTAAAAAATTTACTGCAATTTTTAGAGAGTTTGTGATACCAAAGAAGTCTCCAGATTCAAGCGACGATATACCAACGATCCCAGACCTAGACGACTTCCACGATGTTTTGGAGAAAGAAATATCAAAGCCTCCCATGTAAGTGTGTTCATTTGCAAAATGGGAATCTCTGCCATTAATGAATAATGTATTCAATTGGTTTTATTTATTTATCGACAAAAACCTACATTACTACAAAATTATACAGTAACAACTAAAACAAAAAGAAATTAGTTTTACTCATCTATTTAGATAAAAATCAATGCCACTTTTCGTTGTAATTTTATAACTCAAGAACGGGCTTACCTATTCAAATGTTTAAGCTTTGTTCGGTAAAGTTTTCACAAAATCGGTTGAGCGGTTCTTCATTTATCAAATTTTTTTTATATGGCAAAACAACGTTTGCCGGGACAGCTAGTGCTATAATAAAAAAAATCTATCTTTAAATAAATTAGTTTATCCTTCTCTAGATCTGAACGTAAGAACACTGAGACTGTGAACGCACTCGCAGAAGTAGGAGGGGGCATTGCAGGCTCTGCAGATAGCATCGAAGCCGTGATCGAAGTCCTCAACACATACATACCAGAGGAAACTGATACCGCTGACATGGTGTGGACCGTTGATACACTGCTCACTCAACTCGCTGATGAATATCAAGATTCTATGTAAAATAAATAGCACTAGATGGTGGTGGTGGAAATTGAAAACATTCCATGCTCTTAGTGGAATTCGCCCCCAAGACCCCTGATTCACCGTAGTGGTGTTTTAACTGAGCTACGTGAGCTGTTCACCGCCAGGCAATATCCGCCATGCAGAACTTTCTTTTTATTTACGACTGAGGCTCATAGTGCAGCTGTGTAATTTTTAAAAGTAATTAATTAGGTACCCAGGTATATTTCTTTAAAGTTTAGGTTGTAGGTTACAGGACTATGTTTACATATTTGAGTACAATTACAAAATAATAATAAAGCCACATTTATAGTATGTAGTTAATTCATTCATTTATTTAATATTTGTAAAATAAAAACATTTCACTAATAAATAACGGCAATAATTAACTAAGTTTAAAGGGAATGGTGCCGGATGCGCCCCAAATTCTAAAATTAATCTTTAGTTTTTTGTTGAAATAGAAATTGAAATGTCACATTATTTTAAAATTTGCTATTCTAGAATAATTACTTTGCTTGTTTGAGGTTGTGCTTAAACATAATTAGCTAAATACAATTTACGGGTGATCTAAATATCAATAACCACAAGGTTTATTTATTATTATAATAATCTCAGGTGGTTGTGTTCATTACGTTTTGAGCTTATTGGAAATTATTTTTTGTGAAAGCAAACTTAAATGTTAATTATTTCAATTTTTTAATTAAGTACTTTCTAAGGTTTTATTTCTAATATTTTATACAAAAAACTATTTATTATTTAAAATTCGCGCGCATCCGATAACACATCACCTTATTAATATCCGTCCAATTTTATTATCTAAGGAATGTTGCATTAACTAGGGAAATAAAATGTTTATTTATTTGATGTTGTCCTTTATTTTGTGACAGTTAGATAAAGCTTGACGGTACTAGAAGACCGGGTCTCTGGGATGGTGTGATTGCTCACAATACCACCTGGTTTGAGCAACTAGCTCGTAAGCGCGAAGTACGGTACCAATATACTGCTCTGCCCCCAACATCTCCGAGCAGGTACACAGTTTACTTGTGGCATATGCGCTTCCGGATCGGTCCTACTAGCCACATACGTAACTGCCATAACTCAAGATCGGCCACTGCATCTTATAGGAACCTCAAGTACCGGCCAATACAACATACCGTCCACTCTCATTGCTATAGTTTTTTTTCCTCGCTCACTTGACAATGGCAGAATTGCGTCCTAATGTCAGCAGTCAGCCATACAAAAGAAGTTGAAGTTGAATAGATAAAACAGCCCATTAATGATGGTACCAGTTGGATTATCTAAATAGTTCTATCAAAGAACTACAAGTAGAATTATAAAATAATCTCATAGTGTACTCTTTTGGTATTAATGACAACAAAAGTGTTTAATTTGAGTTATTGTCTTTTAAATCCTTTTTAAATAAAAAAAATTACCACTGTTGCAATGCCTCACAAGTATTACAGGTTTGCAGGCTCATTCACAAATCGGAAGGCAACCCAAATGAAAAAAAAAATTGTTTCTCTTTCACTCCCACGACTTTTGACGTGTCCTTGTCCAATCCTTGTCTTTTCAGTTTCATTCGTTATGGTAGCCTTCCGATGGTTTGTGAATGAGCCTGCTGGTAGTGCTGGTCATGATATGTGAGCATTTTAGATTAGTTCGTTTGGCAGATGCTTCACATGATTGATTTGTAAGTTAAAGTGTAGGTACTTACTATAAAGTGCATTTTGCCATTGGTTTTCCAGTCAATGTAATTATTTACTGAGAGGTTAAGGCGCATATAGGAGCAAAATTCCTTTTTCCTATGACTGAATGATTATTTAGAAAATGGGTGTAAGTGTTGTAGTGCATTTGTAGGTGAATTATTTTCCTACATTTTTCATTTTGGTATAATTTAAATACGAAAACAGCTTATCATTTATGTAGATAAACATAGATGACAACACTTAACTAACAACAGGCATTTTGCGTTTGGTCACTATAAGCACCTTAAACAATTTTTTCTGACATGTAATCCCACCAATAAAAGGTAGGTACTTACTGAATAAATAAAGTTTACTAATACAGTATGTAAAAAGGCACTGGAACCTTCGTTTGCACATCGGCTGGCAGTTTTAAGTTCGAAATTGAATTGTTTTGAAATAAACCTATTTTGCACACTAAATTCAGCAAAAAACGTGAAAGCAAACCAAATGAAGAGAAATTTCTTCAACAATATTCTATGTCTAAAGTCAGTCAACAATTTCATAGATACTATGACTTAGTGCTTAATATCTGTAGGAAATTTCTACACGATCCTCCCGCTGTCCTAAAAGCTACGTATAATGTTATCAATAGAATTGCATAAGATGGCAGAATAGTAGCTGCGTATAACTCTTTCTTATTGAGTAAACTAAGGCTTGATACAAAGAAATGTGATAGTACAACGTAACCAACTTTGGTGTAGTTTTTCTCGTCGAAACCACTGAAGAATACTACACTCCAAAATGTGTTTAGTAATATCATACACAGGGTCATTGCTGCACTTGTTAAGAAGAAGTATTCTGTGCCATTTCTGAGTCCTAATGTGCCGGGACCAATCTGAAACATTATAGTACTTTGTTTGACCATTATCTCCTACGAATATGTATTAAATACAATTTTTTTGAGTATGTTGGTTACCTCAGCAAACTACTGAACATATTAGAATAAAACTTGGTACTCCCGCAGGACCGGGATTTAAACGAGTAAAACCGCGAGGCACAGTTAGACATGTTATAAATATAGTGAAACTCACCGAATCTGCCAAAACATTAACAAGAGCAAACGCTCCACTCATGAGCCCAAAGCCAAGTCCAGAAACATATGCCATTTCCAACTTGTTGCTGCCAATCTGGTGGTTTTCTGATATCTCTTTCAGGCCTGACTCTGTCTTCCTAAGCAGTCTGTACATGCCGTATCGGAACAACTCCTGGAAAATTTAATTTAATTTTTACAATGGATAATTTTAACTTTTTACTATCAGTTTCACTAATATAGAAGGGATTTAGAGTGGTATGTACCTGAAATGTGACAGCAAACACCATTCCGAAGGATAAATATGTTCGAAGGGGCGTCACAGCGAACCAAACTATTGACGATAATAGAAACGAAACTAGCCATCCAAACGCTGCAGCTATCATTATAATGATCCTCACAGGGTCGTTGGCCACCGTCATAGCAAACATCACGATTGGAGCCCCAAACGCGAGCAGAGAACAGCTAAAGAACTCTGCTAGAGTCATCTTGTTATACTTATTCACTAGCACAAATACTGATCACTAAATAAAGATATTTATGTGTATGAACACAAGCTGCATCTGTATGTTGAAAAGCTTTATTCTAATCACCATAGAAATAATAAATAATTATTTGTCAAAGAAAATGAATCACGAATATCCCAAATAGGCAGGCGAATGGCGTTTCCTTGCCTTGGTGACAGTGACAGTGGAATAACAGAAGTCGATTTTGACATGGAAAGATAATTGACAGACATACTTGACAGAGGCAAAAGCAGACAATTTGAATACAAATCTTATTTTTGGATTGGAAGGTGTTTTGGAAACAAAGAATAATTTATTATTGATCAAGTTCAATAAATAATCTCTGTCTCTAAATAATAAAAATAATAGTTTTATAATCTCGTCTGATTAAAAAACTATTGCTGTTATTTATTCCAAGCGTTACATTTATTGTATTGATAAAGTTTACAATAGTTAACCTAGTTTTAGGTTAGGTATTTTTATTTTTAACTATTTTTATTTAGGTTATTTTGGCGATTTTCTTTAGTTAATTGACAAAAATGCCACCAAAACAGAAAACAAAAACTTTGTGGGTGGATTGTGAGAAGTGCAACTGCAGTATTACGACGAACGATCGGAATATTCACGTCGAAATGAGTTGTGGGAAAGATCAAATAAAGTGCCCTTACGTTGAGAATGAAGTCCTGTATAGTTGGTTACTGAGAGCTGGAGCGTCCCCTGAAGGTGCTCCAAAAGACGCGGTGATGGTGCACCCTTCTGCTGGCGCGCTTATTGGGGCAATTATTGGTGCACCCTTGGAGCTGAGAAGAGAAGGAGCTCCTTCTATGGTGAAACGAATGTGGCCATCGAAGGCTTCAGCTCCGGCTGCTGTTATATTGCCTGCAGCTGGTAAGATCTCACAGATTATCAACTTAAGTAGAGTACACTCATCGATTTGTTTTCTTTAAATTTCTCATGGTTTACTTAGTTACTTTCAATTTTCCTATACAATCCAGTTATCTCTACATACAACTAATCTGGCAACCTCTGGTTTAAATTAATGCTGATACAGCCTGAATCTAACTGTAACTTTGTATCTTTGCAAACCTAGAAGGATACTATATTTCATCTGACGGGAGTCACAGGAGAATTTGTTAATTAACTTTATTTTAAATTATCACTCTATTACAGATCTATCTGGAGTGTGGAGCAATGACAACAAAAACATAACAGTATCAGTGATTAAAGATGAAATCGTAGAAGTGTCACAAGTCAAAATTAAAATATTGAACCACAAAACTGATGCTGACATCTGTGATATACTCAAAGAACACTTTTACAATCACTTTGTTTCCGTTGGATCTGTTCTTGTTTACTGCTACTTTGGTAAAAAACTTGAAATACAAATTACAAATATCAAATCATCAAACCACAATGATAGTGTAAACAAAACCTGGTACATTTTAGGTGAAAATACTGTTTGGGATGTAGAAAAAGATACCCTACTGAAAGTTAGAAAGAAAATAGTACATTTAGGTGGAGTTGATGATATACTAGAAGAAATACAAACATTAATAAAAATATCTTTTGACCCAAGTGCATTGACAGCTAATTTTCAACCTACAAGAGGTGTACTCTTATTTGGGCACTCAGGAATCGGTAAATCTGCAATTTCTAAACACATAGTAGACAATCTGAACTGTTATCACATAGAAATTAATGGACCCGCGGTATTTAGCAAATATTTTGGCGAGACAGAAAGCACATTAAAAAGTCTATTCACAAAAGCTGTAAATAACGAACCAAGTATAATCTTGGTTGATGAAATCGAGACAATTTGCCCTCGGAGGGCATCAGGAAGTACTGAGCAGGAGAGAAGAGTTACATCAGCTTTTGTCTCACTCTTGGACAATTTACATGAGGAAGACAGTAGAGTGTTTGTGTTAGCGACGACTAGGAAACCAGATGCCATAGATCCTATGTTGAGGAGATTTGGCAGACTTGATAGAGAAATAGAGGTACCTGTTCCTGACAGAATAAGAAGGAAAGAAATACTGTACAACTTATTGAAGAATCTTCCATGTAAAATATCTTCACAGGATGTAGAAACAATATCAGACTTGGCTCATGGCTATGTTGCTGCTGATATGGTCAATCTTTGTACTCAAGCATCCTTGAAATGTATAAAGAGATTGAGTGAGTTTATTGAAAAAGAGGATCTTACTGCTGCCCTGACTCTAGTGAGACCTAGTGCTATGAGAGAGCTACTTATTGAAGTCCCTAATGTGAGATGGTCAGATATTGGAGGCCAGGATGATCTGAAAATGAAGTTAAGACAAGCTGTAGAATGGCCGCTGAAACACGCTGAAAGTTTCAAAAGGTTAGGCATCAGACCTCCAGGTGGAGTTTTGCTGTATGGCCCACCAGGTTGCTCAAAAACTATGATAGCAAAGGCTTTGGCAACTGAAAGTGGCCTCAATTTCTTATCAATAAAAGGTCCGGAGTTATTTTCTAAGTGGGTCGGCGAGTCGGAGCGCGCGGTGAGAGACCTATTTACGAAGGCGCGCCAAGTCGCTCCCTCGATAATATTCTTTGATGAAATGGACGCTATCGGTGGCGAGAGAGGAGCAGGAGAGGCTGGCGTTCACGAGAGAGTACTAGCTCAGTTGTTAACGGAACTAGATGGGGTGGTTCCTCTGAAATCTGTCACAATCTTGGCAGCTACAAATAGGCCAGATAGGATGGACCGAGCTTTACTCCGACCAGGGCGCCTCGACAGACTAATTTATGTCCCTCTTCCTGACTTTGAAACGCGATTACAGATTGTTGAATTAAGACTTAGTAAAATGAGTGTCAGCGACGATGTGAATCCACATATTTTGGCCACGAAAACTGAGCGGTTTTCCGGTGCGGAGTTACAAGCGTTATGCCAAGAAGCTGCCCTCAGAGCTTTGGAAAAGAACCTCTTCTGTCAAGCAGTCACTATGGAGCATTTTGACCATGTACTAAATGATTTTAAGCCCAGAACTCCAGAATCGTTGTTGAAGGTCTATGAAGAATTTGCTTTGGGACAAAAGTCAGGATAATATTATTTAGAATTTTCTCAATGAAGATTTAATTTCAGTTTTCACTTTTATACAAAAGTGTGGTGCTAATAAGTAATTAAGTAAAACTGACTTTATATTTTAATAGTTTAATTATTAAGGAATATTCTTATGTTTAAAACTGTATAAATTAAATAATTAAATCTAGTCCTTATAATATTTTACTAATACATTTTTACATTTCTTCTCATTGTTTTACCACACCGATTTCATCCAACCTCCTTGAGATTAACTTCTGATAAAGAATATTCAGAGAATAGTAGAAAATACGAATTACAGATAACATATTTTGATTCAAGGGGAAAATGTACTACATGAGTAAATACAAAGCATATCTAGTTTAGATAGCATATATGTAACAAAACAATGTTAGATAGTACCATCTTCGTCTTTCGCAACAAAGAAACGGCGTAGAAAAATCTATATGCCTCGAAAACAACGGTACTTATTTTGTTTTGTGTTGTGAACTAGTAGAACAGATAGCAAGCACTCTTCCACAGTCAGGAGAATATTTCAGAAACAATCCTTTAGACAAACAAACTACAAATAAGGCTATCTACAAACTAAAGTGGTTAATTTAAATTGTACATCTACATTATATAAATGCAGTTGTCTTATTCAATCGAGATGTGAATTTCAAGTCAATAATTTTAAGGAATGAGAATCTTCTAGGACAGTGTTCCTAACCTTTTCAAACTTGTGATCCCTATGACGTAGTTAGGGAAACTGTTTAACACTCTAAAATACAAAATAGCGTAAGTATTACAATTAAAAATGAAAATAATCTTTTGTAATTTTAATCAACTTTTTCTGCACTACAATCGCATTGAATCATGAAATCTATGATATCTATTATCAATTTTATTTATTACCTCCGCATAGTTTCAGCAGCAGTTTTGCCTCCACGGTTCCTAACCTGGGGGAAATTACCCCCAGGTTAGGAACCGTAGTTCTAGGATACCACTGTCTCGAAAGTCGATATTGCTACTTTTTTTGTTGACATATAATTTTAACATCCACAATATTACCTAGTCTGCCTTATCTGAAGACAGGCAGACAAGTCAGTCTTTCTAATTTTATAATGAGCTTTTGAAGTTGATATTTCACCGCATAGAACTGTGCGCCAACATGACGTGTTGAAATATCTAAACCTACTATTTTCATTGAATACATAGTACAAATCAATGGAAATTATGCTTTTCAGATAAGGACCGAGTACATAATGACTTAAACATTCTTTTGTAACTTAATTTCTAATCACTATTGTAAGATTACCAATATGTAAACTATTATTTCCGATTGATGAAAAAACCCTACAGATTAAGTGAAATGTGAAATACTACCCAATTTTTATACGCGTAGAATTTCAGTATGCCTGTTGTAACATATAGCGATCCAGTCCGGCTGGGTGGCTCCCCATTGGATCTGGTTGACTTCACCTTCTGCAGCTGTGTAGGCCAGTATTGGGTCCTCGATGGCTCGGGGCATCTGTTGGATGTCCCATATCAGGGCCTGGTGGAAGAGATATTACAATTTCAGTAAAATAAAAACAAGATTGAGAATCTTTTCAGACAATTTCCTGTAGGATGAATAATTCGTTTTCGCCTTGATGTTATATACCCAGTTTGTCAAAGGAAGTCCTGATGATCATAATAACAATACCTTAATTAAAGAAATCCATCAAGTGGTTTAGAAGATATGATGGAATAAAGAATATTACAAATATACAAGATCGGCGCGAAAAACATAACCCTTTCCTAGCAGTTGAGTTAGGTACACAATAATATGCCTATCTGAACATCCTTCAAACAAACTTGTTATTAAAAGTGACTACCTTGAGGCAGAGATTGAAACCAAACTGAAATAGGAGCTCAAGTTTGACAAAAGCCTATGTCAAACTCAAGCTCCGTTCAGTTAGGCATATTATAGTATAGACTAGAAATAGGTACCTGGTGATCGTCTCCAGCTGTACAGATGTGGCAGGAGGAGTGCGGAGCCCAGGCGATGCCGTTGACGCACGCGCGGTGGTTGTTGAGCCTCGCGACCGGAGTGCACGGGACGCGCACGTCCAGGATGATCACCTCGCATGCGTCCATAGCGACGGTGGCGAGGTAGTTGGGGTCCTGTTTGTTCCACGCGAGCCGGAGCAGCGGGGTGTGTTGTGGGTCCTATAGTATATAAATAAATTGTTGTGGGTCCTATAGTATGTAAATACATTGTATTCAAATGCAGTTTCCACAGTCAATGGATCTACAAACTTAGGAGTTTTAGGGTTCCCGTGAGCAGTGATGTCGTAACTGAGCACTTCATTTTTGGTAATTCACCCCCTGATGTTAGGGGCATTTCTGGTTAATGAAAAATAATAAGGACTAAATATTTTTAAACTCATCCCCAAAGTGTTAAAATAGGGGAAGTAAATTATTAAGAAAACTTGTGGTTAATTAACCTCGTATATGATGGTGGAGTGTTCAAGATGTCTCAAATCGAACATCCTGACGGAACCGTCAGCGCCGACCGATGCGAACATGTCTCGGCCACCGCCTGCGCGGCTGAACGCTATGTCGTACACCTCCTGTGATACACAAGTCACATATTAAAACTACATACAATACTGGGGCACTACAAAATAAGATAGGATAAGATCACAGCTCAAAGATACTAAATTTTTGTAAATTAATGCTTAATGGAGAGTAAAATTTCCTTTAAATCAATTCATAAACAGGAAAGAAAAAATCGGTGGTGACACACAGACTAGACGGACTAGAAAGTGATCTTTTATGGGTTCCTTTTTTACCTTTTGTAAAAATATAAATTGAGAATCTCATACCTGTCTTGAACTTGTTTAAAAAGAAAAGTGACATTGACCTTATTTTACAACAATAACTTTACCTTATCATGAGCAATGAGCTGTGTCTTCACATGTCCAGACACCTCATTGACCCTACCCAGCACCTGTCCCGTCTCCAGGCCCCATATTGTGCAAGTAGTATCAATGGAGCTTGTTCCGATCAGATTGGGATCTACTTCGTTCCAATCAAAGGAGGTGAGTGGTGCGCAGAAGTCAGAGTTCTTATTGTTGTTCAGAACGCATTCGAAGAGGGTGTAGGGCTCGCCCGCGCGCCAGATACGGAGGTAGTCACCTACGTAGATAATGCATAATTAGGTAAAGAGGAATAAAAGAAAGAAGAAAACTATTTCCCTTTCTTCTTTTTATTTTTGTATTCTTATTTCTGGTTTCTCTGAACTGTAGATAGATCGTATTTGTAATCGGTTTCCCGCCATTCAGGTTTATCCTAGTGTGGGGACTAAAGGTGTTGTAAAAATAGTTTTAATAAAAAACAATTGTACAGAAAAAGTAAAGAATACCAATATGGTAGGTAAAACTTAAAGAAACAATACCCTGAACAAGGACCTGTTGTACTTTTTAGATAAGTACTTTTATGAGCAGTGTTAAGCATTTATTTATTTATTAACTATAAAGCTCTGAGGTATGTCAGTTTCCACAACTGTTTGCCTTTTCCCTATCAACCTGTATTTAATGTGCACATAATTTTTATAAAAAACATGGTACATGGTTAGCATTTAGATTAGATGACACCATAATGATTTATAAAAGCACTAACTGTAACAGAACCTTAAAACGCTGAGTAAATCCTCTGTTTGTTTACATATATTTTTTTGACGGCTGTACCGTTTGTCTATTTTAGAGAACGAGCTGCCAAGATTGTGGAAGGTTTGTAAATTGAATATATTATCATTTTGTGTATAATTGGCTAGTAATTGATGTATTGGAATAATATCTGTCTGTAATATCACATTTCTTGTTTAATTTGATGAATTCTGGGAAGTTCCCCTACATCTCATATGTGGCAAATAAGCTGAACTTGCTGTTAGGTATTCAGATGATTTTGATAGGCTGAACTCACTTAAATCATAGCAATGATATAACTTATACATACATATTTTATACTAGCTGCGCCCCGCGGTCTCACTCGCGGAAGTTCCCGCGGGAATATCTGGATAAAAAGTAGCCTATGTATTAAACCTGGGGCCTTATTCTGCTATCTGGCCAACCATTGTCATTATATCGAGACTCTATTGATATTATATCGAGATTATGACTTAATTTGGTATTCTCTAAAGTTTTAATAACATCGCAATATAATCACTATGGAGTCTCAATGGTATGGTAATATTTACCTTGCAGGTGTTGCCTAGCAACATGGTATATGTTGCTAAGCAATATACCGTTTTGACAACTATCGAGATTCCATTAAGCCACGATTGTAGAGCAGATTACAAAAGTGAGTCAGTGGTGTTTCGATAGAATAGTCAACGTTAGGAGAATACCAATTTGACATGTAATGTCATATTTTTGACATTAAATTTCTATTACGATTATATCGACACACTATTGAAACACAATTGTGTTAGCAGACTTAGGCCCCAGGTCTCCAGCTATGTAGATACCGTGTTTTATCGCAATTGGTCCAGTAGTTTTTACGTGAATGAGTAACAAACATACTATAGTAGGATAGGATTCAAAAGTGTACTCACCACTAGTGGCCAGCAAGTCTGGGTAGACTCCCTTGCTATCGGGGATCCACATGATCTTGGTGGTAGGGTAGGGATGGTCAAATGTGCTCTTTGGACTGAACTCACTTGATTCTTCATCTAATGAGATAATTTGTACCTATAATGGAAGACAAGTTTATAAAAACAATTGTGCATGTCAGCTCTGATGCACGATTGGAGTTTACTCCTTATGCATGAATGTTTCATCATATACTAGCGACCCGCCCCAGCTTCGCACGGCTATATTATGCATGTATTATACATATGTACCTTCTTCTTGAATCACTCTATCTATTAAAAATAACCGCATCAAAATCCGTTGTGTAGTTTTAAAGATTTAAGCATACATATTTGTTTTATACTATGTAGTGATGATCAAGTCAACACAATTCTAGCAGATTAGGTAATCAAACCTTTTTGTTACAAGGTAAAGGAAATAAGCTGTGTAGTTAATCCATCCTCTTTGCTAAAAGGTAATCCAAAACAGGTAAGAATAAACTTAAGAACAGGTAAGATAAGATTGTGTTTATGTTTTGTTTTCATGGTGCAACAAAGTGTTTATTTATCTATCTAATCTTGGTTACCCAGTAAGAAGTCAATTACAATTGCAATGGTAAGAATAGGATATTATTCTAGCAGCATACCCATGTGTGACCGGTTTCCTAGAGAATATTGGGATAATAAATAGTAGCCTATAACAATATGTTTAATAATGTAGCTTACTGTCTATAAAATTAAACTTAAATATTTATCCAAACCTTACCTCTTAAAGACAAATATTTATTGTGATTTTTTAAATTGTCATTACCTTGTTGTTATATTCTTCAACGAAACTGCCGAGAGCAAGTCGGAACCTCTTGTCTGGTCTCACAGACCAATTCATGGAGTATAGTGGCCATGGTGCTTGGTATCTGAAATATTATGAATTATTTATCACAGCAGCACATCTATACTTACAATATAGGAAGAACGAGTAAGAAGTCACTGTTTATAGTCTATTTGACAATAAAAATACCACGTTTCTAAGAAAAATCTTTATATTTTTGTAGGTAATCTAAAAGCTTACTTGTAAATCTCCTTGCGTTTGGTACTTGAGCTGGTAGTACTCGAACTGCTGTGTGGCATCGACATGGTACCGCAAATTCACACTCTGAATATAAAATGCACTTTAGATATTACATTTAAAACGTCTTACAAGCACACTTTCATCGATAAATAAGCACGAAAAGTTTGTTGTTCAGATAAAATCAATGGAAGTTAGTTACTCAAGCAATGTGTAAGTATTATGTCCGAATCTCATTGAATATACCTTGTTAGAAGCTTGAAATGACTCCCAGAGGAGCAGCCGCGGTGTCCTGATTAAATGACATGAACTATACAAGCAATGCAATAACTATTTCACCGAATTTTATGTTTATTTTTAGAAAATCACACACACTGCAATGAAAACAAGCATTTTTTGTGACAAATGACATTTCGCATTTTGACGTGCAAGCTTTGATGTTGCCATTATTCTACGGAATTTCTACCAAAATTTAATAAAAAGCGCCTTCGTTGTTTCCGGTGTTCAACACTCATTTCCGGTTCCGGGGTCGTTTTTTCTTTCAAATTATGGTTTGGTACGACTTATGCAATAAGCCTGTGCCAATAAAGTGCATTATCCAGACAGGGACCTTTTACCCGACTGCGCAACGTAAAGGAGTGGTAATGTGTTTATTGGTTTAGTTTTAGCATAGTTTTGCCCTATGAAGTAGTCCGTTAAGCAAGTCTAGTATGTTTTAACCCCTACACGCAAAATATACTAAACCGATTGTGATGAAACTTGTAGATAGCTCATAAGTCATGTGAAAACCTAAGCCACTATTTATGCCGATGTTCTTAAAAAGCAGGTAAAACCGCGGGGCACAGTTAGTTTGAAAAATACTCGGGTTGATTGAAGTAGGTAGTACGTAACTTAAGTACATAATAAGAATTAGGTGTTACTTTCAAGGTTGATCGTATAATCGTAAAATAAATATTAACTAGCAGACCATTCTTACCCATTTATTTGTAGATTTGTATAAAAAGCGTTATATAGGTAAGACTAAGGAAATACAATTTAATAGATAAACGGAAATTATATACTTAGTCCGCGAAGAAATCCACACAAATCTAGCTTTCAGTTTATTACCGGTAATTTACGCTCGGCACAGCCTGAAAAATTAAATTGTATAATTGATAGAGAAGTCATAATTTGTGAACTCTATTATTACTTACCTCCTTTTAAAGGTACTTATGCAACTAGGTAGAGCTAGGTAAGTGTGCTAGGTTCGTATTATGTGACTTCTAAGGTTGCAAACCACGTAAACGACACTTCACTACCAAAACACATACATAACAGTTAGTGATTGACTAATTAGTCAAATTAAGGCCGACATACCACTAACAACGATGATTTAATTTAACTACGTGATAGTTTTAGTTTAATTTGTATTGTGTAACAATTATATCACTATCCTTATAGTATAAAGGGCCCTGCAGACTAGGTACAGACTTTATTAAGTTGTCGGACGATATATCGACGAATGAATGACACGTCTAATAGCGAACAATAAAAAAAAAAGTAGGTATTTAATCGAATTGGAAACCTCCTCTTAGAAGTCAGATATAAAAATACTAGTTTTTAGTTATTTATTTATAAAAAAATATCAGAACGGTAATGATTCTCAACTATCGATCGATTCTTAGTGTGTGGCCTGCATTTGCTCTAAATAATAACTAAACGTGTTGACGTAATAAAGAAAGCTATGTCCTTAACCGGGTGACGCGTGCGCAGCATTGATAAGGCCGGCCCAAACAAATGTCAGTGGGATTTGGCGTGTATGTAGGTCAAATAATTGTTACTTAGTGAATGACTAATGTTACAGCTATTTTGGATAACTTATTTATATTATAGGCCAACAATTTAGGCCGAGTTCCGTTGATAATTATATTTCTGTCTGGTAGATTTTGATGTTAACTATACCACGACCATTCTAGAAAATAAAGGCAACTTGACGTGTCACACGTGTGACACGGTCTAATATTTTCATGAATATTTAATATGTTACTAAAAAATGGACACAAACTATCGACAAACTTATTCCGTTACTGGCTTTTGTATCCTTATATGTATAGACTTATCTATTTTGTGTGGTTTCCATTCATACTTTCATAAACGTTATTTCTAAAGTTGTATTTCGCGATTTATAGACTCCTAATGAAGGGTCTGTAATGTTCACCACGCATAGTAGTTTTAGCTTCTATATCAAAGGGTCCTTTCGAATACAACTTTAGTGGGAACCAAGGAGTGGTGCAGTCGATTACTCGCAGTTTTTTATTATTTTTTGCTGTTGTCGTCGCGAGAATCGGTTCAGAAATGGCGTATTGTTCTATAAAATGGTGTGGGAAAAATAAAAAAACATCCAGCTACCAGAAAGATGGGATAACTTTCCACCGGTAAGTGATTTAAACTTTCATTTTGACTGTCCCAACTGCAAAAGATATCTTGGTAAAAATTGTTCGTCAAATAAAACGGGCTCGCGTTGAAGTCTTTTTGTAGTAAAACCAACACTTTTTTGCGTGTAACAAAACAAAAACTAACCATATTTTGGTGCGAAAATTCAGTTTTAGTACGGACACTAGCGCCTCCACTCAACTGCACAAATAAGTTGGTTTTAAAACAATTTTATTTTTTTGATGCGGTATACAGGCAAACTAATTGGTAAGGAACAAATTTGTTTGAAATATAGATACAGCGCCCTCACTCAATGGAAAACTAATTGTGCTATTTTTATCAAAAATATTAAGCACGTGTAAGTAGTGGTGGGGTATAAATGAAAAATTAATATCGATTCGATAAAACTTAGAACTGACATGTTTTGTATTTTACATTAATGAATTTATTTGTCAAAAAGTAAAAAAGTATTTTAACTGACTTTAAAAAGAAATAGTTTACGACTTGCGTATATTTATTCGTCGATTACTCGAAGACAGCTTGAGGATAAGGTGGGTCTATAAATAAATTATGTAAGTCGGCTCAGTGGTTAATTATTTATATTTATTTTAAAATAATACATTCGTTGCAGTATTTTTTTTCAATAATTTTATAATACAAACATCGATAAAATCTATGGTATCGATATTTAATAATTACTTATTACCAACACTAGACGTCGGCAGTTTCGCCCCCCGCTACCTCATGGTTTGGTGAACTACGTCCTAAGCTAAAACGAAGCGATGTTGTATCTACATCGATCAATGCGATTTACCTCATCAAAGGTAGGGGCTTATAGGGGATTTTAGGAGCACTAAGAAAGGATTTTAGGGACTTCAACCTTTAAAGTGGTGAAAAAGGTTAATAAAGTTTATAGTTCGTAGTAACTACTATCTATTCTGTATTTGTAGGAAATCATTACATTTAAATAGACACTAACCCAGGTTAAACCGTGAGACGCAGCTTGTTTTATTATCTAGTGGTGTTTTAATGGGGGTCCATACGCCAACGACCTTGGTACACAGCCTACTAAATAGATACTGGCACCGGTCGCCTTCGTTGGTGAAAATTGTTGATTGTTACGAGTGTGTTTTGTTTTTCTCAAAAGTGTAGGTGAGATTTTTACCGACATTTTGCATACATTTTGTTGTGATTTTGAGCCAAACATTTCCTATAATTTTGAAGCTATCCTAAAATTAAGAATTAAAACTAGTCTAGATTTGAAATTTTCGTTACTGGAAGAACTCATTTTAAAATATTTATGTTATTAGATGTTTCAATAACTTAAAACAGCCACGATAACACATAGAAAAGAAAAATTTTAATTGTATATAATATTTTTAAGTTTTATTCTATTTAATTGAATTTTATTCCATGTCATTCCATGTCATACTCCCATTGTCGTACTCCCGAGATTTTGGCGGCAACAAATTATCTACTCTAATTGCTGCTTTATTTCAAAATTATTCCGGAGTCAGTGTCTCATTTTCGTCACTGGAACAACTCATTTTATTATATTATTTATGTTATTCGATTTTTCAATGACATTAAACAACCACTTTATCAGATAAAAATCTAAATCGGCGGTATACTTTTTTTAAATTTAATATTCCATTCAGCCAGTACGTTCTTTCAGCACTAATTTCAGTACGTTTTTTTTATAAGTCCATATTATTTCGTATATCCGTGCATGTTCCAAATTCAAAATGATTTTATTCACTCAGTGAGTAAAAGAGCGTTTTATTCACTATTATCGATGAATAAAATGCCCCTTTTCGAGTGGCAATGGTAAAAATAAATTTAAGACATAAGACATTTAAGATTTAAGACATTATTAACCAACTAATACCTTCTTACCAATTACCCGGTAAATGCTAGCTGGAATTAAGAAGAAGAAAGCCGTCCTTACTAACTGATAGGTAGGATATGTTTTTTAAAATCTCCCCTATAGCAAACCTGCCAAAAAAGTTTAACCCTTAATATCTGATATATAAGTTATTAATTTCTACCATTAGTTCGTGCAAATCTCTTATATTATGTTGGTCCAAGGTCCGTGTTATACTTTGTATCAATTGATTATAAAGTGCAGAGGGAAGTGACCTAGAAGCCTCGGATTAAGACAATATAGTATAATTGTGTCACCTTGACTGCTTGACCTTTGATGATGAAAGGCTGGACCAATTGCTATAATTTCGTCTTCAACCATTCAAGGGCTAGCACATAATAGGAGATAGGTGCTTTAGGTTGTATATTAACCGACCTTAAAATAGGTTGGTTCTGAATTTACCACTTAAATTAAATTTTCAAAAAAATTCAGTTAGAATTCCAATTATAATTTAACTACATTATTTGTTAAACACGTATTTAAAGTATAATTTTTAAACTTCTAAATTCTGGCTTTAAAATTCCAAATTGAAATGATAGTAACGTTTATAAAGTAAAATATGGTTAATTACTTAAATAAATAAATAAATATTGCAGAGCATTCCACACATCGCCACCTAGCCCCAAGCTAAGAAACTAGACTTGTGTTATGGATGCTAAACAACGGATATAGGTACTCTTATATACTTTTCTTTTGTACGTGTATACTTATAATACATAGAAACAACCAGACTACAGACAAATATCTAAGTATAAATACTTGTCTGCTGAGGCGGGAATCGAACCTGTTTGGCAGTCCGGCATGGTGCTAACTGGGTCGACAACTTACATTATTACATCATCCCCCTGGACAAAGTCAGTCATTCAATCATGTTATTTAGTTCTTCTAGGCGAGGACGCTACATCCTCGACTCTATCGTCGCACCACCATTGCCTCTCTGGGACCTGGTGATGAAAGGCGGCCGAAGGTACCCACTAAAAACCCATCGGTGTTCTGTCAAAAGTTAGGGTCCATCGGAGTTCATGTATCTATTTATACTCAGGAAATTCAGATAAATACCTACCTATAAATAAAACAAGAAATACAAGAGTTTATGACCTCTGAATCTTCCTCAATGTAAAGACTGCAATCTGCATCAATTGGCGTCGCTCAACGCTACTTATCTCAAGACAAATGAGGAATCGAGCAATATATTTTTTTTCACCAGCGATTACAATACAAGGCATAATTAAAACCAATTTATAAACGTTTTTAAAGAGCATCAGACAATTATTTTTTCTCTAGGAAGCGTCTTGTTTTATTGCGGATGCAAATATAATAATTATCTACCTATATTTCAATAATTAAAAAAATATCTAGCTGGATCTCAGAAACATCTCCACTAAGCTTATGAACAAGGTTTATTTCTTTGGTTCCTCATAATAGTCAAATTGCTCGACCGATTTTTAATGAAAATTTACACAGAGGTAGACTTTGTGGAATAGCAAATAGTATGCTTTTCATTTTGGTTATAAAACCAGAATGATAGAAAATATGGGAATAATATGGTAGCCATTTACAGATAAAAGCTATTCCTACTTAATGTGAAAGTTTTTGTGTTCGTTTTTATCTCTTCACACAAAAACTACTTAACCGATTGTAATGAAAATATATGGTATGGATATAGCTGGAATCCTGGAATAACAAATAGATACTTTTATCCTGATATTCCAATGGGATCAGGACTAACGTGAGTAAAACCGTAGGTCACAGCTAGTGGTTTATATATCGTTGGTTATCTATAGGTAGGTATGTAAAGTTCAAGGTTTCTAGATTAAAATCTAGAATAGAGTTAATAAATTGCACCACGTCAGATTTGGTTGACTAATGCAGGACTGACATTCAGTGACCTTACGATAGTAGTTATCCCTATCTATCTAATGGTCTGTATTGTCCGTACTGTTCACCAAAAGCCGTACAACAATGTTAACAATTATAATCTGTTGGATACAGATTTGTATCTTAATTACTTGCTTTTCAACTGGTTAACTGAGGATATAGAACTGGTGGTTTAATGCCGATGGTGAATGCATGGCTATTAGGTTGTTACTTAGTCTTAAAGAGTGCCTCGAAGCGCTTTATGAGCTTTCTATCCCGTAGAATATAGACGATTTGTAATGACATATGAATAATAAGAAAATAACTAGTTATCTATAAATATAAAATTTAAATTCCTGACTGATTGATGATTGATAAGTATATCAACGCACAGCCCAAACAAATCAACGGATCGGGCTAAAATTTGGCATACAAATAGCAGTTAAAACATTTTCTAAAATAATTTCTTAATAATGCTTCTTTATCCTTCTCAATATTACCTACTGAGTAGACAAACTAAAACTAAACTTAATAATGCTTCTTTATCCTTCTCAATATTACCTACTGAGTAGACAAACTAAAACTAAACTTAATAATGCTTCTTTATCCTTCTCAATATTACCTACTGAGTAGACAAACTAAAACTAAACTTAATAATGCTTCTTTATCCTTCTCAATATTACCTACTGAGTAGACAAACTAAAACTAAACTTAATAATGCTTCTTTATCCTTCTCAATATTACCTACTGAGTAGACAAACTAAAACTAAACTTAATAATGCTTCTTTATCCTTCTCAATATTACCTACTGAGTAGACAAACTAAAACTAAACTTAATAATGCTTCTTTATCCTTCTCAATATTACCTACTGAGTAGACAAACTAAAACTAAACTTAATAATGCTTCTTTATCCTTCTCAATATTACCTACTGAGTAGACAAACTAAAACTAAACTTAATAATGCTTCTTTATCCTTCTCAATATTACCTACTGAGTAGACAAACTAAAACTAAACTTAATAATGCTTCTTTATCCTTCTCAATATTACCTACTGAGTAGACAAACTAAAACTAAACTTAATAATGCTTCTTTATCCTTCTCAATATTACCTACTGAGTAGACAAACTAAAACTAAACTTAACAATACTTTAAAACAGCTTTTAAAATTATTCCTAAACCCTTTTAAAGCAAAGAAGTCCGTAAACCAAAAGGAAAAGTCTTAATAACATATTTTTTGATTTAAAGTTTGATCCAAGAAGAAAACAAAAACATATTGTGATAAAAATGTAGGCAATAAAATATTAACTCAATTTATCTTGGTCGCCTATGTCGTCTGCAACTCGCATCACTGCGACTGAATGCCATATCCATGATGGATGACCTGTTGATGTCATTCTTGACGTATTTCACGTACACCATCCTCAAAACGACGAGTAGGAGGAACAGACATCCACTCCAGATTAGTATGTGGTAGATCTGTTGGGTCACTTCGTCGAGGGGTCGGTGGCCAGTTGTCTTGATGTAGAGCGATCTTCGCATGCGAGCGAGTCGGGTGTTTTTGCGCCTGTAGCCAAGATATAATTATATAGATAGATGGAAAGCCTTTTTGCACTTTAATGCGCTTCTTAGGGTTCCTTTTACTATGGCTTCACTGTCCGTCTGTCTGTCTTGCACCACGTCTGGCTGTATCTCATGATCTGGGATAGTGATGTATTCTGTTGCCGCTATAACAACAAATACTAAAAGATTTTTACCTCTAAAAGGCTGTTTGTGACAGGGCCAATACACAATGGCGCTAGCGCTTGAAAACATTCATAAAACAGCCGTTTTGGAGCTCTACGGTGGGTCTGCAATTATGCAGCCGACCGTACATATGGTCCATCCATGTACGTTAGACTCGTTGGATCCCATACATTTTGTATGGTAATTAAACTTGTGAAGCTAAGTTACCTAATATTCACACGCTGTGTAAGTTTATATTTCGTAGTTCTTCCGAACGAAATTCCACCCCTAAGTGCGCGTTTCCACTATGTCGTCGTGACGGGTAATTTATCATCGGACAACTATCCTCTCTAGCTGTTCCCATTACACTGAATTTAATGACAAACTGTCAAGTCGTAGACGACAACACCTCTATTTCCATATATTAGTCACGACATTTATAACTACACGATTTTTTAATTTAATAATACTAACAAACCCTAAGAATAATAACAAAAATTATAATTTTATTATAGTATGTCATTCTTCAGAAATTGTATTTAGTACTTTTATAAGTACTTATTGCGTGCACTTGTGCAATAGGTATAAGATAACTTAGTTTTAAAACTACCTACACGCAGAGAAATATGAGTCAACCAGAAGTACAAAACCGTCTAGTTAAATTATTTTACGACAATTTTAGTCTGAAATACTGTTTTCTTGTAATCTCTACGATTTTAGTTTAAACCTCACTAAATGTTTAATAAGGTACACTAGAAAAATATTTTAAATCATAGCTACAATAATTTTGTATTTAAAACAATAATTCTTGCTTCATAAACGAAATGATTTGTATTGTTTACTAGAATAAAATGTACAGATAGCGAAGTTAAGTGTTCTGATTAATGATCGTCATGTTGGTAATGCACTACGAAGTTGCCTGTAACCACAACAACATTATTTTAATTACTACAAGAATGTATAATGATCCTTACTATTCTGTTTGTTTCTGAAAATAACTAAAACAAATTGTTATAATAACAAAATTATTAAGTTGTCATAGATGAATATCATGTTAATTTAACACTGTGTTCTTTTATTTATACAACAAAATTATTGTTAAAACTACAGGACTACATTTTTGTGAATGCAAGAATATTCTAGTTAAATAATTATATTTATGTGGAGCTACTTATTTATTTAGTTTCATGAGTCACAACTAGATGGCACCAGTAGTAATTTTAGATCGCGCTATCGTTGTGTTTTATCAAATTACCTTGGTCGAGACGAAAATTTTGTTTTGTATCGCGGGTGCGTACGGATTACGGACTCCGCACTTAAAGCAATATGTGGCTATACTGCACTATAGCCATAAGTGCTGCATTTCTCGTAGAGCGTGCTGACGCGTAGTCTACGAGACAATGTAGTCTAACTTTAATATTCCTTTTTGCTGTCTAGGATTACTATAATTGATATATACTTTCATCAAACGCAATTATCGGAACTAGAATATTTTATACACTACAAAAATATCTAGTTACATTTACAATAACCTAGTAAACGTAACTAGACTGTTTTTCCGTGTATACTAGTAGGCTAGTAGTGTGTACAATAATTTCTAGTTGGTCCTCAATAAAAAATATTTGGTAAAGACAACTAGTGGGTACTGCTGTCACGGATCCAAACAGAAGTTCTGGTTGCACTTACGAGATTTCTCGTACGTCTAACAACATTTTTCTCTGTGTGTACCATCCATTGTACACAATTTATGCAATAAACATTCTTATTCTATTCTCATTCGCGACAAAGGGAACGCGCCCTTAGAGGGTGAAATGGTGGACGAAGCTAGTAGTTTTATATAATAAACCTTTTAACACCGAAGTAGTAAAGTGCGACGTCCTTCAAGCGTCTGGCATCAGGTACATCAGATATAGCGACCTCAAGACTACGGCTGTTACGACTAAAGCGCCCGTCCATGCCACTACGTTGCACAGTTGTACCTCGATCGACCATTCATCGTCTAACTTTTTCAAATGCAGACATTTCTGGCAGTATCTATATAACCTGGAATAAATACAAGAGATGAAGGAGGCCTTTGTCCAGCACTGACACAGGCTATTTTTTGATAAGCTTGAATTCTCCCATCTGTTAATGGATATTATTATGTCATATACATCTTTAGGTAACTTTTTATGAGCACACAATATGTGCTTTTAAATGACAGGTTTATTTTCCGGAGCCTACTACTCTGGGCACGGTCAGATAATCTTTATGTCTTAAGTTGAAATAAGAATATCAGCATTTTTCAGAACGTAGAGGAGGTTTTCAAAAATATAGTGCAAGAAGACCTTTTTTTTTTTTCTTGTGACTGGGGCCCATTATGTTGCTGGCTCGGTCCACTCTTTTTTGCAGTCGCTTAGGCTTTAAGCGCAAAGTCAGCAAGTTTAGTCCATGCTACAAGGGACGTTGTAGTGTCTGGGAAATTCATTAGTCGACTTTATCCAATACTAGGCAGTATCCACAGGAAAAACTTGTCAAAACGTTTGGATCCAAGTTGCGAGTTTTATCAACATTTTTCTAAGACATTTTTCTTTTGAGGTAGGTACTTACGTTTATATTAACTCTTGGTGTTACTAAATAAATGTCTATTTACTAATATCATAAAGGAGCTAAAGTTTGTTGGTTCTTCACGGTGAGACGGTTACACAGATTTTGATGAAAATTTGTATTGCGGTAGTCTACAATGTGAAGAAGTATATGGGCTATTTTTATGAGGGTGAAATCGCGGGATGATGCTAGTAAATAAATAAATAAGTACCTAACCTTTTTCTCTGTGCAGGACCGACGCAATATTTTATCTTTGTTTTTAATGATATATCGGAATACATGTTGTTGCATTTTAGTTTCGGTCGGTCGATATTTGTGACAAATAAATGATTTTAGTTCGACTATTTCATGGTTTTATGAGGTTTTTAGCTCTGTATAAACTCTGAAATTTTTAACCCATGTTTTGACAGATTATTGACGGAGTGATTGACGTCCCTTTTCCGGACGAGAAAGGAGTTCTTGGTAAATAAAGAAGTATCAAAACTATGATGACTTTGTTCCATAGTCTAAGATTATTTATATGACAGAATACTGTAGCAGGTTGATTTCTCAGAAAAAGGAATTTCCTTTTTCTGAGGTTGATTTGAATAAGATTTCAATCTCTTTTTTTCTAAGTCTATGATTTCAATGCATAGAAAACTCTATAGAAAATGATTGTACACGCTTGGCTTTTAAATTTAATTTTACATCGCCAACAACTTTAAATCCTTGCTATTCATGGAGCTGTAGTACCTAGAACATGTAATAGATAGAGTAGGCTTGCCTAGCGTCTATACCACTCTCTTAACTTAGTCATCAGAGTCTCGAGAAAATAAATAATATAAATATTGCAGGACATTCCACACATCGCCATCTAGCCCCAAACTAAGTAACTAGACTTGTGTTATGGGTTCTAGACAACGGATATAAGTACTACTTATATGCTTTTCTTTTGTAAAGACATACTTATAATACCAGACCACAGACAAATATAGAATAAAATACATGTCTGAGGCGGGAATCGAACCCGCAACCTTGTGTTTGGCAGTCCGGCATGGTGACCATTGTGCCAACTGGGTCGTCAAAAGAACTCGTCAATCCATCTGGAGTCATTGAAGCCGCGGGTTTCACCAGGTTTCATCACTATGTTTTCCTTTACCGTAACAGCAATGTTACGACCTTCGGAATGAGAGCCGCAGCATCTACCGCTACGCCAACACTACTCTACGCACAGCTAAATTTGTCGTTAATTTGTTACTAAATACCAACCTTATCTACACAAAACAGACAATAGTGTAAATGCGTCAAGTTTTGCCTCCTAAATAGAATATAAAACAAAGTATTGCGCACACGTCGCGGCTGTGATGTGAGCCTGTCCAAACAGTCAGTTGTTCTTGAGACGATGTTGTTGAAACAAAGCGATTCATCTATTGTGGTCAAAACACATTTATTCTCATGTTATTGTTACAACGAGAAGCTATTGCGGTTTACATTATTTGCACAAGGTCAGATCGAATTTAAAAAGATAACTTCGTACGCAGAATGTCGATTTAATAATAAGTAATCGTTGGAACTTTAATGACATGCGTAAGTATTGAAAGAAAGTATTATTTTTTTGCAAAACAACGTGAGGTCCTTGACATATCTGGAACATTTAAAAGATTGTGGCAACGCGCCGAGCCACATGGACAACGGATTACATACGAAACAGACCTCGTACTGATTCTTGTTGCAACCGTGTAGAGTTTAAATTGTGGAATTTTGACGGTAATATTATATTTTGTAATCCGTTTGCGATGCGGTACGCAGCCAGCATGCAGCCAGGGTATTCGATTCGGTTTCGGCACACGAACTCTATCGTAAGAAAATACTGGCAGAATAGCCAATGTGTGTTGCAGATAGAGTTGCTCAAATACCTTAGAAATTCATTACGGAAAGGACCTCTACAGAAATTGCGAGGGTCAATATAAAAGACGGCTTTTGACAGTGTTGCGCAGGCTCCTATGTTTTTAAAGTTACACAATTAAATGGCGATCGATCGTGAAGGATCTCGTCAAAATATGAGATTGAGATCCTTTGTTTTTTTTTCTTATTGGAGTATTGCATTACTTATACTGTGTTACCTACTAATTGAAGTAATACCAACATTTTGTGTTTAACATAAGTAGGTAAGTACGGTCGGCTGCATAATTGCAGACCCACCGTGGAGCTCCAAAACGGCTGTTATAAGAATGTTTTCGACACGAGCAAGATTCTAGACACCTGCTTTAGATGAAGTTAAAGTCTTCTAACTCATCAATTGAACCAAACATTTTTTTTAATGCAAACATTCCAATTATACTAAGTTTTTGAACTCTACCGAGGGCTGCAATTATGCAGCCGACTGTACCTACAGGGGATACCTATCTGTCAACATCAATTGGCTTTTAATTTGGCCAAGAAATAATTCAGAAGGATACGCAATTCATCATTATCAAACATTGCTGCAAAAGTTGTTAACATTTAATTCAAAAGCAGTTATTTTTCAACAATAAATAAATTTTGGCCTTAACATCTAATCAAGATGATTTATACAGCGTCAGATACTTTTAATCCATGCTATTCAGGGCGCCTGTAGTGCCTGGGACTTGGATAAGATGGTGGCTTGCTATACCTCTCAGCTTAGTCGAACGTGGCCAAAAGAAAGAACTAGTTAATACGTCTGGAGTCAACTAAGCGCGGGTTTCATAGTGATGTTTTCCTTCACCGTGAGAGCGATTTTAATAGCGCTCATGAATTTTTAAGATAAATCCATCTGGCTGAGTTTAGAATCCCACAACCTTTGCAATATATATATCACTACATAGTACAAAATAAAGTCGCTTTCTCGGACCCTATGTCCCTTTGTATGCTTAAATCTTTAAAACTACGCAACGGATTTTGATGCGTTTTTTAATAGATAGAGTGATTCAAGAGGAAGGTTTATATGTATAATACATGCATAATATAGCCGTGCGAAGCCGGGACGGGTCGCTAGTATATATATAAATCGTTTATTTCAGGTAACAGCCTTATAAATAAGTACAGACCCATATAAAATAGATACCTTACAGACTAACAAACCTACATATAGATAATATTAAAATTGCATTGAAAGTCGAGGTATCTACCACTACACCAACACCGCTCTCTTTAAGGTTAACGAGATCTTTATTTACTCAAAAAGAACAGACTCCACTATAAATCTATGTTGCTAATATATAAGTATCCCCACGGCCAAAGTAAAAGAGGCATGTCTTTCAACAATCTAATCACTATTTTAATTGACGTAGACGGAAATCAAGTAGGTACCTAATTGAATAATGCTACCCAGATGAATATAGATCAATAGATCACGACTTAAGTAGGTACTATGTATCTAAAGGTGGTATGAACAAAAAGCGAGGTGAAGGGGCGTGGGAAGCAAATTACATGCTTCTACTTAACTAATGTTATATAGATGGCTTATCGGTACGAAACCGAAGCGCGTCGATCGCACACGGAACACCATTATTTGCTCGAAGACGGGAGTAGTCGATGTAGGGAGGAAAACTGATAACCACGTGTGGGATTGATTGGGCCGAATGGGTAGACCACATATAGGTACAGGGTGAATTTTTTATGAGGGCCTTTAGGGCTGTATCCTAAACTATAAGAGATAGCGAATAATGCTGAAACTGCTGAAATGCTGAACAAACCTAAAACTGCATCATTTTATTTTTGAAAAATTTATTACCCTAGCCAGGAATCGAACCTGTTTATTTTGCAAAAAAATAATAACCTATATTTTTATATTCCCTTTCATTCCCTTGCGGTACAGATAAGGAACCGCAAGGGAATGGTAATAAGGAATGACGAAGCAAAACGCTTAGTGTGGACTTTTTATAAGTATACATAATTATATTTATATAAGTGAAGAAAAAGACTCATCAAGAAATATCAGAAACTACAAGAGTTTCGAGTCTGGAACTTCACATAGGCTTTATGGAAATTCAACCTCTAAAAGGATAAAAAGGTCTGATAAAGTTAGTAGTTTGCTAGTAAGTAACTGTTATGTTTTGCGTGTTTGTTCTTGCGAGAACGTGCTACGAGAATGCGCTCTGCGGTAACTATTCATCCCGATTTTTCCACGGGATCGATAATTACGCCGGTAATACCGCGGTGCACAGCTAGTCCTGTAACTTTTTTGATTTTTAATAAATGAGTACTTACTAGTATTATTCCACCTAAATACGTACTTATTAATTTGTCTTTCATAAATCAATCAATGAATTAATTCACAGTAGTATATCGATAACAAGTTAGGTTAGCATGACTTATATTGTCTGAACGTGGCCAGACGGATGGCCAGCCGGACCCCGGCCGACCACGTGACCTTGCTCCGCCCAGCTGAGCTTAACTACGAGTAGGTAGCCAATTACAATTGTATGAGAAAGGACTGAAGATATCTAAGTTACGGTAGATCTAAATCTTAAATAGATATTATAAATTTCTGCAAATAAAAAAGCACACGACAACAAACGCAAAGTATAAAATAACAAATGCTGTTCGTTTTTCCAATAAAAAAATACAAGACTTTAGTTTACAGATAGTAGGTAAGACATAGTGGTTACTTATATACACAAAATAATAAAAAAATCTGCAGCCGCTGTATGTTTGAGTGAAGAGAATTTAGCTAAGACAACCTCTTTCTTTGTAATTATTTTCCCGGGTCTTAATCGCGTATTAAATACTCGCGTAATAATTACTATGAATACATATCGTGTGAGTTTAAAAAGTTTAACCTCTTTCTTTGTTAGAAGGTTAAAAGAAGGAACTCCGCTGCCCTTTGCTCCTTGCGTATCTTCTAACTAAGAGGTTTTTAGCAAGTAACCTCCACTCTTCAGACAGATTATAAACACGTCAAAATAAGGACAAAAATATTTTAAAAAGGAAAAGTTTTAACGAGATATGATCGGCAGAATCCTAATTAAATTCCACGAATGTAAATTATTATGTGTAGCTGACGTTTCGTATTCCTAAATACTGTTTTAGTCAACTAGAGGTTAATTAATATTGGTTCCGTCTACGGTCTACAGGACAGGATTTTAAACTAGTATTAAGTTACCAAGTCTACTTGGAACAGAATTGTTCTAGCTCACATAAATATATGCATAACCTTAGTAAGTATTATCAAGGTAGGTGAGAATATTAATAAAGATTAACATTTGCTCAGCAAAAGCGGACATCTTGGACATCGCATTTCTTGAAAATCCCGTTTCCGAGATGCTAGAGGTTTAGTGTGAAGGTATTATTTGTTCGTCTCGGTGCCCTCTATCGATAGGTATGGGTTTCAAAGTGCAACGCACAAAAAAAAACACTATGCCAAGCTCCCATGACAAAAGTAAAGATCTTTTGATTTTTCCAATTAGGGATTTGTAGGAGGCACTCCTTGCTGCGACTTCAATATTTCAAAGAGATTATGACTTGCTATTTCGACGTACAATATTTATTTTAAAATAACATTAAATATCTTTGGTACTAACGTCAATAACTAAGTACCTTAGGTATTTGGTGCAAATTATTGTGGCTAGCCAATGTATCACACAGCATGTTTGCATGGAACGTAGTCATTCGTGGAATTTTACAAATTTTTATACATCCTTTTTTACATCCCTTTTGGGATAATTGTGATTAGTACGAGGGAAAATAAAATTGTATTAAGTGTTTTAAATTATTCTTTAAATTTTGGGAAACTAAAAAGTTTATTTTAGGTAAATAGGTAGTTATAAGGTCGCGGGTTTTCTTCACCGTAACTGCA
Source organism: Idaea aversata (assembly GCA_907269075.1). NCBI lineage: Eukaryota > Metazoa > Arthropoda > Insecta > Lepidoptera > Geometridae > Idaea > Idaea aversata. The sequence goes on from OU026088.1 coordinate 844,608, forward strand.
ATTTTAACGCACACACGTATATTTTTCTCAAGAAAAATCCACCTGCGGATTAGTAGCTTCTAGATGTATTGACGAGTCCTTTCCTTTGGACAAGGTCGACTAAGCCGAGAGGGTGGTATAGGTGCTAGGCACCTGGGGTCTGGGTGAAATAGAATAAGACTACGGTAGCCCCTGCCCGTCGTAAAAGGCAACCAAAAGGGGACCTGGTCGAAGAAGCGGACCTGGGACTGGCTGCGGTGTGGCCCCGCGCCACCCTATTAAAAAGGGGGTTTTTTTTTTCACGGGATGAACGCGGTGCATGGAGGCTCCGGAGAGTTCAAATGAGACCACGGGCCTTTAAGCTGCACCAAAGAGGGTCACTGGAGAGTTTTTAGTCGGAACCCGTCACCCCCAGGATGGCGGGTATCCATGAGGAAAAAAAAAAGGTGCTGGGCAAGCCTACTCTATCGAATAGATGTCCCATACACTACAGCGAGCGGCCTGAACAGCATGAACTAAATTTGCTGGCGCCATATAAAACATCTAGATTACATGGAAATATCAATATTATTACCTATTAGCTAAGTATATACATTTTAATTTAATTTGATTGAATACTAGCTTCTGCCAGCGACTTCGTCCGCGTAAAGTTTGAAATTTCCAAAAGTTTATTTGCGCACGGCTAAATTTTAACTGCTATCTGTATGCCAAATTTTAATCCGATCAGTTCACCACTTTGAGCTGAGCATTGATAAATCAGTTAATCAGGAGTTTTAATATTTATATAGGTATTCAGGCTCAAGATAAAAATTACGTTTATTGGTCGTGATCCGATCGCCGCAGTTCTATCAAGAACCACGGGCAAATAAATTGTCCGCAGTTCTATCAATCGAACTACGGGCAAATCAAACTGTCCGTAGTTCTGTCAATAATTATGTAGCCAGGTACCTTACTCCACTACAAATAGAGCAACCAAACGTAGGAAGGTACTTAAAACACATTTCATATTAAAGTAAATTTTTCCAAGAAGGCTTTACTAATAAAAACACGACCTTGACTTCGTATTACGAAAGTGAAATGTGAGTGTGCGCGGGCGCACCGCCTAGTCGTAACTTTATATTCATGTACAGTCGGCTGCATAATTGCAGCCCCCGGTAGAGTTCAAAAATTACTAATATTGACATGTTTTCTGTCTAATTTTTCTTTTTGGTAATTTCATTAGTTAGAAGATTTTAAACTTCAACTAAAGTAGGTAGGTGCCTGCAATCTTGCTTGTGTTGAAAACATTCTTATAACAACCGTTTTGGAGCTCTACGGTGGGTCTGCAATTACGCAGCCGACCGTACCTACCTATATAACAGCTAACTGTATCCCAAATTATATTCCGATCCTTAAATTAGCTTGAGATGTGCGTTAATATACTTATCAGTCACTCAGGATTTTGAATTAAAGATTTTCGTTTTATTTTAACGGTTTCATCTGCGTTCGTTTTTTTTTTCTCAAATAAGTATACCAAAATTGTCCTGACAATAACGAACACAAAAATGGTGCAGTCATTTTGAAGTTATGGGCATACATACATTTCGGCGATTCATTTTTATTTATATGTATAAGTTTAGAATCTCTCAAATCAAAGTTCCGTTCACAGAGTCAACCGGTCGACGGTCGTTGATTGGATACGGTGGATTCATCATGTAAATGTTTCCTTTACGAATAAATAACTTAATTAAATAAAGGAACTACGGGTTATCTTTATGGGTAAATCGGAGGTTAACTCTATGGGTAAATTAAGTAGGAAGTAGGCAGCGTCTACAAATTGAATGTCTCCTGTTTCCGATAGTATACTTCATTATATAAGTACCTACCTACCTACTTATATCGAAACTTTATTCATTTCTTTATTGATTTATTGAAAAACAGTTGCTCTCAGGCTTACAGGCTATGCTACAAGGCCTGAGAAGTCATGCAAGTTTGTACATTTTTAAGCCACTGTCTGTCTGTCTGACTGTCATCAGGCTGTATCTTATGAACCGTGATAGCTAGAAAGTTAAAATTTTCACAGATGCTATTGTATTTCAGTTGTCGCTAAAATACTTAAAACAGAATATAATGTACGGACTTATTCGTGCGCGAGACCGACTCGCACTTGGCCCCTTTTTTTTTAAATATAATTTAAGAAAAATTATTACACTAATTGAGAAATGATTTTTCTTAGTAAACACATTGAGATCAAATGCATAGTCAAAATTTCCGTCTGTGGCGTAGTTGGCCGCGTAGCACAATTGGGGTAAACAAAAATGGTATTTTCTGATATGCATTTCTGATATGCATTCTTGGCAGTTTGTTCAGAAATGTTGCTTTGTTAAGACAAAGCAACATTTCTGAACAAACTGCCAAGTAGAGGCTAACGCACTTAAAAAATATATAATTAATAATAAATATAACAGGAAATTCCACAACTTGCCATCTAGCCCCAAGCTAAGTAACTAGACTTGTGTTATGGGATGTGTTATGGGTGCTAAACAACGGATATACTACTATACTTTTTTTTTTAAATATATACTTATAATACATAGAAACAACCAGACCCCAGACAAATATCTAAGCATAAATACTTGTGTGAGGCGGGAATCGAACCCGCAACCCTGTGTTTGGCAGTCCGGTATGGTGACCAGTGTGCCAACTGGGTCGTCATATACATATGCATAGGCTGATAAACACATTACCCTCCTTAGCAACAAGCAGTTAGGTAAAAAGGCACACATTCACACTGTGTATAATTGATATTACATTATGGTGCCCTTCACAACCTTCAAGCTACGTAATTCACATTTTTCTCGTATTTACGTGCGTAAGGGGCTACCGTGTCCCGCATTCCATCGTTCACGTACAAAGACATTTAATATACTTACCTACAGCGGACGGAGTAGAGTGAACATCTGAAACAATTTAAAACTGTTTTACAAATAGGTAGGTATGTAAATACAATAATAATACATATTTTTAGTGATGTAGGTATTTATTTAATATTCAGTATGTTTTTATAAAAATCTAAATTTAAGAAAGTAAATGAATGAGTGAATCCTAACTCAAGAAAAATAAATCATGGAACCTTATAAATATTGTACCCAAGCCTAGTCTTATTTTAAATGGTGATATTAAAATAATTCATTTTTTTTTAAAATACCATATAAATATAATAAGACACTTTTAAGTGATCCCTAAATGATACTTTGTCACCCTATGCAACACCTATCAGGATATAGGGTTGCCCCATCTTGTGTTAAAGACTATATACGGCAAATTCAGATGTACTCTCTAATCGACTGTAATTGAAGTAAATAACGCTACCGTATGATGAATAATAAATATATTTCCTAACCACATTGCAACACTGCGGTCACTTGCTAGCTGTACGAGTCTCTATTGTAATCTACTGTAACTTTATAGGTACATCCGTATTCAATATTTTTATTATAATAATCATAATCGTTAATGGTTTTTTATTTATTGTGTACCAACAACAACAGTAATACACGGTAATACTCACTAAATAATGAAAAAAAACATTACTGAAATTATTTCCAAATGTCTTTATCAATAGTTAATAGGAACTTATATATTCAACTTTGCCTTAACAATTATACTTGGTTTAAGCCACAAACTTCTCATAACTTAAACTTAGGGGCTCAATTTTCGGACTTCAATTATAGCAAAATGTAGTAAATTTGGAGATGAATAATTTCGAAAGTTTTGGAGATTTCTTTCCTCTGGTAACGGTCGACTAAGCAGAGAGGTGCTGAGTAAGCCTACGCCACCCTCACGCAAGGGCCCTACTAAAGACGTCTAGTTGCGGAAAACAACCCGTATACAAATATATGTATTGCCGAAATAAATTATTATAGTAACTATTTTCCCAGGTCTTTATCGCGTATTTTAACGCGTAAATATGCGATTAACACCATTGTGCAGCTGTAAATTTCCATAGAAGAAGCGGTAACGTTTTCCCCCCCATAAACGAAGTTCGATTTTGATATTTTTTGAAAATGTTCTAGATCTAATGGAATACTAGGTTCAACCGTTTTTATTTTAAAGAAATATTGCCTAAGATAAAAGTTATTAGTATCTGAATATGTATATTTTTGACTTAAATACTTCATCGAGCGTTTCAATTCTTTTTAATAGACTAAACTGAATTACCAAAAAACAAAAACGTATAAACCTAGAATAAGAAGCAGTGAATTAAATGAGACCAAAATCATTACATTTTGTGAAGGATAACGGGGGTAAAAACGTTACGGTCCGCAACATTATTTGAAAAGCAATAATATGTAGGCAATTACGTCCGAACTTAAACTCCCTCTATCGCACGATACGGGTAATTTTTGAAAATACTCGCGCCGCGTTTCAAGAGCTCACAATTCTCTTAAGACCCGGGAAAATAATTACTATGAATACAAATCGTGTGAGTTTAAAAAGTTTAAAGTTTTATAGTTGACTAAACAGTAACTTTTGTAATAATTACTCGCATATTATTGTAAATGCGTAATTCTGTCAAATGATTTTACAGTTGATAGAATACGTTTGATACTGGTTCGTTACATATCGAACCAGTATTTCACCCGTTACGGTTGTTGTAAAAACATAGCTGATATTTTGTTGAAAACCTGTTAGATTAGATGCTAATCTTTGTTGTTATGTTACTTTCCTTAAGTAAGTATCTGTCATTCGTAGTATTAGCTTAGTTTTTTTTTAAAGGGCTGTAAATATTAATACCAATTTGCTCAATTAAAATGACATTCGTAAAAGAAAAACAGAACAGATTTTTTCTTTCATACAAAAGACATCAACGGGGTACTTACGTTTTTACATGTCGATTTTAATTCACAGGATGTCTTTTTTTCTATCGATAGGCGTTATAGTGACATTAATCTTTGAATTAATTTGGTAAGTAGTAATATATTCGTATAGGATGTGTGGATAACCATAAATTAATTTAATTATACGTTGTCGTTTAAATTCTGATGGTCGTAATATAAATTATATTAAATTTTTAATCATCAAATAAACGATAAAACTATTAAATATAGTAATCGAATATCAATCAGCACGTAATGGCTGGTTCGTGTGAGGCACGTAAAGCATATGATCCCATACTTTCTCCCAGTACTAACTTACATTGTTATTAAAGTACTAAAAGTCGGGATTATCTATAAAGGAAGGCAGATCCAGATCAATCGACAGTGAAAACATCGAATGCACCTAATTAATATAATAAAAGACTGGGGGGGAGGTTATAAGGTGCGTTCCATTGCTCAGGCGCCATTCGCCGCGCGTACTGACAACGTATGCGCCCGCGTCTCGCGAGTGACACACTAACAGTTTTTCACCCCAAAAATGGCGGCCAAATTTTACGTAAGTGTCAAAATTAAGTGTAGATTTGTGGTATTAGAACACACCGAGGATTCGTTAAAAAAGTGTTTAAAAGTTTAGTGTTTTAACGTTGTGATCCGACCCAGCGCCGCGGTCCCGCAGTAAAAGGTGGTTCTAAACCACATTTCTACGAGCATTGTTTCATGTGAACTTAGTGTCTGAGGTTTTATTGTGACTTCAATTTAATGTTAAGTTTTTACATTGGTGATCTCTATCTCAGCGCGCTTTGGAAGGACTTTCTCAGCCATTGTTTGGATTTCTATATGTACACACTTTACACATAGTTGTCATTGTGTTAATTTCATTAAGGTTCGCCTCTGAACTGTGTCAGATCAATAGTTACTTGCGAAAGTTTATACATTCAAGTTGTTGCCAACAATAGTTTTAACAGATGTATAAAGTGATATTTCAGAGTTGGGCAATAAGGGTGAATGCGGACTATATGCTTTTCTATCAGCCGATCGATAGCTCTACCATCGTTTGATTGGACTGCAAACAATAAAATCAGCCAAGTGCGAGTCGGGAAACGAAGGGTTTCGTACCATTATATTTTGTTTTTAGTATTTGTTGTTAGAGCGGCAACACATTATCTGTGAAAATTTCATCTGTCTAACTATCACGATTCATGAGATCTCAGAACAATAACTAAATGAGATACAGTCTGGTGACAGACAGATGACGGACAGTCGAGTCTTATTTGAGTTCGGAACTCTAAAAACTAGTTCATATTTGTTTTAAAATCGTATCGGTCGATCTAAAAGTATACAGTCTGTTTGTCGTCAGTAATACCTATGCTTATGCCATGGCTAGATCTCACTGTGAACTATCGTAAAGGACAAGAGCCTGTCCGGGTCGTTAACCTTTTTTCTTCAACTTTCAGCTTAAAGCACATTAAGTCACATTAATTAAAGCACATTAATTAAAGCACATTAAAGCACATTAATTATTTCACATTATATTGAGATAAAATATTTATAGAGAGTACATAGAGTAGAGACAGCATCTATAGAAAGATAGAAAAAGTGTCAGAACATTTTGCTTACTAAAACTTTGATTCAGGGATCAGTTTTTATTATTAATGTGTGTTTTTATCTTCTTCTTGTTAGCCATGCCATCTGGGCAAAGGCCTCCCCAACCTCTTTTCCATCTATCACGGTCCTCTGCTATAAACGACCACTCTTCTATGAAGGAATCTAACTCACCCCGCCATCGCCATCGTCTTTTGAGCCTACCTCGGGGGCTACCTTTTTTTGTATCTGTTAGTGAATTTTCAAATTTGGTCCAGTAGTTTACTTCATTCAAATACATTCAAAATGTATTTTTTTATAATAATACATACCTAGATGTTATAGATTTTGACAACATTATTAGGCAAATTAAGTTAGGTATTGTTTTGTTGTATTGATGTATCCTCTATAATGTAGTATATGTATTTTATATCTATGTATATCCACATACATATGTCATTAGTGTATGACCTTTAGGAATATTTCAACAATGAAAACCTTGCTTGTACAATAATGTATATATTTCCTTCCTAGACTTTGTTTCCAAAATCTCAGGAAATTGCTTCATTATTTTATGTTTAATTATGATAATTTATTAAGTTAAAGCATTTTTACCAAGTATCTGAGACATACTAAGTACCACTAATTATTCATGAAGCAAAACATCCTAAATAAACACAACTAATTAAGCAATAATAAAATTCTCTTTAGGATCCGAAAAATCAATATATTTGAAATTTTCCACCAAATATATTGGTTGGTTAATAAGGAACTATGCTTTTTCTTTCAAAAAATTAAATTATTGTTTGCATTTACAAAATATAATATGAGATTTTGGTAGTCTGAACATAGATCTTCAGATTTGTTAAAAAAAATTAAAGATGTCCTCTAGAATCGTAAAGTAAAGGTTAAAACCTATATTTTTATTAAGAAAACCTCAATTATAACTTACTAGCTGCGGCCCTCTATTTCACCCGTGTAAGCCCATTTACATTTACGTTTAACCGTTTACGTCAAATTTTCAAAAATCTTAGCGGGCGCCTACGTGCTGAAAGTCGATCGAAACCACAGCTACGTTCTTGTAGTATCAGATATTTCGTGATGATTCTTTTACTGTTTGTCTAAGCTCATTTGATTATTCATTAATATGCAAATAAGATACATACTAGAACAATCTTGATTGATAACGTGACCTTATGATTCATTTAAACTTTGAATGCCATCCCAAAAGCCATGTTATGAAATTTAAATAAGATTTGCCATAGATTAATATATTAATTATGTAATATAATATATTTAAAAGTGTTTCCGGGTCATGATCAATCAAATACAAATAAATTAATGGTTATTTTATTCTTTTGGTATTTGAAGTGAGATATTTACATAAAATCGAAAATTATTTACAACGAATTTCTATCGAGAGCTCGTTTTATGATGTTATAATTTTAGCGGGACTTAAACGTTTTGAACGTCACTCGCAAACTTTCTGCTATCAATGAAGCTATTGCCGATCATTGCTTAGTTTTAGAACGCACGTTAGACGCATTTAAATAACATTACATCACTTTAACAGAAGTGTATCGAAAGTGAAAACGTTTGATGAAAGCGAACTCAACGGAAAGTGAAACCGTAGGAAATGAAACTAAGCTTTACCGCTAATACCTACCGCTATATGATATAAACGGAATGTATGAGTATATAAACTTACTGCTAGCTGGAAGACTTCTGATCGTCTTTTGTTACTGTTTAGATCGTCTTTTGTTTTAGTTCAGACCGTATTTTGTTTCTGGTTCAATCATCTTTTTTTTTCATCTCGATCGTCTGAAACTTCGCATGGGGGTGTCCCTGAAGGCGCCTGCTAAGATTTATGAAAAAAGTAAAAGGGTGAAATAGCGAGGCCCAGCTAGTTAGTTGTATACAATTGAAGTTTTTTTAGTAAAATTATGTATTGTTTTCGTTTCGATTGTCTTTTGTTTCTGTTTCGATCGTCTTTGTTTAGATAGTCTTTTGTTACTATTTCGAAAATATTTGGAACACCGCCTCGCACTAGATTTTCAGGTGGTGTAGTATTATTGGACTCAAACAATTTTGTAAATAATGTTTAGGTAATTTTACAATTCAATTATTTAAAAATTGTAATCTCAACCCGCATAGAAAGCCTAAAATGTTGAAATGTCTTCCTAATCTACTTGATTAATGGACATTTACTGGCAAAACATGAATTAATTACATTTATTTAGAAACATTACAAAACAGGTATCTAAATAGCCCCTTAAATTGTTTGCCAAATACCTACTCTTTCAATGCTGTTGAATGGCTAATAATGAGTCAAACAAAGGTCTTGGTTGTAGGCACGCGTGCGTGGGCGCATACACTGGCGACTATTGCGCTAATCTCTATAATAAATCATTAACTATGTGTTTTGGAAATGTAACATGATATATTATGAATAATTTTCATACTTAATGGGCCATCAAGGCCGTTTTTTAAACTATAAGAGATAGCGAAAAATGCTGAAAGGAGTTGCGTACCCGATTTGGACAAAATTTAAAACTGCATCACCGTAACCAGGAATTGAATCTGTTTATACAAATAAACACAAATAAATAAGTCCTATTAGGACTTATTTATTTGTGAAATAAACAGATTTATTGATATTGATATAGGATAGGATGAATAGGATTCCTATTCATCCTATCCTATATCAATCAAAGGGATCGATTTATGCTGGTAGAGATCGATTTCTGGAAACCAATAGTTAATCAAAGGAAACAGTTTAATTTTGACATTCGTCTCTGGCAAAATAATAGTGTATGAGGCATAGAGGGCAATTTGATATTTTTCTAAATCTTTTAAAGTTGTTCTATAATTCTCTACGTTACATAAAAATTTCTAAAAATGTTATGTTTATCACTGTTTGTTACGTTGGTGGCCCCTTCCATTTTTAGGGACACTAGACTACTAATAAAATATAGAGAAGTATAAAAAATTTGGGTTTCTTTCGATTCACCATACTGTTTTTGTTTTAACTCCGTAGATAGAGTAATTGTAAAAAATCTACCTTTGTAACAGATGACAAATACATATATATTTATCTTTATTTACCACAACTTTATTTACAAAATAACAATTATGCGTCTCTACCTTTTGCGTTAGTTGAAAACTATATATAGTAATAAACGTACCTACGTCTCACAGTAGGTAGGTTTATAGATATAGCGTGAGTAAGGGCGAGCGAGGGTCTCGGCTGCGCGCGAGTGTTGCAAGCCGACCCCGTTCTCACCACGAGACGAGAGAGGAAGTCAGGATCTCTCTGAGAACACACATACTATACTTTACCTTTATTTTTTACAGATATGGCTTTGAAACTATATTAATTTCAAATGAGAATTTTAATAAATAATTAACGTAGTATTTTCTAAGTTTTTCGTTGAACTCTTAAAAAAAACGAAATTAGGCGCGATTACATCCGATAGATTAGTTAGATTATAAATAATTAACAGTTTATTAGAAATAATATTCACTTAATCCTAATTTGGATTAAATATTTACAATGCCTAAGGTTTTAATAGTTAGAAAATTACGTGTTTTAATTCAGAAGGTACTGAATGATAACTAAGCGGATTAGTACTGTATGAGACCGGGGGCTCTATTTTTGAATCGCTCGTGTGACAAAGCTTCGTCGTATACGCCTACAAGTCACGCTCGAGTTCCAAGTCGCATGACACAAATTTACTGTATTTTTGAATCGTTCGTCGTCGAAATTTAAAATGTCAATTTTTATTCGTTTTACGCAGTTATTTGAAAAGCGGTAATTACCAGCGGACATCCGAAATTATCCCAAAAGATATAAATATTTTTCAAAGACCGTTTCCGAATGTTTGACTATGATTGTTTGATGTTTATTCTACCACTCGCCTGTCGGCGACGAGTGGTGGAGACCACTCGTTACGATGCATGGAGCGATTCAAAAATAGCGAATTTCCGATGTCGAACGAATATCAGTAGAAATCGAGCGCTCGACGCGGGGCGAACGATTCAAAAATAGGGCTCCTGATCTCCCCCGTCCCCGAGTCTCCCAATTATATATTTTTTTTGGGTTCCGTACCCAAAGGGACCCTAATATGAGGACTCCACTGTTCGTCCAACCGTCTGTCTGTCAACCAGGCTGTATTTCATGAACCGTGATAGCTAGACAATTTAAATTTTCACAGATGATGTACTTCTGTTACCGCTATACCTAACAACAAATATGAAAAACAGAATAAAATGGTACGGAACCCTTCGTGCGCGAGTCCAACTGACACTTAGCCTTTTTTTTATTAGTTTTAATTTTAAGTTTAAAATAAAAACTCTTTTGGTGCAAGCGCGCCATCGCCACACCAAACAACAGGACCAGTAGATGGCGCCACAGGTAAAATTACATCGCGCCATGATTGTGTTTAACGTGAAAATATTAAATTTATGATTTGTAATTCATTGTGCACATTTCTTATGATAGGATAAGTATAGAATTTTATATTATTGTAATGTTCTCTCTTCCTTTGTAGTTAAGATATAGGCGTGTGTGCCTATAATTTTTTGACGGGAATCTTTTTCTTTATTGGAGAAAGATTCCTTAAGTGTAGTTCGAGTAGGGTTGTGGGCGCTAGTTAGGTTAGAAAATAATTAGATTTATGGGCCATTTTTATCTAATATAATAATGATTTGTGATTTTGATAACTTTCTTAATCGACTAGATTTATTTTTATTAATTGAGCTTCGACCCGCTATCAATAATAGTGTTGACATCTTTAAAATTATTTAAATTTCTATTAAAATAATTTCTATCTATTAATTTTTTAAGAATTTTCAATTAAAAAAAACTCTATTTTCAGTTTTTTTTAAATATATTTTTAGTAATTTCCTGGAAGGTACCTACAAGTACTAAAGTCAAAGTCAAAACTGGTTATTTATTTGGAATGACTGGCACAAGAAACCCATGGGGTTTTACCTGAAGGATTACAGGGTATCTTGTAATAACCTGTATAAGTTTTGCAACAACAGTTCTTTTAATAATGATCGATGAGAACTTATCGCAATGCTTTTACAAAGACAAATTAAAATGATTACATAACATTTTAATGCGGTCCCAATAACCAATAATTGGTATAAAATTATGAAATTAATGTATTTTCGGTAGCAACGCGGGTAATTGTTAGCTTTTTATTGGTCATATCAAATATAAGCAAGGCCACGAACAAAGCGGTAAATAAAAATTGTGATATAAACTTTACGACTTGTAGGTAGGTATCAAGCGAACGCTAACTTGAAAAATTGTCCAATAATCGAAAGAAAAAAAACAGGTCAAGTGCGAGTCGGACCAGGGTTACATTCACAATACTTAAACCTACTTAGTAGGGTGGAATTTTTGAAACGATTATTTTAAAAAAAATCTCTTCTAGCATTAGCACCTATTATTTTAAATATCTTCTGCCTGTCGTTATCCAGCCAGAGTTATTTTAAAATTATTTTGAAAATTAATGTTATGTAGAATTTTTTTGATTGATTGAATAAGTCTTCGCAGTATTTCCGTAGTATGCTGGAGCTACATTAGCGGGCTACGGCGGATATTCGTATTTACGTGATGATGTGACTGGGTAGATCGTTGCAACGCGTATTATTCGGGCGAAGACGATTTATCATAGGGATTTGATATTCACTTAGGTGGCTACACCTGCTTCAATTTATTTTTAAATTACCGGCCGCACAACAAACTGAAAAACGAACGCATCGCGTTAACGTGACACGAATCTTTGCCCGCCTAATGTAGACAAGAACATCGCGTATGCCCGAACACGATATTTTTGTCGCGACAACGCGACACCTATCTTCGCCCGCTAATGTAGCCCCAGCACAGTAGAATCATTCTCAGTACAGTTTCTCGATGTAACGTAAAATCGTTAATAAGGTGTCGCAGTATAGACATACCGATAAAAAGTTTTAGACGAAACATAAATTTCACTCTTGAGTGTGCAGTTATTTGTAGGTGTCCGACTTCCACGGAATCGGGGACTTTTAAGTAAGTAAAGGAGTAAGTAAGTTTCTAACCCCCGAATACTGAAAGGCTACTTAATCTTAAGCGGCGTTTAAATTGACGTTAAGTGTATGCTTTCTATTGAAGCCTAGACTTAAATTTCAATTTAAGCGACACTTAAGACTAAGTAGCCTTTCAGTATTCGGGGGTAAGTAAGTAAGTGAGGAGGCTCACAGCTAAACGACGCTCGCTGATCATTTACGGCCGTGCGGGTTAAGCGACATTATTTCGATGGGTGGCCAATTAGTATTGTGGCCAACTAATTAAAAATGTGTTTTCGTTAGCCCCTCCGTGCTTCGAAGGCACGTTAAGCCGTTGGTCCCGGTCGCCTCCAGTAGCAGTCGTTAGGTCAAGTTAGAGGCCTTAAGGCGATCTAAAAAGTCTAACAATAGGTGAGCTACTACACTATACGAGAAGAAGAAGAAGTAAGTAAAACCGTGTAGCGCAGCTTGTAAAGTAGGTATACGAACAAAACTTATAAACGTTTTTCGCAATGATCTTCACAAGGCGAACTAGTGTTTTCCCACGGTCGCGTCTGCATACATTACACTTCACATACCGAAAATATATCTTAAAACAGGAACATAAAGTTCATTTTTATATAACACTAATAAGTGTTGACATTTTACTGTTTACCAGAACGATTTAATTGGATTTTAGAACATATTAAATTGTTAATCAAATATTAATTAGATAAATTATGTGTTGATTTATGTTTTACTAGTTTTTAAATGTATTATTTTGTAAATTATGTGTGAATTGCCCTTTAGTAGATCATTTTTTTTAACTAATATGTATATTTGATGCGTATATATATATACTACAAATAAGAATGCAATAAATTAAGTTAAAGTATCAAAAACATGTTATTTTTGTAACATTGTGTAATATGGAACCAGTTGAATGCGACTGTCTTTCCTGACGTGTACTTATAGTCGCGAGTGAATAGGTACCTATCTTCTAGGAAAGCGTGCAACATCTTAGGCTGTATCGTCACCTGTCTTCAGGCGGGAGTAGTCAAACGCTGACCTATCATAATTATCTATAAATAAAATTTATATGCTGTTCAGGATGCTGTTGTAGTGACTGGGACATGTATTAGATGAAATACTCTTACCCAGCATCTATAACTCAGCTTAGTTGACAGTGTCTATAAGAAAAAACTCGTCTATACGTCTGGAGCTGGAGTCAACTATTCCGCGGTCAATGTTTTCCTTCACCGTAAGAGCAATGTTTTAGGCTCACAAAAATGTTCATTAAAAAAAAATTCATTAGAAAAGTCCATTGGTGTACGACCGGCCGTTGATTGGAACCCATAACCTCCAGAACAAAAGTCGAGCTGTCTATGATTAAGCCACCACACCGTTCTATAACCTATTCCACGCTCCCCGAGGGTACACGATGAATGAATTAGTAGGAATAATACAAATAGGTACTTAATTTAGTGAAAATATGAATGAAGAACAATAAGGAAACGGCAAGAGTGTCGAACTGAGTTATTGAAGTTGTAAATCTCTTTTGTATAACTAGGTATATACCTACACTTTCTCAAGGCAAGTCCGTTTACATTTATAATGGTAGATATTTAATCTAAGGACAAATATTTACTAAGGTTCCTGTCACTTTATTTAAAAACTAAATATTTTGTAAAAGTAGGGAAAACTACTTAAGAGGAAAGGTACCCGGTTCTCTCTCCATATAAACGTAGTCGACTGTTTCCTCCCTGGATATAGACACTATAACAAATATTTTTGTGGCATAAAACTTATAACTGCCGTGACCATGCCCCTATGTCTTGGTCAGGTAAACAGATCATAAGATAAAATATTTGCTTTATTATCAACTAGCGACCCGCCCCGGCTTCGCACGGCTATATTATGCATGTATTATACATATAAACCTTCCTCTTGAATCACTCTATCTATTTAAAAAAACCCCATCAAAATCCGTTGCGTAGTTTTAAAGATTTAAGCAGTCAAAGGGAAATAGGGACAGAAAAAGCGACTTTGTTTTACACTATGTAGTGATAGTGACTATGTAGTGATAGTGATTTGAAAAACAATTCTTTGTTTATTTTCTTGTTATTTTGTCACTATAATATAACGGTTTTTAAAAACCTTATCATCCGCAAAAACCTAGTAGCTTAGTTTAAAACTGTGTGTAATATCCTGCAATATTTATTTATTCGTAATTGCCCAGTGGTAATAACAATAACTGACCCCCCACAACACAAGGCAATCAAATAAAATGTAACTACAGCTAGCTACTGAGTTACCTTTAAACGAATAACAATAAATTTTAACGTGAAATTGCTAAACAAAACGTGATGTTGTTTGTTGCATTAGCCAGGGTCAGTAGGAAGATTATTGTCTATACGACCTCTGAGATTCATTACAACAGCAAACTTTTAAATATTTGTTCATTAACAGTTTATCTATACTAATATTATAACGAGGAAAGATTTGATTGTTTGTTTGTTTGCATTGAATAGGCTCCGAAACTATTGGACCGTTTTCAGACTCGTAGATCTCTTAGTTTCTGAGATTTATTGATAAATATTTTCTATTTTATATATAAGTACTAGCTTTTGCCCGCGACTTCGTCCGCGTAGAAGTTGAAAATGGACCAAGGAATCACGTTGTTCCATACAAACTTTGCCCCAGTATGTCACCCCCTAAGGGGTAGAATTTCGGGAAATCCTTTCTAATCGGATGCCTACGTCATACAAAGAACACACCCTCAAAGTTTCAGGTCTCTACGATCAGCGATTTAGGCTGTGCGTTGATCCGTCAGTAAGTCAGTTAGTCATTCAAGACAAAGCATTTTATATGTATAGATGTATACATATATCCATCGACCAGACCAGAAACATATATATGTACATAAATATTTGTTTAAAGTTGGAATTGAACCCACAACTTTCTGCGATGCAGGCGGATGTTCGCCCGCCGCCCTGAAGAACTCGTCATTTTGTTATATATTCTATACGTATAAAATGCTTTGTCCTGAATGACTGACTGACTGACTGACAACGCACAGCCTAAGCCGGTGATCATAGAGACCTGAAACTTGGAAGGTGTATTTTTCGTATGACGGAAGCATCCGAAAAGAAAGGGTTTTCCGAAATTCAACCCCTTAGGGGGTCAAAAGGGGGAGGGGGCAAAGTTTGTATGGGAAAACGTGATTTCTTGGTTTAATCCTATTAGAACCTCGATTTTATACTTCTACGACAAAGTTGTGGGCAAAAGTTAGTACATAATATACAGAAAAAGTGACCTACTGTGGATTTATGTAGGCTTTTATCGACATAGAGTTAGGAAAATGGTCCAATAATCACATTAGTTGAATGCCACATCAAACGGTGTGTAATACGGGTCACGTCTTAACTTGGGTAACTTAATTGACCGAACTTTGATTAGCTGTCACCTCTTCAATAATTTATTACAGTTAAAATCAATTTCTATTCCGTCTTGAGAGCAAAAAGTCTTGTAAAAAGTTATAGTTTTCAATTTGGTTTGATTATAGTGAAATTAACTTGGGTATATAGCTAGGTACTTATCTTTTCAGAATGCATGTAGTTATTTTTGAAATGGTTTTGCAATTCCGAAACTATTTTTAATTACGAATTTATTTGTGGCCTGCTTTGTGAGATTGGATCATAAAACTAGCTTTATCCGCGACTTCGTGTGTAGGAGTTGTATTTTTCAAAATCTTTTCAGCGGATCTGTACCTATTCCAAATTTTAGATCCGCTGCCCATTGGTTTGAGATTTGCGTTGAATTATTAGTCAGTTAATCAGTCAGGTAGTTGATTGAATCCGGCGTTACTTTTCGGAACTCCATAATATCTGTAATGGAAGTATTAATATTTAGTTTTTAGTTCCGAGCCTAGTGCCAAAACACAAAATGCAATGAGCACCGCCATCCCGCCCACTTGAAGAGGCATATTATGCAATGAGGACAAGCAAAAGTTAGTATTAGTATTTGTGACACCATTCATAACATTACATATAATCAGTCAGGACTTAAAAAAATATACATGTTTTGTCCCGCGGTTTCACCTACGTAAATCCCGATCCCGTGCTAATATCATACATACCGAATTTAATAGAAATCAGTTCGGTATTTTTAGCGTAAAGGAGTAACAAACATACATACACACAAACATTCACAGTTATTAAATAAGGTAATAGAAAAATGAATCACTGACCTAACCTACCAACATTAATTTAAGTTTCGAAAGTAAAATGTGTTATATATTTGGACATATTTAGCAACACATTATAAATCAATGGGTTATTAATCATTGTAGTAATGACTGTGTACTTTAACTCGTTTTTAGAGCAATCGATTGTTACAACATTTTATTGAATAAAGTGTAAAAAGGTATCAGGGACGCAGGTTCTATTCGTATAACGTTACGGTTTAATGATATGTTTTTTTCTATATCTTGTTTTTTCTTTTCAAAGAATACCAATTCCGGAAATATTAATTGTTCATTCTAAGTGAAAAATTGTCTCTGGTCGGAAAAAATGTATGGACCGCCCTTGATCAGAGACTAGTTATTTTAGCCTAATTAAACAATTAATGATATAATCGGCTACGAACTACGCTACGAAATTACGTAACCATTATGAGTGTGTTATTTATTGTAAACTTCGATATTTGTAGTTGCTACGAAAGGGCTACGGAGATGAGCGCGTTGATGTCTTTTGTTCAAGAGTATCACATTTGTTCTTATGGACAAATCAATTACCTTTATATAAACTAGCAAGTATAATTTTAATATAGAAAATATGTTAGATCAATGTAATTGTACTTGATAGATAGGTTATTGATTTAATTTCATTTATTTGCATTCATGTGGTATGTAGTTAGGTAAAATAAAAACTAAATATTAATACTTCCATTACAGATATGAATTCTGAAAAGTAACGCTGGATTCAATCAACTAGATGAGCTTTGCCGGGCTTTTACGTGGTTAATTTTGGCTGTTAAACGTTGAGTTACGGATTTAAAGACGACTTTAAAAATAAATACGACTTTAAAAAAGGAAAAAAAAATGATATTTATTTAATTTTTGTATTTATTTGATATTTAAGTAAATTTTTGTCTATATTTAAGTATGTTTGTAAACAGAATAACAAATAATTATTTACTTTCAAGCTACAAGTACTTTATAAATACAGGCCCATAGATATAATGCTACCTAGAAATTAGTAGACATTTTCCGCATTTCTAAGCCAGTACTGATTTACATTCTGTCCTGTCTGTCAGTTGAGATAAACAAGATGTTTACGTAATATAATTCCGCAAACTAATCATACTGTTACTATCACATTCTTTCAATATATATTACTAGAAGTAGACCGGATAACACCAACAATTGTCACTTGTGTTGGGTCACTATCTGAATAATGTTCGTGCATAATGAATGACAAAAAAATTACAGACAACCGTATCTAAATCGGTCCAGTCGTTTTGGTTATACCTTCTTCCTGTTTTAATATCGTCATTAGGTCTTGATATAAACACATCATCTATCTATCTATATCTTTATCATCATCACTACATCACTTCACTACATAGTATAAAATAAAGTCAATTTTCGCCGTCCCTATGTCCCTTTGTATGCTTAGATCTTTAAAACTACGCAACGGATTTTGATGCGGTTTTTCTTAATGGATAGAGTGATTAACGAGGAAGGTTTTTAGATATAATACATGCATAATACAGCTGTGCGAAGCCGGGGTGGGTCGCTAGTCACTACATAGTATAAAACAAAGTCGCTTTCTCTGGCCCTATGTCCTTATGTCCCTATATCCCTATGTATGCTTAAATCTTTAAAACTACGCAACGGATTTCGATGCGGTTTTTTTTTAATAGATAGAGTGATTCAAGAGGAAGGTTTATATGTATAATACATGCATCATATAGCCGTGCGAAGCCGGGGCGGGTCGCTAGTAATTTTATAAAGTGGAAAGATTTAATTGTTTGTTTGAATTGAATTGGCTTCAAAACTACTGGCCTGATTTTGATAAAACTTATTATGAGGATATATTAATTCATTGTGAGTTACATACGTTTTTTATCTTCGAGTAGCAAAAATTCTAGATTCAAATTAAGATAGTTAAATAGTAAAATATCCTGTTTTAAATAACTTTAGTACTTAGCTTGTATAACAGTATAAAATGTAAAATAGTATTTTCTGTAATTGTCAGTTCCACAAGCCAACAGTTCAGTTCAGTTATCTATAACATTGCTTTCTCTTTAACAGATTTATATCAAGTTTACCCACTTCACTTTACTTCCTACAATATATTTCTAATATATACATTTTCTGCTATAGTATGGATACTTTTCTTTCTTT
Source organism: Idaea aversata (assembly GCA_907269075.1). Classification (NCBI taxonomy): domain Eukaryota; kingdom Metazoa; phylum Arthropoda; class Insecta; order Lepidoptera; family Geometridae; genus Idaea; species Idaea aversata. The sequence goes on from OU026088.1 coordinate 863,472, forward strand.
CTTTCAAAAAAAATCTTGTGAAAAAGCCTTCACCTGCGTTCGTTTATGTAGGGGTCTAATTTCCAAAATTATTTCTTAACGGACACCTACTTCATAATGCGCATTGCGCGACCTGCCTGGAGACCTGTAAAACAGGTTTTTTTATAAAACTTTAGTGCAGGCTTCAGTCTCCGCAATAACCATACCAAGCCTATATAGCAATAGATACCTTTGTCTTTCAAATTACTATTAAGTATCTTAAACTGGTTGTTGTTATTATTATTGTGGAGAACTCAATAAACATATTTTATTTTTTTATTTTTTTATTATATTAGCTATCTGTATTCTAAATAGTTCGATCCTACATTTAGCTTTAGCCAGTCAGTTAGAATTTTGAATTATAGAGGCACATCCTAACTTAGTTTTTAAGACGTTTCAATGTGATTTCGTGGAGATTTTCTGATTCCGAATGAATAAAGACTTTGGAGTTTGAGTTTATAGATAGTTAAGTTGTTCTATTTCAGTTTTATACCAAAAAAAAATTGCAAGTATCGTTATGACGTCATCCGTAATTTGCTGACCTCCTACTCATCTGACCAATTTTAAAATCATTTACATGTCAAAAAGGGTTTTTATATTGTACTTTGCCTAAATAGATTTAAACGAGAAATCATTACCTATTCAAAGTACAGATAATATAATATACAATGTCTGTGATTCAAAGCCTTTTTTATATTTGTTTAATGAAATGAACGCAAAGGTGTTTGTGATGCATGTAGGTTGGACACTAATACGTAGTAGGTAGGTACTAAGGCCAAACAAGTATATAGAGTCAAGGTTTTTGAAAAGTTGATCTCAATACTAACAAATCAGTATGGAAACTAACAAAACATAACATATTGCAGGACAATGCACACATCGTCATCTAGTTCCAAGTTAAGCCAATAGTATTAGCACATGAGTAATGTGGTATTAGCGTCAAAATGGCGGGACCAATCTCTTAAGAGGAAAGGGTACCTGGGGTTTTCTCCATACAAACTATTACAAACGTAGTCGACTGTTTTCACCCTGGATAATGACACTAGAGCAAATATTTTTGGTGCATAAAACTTATAACAGCCATGACCACGCCCCTATTTTTTGTTATTTTTTATTCTTTTATTTTTTTAATTTTAATTTCTATAATAATTAGAAAATTAAAAAAAACCAAAACATAGGGGCATAGTCATGGCAGTTATAGGTGTTATGGCACAAAAATATTTGTGCTAGTGTCATTATCCAGGGAGGAAACAGTCGACTACGTTTGTATGGAGGCGCGCAGGACCCTTTCACGTTAATGTAAAAACTTAATGTTTTCAAGTATATTAGTAAATTGCTACTATTTGATACCTAGGTTTGTGTTATGGTCATAAAAAAGATAGACTACTTTATATAGGTACTTGTTTTTTTTTAAATAAATATTTAATACGTTTACATAATTTTTATTCGATTGGTGTTGAAATTATAAGGGTTCCTTGTTGACTATGGAACTCTTAAAAGGCAATTAGCTATGCACCCAAAACATGGCTCTCTTATGTAATAAGAAGAAACAATAAAATTTTATGTAGCCCCATTTCAAACCTAAAATTCATCCCATTTTCCAATTCATACCATTTAAAAATTAATTCTAAGATGCCTACGTAACGTACAGAATAGCCTTAAGGATGTAATATATTTCAGTAAAACTTAATAAAAATTAAGAAACAAATGATGAAATGAATCATGAAGTTATGAAATATGAGTCGATTGCAGTTTTTACATAACTCATTTGTAAAATAAACAATTGTATGTGAATAGATTGTGTTAATACATATACATACATATCTACTCTCGAACGTAGATAGTGCTAATTATGAATGTGTTTTCATTGCGTTGTTGCTACTGAGACCGAATTTTTTTATTTTACAATGATAGGTCATCGTTTGACCACTATCACATCTGCCTGATGGTAGGTGACGATGCGGTCTAAGATGTAGCTCGCGCGCCTAGAAGATATCTGTTCACTCGCAATTTAAAGACCTCCAAACTGAGTGCCTAAGTCAGGAAAGACAGACGCAAGGAACTGATTCCATACCCTTGCTGTACGAATAGGGAATGATGAAACAAAACGCTTAGTGCGGTGGTCTGGGAATCCATCATGACGTTTAAAAAACGGAAGCTGTTTTGATCAGCGGTGCTATTCACAGTTTGTCGGAAGGACGTCGGTTACGAAAAAAGTCGAACCGACGACAAACTGCGATTCACAAACCCGAAACCGAAGAATTTTGACAGCTATTGTCGGGTTTTTAGGTGATTATTTTCGGAATGTTACCGACAAGTTTTTGCTGTCGGAGACTCTACCGACATTCGACATTATTGTTCAACACATATATTGCGCGAAGTTAAATCATTGAAATGAATATAATTTTGGCATTGAGGTCGAGAAACAGACGCCGTGGATCGCATTAGAGGGTGCGAACCATCGAAATTCACTATTTAATCGTGAAAATTCCGTTTCCCGGGGCATAAACGAGGTTATAAGTGCCATGAATCACCCAGACATTTAATAAAATGGATTGTGTTCCCAACAAGCATATATAACCCATTATTAACAAGTAATTACAACTTATTAATTTTGCTGGTGTACCAGGATGTTGAATAATGAATAAAATCAATAAAAAATATATTTATTTAACACTTAGTAAGTACCTACTATAATTATGTCACTGGTAAATCACAGATTTGTGGGCTCCGAGTCCGCACTCAGGCATCATTACGCCCACTGTGTGTGATCGTTGCCCGCTACTCCTGCCAACCAGAATTGCAGAATCCTCCCGGGGTCCTCGCACGCCTCTTGGAGTGTTGACGGGTTGCCAAGTATATCAGCGCCCGGTATGCAGCCAGGCTCTCGCACTCCAGGATTACGTGAGAGATGGTCTAGCAGTCCTGTTGCCCTGATGTGCACCAGCTTCGCCAGATGCATGTGTGGGTAGCCTTCTCTTTACCTCCGTTACCCTATGGAGAACCTTAAAATTGAAATAAAAACAAAATAAATAATAAGTATTTATCTCATTAAACCTTAAATAAAATTTCTAGATTGACTGGCTGACATAAAAGGAAGGTGTTCTTTGTGAGGTGTAGGCTAATCAACTAAGGGTTTTTTAAAATCCCTAAGAGGGTGAAATCGCGGGCGAAGTCAAGGGCAGAATCTAGTTAAACCATGATACTTGTATTATAAATAAAATGTTCACATACCCGATGATCTGCCAATGGGTCTGGTGCTCATTCAATTATGTCAAAAATATTGTAGATAAGAATTGTCTATGATCTTCCGTCGGTTGGGAATTTCTTCTTTCGGTTGCTGTACCGATGTTATCGGAAAGGGATTTGTGAATCGCTATTTTGAATTTTTCGGTTCGTTTGCCATTTTTCGACAAAGTGGCCTTACCGAACCGACTGTCGGTTCGGTAGCTGTGAATCAGGCAGCAGGGGCCTTATTCTGCTATTTAGCCAACCATTGTCATTATATCGAGACTCTATTGATATTATATCGAGATTGTGACTTTATTTGGTATTCTGCTAAAGTTTTAATAACATCGCAATATAATCACTATGGAGTCTCAATGGTATGGTAATATTTACCTTGCAGGTGTTGCCTAGCAACATGGTATATGTTGCTAAGCAATATACCGTTTTGACAACTATCGAGATTCCACTAAGCCACGATTGTAGAGCAGAATACAAAAGTAAGTCAGTGGTGTGTCAGTGGTGTTTCGATAGAATAGTTAACGTTAAGAGAATACCAATTTGACATGTAATGTCATATTTTTGACATTAAATTTCTATTACGATTATATCGACACTCTATTGAAACACAATTGTGTTAGCAGACTTAGGCCCCTGATATAAGTTTGCCAAAATGCTTTTAAAATAAATTTTTAGAAATTCAATGAAATCAACGTTTCCGAACTCATTTTATAAGTATGCTAACATGTAATCTGTCTGTATGCCCCCCCTAAGACGTAGTTTTTGCAAGTTCCTTGTAACATTATAGTAGATAAAAATCTAATAGGTACTATTTTTGGTCTCGCTTAAAAAAGGATCTAATCTTAGTACCTATTTATTATATAATTTCCTGTTACATGTCCAGTCACGAAACTCGAGCACACTTTTAATTAGTCGCTTTGCCGGACATTTTACACGATTAATTCTTCAGGCGGCTACATCGCATTTAGCCAACATCCCATTTCGCAACGCTTGTAAAATAAAAGATGAACTTCGTTAATTTTTTGTATATTTGACATACCTACCTACAATGCATTTTAAAGATATTTTGGACGGTCGGTGCAATCAGGTAATGCTAATGCTGATTTTTAAATAAATATATGGTAAATGGGTATATTTCGCCTATGCTCGTTTTATTAGACGAAAGCGTCGTCAACTTCCAAAGCAAAGGCCATATTTATTGTTGTGATCTATGTTTTTTTGTTTGTGTAATAATTATGTATTAACAAGAGGATATTAGTTGCTTAGCTTGGGTTTAGATGGCGCTGTGTGCAAGGTCCTGCAATATGTATTTTTTTAATGTCCTGCGTTTGATTGTCAATCAGTGCTCACGATTCGTGACGACAAGTGTAGATATCTTAGCCATAAACAAAGTTAAACGCCAGTACACCATGAGTTCACAAGAAACGTTTGCGTAATATAATACCTACCAAATAACAAACAGATGATTGACCTTAAACTTTTATATTACTAAGAATTATTACATTTTCAAACGATATGTTATTATATTGATTAACATCTATGATTCTACCTACTCAAAGATATCGATTATATTATTTAAGTAGTCATATTTCAGTCAATTTACACAAAACCCCTATTGATTATTATTTTTTCTTTGTTTTCAGGTAAGTTATGAAGACAATAGTTATTATAGTGCGATCCAGCTTATGATTATCACAGATAAGTATAGATAATTTGGCATCAAGTGCCTGATCACGGAAGAATTTCCAAAAATAGGTACCCTTAGTTCTTGGGGCCACTTGCAGTGAAATTGAAAAATCTCAATTTAATCAAACCTTGATTTTATTCATAATTTTTTTAAAGCTGTATTCAAATTTTCGTAGAATCTTGATTCAAATAAATATAAATTTGTGTTTAATTATTTTGAAACTTTTTGAAACTCGATCAAAGCTCATTTTTAATCGGAAAAAAATTACAAAGTAAAATAACCTAATACTGGCTTCCGCACTTTTGCAAAACCATTGTATGAGGTTTTTCAGTAGGTCGTTATAATATCATCTGAATTAAACGGAATAAAGTTTAATTAAAATACAATCTTAAATATTTGATATCAATGCAAATAATTTACATAAATTAGTATTCGATTGCTTAATCTAATACTAATTAAGGCACGAGCTTAAAGCAACTATCACTAATGAAGATTGACTGCGAAATAATATGTTAAAACTGGATTAACTTAAACATCTAGATTAATGTGCTTTCATTGGCTGAGCATAAGTTTTATTTGATCTTTACAAGATTACCTATGAGTAATAAACTGAAATTATCACTATTGTTTACTAATCACATGGGGATTATTTTACTAAGGGGAATAAAATTGAACTTGTCCACAGAAGAATATACTTATAAAAATTTAAGGAGTCCCTTTTTCGGCGGAAAGAGGCTCATTAATTTTAAAAACCTTAGACTATTTTCCGTCGACGAAGTGTATAACGAGACTTTTGCTTTCCCCGAAAAGATATTAAAAAATGATTCTTTGAACTCGGGATTAGATATCAGTGTCGTTCTTCGGAACTAGTTTAGAAAAAATAGGTAACCTGAGTAAAGGCCATTGTAACATCTGTAACGGTTGTAACGGAACTCATCCATTGTTGGTTGTTACGCAACACGCGGTGTAGCGTGACGCGGCGCGCGCGCACGCGTTCTCTGAACACGGGAGATATTACAACCATAGACATTAAATACTTTTTTACGACAATAGAGAGATCGCCGGAACCTTTTCAAAACAAAACAATAATTTAAGGATACTGCTACATTGCTACATTGTACATTTATTGAAATTAATCGAGTAGTTCTCGACTTAACTTTGGGTAACCTTATATTTTCGCTTTAAATTAAGTCAAAATGTAGGTAAGAGAACTTACCTATAAACGGTACATACAACAACAATTTTCTATGCAATCATTAACAATTTCAGTTATAGGCGAAAGGAATTATGCTCATATTTGCGCCTTAGAAACTAGTCTAAATTGCTCTCTATTAAAGTGGTAAGTTTTTTTTATCTCTATGCCTACGAATGATTTTATAAGTATTTATAAGACTTTTTATCAGATCTCAAGACTCTAAGAGGAAGGAAGGTAGAATTATAAACAGATTATAGTCTTGCTTTATTTATTCTCCCAGACGTTGTTTTCTTTTGTTAAATATCTATGACTAACTGCGCCCCGAGGTTTGACTCGCATAAGTCCCGATCACTTGTCCCGATTTTTAATATATAAACTTAAACTTGCTTGCTAGCTTACATACCAAGATTCTTCAGTTTAGCAGTTTTTGCATGAAGAATTAACAAACTTACACACAAACTTTCACATTTATAGGTATTATACATTTATTCATATTTATAGAAAAATTAGAATATGATTTTACAGGCTATAAATAAAGGCCTCCTCACATTATTTTAGTCCCAAAAATATGTACTTACTAGTACCTACAAAATCACCCAAACTAGTGTGACGTTTTGGTTCTACGCAGAGATAGCAATTTGCGCAACACAAAAAAACACGGGCAAAATTTTGAATAAAAATTTCCACACTTTATGTGTAGTTTTAGGCGTAAAAAAAAAACATAACTCTCTTGACGTAGTTTAATAATTAAGATTACAGAAACAGATAAAAAAATCCAAAGGTACTAAACTTCAACAGCTGCAAGACTTTCAACTTCAGTACCTAAGTAGTTAGAAGGGAACCGGCCCAAGGTCGCCATCCTACATAGCACAAATATACCAAGCCAAGACACAATATCTAAACACTAGACACTAGACACAATCACACAGACGATACCTACTTTCATTGAGAATAACTCGTGGGAAAATTGTAATGAAATAAGAAAACGAATAGTGAAATTATGAATGCTTGGCTTGTAACAAAATGGAAAGCAATTGACTATACTTTACTTGTATTGTGACAGCGGTGTTGGCGTAGTGGTAGATACCTCGACTTTTGTTGCGAAGGCTGTGGGTTTGAATCCTATCCTATAGAATCTTAGAGAAAAAATGTATGTACGCTAATTAACATTGCTCTTACGGTGCGCGGAAAACATCGTGATGAAACCATGACGAGTTCTTTCTCTATATTTTTGTATCAATCGATAGTGTTGCTGATAGAAATCTGGAAATAAACACAGAATAGCAAAACAAAGAAAATAGCTAAATTTTTGTAGTTATTTTACATAGTGTTTTTCCCCGGGATTAGGAATTAGACTAGTGAAACCGCGGCGTGGTGCTAGTTTATCAAAGCTAGTAGCATTATATACTCGCTGTGCAGTATGAATGACCGACCGCACTTTCACTAGCGTTGACCCGCGCCGCGCGCCGCCGTGGCTTCCCACGTCACTGCGCTGCGCGCGCGCGCATCCCACTTATGTGTTTTACGACAGTCGTGATACACTAGAACGTAACCTTTACACTGACATTTGCAATATATACGCTAGCTTTATTTAAATATTGTAATTAAATACATAAATAATAGTTTTTTGCCGCCAAGTGATGGAATGGTGTCGTCCCTAGTGGTTTTTCTTGGAGTTAAAATGAACAATAAAATAAAATAAATCTTTATTTGCCAAAACATTTAGGAATAAAAATAGGCATACCTAAGTACTTTTGGTCCCTGCACAAGGACAAGCTTGGGTTGCGGGAGGCCTAGAACACAAAATAAGAATTGAGTTTCTATCTTGAATATAATTTTGGTAACATTTTATGAGACTAAAAAAACCATAAAAGTGAAGTACTCCATAATAGCTGTACGTTGGCTGACCTAATGTCAGCTAACAACAACACCAGAGACCTGGTAGCACACTGAAGTGGACGGATCTGACCCTATCTAATCATTTCTACTCTTTCATTTATCCTAATAAGAAGAAGAAATTCAAACTGTGTAAATAAGCTTATTTTTATGACTTGGGGAACAAATCGTGAAATTCCAAAACAGGGACCAGAGACCAGATAAAAATAATTTCTCAACAGTCCAGTGGGTTTTGGTAAAGGGTCAGTTTATTCCAATACTCCCATGTGATCGATAAATATGCGACTAAAACCGCGTACCGTAGCTATTAGCTACTGATAGGTTTTACGTAAGCCTATGGACGAAGGTCACGTCTGTCCGTCTGTCACTCAACAAATATTTAATTAAAGATGGCCGCCGATGTCAAGGTCACGGGGTGAAAGCACTGTACAAGAGTACAGTGAGAAATAATCGAATTTATACGAACTGTTAGACGAACTAATTGTAGGATTGACGTTATTTTCATAATCGACTATAATTTAGAAGTAGCCTATTATAAAATAAACTAGCGACCCGCCCCGGCTTCGCACGGCTGTATTATGCATGTATTATATCTAAAAACCTTCCTTTTGAATCACTCTATCTATTAAAAAAAACCGCATCAAAATCCGTTGCGTAGTTTTAAAGACCTAAGCATACAAAGGGAAATAGGGACAGAAAAAGTGACTTTGTTTTATACTACGTAGTGATATTGTAAAACTAGGTTTTTTATGCGTGCCAGATACTGATCGGGGTCAATAGTGCCAGATAACGAATAGAATATTTTTTCGAATATGGTCATACGTATAGGCATCCGCCAGATTTTGGAAAATTCAAGTAATTCAACCCCTACGAGGATGAAGTCACGTGTGAAAGCTAATAGTTGCATATGTATCAGTGACTATCTATTGATATTGAGTAGGTATAGATACATCTCGCGAATCGATAGCATCTAGTTAAAGAATCGATTTAATTATTGCGATCACGATCGTATTATATATCGATTATCCGCGTATCCAAGTCGAATTGTAATAGCTTTCGCACCGTACAATTTGTATTATAAACTGGAAGAGAAAATTGTCGCTTTCCGCTGTCTGTCTGTCCCTATGTATGCTTAGATCTGCCGGCAACGGATTTTGATGCGGTTTTTTAAAAAAGATGGAGTGATTCAAGAGGATGGTTTTAGTACTTATATAAAACAAAACTACCACGCATACGAAGTCGCGGGCAACAGCTAATATTTAGCGACAAAATGTGACGGAATTATGCCATGTTGAAAATGTTCCTTAACATTTTTTTAATTTTTAATTAATTTAATTTTGGTGGAATATCAACTTAATTTCGAATGAAAGTTAAAAGCAGTGTTTTTTTTTCATTGCCTCCAAAATCTTCCACAAGTTTATAGTAAAGCAGCCATTGTGTTACTAGAGCCCCCTGACTGGACGAACTATGATGACTTTAACTGTTTGATATACATTTGAGCCCGATGCCTGAAAATCGTACCAAAATTTGATATAAAAGCACAAGCCGTGCGAAGCCACAATAGGTGAAAATGAGTCATATTAAACATAATAACAGCCTACCTTATGTAATTACGACTAACAATAGTAATCAACAGTAAAATAGCTACATTCAAATACATACAGACATAACAATTTAAACACTTTTTATCGATTAAATCGATGCGTATCGATTATATCATTACAACAATCGTTATTGAAATCACTACGAATGTGTGAGAAAAATTATTAAAACAGCTCCCACAATAGTGTTGTGAAACTACGATACGTTCGTTTTAACTAGACACCCCACGCTCACTAATAAATAAATATTGCTATACTTTAAAAAAAAAAACTGAAAACCCAGACCAGAAACAAATATCTGTACCTACATAAGTATTTGTCTGAGGCGGGAATTGAATCTGCAACCTTCTATATTGCGGGCAGTTGTTTGTCCGCCCGAGACGCAATATAAATATTAACAGCTTACAACGCAGGTTAGCTTGGGTTTGATCTGTCGTGGATCAAATATTTCTATGACTAACAGATTTTAGATCTGGTTCTGGGTATTTCTTTATGTATATTTAAATAAAAATAAGCATATAGCTCTGCCAGCTGAGAGGATATGAGTAATTGTAAAGTTTCAGTTATTACAACAAAGGTGCCATCGGTCACTTAAATTATAGAGTAAAAAGTTTACGAAAGGGACTATCTGCGAGAGTAACCATTCTTTGGTAGTGATAGTCTGCAAAAGTGACTATCTATGCCTTAACCCGTACTGGTATTCACAATTCATTAGACGATTTTGATTATTACTGTCGCTGTTATTATTACTTGTTGTAATAAGCGCGAGATGTCTAGTTAAAACGCACAGGTTGAATGTAACAATATGGTTTTGCAAGACAACCTTAAAGCATAAGATAAGTTACATCTTTTTATTAAACAGAAGATTGTTTTTGATGTACTTACTTAATTGACTGTTTAAAATGCATTTACATTAATTATACACCGCGGCAAGACTCGAGCTTGCGACCTTCTGCTTCTTATTCAAAGTCTTATCGCGGTGCAATTTTCGAAAACAATCATTTTATCGACTTCAGAATAGTAGGAGGTTCTCAATTCGACTGTAAGTTTTTTTTGTAAGTAGGTATGTTATTTTAAATGCTTTTCTAAAATTTCGTGTTTCTTAAGCGATTTATTCTTTCACCATAAGAACAATGTTAATACCGCACATAAGTTTTTTTCGTGCATTGCTGGATGGGATTCAACCGACGATGTACGACCACGAGGTAAGACTAGGCCAATACGAGTACAGTTAAAGACTATAAAATAACCCTTAGCATGACTTTTGTCCAATAATGACAGATAGTCCGATCATAAAAAGGTCAATAAAATAACGTCACATTTCAAATTAACTGGGTCATTAAAAAAAAAATTATTGTCCATCAGTTCTTTTCAATCTAAAAGTTGCACTACTTATACTTTCTAGCTATCACTTTACTTTGTGTATATCGTGTTCTGTTTCTTCCTGTGTTGTACAAATAAAGTTATCTATCTATCCATGTTCAACATCACAAGCTAGTCAGATTTTAATAGTAATTGGACCTACTTATAATTTGTAAACCAAACAATATCCTTACAAAATAAGTGGAATTTATAACAACTCTAATGCTGATTGTGGTACCTACGAATGTTTGCTAACGCAAGACCACGAACAACCAATTGTAAGAGATTAATCGAACATTAACCTCGGATTATTGAGCTATTATCTATCTATGGCTATATCTACTGCTAGCTAGACGTTGGGATTATGTCTGTTGAGACCTTTAGTAGTTCCGTGTTTGATTGAGATAGTGGTCACAAACTACCGTACCTGCGAGTCAGGCCACTAAAGGTTTTTTAAAACCTTGATTTACTGGCAAAATAAAACAGCTGAGTTGTTTTTCCAGATTGCCAATAAAAGCAAATATTTATCGAATGATCTGTTTTTAAGTACTTTTTCCTATTTTTACGAAATATTTGGTTTTTAATTAAGGTGGCAGGCGGCCCTTATTACAGTTTTTTGAACAGTAGATGTCACGAGCACAAACTTTGAAGATTTTTGTACAAGATGGATAATAGTTCCAAGTGTTCTATCAATTCCTTGCTAGTAGTTCTAGTGGTGGAAATACAAAAGTGAGCAAGTTGTTGCATTTTGAGGAGCTATTCTATGCATATCACTCTTATGTGATCATCATCAAATCTTCACCAAATTTCTATGGAACTAACTTGAAATATAAAAAATAATCATCGAAATCAGATCTCTTAAAGTGGAGATATTCAGTAGCCCCCTTTTTAGGGAAAGTAATTCAATCAAAAATGCCTGTCGATATAAAAATTAACTATAGATTCGTATAAAAATGGGGTAAGTAAACTCGTAGGGTCAGTCTACCAAGAAATTATTTTAAAGTTCAAAAAACCCCTAAAATGATTCCGTAGAGTCCATATGAGTGGAGTCCAAAGTGAGGTACTGTGGGGCCCATATGTGTTACCCGTATTTGTGTGGCTTGTTTACCGGTTACTCGGGACTGTCAACGTGTCGACTGGACTATGTATAACTAGTGCCAAATAATATTAGCACAAAACGTCTAAAGCCATAAAAAAAAGAAAATAACTCGATCAAGTACAACCATACAGAAATATCTCAATTGCCTCTATAATTATGCGACCAATTGATTCTTTCATCATTGTACATTAGTAACCCATAGCCGATGGCTACGATTCGTGGCCAAGTTATGGCCAAGTTGCTTCACAAAACCGACGCACGCGCACCGCGTGATTTCAATCAGATCGGATACTATCGCAGATACAGTTATAACTGTCTATAATTTAAATTATGTAATTTTAATATTGTATTACTAGCGACCCGCCCCGGCTTCGCACGGTTTATTTATTTTATTTATTTATTTATTTATTATAGTCAATTAAAACGATACAATACCATTTATATTAATTGACTTAGACAAAATAAAATTTGATCACGCTAACATGCATACCTCTCACAAAACTTCAAACACACTGACAATATCGATCTCCACTCATCCGCAAACAGATCACATTCAGGTTCCGAATCCAGGAGAGCGTTAATGGCGGTTAGGCTACGTAGGATGGGAGACTTCGAGTGGCTCGCCGTGTGAGATGCAGGTACTGCCAGGAGAGAATGTTTCCGGCCACGAATGTATTTGTTCGGAGAGAAGAGTCTACAAAGAATCTCGTTTAAGTCCGGAGAGTCGATGATCCCACGAAGAATTTTTAGACACGTCACAATTTGATCGTAAGCGCGGCGAACCTCTAACGAATTATAACTAACGCAGCCTAGGATGAATTGAGTAGGATACATATAGGGGTAGTAGCCAAACTCTCGCTTGTATAAGTACCTAAGGAAGGCTTTCTGAACTTTTTCTAGCAAAAGAGCGTAAGTAGATTCGTGTGGGTTCCAAATGCAGGCAGCTGTCTCAAGTTTGCTCCGAACCAGCGCGCTAAATAGGAGTTTGATCACGTTTGTATCCTTAAAGTCTCGGGCATTCCTAAGGATGAAACCCAAGCGTTTATACGACTCTTTCGCTAGAGCCGCTATGTGAGGATTGAAAGTAAGCTTAGCATCAAAAATTACCCCCAAATCCTTAACATCCGCCTTTCTCATAATGCTTGTGGTGTTCAGCTTATAGTCAAAAATAATAGGGCGGCGCATTCTGCCAAAGGTCATGACACAACATTTTGTTACATTGAACTCCATATTGTTGGCAACACTCCATTCAAGGATTGCATCGATATCCCTCTGTAATGCCTCACAATCTGAGTTTGACCTCACGTTAGAAAACAACTTCAGGTCGTCCGCATAGAGAAGACATTTAGCAGTATTGACAACATCCGGAAGATCATTAACCATGATTAAAAAAAGGAGTGGACCGAGAATTGAACCCTGACTCACACCGGACCGTGTGTGGTAGGGCTGGGACTCGTACAAGCCAAGCCTGACATATTGTTGGCGGTCACGGAGGTAGTCCGCAAGTAATCGGACCATTTTTGGCGCAAATCCTATTGAGACTAGCTTTGTCAACAATATGTCGTTATCTACCCTATCAAAGGCTTTACGAAAATCAAAATACAAGACATCGACTTGAGTATTTTTATCGAGCTGAGAAGAAATGTAATGGACAATCGATAATAAATTTGTGTTAACAGATCTTTTGCTTCTGAAACCATGCTGTTCGCTGCACAGATACCTATTAACTTGGTCATAAATGTATCTATGCAGGATACTTTCAAAAACCTTAGCAGGAGCTGACATGATAGCTATTGGTCTGTATTCTTCAACTAAGGATTTGTTTGTGCTCTTCGGAATCGGAGAAACTCTAGACGTTTTCCACAATTCCGGATAAATGCCTGATTCTAGAGCAAGATTAAAAATGTGACCCAGAGGTGCGCAGAGTTGGATTTTAGCCCGTTTGAGTAGGGATGGGGGAACACTATCTGGCCCAACTGAACTATTTGACTTTAACTTTCTAAGACCAAACAAGACATCACCTTGAGTAAACTTTTGTATACCGATGTAGTTGCTGTTTCTGGTGGAGTCCGAGGATATCGCTATTTCAGCATCTAGCAGCGGAATCTTCGATAAAAATACACTACCAAAGAACTTAGCAAAGGCGTCAGCAGCTTTGGATCCCGAAAAATTTTGACCCTCGTATGAGACGTTAGACTCAAACCCACCTTTGGTTCGAAGAGCAGAGACATGTTGCCAAAATTCTCGTGGGTTGGATTTGATATTACTCTCAATACGCGTGGTATAATTTGTATACGCCCGAGCTGCACGAACTTTCAATTCAGATCTAATTCTGGAAAAATCTTCATAAGCTTTTTCACATTGTGTACGTTTCCAAGTTTTATGTAATTTCAACTTAACGGTTATATTATGCATGTATTATACATATAAACCTTCCTCTTGAATCACTCTATCTATTAAAAAAAACTGCATCAAAATCCGTCGCGTAGTTTTAAAAGTTTAAGCATACATAGGGCTCAGACTAAAAGAATAGGGATATAGGGACATAGGGACGGCGAAAAGAGACTTTATTTTATACTATGTAGTGATTCGATCGACATTGCTTATCAAAGAGGCAATGCAACCAACCTTTTGGAACCCTAGGCAACTTAGGTTTTTAAACCACTAGCTAAAAATCTTACTAATGAATAAAATCTCACAGTTAAAATATTCACTTTGATTGCCTGTCTGTTACGTTTTCACGCTAAATTGATTTTAATTTTTTTTGGTAAATAGATAGATGGAACCTTGGAGAAGGACAGAAGCTATATTTTATCCTGATCCGTGATTTACGTAGGTAAAACCAAGAGCGCAGCTAGTTATTTAAAAAAGAGTATTGTAACATAAGCTGCTTGGTTTGGGGTAAGATGGCGTGGGCAAAGTTCTTTAATATTTGTTCATGATTATATTATTGTTAAATGCAAAGTTATGCTTTACTGCAGATAAGGAATGCAGAACAGTAGCCATTGCAGTATCAACAGAAATACCTACCTTCTACCGAAGTTACAACATTATTATTGCTAGTATAATTAGTTAAAAAAGCTGTGTTCACGTTTGTTAGCAAATATATATAGAAAGCTTAAAGTAAGTTGGTATGCGTCCATAGACGCTTGAGAAATTTGTTTTGGTATAATTGCGGTCTCCGCCTACTTTAGTGTCAACTCTAACCATTTTGCCCTCGTCACTGGCAACTCATATTGCTTCATGTAACCAGCAACTATAACCTACAGTCTAGATTTTATCTAAGATACCGGCAACTTATATTTACCAACCCCATAACCGGGAACTTTAATAATTTTACCCACCTTATCAGAAACTCGTATTTACAAAAGAAACCGGCGCAGCTCTACCCATTTTACTCATCAAGTTACCGGTAAGCAATTAAAATTTACCTACGTAACCCCATATTTACACACGTTACTGGCAAATCTTCCTATTTTTATCAGCATTTAATGTATACGTACTTATTGAAATGTAAACTTTACCCATTTTTCGCCTTACTTCGTTTTTTAAGACGTTTCAAACATATTTTTAGGGTGGAAAAGTAATATGGGCAGAGACCCCCTAATAGCTCACCCATTGAAGTAATGACTACGGCAAGCGTTGCTTAACCAGTAAAAGATCAGCGAACACTTGAGAAGGCGCCAATACATAATGTCATCTCTTATTATATGTGTCGAAAGTGACATACAAGAGGTATGTAGGTAGGTATATATAGACACACGCAAACGACAAATAAATAGCCCCAATCAAATCACAATTTGAATTTCAGACTTTCGACATTTTGACGTCTTTACTAACGCAATAAAATGGGACTAGGTACACAGATAGAAATTATATCTTTATTTAAAACGTAAATATATCTTGAAGCGTATTTTTTAAAGCAATTATTATATATCTTATCCAAAAATACTTTACTTGGTTCAAATTACAAATCCGCATTGTTTAAAAAAATTTAATTTCTTTTTAGGAATTTCAAAAACAATTAGTACAAAAAATACAGTTTTAAACTGAAAATGACTTTCTTTAATCTACTGCCTATAATTCTTAACATTAAAGTGAACATTCTTAACAATACGTATTTCAATCATTCTTGTTCTAAAACTGATTTTGTGATTATATTTTCAATTAAATATGACCCTGAAATATATTTTGTATCAAGATTCAATGACTCTTGAATAGAAATTTAAGTTTATAAAATAAATCTTGAAATATTTCAGTGTTACCAGTATAATAGCTCCCCCTGAACTTATGGTAAATTTAATAATTAATAATATTACCGTATTAACAATTTATAAAAAAAATTTTTTCGTAATTATTAACAATTTTGACGCTAGAAACGCCGTCCAGTGTTGCTAAAGCCGCGTGACGCCCAGCCTTAACAAACTTATAAGTGACATTTGTAATAAATATGTCGCATAAACAGTTCTAAATATATTTTTGAAAATAAGAAAAGAAAAGGACGGGTATAATCCTTTTAACACCGTTTTAGTTAGACGTATTTACCGAATAAATAAAAAATCATGAGAGGAACGCAGCCAAACGTGCGATCAGTGTACCTATTATGTCTATTCTGCCAGATCCTGCCTTTTTAAGAAGATTAAACGACATTACCCTACCAAATTAAGAATACACGGGTCGCAGGTTTAGTTGCGTTCCTGGAGTATTTTTTTACAAAGTCGGTTGATATGTCAAACTAAAACGGTACTAAAATGATTGTTCCCGTCCTTTTCTTATTGAAATTGAAAAAAGAGAGGTACTAGACCAAAAAATAGTTAAGTTCATTGCATATAATATATCGAATAAGCACCAATAGTCAACTCACAATAGTTTAAAGTCGGTTTTACACTACATCGTGGACAGCACTACATCATATCTTTGATCATTTCAATTTTTATATCTCTACATATAATAAATTCGAAGTTTTGGAAGTAAGCGTTCTACGTCCATAATGATCTTAGCACTATAGAATTCGCTAACCTTATATAGCTCCGGTAGAAAAAAATCTTGCATGCGCGATTCAGGTTTTCTTAAATTTAGAAAATCACAAATTAGTTGTTTATTCTTTTTGTTCTGCTTAAAAATTTTGTACACTTATGTATTTTAAGAATACATAGCAATATACACATTTTTAACTAAAAAATAAAGTAATTAATTTAATAAGATATTTTTTTTTAATTTCAAGTAACTAGCGCCATCTCTTCGTTTTCGCGAAACTACCATTCATCTCAGAAAATGTTGATTTGGTTTGTTTACCTTTGTTTGTGCAGTCTAATTTCGGGAACTAGGAAACAGATTTTAACATAATCTTCACGAATGTGTTCAGAAAATATCAGAAGAGGTTTAGGTATTTCAAGTAGATTTATGTTACTAATTAAAATTTGATATTTCTTGGCGTAAAAAATAAACCATAATATTTTTGCATGAAAACGTACAGAACGTAGGGATGATGTCAAAATTGTCATTTTGACATACGGAAAGAAGCATCTAGCGCCATCTCTTTTTTATTTATAATTTTATTATGGCTTCGCATTACCACTATCGTGCATATAGTCAGTGTCGCGGTCAAAGAAAATTAAATCTAATGCAGGAGCGTTTTTTGAATTTGGAACATTACAACGCTTCAGCAATTTTGTATGAACATGTGTATGAAGCGGCGTGCTGGGGTTATTAAAAACTTAAATACTCTTTGATTGGATCTCTTTTATCAAAGTACTAGCGACCCGCCCCGGCTTTGCACGGCTATTATGCAGTATCTCTTCTCTTATACATATAAAATGCTTTGTCCTGAATGACTGACTGACGGATCAACGCACAGCCTAAACCGCTGATCGTAGAGATCTGAAACTTGGAGGGTGTGTTCTTTGTATGACGTAGGCAGCCGATAAGAAAGGATTTTCCGAAATTCTACCCCTAAGGGGGTGAAAAAGGGGGACGAAGTTTGTATGGGACAACGTGATTCCTTGGTCCAATCTACTTCAAATTTTGCATAAACAATCTTTAACAGAATTGATGAAACACGTGTTTCGTATTTTATTAAAATTCATCCTCTAACGGGATTAAAAAGGGGTAGGAAGTTATTTTGGGGGTGATTTCCTCCGAAGTTGATATCAATACTCCTTTTAACTTACCTACATTGTATTTTGACACATGTTTGAAAACACAATCCGATTTTATTCAAAAGAGGTTGCACTTTTAGAACACGGCCTCATAGGAACGTAGTATTCGAAATTTAAAATGATGAGGACTAGAACTGTGCTAGAACATTTTGGTTATGTTTACGAATTATTCCCTAAACAAACCCGCGTAAGTCCCGTTACCGTGGGAATATCGGGATAAAATGTATGCTACACTATTAAGTATTCTGTGACGTTCGTGTTTGCTGGAACGCGTTCGGCCGAGCGGCTGCAGTTTTTTGTTGTTTAGGTACTCAGGACCTACTAATTGGATTTTGATGTTCCTAAAATGTGCCTATACCACGACCTTCCTCAAAATAGAGCTATCTAATATTGTAAACCAGATTTCAATTGATTTAGGCGTTTTTAATTGTATAGGTATGTAACATGAAATTTAAATACTATATATTTTCGTTCTACTACTTTTTCCCACAACCCATTTTTTTAATTTGCTTCCAAGTACACACTTTTGTCCTTTCTTTCTTTATTATGCGTATAGAGAAAACATGTAAAATACGACATACGAAAATACATTATAATACAAAAGAATGTTTAAAATAACCTACCGATTTTGGTAATATTAAAACCCACAGAAATATATCTTCTTATATATAAAAATGAATCGCAAAATGTGTTGGTAAGCGCATAACTCAACAACGCCTGGACCAATTTGACCAATTCTTTTTTTGTTGTGTTTGTTATTGTCAGGAGAAGGTTCTTATGAAAGAAAAAATTAAGGAAATTTCGTAGAAAATTATTACGCGGGTGAAACCGCGGGGCTCAGCTAGTAATGTAATATCATTGAATCATATAAATAAACTAGTACGGTGGGTGGTGCGCTCGCTGCTGAAGCTGACCGCCAAACTTTGCGTAAAATTCTTTCTAAGATCTTTTGGTTGAGTGGGATTTTAATATTTTTCTTAGGGAAAAAATTATTCACAAGGCGGCAACACTGATCACCACCGCTTGATTTGTGTAATGTGTCGCACACGATAAATGGTTTATCTATGCGCACGCGTTTTAAGGTTTTATACAAGTGGTTTTCCTATTTTCTTTAATGTTACAACGTCCTTGATCTAAGGATTATATTATTCTCATTGTTACTTGAGTGGATAAGAACTCCAATCCAATGGACAAGTGGACATTACTCGAGTCTTGGTGTGTTCCCAGAGAAGTTATTTAAAAATTTCGCGGTAAGTCCACTAAACGACATGTATATTTGCTTATTTTATCTAGATATTTGTTAAACCCAGTTAATTTTTTGTATATAAATAAGGTTGGAGAGATCTATCCAAAAAAGGTACGTTGTAGGTAGATAGGTACCTACGTTGCCGGTTGGAGTGCACCCCAACCGCAGCCGTCATAATATGCATTCCCCAACTTAGATGTGACCTTCTGTAAGTGCTTACTTCTGTATGGATCCCATATAGATCAAGCCAAGCCGACGCTGTCTTTTGCCATTGTTATAAGGTTCATGCTGATGCGTTAGTTTATTTCGATAAATCTGTGGCCTACGATGTAAACTAATTTGAATTTTGACAAAAGTATAATATTATCTTTGTTCTTTCAGATTAAAATGGATTTCGAAAAATTATAAACACAACAGTCATTAAACTTTTACAAAAATTGGCAACGCTTTTTTGGGAAGCTGTTAAAGCTAAAGGAACCCGAAATATCAAATGAAAATGCACTACAAATATTCAATGCTGTCACAGACAATGGTAAGATAATAATATTTAAACAGTGGATGAACACCTGCTGGTATAATTTGACTTTGTTTGTGTTTTAAGACTAGCAGTTATGCTATACTTTTATATTTTTCAGACAAAAAAAATACCACTTCAAGTGACCCTGTTCGGATATTTGGCCCCACCCAAAAAAAGATTATCAAGAAAAATAAAAATTTCATCTTCGGAGGCTATTCAAGGATTAATTGTTCAAACACATGTAAGTAATACTTTTGCCAATTTAGTAAACAAAACTACTATTGTATAGATGATAATATATTCTATAAAATAGTATAAAATAGACGATCTATACAATAGTAGTGTTGTTAGACGACCTCATGGCGCGCGTCCGGCGAACACCTGGCGACACAGAAGGTTGCGGGTTCGATTCCCGCCGTCAACAAATGTTTGTGATGGTCTGGGTGGTTTGTCTATGTATAATATTTATTTACAAAAAAAAAGGTATATAAGTATTACATCCGTTGTCGGGCTACCATAACACAAGCCTAGTAGCTTACCTTGGGGCCAGATGGCGATGTGTAAATTGTCCCGCAATATTTATTTATTTATTGTAGTTTCAAAAGCACTTGTGACACGAGCAACCAAGTTTTCTTAGCTATGTTTTAAAAAAAAAACAGCCAGCTGTTCTGAAATTAATAGCTTTCTAGTAAAATAGTGGAAAGGATTCTGCTTCCATTGCACCTTTCCATATGTTGTTGGTTTGCAGTACATCCTGTAGAATTATCTGTTTTTTCGAAAGTTGATACAATTATTAATTTAAGTTATATTTCTTTAAAAAACAATTTCATATTTTTAGTAAGTTGTATTTTTTTGCAATTATTCATAGATTTTTTTTTTTCAGGATGCAGGAGATGTTGACAATGTAATCCAGAAACAAAATCAGCTGTTTTTTTTAAATAAATGACATTACTACTTGGAAATATCAATAAAAGTTAAAAAATTCGTAACATCATAAGGTTAATGACCTCACCGTGTCAGTAACAGCTGATTTTCGAATCAACATAACCTCAAAATTTTCGATTTTTTTTTCGAATTTCCAAAAGTCGTAGAACAAAAGTAGCTGGTCTCAATGATATGAACCACCCTGCAAGACAGCGTGCGCATTTTTCAAATAACCTTGTATATAATGTTATAGATGACGTAAAGTACGAATTTCAAAGCGCAGCAAAAGCGTTTTTATGGTGTCATTTACTTTGTTAAAAGTTACTGTCAGTAAAAACTGTTTTTTTTTTGTTTTTATAGTGTCGTTTTCTTTGTATTATTATTTAAGCAACTGTCAGTAGTGACTGATAAATTTGTTTTTATGTTATCATTTTCATTGCTATAGTAGATAAGTAAGTACTTAACTGAAAATGTTTGTTTTCAAAATTTCATTTTCTTTGTAATGTTTTTTTTTATGTCTCTTTGTTAAGTAAGTAACTAAGTAAGTCAGTAGTAACTGATAGTATTTATGGTGTAATGTTTTCGTCTTAAGGCTAAGAAAAAAATGGTGTCAAACATCTAACGTGAGCATATTTAAAATAAAGAACTAATTGAATCTACTTTTTGACTTTTTACTAAGAAATATGAAATTAACCTTTAATCATTTGTTACTTGATAAGTGAAAGATTCTGCGTTTGCTTATTTATTCTATGTACCTTTTGTAATATAATATTGTTATAGGTTACTGTACTGTGTGAATCAAATGCTAGTTAAGAAAAGTGTTGCTATTTTCAGATAGACCAATAGTATGTTTGATATCTTTTTATTTATGGTTAAATTTCAGCAGCGTTGGTGTCATTTTCAGAAATAAATTCATGCAAATATAAATCATTTTATGAATATTTCCTAAACCACGGCAATATTAAACAATACAAAATAATGATATACCTTGTTGGTACTAAAATAATGGTTTGTTTCATTTTGACGTGGTTACGGAATATTTATGAAAGAATTTATGTTTGCTATGAATTTATTTAAGTGGCGCCACTGCTGGTGACGTTTAACCCTAAATTAAAAAAATATTTCAATCAAAGCATTGTAATTTTCAATTGAAATAACAGAATCTTTTATATCAAGTAACTATTACTCTTAATACAAAGAATTTAAAGAGCTTGGCTTAAATAATAAAAAATTCCAAAAAAGTAATATCCAAATGTTAGAATGAATTAGCCACATATTTAAGTCAAGAAATGACATTAATGCTGTCAAGTACTGTATATTTGGTCGCAAAATCATCGAGATCTTAGAATAAACACTTAAACATTAAATCAAGAAAGATCATTTCCTAATCAAGAAATAAGAAGTTTTGTTGCAAGAATGTGACCTCTCTCTATCTAAAGTTTTTCAAGCTAAGAATGAAAATAAGTAAGATCAAGAGTCAATAAATTTTATCTTGAAAACGGTACAAATTAAATGCAAATATTATTATTTTTAAACCAAAACGGTTGCGCTCTTGGATTCAATAATAATTTTTTTAAAAAGAGAGTTAACACGCTTTTGTCTCAAATACTATATTGGTTCATTTAAACAATATACTTTGAAACATTTTATATCTTACTCCGAGTATTTTCTATTTTCCTTATATAGGAAACAGGAAATATCTTGACTCAAGTAAATTTATTTGACTGGAGAACTTTTTTCTTTCTGTGTATAACGAAGTTCGTTTGACTTTTGATCAAAAGACTGATAGATCATTTCTGTTTATAATTAACCGATTTCGTATTTTCGATTTGTATGGTAGTGAGGCGTTGCCGGTGCTTGAGCGACATAAGCAGGAGCTGCGTGTCACGGAGATGAAGATGTTGCGCTGGATGTGTGGAGTGACGCGAAAGGATCGCGTCAGAAACTCCCGCATCCGGGGCAGCCTTCATGTCCGAGACATTGCAGATAAATTGCAAGAATGTCGCCTACGCTGGTACGGCCACGTCTTGCGAAAACCGGCTAGTTATGTGGGGAACAAATGTCTTGCCATGGCGCCTCCGCCGGGTCGTGGCAGACTGGGTAGACCCAAGAAGTGTGCTGGCTTGACGTCGTAAAGGGTGATATGCGTGCAAATGGCCTTACAACCCAGGATGCCGAAGATCGTGCGAAGTGGAGGCGTAAAAGTAGGAAAGCGGACCCCGGGCTCCCGAGAGGGATGCAACCGGGAACATCACTCGGATGATGGATGGAATTAACCGATTTCGAGCGGTATTGGAGATACTTCGACTTTCATTCTGAAGCTCAAGGACTCGAATCCCGGCCGTGCTCGAAACCAATGTATTTCGACGAAAAATTTGACATTGCTCTTACGGTGCGCGGAAAACATATCTGAAACTCGCGGCTTATATGATTTTAGACGTATCGACGAGTTCTTACTTCTGAACACGGTCGACTTAGTTGAGAGGGGGTTGTAGGTGCTGGGCAAGTGGGCAAGCCTACTTCATCCTCAACCAAAAAAGAGCTATGTAAAGAGGTCTAGTTGCATATAAAAGCTAATTCTTATTCCTACATTAGTTTGCCTAGATCCACAAACGTAAATAACTTATCTAGGTATTTTAAATTCAACTAGCTGCGCCCCGGTTTAATTCACGTAAGTCCCGATCCTATGGGAATATCTGGATAAAAAGTCGTAACAAACTCACAAACTTTTACATCACCATAAAATAAAGTCACTTTTCGCCAATCCCCAAGTCCCTATGTATCTATGTATGCTTAGATCTTTAAAACTACGCGACGGATTTTGATGCGGTTTTTTTTAATAGATAGAGTGATTAAAGAGTAAGATTTTTAGATATGACACATGCATAATACAGCCGTGCGAAGCCAGTTTACAATATTATAGGATTCATTACAGTCTCCAGGGCTACAGTTACTGTTAGACTAAAAATATCTATCTATTGCCTATACCTACATAATTCGATTCCTAATTAGAAAGCACGCGGTGATAAAGCGATGATCGAAGACGTAACGTCAACGTCACAAGGTCGAGCTCATCTTCGGTCAGCGACCTCTTGTTACATCATACATCTTGATATTGACTTCCAATAACATTAACATATACAGACAGACAGACATAACGTAATTAATGACGACCTCTGTAGCGCGCTGGGCGAACACCCGCGGATGTTGGGGGTTCGATTCCCGTCCCAACAGATATTTATGTACATTTGTTTCCGGTCTGGGTGTTTATGTATGAAATATGTAATATATAATAAATAAATATTGCAAGACATTCCACACATCGCCATCTAGCCCCAAGCTAAGTAACTAGACTTGTGTTATGGGTGCTAGACAATGGATATACTACTTATATTACTTTTCTTTTGTAAATATATACTTATAATACATAGAAACAACCAGACCACAGACAAATATCTAAGCATAAATACTTGTCTGTGGCGGGAATCGAACCCGCAACCCTGTGTTTGGCAGTCCGGCATGGTAACCATTGTGCCAACTGGGTCGTCTATATTATAGTATTTACAAATGAAAATTATATACCTATGTAACAAAAGATAGCTTCTATCTAGAGTCTAGCTAGAGCTATGGTTCCTAACCTGGGGTAAGATATAGATAGCTTTGTACTGGAATTGATTCAGAATTTACCTACTTCTTTTTTATGTTTTCAACTCAAGAAGTGAATTTCAATTAAAGGGGGGAGGGGTTAATCAGTTTCCTTCGACGCACAGTGTTTTATAGACCCCAAAAAATTGTCATCCTCGTTTTTCTACACAAACAGACGGTAATTTGTGTTTAAAATGCAACCCCGTTTATCCCGAGTGCCAATTTTGTATAGTTTCGGAGAAAACAATTTTCAAAGTTGAGACTTTTTTCCGACCGAAAATCGAAAAAAAAATTATAGCTCAAAAAGTATTAAGGTTATAGAAAAATGCTTAAAATATTTTTTTAAGAGGCTGAAACAGCGCATTTAATGAAATTTTTTTGAAACCTCTACGGCGGTAAATATGATTATTTTGTTTATAACGCATATATTATGTACTAGCTGCGCCCCACGGTTTCACCCGCGTAAGTCCCGATCCCGTGGAATTATCGAGATAAAAAGTAGCCTATGTGTTAATCCAAGTCTCCAGCTATCTACATACCGAGTTCCATCGCAATCGGTCCAGTAGTTTTTGCGTGAAGGAGGAACAAACATACATACACACACAAACACGCACATACAAACTTTAACATTTATAATATTAGTAGGATAGGATTAAAATGAAAGAGGCTGACTGATTATAATAATAATGTTAATCCTGTTTTTTTATATTAGCCAAAATCAGAGTCGGAAATGTGTCAAGGGTAGGCCCCTGGACACATCTCCGACTCCGATTTCGGTTTCGACTCCGACAAACCAAATTTAAAGACTTTGACTCCAACTTCGGTTCCGACAAAACGACCTCCGTAACATCCCTTTTTTTTTTTTTTTTTTTTTTTTTTTGCGTCAGGAAAATGCGACCTTATGCATTTCCCGCCACTCCCGGGGGGGAGCAGTGGGGTATGTGGGGCTCCCTACTGGCCTAGATGGTGGGCGGCCAGAGGTTTACCCACTAAAAACCTGACGGTGTCCCTTCTCTCCACCATGAGCCGAGTGCAGAGGGATTCGCTTGCGCATGCTTAACCACATACACCCGGCGGCGGTTGGTCTCGACAGACCCCATTCGCTTATAAGAAAAACCCACTCCGTAACATCCCTAGTTTAAGGCGTGATAACCCTGAATAAAAATTTCATTCTTGAATATTTTTAACGTTAAAGTGTGCAAAATAAAGGTTAGCAAAGATGACCGAATTAAAAAAAACATTTCGGACAACATAATGTGTGACAACCCTAAAGGCCGAAAATTATAAAAACACTTAAATGTCGTATAACTTCGAATTCCAACGAGATAACCATGCGGTTTTTTTTGTGTCAATAGTGTATAGATAGAGCTTTAATTTGATGTAATAATTAGATGCTTATACGGCGGCATTTCGAAGAAAAAAAATAAAACGTGAAAATCAGAAAAACATCAATAAATACGTTTTCATAAGAGCTAGAGGTTTCAAAAAAATTTCATTAAATGCGCTGTTTTAGCCTCTTAAAAAAATATTTTAAGCATTTTTCTGTAACCTTAATACTTTTTTTTTCCGTTTTTCGGTCGGAAAAAAGTCTCAACTTTGAAAATTGTTTTCTCCGAAACTATACAAAATTGGCACTCGGAATAAACGGGGTTGCATTTTAAACACAAATTACCGTCTGTTTGTGTCCAAAAACGAGGATGACAATTTTTTGGGGTCTATAAAACACTGTGCGACGTGAGAAGTTTGAAAAAGGTTACTAACCACTGTTTTCTAGAGTAATCTTTAATTTACTTTTTATATTTAAGTTTCTAGAGGGTAATACTTCAATTAGTAATTAAAAACTAGTTTTATTTATTTTTTATATTACCCGAATAAAAGTGGTCTGATTAAAAATGTTCCGTAGCTAGCTCGTATTAGATTTATCGATAAAACAGTAACCTAGAAGAACAAACAACTTATAGCAATGTTAATGTATAATTATATACAACACGCAATAATCAGGCTAATTACAAAACGTGCTCGCATTCCAGCCTACTTGCGCGCACGCATACTGTGACATAACACCTAGCCAGCTAGGGCGACCATGATGCAATCACTTACTGATACTGATTCCATATAAACAAACGGGTGTGGTCGTCCATTACGGTGATAATATACGCGTAACTATTTTAATCATAGACAATGGCAAGTGAGACTTTACAGAAAATTTTCAAGTTTAGTAAATTGATTTTTTTTAAGCTATTGCATAGCTTTTATCGCGGGCTTTGAGCGTGACGACCGAATCAAGAAATTCCGTAACGATAATAAAACCTAACACCCCCCACTCCGCCATTTTTTTTCTTCTTCGATTTTAAGTAATGTTCACTGAAATTAGAGTAGCTACAATCTTTTATAATTAAAACAAAAGTTTATTACAGCAAACAAAGTACCTTATGTCTAATTTGCATATTTTAAACTTAGAAACCACTTATAAGCCACTTATATTAAATTTTAACTTAGAATTATTTTAACCCGATTTAAGGGCTTTGTCTCAAATGCGTTCTGATTTGTTCAGAAAATTCGATTTCATCGGACTCTGTGCACTCCAGAGTTAAGCTGTAATAACCCCTAAAAATAAGTATAAGTAATCACTTAAAAGTCACTTACGATTTTTCACTCAATATTTATAAGTAGGCTTAATTTATTTTCTTTTGAGTCAATTTTGTCATTTTTATTACTGGAAAGTTGGTGATAAATTCATAAATGTACCGAATATTGCAAGTAATTTGAGTCGTAAGTTCATGAAATGTGTTTATTTCTTGGGAAATCGTGACTATGTCCGGCACTAAACATGACATTAAACAATATTTTAGGTATGAAAGTTACTTCCGTAACTTAAATATAATAAAGTAAGCATATTTACCGTATTTGGAAGTGCAATTAAGACAGTGAGCCGTCCATTTCTGTTTATAACTTAATTCATAATTCGCCATATTTGCAATAAGTGAAATCATTGCTGACTTGCAAGTTTTGCTTATTCTTTTAACTATAAATACTTGTACATTCTACATTTTTTGATATGAGGACTTAAGATACGTACAAAAAATATATTTTATTAAAATTGTTATGCATCTATAAATATTAACTTCAAACTGACTGACCGATATATCAACGCACAGACCAAATTGTCATGCTCTTTATAGGTAGGTATAGATAACTGTCAACGTAGACACTAGGCATCCGCTGAGAAGGAATTTGGAACAAGTTTTACATATTTTCATTAAAGAAATATTTCACATTTTACAAAACTATGTTCACCCTTGTCAGTTAGTGAAAGCCTACTCATTAAATGTTATTTTTTGACAATTCTATCTTCAGAAAGCGTGTTTCTCTTTTATTTTAGTATGTAACAATACAAAGACAATACAAATACATAAAATAAATGGCCTCACTTTCTTCCATAAAATATATTTTAATGTGTGAAAAGAAAACCTAAAGTTGAAAGTTTTAACGACAAATATTTCAAACTTTTTATACCCACAAATACTAACTCCATTGTGTAAACTAATTGGTATGTGGACGTTTGAAAAATAACTAAAATGTTGAGTTTTTTCCTAGTGGAATTTAAACATACGACTTCCTCTTCAACATAGGGATCTTTGCCTAACTGAGCAACGGGGATTACTTCTCACCGAGTCGAAATTTTAAAGCGAATTTAGTTAAAAACTCCTTAAATTCTAAGGTAACTTTGTTATCTGTTTTGATATAGAAATTGAAGAATTTTCGTAAAGAAATGGAGAAGGAGATAGGCTATTTCTCCCGCATATTTCAAATATAAAATAACAATTAAAAAGTAATTCAATGTTTTTGTTGACCGTATTTTTCTACTTGCGTTATTAAAAGAAATTGATTATTCAATTAATGTAATCGTTTTTATTGTAATCAAAATTTACCTCACTGGTTATAACCCCGTTACATCCCGGACTTACACGGGTGAAACCTAGAGGCGCAAATAGTTTTCCTATAAAAATTAAAGGTCATCTGCAAACGAGAAACTCATTACCTCGAATCATAAACCTCATCAAAGGTGGCGTAGTAATATGTAATGGTCATACACAAGGCTAACTGCACAAGTTCATATAAAGCCGGTCTCAGAAGCCTTACCACAAGTCGTATAACTAAACGCAATGTACTTATTAAATGAGAAGAAAATAGAAGAACCCTATGAGTCTCTTGTGTCTTATTGTCATTGTTTTTTTTCGAAGTCAAAGAAAAATTAAAAACTGTCTTAAAACGAAGCTAGGATAGGTTAACTTAGTTTTAATTTAGGCTTCGCACGTTCTGCGAAATAGCTATGTCCACCAAGGAGGCCGCGGAGAGGGAGCGTGAACTCCTCTCTGTGGAACCGACGCGCGCAAGGCGCAACAGGAGGCGGACGGTTCGCAACGACCATCTGCCACCCTAAAGTGGCCTGCGGAGGCGGACTCGGGGGGGTTCGTCTCCAGATCACAGGCCTGAGATGGCGGCGGCGTGTCCTACGCCGCCTTACGAGAGGGATTTTTTCTCCTGTATCACACGGGTTTTTTTAGAGACGGGGTCTGACGAGACCAGCCGCCGCCGTGGGGCAGCAGATGAATGCGCAAGCGCTCCTGCGTCTCCGGCACATACGGCGGAGAGAGGACACCGAGGGGTTTTAGTGGGTAAACCTATGGCCGCCCACCATCTTAGGCCAGCAGGGAGCCCCACACATCCCCGCCGCTCCCCCCGGAGCGGTGGGACGGTGCATAAGGCGCATTTCCCCTCGTAAAAAAATAATAATAATAATAATTTAGGCAAATAATTCCAAATGAATAATGTTTTGACTTTGCCTTTGAATATTTCCCATGAAACTTAGAGATACAACTACGAGTAGAATGCGCACAAGCGGTCAATACTGAGCCAAGACAGATAGCATGGCAGTAACTTAGTTAGTAACCTGCTCCGATGCCCACCCTCGTGCCTAATATCGTTACATTGGTGGACCTAATAGAGGTCAACGGTACTGCAGCAGGAATTGGCTGGGAAAATGTAATGACTGACTCGAAAAGAAGAAGAAGTAATTGGAATCATTCAAATGTTCATCATGTTTGTAGATGCTGAAATATATTACTGTTGTTGTCTTTTAACGCATTCAGAAGAGTAGGAATTGAAAAAAACCAAAAGACAGATATGACGACATAAATAAGTTTTATATTTTGGTTGCCACTCCAAATTCTTTAGGTTATTAAAATTGCAATTTAATACGAACTATTTGGTTTAAACAAGAACGTTTGTACTGCAGTTGCTTACCTGGTACAGCTTACGTAATTTTTTTAAGCTATCGGCTCGCGTAATTGTCGTTTATGCATATTCTACGTTTGATCGCGTACGTAAAAAACTGGTG
Organism: Idaea aversata; assembly: GCA_907269075.1. Lineage (NCBI taxonomy): Eukaryota > Metazoa > Arthropoda > Insecta > Lepidoptera > Geometridae > Idaea > Idaea aversata. The sequence goes on from OU026088.1 coordinate 893,467, forward strand.
GTAAGGTCTCTATTCTCCGATAGGCTTCGCCTCTAGTGCCTCAGGCAACAATATGCTAATATTGATTACAAAGAAGATTTAATTATTTATACACACTTGTAATTGAACATTTCAAAACTAACTAGCATTTAGAACGTTGATTTTTGTTATTGAGAAATGTCGAACTTTATCAGGGATTTTGATCCTAATTTGTAAAGGTTAATCGTAAATTATTATTAATTTAGTATAAGTAGTTTATATATTTATAGATACGTAATAAATTTTTTTCCAAAGGTAACAAGGTAGGTGTTTATACTACCTACCTAACTTTGTTAATACAGGATGTTTTAATAAGGTGGATTTTTTTTCAGACAAAAACTTTTCAAACAAAAACTCTAATGGTTTGCTACGAATATGTGTCTATACACAAATATTTTTTAGACACAACATATTATACTTAATACAATCAAATCAAAGATTATACTTATTTTTAAGGTTTTACCTACAACCTTTATTTTAAAAAATTAATAGTTTAAAAAAACTAAAAAAACACGCTTTAAAAAAAATCCAACTAAATAAATAGAAAATAAAATTTAATAAATTTGGAATAAGAATGTTGTACTTAAATAGTAAACGTGTTACATAGCGTGTTTTTTTAGTTTTTTTAAACTATTAATTTATTTTATACTTTTTGGTCTTTATTACCGAAATATGTTAGATCAGACCCTGGTTACCATTGAAAGACAAACTACTCGTCAAGACGATTCTAACGAGCCCAAACTCGATGGGGTTGTGTCGTTATGTTGCGAAGTTCCTATGACCACCTTCCAGTTCCATCATCAGACCCTGGTCACCATTGAAAGCCAAACTACTCGTCAAGACGATTCTAACGAGCCCAAACTCGATGGGGTTGTGTCGTTTCATTGCGAAGTTCCTATGTCCACCTTCCAGTTCCATCATCAGACCCTGGTCACCATTGAAAGCCAAACTACTCGTCAAGACGATTCTAACGAGCCCAAACTCGATAGGGTTGTGTCGTTTCATTGCGAAGTTCCTTTGACCACCTTCCAGTTCCATCATCAGACCCTGGTCACCATTGAAAGCCAAACTACTCGTCAAGACGATTCTAACGAGCCCAAACTCGATGGGGTTGTGTCGTTTCATTGCGAAGTTCCTATGACCACCTTCCAGTTCCATCATCAGACCCTGGTCACCATTGAAAGCCAAAACTACTCGTCAAGACGATTCTAACGAGCCCAAACTCGATAGGGTTTCGTCGTTTTATTACAGAGTTCCTATGACCACCTTCTAGCTCCATCATCAGATCAGCACCATGTTATCATAATATTGCATTGTCATCGGTCTTTGACAAGTGTGCAAAGTTTGAATTAAATCTGATCATTCTAAGTAGGGCAAAATCGTGCCCAAAGGAGTCGGTTACATACATACATACAAACATACAGGTGAAACTAAAAAAGCGTGTTAAAAATCTGCTGATTTTCAAAGTAACATAACTTAAAAAAAATCCCAAAGGTAATAGAACAAAAGTAGATTGTTAAAGCGCACAGAAGTAGCCCTCTGTAACAATCAAGCCTTTTCTTATATAATTAACTAGCGACCCGCCCCGGCTTCGCACGGCTATAGCATGTATTATACATATAAACCTTCCTCTTGAATCACTCTATCTATTAAAAAAACCGCATCAAAATCCATTGCGTAGTTTTAAAGATCTAAGGATACAAAGGGAAATAGGGACAGAAAAAGCGACTTTGTTTTATACTATGCGTAGTGATTACCAATAACCCCTATAAACGACGAATTGAGAACCCCTCCTTCTTTAAAGTCGGTTGAAAAGGTAATAGATTCATGACCTAGATTATCAATATCTTTCAGCAACCGACACAGTGTAACATACAAAGGATACGACGTACTATAAACTTTGAATAGATACCGTTTTTTGTAGTCGTATTATTATGCGCAAGTTTGTATTCAAAGTGTTTAGTATTTGCTCACAGTTGGTTTACTTTCTTTATTGAGTAATTCTATTACAGTTTCTGTTAATATATAGGTTTAGATTTAGTTAGTCTAGATTGTAGGTAGGTATTTTGCGCTTAATGATCTTTTTTACTTTCGGTTTCACTTTTTATTTTGTTTACAACTTATTATGTGTTATGTATATTTACATAGACCTAATTTAGACCTAATAACTGTAAAATTTGTTCTCTAATGATCATTTGCTAAGTGCAGACACACCAACGTCTGCCGTATAGCTAACTCGTCATATATAATAATCTGGCCAAATCTGTCGAGTAACGAATCTGCTAAATTACGAATCTGTCCAATCTAGAATCTATCCTTTGCCGAAGTTTTCATTTAAAGTTATAACTCAGACAAGAATGAGAATTTCCTAGTTTAAAAAACTAGTTCCGTATGCCTGGAGAAACGGTGATGCTTAGAAACGGTACGAAAAAATAAATCAGCTGTATCAAGGACGCAGCCTTAGTGGAGTTCTTACGTCTGACGAATGTAGCACATCCACCCTTTTTACAAGGTTGGATGTCTCCTTGCCTCCTTAACTCCTTGCCTCTACCTTCTAACATCTATAAAAGAAGTTGGATTAGCTACAACATTTTTCGTCACATCCGTTACAAGTTATGATGTTATGACGTTCCGTGTAACGAATGGTTCGTTACATTTGGGTTTTGCCTTTGCAAAAAATACTCATCTGACCGAATTTAAGAACGGTTTACGCCAAAAAACGGAAAGTTTATTTTTCGTCGAGATCTAAATTGTCTAACATCTGCCTATCAAAATAAATTTTACATAACATTATTTAGGTAGGTCTTCGGAATTTAGAAAAATCCCTTTTGACATCAAATCGTCTAATATTGCGAACAAAATATTACCAAATGCAATAAAATATTTTGCCAAAAACATTACGAGAATTTTATATGAACAATAAAAATAAACTTGGCAATGACAACAATAAAGCAATAATATTGTTACTCACATAATATGCTAACTACAATGCATTTAAAGTGATGTCGAACTAATGGCGCGAAAAATTCAATGTATTTTTTTGTTTATCGTCTAAATCTAACACTTTTTTGTAATCTACACATCAAGAACATAATTTTTCAACTACTACTTGATTCTTTATTAGGCTTTGAAACAACAAAATTAAATGAAAGTGTTGTTTATGAATTAACGGCCAATTATTGTTAAATACGCTATAGCGTATTTTATTTAAATAAAATTATATTTTTTTTGAATAATTTCAAAGTTATTTAAATAAATAATTTCGTATTTGGGATATTATGTTCTGTTTAAGATGCAAGGTTAACGTAAGATGGAGATTTCTAACGCGGTATTTTTTACGAAAAACTATTGTTGTTTGAATTTGGCGGGCGTCCGGTTCGAAATACTGTTTCTTGTTGAAAATTTTGGGTAAAATCATAAAAATTTACTACATAAGTGGTACGAAATTAATACGCTGTTCTTTTTTATACTTACACTCATTTTGGTTCTAATTATTGTTACGAAATTATCTTAACTGAACCTGTCTATTCTCGGCCATATGGCCACCAATTATTTCTGCTCTAATAAGAAGAGTCGTATAAATTATTGTGTAAACACTAATTATCAGATGCATCTCTATAATTAGTACGGACATAAAAATCTTATTATGTTCAATTTATATGTAAATTAACATCTGAAAAGATGCCGCTTTAGATATGATAGTACTACTCTCATATCCCCGAATGCATGTGCGTGTTTGGAAACTGCACATGAATTTGTAAGAAAATGTCACATTTAATTGTAAAACGAATATAAAACTAAAGTTTCTTTCGTTCTAGTTTTTGTTGTAAAAAATGTCGCCGTTGCAACATAACATTTATACATTGACATCTTAGCCAACCATTTTTCTGCAAAAAAATTCTGCGGAATAGATTTTGAATTTCAATTTGATATGTAAAAATCTGTAAAAAAAACTATTTCATAAGTTACTAGCATTTAAAAAAATGACAAAAATCTAACCAATGTTTTTCTCGCGTTCCAGGTATTGTGTGTACTGCTAGCTTGCGGTCTGGCGACTGGAGCGCGGTCTCGACCGCGGCTCCAGCAGCCGGTCGAAGACTACGACTACGAACCTCAGGCGCAGGAACGAGGCAACCAGGTGAGATTCATATCTCATACCTACCACGATTTTAACACAAAACGAGAACACAACAAACTCCAGAAATAAATGTTAATAAAAATATTAAAAAGAATTGAAAACCGAATTTAATCAACAAAGTCATACACATTTTAAAAAGTGGGCATTTGGCCTGCAGACCACTTTTTCCGAGGGCGAGATGTACCGTAACCCGAAAAACCACCTCGTTTGCTGTATATATCGGACCTTTGTAAACAAAATAGGTTAAAATAGGTTTGTAAAAAATACATCATCCTGCTAGAGGAAATCGACTAGCAGGATGATGATGATGATATCGAATGTAACCAACACTGCTTGTTTTCTTTTAACCGGGCTCATAGACAACAGCCCGCTTCTATTGCGTTAATCCATATAGCACAAGAAGAAGAATAAAACTAAACTAAATGTCATATTTTCCAGGTGGTATTAGTTCCAGCAGACACATACGACTCGCTGTACCGACAGACGGACCGCGTAGACGAGGAATATGAACCTCGTGTACCCATCCAGCGTCCTGCACCGCGACACAAGCCGCAGCAGCTGCAGCCGCGAGAGGAAGGCCCCAAGCAGCCGCCCGTACAGACTATCAGGAACTATAACAAAGTGAGTTAGTTTACTTTGGTTTACTTGGTACGACGCATTGTACTGGCCAGACAGATCGCGTAACCGAGGAGTACCCGGATTATTCCTACCCTCGTGTCGCCATCCTTTGCCCCATAACGTTATACGAGTTCTAGTAGCTGAATCTGCGAGAAATATCAAGCAGTTCCTTGTACAGTCCATCAGATCAAATATTAAGTATACCTAATAATTGAATAGGTTATTTTTAGAAGAATGATAAGATAAGATAAGATAAGATAATTTTTTATTCAGAAATACAGTACAATATTAAACATAGGTACAAAATTTTGCTTAAATCTATATCCACGTGTGCCTGAACTAGGTGATCCTGTGTTTCAGGCGACATGTGCTGATAAATGATGGATGGATGGATGGATGGATGATGATGGATGTGCTGATGGGCTTAAAGCATTTATCTATTTGTTTTCCAGGTAAACGACGATGGTAGCTTCACCTTCGGCTACGAGGCGGCTGATGGTTCCTTTAAGGAAGAAACCCGCGGTACAGACTGTGTGGTCCGCGGCAAGTACGGTTACATCGACCCCGACGGCAACAAGCGCGAGTTCACGTACGTGTCCGGCAACCCTTGCGACCCCAACAAGCCTGACGATGAAGACCGTGATGACTCGCCCGGCGGTGGAGCGCCCGACTCCGGCGAGCGTGACGACCCCGAGCCAAACTACCCGCGTCGCCCAGCGCTCCGCCCCACCACCGCCCGCCCCACTACGACATTCTTCCAGAACGACTTCCGCGACGCTGATGAAGGCGAGGCGGAAGAGGAGCCGCTCCAGCACATCAGACAGAGAGTGGTGCAGCGGCCGGCGATCAGACGGCCTTCCTACCAGTCGCAGCAAATCGCCATTACACCCCGTCCCATTCCGGTGACCACGGCGCGTGCGCTGCCACCAGCGACTACGTTTAGGCCGCAGCTCTTGCAGGTACACAACACTTGACCTACTATTATGCATTATTTAAAAGATGTTCAAATACGGTTTTTTTATTAATATACTTATATTTTGTCGTTTTCAGGTGACCCCTAGACAGCAGCCATCTATCCAGTACAGTTCGGAGCCAAGCTACTCCCCGTCGCCCGCGCCCGCTCTGCTCACCACTGCCCGCCCCAGCGCCAGTGGCGGACAAATCGACTTTGCTGCCGAGTTCGCGAAGTTCCACCGTGAGAACCAGCAGCAGCAGGTGACGACCGGCGCCCCTCTCTCCCCGACTAAAGCGTCCCTATCCTCGCCGGCTCCGAGCGGGAACCCGCTTTACTCGACTGAGCTTGTATACGACCCTTCAAGCGGCCAATACAACACGCAGCTGTTCCAGACCTTGCCCCAGACCAAAGGAGAGTTGAACCTAAACCAGAAGCTCCAGCCATTCGTCGCCCAGCAACAGCCGCAGCCGCAGAGACCTTTTATCCCGTCCCAGCAGATTTCTTCAAACGCACAGAGCCAGAGCGCTCCACTCTACAGGCACCAGCTCCAGAATCCGCAGGAAGTGTACCAGAGACAACAGGCGGAGTCGCAATTCCAAAACTCAGCGCAGTTATTCGCGCAACAACAGCAACTGCAGCAGAGTCAGCTCCAGCGAGACCGTGCCGCGGCGCGTGCGCAAGCGATGAGGTTAGCGGTATCAGGGGCTGTAGCGGCGCCACAGCGTGCTCAGGCGCAACCGCAGTTCTACTACGTAGCGCCGCGGGGAGAGTCCGCTTCATCAGGACAGATCGACGCCTTCCTCCGGGGGCACGGCATCCAGTTCTAGTGCTCGGACATTAGTTTAGTCTAGTTAATTAATAAACTCGCCCCGTACGAGCCATACGAGACGTGCCGCGGCCAGCACGAAGGCGCGTCGCGTCGCGTGCGTCGTGCGTCGGGGGCGGGCCGGAGACGGACCCGCGCCGTGTACAGTCTAATCACTACCTTAAACTTATTCTAGTAAATAGTTGTAAGTTAAATGAATAATGGTAACACCTAATTATGTGCGTGATCGTTTATCGCCTTTTGTAAAAAATCTTACGATACGAACGACTTTTGTAATATTTTTGTTTAATTAATAAATTATATTTTTACAAAATACTGGACTACATTTTATTTACCCGTAACAAAAGCAATAAAAAGAAATAAAAATATTGTAGAACTTTGCACACCGCGCCATCTAGTCCCAAGTTTAGCAACTAGGCATGTGTTACTAGGGCCAGACAACGGATAGAATAATTCAAAAGTTAACCTACATACAGAAACACCCAGACCAGAAACAAATATCTGGACATAAACGATGTAGCAACCCCTAAACCGGGCTACTTTGATTACACTACACCTAGTAATAATAAAAAAATTAATTAAAATTTAAAAAACCGACTTCAAAAAAACCTGAAAATAAAAATTAAAAAAACCTGAAAAGAAAAACCAAAAAGTGAAAAATAATCCATTTTGGGTCACTAAGACAGCAGATAACTTAAACATAAGTACTTAGGTACTTGGAAGTCGGACTGGGTTAGATTGAATGTTGAGAGGTATAAAGAAAACATGGTGTCACCCAGTCCGACTTCCAAGTACCTAAGTACTTATGTTTAAGTTATCTGCTGTCTTAGTGACCCAAAATGGATTATTTTTCACATTTTGGTTTTCTTTTCAGGTTTTTTTAATTTTTATTTTCAGGTTTTTTTGAAGTCGGTTTTTTAAATTTTTATTATTTTTTTATTTAACCATTTTTAGTGCCACTGTCACTGTAAATTCTACTCCATGAGGCGAAAGCGACTGTTTCTTCAAATTGCAACCTGTACCTAATCGTATCGTAACCCATTGAAGAGTTTTTTGATAAGAAGGTGTTTTCAGATGCTCCATTCATCGGTACCTATTAGTGTATGGGCCACTTCTATTAGTGGAAATGGAAAACTGAGCAATTTGTTGAATCTCGCTGTGCAGATCTGTTCATCACTCCGAAGATCCTCATCAGATCTTCATTTAGGATAGGGTTCTCTATCAAAATTCATTCAAACCTAGTCCGGCGAGGCAAAAGCGAATATTTTATTCAAATTGTAACCTGTAATCGTAACCGATTAAAGAGTTTTCTGATGAGAAGGTGGTTTCACATATTCCATTTATCGGTAAATATTAGTTTATGGGCCAATTCTCCTGGTGGAAATCGAAAAATGAGCAATTCGCTGCACTCTCGAGGTGCAATTCTGTTCATCACTTCGAAGATCCTCATCAAAACTTCATTTAAGATAAGGTTCTATATCAATATTCATTCAAACCCAATGCGGCGACTAAATTCGACTAAATTCTTCAAATTGTAACCTGTAATCGTAACCGATTGAAGAGTTTTCTGATGAGAAGATGGTTTCAGATATTCCATTTATCGGTAAATATTAGTTTATGGGCCAATTCTACTGGTGGAAATCGAAAAATGAGCAATTTGCTGCACTCTCGAGGTGCAATTCTGTTCATTACTACGAAGATCCTCATCAGAACTTCATTTAAGATAGGGTTCTCTATCAACATTTATTCAAACCTAGTCCAGTGACTAAATTCGACTAAATTCTTCAAATTGTAACCTGTAATCGTAACTGATTGAAGAGTTTTCTGATGAGAAGGTGGTTTCAGATATTCCATTTATCGGTAACTATTCGTTTAGGGGCTAATTGTACTGGTGGAAATCGAAAACTGAGCAATTTGCTGCACTCTCGGGTGCAATTCTGTTCATCACTCCGAAGATTGTCATCAGATCCTCACCAAATTTTTATGGGACCACCCCTGAGGTATCACCTTTCGAACACAAAAAGAATCATCTCAATCGGTTGAGCCGTCTTCGAATGATCGCGTAACATACACACAAAAAAAACAACAACATCAACAACATACAGACGAATTGAGAACCTCCTCCTTTTTTGAAGTCGGTTAAAAAAACCCTAACTTGTCTCCTAATCACTACTAGTATAAACAAAGTCGCTTTCTCTGTCCCTATATCCCTATGTATGCTTAAATCTTTAAAACTACGCAACGGATTTTGATGCGGTTTTTTTTAATAGATAGAGTGATTCAAGAGGAAAGTTTATATGTATAATACATGCATAATATAGCCGTGCGAAGCCAGGACGGGTCGCTGGTAGGATAATAAAGAATGCAACTATTCTCATATTTAAAGGAAGAATAGACCACACGTCTGTATATGGAAGTAAATTACAAAACATGAATGCGACGAGGGTGAACTAGGGTCATAAGAAAAGCAGTAATAGCGAATATTTATACTATTTTCTGAGAAGGTCGTGGTATACCTTCGTAACATCAAAATTTAACAAGTAGAGTCGGGTAATCACTATCACTACATAGTATAAAACAAAGTTGCTTTCTCTGTCCCTATATCCTTATGTATGCTTAAATCTTTAAAACTACGCAACGGATTTTGAAGCGGTTTTTTTGAAGTGATTCAAGAGGAAGGTTTATATGTATACTACATGCATAATATAGCCGTGCGAAGCCGGGGCGGGTCGCTAGTTATCTATACATTGTGACTGCATTCCGACGAGCATGCGCTACAGGGAGTTACCCTTGAACTTATTCCATATACCTACGGCCCAAATGGGACGAATTTAAAAGATCAAGATTGAAATATTTTCCATCCTCGAACTCTTTCCCTATTTTTTTTTCTTATATGGTGTTAAAAATTCAAGTATACAATCAAGAATGAATATTCGATTTATGGAATTAGCCAGAGGAATGCGCTCTACTGCTACTATTTTTCTTTGCTACTATTCTGTGGTGCGTAGATATAAATTTAGTATTGAACTAGTATTGAATAAAAGCATTATTTAGGGACTATATTTTATAAAAATGAATCGGTGTGACCTCTAGCGGTTGCTGTCCAAACTAAATACAAAATTATTTACAACTTTACACACAAACGAGGGCAATTCATTTATTGTAAAAGATCTATTTCTTACTTAGACATTTCATTAGTAGAATTGTAGCTAGGTAGATGGCGTGGCTTCTTCTTATCGTATTAACGGCCGTTTTTACTACTCTTTATTATTTTTAATTTTCCCCGACCAGGATTAGCCACATTCAAGGCAGCGTCTATGATTCCATCAGGTCTTCTTTTGTGCAGAAGGTGAGCCATGATGGGCAAGGCAGCAGATGCTTAGGTACATTAATCTATACTAATATTATAAAGAGGAAAGATTTGTTTGTTTGTTTGAACTGAATAGGCTCCGAAACTACTGGATCGATTTTGTTATAACAATTTTATCCAACGCATAGAAATGTAACATTCTTACGAATGGTACAATGCGCAGGCAAATGCAAGGCAAATGTTCGAAGTGTCGTTTGAGTCATAGTAAATGTTCTAGTCTAGTCTATACCCGACTTAATAGTCGAGTACCGGGATATCCCTGGATATCCCGATATGCTGGGGTTAAGCGTCAAAATCTCAAAATCCTGGGATTAATGGAGGTCATGATTGTATTCTCTTAATCACAAGTATTTTTTTAAGTACCTAATTGATCCACGGCTCTAATAGGGTTCGTGGTCCAACTATAAAAAAAGATGGGCCACCACCATTGAATAATAGCACATTTGAGATTTGTATCAAAAAATATAATGTTCTTATGCACAAAGACGTACTTAGCAACTACATTCTCGTATTAAATATTTTACTTGTTAGATGAGTGAGATAACTAATTTAAAAAAAAAACTAAGAAAAACATTAAAACGAAAAACGGGCGGATGGGCTTAGAAAACTAACGAAGAAAGAAATTAATAATATTATACAAAGTGTAAAAAATCCTGTAAACATTCTTAGATCAATGTAGGTACTCCCCGAACATAACAAAAATAATGGAAAATAAAGAATAAAAAATAACTCCGGGATAATTTCCCTAATTTACTTACATAGGTACCTACAGTTTGAAGAATTTCCCAAATCAACATTAGCATTATTTCCTTCAGGGCCTGCTGCTGTATAATAATTATTTTTTTCAGTATATCCCGTAGTTGAAATTAAAATATTCATTTTACTTTTGTGCAAAAATATATATTTTAAGTAACCTAAGATTGATCACGCAATTTTTATTAAGTAGGTATGTTAAAGATAATAAATAACCAATAACCATAGGATAGATATAACCATTTTATTGTCCAGTATCTTGGAAAAATATATTATTACTTGATGGCGGATGTAGTTTAAGTTAGAATAAATTTGTTCGAAGAATCTTCGGGAAAGTTGGAATAAGTACAAGTTTAATAAAGTTTCTGAAATAATTAAGCTTGCTCTAATAACGTCACTGGCTTATTTAACTCAATATTTCGCCTTCATCAAAAACCCATTAGCAATTTATACAAGTTGTAAGACAATTGTAATAATAACAATTGTGTATGTCCATTATTCATTTGACAATACACAATGGGGCTGCAGCCACCACGCCGCCCGCCTATATGGTACTCAATCCCGTCTTCCCACGGCTTCTGGGATAATTATTGTTACACCTGAACAGTTCATTCATAACAAATCTGAAATTGTGGTTTCAAAGTATTCCGTTATGGACAAACTAATCTGGCTCCTATTACTCTCAAAGCCGCAATATCCCAAAACAGGTGAAGATTATGCAAGTGTGGTCAGCAATTAATTCAACCGTTGCCCAAAACTCGACTGCACAATTTGAATGTGACATTGACTACCGTGAGAGAAGAACAGTAATTAAGTAACATCAAAACAATAGTACAATTAAAATAATAAAACACGCTACGTTCAAGAATATTCGCATCTCTCGTATCTGGATATCCACCACTCCACCCTAAACCGGACTAATCTGTCGCCATATACGCTATTTTACAAAATTGTTTTGACAATTAAACAATTGGGATCTTACGGCACAAGTAGGTACTTGGAAAGAAAAAAAGATTTTCCGTTTCAGATAATAAAATGACAACAATGGTTCATGTTGCGCAAAATGTTCGCACGGCGAGGGACACGAGTGGGGTTATATTTTATATAGGGGAGTAGTGATCGCGGGCGCAGCCGTAATGTAGACATGGTGCTGTGGTTGTTCTAGCGAGATGCTTCTGCTCGTGGGTCTCGTGTGGCTCTCGGCCGCTGCCAGCACCACCGCCACTAATTCCACGCAACATGCCGTCACCGAAGCACCGGTTTCCACAACGACCAATAAAGAAATCCTGAAAGCGAGTGAGACCGGGGATCCTACCAAGGTCGAAATAGTTAAGCAGATCAGGCGACTGAACGAAGACGGATCCTATACCATAGGCTATGAAGCCGACGATGGGACTTTTAAAATCGAAAGTAGAGACGTGCAAGGAAATGTTAAAGGAACTTTTGGGTACATCGACAGAGATGGTGAAATAAAGCGTGTGACATATTCATCGTCGAGTGATAGCACGCCGGCGGCGGTGCCGGTGACGACTACTACTCCAAGCCCTCCTGCCATGATAGTGAGGATGAACAAGACCGTCTCGTCAACCACCAGGCGACCGCAGCCTACCGTCATCTACCCCACTAGAACAAGCTACACGACACGAGGTACCGTCATCCAGCCGATACCACGACGAAGATCGGGTGCGAGAACCACTCACCTCGTTGATACTACCACCGAGAGACATAAACCAGACGAAACTACGAGCAATGTTTTGAATCTCTATAAACCGAAAATGGACGAAACTTCTAAAGTGCGAACGCAAGTATTAAAACCAATGACAGCTCTAGTGAAAGATGACTTGATTACTAAACAAACTACCACTAAGTTACCTACAACGATTAAACCAGTGTACGAAAATGAGGAGAAACGATCCGCGAGTGATATAAATAAAGCCAATACATTTAGACGAGAACTAACCGGAACTAGCTCCAATCCACGAATGGTAAGTCTTCAACAATCGTCTGGTGATGATTCAACTGACGTTTATGGCAGTCATCTATCTTTAGGAACTGTGCGACCGCTGTTTACAACGACAACGCCGCGTCCTCGTCTTGTCCCCATTCAATCTTTAGTCAATGCACGGCACAGGATACAGCAGCAATATCAAGATACACAAGACGAAGAACAAGAGACGACAGCAGAAGCGAGTACGGGACGAGTGTTCGATCAGGATAGTATTGTGACTCCAAGCCCAGTGCCTGTCATCCATATACAATCGCCTAGCGATGACGACAGACTTTATCATCAGCAGCCTATTTACAGACGACCACCTGCTGTTGCGCAATTCCGCACACGTGAATATTTGAGAGACAACCCTGGTGCTCCTGTTCCTATAGGTAACCAGCGGCCCTTTCTCCAGTATGAATACCAGAACAAAATACTGGAGCCACAATTTGTAAGAGAAACTCCGCAACACCCTCAACCTAAACCGGTTGATGCAGTAACACCTGCACCTTACGACAATAGACCAGTGACGAGAATCATACCGGTACCAGTCGACGAACGAGGCGTTCCGATTGCTGGATACCAGGCGAGATTTGCAAATCCATACCGTCAACCTCAAGCGGTTCTGTTTCAACCACGTTACGATCCTAAGGAGGAAATGTATCAGATATCAGCTCCCGTGAGTACGAGAGATCTTAAACGCTTGCTTCAGATTTTAATCATGCGACAGAACCGCTTGCAATCGCTGATGGATCAAGTGATGCCTGGTCCTTACCAGCCCGTCTATCAGGATGATTATAATAGGTACCAAATGCGACAATATCAAGATGAATACGATTATCGATACGAGCCGAGAGAAGTGTATTCTAATCAAGTGGCAAGCTACGAGAACCCACCATACGAGAGTCAGAGGTACGTGCCAAGGAGAAGGTTGTATCCGAGGCCTTACGACACAGCTAGTTCGTCTTCTAACAGAATCGAGGAGCCTCCAGAATATCTGCCACCAGACATTCGCGAAGCTCTTTTGCTAAAGATGCTGATTCTGGCCATCAATCCTGACTTCCTGCCGACTTCTGCCCCACCGACCGAGCTGACAACGGCTGCTCCTCCTAGGAAGCAGGTGAGGAACGTACAGATCCTCGGGGAAGAAGGTTCGATGGACGAGGCTAAAAGAACAGCTGATCGGCATTGAGGTAAGGTTATGTAACGCCTTAATTAATTTATTGAAGTGATATTTTTGATTAGAATACTCATGTAAATATTTTTGTATGTTTGAAGTAAAAGTAAATGTAAATATATTCGGGTTTGATTTCTTTGATTATATAGCGACGGATATACGTAACGTTCTTAATTAGTCATACCTAGTTATTACGAAAGTAGACCAGTGGACACAATTATGTTATTTCAATCATCATTGTTTTACTGCCGTGGTATCCATATAATTATGGACCTAATCTTACTCTGAATTGAAGAAACACGGAAACAAAATTAACTGTTTTATAACTTTTTTTTTCAACACAGTCAATTGCTAAGTTATTATTATTCAGGTTTGAGATAAACTTACCTAAGCTAGGTGACATAACTTATCGTAACAAAAAAAAACAACGGAAAATTCTCTAAATACTTCTTACATTAATTAATTATAAAGTTATTCTAATTAATCTAAGTTGCCAAACAATTGCAAATAGTTTATTCTTGAAAATAGAGACACAGTTAATTACTGTGTTAGCAACGAATATGATTGTTTTTTTCAAGGCCGTTCCCAAATATTTTTGTTTAGACAATAGGTAGCCTTCACGGGTGCGACTCTTGCGCACTATATGCTTGACATATGACATAGAAAATATAGCTTTGTTTTGAAAATAATGCGTATATTAAGCATTTTTGCAACGTACAATAAAATAATACATACTACAGATCGCAGGTACAAATTCTGAGGTAAAGATACCTCATGATGAATTCTAGAGCAGAGTATGCATATTAGTATCCTCAAAAGGTGTTCCTTCTCCATTTTTATCTGTTTAATTAGCTGCGCTTTTATCTGCATCCCAATCCCGTGGGAATATCCGGACTAGAAGTAGCCTATTTGTTATTCCACTTTTCATATTTATGTAGGTAGATAACAAGTTTGGTTGAGTCATTTTGCCTGAAGAGGTAATTAAACTCATAACATGGAAATTATTTGTTGAATCGATTACAACTGTAGAACCTTTAGAATCTATATTATAACCTACTAGCTGCTGCCCTCCGCGGTTTTCCGAACTCGTGGAAATCACGGGATAAAAGTAGCCTATGTGTAATAGACTTAAATGGACCTAAATGAATAGACCCTATGAAGTATGCCCAAAAGACTGGTTGCGTTACCTCGTTGAATGGCGATGTGTATCAGCTGTCTGAGGTAGCCAGCCATACTGTTGTACAACCAAGCCCTTTGGTTACCCAAAGCTAAAGCTAGTAATTTTGATACTAATCCTTAATTTAAATAACAATTATTACCATTTTTATGATAAAGATTTTAGTAGTGGAAATTATGTTTTTAATGGACCGTACAATATTGATTTAAACAACATTTACCCAAGGACGTTTGTACCTAAGTAATATCTGAACGGGTCGTTTATTCCTACTTCCTATTTCTGGGCATTTACCTAATCGTGAAATCAAACTTTCGCTTACAAAGATTCCCTTCTCACTTAAGATAAAGGGATCTTATCTATACGCAGGTAGGTATTACGCACTCATTATCTGACACAGAAGCATAACACACGTATTGTGTAACAGCTTGGGAATGTGTACCACTGCATGTGTTCCCATTGTCCCACCTGTGGGAACCGTTCCCACGGCCCCGGTGTTTTTATTAAACATTGTCTGTTACAATAGTGCGTGCCGGTTGTGCAATTAAAATGGATTGATTGGGTTTGTCTGATTAAGTGATGGCCTTTATTATTGTTTCCTTTTGTTTTTTTTTTGGCTTTTAATTTTTACGAAGATAATGAGGTTGGTTGATAATGAACTTCCGATATAAGTAGGTACTTATATTGAAAATTTGTTTTATATTACAATGTTATTTTGAACTCATAAACCATACAAGCCGGTGCGTCAACGAATAAATCACGCAAATAAATCATAATCACGGTAAAATAAGAACAAGTTTAATTTTGCTCTATAGGTACATATTACGCTTTGGCTCAGTGAAGTAGAATATTACCCTTCGAAACTAGAGTCAAAATGGGATGACAGGGAAAAATAATATAAAACAATTGCAAAAATGGACGTAAAAAATCTCCGTTCATCCCAAAAAGTGTTAAGTACCAAAGCAGCATATTAAAAACAATTGCTAAAATTATTTTCTATTATTTTATAATTTGCTGTCTAAAAAACAAATGCTATTATTTTTTAAATATGCAGCTTTGGTAATATGGAATGAATTAGGACTAAATTAGTCCTCCACCTCTTCGAAAACAAAATGTTAAGGTAGGTAGTCAAACAGACCGTGAGCTTCATCTCAGAGTGGTGTCGATGACAGGAGAAATGGTTACATGGTCAAAATAATAGTACAGTATTGCAAAGGCCGTGAAATAGGCAATTGCAGGTCGAGTATGCACTAATACCACACGCCAGTGCTCAGGCACACATGCGCGTCAAGCTTGTAGTAGTGGACTTATTACAGAGCCTTGTATGACACATTAGTCTCTGGTTGTATTATTTACTCATGTGCTAATACGAGACAGGGAATTACTACTTCCGTGACATAGGTAATATTATATAAAGTACTTTTCTCAAAAGAATGCAGGGAAAAACAAGTAAGTACATACCTTTTTCTGGTTTTTCCAACTCATAAAATTTTCATATACTTTCATCAATTTTTCTTTTGACCTCGCTGAAAGCAAGTTTTCCATTGCTAATTTGGCTTCTGCCATGATCTTAAATCTGGTGGATGTCCATTTCAATCTTTCACTCACTAAACCGTTGGAACTCATTTTAATTATTATTTAGTAAATAACAAATCAAGACGATTAATTTTTAGCTTTGCCACATGTTTGCCGCAATTTTTTTATTTATCACAAATGTGGCGAAATGCAAACGCATTTACAGCTATACAGCCACGTGAACTCAATTTCTACTAAGCATCTAAGGGCCCGTTCGCACATCGATATTTTGCCGCGAGGTTTTTTTTTTTGCAATTCTGTAACACATTGAATCTTATCGATGTAGCTACACCGGGACGGTAAAAAAAATCGCGCGGGGATAAAATCTGTGATTTGATGCAGATTGATCGCGATGCGGTGCGTTTTACTCAGAATATTATACGCGAGAATAAAAACCTCGCGGTGAAATATTGCTGTGCGGACGGGCCCTAAGCATATACTTTGATAATAATAGAGATTCAATCAAAGAGTATCTAATAACCCCAGCAGCCAGCAGTTTTTTTTTCTTTTTATGGCGGATGCTTGAGCGGATGGGACAATGCATATTATTCTATGCTGCGCCCGCCGCGGCCGCCGCGCCGCGCCGCCCGTTCCAAATTCGTTTTTTGAATTTGGAACGGCGGCGGGCTCCTGCAATGGATTTGATTATCTTTGTCCGTAAATTCGAAACTTCGCGTGTTATTTTATCGATGATAATAACAATATTTCCATGCATATTTGAGTAAATAATGAATTCAGTATATTACCTATATAAAAAAAATGATTAAAACAATATTAGACACCTAAAAATTTAATTACATAAGTCTATATATTTACAAATTGAGAGAGTTTCCTTAACCTAGTAGGATCCGAAGGTGATGTCATGTAATGGCGCGGCACCGTTCGAAGGTAGAGCATATTCCTTCAGAAGCTGGTCGAGCATCGAGAACTGCTGCGTGCTTCGCTGCTGGGGCTGGACCTAAGAATAAAACAATATATTAAAATTATTTGCTGTTTGTTAATCTCACTATCACGAGAACGGCTGGACTGATTTAGCTAATTTTGGTTTCAAAAATACCTACAGGGAAAAGTCTAAATGGAAAAGAAATATAAAAAAAAGTGCGAGTCGGACTCGCACGCAAAGGGTTCCGTACCATTACGATCAATACATGTCGAGCAAAAACTCTAAAAAATATTGTATGTCAGACGAGGCTGTATAGGTTAAAGGTATTTTGCCTACCATTTTAGGAGTATAATTAACAAAAAAACATATTGCCAAAAAATTGTAAACCAACATGAAAATAACCTAAAAACTTTGTTTAAAAAACAAACACAAAAAATATTTAGTTTTTTCTTTATTTAGTTTTAGTTTTTAGTCTGTATTAGTTGTTATAGTGGCGTATATAAAGAGTTGAAATTATCATTTAAGATGTATTTCTGCATCATAATATGTGAAAATTTCAACTCTCTAGCTATCACGGTTCAATAGATACAGTACAGCCCCGCGTTCCCGTTTTTACCCTTTGGGTACGGAACCCTAAAAAAGATCGGGCAGTTAGTGTATACAATTCAAACTCCTGACTGACTGACTGACTAATACTTATATCAACGTACAGATCAAAGTAATGGACAGATTGGGCTAAAAATTGGTTTATTTAAACCATAGGCATTCACTAAGAATGAATTTTGGAAAAATCAAACTGACAAAGCTAGTTTTGAAAAAATTAGTTTGATGACCCAGTTGGCACAATGGGCGGCCCTGTCTTTGGGTTTGGGTTTTAGGGTTTCGGGTTCGATTCCCGCCTCAGACAAGTATTTATGCTTAGATATTAGTCTGTGGTCTGGTTGTTTCTATGTATATAAAGTAGTCTAGCACCCAAACCACAAGTCTAGTTACTTAGCTTGGGGTTAGATGGCGATGTGTGGCATCTCCTGCAACATTTATTTATATACTTTAATATAACTTAAATATTAATTAGAAAACAAAGCTTTTTTATGACGTGTCAAACCTGGAAGTTGTTTTGGGTGAAGCGTTGCGGTGCTGGACCGAAGTTGTTGAAGTCAGGTGACGGTCGGAAGTCCTGCTTCGGCTTGAACTGCTGCGGTTCAGGGTTGAAGAAGTTGTCTTGGGAGGGGGCCGGGGCGGGGGCTGCTCCCGGGAAGAATTGAGGCTGACGAGTTTACATTACATTATATTTTTATTAACATGTATACCACCCATCCGCTTCTTCAATTCTTGTCCAGCCCAAGGAGAGATCGCCTTTAGCGATAAGGCCGCACATTGTGTCATATCGTTTTGGTTTACACTATTTTTTTGCAGAAAACTACGGTTTACTATATTACAATAAAGAGTTTATCTATCTTTCTATACATCATATCACGAGGGTCGAAATATAATTTATATACACTGACTTCGGCCCGTGTTGAAGACATATCGAAGTCACACGGATCATAAACTACTAAAGTACTAAACCAATTTGATGATATTTTTACCCTAAGTACGGCCCTAAGTTGTAGAACACTTAAGTCAACATTAACTTTAATTTTTTTATAACTATAGCAAAAAAGAAGTAAAACACACGTCCAATGAATTTTATAAACTACTCAATTGCCAATATGAACACCATTTCCTTAATTTTCATAATTTTCATTTTTTCATAACAATGATTGCATAAATAAAATTTCACTTCTTTGGCTATCATTCCAGTTTTCTTGAAGACATATTTACCTTAGGCGGCGCAGGCGCAGATTGGGGTGCTGGCCGGTACTGTTGCGGGGCCGGCGAGGGCGCTGGCCTATACTGTTGTTGCTGTTGGGGCTCTGGCCTATATTGTTGTTGTTGCGGTTGGGGCGCTGGCCTGTACTGTTGTTGCGGTTGGGGTGCTGGCCTGTACTGTTGTTGCGGTTGGGGCGCTCTATATTGTGGCTGGGGCGTTGGCCTGTGGACGGGACGGGGCGCAGGTGCGGGCTCTTCGTAGTCGTAGTCTGGTTCCTGATTGTATTGAGCACGGCCTCCCTGGAAGTAAAGTATTATTGTCAACAACATTCCAAACCAATTCAACCATTGTCCAACTCTATTAGCATCCTGCAGTTTCACCTAAGTAAGTCTCGGTCGCGAGGTAAAAAGTAGCATATGTTAATTCTTAGGATTTAGTGTATTCTCATGGGAAGAAGCATCAAAATCAATACTGTAGTTTCGCAGATTACCCATTGCAAACATATCCAAACTTTCGGTTCACCCGCGTAACTCCCGATCCCGTAAGAATATCGGGATAAAAAGTAGCCTATAGCCTTCCTTGATAAATGGACTATATATAAAAGAAAAATATTTTTTCAATTCGAACCAGCAGTTCCTGAGATTAGCGCGTTCAAACAAACAAACTCTTCAGCTTTATATTATCAGTATAGATAAATTATCATATGGGACAGATGAAGCACAAGAACGTCCATAGGTAGGTATATGTCGTAGTGTAGTTTGTTCGGAATTGTTATCATAGTATTATCTGACCTTTTACAATTCTGAAAAATGCCTATTGCCCTAACGTAGAGGGCGGTCAAAGTTATATCTACTAAAAACCAGACCAGATTCTAAAAAGCGGAAGTGAATGCAGTGTGTCCACGTCCTGATAGACAAAGTATAGGTGGATATCTGACCTGGTTCTTGCTGGGCCTGGTGGACTCGTCGACTAGGGTCGGTGGAGCTACAGTGATACCCTCGCCCGCTGGTTGGAACCCGTACTTGTTGGCTCCGTATTCGATTACTCGCAGCTGGAATCAGGGGTAAAGTAACTACATATTAGATTAATCTGCTGAAGTCTCCATTCAGCGCCGCCTAGATAGTATTCTGTGGTAGATATGTCACCAACTTAATCCACCATAAACTTTGCAACTTTTATTTAAGTTCGTAAGCCTGCACTCGGGATTGAATTACTAGAAATATTTTAAAAAAAAAATGCATCTCTAAAATTTCCCACCATCATACCCATATCACCACAGTACAAAACTTAAAAGTACCTACGATCAAAGAGCTCTTGCTCTTTAGGCAACGTGGAAAAACGCAAACTACGGTCATTACCTTATAACCTGTGTAGGAAAATTTCATCAGAATCTGTTCAATAGTTTTTGAATAATTTCGTTGACAATACCAAAAGGCATTATATAAATATAATATTCTCACCTTTCCAGTATCATCCTTGTATCCGTATTTCCCCTTGACCTCTCCGTTGGTGGCTTTCGTCTCAATTTTGAATGAACCATCGCCTGCTTCGTACCCGTATGTGTATGATCCGTCTTCATTGTGCCTGAATATTAAAGGAGTCTAATTATTATGTACAAGTGTTGACACATTAAAATATACACTTACTAGGAATTTAGGTAGTTGGTAACTAGCATAACTTGTTTATGTCTGGCGCTTCGCCCGCTATTTACCCTTTTAGGAGTAATATTAAAATATCAGTCAGTCGGTCAGGATTTTGAATCTTATGTTTATAGATACTTCGACGTTATAGTGTGTCTGCTGTAGCCATTCGATTGAACCACTTCCTTAAACCTGGAAAAAGCTGTTCCGTTTCATATGGTCTGACCATCTTCATAGGGGATCTACCACGTGACCTCTTGCTCTCTAAATTAGCTCAGATGATGAGAGTAGTGTTGGAGCTTAGTTGTAGATACCTTGACTTTCATTCTGAAGGTCGTGGGTTCCAATCCCCGCTTGGCCGTGCACCAATGAATTTTTCTTAAGAAAAATTATGTGCGCTTATTGACATTGCTCTGACGGTGCGCAGAAAACATCGTGATGAAACCCGCGGCTTAGTTGGCTCCAGAAGTATTGGCAAGTTCTCTTCTCTGGACATGGTCGACTAAGCTGAGAGGGTAGCAAGTGGTAAGCAAGCCAATTAAAAACCAATTAAAAAGGGTCTAATTGAGGAAAACAGCCCGTATACAAGTACAAGTAGCTCAGATGGTTAGGTTCTTCAAGTTTTAGTTTTAGCGACTGATTGATTAGTTAACGTACCTGTTAATCTGTTTAAGTATAGCCACAGGTGGAGCGACCACTTTAGGCTCGGAGGCGATGTATCGCGGCGCGCGGTCTTCCGCGTACTGCCCGTGCGCCTGCAGAAGAGAACCCACCACACATAGCACCACCTGAAATATGACAAATTAACTATAAGAAAAGTGACTTTTTGAAGTATTTTTGCAGTTGCAGACAAAACATGAGCAAATAGACGAACGAGGACCATTGCCTTGGCACACCGGCTATGCTCTTTGTGTGTAGTTTATCACGTGCACACAGGACCTGACTAAAGCCAAAGCTGCTGTCGTAGTGGCCAACTATTAGGCAGGGAAAATATAGGAAGGTCGAACTTATACGAAGAGAATAAGTAATATCTTTCACTGCTTGTTTTATTTGAATCTCATGATACTCGTATCGAATGCTTGAAACATGATTGAGCATGAGCACTCTCTGTATAAATTATTTAGGCACGTCCCTATTTAAATCTGAGATATTATAATAACTAAGTACATGGATTTAAAAATTATTTCAAGTATTATCAGACCAGAAGATCATGAGTGAAAGATATTAAATTCGTTATTTGTGTGAAATATCTAACAATATTTAGTTCACCTTTTTACTAAAATGACTAAACATGATTAATTTAAAAAACTCTATGATGAAATGAGGTCGGTAGTTCCTTAGTGCTTGCAGTAGGCAGGTAGGTAGACATAGTTACCACAGTTCCACTCTATAAATAACAACTTGGTTCAATTCACAAATAGGTAACATTGAAGGCCTTGACACTGCCATGAATTTACGGTTTTTATATAACAATATGGCTAGGCAAATAAAAAGAATAAAACGGTTGTAAAAACCACGAGAAACAAAGTTATACGCATTAAACAATATTACCGGACAAAGCACCATCTAGCTATCAGCTAGGCTTGTGTCATGGTGACCAGGAAACGGAATACTTATACACGATATTACACGACTTACGATTATTCTCTGGTATAACTATTGAACCTAATTCAATTATTATGATTTGTGTTCTTATGTCTCAATTGCTAAAGCAGAATTAAATTAAGTTTCAAGGTAGTCGGGACCACAACGTGCTTTACTTAGTTGTGACTTTGTTAGGCATTTAATAACTTTGGTTTTAGTATTTCTAATAATTATAGTGCTATTATTTTTATCCACAATATATTATGCAAATTCTAACGTAATTCTACTCCTCAAAATTTACATCTTTTTGTAACATTTCTAGGCTAAGCGACTTAGGCTTGTGTTATAGGTAAGTATTTAATTATTTTACTTTTCTTTTGTTAATTGTTGTCTAAGTACGATTATATAAAAATTGAATTTCGCGTGGGGTTCCTAAAAGAACGTAGGCACTCTAAGCAGGTTAAAAAATATTTATGAAAATTTGTAGTAATATTTCGTCAATATTCACGGGTAGTTAGTTCCTCGCGTGACACAGTAGGAACTGTACCTAGAGGTTGTGTCGTCACCTAGCTGAGTTGTCACCATGTTGTCACATACCAACTCGGTCACACATCGGTAGAGATGACAGGGATTGCAGGGTGATGTCGAAGTAACGACCAGTTAAATTCAGTAATTAAGTTTTTTGTAAAAATTACCAAAATTATAACAACTAGAAATCTAATATTATTTTGTAATCCGCGAATTTAGAATAACATTTAGAATAACATCCTTATTAGGCTTTGAAAATATTCCAAGCGTGAAATTTTGACTTTGAATTTATGCAATTTACTTCTTTTGTATAGAAACTGAGAGTCTCAGAAGAGAAGCGTGAGCAGAGCTTCTAGGCGCGTAAAGAGCTTATGCTGGGCCAGTGTGGTCCAGGAACACCGGTGATATGAAGGTGTGGAGAGACGTTGGAGAGGGTAACACATGCTGGAAGTAGAGGAGGAAGTTCCAATAGCGAAGACAAAACACCAACAAGCTATGTTTTTTTGCGATCCTGTGATAGAGAAAAAGGATCATGCAGTTACGTTTTACAGCATATGCTGAGACTGATCCTTTTGCCATACATATTAATTTATTTACTGTATAAAAATGGACATTTAATGGCAACAAACGATCATTTATTTATCTGCTTAACCAACTGAGGCGGCAATTTTCGAGTTTCTATGCCGGCTGGTGTCTATGTCGCATGGTGCCCCCAGTACATACCGCCTGAGTGTGCTCGCTTTATTGACCTTTATTTAATTTTTAAATAAATAAATCATTTACCTTTATACAAGGTTGTAGACTTGTTCAATTGATTGCAAGTTTATCGAAGAACGCGGAAACTGTTTCACGAAATCAAGTGCCACCTTGTGCCACACCTAAATAGTAGGTATTTAATTATTATTGGTCCATTGCTGATTAATTGCAAGTTAATATAGATATAAAATACATATAGGTAAGTACTACGATAGAGATTATCAGACCTTTAAGAAAATAATTTAACTTCAAGCTTTATTAAAAACTAGCGACCCGCCCCGGCTTCGCACGGCTATATTATGCATGTATTATACATATAAGGTTGGATTTTACCATTCATATTTGAACGCGATTACTTCAAGCTAATCTCCGTTTTAGGCATTCATCTCGTTCAAAACTCCAAATTGGATTTTACCAACGAAAACTGATCACGATTAGAGCTAGAACGCGTTTAATTTCTGAACGCCCAATTTTGGACGTTTAACGCGTTGAACACGATCAAATGAACTATCATCGTGTTGTTGGGTTATAGGTATATCTAACATTAATTACGTATTTTCGAAAACATCGTCATTTTTATTAAAGTAATAGCATGAAAAGGGCTTTAGCGCTCGCATTTGATGAAACCTATGATGAAAATATAGTTCGCCGTCCAAGATGGATCCGTGAACGTGAAGAACATTTGGCTCACTGGCGGAAAATGTTAGTTCTCGTTTGCGTTTCATTTTCACTTCACTTCCTTTGCAGTTCGTTTGTAAAAATTCAAATCCGAAAGCACAATCCCTCACAATCAACACCGGTCCGCAATTATGACAGAAATTAAAATTTCCCAAATAGCTACGTTGGTATTGCCAGTTATGAATAGAAATATCCACAACAAACATATGATTTCATTAATTTACAATCAATTTCATTATTTTTATAATATTTAAGTATACTAGTAGTTCGCCCCGAACTGAGACCTCACGAGTTTTTTTCAGCGTTTATTATATTTCAGCGTAAAGTACTAAAATGTATAATATAACGACGAAAGACTCCAAATACGACAGGTCTATCTTATTTGAATGATAGGTGCCTAGTATCGCTATTATCTGACATTGGATGATTTAGAGAATCCAAACACGATAGGCATAACTTGTTGTTGTTGTTAAGTTCTAAAAGCATAGGCCAGCTCAATCATCACACCCTGGACATCCGTTGACTCTTTATTTTTACTCAAGACATTTTGAATGTGTCCAACATAATATCCAGAAGATAGTAATTCCTTTCCTTCCTTCCTTATGTATCTACTTATCATAATGTTACGTAAGAGGAAACGAGAAGACAAGCTCGAGAACGAGAATATATTAGAGAAGTTTGAGGCCAATATGTCCTGTAATAAGTCCCTAAACTAAAATATAACAAGTCAATAAAAATTATAAAAAAATTAGTCACAAATTTTATAATTATCAGAGTCTCTAGATCGGCTAGAACCGAACATTCCTACTATTTAATACTATCCACCACTATTATTGTAAAACAGCCCATGATTATGAAATAAATAATTATAGGAAATGAAGCAAAGAGAGTTCGGACGATTTGGGGCAAAGTAATAAATTTCTATAAATTTTAAATTTAAATAAATTTGGATTAAGAATATTGTAAATAGTAAGCGTGTTACATTGTGAATTTGTGATGCTACACCTTCGTTATTTTTCTTTTGCAATCACAATGTAACACGCTTACTATTTAAGTACAATATTCTTAATCCAAATTTATTAGATTTTATTTTCTATTTTTTAGTTGGACTTTTTTTATTAAAGCGTGTTTTTTTAGTTTTTTATTCTATTAATTTATTTTATACTTTTTGGTCTTTGATAACTTAAAATGTTAGATCGGACCCTGGTTACTATTGAAAGATAAACTACTCGTCAAGACGATTCTAACGAGCCTAAACTCGATGAGGTTGTGTCGTTTCATTGCGAAGTTCCTATGACCACCTTACAGTTCCATCATCAGACCCTGGTTACCATTGAAAGACAAACTACTCGTCAAGGCGATTCTAACGAGCCCAAACTCGATGGGGTTGTGTCGTTTCATTGCGAAGTTCCTATGACCACCTTCCAGTTCCATCATCAGACCCTGGTCACCATTGAAAGACAAACTACTCGTCAAGACGATTCTAACGAGCCCAAACTCGATGGGGTTGTGTCGTTTCATTGCGAAGTTCCTATGACAACCTTCCAGTTCCATCATCAGACCCTTGTCACCATTGAAAGACAAACTACTCGTCAAGACGATTCTAACGAGCCCAAACTCGATGGGGTTCTGTCGTTTCATTGCGAAGTTCCTATGACCACCTTCCAGTTCCATCATCAGACCCTGGTCACCATTGAAAGACAAACTACTCGTCAAGACGATTCTAACGAGCCCAAACTCGATGAGGTTGTGTCGTTTCATTGCGAAGTTCCTATGACAACCTTCCAGTTCCATCATCAGACCCTGGTCACCATTGAAAGACAAACTACTTGTCAAGACGATTCTAACGAGCCCAAACTCGATGGGGTTGTGTCGTTTCATTGCGAAGTTCCTATGACCACCTTCCAGTTCCATCATCAGACCCTGGTTACCATTGAAAGACAAACTACTCGTCAAGGCGATTCTTGACGAGTAGTTTGAATGAATGAACTATGAAGTATGGATAATGAGATAATTCCTGCAGATTCCCTCCAGCTCTATCATCAGATCAG
This sequence comes from Idaea aversata, assembly GCA_907269075.1. Taxonomy (NCBI): domain Eukaryota; kingdom Metazoa; phylum Arthropoda; class Insecta; order Lepidoptera; family Geometridae; genus Idaea; species Idaea aversata. The sequence continues at coordinate 919,991 of OU026088.1, forward strand.
TTCCATGGTACCATATTATTGTCACCGAAGTTACGCCCTTTCATTTGATACCCCACTCGGGTATATTTGCAGTATAGTTTGTGTGCCATATAGGTAGATCCCCTTTTGGACCCCTATCTCCGTAACCCCCTGACCGATCCTGCTCATGTTCGAACTTAAAAATTCTATGGACCTCAACTACTTGTATACCAAAAATCATGAAGATCAGAGCAACGGTACTCAAGTTATCGTCGAACAAACATACAAACATACAAACATACAAACATACAAACATACGAGCGACCGACCCTTCTCAACACTAGACCTCTCTCGCTTCGCTCGTTCGGTCAATTATAGTTTATTATTAACAATAATAAATATATTTATAGTGCAGTAATAAAATAATACAATTTAAAATATTATAACACAAATTCAATTTTCCATTTTGTAGGGGAACAATTTTGTGACCTTGTAACAAATTGCAATTGTCAAACTATTCTTATTTTTCCTCTAAAATTTGGCATCGCGTGGCAGCCATTTTGCCCTCGCTCACCATCGTTTTGTCTATGATTGTTTCAATCAATTGCGAGTTTACTTTATTATGTTGGCGAAAGTTTGGTTTTCATGAACGCGATCAAAATGTAGTCGGTAAAATCCATTTGTACTTGAACCGAGATCGAACGCAATACGAAAACGCGATCAATTTAATCTTCGTTTTATCAATCTCCGATTAGCGTGGCACTGGTAAAATTGGCCCTAAACCTTCCTCTTGCATCACTCTATCTATTAAAAAAACCGCATCAAAACCGTTGCGTAGTTTTAAAGATCTAAGCATACAAAGGGACATAGGGACATAGGGATATAGGGACGGCGAAAAGTGACTTTATTTTATATTATGTAGATTGTAGTGATATTGTCAAGTCGCCACAATTCTGACGGATGAAGCTAATCCGAAGAGGTTAGATACACCCTCATTTCTTACTTCCGTAACACGTTAGGACGTTACATTTGGTTTTTACAAATGACCTTCTTAACGACAACGTTTTTTTAACAAATGATAGGTCAGCGTTAGATCACAATCATACCCGCCAGGGGTAGGTATTGATGGTAGGTGACGATGCGGCCTAAGATGTAGCACGCTTTCCTAGAAGATACCTATTCACTCGCGACTTGAAGATCCACAAGTTGTACACGTCAGGAAAGACATAAGAAGGCAATGATTCCATCCCTTGTTGTACGAATAAGGAATGACGAAGTCATAATCACACGACTTGAAACCTCGCCCTTTTCTTGAAATCAGTAAAAAAATGCGGAAACTATCTCGTTACCTGTAAACGTCCTTAAAATGTCAGTGACATGACGTTTGGAAAGTTGTTCCAGCTATATTTTATTTTCTCGTTGTGGACAGACAATCATTATGATAAGTTATAGAGCAAATGCAGACAAACGACTATTCTATCGATTGATACCACGACAACCGTTCGCTTGTAAACAACCGATATCATCGCAGTCAGTCTGTGACCATGGAAACGTCCAATTTTTATTACATGCGATTAATAATCCGTTAATTTTCTTTGTGTTTACCTACTTGTGTTTTGTTGTTATGGTGCAATACAGTGTTTATATTTCTACGAGTATCTATCTATAAATAGTTTTCATTAAGGGTTTGAAACGTTAAGTAATAAGTTTGACTGATATGTTCGTCTGTCTGCATTGTGTATGCGGCCTCTGCATCGTAAAGGTTAAACATATGTATTTTTTTTTTACTTTAAATTGAATAATCGGTTAGTTATCTGCCGATCGAAAAGTTAGTAGTCCAAGTTCACAATAAAGGGACGGAAAGTGGTCCGTTTAGAGGCCACGGCCCGTTCACCGGCGCGCTGCGGCTCGCGGTGCGGCGCCCGCGCACTATCAGGGCTGACTACTGATATGCATAATTTAAACTGTTATTTATGAGCACTGAATGCCACGGGACATTCATTGTTTCCTTAACTAAATGCGATAAGATTTATTTATAACAAAGGAGAGATTGTGATTCTTTTGGTTATTTGACTTAGTCGCCTTTGAGGACCTGGCTGCTTCTTATATTCTCAGGTCCTAAAATTGCTGGAAGGAAGTAGAAGGTTTACCCAACATCTATGCCACCCTCTCAACTTACTAGGCTGAGTCCAGACATGCTATAACGACTACTTACGGTAGGTAGTTAGAGGGTGTTATTTTCATATTTAATTCCGATAATTGATCACGAACGTATTTGGAAGATCATTTAGTTATCACGTAACAATCGAAAACGCCGGAAAAATGATTATAACCGTAACTAACGAAATTTTACGGACAAATTGTAGTTAAAGGGCCAGTTTTATCTGCAGACCAAACACGTGTTTTCTCTACTACGCCTTTCGTTCAGCTGTTAACGAAGGGTATGCACGTATGTTCACACTGGAAACCGGGAAATTGCGGAATCAAAATAAAATTATAAAAACCGGGAAAAAAATAAAAATAGTTTTTGCTACGAACGACTCGTAGACACTTAATAGACACGGACGAGTTAAATACGAACGAATTTGTCCAGTTCATGTTAGTCGAGTAGCTTTGGCGACTGTTTAATTTTTCGGATAAACTGTTAATATGTCAAAATGATTTATGACGAACACGCTTGCTAAGACGGGTAACATTAGTTGTAAATTGGATGCTATGATTTTAAGATAAGTTGACGCACAAAGCAACTTGCATTATCCGATCATCTGATAATAACCCATTGCATTACAGCAAGTAGGTATGTAAACTTTTTAAACTCACACGATTTGTATTCATAGTAATTATTTTCCCGGGTCTTAATCGCGTATTTTTTGTTTTTTATTTCTCTTACCTCGACGTTTCGACTATGTTACAATAGTCATGGTCGCGAGGAGACTGAAAAACAAAAAATACGCGATTAAGACCCGGGGAAAATAATTATTAAGTAGGTATGTGTTGCTCGTTGCTCGCATCTTTTGTTCTTTAAGCTGCATCTAGTGATGTAGTAAGCTAGAGGGCCAGCCCTAACAACCGGCAGTGTGCGACACGACACAAATTGACCGATCGTATTGGCAATACGCGGTAACTTGATAACGTCGCGTGTATACACAACATTTTGATTGGATTGCAACAAATAGATACTCTCTTGCAATAAGAGAGGGCGCGGACCACAGACTATGCAGTTGGTTCAAATCTTGCTTGTTGTTTTAGAGAACCATGGGCACCTGTCCCAGCTTTGCAAAGTTGCAGAGAATATCATCATTATCATATTATCAGCCACAGGAAGTCCACTGTTGAGCATAAGCCTCTGTGTCTGTTTCAGCCAATTTACACTTAACCTTAATGATTAATACACCTCATAAATCGCCTGTTCATTGATGGAAACCGTTTGAACATTCGTCTAATCGTTTTTGATCTAAAAGCTTTTGAGTTTATCGCGCACAGAACGATAGGCATTTCGAGGGGACTTGATTTTAAAATAAGTTTGAATATAGATAGTAGATAATATCAACGATCGGTCGATTTAAAGTATGAGGTTTACGGCCATTCTAAGCCGAGGCAATATTTTTTATAAGTTTTTGTTAAATTGATGTAAGCTTTCAATAAAATAAGGTAGGTAGATCGTATTATGTTGAACAATGATTCTTATAACTTCAATAAGTTTTAGTAACTAATAATTTCCAATTAGTGTAATAGACTTTAACTGAGAACTTGATCAATAGTCGCGTAGGTGTAGGTATATTACGACAGCGGCAGCGTCATAATTTTCAATTATTTCACACAAACACTATACACTGATATTTTGACCCAATTTACGCTATTTTATAACATTTTTGACACTGACTATTCGGACAATGCGTAACTGCTTATTTGAAAAAAAAACTGTACCTACCCACCATGCCTGCCACTGATAAGTCTTTGTAAAGCATATCAATGATATCTACCTACATAGTTATCTACATAAAGTAGGTACCTATATCAAACGGTGTTTTCTCTTAAGTTTCACAGATAATTATCACTTTAATCACTGCAATTAATTTACACACAATAAATTCACTAATACCACTTAAAAATCACTCAATACATCAAATATTATTATCTTTTTAATCTTAATTAAACTTATTTTTGAAAGTAGAACTTTTTGATTGATAGATGTTTTATTCTTTTCTTTTTTGGATTGTTTAAATTTAGAACAATAATTGAACGTACCAATCGCGCAAACGCCGTCATGTCGTGAAGTCGGAGGCGCTGCGCGGGCGCTAGTTACTTTTATAGCAATACCAGGGCGGCCTTTCACTATATTTTATTATATTTTTTTACGCAGGGGGTGCTGAAATATTTGCAAAAGGGCATTTTTTGCAATATATTTTATTTTAGCATTACCTTGTCATTATGGTTTCGAAAATTTATTGACGTCTCTTTATGCTCTGTTTTGTTGCGTTAGCCCATGATAGTGGTTAATAGTGCTTAGCTTATGAAGTTATTGTCAATTTCAATTTATTTATTGTTTGTCACAGTTACTAGGTTCTTAAAAATAGTAATAGAACATGGTTGTTTTATAACAATATCATTAGGTGTACAATAATTCTACATTTTAGTTTTTCAGGAATACACATGTCATTTGGATTAACACAGCAAATAATAAGAATAATGTTAATATAAGTATTAAATTAATATTAATGTCAATGAGATAATGAAATGATTAATGCATTTGTCTAATGTGGTTATATTACTTCTAGCATTGATTATTAGTAAGTTTCAGAGGGAAATCATTCAAAACTCTGTAAGTGTGATGACTCCTCCACACTTTAGCGATTTATCGTAGGACTAGATCTTATCCGCGGCTTTAACCGCGTAGGGGTTTGATTTTCGAAAATTCTTTCTTAGCCGATGCCTGCGTCGACGGAAAAATAGGCACAAATTTTTGACTACGTTGACCATAGATACGGGTTAGTATTTATGGTCAACGTTTTGATATGACCAGGTAGCTGGTTGGACTAAATCTCGATTAGACTTGATCTCGATTGGTCTAGTCGTTATTTGACCAGACAACATATTACCACTCAGTGTATTGTTTTATTGAAGTAGGTAAGTACAGTTACGCTTTAGTCTACATACGTTATGTAAGTATAAGTAGTCGTTGAGTTAATATTCGATCTAGAATAAGACTAGATACTACATTGTTATCACATTTCTACCTATTTCCTACTCAATATGTATTCAGAATGGTTCTAGGAAGTAATACAGATGCATATTAAGTTGTTCTAACATAAATAAAGGACGTGCAAGTCATGCTTCTAATAGTTTAGTTGTTTGTAAGTAATTGGTTCGAAAACTTCATTAACTTTTAACTAATGATTATATTATAACTTAGCCAATCTATTTCGGACATGTCGCTCGTAGAAACCCGAAGCCAGGTCGACGGGAAAAGACCGCGTGGTCGCTCACCCACCCGTTGGTCAGATCTAGTCAAAAAACTCACTGGCCTACCAATCGCTGATGCTTTTAAGACCGCCGAGGAAGGAAAACTTGGAAGGGCATAGTGCACCATCCACAACAATTGGACGTAGTTTAGCTGAAACGACTCAAACCACATTGTGGTCCAAAATGACTTATATACGCCAAAGAGGTCCTAACGGTTGGTTCTTTCACTCAGCAAAAAATATCTTTGGTACTATAAAGATAAGGATGGTTTTTGAATAATGAGAACCAAACCACACAATGACGGGTAATTTTATACAAACCACTGTAATAACACAGACCGCTTGGATCGTTTTTGATAAATTCAATTTGAAAGATATATATTTCATATTTAATAAACAGAATTGTCCTAAACCACTTGAATCCTTTCTGTTAAATTCTCTTCATAGAAACAAGTTTATTTTTATATTCAACTAAAACAACTCAAACTGTGTAAGTCATTTCTGATAAATCGATTTACAAAGAAACAAGCCGATTTTTTATTTAACTAAAACAACTCAAACTGCTTGAGTCATTTTTGATAAATTGATTTACAAAGAAACAAAGCGATTTTATATTTAATTAAATCTACTCAAACTGCTTGAGTTATTTCTGATAAATTGATTTACAAAGAAACAACAAAGTGATTTTGCATTCAGATGAAATGACCAGCTCTTCAACGTTTGCGTCGATACTACTTCCCATGCATCACACCAAGCACGATCCGACCCCCTGCGCTCCCCGACCGGCTTCACCCTCCAACCACACGCCACAGTGGCCGGCGTCATCAGAGCCAGCATGCATGCCACCATTACACAGCCATAGTTGGCGTTTGCAGAAACAACACTAGCAGGGATGCGCGGCAATTCAAAGGTTCCATCCGCCCTGGCTCGCGATAGTTCGTCACTCATCTGCTGTCGTCGATCCCGTGCTCGCTTTAAACGCTCCTCCCCTTCTCTCTCCAATCCCAACCCTTCACCAGCCGATGCGCAGCCCCCTACATCCCGGGTGTCCCTTCCCAAATATTTGCAGCGCAAGTCAAAATTTTAACAGAACATTCCCCTCAAGGTCCCAAACGAAACCGGCCTCCCGGACTCGCCGCACACAATCCTGGCTTCCTCCAGACAAACTTCGCAAATCTTTTGCACAGTCACTCCCACCTCTAGACACTGACAATCACCATTGCTCCCTCTCCCGCAATGGGACTCGCATTTAGGCAGAGAGTCCACTACTTTCTCAATAAACTCCACATTCCCTTCTGGTTGCTCATTTCAGCCACACTGCTGTACACCTCCTCGGTCCCTAAAACTCCGATTAGATCGCCTCTCTTGCAAACCCACGTCAACCCTTTTAGATGCAAACGAAAACCATGCAAAAACATATCCCTACAAACCTCTACACCGCCCACAAAATACCTTCCTCTGTAGGTTCCAGGTTTCTATCCTCCCGTTTTACTGTTTGCAACTGTGCACGATCTTGCCTTTGGTTCCTTCCTCACACCGTTTACAACAAACAACAACTGCGATTCATATGACCTCAACTCCATGCATTCCCCGAACTCACCTCCTCTCTGCTCCTGCGGAACCTTGACAAAACATTGCTTAGCACAAGCACAAGCGCAGTCTTGAAACACTTTCGACTCAACTTGTTTGGTTGTTGTATCTTGATCCTGAACTAAATTAGAGATATCGTCAACAGTTTCTTCATTTGATGAAGAAAATGTTGACGATATCTCCAATCCAGTTCAGGATCAAGATTCAGTTAGGCAGGACTTAGAAACAGCAAAGAACAGTCAGAAGGGAAGTGCGAAAAGCGGTCGTAAAAGAAAATATCCTAATCATACCCTAGCCTAGAAAAAACAACGATAATATAAAATTTACCAAACAACACAAAAACCAAATAAGTTGAATCGAAAGCACCTCAAAACCACGCTTGTACTCGTACCAAACAATCAAGTCAAGGCTCCTCAAGAACAAAGAAGAAATGAGCTCAAAAAATACATAGAATTGGGGTCAAATGAATCGCAGTTGCCATCTATTACAAACAATGTGAAAGATGAACCAAAAGCAAGATCACACACAGCCACAAACAACAAAACAGGAAAAAAGAAACCTAGAACCTACAGAAGAAAACACTTTATAAGCGGTGTAAAAGTTTGCAAGGATATGCTCCAACATAATGTTCAAATATCATCTAAAAAAGTTGACGTGAGTTTGCAAAAAAAGCGATCCAATCAGAGTTCCAAAGACCAAAGAGGTATACAACAGGGTGGCCGGAATAAAACACCAAAAGAAGATATGGAGTCCATCAAAAAAGCAACAAACTCTCTACCCAAATACGAATCCCATCACAGGAGAGGGAACAATAGTGACCGTCAGCATCCAAAAGTGGGAATGACTGTTCAAAAAACCTACGAAATCCATCTAGATGAAACCAAAACTGTACACGGCGAATCCAAGAAGCCGGCCTCGCCCGTAACCCCAAAAAGAATACTCTATAAAAACCTTAACCCGTGCTGCAAAACTTAAAAAAAAGACACCCGCAACAAATGTAACACTCTCACCCAAAATACAAAAAACTACGCATCGGCTGATGATAAGCTGAAATTGGAGAAAGAAAAGGAAGAACGACGACCTATCACGAGCCAAAACGGGTAAAACCCTTGAACCGCCGCGCATCTCCACTAATACTGCTTTTCACAAACGCCAACCACGGCCACACAATGGCGACACACATGCCGGCTCTAATGACACCGGCCACTGCAACACTAACATGGTTGGAGGGTGAAGCCGGTCGAGGAGCACAAGAGGTCGGATCGCGCCCGGCACGATACACAAAAAATAATATCGACTCAAACGTTGAAGAGCTGGTACTATGGAGTGACTTTTGAGGTCGAACAGGAGCTGGACATTGATTACGATGAACAAGAAGTTGACTAAAATATTGTACTTTCTAATTAAACAGCTTTTTTTGCAAAATAATACATAATTTTTATTTAAATATCAGTTTTTTCAATTTTTTTTGTTCATTAAGTCCTTTTTGAGAAATTTAAAGAAACACTCCGTAATGTTAAAACCAATTTAGCAAAAACGACTCAAACCTACATTTTACCAAATAACTAGTAAATACGTCAGTCTTTGTAACACAAATTGACCCAAAAATATTGGTATATATGCCTACTATATGTGACATAAATTTCAAAATATTCCGAATGTAACTTCATTACAGAATTATCATCTGAACTTCAAACCTCAATAAGTCAAAAGTGACTTTTTGTGGATTGAGCCGTTTCAGCTAAACTACGTCCAATTCATCCTAGACACGACCTTCAGCAATGAAGATGACGACTAAGAAGAAGAAGCCAATCTATACAAATTGCCGCTGATTTGTATAAAAAACGTTGACCAAAAGCTGTTGTCTTCAAAATTCTTGCCATTCCGTTTGTTGTAGAGTCCTATATAATATTGTTTACATTTAATCTACCTAGATGAGTCGCTAGCAACCTTAATCCATGCTATTTAGCTTGTAGTCTCTTGGAATTTTTTTATTGAATGGAGTAGGCTTGCTAAGAATCTATACCACCCTCTCAGCTTACTCGACCGTGTCCAGAGGAAACAACTCGTCAATGCGTCTCTGCCAACTAAGCCGCTGCTGATTCATCACGATGTTTTCCTTCACCGTAAGAGCAGTTTCATTATTGCACATTTCTTTTTAAGAAAAATCCATTTGTCAAAGCCGGCTAGGATTTTAACCCACGTCTCTCGGGATGAAAGTCGAGGTTTTTATCACTAGACCAACGCCGCTCTTAGAACCCTATTAAGTTAACTTTAATTTACCATCGCATAATTGAATGAGGTGCAGTCACCATCAGACAGTAGGTAAGGTACTCAGTTCTGCGTGAGTTCATTGATGTAATTGCGATAGAATGTCGTACATAATCTGTGCAACCTTGGTGCACTATTTTCACTGTGAAACATAGAGGTTCAATATTTATAATGCAATAGACAATAACAGAACATTTCAATTGATCTCCAATCAACTTTGCCGAATAACAACGTAAAATGAGATGGTAATTTTCCTAATTAAAATTTGGATTGCAATTTTAGGTAGACAGTGGAATCCCGGAATGGCACAAGATTTTATGCTCGAAATTACATGGCTTATTATTTTTTTCTAAGTTAGTTCCTAAATAATCGATAGAAGGCTTTATTTTCAATTTTCTAAGACAAATGTTAAGTGAGTCTATACAGCCTCGTTTTTTTTACAAATTTGTCTATTTACTTAGTCACAGATATCAGATTCAGATTCCAGAGATTCAGTTTTTTTTATCTCCCTTGATGTAAAGTTGCTGCTACAATCTACTAGGCATCTGAAACTAGTCCTTTATTGGGGTTCCGTACCCAAAGCGTAAAAACGAGACACTATTCCTGTATGTCCGTCTGTATGTCACCAGGCTGTATCTCATAAACCGTGATAGCTAGAGAGTTGAAATTTTCACAGATTATGTATTTTTATTGTGGCTATAACAACAAATAAAAGAAAAATAGTCTGATGTACTCTCTTATTTTATTTAAGTACCTATAAATATTTTATCTTTATGCTGTGAAATCTAGATTCCTTACGCGTGGACTTGCAGCCCTGTGTGGCCTCGACCTGTTGATTACCTGATGCGGGTAAACGAGCATTTTAAATTACAATAGTTTACGTGTCGGTATGCTCAGAATTTGGTAAACACTCCCATACTTAACACTTTTGTAACAAATAAAGTACTTAACTTTTATTAAAGAAATAGTATACTTATAAGTATTACACGTTCTCGAGCTACTGTGGTAACCATAACACAAGCCTAGTTCCTTAGCTTGAGGCTAGATGGCGCTGTGTGAAATATCCTACAACAAAAAAATAGAAAATATAAATAGAAATAAGTAGGTACCTACAGTACGTAGGTATAAAATAAATGTAATTTAGAATTTCAAAAACTGAAAATTTGAGTAGAGTTGTTGTAACTAACTGCCCCCGGCGGTTTCACCCTCGATCCAGATCCCGCGAAAATTGTAGGATCCTATATCCTTCTTCATCTCCTAAACTGTAACTATGCCGATTATCTTTCGATTATCATACAATTCAGTCTAGTCACGTTTGACCGTGAAAAAGGAACAAATAAATAAATAAATATACCTACTTTCGAATTTATTTAGGATTAGAAGTAGGAAGTTAGAATAAGTGGTACCTCTGTGTGGTACCTTCATTATTTATCTGTATAAAATTTTTCTAAAATAACAAGCATTTGAATTATTTATTACCCATTGACATTTGTTGAGATATCATTGAAGAATTCGAGGTGGACAGGTTTAATTAACTTCAAGTGAACTTAAATGTATAAAGTACTTACTAAAATGTAACAAAGTGTTCTAAATACTGTAGATAACTATATCTACCTCATTCTTTGATAAATATATATATATATATATATATATATATATATTAAGTATAGCAGTCTTACAAATGGATAAAAACAAGAATTTGTAGTTTTTAAATATTCATGGCTGTTCGACTTTCTTTTTACGCAAATTAGAACTACTTGAACCTATTGGTTTTTAGATGTAAAGCATACCACACCTGAAGGTTGTGGTATGCTTTACATCTATATACTACAAGAAAGGTTGATTAGGTACCTACTTAATGAAAAATAGAAGCGGTCTCGCAGGATCGGGACTTACGTGATTAAACAGGGCACATCTAATAATTTTAAATAACAATCCAGCTATAGGTTAGGTTTATTGAATTGCTCTCCCCAACTCCCCAGCTTTGGTTTCAGCAAGTAATTCAGGACCTTTCACGTTCTAGACACGTGATTGGTCCATAATTGAATAAGGAAATGGCATTTCGTTAGACCGACACATTCGGCTTGGTCTCGTGTTTGTAACTGTCATTTAATATGTACTTATGTAGAGTTTACAGCTGTACAGACATAACTTTATTATAAAATCTAATTACATAAAGAATCATAATATATAATTGCCTAAATTGGTACTTTTGGCGTGTAAATGTCTTTATAATCGGTCAAAAAAGATTATGGTCACTTGCAAAAACTAAATGTAACGTCATAAATATGACGTCATTATTTGAACGGATATAAGGGATGTTGCTTTCGTTTTGGAATAGACTAAGACGTTGGATTAGCTACTTTCGTCAGAATTCTGTCGAGTTGACATAAAATGAGAGTTGACGTTACATGAATAGAGGCTACATGGACTTATTATTATTTTATCTATTAAGTCCATGAGAGGCTATGTTCCTAATACTGCTTATCTAATTTTTTTCTTTTCGTACAGTGGTGAGGCTCATCAAATTGTCAGAGTATTAAAAAAAGTAGCCCGTGGATGTCTTTTGTATGAAAAGTTAATATTTTTTAAATAGCCTAAGAAATTATAGAAGATGATAGAAGATCGCATATGTAGTTAGGTTTCTATTAATTAATTGTCGTAAATATTTAAATCTATAGCAAACATATAAATACATATTTTTAAAGAATTATTTATTTTTATTATTCCTAATACAATTAATTTTGATTTTATTTTATTTTATTTTTAAATAACAATTGTAGTGTCTACGGTTTAATAAGTCTATAAATTATAAGGCGTGGTGCAGCCACCTCGTATGAAGGTCTGCAATTGACCTTATGATATGATTTCGTTTCAGACATTACATATCGCTAAGTCTAATTTAAATACCTATGGTATTTCAAAGTCAAGGCCCGGTGTTGGCCAAAGTACCAAATGGAATGGATATCTTACAAGTATAATGTTATATATAGTATAATTCTTGACGGATTCTTGTCTTCTAGTTTCTCGGTATTTCTGTCTCGGTTAGGTTTCCAGCAAATTTACGGGTTATTTAATCTTTTAAATAACCCGTTAAATTGTGTGACTCTTCACATATCAATTATAGTATACGATGGACATAGCTATTTTCATTCCTTTAGGTAATTCCAATAAAATATTATGCTATTGATGAAAATCGCTTGAATAAGTCGTTTGTATTCTAGGCTTATGTAACTAAATTTGAGTTTACTTTAAAAAGAAGGAATGTATAGTTTATGGTGAATTAATTTTATAAAAAAAAACACCGAAATCAGGCTATTTAAGAGGAATTATTAGCTATACCATCAATAATTTATTTTTTAATAAAATGGGTCGTTTCGCACTTTCGTGCGAACTTCTTGCGTGCGAAACGACCACCTACTCATTTCTTTTTGTATTGAAAAGTAGGTACGCGGTAAACCTTTAAAAAATTGTCCGAATCACTACCAAAAAATATGTTAATAATTAAACATGAGTAGGTAAAATCGAATTCTGACCTAGCAAAAAAAAGTGGCTGTGACATACGGCAGACAGACAGACATGACGAATCTATAAGGGTTCCGTTTTTTGCCATTTGGCTACGGAACCCTAAAAACTAGGCTTTATATAGATAATAAAGCTATATAAGCGAGTTCAAAGGAACCCTCTACAATTCTTAAATAACAGCACATTTATTACCTCTTCTTAAAAACTAAATTAGGATGTGTGATCTAATTCTTTACCTTGCGGATATTTACGTCCTCCAAATGGTAATTAATACATATTTTAAGAGTCGTTTACTAAAATTATCACATTGCTATGTAATTGTAGCATTTATCCAACCTTGAAGGAAACGATCGACAATTTGACGTTTGATCAAATTATGTAACAGTGAAACATATTAGTTAATATTCTAATATGGCTAATATGATTTGCGAAAGATAGAATGTGTAATTGTTATTTTTTCATGCAATAAAGATGAAATTTCATGGTAATCAGTTCAGTAGTTTTGAGGCACAGATAACAAATACAAACTCACACACAAACTTCGGCATTTATTTCATTCGTTTAACTTCAGATCCGGATATCAGGTTAAAAAAAAACTGGTTGCCTGTAAAGTCGGTATACGGGCGAAAGTTTTACGTGACAACAACTGTGCTCGAGTGGAAGGGACGCGTGCCTTTCACTTTTTATGTCTGTCTCTCTCGCTCTTAGGCGGGCTAACCATGCCCGCGTGCCTCTCACTCGCTCTCATTGTGAGCGCATAACGTCAGCGGAGCGTAACGCAGTTTCTTGAAGTGTCACCCGGCAAACCAATTTATAAAACGTTGTCACGTCAAAATAGAGTTACCTACATAGTATATCTACAGACCTATACCTCTAGATAAATCGAAATAGGTATCAGAAAGTCGTTCTGTATAAAAAAATGGTGTTCAATGGCATAACGTCAACCTTCCTGTTCGGTGTTAAATGTCATTCCGTAACCGGATATCAATGAGTGTCGATCGAGTTTTATTATAATTTATTTCCGTTCAAAAATTATGAATAACTTGTCTTAAACTATCCTTTTATGAATATTCAGGAAATCTACATTACCTAACTAATTTTATTATGTGAATTTTTGAAGGAATATGCTCAGAACCGATTTTGTTGTAACTTAGTATGGAGGTACATCGAATGCTTAGAAGATGCTTAGAAGTAAGATGGGATAAATAATACGTTTATACGACATTGCATAAGCAGCGCCATCTAGTTCTAAGCCAAGTGGCTAGGCTTAACTGTAATTTATAATTATATATCTACTCTTCAAGCTCGCGACGTATACATATACCTACTTTTTTAATATATAATAGTACATTGTTATCCTAGGTGTGAAAGTCACTCATTACAAGTCCCGAGACGGAGTTTGGCGCCCGAGCGTAGCGAGGGCGCTAATAGTTCGAGGGACTTAATGAGTCTTTCACCCGAGGTAAACACTGTGCTTTTCATTACGAATAATACATAAAATTCTTCCTAACAACGAGAGTGAATGAGAGACTCCATACTACCTGATCCTCTTACAAGGTTGGGACCAAAGAGGTTATATACATGTAGTGTTATTCTTTGGTGTTACTTAAAGCAAGGAGGTTAGGTTTTTAAAGTTCCTTATGCGTAATGTTACTGATACTGGCTACATGCACATTGCACAAGTCGTGCGAAGCCATAATTTGACATGACAGCTGTCAGTGAAAGAGAAAAGCCCTAGGGCTGGAAATTTTATTTTCTACACGCTCTTCATGCATCTTTAGACCTACTTTCGGAGTATGAGTAATGAAATAGTACATTGTTATCCTAGGTGTGAAAGTCACTCATTACAAGTCCCGAGACGGAGATTGGCGCCCGAGCGTAGCGAGGGCGCTAATAGTTCGAGGGACTTAATGAGTCTTTTACCCGAGGTAAACACTGTGCTTTTCATTACGAATAATACATAAAATTCTTCCTAACAACGAGAGTGAATGAGAGACTCCATACTACCTGATCCTCTTACAAGGTTGGGACCAAAGAGGTTATATACATGTAGTGTTATTCTTTGGTGTTACTTAAAGCAAGGAGGTTAGGTTTTTAAAGTTCCTTATGCGTAATGTTACTGATACTGGCTACATGCACATTGCACAAGTCGTGCGAAGCCATAATTTGACATGACAGCTGTCAGTGAAAGAGAAAAGCCCTAGGGCTGGAAATTTTATTTTCTACACGCTCTTCATGCATCTTTAGACCTACTTTCGGAGTATGAGTAATGAAAAATATTTTTTATAGCTAAACGTAGAAACGAAACAAATATTATTGTAGACCATAGAATCGTATAGCGTATGAAGGGAGCCTTCAGCGTCACTAAACAGCTTGATAGTAAAATGAATCACTAACAAGCCCCTTATAATTTTCAGTAGAGTGAATTGCCGCTTCAATACAACTATGCGTATTTTCAATTACCGACCGAATTAACAAAAGTTTGACTATAATAATATCATAGTTTGAAAACGACTGAACCTATGCAATTTTTTAAATCTGAAAGCTAGATGTTCCGTCGCGTTCCTTGACTCACTTGTCTTTTCTTCTTCTTCCTTCCCTTTTCCCTTTACTTGGGGTCGGGTATCCTTATCACCTCGCGCCAGGGGCTCTATTTTTAAATCGCTCGTGTGACATATCTTCGTCGTATACGCCTATAAGTCACGCTCGACTTTCAAGTCTCATGACACCATTTTTTGTATTTTTGAATCGTTCGTCGTCGAAATATAAAATTACAATTTTTATTCGTTTTATGCAGAAAATTGAACTAGCGGTAATTACCGATGAACATTTGAAATAATTCCAAAGATATAAATATTTTTCAAGATCGTTTCCGAATGTTTGACAACGATTGTTCAACGTTTATTCTACCACTCGTCTGTCAGCGACGAGTGGTGGAGACTACTCGTTACACTCGAGCGATTCAAAAATAGCGAATTTTCAATGTCGAACGAATATCAGTAGAAATCGAGCGCTCGACGTGGGGCGAACGATTCAAAAATAGGGCTCCTGGTCGCTCTGTCTTGGGTTGTCTCTACTTCTAAATTTAGGGTTCTCAAATTCTTCATGACATTGGACTGCCACGTAGCTTTTGGACGTCCTCTCCCTCTTGGCTGTTCGGGGAGGTTTATGGCAGTTTTTACGACTCACTTGTGTTTTATGAAAATCGGTTAAGACGTTTAAAGTTATGATTGAGCATAAATTGCGAAAATTTTATTTTTTTAACAAAATCATGACCTTGTAGATCTAGTAATTTCCCTTTTCGTTTGAAATTATAGTTATGTAATTAGTCTTGTGCACGGGGCGGTCCGGGCGGTCGGGATTCGACCTCATTGGCTTTTCTCATGCGAATTTGCGCTAATTTACATTAACTCTTAGGGCGTGTTCAGATGACACGCGTTGACCACGCGCCCACCACGCGCATCACACGCGTTGACCACGCGTTGAACACGCGTTGAAATTTGTTCTATACATAACTTGAGTCTTATGACACATCAATAGATCTTAAATTGCATTTATCCAAGTCACTCGCTCACGCCACGCGCCCGCCCCGCGCATGCCCCGCGCCCGCTTGCATAAATGCAATTTAAGATCTATTGATGTGTCATAAGACTCAAATTATGTATTGAACAAATTTCAACGCGTGTACAACGCGTGGTCAATGCGTGTGATGCGCGTGGTGGGCGCGTGGTCAACGCGTGTCATCTGAACGCGCCCTTACGGTTGTTGGCTCCTGACGTATTGAGGTGAAACCTGCGCTCTCTCCATACAAAAGTAGTCAACTGTTTCCTCCCTGGCTAATGACACTAGCACAAATATTTTTGTGCCATAAAAATATTTGTGCTAGTGTCTAATATGCCCCTATTTTTGTTTTATTTTTTCATTTTCTAATTAGGTATCATAGAAATTAAGATTAAAAAATAAAACAAAAAAATAGGGGAATAGCCACGGCAGTTATAGGTTTTATGGTACAAAAATATTTGCTCAAGTGTCATTATTCAGGGAGAAAACAGTCGACTGTTTTCTCTTTCTCTTTCTCCGTTTTACGTTTGTAATAGTTTGTGTGGAAAGTGCCCCCGGTACCCTTTCCTCTTAATGAATTCTGTGGTCCATCTAATGTCCCAGACACTACATCGTCCTGAATAGCTTAGATTAAGTTGCTGACGCTGTTTAAATTATTAAAGTCTACATTATTATTTTAGTCTTGCTCGTCTTTTTGCAGTGATGTGAATACAAACTAATAAAAAACTTTCTCTATAATCGATGAGGTAATAAAAAACAATATATTTATATAACGTTTATTTAATATTATTATTTACAATCGGTACACGTATCGGGACCAATGGACGAAGTTAAAGCAGTTTTGAAATCTGCGCGTGAGTCGATCGGTTTACTACTTATCTAAATAAGAATCAAATGTTTCGTAAAATTCAATTTGTAATATTGTCTAAGATAATATAATTTGTTACAAGTTACGATAAATTATTAGATTTATAGTATGTATTGTATTTGAGTTAGTAAGAAAATAAATAGACAAAATATTTTATCGAAAGAACGTGTTTTTAAAGTGAGGGAATTTTAAAAATTGTTAAGCGAATAAATAAAAAAATCATTAAAAAAAAGAAATAGATATTCATGTTATAAAAATAATTATGCATATAATTATGGTTTAAAAAACACAAGTGTAAAAATTATTTAATTCCTGTAATGTATTTCAAATTCAATTCAATAAATATCCATTTAAAAATATTAATGTTTTATTTTACTGGATTTTTATAAAACATATTAAAGCTACAACCACCACGACACGTGTCCTCATTATTGACTAGTACTAAATACAATAACTATACAATATTTATATAATTTGTACAAAAAATAATCTTACATAGAACCTAGAAATATTTTCTTAGAAAAATGCATAAATAAACATACATTTCCCGCATTTTTCCTAATAGATATTTCTTGAAATCAGACGCCGAGTGCACGCTTTACGCACTTAAAATATAAAAAAGTTTATTATCTTACATAATTAATAAAATATACTTAATGATAACTTTTGTACAAAAACACGGAAACAACTTCAATTAGAGTTTTCGCTGATAAGACAATTTCGACCAGCGTTTTCTTAAAAAAATGGGCGAAAAATACCGGATGGTTAACAAACTCCTTCTTTTGTTATTAAAAGAAAATAGATCAAAACTATTCGGTTTTAGCCCGAATAGTTGATTTTGGAAAAATGCTCTAGATTTGTAAGAGTCACTTAAATTAACCAGTAAAGTTAATGGAATAAGAACCAGTGTTGGGATCAAAGTTTTGAGCAGGGTGACCCACGAAGGGGTTGTAATTTTGATTCTGATAATTTTGGTTCTGGTAATTTTGACTCTGGTAGTTTTGATTCTGTAAATTTTGACTCTGGTATTGATTGTAAGGTTGGTTCGTATAAGCCTGGTATGAGAACTGAGGCTGTTGATGATAGACCTGGCTTTGAGGTCTGAACTCTTGAGGGAATTGTTGAGGAGATTGATTGAAGAGGCTTGTTTGTTGGGAATACAGAGGTCCGGAGCGGAACTGAGATGTCTGCTGCGGCTGGTTGTATTGGAACTGTTGAGGAGCTGGAGCTTCGTATTGCTGCTGCTGGAACCTGGAAAATAACATGATGGCTTAGTAGGAAGTACATTGATTTTGAATCCGAAGGTCGTGGGTTTGAATTCCAGTACCGGCTAATGCGTTTTTCAATACGTAATGTGAAAATATCGTCATAATACCTACCCTAGAATATCGTCATAATAAATACCCTAGAAACTTCATCACAGTTTGGTATGAGACGTGCAGTTATGAAAAAAATATTGAACCAATTGCGAAAATAAGGTCTGAACGGATAAAACATAGATCAATTTTTTATCCTTTTTAACCGTGTGGCGCGACTAGTTCATAATAATAAGAAAGGATTGTTATGAAACCTCGGTTCAGGAGCTGCAGTCGGTGCTGGCGCGTGGAATTGCCTAAAGGTTTGATCCTGAGATGGTCGTCTTGATGGTGATCGGCTGTTGTACTTCGGATCCTCGTAGATCTTCGGGTCCTCTCGGTACTGTCCATCATCTTCTTGCCCGTCTGTAAGGGCGTTCGATGGCGGGTTGTGGAGAGTAGGAGGTGGAACCATGATGCCGGCTCCTGTATTTAAAAAAAAAAACAGATTTATAATGGAAACCAACACCTCCACCATATTTTATGCGTATAGCATAGCCTGTAATACTTAAGCCATATTGCACCCAGAAGCTTTGACAATCTTGAGCGTCTGATAGTAACAGGAAAGGCAGGATGGAGAAAGATTTAGAATACTTATATCATTGTGATTTTTTTACGGGAACTGGACTTACGCAGGCAAAACTAAAGTTAAGTTGGAGACTAAAGTTTCCTAAGGACATTTAGTCGCTGATGCAATAATCAAACTCATTTCCTATTACAAAACGTTCTAACCACAGGTTCTAACCCTGAATTACTTCTGATAACAAAGCCTAGCATTACACTAATAATTAAGAAGCAATTATGAAAGTGATTATGCTACTCTAAACGTATGAATGTTGCAATATAATATAATTATTTACCTCTACATTTTATTGGTTATCAGTGCGTGAAGGTTAGACAATTTAGCGGGTGGTGTGTGACAAAACAATTGCAAATAATAGAAATGATTGTTACGCAGATAGGTATGTTATAATTTTAATGTTGTTTAAAAATGATGACTCATTAGCTAGCTCATTATAATAACTACATAGAACAGTTTGAGCTCGATTTTACATATTAATTTCTGAGGTTTCTACAAAACAATAAACGATTAACAAAATATGCAATTATTATTATTTACTTACAAATATTAATTAAGAGCTCAACTTATGCTTATGCTATGCGATAGGGTATGAACAAAGCGTACGAAGCTATAAAAAAAATTGAACTAAAATACGACAAAATGCTTCGAGAGAAGGTAAAAAGGTAGTGGATTGCTTAGTTTTACTTTATGCATCTCATTACGAAGTGCCCTTGTCTTGTACTTGTATACCAATTGTTCTAAGCATTACGACCTGTTTAGTTAGGTCCTTATTGCATGAGATTCTACTTGTCAAGGGGAGAACCAGCCAAGCTCTTTCGTTTTTGCCACAAGATGGGGTTTTGCGCTTGGAAGGATGATGACGTTGCCAATAGTCCTAAGTCTCATTTCCGCTTGTCCAGTCAGAAAAGGACCGAGGGTAGCAGGTGCATATTTTAAAGTTTATTTTTTTTAAATAACAGTTCAGTTATTGTAAATTATTCTGCTTGATATCACTAAAGCTTTCGAAGTGTTAGTTATTTCACGCAAAATAACCAAAAATTATTGAACCGTCATTAAAAATAATTAGAACTTTAAAATATGCACCTGCTACCCTCAGTCCTTTTCTGACTGTACTATACGATCCAGGAGGAGGTGCCCGGCCGCACCCAGTGGCCTTTTTAGGCATATTACGTACCTTGTGGTTCAAATCCTCTCTGACTGCCAGCCCCGTACGAGATCTCTCTCAACTTTCCACTCTCGTCTACGTATCCATACTTCCCAGCTACATCTCCATTAGCTTGCTTCGTTTCAATCTTGAAGGAGCCATCGGCTGCTTCGTAGCCGTAACTGTAGGAGCCGTCGTCGTTCTGTCTGTTGATCTGTTTGAGGATGGGAACTGGGGTTGTGGTGGGGCCATTGAAGTTCTGAGCTTGACTGCTGATGAAGCAGAGCAGAAAGATCTGGAAGGAGAAGATGGAAAATATTGTAAAGAAGAAGGCAGTGCAAGAAATATGTTATAGTTAATAATTATTTTATGGAGAGAGATGAGATGAGGGCAAATGCTAACATATTTTGAGTAAAAAGATAATAAAAAAATAATATAAAAAAATAATAGACTTTTTTGTTGGGAATGAATAGCCTCTGAACCTACTGTAACGGAACATCCTTTATCCATTAGGTTATAAAATTAAAATTCTCAGGGCGCAGCTAGTTATTAATAAAAAGTAGTTTGAATTATTTAACGTTGTTTAAAGATTCACTACTGTCGTAAGTTCCGGGAGGCGAGTGATACAAATCGCTGAAGCCATTCTCAGGTTTCTTTATAATGAATTATAATAGTAGGTTACTATAGTGGTAATAATAGAGATATACTGAATTTAAATTTTAGAACTTTTCAATGAAGTTAATTTTGGGAAAAATTACTTTGGCTTAGAATCTTAATCGCCGTCATAATTTTTGGGGGGCGATTGTAACGGAACAACCTTCTTCCGTTGGGTTATAAAATTAAAATTCTCAAAAATATTATAAAACCTTTTTGAAGATTCCGATCTTTTTAGAAAACAATTAGTATTTTAAAATAAAAAAGGTATTCTTGACAGCATTGGAATATTGTCAGAGAAAAGTCAGGTGATAAAAAATTCAAAAGAACAAGAAGAGAATTTTACTAGGAATAATCCACTGATAATATTCAAGATATTGCATGGTTGAATGAGCACTTAACATGGATTTACATGTGCTAGGCTAATGCACCATTCGACTTATGGATAGTTTGAGGTAGGTGGTACTTTAGTACTTTCCTACTGAGCATTTTACATAATATCTTTCTTTTCACAGTTTAATAAATTATATAAGTCGGTTTATAGTTCTGTTATAAAATCGTATTCCTGTTCAGTTAATTTTTCTGTATGACTATTATGAAGTGCCTGGGTGGTCAAGCCTTAAACACCATTATGTAGTGGATTGCTATTGTAGTGGCTTGCTTTTTAGATTAGAACTAAAAGATGTAGAGATCATAGGTAGAACAGTAGCATCTGTGCTGTGTGCACACGAGCGGAACGACGAGCCAGTCACAATCAGACATTCATGGATGAGATCGTAAGATGGTACGCTGAGTGTATATGGTTACTACCTTCCTAAAAATCAGTAGTGTGTTTTAGTTTACTTACCCTACATTACATTAGGCGATATAACTTTACAGGAGACATGTCTATTATCGTCTGGATATAATGTTATAATTTACAATATGGAATATGTGTTAGTTCCATAACTAGTTTATCTATTTGCCCTGTGTTAGAGATGTTATGATGAAATGCTCACACTGTTTTTCTTTACAGACTAAAATGACAATGATGGTCTACCTATAAATGCGAAGCAGAACCTAAATATATACACATGTGCAAGTGAACCAAGCTTGTGAACCAACACTTATGAACCAGGCTTGTATATTGTAAAACTTGGGAACGTCAGGTATAAGCAGATTCTAAATATATAGTCATGTACAAGTGAACCAAGCTTGTGAACCAACTCTTATGAACCAGGCTTGTATATTGTAAAACTTGGGGAACGTCAGGTATAAGTAAATCCTAAATATATACACATGTGCAAATGAACCAAGCTTATGAACCAACACTTATGAACCAGGCTTGTATAACGTAAAACTTAGGAAACGTCAGGTTTCCAACGCCGCGATGTGAAAGAAAGGTGTTAACCAGTGTCTACCAATCATTATATTATTATATTATAAAATTATTATGTGACTTATATTAAATTGTCTATATCTTGACTTATCACTATCATTATCATTACAAAGTATAAAACAAAGTTGCTTCCTCTGTTCCTATGCCCCTATGTCCCTATGTATGCTTAAATCTTTAAAACTTCACAACGGATTTCGATGCGGTTTCTTTTAATAGATAGAGTGATTCAAGAGGAAGGTTTATATGTATAATACATACATAATATTAACCTTCCGTCCGTCCGTCCGTCCATACCCGTCTTCACTTACGAATTTTCAATTTTCTAATTATTTTCTTAAAATCATAGGATATCCACATATACGATATTTATCCGTCTCTGCTTACGAATTGTTTTGGTTTTAGATTATTTAAAAATATTTCACTAGGAATCTCGAGTCACTAGGACCTGGTTACTACACCTCATATCTAGGGTTTATTTCCACTAGACGTCACGTGCCTTATTAAACTACAACTCCCTTATATAAATAAATACTAAATTATATATTAAAATTGTCAATAAATTGATTTAAGTTAGGTAGTTTATTTAGATTTAAATTAGTCAGGGGGGGGTCCTTTACACTACTAGATCGATTTCAATCATCCTTGCTCTGAAAGTACACCAAATCCTCGGGAATAAGTAAGTAACCTAAGCTACTTTTTTCTTTATCCCGATACTCCCACGAACTAAGCGGATGAAACGGTGGGGCAGTGCTAGTATGAAATACGTTTTAAAAACAAAAATCCAACCGAACAAACATACATTGCAAGTTTAATAAAAGCTTTTAAAAATAGGCACGAATAATCACGAAATTCATCCACACTGAATGCCCCAATAATGCCTAGGTATTTCTCTACCAACGTGCCCTTAAATCTAAAACGTAATGCAATAGGCATTTTATTCAAAGTCGGTATAGTTAATTAACAAAATTAACAAAAAAATAACAACACACTACACACACGCAATATCAAATTAAAATTGCCTGGTAACATTTGACCACCCAAACACGTTGCTTTTGCGCAACTTTATATAAACAAAACAAGTGACTGCCTTGATCTTGAAATTCGGTTTTTTAAAATAAATATTGTATTAAATTTCACACAGCGCCATCTGACCCAAAGCTAAGCACCTAGGCTTGTGTTATGGTGGCCAGACAACGGATTGAATATACTGTACACATGTACATATATTTTTTTGTAATTATATACCTATACATATAATATACATACAGCCCCAGACCAGAAACAAATGCAGGTGCTCACCAATCGCGCTACAATCAGCTTAAAATTATATTTTTCTAACATCTTTTTTATATCAAAACTGTCAAAATATAACCTTAAGTTTAACCTTTGGTAGCTGATAGATAGGTGATGGATTTTGACCAAAAGTTTTTGTAGGTAAAACGTTAAAAAATATCGTCTGAAGGTGTACAAAATGGTAACAAGTCGTTCTCATTGCACCAGACTCACTAAATTAGCCCCTATTTTCCCAGTAACCATGGTAACTATGGACTAATGTGATAATGAATGGTCTAACATTGCGTTGGTATGAAAATTGCAGATAACTATTCTTGAGAAAACAGTTAAGCCTTTGTAGAGTACAGTTATCAAACATTTCCTTTGACAGAACTTTTTGGATTGATCGTATAACAGTTTTGATTTTTCACCACCAGAGCGGCGACACTAGCGAGGAAATGACAAAAGAGTTTATAGTTGTTATAACCTTTTTTAACCGACCTTTTTCTAATATCTCTCTATCTCTTTCTATTTTCTCTCTTGGTCTCGCTCTTTTTATAAGATAAACCTTTTTCGACTTTTCTTTTTCCTCTAATTAAAAAGTGCTCACACATTTTTGTTTTCTAGAGTCCGGTTTTGTTATTTAATTACAAATTCGGTCGTATGTTCCCCTGTACCACATGAGTAAAGAATTAGAACTCTTCGAGTAGGGTAGTACAGACTACCAATCATATTAAATTACTTTAATTAATAATTGTGTTTTAAAATTAACAAGAATTAAAAAAATGGGTAGGCCACGACTTTTTCAACTTTATAACTCAACTAGCGACCCGCTCCCGCTATATTATGCATGTATTATACATATAAACCTTCCTCTTGAATCACTCTATCTATTAAAAAAAACCGCATCAAAATCCGTTGCGTAGTTTTAAAGATCTAAGCATACAAAGGGACATAGGGACGGCGAAAAGTGACTTTATTTTATACTATGTAGTGAAGAGGTTGAATTAGCAACATCCCTTACAAATTATGACGATTAATAACGTACGTCACATTGTCGTTGGTTTTGATTAAGACGACTTCGTTTACCTTATTGTTTCTAAAGTCGGCTAAAAATAAAACATTATAACATGCGAGATAATTCCTAATAATATCGATACCTCCCACGTAAGTTGTTGTATCCCACAAAAATGCCGTTTTCCGTTTTTACTAAAAATGATCTTAATTTGGCATATTTTATGCATTCGAAATAAAAAATTAACAAAAATACAAATATTTCAAGGATTTGCTAGACGTAAATTGTTGTAACTTTCGAACGAAAACGAAGTAAAACATTGTATAGACCTTTGCAATGGTATACAAGGGGTGCGGGGCGGGAAGATCACGCGCTCGCGACTCGTATTGGTCACTTACAACAGACCACGCTGGACTCTCAACCGGCCGCACGCACGGTAGGAGCGTTATAAGCTCTCTCGAAATTAATTTATGTAATTAGCGGAAATTCAAACAAATAACAATGAAGCGTTCTGGGATGTTAACTAGAGGGCGTAGAATATGTGATATGGTAAATAATATGAGTACACAAAATAGTAACTTCGAACCATCGATTGAAAATAACAATATTTCTCTAAATCAAATAGAACTAGACAGTTTTCGTGATTCAAGCCTCCATAATATCACAGTTATGTTACTTTTATGTTATTTTACTAGGTTTAATTACTTCAATATTCCTTTTTTGTAGGTTAACCAACCTAAAATGTTGTAAAGATTACTTACAACAGTTTACGTTGTTGAGTGTTCATTATAAATGTTGTATGTAATACATACAACATTTTACGTTTGCATTAAAAGTATCTTAATTGTTGTAAGTAGTAATTACAACATTTTACTTCGGGAATTGTTCCTTAAAACTTTGTTGTATGATGACATACTATACTTTACGTTGCTATTACTTTTTTTTTATTTAAATTCAATGTTGTATGCCAACTTTTTTTTTTTCAAAAATTAAGCAGAGTTCGTTTAATTATAAAATCGAATGACAAATGTAGCATGCACGCACATTGCACACTATTGCACAGTGGTACATAGTGGTGATTCTATCCTATTCATCATCATCATCATCATCATCATGTCAGCCCATACACGTCCACTGCTGGACATAGGCCTCCCCCATACGACGCCACAAACAGCGGTCCTGAGCCGCCTCCATCCACCGACTACCCAGGACCGCCACAATGTCGTCGGTCCACCGGGCAGCTGGTCTCCCAACACTCCGTTTCGCGTTGCATCGCGGCCGCCACTCGAGAACCTTTACTCCCCAGCGGTTGTCAGTTCTGCGAGTTATATGACCTGCACATTGCCACTTCAGCTTACCAATCCTGAGAGCTATGTCGGTGACTTTGGTTCTTCTACGGATTTCCGTATTTCGGATTCTATCACGTAGAGAAACTCCGAGCATAGCTCTCTCAATAGTCCGCTGAGCGACTCTGAGCTTATGAACGAGGCCTATAGTCAGCGACCACGTCTCGGATCCGTATGTCATCACTGGTAACACACATTGGTTGAAAACTTTCGTCTTGAGGCTCTGTGGTATTTGTGACGAGAAGATATTGCGAAGCTTCCCGAACGCTGCCCAACCGAGTTGGATTCGTCGGCTGACCTCTTTAACGAAGTTGGATTTACCTAGTTGAACCATTTGGCCTAGGTAGACATAGTGATCAACAACTTCGATAACATCGTCTCCAATGTGGACAGGTATGGGTACGACATGGGCGTTCGACATGATCTTTGTCTTACCCATGTTCATTTTAAGACCCACCTGTCCGGAGACGGTGTTGAGGTCTCTCAGCATCCTGCTGAGGTCCTCCAGCGATTCTGCCATGATGGCTATATCGTCGGCAAACCGAAGATGAGTGATGTTATCGCCATTGATATTGATGCCATATCCGTCCCAGTCCAAGAGCTTAAATATATCCTCCAATGCAGAGGTGAACAGTTTCGGAGAGATAACATCTCCCTGTCTCACCCCTTTTTGCAATGGGATCGGATTTGTGCTCTGGTTCTGAAGCCGGATAGACATAGTGGCGTTGCTATACAAACACTTCAGCACTTGGATATACCGATAGTCAATTTGGCACCGCTGGAGGGACTGCAGCACTGCCCAGGTTTCGACTGAATCAAAGGCTTTCTCGTAGTCCACAAACGCAAGACATAACGGCCGATTATACTCCTCTGTCTTCTGTATAATCTGCCGGAGCGTATGAATGTGGTCCACGGTACTAAAGCCTTTTCTGAACCCGGCTTGTTCGGCAGGCTGGAAGTCGTCAAACCTTCGAGAACGACGGTTGGTGATAACTCTCGAAAACAGCTTATAGACGTGGCTCAACAGTGAGATGGGCCTATAGTTCTTTAAAAGGGCTTTGTCACCCTTCTTATGGAACAGCACCACCACGCTCCTGTTCCACGCCTCTGGCGTTTGTCCCTCGAGGATGACGGAGTTGAACAGCCTCTGAAGGACTTTAAGTACCGGTGATCCACCTGCCTTCAGAAGTTATTCTGTCATCACCCGGTGCCTTATTGTTTCTGAGCTGTTTGAGAGCCGACCTTATCTCGTACAGGCTGACGTCCGGGATATCTTCGGTATAGTATCGGGTTAAACGGGCTCTTGCATCGCCCGCCGTGTTGTTTGCAGGGCATTGCGATGAGGTGTACAGCTGTCCATAAAACTTTTCAAGCTCTCTCAAGATCTCAGACTTAGAGGATATGATGCTGCCGCTATCGGTCTTCAGCCTTGTCAACCGGTTTTGCCCCATAGACAGATCTTTGGTGAACACCTTGGAGCCCTTGTTCCGCTCTATTGCGCTCACAATACAGTTAGTACTGTAGGAGCGCAAATCGCGTCGTATGGACTTCGAGAACTGTCTGTTGAGCACACCGTACCTGACATATCTGCCGAAGACTGCAGCCTCATTTCACTTCTCTCTGCCATTAATAGCAGAGTGTGATCCGAGAGTCTCTGTGTTTTATTTCTGCGGCGGGTCCTAAAGAACTGTGATCCGACCGCATGGACAGTCATATTTTAATTAGTTTTTAAGAAAAAGTGTTTTTTAAGTTTTTATAATATCGTAGAGAGTGATGTTATGTTTTGATTTAATTTTTTTTTGAAGTTTATTGATAAGGTACTTTATTTATAACTACCTAGGTACCTAATGGAAGACATTCTCTGTCTTTATAATTAAAAAAATTATGTTAATGCTCGTTCCTCATTTTTTTTAATTTAGTTATCTTAATGCCATTATTAGTACTTACATACTTTTGTTTAAGTATTCATAAAAGTTCCTAAACATACCTATAAAATTACGTTGTATGTTGTGTTCAAATAATTTTTTTTAAATAAATTTATTCTTAATCATTATTGTTTTTATTTTAATTTTACCTAGAATTTATCCATATACACACCTAAAATGCATTTAGAAGTCGATGTATAATGTTGTTATTACCACATACAATGTAATGCAATTTGTATTTTTAGCGTAAATTGTTATAAGTAGCACATGCAACAATCGACGAAATCTATTCTCCATGGTATAATGTTGTAAGTATAAGATACAACAACTAGCACAACCTTTACTCCACGGTAAAACGTTGTATGAACGATATCTCAGAAAATACACATATTTTTTAAATTGCCTTTCAGTAGAGTCAAGAAGTACTACAAATTATATTTATTTACCAAATTTCACAAAGATACAATTAAAACTGCTGTTTTTAGTCCAATTTGAAACTTTAAAACAGCCTACTGTAAAATTGCAGTTTTGGGGATACAACAACTTACGTGGGAGGTATCGATATAAATGTACAAAAACATTGTCCAGTCCAGAGAATGTCCGACCTTGGACAACGCGGACGTAGACGTTGGTAATGTTATCCAACTTATTAATAAGGTAAGACCGCAAATAATTATTGACAGCCTATGTCTAGGTAGAGTCTAATCTACTTCTTCTAGAAACTTCTTGTGGAAAGAGGACCGATTATACCTGAAGATTATACCTACAGAAAAGCCAGCTCCAAACTTTTACCCAATAAAATGGCGACATTTATTTGATGTGTTAGGTACTCCCATAGAAATACACGTTCGTGTTGTAGGTATAATAATAAATATTAAATCCATGGTGCCTCGTTACTCCCCTATAGTTTAAAAGTTTGACAGCTATTGACAGCACAAAAAGTTCAAAAAGTTGTATGAATAAAATGATGACGTGATCTCGAAAGATTTATGTAAATGGTGGCATTTTTTGTCATTTTGCGTGACTCATAAAGTGTAACTACAATTGGAGTTGACTCGCCTGAAAACTTGGCATAAATGCAGCTTTGTCTTTCCGTCAACAGCTACGAAAGGCAAAGGCTGAGAGTTGATTGTTTAATTCATTACAATGGTTAAATATTTCATTAATTATTGAAGCTTTGTTTGTTTAATGCAATAGGACAATGCACTTTGAGAATTTGTTTAATTGTTAATTTATTTCACAAAAAAATAAGCCTACCTAAATTATAGTGTGGCTGTTTTTAAAACCTTTCCTACATTTTGGTACCTATAGGTAATGTAAAAACCGAAAATTGCTCCTTGTTTCTAAGCTTATTATAACTTAATGAAAAATACGATTAGAAGCGACAAGAAATTTTTGTCTCTAAATTATATCAAAATGTCGAAAAAGAACTCTATTACATACGGTACACACAAAACTAAATTAATATTTATGTCATAGGCGAAAGGCATTATGCTTTTGACCCCTATATGTACCTTCACAAAATCAATGCCTTTTAAAATGCCTTTTAAAGTAGTCTAATGACAAATGTTAATTACAAATTGCAATAAAAACTTTTTATTTCAAATCATATTTTAAATTAATCGGATTTTTTTGTGTTTGCGACGCAGATAGGTGAATGGAAATATAATTCTTAGTTATGTACTTCATATAAATATAGGTATTACGGCCGTAACTCTCATTATTAATTCATTTATTAACTTATTAGTTCTTATGAATCATTATTTAACTACTTTACAGTTTTTATCAGGAAAACTGTAAAAGTCGTTTTCTGTTTTACTCTAAAAAAAGTCCATGCAGGTGTTTCGTTCAATTGTCACTGGGTTGGGCCAGACTGTAAGGGTAGCTAGCCTTTGCCTGTGTTTTCAGAGGTATAACAAAAAAAAAACAGTCTACAGGAAGCTAAGACAAAAAAACTACAAACACAGATTTGAGTCAATAAAATGGTGCTTTTGTTTGATACGTGGCGCATGCATGGCGCATGTGGCACTACTATATTTTAAACTAGCGACCCGCCCCGGCTTCGCACGGCTGTATTATGCATGTATTATATCTAAAAACCTTCCTCTTGAATCACTTTATCTATTTAATAAACCGCATGATTTTGATGCGGTTTATATATAGTTGCGTATTTTTAAAGATCTAAGCGGTCAAAGGGAAGGACAGAAAAAGCGACTTTGTTTTATACTATGTAGTGAAGTGATGATAGTGACTATGTAGTGATGTAGTGACATATGACAGCTATTAACACCACTAAAATGTTTATCAATAAAGTAGCGAATAGGTCGTGACAGATTTTGTGTCAATAAAGTCAATATAAAAATGGGCCGCGCCGGAAGGGATATAAAATGTTCATAAAATATTGCCTCTTCAAATCTTAGAATGACATATTAGGTAGTGCTCAATTCCCCTTAAAAGGAAACATTATCTTACTAATTATGGTAGTTGAATACCATGTTAATAATTATTGGAATGTGCTGAATGAGATCAGTTGAGCAAATCGACCTCTAATACCTACTTTACTGGTGGACATTCTGATGTAATTGATATTGCTTATTACATTTCATAAAAGATACTTAATATTTTACTATTGATATTGAGTTAACTAATTAATAATCTAAGTTATTAGTTTACGATGTGGCCAATGTTAAATATCTAAAATATTGGATTAGGTAGGTACCTACTTACTATTAAGTACCTACTTGCTCTACTTTCTTATACATACTTAGATACCACCTACTCGTTTTATTATTGCGTTACTAATTGTGTAGAATATCTAAATAGAATTATTATTTTTGAAAGTTACTTTAAATTACCACAATTTGGAATATTTCACGAATCTTACCCGAAAGTTGTCTCGTAAACTTTGTTACTTCCCGAAAGATTCCGTAATTTTCAACTCTACTAAGTATCTAATTAATCAGTATATGTAGTACTAGCTGCGCCCCGCGGTTTCACCCGCGTAGGTCTCGATCCCGTGGGAATATCGAGATAAAAAGTAGCCTATGTGTTAATCAAGGTCTTCAGCTATCTATATACCGAGTTTCATCGCAATCGGTCCAGTAGTTTTTGCGTGAAGGAGTAACAAACATACATACACACACACACACAAACTTTCACATTTATAATATTAGTAGGATATGTTTCAGCCACATATTGACCTAGATATTATAGAAAACGCCTGTGTCCTAGTTCCCATTACATACGTTACCAAGGTAGATACCTACCTACATAAAGGTTTGGCCACACACATGCAAACGTTGATGATCATTAGGAAAAAATATTCAAATTTTTAATGTCAGCAATTATTTGACCTTATAATTTAATATATTTTCCTTTGAAAAAATATATAACTTCAGATTATGTAGGTGCAGTTATTTTTATGAAGACTGTTTTAAGAATGGTTTTCAATTGTGTAATTTTTAGTGCATCGATCTGTACTTATGTACAGATCGATGCACTAAAATTATATAATTCTCGTAATTATAGCAAAATGCAATCTTAAATTGATCGAAGTGAAATGATATTGAAATTTAACTGTCAATTGGTATTCTGCTAACCATAATCATAATAACATTTCAGTTACATTTCAATTACATTTCAATTGCATTTTACTAACATTGCAATATAAAATCATTCAGTCATTCATTCATTTTGGCTATGTTACAAAATTAGGATGTTAGTTTAAGAGCCGGTTTTACAGGCAATAAATTAAAACTAAGTAATTTGGTGCATTCTCGAAGTGCAACTTTGTTCGTCACTCTGAAGACCCTAAGATCCTCACCCTTAGGTTTCCCCATTCCAACGAAAAAAAAAGAATATAAACAGGTTATCAATATGTTCGGTAATCCTTAAAAAAACAAAATTTTATATTGAGAACTTCCTCATTTATTGAACCTGGTTAAAAGTAATACGAGCTTGTTAGATATATTATATCAACAAAAATATGGACTTACGTAAATCATAACATTAAGTTACCTTGTTATGTACTAATTTCCGATTTTATATAAAATCTTTACTTAATATTAAGTTATTACCATAAATGTCACACGATTTAACGTGCTCATTAGAATAAAATTTCAATAAGATTTGACCCAAACGATCAATCACGATTGTCAATCGTACTTGGGTTTTTTAATAGCCAGTCTCAAATTATATTTTACTCCAAATTTTTATTCAATTTTCAGAAATTGGGCTCAAAGTGTTTAAATCGTTTCAGTTGTAAAATAACTACTACAAAAAGTACCTAGGTACCTAATTGCAAAACGTGGAATGTCATTATCTCACGAGCATCAAAAACACAAAGCCACAAAATTAATTACGTATTTAATTAGTCAACAAATTTGTAAAGATGTTTATCATTTTTTGTTATTGTTGTTTTTATTTTTTACTATCCGACAACAATAGTAAGAAAAAAGTAGGTGATGTTATTTTAAAGTGTTTTATTAATTAAGTTAGTACCAAAAGAGTTTTAGCATAAAACTCTATCATAATCAGGTTAAAGGAAGGAAAAGTGAAAAAGAACTTACTTACCTACATAAAACAAAATTGGGTTTTCAGAAAAAGCATAATCTATATTTTCAAAAATTTATGTTTCTTTAGCAATTAACTATCTCTTAACTGGTTAATAATAAGACTATTATCAATACATCATACCCCAATCAAACAGCACAAAAATCTCATTGATAATTGTATTTTTCAATGTTTTGTACCAATTCTGGCTACAGTTATACAGGTGCTAAAGTGATACATTCATTACACAACAATTAAATACACTGTGTAACATACTTACACCATAGTATGACCTTGTCCCTGATTAGAAGAACTCGTCTAAACTAACCCAGTTGGCATACCATCAATGGAACCGTATGTGGACCGACTGCTTGCACTGTTATGAATAAAACACTAGATACCTTTTGTACAATTATTCCACTTGCGACTTGGCAAAGGAGTACGTTATAAGTACCTTGGTAGGTTAGATACTAATGAGGTTATAATCACTAATGGAGACGCCCGATTCTAATATTTACATAAAACTTCGTGATCAATACGGAAATTTTATATATACGTCCATGATTTTATTGGAGACAAGTTTTTGAAGTTTTTGTGCTGTTATAGGAGCAACACGCAACACTGTCAAAAGCCGCCATTTAAAAGGCAAAGTTTTGAAAAGTTAGGTCACTTCTCTGTTGGTATAACAGGCCGTATTTCAGTAAGGAAATTTTAGTTTAAGCAATGAAGTTTAATGTTAATGTTCGAATAAAAAATGTGGTCTTATCAGAGAGATTGAAATTAAAAGATATAACATTAGACTCAGCAATTTGTCCCAGTAAGTACAACGTTTTGCCGTCCCAAGCTTTTGTGCTATCAATAGCTGTAAAAAGTAAAAATGTAGGAGCAAATATGTGCGCAATACTATCAAAAGCCACCAATTGATTGAGCAAAAGTTGTGAAAAGTTTGCTCGCTCTTCTGTAAGTATATGCAGTTTTCTTTCCGTATGGAGTTTTTAAAGTTCTTTGGAAAATTTATTACGATCGAATTCTGGTATTTGCTATCTTATCCATATTCAGTACCTAAGTAATTCAAGTAATTATATTTTCACTCAATTCCTGCTCCTTATATAACAACCCAATGTTATACAAGTAGATTAATAAAGTAAACTTCCCAAGTTCCTAGTGATCTAACTTTGCACCGCACCCACGTTTAGTTTGCATTCCTGCCTCGTGTCGAAACCGGCCGAGTTATCGTTTGATGGATAAATTGTTCAAATTATTGTTGGTAAGTCGAGGGCGTTAAGTAGTCAGCTGTGTTACACATATTTGTGAAGTTGCTGTGTGGTATGCACTATGGAGTTATATTAAAGCATAGTGGTTCGCCGCGGGTTGACTTGCGTTTGTTCCGATCTCGAAGATGAAAGTAATTTTCTGTTTCAGTTTCCTTATTATTAATTTATACAATAGTTTTGACTTGTTTTATATTAGGAAGTGTGAACCGAACTAATTAAGTTTTGGATCCAAGAAGTAATACATTAATGGAATTTAACCAATCAACGTTGGACAGAACAACGATTTTTATAGAAGATAACTCTCCTACAAATTGTACACATAACAAAACTCGACAACATAATTGTTGTAGATAATTCTATGCAATAATTAACAATTTTAACTACCGGCGACAGGTATTTTAGCCCCTATATCTACCTTAGTAAGCAGGTATAAGTAGTTTACCTAGAAAACTCACGTTACATTCTCATAAAGTTCTGTGATATTTGTGACGCGGGAAAACAGACCTAGCAATGGTATTGTTCTTAGAATCGATTATGTTACTTTTGTTCATAAATATAAGATAATTTTAATTACAAGACTTACAATTAAAAATAAGTGCTTTTAATATAATTTAAAATCTTCACTTATTTGAGTAAAACAAATATTTTTACTTGTATAATTTAAAACTATTATTCACAAATCTCCATATAAAAATGAAAGTTTAGTTAAAAAAACACGTCAACTCTAAAAACTAATAAAATCAATAGATGGCACTTAAATTCGTAGCACACACGTAGCATCTTCGTAGCATGACGCAATAAAACTAATAAGTACTAATCATCACGTAGACTTGCGTAGACGCATCTACGACCTAGTTCTAACCTGCGCGTGCGCAAGGTGTAGTGTTACTAACGCCACAGTTATATAACTTGCATAATGATTGATCGATATTCTATACAGTTTATATTGGCCTTTACTTCTAGTCTAGATATTTTTTTTACAGCGCCAGGAACTTTAATCCGTGCTATTAGCTGTAATTTTTTATTTATGCTTAGATATTGTCTGTGGGCTGGTTGTTTCTATGTATTTTAGATATATATACAAAAGAACATTGTTACGTTGTCTAGCACCCATAACACCAGTCTTACTTAGCTCGGGGCTAGATGTGTATGTGTGGAATATCCAGAGAAAATAACTTGTCAATACGTCTGGAGCTAACTGAGCTGCGGATTTCATCATAATGTTTTCCTTCACCGAAAAAGTAATGTTTAATTAGCGCACAATATTTTTCGTACTTAACTAAAATTTATTCGAACCCAACACCGTTCGATATAAATCATCTAGATTAGATGTAAGTATAGAGGGATCTTATTATTTTACTTAATAATATAAAGAGAATCGATGAATCGTTTTTATTGTTTGTGAGGCTATATACTTTTAAAAAAATGTGAAGCTACTTTTTATTGCGGTTTCTTAATTTTCTCACGTAATCAGGACTTCCGTGGGGAAAACTGCGGAGTGCTGCTAATTATTATTAGGTAAGGAATTATTTTAAAATATACTATAGATAACTTATTTATCTGTTCATCAGTTAACTTACCTTCAAAACAATCATGGCGTATCACTGTATTAAAATATAGTTCACTAAAAACCTTCGAGCCTTGCAATGGCGTCCGTTCGCGAGTCACTTCTGAACGCGCCACAAAACCCACCTGTATTTATAATGTCGTATTTTATATTACAACAGACTCGGTTCATATTGT
This sequence comes from Idaea aversata, assembly GCA_907269075.1. NCBI lineage: Eukaryota > Metazoa > Arthropoda > Insecta > Lepidoptera > Geometridae > Idaea > Idaea aversata. The sequence continues at coordinate 955,466 of OU026088.1, forward strand.
ATGCGGTACGCCTAGTGGTTTTGTAATATACACCCCTGATTGTGTGTGTTGGGTGGGTTCGATGATTAGGTTAGGTAGGTGCCGAAATATAGGATGGCGATGTTGCAAAGGTTTTGAATATCTAAAGAGTGCCTACCGCTTAGAGAATGCTTATGGAATTTAAGCTAGCTATGACTCGCGTTAGTCCCAATCTTTCATAAAAAAATGGATAAATCTATACTAATCACTACATAGTATAAAACAAAGTCGCTTTCTCTGTACCTATTCCCTATGTATGCTTAAATCTTTAAAACTACGCAACGGATTTTGATGCGGTTTTTTTTAAATAGATAGAGTGGTTCAAGAGGAAGGTTTATATGTATAATACATGCACAATATAGCCATGCGAAGCCGGAGCGGGTCGCTAGTAATATTATAAAGCTAAAGAGTTTGTGAACGCGCAAATCTCAGGAACTACTGGTTCGAATTGAAAAATTATTTATGTATTGAATAGTCAATTAATCGAGGAACGCTACCTTTATGCTACTTTTGACGTGACAACGTCTTATAAATTGGTTTGCCGGGTGACACTTCAAGAAACTGCGTTACGCTCCGCTGACGTTATGCGCTCACAATGAGAGCGAGTGAGAGGCACGCGGGCATGGTTAGCCCGCCTAAGAGCGAGAGAGACAGACATAAAAAGTGAAAGGCACGCGTCCCTTCCACTCGAGCACAGTTGTTGTCACGTATTTATTTTGATATTTCCACGGGATCGGGAGTTACGCGGGTAGTAGGTATATATAACACTTTATTGCACCATAAAATTCCATTTCCATTTTATTTTAGCTTATACTAATTAATTAACTTAACTACTTGAATTACTGTTACTTATAGGTAGGTACTGTTTTACTTAATAAGCTTGTAGGTACTTGTGGTTGTAATTTAAATTTTTGGATTCTTGTATTTTATGAAATAAAGGTATAATTCAACAGACGGACATAAGAGTGATCTTATAAGGGTTTGATTTTTTACTTTTAAGACACGGAACCCTAAAAACTAGGAATTCGTGGTTCTACATATAATTTTAATACCCTTACTTTAGCCTCTTTAAAAAAAATGTTTTCAAGTAAGTACATACAGGTGTTGTTTCCCTTCTTCGTATATTATAATCAGAATATACCCTGACTTGTAGATTTCATAGTTGACATTCAGGAAATTATGTGTTGTCATTTGTTGCCGAAACAACAAATTATTTTACAGCAGTGTTTACTTATATTGTAAGGCCTTGAACGTTATGCTGCGTTTTGTCAGTGCACTGAAATAATGTCACAAATATGTTAAAAATATTAAATGCGTGTCACGGTTATACAAATTATTATTATTATTAAAATAAACAATTATAATAAGATTGCTTCTTTGATATGATAATGCGAAGATATTTTAACACGTTGTGACTTTTAATGCAAACGGTAGGTAGGTACTTACGATAAAAAAAAATTCAGTAAAAAAAAATGTTTTATTACTTCAGTGTACGAAAAGGAGGTAGAATTGTAATCAGCAATAACCCATGGCTTCGCACGACTTATGTATAGGTATAACCTAATTGAAAATTGTGCGTGCTAGCTCCGAGTGCTAGTATTCAATTCTAACACGTGTAGCTAATCCAACCTATTATTTAACAAGATAAAACATGAAACTCCGTTTCGAACAAATAGGTTAGATTAGCTGCATATTTTATTTATAACTTAATTATGACTTTATATCCGTTACCTTAGTTTTTCTAAGTGACCCCTACTCTTCTGTTTTATATCAAACTAGCTGTTGCCCGTGACTTCATTCGCGATGTGGTTTTGTTTTACTTATAATGCCTAGCATTTTCCCAAATAGATACTATTTATCGGTCGGTGTAAGTTATATATTTTATATAATAACAAAATAGTTACATTGTTTTTGAAATATATTTTTTGATTGATTTGGGGAAGGTATATAGAGGTAAGTTATAAATATTTTTATTTATTTATTAATTTCACACAAATAGTACACAATACACAAGCCTTAAAAGCCAAAAAAGGGGTAACCTCTAGCATTTTAACCGTGGTATATGCACCACGAATGGGACCACAGGTTATTTTTTACACCGAAGACCCACTGTTCTACAGAGTAGGTAGAGTGTTCGAAGTAATCTTAGTGCGATACGAATATATCTGACTGGCTACGAGTCGGAACGAATCTAGATGCCTCGAGCAAGGCCACTCTACTTGTTTCACTTAAGTCAGCACTGTCTAGGCTAAGAGGTCACTCTTTGTTTTCTTGTTGAATAAAACTTTACCTTTTGAGAGTTACATATCGCTTTCTTATTAATACAAAGCAATGCTGTCATATCCATGTGCGGGTGGAGAGAATCACCAGAGTGTTAGTGTGGAACTGATGTCCAGGATGTTGAGCACACAGTTAGAGATTGCCACGGCTGCCCAACAGACCTATTCTCCCTCGAAAACGACGCTATCCCATGGATTTAGCAATTAAAAGATAGAGTAACTTTATAATTTTGATTTTAATTAAAATTTGTTGTGAACGATTGTAATGCCATACGAATAAATAAATAAAATTAATACAAAAATAAATAAGTAGTTCTCTTCTCCCCTTAATACTGTCCAATTTCGGTGTTTCTTTTTTTTATAATTAATCTAATACCCAAGTGGGTATACAGGGTGTCCCGTAATGGCCAAGCGGGCACCTACGGATAGAGGACACTGTGCCGGATCAGAAAAACGAAAGTTATGTTCTATGAAAGTCTCTTAGTTTCCGAGATATCCGCCATTTTAATTTTTTTTTAAATTTCACGCCTTTTTCCGTGTTTTGTTATGCCAAAACTGCAAATGAAGGAATTATCCCAATCTGTTTTTTGGATAGTATTCCAGGATAAATGTGCTATCGAATGCAAACAATATTTTTTATGACACATTGAAAGTTTTTTTTTAAACTAAGGTTGAACTCAAACTTCATGGTTTTTAAATTTTTTAACCTGAACTTTAACCTTTCCTGGTGTAAAAAAAATGTATGGTCACCCTGGTGCCAAATTTAAAAAAAAGTTGCCTATTTCATTGAGATTCTGAAAAGGTATAATATGTGGTATTGCCAGCATTTAATACTAAATAAATTTCTAATAAAATGAGCAAGAGCATGCTTTTTGCGAAGTAAATGTAGTACCAAAATTTACTTTATTGTACCTAAAATAATTCAAGAAATTTTAGTTCTGAAATTCCCCGAATTTACTATGGAAAAAACAGGAAAAAAGACAGCTCTGGCTCACTTTAAAAGGAATTAATTTTGTATTGAAAGCTGGCAATACCACGTATTATATCATTTTAGAATCTCAGTGAAATCGGCAACTTTTTTTTTAATTTTGCACCAGGGTGACCATACATTTTTTTTACACCAGGAAAGGTTAAAGTTCAGGTTAAAAAATTTAAAAACCATTGCGTGGCGTGAAATTAAAAAAAAATTAAAATGGCGGATATCTCGGAAACTAAGAGACTTTCATAGAACATAACTTTCGTTTTTCTGATCCGGCACAGTGTCCTCTATCCGTATCCGTGTCCGCTTGGCCATTCATTACGGGACATCCTGTATATGAAAGAGAGAAACATACTCATTAAGAAAGCTCTGAAAGTTCAAGAGCTAGGAGTGTAAACATTTGTATGAGAGTTCTTTTTAAGAGGTAGGCGCGCAAGAGAGGATTTTTTGAAAATTCAACCTCTAAAGGGGTAAAGGGCTGCTGAGTTTGTAAGTTGTGCTTCAAACTTTATCATACGAAGTTTCAGACCGTAGCTGTTGTGGTTTCTTTCAGAGATTTCTTGACTCTTTTTGAGGTTTATTTTACGTACAGATATATTACTCGTGTAGTAATTGATTGGCATTTCAACCGAGGTTGGTCCATTTAGGTTAGCACACGACATCCCGGACTTTTCCCTTTTATGTGCCTATTCATTAATTCTATAAGATTATTTTCTAATTCTGTCTATTCTATTTTTTTTGTTATTATGCACTTATTTTATTTTTGTTTTTTCTTGTCAGTGTGCTATTCTAATAAATGTCTATTCTTATTATGATGTTTGCTACTTTCATCGTCACCTCTTGGCCTATAAATCCGAGTATTCAGATCGCTGTAGGCAGTAGACAGTAGGTACCTACCGCACAAGTGACAAGACACATTCCTGTACGACCAGTTTCCATCTTTCAACGTTGTTTGGCCGTGAAATATAAACAACATAACTTCAACACGAGATTTTTCTCTTCAATAATTTATAGAGCTTATATAAGGTGCTGGGCTGCCTGGAACATGTATTACATGGAGTAGGCTTGCCCAGCACGGTGCTGGGCAAAATAAAAGTGGTATAGGTACATCTGGAGTCAAATATTTAGTGGAGGGAGACGCAAGATTAATTTAATTTTTTAAATTTTTAAGCTTTAAAGTATGCTTGATTTAACGAAAGTACCGTTCTTTATTAAACTAAAATAAAAAGGTTGTCTGTAAAGTCGGTTTACGGACGATAATTTTACGTAATAACGCCATAAGAAAACGATGAAAAATTGATATTTTTTTTGTTAGGTATACCTTTATATTTTTTTCTATTTATATATGTCTTACAGATACAGATACAGATACAGATAATTTATTGATAACGTTCAAGTTACATGTCAAATGAGTAGGTACAGAGAGTATTACCTAATAATTAAAATTAAAATAAATTAGCAAAACATATATTAAGTGTTTAACTATATATCTAAATATAGTTGTATTATATTGTATTTAAATTCATATTATATGACAATAGGTATTTCACAAAAATCTTTAAAAGAGTAAAAAGAGTGTTCTAGGAGCCACTTTCTTAGTCTTACTTTAAACATAGTGCTGGAAATGGCTTCCTTTTTAATGTTGTCCGGCAGCCTGTTATACACAATAGGACCCATTATGTAGACGGACCTCTCCGATTTGCACAACTTGTGATCTGGCGTGGCGAGCAGGTGGGCAAGCTTGTTGCTGCGGAGCAGGGGGTGGGAAGCGTTTGCACCTCTGAGTTTAAACCTGTCGATATTGTTGTGGGTGAACAGAGCTGTCTGGTATATTAACTCACAGGGAAGAGGCATAATGTTAAGCTCTCTGAAGAGATCCCTGCAAGACTCGTCGTCAGACGCACCCACAATGGCACGAACCGCTCGCTTCTGCATCGAGAAAGCTCTGCCAACGTCCGCGGCTCGCGCCCACAGCTCCACACCGTAAGTGAGAGTGCTGTGGACGGTCGCATGGTAGCACTGTACCACCACACTACGTGCTGCAGTGGCGGCGAGGCGACGCAGGGCGAAACATGTCCGGCTCAGCCTGGAGCAGAGTTCGTCGATATGCGTCTCCCACGTCAGACCGCTATCGATGTGAAAGCCCAGCAGCTTAGTCGATTTGACTGTCTGCAGCGCGGTATCCCCAGCGATTACCTTGTATTGTGGTGGGGCGTGACCGTTTAGGAGGAACGGTAAAACACAAGTTTTATCTCTATTTAGAGCTAAACCGTTGGATCGGAACCACTGTTCCAATTTTTGAACGACTTTATTCAATTTTTGCTCTAATTTCAATATTGTCGGCGCAGTGACGACAGCGGCCACGTCGTCCGCATACATGTAGACCTCCGCGTCATTAATTGCATCGGGAAGGTCGTTCAATAATAGGCTGAACAGAGTGTTCGATAGGCATGAGCCCTGAGGAACTCCCATGTTGTTTCTCAGTTCCGATGATTTTATACGGCCCCTGTCACCGACCACGGTCTGTGTGCGATCGGACATAAAGGAGGTCAGCAGGGACAGCATCGGGCCACGAATCCCGTAGAAGTTTAGTTTATTGGCGATAAGGTGGTGATCAGCGGTGTCGAACGCGCGCGAGAGATCACAGCACAGCAGTGCCACGCAGAGACCAGACTCGCGCGCGCTCAGCACGCGCCACATCACTTCCCGCACCAGGTCTGTAGTGGCGCGCCCGGCTCTGTAGGCGTACTGCCTGTCTGATAATACATAGCGCTCCCCAACGAACGACAGAAGCCTTCTGTTTAGTCCCACCTCGAAGATCTTACTGATGGCAGGGACCAATGATATCGGCCGGTAGGATTTCATTTCCGTTTTTTTGCCTTTACCTTTATAGAGGGGGGAGATTTTAACCCTTTTGAGGGGCGTCGGATATACGCCTTCCCGGATTCCCGGATGCATGCCATCTTATAAGTATTTGTCACTCGTTACCATAACACAAGCCCAGATGAGCGATATTATTATTAAATACTCTGTCTGGGAACGGACGTCACACAATATCACCATGACGCATGACGACACACAAGATGCTGTGATAATATATCCATAACGCATGACGCACAATATTATCGTGACACTTTATTGTGAATGCTGGTGTTCCACCAATTTAATAGCCGTTATCACTTCAAAAATGGCATTGCATAGTGTGATACCTAATTGCTAATATCTAGGTATATTCTATTTAATCAGAGTTTATTTCGCGCAATGAACCGAGCACGATGATCTATGGAGGAGTAATTTCGTTCTAGCTAGATTAATGGCAGCAAAAAGTTGAAATTACTTTGAACCTAGCAGGTGTCTAAATATAAGTGATTCGTTGCTTAACTACGCTTATTGGATTAAAGTTCGAATTAGAGTAAAAATGGTATGTTATTAAATATGTGCAATGGCTTCACTTTTAACTTTAGTTCAACTTTGTGTGTCAATAATTAATGTAAGTGTAATTAAACTAGCAGCGCACTGCGGTTTCACTTGGGGAATATCCGGATTAAAAGTAACCTATATGTTATCTTCTATACATATAAACTGTTTTGTCCTGGAGCCTTATTTTTGAATCGTTCGCCCCGCGTCGAGCGCTCGATTTCTACTGATATTCGTTCGACATCGGAAATTCGCTATTTATGAATCGCTCGATCGTAACGAGTGGTCTCCACCACTCGTCGCCGACAGGCGAGTGGTAGAATAAACGTCAAACAATCAAAGTCAAACATTCGGAAAGGATCTTTCAAAAAATATTTAAGTAGGTATATCTTTTGGGATTATTTAGGACGTGCGTCGGTAATTACCGGTTTCTTAATTATCTGCGTAAAACGAATAAAAATGGACATTTCAAATTTAGACGACGAACGATTCAAAAATACAGAAAATTGGTGTCATGCGACTTGGAAGTCGAGCATGACTTGTAGGCGTATACGACGAAGCTATGTCACACGAGCGATTCAAAAATAGAGCCCCTGATCGACTGACTGACGGATCAACGCACAGCCTAAAGTGCCTAAACCGCTGATCGTAGAGACATGAAACTTGGAGGGTGTGTTCTTTGTATGACGTACGACATCCGATAAGAAAGGATTTTAAAAAATTCAAACCCTACGCGGACAATGTCGCGGGCGAAAGCTAGTTCTCAATAAATCGATACCAAATTTCAATAAAATCGGTCAGGTAGTTACGGAACCTATTCGTTACAAACAAAACAAGAAAGTGATCTTATAAGGGTTCCTTTTTTACCTTTTGAGGTACCTACGGAACCCTAAAAAGTAAATAATCTTTCCTCTGTAGGATAATATTAGTCTAGTTAGTAATAATATACTCGTACGTAAGCAAGTTTAAATAAATGTAAGTTTGTTTATCTATGCTTAGGTAGGTACTTACCTAAAGCTAAAGTCAGCCTTCGGACTGTGTTTTAAATGATACTTTTAAGATGTTTTAATAGTAAATTAGGTATGTTCAAGTGTAACATACCTAATTTACTATTAAAACTACAAATATTATTTGTAGTCTGCTACACTTGAACATACCTAATTTACTATTAAAACATCTTAAAAGTATCATTTAAAACACAGTCCGAAGGCTGACTTAAATTAAAAATGTTAATTTAACGATCGTTAAATTAACATTTTTAATTTCTGAGTACCTACCGGTGTGCTACCTATACCTAGGTAGGTTCTATCTATAGGTATAATTTTTCCGAAACTATTTACCTAAGTAGGTACTTAGGTATTTTTAGAATTTGTCGGAGATCCGATTATAAGGTACGTACCTTGGTTTTGGATAAATTAAACAGTATTGAATACCTACCTAATTATACTTTTCAAGTAAAAATGCATCCGCACGGTAAGCAGGAAATCGCGAGTTTTTGTCTCGCATTGGTGCCAAATCTTGAAGATGCATGTTACCTTGAAAATATTTCCAGATACGCCTAATGCTGGCCTACGCACTAAAAAAATAAAATTATGAGGTAGGTACGTCGGCTGCATAATTGCAGACCCATTGTAGAGCTCCAAAACGCTTGTTATAAGAATGTTTTCAACACGAACAAGATTCTAGACAACTGCTTTAGTTGAAGTTTAAAGTTTTCTAATTCATCAATTTATCAAACAAAAATTATTAGAACGAAACCATTCCAATAATAGTAATTTTCGAACTCTACCGGGGCCTGCAATTATGCAGCCGACTGTAGGTACCTTATACCATTTTCCGTTTAAACATTTTCCTGTAGATATAGCCATAGGTATGAAACGTTAGCCTTTTTGGGGGCTAACCTAACTTAAAATTAGAAATGAAAAAGGAATTACTAGTACAAATTTATTACAATAAAGTGAAGCTATATAATAAAAAAACGAAAAATAAAGAAGTTAAGGAATATAATATAAGTTAAGTGAATTTAAGTTATAAATAAATAAGTGAGACTATAATGCAAAGACAGGGGGGGAACGAAATACGAAGTTGGTTTCTAGCAGTTTTGCTAAGCAAAAGAGAAACTTAGCTTTGGTGATTAATATGGGTCAACGACCGGAGGCGGCGCGAGGCGGCGGCGTGGCTCGGGAAACTGGGTTGGAGGAGACTCGACTCGCGAAGTCTACTCTTCCGGACGTCCGCTGTGCCGGCAGGTGGTTGTAGCCTCGGTGTGGCCCCGGTACAAGAACCCTGAAAATGAAATATAAAAATCTAAATATCTGAGAGAAAAAAATAAGGTAGATGATAAAAATAAAGCTGCGAGCTGGTGTTGTTGTAGCAAGCCGAGGGTGGTCAAGAAAAGGCAGCGAGTGAGATGATTAAATTTTAGATGAAATGAGAATCTAAGACAGAATGGTTAAAAAGAAAAAGTGTTAAAACTGGGCTTGTGCTATGGAGGTCAGCATCGGAGGATTCTAAGCACTTTCTATTAAAGTAATAAAAATTAAAAATGCAATGAAAATCAATTAACATATTTTCTAACGAAGCGGGAATCGAACCGCGACCTTCCGTTAAAAAATACTGAGACACACTTCCCTTGTAATTGGGAACAACGTTCAGTAATAAAAAGAACAGCACAGAAACTTAAAATAAATTGTAGGCGCGGGAATCGAACCGTGACCTTTAATAGGAAAATATTAAGTAACACTTTCCTTATAACTAGTAGCACTGTTAAGTAAAAAAACATAAAATTGTTGGCGCGGGAATCGAACCGCGACCTTCAATAAGAAAATATTCAGTAACACTTTCCTTATAATTAGTAACACTGTTAAATAAGAAACATAAATTGTTGGCGCGGGAATCGAACCGGCGGCCTTCAATAGGAAGAATGCATCCAACACGTCACAGAGGCCGTGTCGTGTCGTAGTGCGTAGATAAGATTTCGCCAAGAATGTAGGTACCTATGCAGGTAGCTACGGCGGAATAAATACTTGCAAATTAAGCTAGAAAAATCTAGAAGGGATGCACAAGAAAATATTATTAAATAATCAATCGTGGCACAGAGAATAATTGAGACAACTTACCAGGAGCAATTAATTAAAACACTTTTATCACAGGCTTTAACGCCAATAAAATATAATAACTGTGCGAACTTAAGAAGTATATAGGTACGTGACTAGCGCCACGGCAAACAAAAGTGAGACTGAGGACAGGAGGACATCAAGCTTAAGTAACCTATGTTGATAAAAAGCAAATGAGGGTACCGATGCATTCTGACTCCCCAAGGTTGGAAGAAATTGGTTCAGTATAATTTATTTTGTATGGGAATTTATTCAAAAAATCTTTATGTAATTTACGAGTTATATAATGAACCTACATCGAGCAAAAACAAAAAGGATCAAAACAAAAGGACAAAAAAATAATAATAGCAAAACTATGGTTCGCCTTACCGCGACGCGGAACCCAAGCACAACAAATTAAAATAGGTGTCGGGACTAGGTAAGGTTGGTATGGAGTGGTTCCGTATGATTTATTTTGTTAGGGACTTTGCCCTAGTTACAAAATGCCCCATTTCAATTTTATGGGTATTAGTAACAGTAGTACAACACTCCTATAGAATAAAATTGCAAAAACAAAAATCACTAAAAATTAGCTTCGACAGTAGGGTTTGCTTACATATTTTAAAGTGAACCCTGATTAGAAATTACAATAGGATTTTTGACGTACCTTCTTTAGTTTATTATTAGTGAAGTATGAAATTGGTATTGCCATTTGTTAATATTTATTTATTGATTGTAATATCGTAAAAAAAATATTATTGTTATAAATAAGTAGGTACTGTCACAAGTATTGTGACAGGTACAAACAGAATGTAAGTAGCATTGGCAGTTTATGTGCAATTATTAACAGCCACAGACGCATACAAATTCCGAGTTTGTTGTCACGGCCGCAACTAGGGTCACCATGATAATTTGGGACAATTAAACTTGGAACTATTTCCGCAATCATGCAGGGATGATAGTAGGTAGGCAGTCTCTAGGTAAATGTTGTGAACAGCGAGTACTAACATTTTAGGAAATAAAAAGACAACAGCTGTTTAAAATAGCTAAGGTGATTTTCTAAGCATATAGGCTTGGATTTGATCTCATCTTACCTGATGGAAAACGATGATGAGGTCAAGGATGTAGCGTAGCATGCTTGCTTAGAAGTTACCTATTCACTCTAGACTCCAAGTTTTGACGACAGACACTAGTGACAGAGAGTTCCACTTCTGAGCAGTGCTTACGAGAAAGTCGGACGCATGACGCTTTGTATGCGAAATCGGAACGTTTAACTAACGTAAATACCTACTAGGTATGGCTTCGAATATTCTAGCCTACCTAATAGGTAGATACCTACTTAGGTAGATACCCTGAGTGACACTGACAGCAAAGTAAGGAGGCATGTCTCAGAAAATAAAAACACTTTGTTAACCTACACTCTACACCACGCAATACGGTGAAAATCGGGCAGCATTGGGCGCGTGCGCGTGATCCATATTCATTAATACTTAGCAGGTATCTAGTTAGTTACTTATTTTATTTGGTGACATTGTACTAATATCCGTAAAGGACAGAAGTTATTGTTATTTTAAATCTGCAATGTGGATAATAGCTGAGATCCTTGTCTTCAACCGCGTAGATAGGTAGGTCACTACTCATGTGGGTAGGTTACGTCCCAATCTTATAGGAATAAAAAGGTTATATAGATACCTAGATTACCTAGCTAATTGTAAAGATAGATCGTAGAACCGCTTGTAGCGACAAGAAAACATTCGTAGGAAACATTACCTTATTTTTATAAAATTTACTACTTGTTTTGTAGTTATCGAGAAAAGCGGCGTATTTGGAAAAGTCCGATTTTGATATTTTTTGAAAATGTTCTAGATCTATTGGAAAACTAGGTTTATCCGTTTTTATTTTAAAGAAATATTGTCTAAGATAAAAGTTATTAGTATCTGAATATCTATATATTTATGACTGAAAAACTTTATCGAGCGTTTCAATTGTTTAATAGACTAAACTGAATTACCAAAAAAGAATAACGTATAAACCTAGAATAAGATGTAGTGAATTAAATGAGACCAAATTTATTTAATTTTATGAAGGATAAAGGGGTTAAAACGTTACAGCCCGCAACATTATTTGAAAAGCAAAATGTAGGCAATTACGTCCGAACTTAAACTCAATCACCCTTATTCCAAAACGAGGTTTTAGGATAGTCCGAGATGTGGATTTAAACCTTAGATTTAAATACAGATTTACTCGTGAACTATAGTCTTAACACTATTCTTAAATATTTTTTATGGATAGTGTTTAGCCTATAGTTCCCTATATAATCTATAGGGATAGTGTTTAGACTATAGTTCACGACTAAAACTGTGTCTAAATCTAAGGTTTAAATCCACATCTCGGACTATCCTTAAACCTCGTTTTGGAATAAGGGGGTCTGTATCGCACAATACGGGTAATTTTTGAAAAAACCTTTTCGCGCCGCGTATCGAGAGCTCACGATTCTCTTAAATCGATGCGGTTTCGTAGGATAGAGTATCAAGAAATTTCGCAAATAGGTACCTACCGAAAAACTTAGTAGGTAGGAGGATACATAGATTTAGCTACTTTTATCCGGATATGCCCACGGGACTTAAGCGGGTAAAACCGCGGAGCGCAACTAGTAATCTACACTAATATTATATAGAGGAAAGATTTTTTGTTCGTAACGAATAGACTCCGAAACTATTGGACCGATTTAGATGATCGGTCCAGGATTCATTGGGACTATTGGGAGTAACATAGGCTACTTTTTTATCCTGATATTCCCGAGGGGTTGTAACTGTAACCGCTCTGCGCTGCTAATAACTACTTAAATAAAAACATGAAAAAATATCTCAATAAAAGAAACTTTATTATCACTAAATTATAATAGGTAGGTATAATGATTTACACATTACATGGCATCTACGCGACTACCTTCAGCATATATAAATTACACATCGCAAAACGATATACATACGGACAGACAGAATAACACATTTTATACGTATGTACCAAATTGGTTAGTTATTGCAAATCACAAAATTAATGAAAACTAAGGCTGCATCGAACATAATTTGGCGGGAACAAAACAATATTTAGATTTTTGCAAAATATACCGATTTACCCAATTACAGATCGAAATATTTTTTTTATCGCGGACTATTTGCAAAGACCTATCTTTTATTTAGTATTTATTTAATTGAAACGCTCTGAGGCCCATTTTTCGATGGTTTATGGGTGTATAAAAATTCTCTTATTAATTATCTTCTTTGGAGAGTTTAGAATCGATTTCATTTAAAGCCCCCGTTAAGTATGTAAAAATGGATAGTAAAATATAGCGGTATAACAAAAAGCATTGCGTTACGACGATTTCCCTAATCTAAACATTTTTTTAGAAGGTAAAGAGGTCGGATTAGCTACGGACCTTGCCATTACCTTCTAACAAAGAGATCCTATTAGCTAAGTATTACCTCCATTTGTGCCGACTTGACGGAAGATAACATGCACATTTTTTTTAATTTCATTTTACACGGCTGACTAATACCGATATAAAATTATATTGGTAGGTTTTATGGAATTTACCTATTATTATGTATTTTTGTGATTTGCAATACAAACACAGAAACAATTCAAACACATGACTACAACAATACACAATAAACCACACCTATAATGTTTTGGACTTTATTTATAACACACAGTTTTAAGCTAAGCCACCGAGGGATTGTGGTACAGTCACATTGTTTTTTACGTATCCAGGCAGATTTTAAAACATGAATTTATTCTAAAAACTGTTTTACAATAGTGATTTTGAAAACTTCTTTCATTTGACGGGTTAGTTATTTTTTGCAATATAACCAACGGAAGCTGCTCACTAATAAAGTGGTTATTTTAGTTTGACAGGGCCCCGATTGTGGCGCCATCTTATATTTTACTGTAATATTTCATGTGTCTTAGGCAAAACAAAATGACGGAACGTGGTTCTCTCCGTCGCAGTGACTTCATGATACTTGAATCGTTTAGTCGACTCCCAATTTATTTGTGTCGACTACTAGTCAAAAGGATATAAAGTGTAGGTTTGATGCAGGTAAAATATCCTGATAGGTATTTATATGTTATCAATTTCAGATGTGCTGATAGTAAGTATCCTTACACTTAACCTACGCTCATTTAGCTAGAGCTTAACTTTGACACAAAAATTACCTGTACCTGGATACTTAATTAGTACTGTGACTGTGAAATGGGGATAAAATTATAACACAGATTAAAGATTTATGTTGCTTTCACTCTTTTTAAATATTATCAGATTCATCATATTTTCCAATACATTTATCTCTATTGTGACATGATTCAAATTATTTAAAAATCTAGGGTCTTTTCAAAAATTTTGTCACAAATGTATACATTTTATTTGAATATAAAAACAATCACAGCTTAAACAATCTCTAAATAGTAAAATCTATTAAATCAGTAAAACACGACCATTTTATCTACAACACTAAAAAATATCATTGTTCATTAAGGCTTCACCAAGCATAATATGGATGGAACGAAAAAAAAACAGGATTTTTCAAAGAGTACTTAATAAAAGATCGAAATGTATCATTCACTTGCGGAATATTTGTAAAAACATCACTTCAAACCTAATTTTGTTTTAAAACTCACACCGCTTTTGCTAAATTCCCTTAACGGTTAGGATAAATACTTAAAATTACTTATGTAGGTTATTAGTTTTTTTTCATTCCCGCCAAATTATTCTCGCTGCAGCCTTAACTTTTAATAATGTGAAAATGAAGTTTAAAAGAAAATCAGTATCTAAAACATACATAAGACAAAACTTACAATAGAAATGTAAAAAAAAACTTAAAAAAACTGTTATACCACGACCATAATATTACCACATTTATAATATTTTCTAAAGTTTTCAACTCTGTAGTATATTATTAATTTTTTCATGAATTTAAATCAATTTTCATAAGGCAACTTTTTTCATAAATCAACTTTTATAATGTGAGAATTCTATTATAAACAGTCACTATTTATTCGTTCATGTATTTATATACGTATGAATTTTTAAATTAAAATAAGGCATCTGTCATACAACTGTCAATAAAGGCACTATATATCGTACAGTCCCACCAAGATATCTGTTGAGTTTGTAAAATAAAAAAAAGCACTTAGAATAAAATGTTCAGTGGATTTTAAATTCCGTTTTTTTCTCTCTAATTCAACAGATATAGTTTGTAGTACTGTATAATTTCGTTAATTATCAAAATAAGGCAATATTCAAATTGTCAATACAATATACTTAGGCAGGTAATAAATATAATCTAAGAAATAATGCGAAACTGATATCTCGCCATTTTGTGCGCCGCGACAGGTAATCTTACTTCACTCGATTTGTATTGTACCTACCAAATCCAAATTCACTCAGGTTGTTGAAATAAAACTATTATAACGAATCAACTAATTTTCGGGTTTTAACGGGACAATATAAAAGAGATATAAATACGTTAAAATCGTTTTATTGTGAGTAAAAATCGCAGAAACCTTAGTAAATACGTTTGCTCGCTCAGGTTAAATTGTACCAAATCTAACTTCACTCCGGTTGTATAGAACCAAATTCGAATCGAATGAAGTTAGTTTTTTTATGTATGACGTCACAAGATGGCGCTTGCTCGATCCAATTGTTATCATAATCGCATTAAATGGTATTTTAATAAATTCAACTTGAAATAGTTTCAATATGAAAAATACTTTACAGGACGGGTTATCATATTTTTATACAATTAGGCACGATTAGGCCGCACAATTCTTTGTAATGAAATAAAACTCAATAGTTGATAAAAATATGCACGTCAAAAACTTACTCCGCTTTGAACACGAGACGAATTGCAATACATGTCACTTGACAATTAAATAGCGTGAAGTTGCAGCGGAAAGTGTCGCAGTAGCAAGCTTATTTCTCCCTCATTGTATCTGAGCACCCGGTGCTGCAACTTCAGAGCATACTTGAAGTTTATACGCACAATACCCCTAATGTTATTTAAAAAGGCTTGACAAGAATCTTTTTGATTTGATAGAGTCTTCAACGAATCCAATCAAAGTTAAACCTTATGCAATATGGTAGCAAGCTACTTATTCTGCCACACTAAAAAAAATCTGCAGCCAGCAGATCAAACACAAATTCTCTCGCCATCGCTATAGTTCTCGCTCAACCGCCAACGGACGTCATGCACCTATGTTCACACCGAAAGTATCTTATTCAGTTTTATGGTATGAACATCACGTCGACGGCTGAGTGAGACTCGCTAACTCGCTTAATAGAGGGACCGAATTTTTAGCAAAAAGCGTAGCAGTAGCGAAAAAAGGCTAAGCGGAGCAGTTTTGTCAGTCAAGTGCAACTTCAGAAAGGCCAAGTTAAAATGCTTATATTGTATTAAATAGTTCTTTTGACCATTTGTGAAGTTAACCATGCATTGCACACACAAGTTTTTTTTAACTTGCACAATGATACAAAAAAACAATGTTTGTATGTATGTATGTCTAAATGTTTGTTTAGTTGAAATACTTAATATTTTAAGCTAGGTACTCATGCTTAGAATACCTATTCATTCACATCAAACAAACTCATTTGTGTTATATTATATTATAACATTATTTCATTGCACAAAAGCATTGGGTCCATGTTAAAGGAACTAACATCTTATATCAAGTAAATTGAGATCGTTTTGGGCATACTATTAAAATCAACCAATCTTAAAGTAGATAGCTTGTTAAACGTTACCTCATTGGTCGATTTGATGAAGACAATTATTAATAAAACAGCATAAAGGAGTAACGTAAATGTAACACGATCTCATTGGTCGATTTAATAGACTGACCAATCAGATGGCTTGAAATATACTTTCTTTATAATGCTACAGCAAGAGTTAACCTCATTGGTTGATTTGATTAACAATGATCGATAAAACAGCATGAAAAAGTTACGTAATTGTGACGTTGTCTCATTGGTCAATTTAAATTAGACTGACCAATCAGGTAGCTTAAAATATATTTCAAAATAATGCTGCAGCAAGAGTCTAGCTATGTGGAAGTTTGACGAAGTTGGCCATTGAGAAGTAGGTTTGTTACCTAACTTCACTCTGTCAACGAACTTCGCAAGACTTCTCAGAAGTGTAAATTACACTTTTAACTTGTATACTAAGTGCAGTATGCCCATTTTAGTGAATCGACACCTTTTAATATTTAGTCTCAATTTTGGTTTCGGTCAATCGATTATTGGATTTGCAATTATTAACTTATGTTTATAAAAAAATGTATTATAATCGAATTAGTATCAGAGATCGATTTAGGAAACTAAAGATCGATACAATAGTCCGAAAAGTTCTTAAAAAAGTTCTTTAGTTCTTAACACCACATTCCAATAAAATTAAGTTCTTACAATAAACATCTAAGTTTTTCCAAAACACTAATAAATTCACAATCACTTTTAAATGGCACTTTAATTGTTACTTAACAATTTTATCGCATAATTTTTGAACAATTAAAAACTTAATTTAAAAAACTTAAACAATTTCGTATGGCAACACTGCCGTTTTACGTATTTACGTAGATTTTGAGGCAAAATTCTTGGTTTTTGAACTGTATTTTTCACTTAAATACATAATAATTTTGCTTTGTGGTACAATAAAGTATTATCAAGACACTTCAGTATCACAAAATTATTAAAAAAATGGGTTTTTCAATTTTGTAAGTTATCAAAACCTAAATATTATTTTACCTACACTTACGTCAATAATATCATAATATAAAACATTTACTCTGGCATTAAAGGACATGGTCAATAAATGTACGAGCTTTGGTGTTTTAGAAATATTTTGAGTTACAGCTCACACATGCAAACACTCTATTTGCTTTGGGACAGATTCCCGTCAGAACGAGAAGTCAGAATAATTTTATGACGTTCAGCTTATGATTATGAATAATGCTATTAAATATTTATTTTAATTAGATAGGACCCAATTTTGATACAACTTTTGAGTTCTATTCTGCTGACAGAAGATGTTCCAGGTTTACAAGATTTGAAGTCAAAGATCAGACGATTTTTTTATGACTGTGGTGATTTATATCTTGAAAACGTAAAGAAGACAGCATGTGATAGAATTTTTGTAATTTAATCATTAAGAATCGATTTTATTTAAAGCCACTACTAATATAAAAATGTGATAGCGTTAACAAAAACCGTTATTTTTTAACATACGTACTTAGCAATATATGGTAGCATAAATCGTGTGTCGGAGCTAACATGCACAATTTTTTGTATGTCTTTATGTCATCTATCAAATATAGGGCGCATTGTGATTTAAAATCAAGTTCGCGGACTATGCCAACATACAAACATTTATAAACAATGTCCTTTATAATTTGTGCTTAAACAATAAAATCCACGAATCCAAAAAAGCTTTATTTACAACAAATAATATCTTTTACCTTGTAATTAATATTTACGAGTATATCATAAACCTTAATTATGTCTTTATTATAATTATTATACTTATAAAAGACGTTCTAACGTTGTAATCTGACACTAAGTTGAGCTGCATCGAGGAGTTAACGTCGATCGTTTAAGATAAACTGGGTTTCGTCGATAATTAACATTTTATGATATCGTATAAAGAGATTGAAATGCATTTTGTTTGAGATGTGTGAACGGTGGGGCGGTTTGACCGAACTAAGTGGTTAGGATACTGAAGATATAGCGTTGTGGGGGGAGCCCATCTGTGTGAGGACCTTGTCGAGCCATTGGAGGGGGCCGTGCAGGTGGATCTCGATCCAACAGGGGGTCGACGTCACATCCTGCCTGTGGTACTCCGCCCCCCAACCTTTCACGAACGACATACGAATCGTACACATCTTGGTCAACTCGTAAACCGCTTCGAACCCATGGTTCACGCTCTGTGACAACAACTGGGCAAATTCTCTGTTATTGAAGATCTTGAGGGAACATCCCGGTGGTATCTTACAGACGGTAGACGGATGGAACCCGTGGTGATGGTTACAGTTACGACTCTGAACGAATATGGCCGCGTCGGACAAACACTCAGCGTACACTTCCCCCCCTACGTAGTACAAATGCACTCCTTTCCCTATGTGACGCCTCGTATTCTCTATAGTAGAGTTCCTATTGACGTTACTGAGCTGGCCGAGGCAGAACCTGTCGCTGTTGTTCGATGGGTCGGTGAACCCGTCGACGACAACAGAATGCGAGTTGCAATGGAACACCTCACCGACTCGGCAGTTTAGTTCGTAGTAGGCGACCGATGCCCAGTACAAGGGCTCTTGGTAGGAGACCGGGGCGACCTCACCGGGAGGTTCCGTATCTTCGGAAGGAGGGGAGTACGCCGGTGGAGGCGTGTCAGGTAGCTCGGAGCTCGCTGACGGAGGGAACCCTGACCCGGAGTACGAGACGTTATGAGGCATAGAAGGCTCAGCGGTCCTTTGGAACGGGAGCAAAGAATGTCCAGGGGCGAACTCGGAATGTCTCGGCACTAGTACGGGAGGTAGAACGGGGCTTTCGACACGCTTGTAGTGATAGGGGTTTATGCAGACCTCCTTCTGTTTGGCGCTGAAAGGGTACTGGCAAATCTCTAGCGGTTTGAGCTCGTGATGGCTCTGGAGGTCCGGCCAGCGCCACACGCGGCAGTAGATAACGTGGGGCAGTCCTTTACGGTGAGACACCTGGATAAACAAATAAACACACATATTGATATTTGAACAATGTGATCTTACTAATATATATTGTAAATGCGAAAGTAAATGTTCATGAGTAGGTATTGTTTGCTACTTGTTGTCGCAAAAACTTTTGAAAACTTTTTTAAAGGAGACCAGAAACCAATTCTCGTAATTAACGTTGTTTAAATTACATTGCAATATCATTACAATTACATTTCGATGGCAAAAAATATCCTCAATAGCCTTAAAGTCAGTTTTTGGTCTTCTAGAGAATTAAATTTTTAAAATGCAATCGAAATGTAATTGAAATGATATTGCAATGTAATTTGAACAATGTTATTTAAGAGAATTGGCCTTCTGGACGTAGGCAATGTTTGATTCCGATATTCCAACGGGATCGCGACTTGAAGTGTTCAGACAGTAACACAAGTCGCTCGGAATCTTCTGCAATGCGGCAAGTAAACAACTGTAAAAACAGTCCAATAATTACCTGTAACCTTCCATCCAAAGATCTCGGTATGGTGACACACTTCGACGGCGTCCCCGGACATGACAGCGCCCTCTCCAGCTCCTCAATAGCTCCCTTTCTCTTCTTCAGTTTCTTCACCAGACTATCAACCGCCTTCTCCGCCCATTTCTCCTCCTCATCACCCTGAAAGTTTTAATTTTGGATCCATAATAATAAATAAATATTACATGAAATAGACTAGTAACATGGATAAAGCAGCGGGGCGCAACTAGTTTCTACCCTACTACGGTGAAGCCAAGACCAAGGTTATGTTTTTGACTTGTATGTACGGTCGGCTGCATAATTGCAGACCCACCGTAGAGCTCCAATACGGCTGTTATACGAATGAAACACAAGCAAGATTCTAGGCACTTGCTTTAGTTAAAGTTTAACTAACTACTTACTAACTTATCAATTGATCAAACAAAAAATATTGGTATGAAAACATTACTATAATAGTAATTTTAGAACTCTACCGGGGGCTGCAATTATGCAGCCGACTGTACCTATTTACTTGGTTGGGGTATGTTATGTTCAACTGTTTCCGTATATCTTTTACACTACTTTTGGTATATGTATTGAATCTCTATTTATCGATAACTGTTTATCTCTAGTATATTTGTCGGCAAACATCCTAGAGTGCGCGCCAGATAAGCCGGCTCGCAGTCGAAATAGGAACTAATTGATGATGTTCCGATTGCTGTCGTCTACGTCAGGTGAATGTGAATTGAGGTGTAATCATTAGTCTTCTGTCTTAAGAATGGAATACTGGAATCGCCTATTTTTAATTAACCGACTTAAAAAAACGCGTATAGTTTTTTTTTGTATGTTCACCGATTACCCGTAGACAGCTGTGACAGAGTGTGATGATTATTTTTTGTGTTGAAAAGGGGATACTTCAGGGGTGGTCCCATAATCACCTTTTTTTTTACTAGCAAAGCGCCGCGTAACTCCCGATCCCGTGGGAATACTGGGATAAAAAGTATATCTATATCACTCCCAATGAATCAATGTACCTATCCTCAAACTAAGTTTCATCAAAATCGGTTCAGTAGTTACGGAGCAATTCCATTCAACCAAACAATCAAATCTTTCCTCTTTATAATATTAGTATAGAAGTATACAGGGTGAATTTTTTATGTGGGCCTTCTGGGCTATAGGAGATAGCGAAAAATACTGAAAGGAGTTGCGTGCCTGATTTTGACAAAAACTAAAACTGCATCATTAGATTTTTAAAAAAGTAAATGCCGTCGCCAGGAATCGAACCTGTTGATTTTGCAAAAATATTATCATCCTATATTTTTTATACCTATCGATAGTGTTGCTGATAGAGATTAATTCCTGGAAACAAACATAGTATGGAAAATCTAAGAAAATAGCTCTTTTTTTTTGTAGTTTTCACCAATTTTCAGCTTTCCGTCTCTAGCAAAATAATAGCGTGTATAAAATATAGCATTGAGGGAAAGTAATATTTAAGTTTTAAAATCTCCATATCACTTAAAAATTGGAAAAAACAGTTTGTTTTACGTGCAGCAGTTTGTTACGTCATCAGCCATACCTCCTCCCATTTATTCAGGGACAGTAGTATGAAAATTACAGAATACTACAAAAATTTGCTATTTCCTTTGATTTTCCTCACTATGTTTGTTTCCAGGAGGAATTAATCTCTTTCAGCAACATTATCGATTGGTATAAAAATATAGAATGATTATTTTTTTGCAAAATCAACAGGTTCGATTCCTGGCTAGGATAATGACTTTTTAAAATATCTAATGATGCAGTTTTAGTTTTTGTCAAAATCGAGCACGCAACTCCTTTCAGCATTTTTCGCTATCTCCTATAGTTTAGGATATAGCCCTAAAGGCCCACATAAAAAATTCACCCTGTATATTTAAAGACGACTAATTGCCATTGTAATGTCAAGAGTAATTAAAAGTAAAGAAACGGCGACGAATGCGTCACTAATCGCGTGCATATCTGGCACGCACTATAGTTTATGCGTCGGCAAACACCGCTAGCAAATAAATCGGAAGTAAAAAACAACAAACAATATGCGCGCAATGATAAACGGATATTATGAGTCACAACTGTTATTATTAACCATTTTCCAGAATTGTGATTCACAGTTTTCCCTGTATGTGTAGCCTATTAGTTAAGCCACGTCAGTCGGCATCGGCGCACCTTAACAGCTTTTCTATTTATTTACTACCTTTAACTCGCGGCTTTGCATATTTATAAATGGTTTTATTTAGTTTAAAAACCCAGTTTGGGTCAAATTTAGTAATTGAAATTCTACGCCTTTCTGTTGACAGATTAATCTAAAAAGTACACACATTTATTTTTTAAATCAGTTGCATTAAAACTTTAAACTTTATTGTGCTAAATTTATTGTACATGGCTTTGCCTATGTAACACATTAAACTCACCTAATATGGTTGAGCCATTTGATTGTTTGACTACAAAAACCTTTGCATCTCTACTAGTAATCCCTAGTAATATTATGACAACCTCTATGACGCAGTGGGCCTTACGGCGCAAATGTTGCGGGTTTAATACCCACCTCAAACAAAACTGCAAGGTATAACTAGTCCCGACTTCTACTTTGGGGCTACTTTTTATGCACAAGGTAAAGCTAGTAAAGAAATAAGTTGAAAGCTAATAAGCTCAAGTTATCAATTATTGAGTAACTGTGAAAACATTATGACAAGATCGTTAGGTATTCAATGATTCAATGAATACACAAACAATTTTATCTAAATACTGTTATTGTAACAAATTAATGACAAAATAATTGCCTAAAATTTGCTTGCCTTTCTTGCATATAGCATTTTTTGTATGTAAATAGTGTGTAATAGGCTCGGAAACTACTGGACTGATTTTGATGCAATTTAAGAGAAGTAGCGGAAGGTGCATGGACAATAAGGGCCAGAGATGGGATAGTATTGAGGCAGTTAGGAGAGGTCTTTGCATAAACGGCAGACGGATGAGGAAACAAGCAATGCTTTAGAGAAAATCGTTGGAATGAAAGGCTAGCAGTTGGGAGAGGTCTTTGCCTAAATGGCAGATGGATGAGGTCACAAGCAATGCTTTAAAGAAAATGGTTGGGATGAAAGGCTAGTATAAAAATAATATAATAACCCACTAGAATTAATAATAGTGTTAAATGCTTATAAAATAAGAAACCTCATAGATCTACGACAGTGAATAAAGGATGGAAAAGAAAGATGGCCAGGTTCTTTCTGACTTTAACACAATGTATTATCTAGTAAAAGTCATAATAGAGTGTAAGATAAATACACAGCGCCGGCACACACAGCCCAGCCCAATTGGATGAACAGTTGCAAGACATTGCATACAATGCCATGTAGCCCCAAGCTTAGCAACTAGGCTTGTAGTATGATGACCAGGCAACAGATAGAATACTTATATACTTTTCTTTTATCTATACTAATACTATAAAGCTAAAAGTTTGTTTGTTTGAACGTGCTAATCTCAGGAACTACTGGTTCGAATTGAAAAATTGTTTTTGTGTTGGATAGTCCATTTGTCAAGGAAGGTTATAGGCTACTTTATATTTGGATATTCCGACGGGATCGGGAGCTACGCGGGTGAAATCGCAGAGAGCTGCTATTACTTAATATATAGTACCCAAACAAGAAACAAATATCTGTTCATAAATCAAACCTGCAACTTTCCGAGACAGAGGTTGTCATCAATTATATATTCCGATATTCTCATGGGATCGAGACTAATGCATACTTAAAGTATTTAAATTGGTTTATTCGTTTCGGAGCTCCAATGCCAAGTGCAAAAACAGAGTGGTCAAACTTATAATGCCTCACTTTTCTACACTAATATTATAAAGAAATTATATAGCGAAGATGTTTTAGGCTGTTTGTTTGTAATGAATAGGCTCCGAAACTAATGGACCAAATTCATTGAATCTTGATATGAGGATAAATTGATTAATTGGGAGTAAGATAAGTAACTTTTTATCCCAATATTCCCACAGGATCAGGGATAAGCGGGTAAAACCGTAGAGCACTGTTTAAAATTAACAACATCAGGAAAAGTAATTTAACTACCAAGTTAGAACAGTATTATGTATACCTGTGTAGTGACTAGATGTGCATTTAATTGCCTATTAAGTGTGCCATATAAGTACAAACCTGACCGGCATACTTAACCATTAATTGTGCAAAAATACCAGCCCTTGGCGCCATTACGAGCCTATCTGTGATTTTAATTATATACCGGAGGTGAATCTAGTTCTTTGTTATAAAATATGTACATTTTTGAATATAATTACCATTGATATTTGGATTTTCAACAGTTTTCTATGGTTTGTTTTATGTTATAAAGGATTTTTTTAGCATACCTGTTTCCAGCCTAGTAATTTCTTTACAGCAGGACTTGTAAATGAGAACAAGCTGTTCAAGCTGGACATAGGTCCGCTGCTCGAGGATTCTCCGTCGTCCGTGTCCATGGTTACTTCTCTAGACTCCCAAGATATGAGTCACAGGAGTTCCGTCCGTGCGAATCCCGCGTCTTTCCCTCCACGAAACAATCAAACAGCCATCGATCACAAGGTTAAATACTTGGGTTTCCCCACAAAGTCCACGCACCAATAATTAGGAACACCACAAAACAACGATTAGCGTGACAAGCGTCCGTTCAAAGAATGATTTACGACACCATGAAACGATAGTATAAAAGTAACATTTTTTTCTCCGGGATTTCTTAAATGTCACACTATTTATTTTAATCCAACATGTACACGATTATGTAAATTAAAATTAACACTCGTCGAGCAACTTATTGCAACGCGAAAAACCAGAAAAATGTAATTTTCTAAAAATTCCGTCCCCCAATCAAGCAAGACATTTTGCGACCACAGAATAAATAAATCAAATCACGTTGCACAGATAAAAAAATTGCCACAGATGAAAAGAAACTCAATTTTCCATCCGAAAGTGTACGGAATGTCTGAACTTTATGCTAAAAATGTTACTTTTTGACCCAACAAAAATACAAATTCTGGATCATTTTCAATCAAGCTTGACAAGAACGAGAATTTTCTCGAAATTTAGTTGTCATTTGCTTGCTTGCTGTGTTCGTTCTGGATTCTCGTAATTTGCTTGTCGTACGAATATTTAACTAGAAACAACGTGGTAGTAGACTGGAAAACATTATTATTAGCCAGTGATATCTAAGCGTTAATTTATTATCTAATTTTGGTTACCAACTGACAAACAATGGAATTGGTAAGAGGTTATGACTTTATGACAGTGCTAAATTTTACGAAAAACTAACCGAATAAAGGCATGGTGATAAGAATGTATATTTTTCTAGGTAAATCAATTGAAGGAGAAGGGTAACGCGGCGCTCGCTGCCGAGAATTTCGTTGAAGCCGTGAAATGTTACACACATGCTATTTCCCTGGACCCTCAGAACTACGTTTTGTTCAGTAATAGATCAGCAGCTCACGCGAAAGCAGGGAACTATGAAGCCGCGCTGGAGGACGCCAATCAGACGATCAAAATTAACCCTACTTGGAGTAGAGGATACTCACGCAAGGGCAGTGCCTTAGCATTTATCGGACGAATGGAAGAAGCTATTGAGGCTTACAAGGAAGGTCTGAAGCTAGACCCTGGAAACCAGCAGCTGGCTGCGAGCCTGGAGCAGGTGATGGACCAGGTCACGAAGAGGAAAGAGCATCTATTTGCTAAACTCAGGGCCAATCCTGAGACTAAAGAGTGGTTGAATGATCCAGAGTATGTTCAGATGGTTGAGGTAAGCCTACATTAATTACTTTGAATTAAGTATGTAAAAAGCTCAATTGAATTTAATGAAATGACGCCTTTATTATGCTATTTATCTCAAATTAACCCTAATCCTATTGATGTCAAACCATGATCCCATTCTTACGCTACTTAACATTTTATGTTATTGTTTCTCTACAGAAATTAGTACTTAATCCGTTCGAATTCAAAGACCTTCAAGGCAAAATGGACGACAGTAAAATGTGGACCACACTCAGTCTTGTCCTAGGGTTCGACAAAAACATTATGACAAGCAGAGATTTTGACGAACCAATGCCTGAGGCTAAACCAACGCCCCCACCGGAAACCAAAACGGAAGAACCACAGAAACCAAAATATGAAGACTTACCAGGTTATTTTTGTTTTTACTTACCTACTCGCTGCGCTGCGTGGCTTATCTGTAAGTCCAAATCCCACGTACGAACTTAACAACTGATGGCAGCATACCTGTAACACAGAGGGTTGCGTATTTGATTCCTTCCTCAAACAAATATTTATGTAGAATATTTGTCTGGTCTGGTTGTATAAATATGTATTTGCAAATGCAAAGTATTCTATCCCCTAGACACCATAAAACAAGCTTAGCTTGTGGTTAGGTATCACTGTGAAATGTCGTTGCAACAAAACAAAAAAGTGTGAGTTAGACTGATGCACGAAGGGGAATTATTATATTATATTGGTTGTTATAGCGGCAACAGAAATACATCATCTGTGAAAATTTCAACTGTCTAGCTATCATGGTTCATGTGATACACCTTGATGACAGACAGACGGACAGTGGAGTCTTAGTAAAAGGGTCTCGTTTAGTTTATACCCTACGGAACCATAAAAAAAAGTTATTTGATAATTTTTTTAATATATTACTTATTATTTTCAACAGAGAATCGTAGACTTGCTTTACAAGAAAAAGATCAAGGGAACGATTATTATAAGAAAAAAGACTTTGAAAATGCAATTCTACATTATACAAAGGCCATTGAACATGATCCTACTGATATAGTCTTTTATACAAACTTGGCTGCTGTGTATTTTGAACAAAAAGAATATGAGAAATGTATCAAGGAATGTGAGAGAGGCATCGAGATCGGCAGAGAAAATAGAGCTGATTTCAAATTAATAGCTAAAGCCTTCACTAGAATTGGTAAGTTACAACTCTTTAATAATATAATATAGAACAAAACCTCATAAAATTAATCTAAATGCGATAAATTACTAAATGGATATTCAAATGGTTTTCACCGATGACAAGGTTATTCACATTCATATACCTATTCTAATGGTTTTCACCAATAATGAGGAAGGACAATTAATTCATTCTAATTTTTGTATAATTTGGCTAAAAATAATTCTTTTCGCACATTTAAAGTAAAGGGTCTAGTGCACTTTAAGAATGGACAACCTTTACCAAAAATTGCAGCTAATCTCTAGGGGTTGCTGGTGGGATTAAACATTTTTCAAAATATGAAAAAATTGCTGCTAATAAAATTACCCAGTGCTTCATATTTGTTCGAGATTTTAAGTATTTCACAACATAATTGTTTCTGACTAGTAAAGTTATGTTTGTGTAAAATTTTATAAAAATTTGAGTAGGCCCTTGATGTTGTCTTGGGGATAGGATAGTATCTTTGGAGAAGGTTTGTTTCAGAGCAAAGGTCCCTGTAACTAATACCCTGGGTGGGTTAATAGTTCTAATGGTTTTGACTCTATCAATTTCTACTATTCTCAGTATATAATCAAGGTTCAGTATTATCCTTATTACGAATCAAAACCACAATTTCCTTGAATTCTATGAATCACTCATGTTTGGAAGCATCTTTTTTTATTATTATACTACTTTATTTACTTAATATGTTGGCAGTTTGGCAAAATAAAAAAATCGTGCTCAAATTAATCTATGTATATGACGCATCGGAGAAATGACTAATGTTAACCTCTGATGAACGTTAGTGGACCTCTGTGGCGCGGTGGGTAAACACCCGTCAGCGGGAAGTTTCGGGTTCAATTCCCGCCTCCAAACAATGTATTTACATAAATAAAATTTACTATTCATTGTCTTGCTACCATAACACAAGCATAGTTGCGTAGCTGGGGTTAGATAGGGTTTATGCATTGCCCTGCAATATTTATTCATTTAATTTCAATTTTAGTATTAAACACTGGTCTTCAATAGCCATAGACTGCGACAAATAAAACAAAGTTCAACAAACCTTGGCATACGCAGTCAGGCCTTTTGCCCTGTAGTTTGGGCTAATACTACTTATAAACAGGCTATTTCCCGCAACTAGACCTCTTTACTTGTGTTCTTTTTGCGTGAAATTCTACTTGTAACAGGTAGAACCAGCCAAGATTAAACTAAATAATTAACGAAACATACAATTTCTAGGTAATTCATACAAGAAAATGGAGCAATGGAAGTTAGCCAAAACATACTATGAGAAGTCAATGTCGGAGCATCGCACACCGGAGATCAAGACTCTTCTTAGTGAAGTAGAGAAGATTGTAGTACAAGAGGAGAGAAGAGCATACATCGATCCTGTTAAGGCTGAGCAAGAGAAGGAACTCGGGAATGATTACTTTAAAAAAGGTAAGATTCAATAAAACAATTTCTTAAAATTGCATTGTCATTTCCAAATGTCTAAAAAATTTTAGTTATGATGAGTGACTTCTGGACAAGTTCTTCAATGAGAAGAAGCCACAAGAAACTCATGTTACATCTATACTTTAAAAGAGGAAAGGTTTGCATTGAATTTGTTTCGAAACTACTGAACCGATTTTGAATAAACTTGGTATGAGGATACATTGATTCATTGACAGTACCATAGGCTACTTTTTTATCCCGATATTCCCACGGGATCGGGAGTTACGCGGGTGATGCTACTTTAATATTAAGTCAAGACCACTCCCTGTGTTCTTGACTTATAATCGTTTGAGTTACAAAACATTCAGCCTATTCAAAACTAATTTGATCTTAAAATTTACATACAATAGCCGTTTATGTGAATTAGTTTCGTTAGCCAGTCTGTTGATAATTAATGTATTTTTTATAATGAAGAAGTACTAGCTACATTATTATTAAGCTACGTCGTTTTCAATCGCGTATGCGTTGGAATATTGGGGTAAATAGTAGCCTAAGTTACTACTGAGGATTCAATGCGACACAGAAAGTTGCGGCTTCGAATCCCACCGCGCCGAACAAATATTTATAACTAGTAGCACCTCACGGTTTTACCTGCGTAGGTTCCGATCTCGCGGGAATCTATACTAATGTTATAAAGCTGAAGAGTTTGTTTATTTGAACACGTTAATCTCAGGAACTACTGATACGAATTGAAAAATTCTTTTTTTGTGTTGGATAGTCCATTTATCGAGGAAGGCTATAGGCTACCCACGGGATCGGGACTTATGCGGGTGAAACCGCGGGGCGCAGCTAGTATTGGAATAAAATGTAGCCTATTAAACAAGGGTTCAATGTATCCTCCTACCAAGTTTCATCAAAAGCGGTTCAGTAGATTTAGCCTATTTGTTACAAACAAAAAATCTTTCTTCTTTATAATATTAGCATTATTTATAATGTGTAATTTGTTGTCTGGCCAACTTAACACAAACCTAGTTGGTTAGCTTAGGGCTAGATGGCGCTGTGTGAAATGTCGTTCTATATTTATTATTTTATTGGAACAAAGTTCCTTAACGCGGGTTGGCTAGCCCAGAAAAAATTATACGCGCTACGAAAAAATGTGAAACGAAAAACCGTAAGATTAACTAATCTCTCACTTAGCTGTATTTTTTGAACGAAAGTTCCTTATCGCGCGTTGCGAAAAGGGGCTAGACGGAAAAAATTAAGACCAAAAGTTGTAACGACACTTTTTGCATAGAAAGCAAGCCAGTTATCGTACCAGTTATAGTCGTTTCGTCTTTCTATTTCGCATTGAACAGTGTGGTGACGCGACGATTATGTAAAAAAAAAATTTTTTTTTTAAATTATTATAATTATTTCACTAATTTATCGAAAGGAACTTTGTTCCATCCAGGTGTCACCTCTCAAGATTTTTTAATTAAAATTAAAATATTTATTATAGGAGACTACAGTACAGCTGTCAAGCATTACACGGAAGCCATTAAGCGGAACCCTGAAGACCCCAAGCTGTATTCGAACCGAGCAGCTTGCTACACCAAGTTGGCTGCCTTCGACCTTGGCTTGAAGGACTGCGACCAGTGCTGCAAACTTGACCCTAAGTTTATCAAGGGTTGGATCAGGAAGGGAAAGGTTTTGCAGGTGAGAACAAACACCTGTTGTCAAAGTCTATAGTGCACCTGCTTCAATACCCATTGTGCCCTAATACCTGCACATTGGAGGACCCAATATAGGCCAACTCTGTTGCAGTTGCAGTGGTTAACTATTTGGGAGGAAAAAATTGACATTTGAAATGTCACTGACTCAAAATAAGAAGTAAAGTTGTCTGTGCAGTCCATGGTGCACCTACTCCAATGCCCATTGTGCCCTAATACCTACACATTGGAGGACCTGATAGAGGCCAACCGCTGCTGCAGTTCCCAGTGGCCAACTATTGAGCAGGAATTTGGAAAAAATCATAGTCTGGACTGAATTTTTTTAGACAACCCATTTGCAATATATTTATTGACCAATTTAATTTGATATAAAATACTTTTTTCATCCATTAAACAGTTGATGAAGGTCGTCCTTAAAGGGATCTTAGGTTACAACATCAATGATGTGCCATAATGTGTAACGAAAGTGGATGTAGTTAATCTAACTTCTCTCTAACCCCTTCTAGCAAAAAGGCTACAACCCACTTGTTTTCACTTGACGTCGCCATGGGGGCCGCTTCTTTTTACTAACTACTTGATTTTTGTCGCTCAACAATCGTTTTTGGTATATAATTTGACTAGCGACCCGCCCGGCTTCGCACGGCTGTATTATGCATGTATTATATCTAAAAACCTTCCTCTTTAATCACTCTATCTATTAAAAAAAAACCGCATTAAAATCCGTTGCGTAGTTTTAAAGATCTAAGGGACGGCGAAAAGTGACTTTATTTTATACTATGTAGTGATAGTGATGGTCTATGTACTCTGGTGTATATTGTAGGGCATGCAGCAAGCGTCGAAGGCTCTGTCCGCGTACCAGAAGGCCCTGGAGTTGGACCCGAGCAACGCGGAGGCGCTCGACGGGTACCGCGCGTGCTCCACCCAACTCAACTCCAATCCTGAAGAGGTACGTAATCACATACTTCATTATCCTCACCGTATTCTAAGCTTATTACCATTTTTCCAAAATATTCACCTTAAATTTAATTAAACAAAAGAGGGTTTGAATGGGAAAAATGGTATTTTCAAGATGTGGCAGCACCATTATTGGCAGCGGACTCTTTTGACATTATAAAATTTTCTCATACTTTGGGGTTGTCCTTTTCAATTTTTTAAATTTTGGGTAGTCTGGTTGTGCTACTAGTATTTCATCTTACGTGTTTTTTCCGTTTTGGTCACTAAAGTTAGCTATATTTTTTACATCATACTTGCTCGGTAAGTAGGATTTACTAGTATGGTAAGAGGCTGTGTAAGTTGCCATGTACAACACAATGCATTGTTTAGATGGAATGTTCCATTTTCAAATCACTTTACCATTCAAGCATAGGGTGAATGCTTGAATTGTAAAGTTCACTTTACCATTCAAGCTATGTCAAACTCCTTGGTTAACCAATCTCTTTTCTTAAAAAATGACGAAACTTTTTACTGAAAAAAAAAAAAAACGATAAAAATGGCGGCATTTCAGTTCAAGCTATGCAAAACTGCTTGGTCTATTTTTTTTTCTTTCATAAAATGATTTTTACCGTAAAAATTAAATAAAAGCTTGTAAAAATGAAAATGGATGCATTTCATGTGACCTAAAAGATCACTTGCGACGACTGTATTAAAATTTAAAAAAAGAACATACAAAGTGTTAAGTACTTCATCATGTCGAACTATATTCGCCCTCGCTCGCTTCGCTCGCTCGTGCGTCTAAATATCTCGGGTGCACTCGATCCATAGCGCCCTTAGCGGGCGCCATATTGAATCTTATTCTGTAATAGCTCGCTTACATACCTTGTGTGGTAAACTACTATTACGTACGTACTTAACCATCAATTATTATTTGAACTGCAGGTACGTAAACGTGCAATGTCAGATCCGGAAGTACAAGCGATCCTCCGTGACCCGGCCATGCGGTGCATCCTGGAACAGATGCAGCAGGACCCGCATGCCTTACAGGATCATCTAAAGAACCCGGACATCGCTGCCAAGATACAGAAGCTACTCGAATCTGGACTCATCGCTATACATTAGCTAAGATACTCTTAGATAATACGTGCAAGTCCAAGTGCAGGTTGTTCCAAACAACTTTATTTAGGCTTTTTCCATACCCTGTTTTTCTCTATGAAACTGATGTCTGATGATGATGATTGGTGTAATCTCACGTCATATTAAAGTGTTGATCTCGAAATCTCTTAGCCATCGTAACTTTCGACCTTTGACCTGAGACAACTATTAACAAAGCTTCGTCAAACAGAATGCTTAGCGCGCATCAAGGTATTGTTAAGTGCGGGTCAAAATATCGGAACTAATGCTCTTTAACGCTTTGATGTCGCGCTAGAATGCGATCTTCACGGGCCAAAAAGTTACTACGGCTAAAAAAAATTGACATTGACACTTGAATATGACATGAATTATGTATCGCCATCTGTTTAAACTAGTTTTATAGAGAAAAATAAATGAGATTGGAAAACTTCCCATTGTCAGACAAATTAATAAACCCCGATTTACAATTCAAGGGTTGAATTTATTGTCATGAAACATTTCTAAGAATGCTCGCGAAATACTTAGCTTTTAGATTTAAATAAACATTTGCATATGAATCAGTTCATTCATTGCGCCAAACTTATACTCCACTTCGTTTATTCGGGGTTTAAATTCTACCAATTTGGTAAGATTTTTTTGTCACTGGCAATGTCAAAGCTCTAGCAGGTACTCGCGCGTCTCCGAGATAGTGCCTTTTTCGTTCTCGTATGCGATAATTATAATGAACGTGACGAGGTACATAACATCGTTGCAAAAGGCTCAAATTGGATTGAAGAATTGTTCAATTTGCGAGGATGCTGGCACCCTCACTCACACGTGATTTCAAGACTGTCTTAGTAAGACTAGACGAGCTCCCTTTACTCACGTTTGCAAGGCGTATGTCGTCCGTGAATGGTTAGGTACATCTGCAGCTGACGCACGCTGACTCCGGTCTTACTCATACACCATACGATTCAGACTAAGCCGTGTCCAGTCTTATAAGTATACTCAGATGGGATAACAGTCTGATCCTTATGCTATGCTAGTCTTACTGGGACAGTCTTAAAATCACGTAGTAATATAATAAGCCTTTTGCGTTTATCGATATCTTGGTCGCAGTGTAAACAATCTCACAACTAAGTTTTTAATTACTGAACAAACTTAAGCTGGAAACAAATTATCGGACGCGTCCGACACGGATGCTTCGGACGTTGTCTGCGGACTCTTCCGAGCGCCTTCCGCCACCAGTGTTGCCAGATTTTTCTACTTTTTTTGGTAGATTTAAGGCAAAGAGAACGTTCAGTAGTCAGATAATTTAGTAGGTACTTCCAGTAGAAAATCGATTTGTAATTTAGTAGGAAATCTATTATGTAATGTAGTATATTCGTCAAAAAATTCAGTATTTTAGACAATTCAGAAAATGGTTTTCCAAAATGAATATGGAACAGCGCTTGGTAGATTCTGGTAGATTTTATTGCACGCACAGGCAAACTTCTGTCCTTCGGACGCGCGGACGCTTCCCGCACCCTGTGCACACCATCCGCGGACGTTTTCGGCTGATAGAAACATCCGGCTGGCCAGATCGCTGTAGGACGTCCGAACGCTCAAGGGCAGCCCAAGGTCACGTCCGCGACTTACGTCCGATAGTGTGCACAGTTACATACATTTACATTACACAGATGGCTATAAGTCGCGGCTGACGGACGTGTCCGTAAGCCGCGTCCGATAATTTGTTCCCAGCTTTACGGTTCATATTACGGTCTGCTATTTAATTTAGTAGGTACATACGTTTAATCTACGATATAATTATATTATATTAGTAGTTTTACAATTTGTGCTTAATATTTTAATGTTATTTTGCGAAATTTTAAATAATGAACTGTAGGCTTCAGAGGACCATTCCATATGCTTATCTTTTATATATCAAATACAGAATTGAGCACTATTATACAAATAATTATATATAATATGGATTTAGGATTATTAAGGTAGGGATGCAGATGTTAGTGAGTGGTGGAATTTACAATGTCGCGATTTTGTATGTCACTTATTAACAAATAAAGTTATGTAGACGTCTGAAATGTTTTATTTATTTATATATTATTAAAAGTTGTTGGGTAGCGTTGTAATGGTGAGACCCAAGTACTTAAAACTGTTAGATAATAATCTAACTACCTATAATATGTTTTTGTGAACTTACTGTAAACTACTTACTTGATTCCAAAGTTACCTTAATACCTGGTAGTAAAAATACTGGTCCCACTATTTAGCGTTATTCACTGTAAAGATCCCTCACAAAGTATTCCGTAGTAACAAGGAACCCTTTCCTTACGTCCGTAGCGTAGCTTCAGAGAGACTTGTACCAGAAAACTCAATGAATATTTTCAAACAGCCCCCTTAGAGCCCTCGCCCACGGCGACTTTTTGTAGCGATGCTGTAGCGCGTTCGCATCGATACAGTCGCAATGCGGTCGCTAGCTGTTTACCTTAGCCCACACGAGTGCGATGCAAATGCGATTCAATAACGGCACAGCGCAAGTAGCGCGTTGGTATCGCTTCTGTATCGCGCGCACTAACACACGTTAGTAGTGACACTGTCGTGCGTTTCTACAAATAGTCGCAGTGGGCGAGGGCCTTAGTCCGCATATTGTGACAGATAACTACGGAACCCTGTATTTTGCGTGGCCCAACACGCACTTGGCCCAGTGGGAGTATCAGGGGTAAAAGTGGCTTAAATTGTAGTCTTAAGCTCCAGCTATAACAGTTTAACAGTTCTTAATCGATCAACTAAGATACAACAGCTAATAACACCTTTCGGATCTAAGAAGACGCTGCCTGTTTCGGATCTACAACCACACGATGTTATGTACGACGCACTAACGATTATTAGATCAATAAAATCGGACATAAGTAAAAATGTGCAACTTAGTCAAAAGTGTCATGTAAGCTATTGTTCCTATAGCCAGGTAACCGACCTTTTAGACGGCGGCCATTAAAAATCCCCCCGCTCTAGACCTGTTTTAACAAATCAGTCGAAACTCAGCCGTTCGTGGAGTCGCATGTCTTTGTTTTCGGCACTTTTGTTCGCACTATAACTTCGCTTCACAGTTGTGTGTTTGTGTGGTTCAATTTAGAAAAAACTTTTATTGGATATGGCAGAAGAAGGTATGTACTACATTTTAAAATATTACATGATTACTTTGTCGTATAAAATTTATATTTTTATGTGATATGAAAACAGTTACAATTTAGGTACATTTTTTTGCTTTACTTTTTCAAACAATCGTGTTTTTATGTATATGTCGTGTCTTGTCGGGCTACAACTTTTATAACAATATAATAATTGATTTGTTGGCTATTGTAAATCATAATAAAACCATCCGCCTACGTCCGCCATTTTGTTTTATATGACTTTTAAATCGTACGTAAAAATTACACAATTATTTTAAGTTAATATATTTATTTATTTGTCGTACAGATAATTCGAGAACTATCAAGATATTTACTAGAAGAGCATTGTGGGAGATCTTGAATGAATTCAAGGGCCACAAAATAGAAGAAAAGTTTTCATTGTTTGAAGATAGACTTGTCCAATTGACAAATTGTCCGGAACATGAGAAACATAAAATGGTAAATGGTTTGAAGCACTTTAAAAGTGAATTCAAAAA
This sequence comes from Idaea aversata, assembly GCA_907269075.1. Taxonomy (NCBI): domain Eukaryota; kingdom Metazoa; phylum Arthropoda; class Insecta; order Lepidoptera; family Geometridae; genus Idaea; species Idaea aversata. The sequence continues at coordinate 991,334 of OU026088.1, forward strand.
GAAGTGGAGAGGAGCTTCATACAAAGAAGAACGGTTTTTAAAAAGTAATGAAGTGTGGCTTACTTCTTCGATGGAATTACCTAACTGGCCTGAAATGACCTTACCAAAACCTGGACGTCCAAAAAAATCATTTGAAGATGTGTGTGACCGTAGCAAACGGAGAAAAACAAAAGATCTGCGTGAACAAGTATCTGTCGAGGAGTTGACTTATGCTGCTGGCGTGAGTCAGGGCACTTCAGGAAATAAAGATGCATCAAAAATAATTAAAGAATTAATGGCTTCACCCACCAGAGCTACTAAACTTAGAAAAGTTATTTCTAGTACCAAGAAGCAAACAACTGTAAAAAAATATACGCCAGCAGAAGCACTGGCTATCTTTGTTGAAGGTGATTTCACTAGAAGACAATGGGAAATAATCCACAGATCTGGTAAAGCTATTTACCCATGCTATTCTGTCATACAAATGGCTAAGATTGAATGTTATCCCGAGGAAGAATCAATACATGTCACTGAGACAAGCGCAGAAGTTAAACTTCAAGCATTACTAAATCACACTGCATTGCGCTTGTACAAATATATAGCGGAGGTTGTCAATACGTCATGCACTGAAGAAGAAAAACAAAATATGGTGTTAATTTCGAAATGGGGATGTGACGGATCTCAGCAGACACAATACAAGCAAAAATTCGAAAATCACGGAGATAGTGATGCAAATATTTTTCAAAGCTCACTAGTGCCTCTAAGACTATCTGTTATCATTGAAGAAGAGGAGAAAAAAATCATTTGGCAAAATCCGGTTCCGTCTTCAGTCAGATTCTGCAGACCCATACGTATAAGATTTATAAATGAAACAAAAGATATCACAAAACAAGAAATACAATACATTGAAAACCAAGCCGAACAGCTTCAGGAGACAGAAATTGATGGCAGCAAAATAAAACATAAACTGTTACTTACCATGATTGATGGCAAGGTATGTAATGCTGCTACAGACACCTCATCTACAATGAGATGCTACATTTGCGGACAGACTTCGAAGGATTTTAATAAATTAATTAAAAAAGAAAGTAAAGTAGAAACGTTGAAGTTTGGATTATCAATTCTTCACGCAAGAATTCGATTTTTCGAATCTATTTTACATTTAGCCTATAAATTGCCTTTACAAAAATGGCAAGCACGGTCTACAGAAGAAAAAATAATTGTAAAAGAGACTAAAGAAAAACTACAAAAAGCCTTTAAAGAGGAAATGGGATTACTCGTAGATGTTCCCAAAGCAGGGTTTGGGAACACTAATGACGGGAACACGTCAAGGAGATTTTTTGCAGATCCGGAATGCTCCTCAAGAATAACTGGCATCAATGTCGATTTAATAAAAAGGTTTAAAATTATATTAGAAGTAATATCAAGTGGCAATAACATTGATGTAGAAAAATTTGAAGCATACGCAAATGAAACTGCAAAAATATATGTCGATCTGTATGGTTGGCATCCCATGTCACCAACCATACACAAAATTTTGATACATGGAGGTGAAGTAATAGCTCATGCACTCCTACCTATTGGCCAGTTATCGGAAGAGGCAGCTGAAGCCCGAAACAAACATTTTAGGCAATACAGATTACATTTTTCCCGCAAATTTTCGCGCAGAGACTGCAACATAGATATAATAAACAGACTTCTTTTAAGTTCAGATCCATTTATCAGCTGCAGCAGAAAGACGCAAAATAAAAAAAGACAGCCTTTCTCAAAGGAGGCAATAGAAATGATGTCTGCCAGCACGGTATTTAAAAATAGACAAAGCGAAGACGAAAGTTCCGACGAAGAAGAAGTTGAAGAATCCTAAAAATGTAAAAAGATGTAAAATTTTAAATATATAATTATTATATTGGTCAAACTTTGTGTTTTATTTAATTTAATTGCACATAAAATTATATAAATAAATTAAATATTTTTGTCCGATTTTTTCACTCAAATACTCGTTAGTGCGACGTACCTACTTATACATAAACGAGGTCTAACTTCAACACTCCACTCAAGCCCCACTCATAACTTTTGTGATGAATGGGTTAAAAAATATCTACCTATCCGGTAAGTAGGTACCTACCTACTTAATAAGGAAAAAAATTGTAATAATAATTTATTATTTAACACAATTAGGAAGTAATATCACAATTTAATCACTTATAGGTTATTAATTCAGTATTAATAGTTAAAAAAAATATATACGCGTTATTTTTCCTAACAATATTATGTTAACTAGGGGCGCGGCCGGCATACTACGTACAAAGATATCCCTCCCGCCCGTAAATGAGGCAAGCAAAGAGGCTTAAAAGAGCCGCTTAAGTATTAGTCGTGGGGTTTTTAAAAATAACGCCTAACTAAAATAACTGCATTTTTTTACAACCGTATTTGTGGGCGAGAAGGATTTCCATATTGTATTTTTGCACTAAAAAATAAAGTACCTATTCATAAGATATTCTAAACTTATTAAATCAACAAAATACATGTAGAAATCAATACCAATTAGGAACTCAAACAAATGTCCAAATGATCATTCATTTCAGAATTCTCAATCATTTTAAGGCAACAAGGACAAGGAGATTTTGTTCCCGATGGATTTAAAGTTTGAGTCTCATTGAATTCATCATTTTCATCATCGTCATCATCTAGGACTATTGTTGAATCAAAAACGGCTGAAGTTCCTTCTTCCACTGTAGTATTAATATCAAATGCTAAGCATTCATCTAAATGTTCTTGCATTGGTTTGTCAGTCATTTTCCCGCAGCATGGGCATTCTTGTATTAAGTTAGATGATTCTTTACTAGTGCTAGATCCCTCTGATATCAAATTAGATGATTCTTTACTTGTACTAGGTTCTATCTTAATATTAGGGATAAATTCTTCTTCAGTCTTTGACACAATTATTGTTGTTTTCCTTCTATTCTCTAAATCTTTGACTAAATTACTTATTTCTTTACATTCGTTAGCATTATTATCATCTATTTCTGTCTTTACTTCAGTTTTAATAGGAATTTGAGGTACAGTTGTATTAATATGTTGTGGTATGATGATTTCTTTACTAAGTTTCTCAATTACATCTTTATTTAGACATTCATCAATGTGTGTATTTATATTTTTATCCACAACTTTTTCATTACAAATGGGGCAGTTAACATAATTCTCTGTGTCAATAACTGCTTTTGGCTTCTCATTGTTTTCCTGTACTATCTTAAAATCATTGCCATATAAATCTTTTAGTATAGACGTTGCAGTTTTCTTGAAGTAATCATCTATTTTCTTTTTTTTGCTAGGCGGTGATTCTGCCGAGTCTGTTTTGTGTTTGTTAATTTGAGTTGTATTAATTGGACTTCTTGTAGTAGCGTTCATAATACTTGTTGGCTTATTCATGGTAGTATTTATTGTTGGGATTTGTTTATTGGCCCAAACATTTCTTACAGTCTCCAAAACACCCACTGAGTTAGATCTGGGTCTTCCCTCTGGGTTTACTTTCCCACCTCCAATAAAAATAGGTTTAATTTTAGGTGAACCTACTGGTTTAGCTTTAGGCGTGCCAGCTTTATTAATAATAACAGTACTAGAACTGTTTTTCTTTTCATTCTGTACACTGGATATGTTCTTAATTGTATTTATTGTGTTTATTTTGTTCGCATTATTTTCATTTGTAACTTTATCTTTATTTATAATGTACTTTGTGATATCTGCATTTGGTTTAGTAGTCTTTACAGGTTTAGTAGCCTTAGCAGGCTTTATTGCCTTCTCTGGTTCCTTTGTTTTGATAAAAGTGCCTCCACATTTTCTCTTATGACACTCCCACCAGTAGTCAGAGGGCCCTGGGGCACGGTTATTTGGACGTCGGACGATTCCAAAGTAAGGCTTCATTTTCTGGCAGGGTCCATTGCAACGCCACCAGTGAGTTTGATACAACATTACCTAAAACAAGTCATTGGATGCAATATGCTATCAAAGTTCATTGGTCAAGGAATATCAACTCTCAAATAAAAACAAATGCATTGAAATAGACAGCTAGACAATGGTGTTTAACACACATTGTTGTTCATTTGGGGATTAAAAACTGAATGTCAAGTTACCTCATCATGGAAGTCATGATAGACACTTATATTAAGCCCAGCAGTCTTGTTAATCCTGTGCATGTGTGAGAGGAAGTTGGGTCCATGTCCGTTGCGGTCCTGATCTCGGTTCGTGACAAACAAGAACGCATGGATCATCTCATGTAGCAGTGTCTCTATAAGGTCTTTGCGAGGACGTAGCTTTAGTAATGGCTCGCTCAGAGCTATATCACATATACCGCCGCGTCCTTCGTAACTAAAACAAACAATACTTACTTTTATAGGACTAGGCAGTTGGTATAAGGTAAGTGAAACGTAAGTATATTTTGTCTGTTCCCTTTTCGCGACCAAACCACTCCATCGATTTGGACAAAAAATTGTAAATTGGGTATTCTATAATGTGGGGATGTGAGTTAGGCTTGTCACGTTTTTGCACTTGATCGGCTACCCAGAAGAAACCGCAGGGCGCCGCAATGTTTCAATAGCGCTACGTAAATTATTTTCCTCGGGTTCTACTCAAAATATAACTTACCTACAAACACCAGCGCACGAATACATCCGCTTACTCCATCTAACAAGAGCTCTTCCAGCCAATTTTGTCCAGAAAAAGAGATTATCGAAATGTACGAATAGAGAGTGAACGTTTGGTGTCGGGTCGATGAATTCTAATTCCGGATCACCGAGATTCATGTTTGAATGCAAGTTCTTGATTGTCTTCTTTCTTTAGTAGCATGCTAGTAGATATCTGTATTCTCGCTGTCTATTAGTTTGAAATCTGCACAGAATCTGCTCGGAAATCTGTTTGTAAAAATTCAAAAATGCAGTGCAAAGTGCAGAGCCAAGAACAGTGACAGACAGGAATGACGATGACAGTGACAGCAGAAAGGACAGAGCTAAAATTATAGATATAAAATGTAGCCAGTTCTTGAGAAACAACTAATTTTTAAACTAGAGTCAAAGTCAAAATTCTTTATTTCTTTGGATGATTAATACATTTAGTATAAAGACCACATGAAATCGTCTTAAAACTAAGTTAGGATGTGTGCTAACTAAAAACTAAGTAGGTATACACTGTCTGGCGGAGGGGTAGCGGTTTTTGTATTGCAATCTCGCCCTAATTACGCACGCCCGACGACTTAAACTTTAGTGAATAAAGGAGGAGTAAAAGTGTTCCGTGATAATGGCAGGCAGGCATACTATCAGGAATCACCATACTTTCGTTTCTGCTGGCCTGTCATATGCATTTCCTAGTTTTCCGCTTCTCCGCATTTATTAAAAGGCGGTCGCAGACAGAGCCGAACTAATCGAATTTTTGCCGTCAACGGGAAAAGGTACCTTATATGGAAATAATGTACTACATTTATATTATTCAGAGTCCGCCGCCTCTGACGATGCGGTCGACTCTGATGACGTCATCGGAAATACAAAGGTACCTTACCTTGTCTCTATCACGATAATAGCTTCTACACACGTCCCGATTTGCTCGGGTCCGACATTCAATTTGATCAGGTGTCCAACCAAATTGGGACGTGTGTATCGGGGTCGGGCAGACTTAATTATTATTAATTGATCAAATTGGCCCACCCGATTTGGTTGTATCCGACCAAATCGGGATGTGTGTACGCGTCGGACCCAATTTCATGTTCGAAACAAACAAGTGAGAGTCGGACTCCCGCACGAAGGGTTCCGTATCATGTTGTATTTGAGACCCACTTCATTTTTTTCTGTTTTTAGTTGTTGTTAAAGCGACAATAATAGAAATACATAATCTTGATCGGGACGACCAAATCGGGACGTGTGTAGAAGCTATAACGTGTGTAGAAGCTATAAGGTACCTTTTCCTTAGGACGGCAAAAAATCGATTCTTTCGGCTCTGATCAATCTGCGACCACCTTTATCAAACAATAACAGTTTGTAATTTTTTCAAATCCTTGCAACATTCTTCATTCATTTCAATTTGTTGTCACGAGACGTTCGTATTGTGTTTGTTGTAAAATGTTTTTTATCGTGTTTACGTAAAATCAATTTTATTTAAATTAAAAATCAACTAAGTACCTACGTATATTTTCTTTGATTTAAAGTTAAATAGTGATGTTTTTTAAAAAGTGCTTATAAAAATCTAAGTAATGTGGCAAATTGGGTTGGTGAGACGAAATATTTAGAAGCACTGAAGAGACTGATTTATTTATTTAGTGAATAAATAGTAAGTAAATATTATACCTAGGTAATAAGTAAGCATTTCCTACTAGCCTTATTCAACATGAACCTGTTCTTAAATCAGCTGATAGCAGAACCTACATAAAAAAGTGAAACCTAAGACACTAAAGTCATAACACAAAGGCAAAGAGAGTGATTGTGTAGATATTATAAGAACTACCTGTACTCTGTGTCAAAGGTTGCCTGGAAGAGATCGCTTTTAGCGATAAGGCCGCCCATTGTGCCATATTGTTTGTTTATTATTGTTTTTATAGCAGGAGTTTATGTTAGAATGTAAGGTTTAATGTGGTACAATAAAGAGTTTATCTATCTATCTATCTACTCTAGTTTCATAAATCTTTTGGAACTTTTCAATGATTTATATCAAAATTATTTGATATAAAAAATAATGGTAGAGTAAGTGAAGATACTGTCTAAGATGTAGTGTGCTTACTAACACACATATTTGACCCATGGCTTAAGATGAAGCCGCAGAACACTGCTTGTTTTAAATATTAGTTCCTAAGTTGGTATTCAGGTTCAGGTTCAGGTTAGGGGCTCCGGTTTTCCGCACTCAGGCATAAGTCTGCCCATTGCGCGTGATCTTCGGCTGTTACTCCAGCCAACCCAGCTCCGACCAGAAGCGCAGAATTCTCCTGGGGTCCTCGCACGCTTCTTGGAGTGTTGTTGGGTTGCCGAGTATGTCGTCCCTGTATGCAGCCAGGCTCTCGCACTCCAGGATTGCGTGAGCGATGGTTTCCTCTTCCGACAGACACGCTCTGCAGAGTGGGCTGTCGGTTATACCTAAGACATTAAGGTGTTTATTCAATGAGCAATGCCCGGTTATTGTGCCTACCATTGTGCGTAGGTCACGCTTTTTTAGACGGAGCAGTGTCCTTGCAAGTTTCGGCCTGGGTTGCGGTAGTGCCTCCCTTGATTGTCGACAACTTGTGGTTTGTGCCCATCGTCTGTCATGCTGCGCTTGAGTGCGCGTTCTTAACCATGCCCTTACCTGAGAGAAGGGAAGTGGTACCATTGGGTAAGGCCCCATAGATACGGAGTTAGATCCCCTTCTGGCGAGTTCGTCCGCAGCATCGTTGCCGCTGGAGCCGCTATGCCCTTTAATCCACTGAAGGCTTACCTTATGTGTCAGGGCTAGTTTTTGTAGTCCCAGGTGGCATTGAAGTATTAAGCCTGAGTCCATGGTTGTGCTTGTCAAAGCCTTTAGTACAGCTGCGCTGTCTGATAATATTTTGATTTCACTTTGTTCAACCTCCCTGGATTCGATTGCCTCGATTCCATTGATTATGCCTATGCACTCACATTGGAAGATTGACGCGTGCGGTCCCAGGGACATTGAAATATGTATGTTTAGCTCCGGAGAGTAGGTACCTGATCCCGTCCCGTGTTTTGTCTTGGATCCATCTGTGTACATTCTGAGCTCGTTTATGCCGGAGTAATCTTTAGGAGATTCCACCAGTGAGACTTCGTAATTTCGGTCAAAGATATGAGTTTTGGGGATGCGGTCCTTAGGCGCCTCTATGAGGGGTTCCCGCTCGATGGCGTCCTCGTAGATGCGCCTATGACCTACCTTAGCTCGTGTCCATAGTTCAGATGCGTGTAGTCTGGTCGCCGAGGCGGCCGCTTCTTGTTGTATGAACAGGTCAAGTGGGGTTAGGCAGAGCATCGCCTCCATCGCCGCTGTAGGCGTAGTGCGCATACAGCCTGTGATGGCACAGCAGGCTGCCCTTTGGAACTGTTCCAGTTTTTGTATGATTGTGGTTAGTTCGGTTCTGGGCCACCAAACCGTTGCACCATACGTTACCTGAGGTCTTATGACGGTTGTATAAAGCCAGTGTACGATTCTCGGGGAGAGACCCCATTTCTTCCCCAACATCCTTTTGCATTGCCAAAACGCAATTATGGCCTTACCTGTTTTGTATTCTAGATGTTTGTTCCATAGCAGTTTATTGTCTAAAAAGACACCCAGATATTTGACTTCATTTGCTAGGGACAGTTGAGTTCCGAATAGTTCCGGAAGTCTTAGGTTGTCTATTCGGCGTTTATTAGTGAACAGTACCATCTCTGTTTTTCCCGGGTTTACCGTCAGGTTGTGGTTGTCGCACCATTTTTCGACAATTCTCATAGCATTGTCCATTAGGTTGGTTATTGTGTCCAGGAACTTACCACTAATCAGGATGGTGAGGTCGTCTGCATAACCTACAGTAAAGTACCTCTCCCTGTTGAGTTCATCTATGAGCTCGTTCACCACGAGGTTCCACAGAAGGGGGGAAAGAACCCCTCCCTGTGGACATCCTTTGGCTGCGATACCCCTAGATGTTGTATTTACCGTGATCTGTATGGCCCTTAATCGTAACATGTTCACGATCCAACCCGTTAGTGTTGGATGTACTTTGTGGTTTTGAAGGGCTCGTTCTATACTTACAAAAGTTGTTTTGTCGAAGGCTCCTTCGATGTCAATGAAGACACCTAAGGTAGAGGACTTGCTAGTTAATGAATCTTCTATGTACGATACTACCTCATGCAGTGCTGATTCAGTTGATTTGCCGGAGCAGTATGCATGCTGCTTCCTATGCAGAGGTTTACTTCGAAGTGATTTATCCCTTATCTCTCTTTCACATAACCTCTCCAAGGTCTTTAATAGAAAGGAGGTGAGGCTGATTGGTCGGAATGACTTAGGGTGAGTGTAGTCACTCTTACCTGGTTTTGGTATGAAAAGTACTTTCACCTCTCTCCAAGGTTTCGGTACATACCTGTATGCTATACAACCTGCGAAAATCCTCGTCAGGTGTGAGATTATCTCTTCCATACACCATTGCATCAGTCCGGGGAAGATTCCATCCAGTCCCGGTGATTTGTATGGCTGGAAGCTAGTTATGGCCCACCTTACCTTGTTTCCGGTCACTGTGGACTCTGCGGTAAGCCAGTCCGGCTCAATTATTGTCGTGACGTTGTTGTTGTTGGTATTAGAGGGATTACTAAATATTATCTACAGATACAAAAATAGGTAAAATTACGTATATAATCCTACAGGATTAAATACGTAATTTTACCTATTTTTGTAGTTTTTATATCATTTTGTTCCTAATCTAATTTTAGAGATAAAATTAAGTGTACAAAAATATTTTCCATTTTGTAGCTCTATACTCTTATTTTAGAAATATATACAAAATGGTGTCACCCGGCAAAAAGAGTGGTATCTTCATGGGATGTGGGTCGGTGCTGGTGGTGCTGGGAGCCATCATGGTGGTGTTCTGGCCACCACTGTTCTTATCACAGCTGCAGAGAGTAAGTGAACCCAGTACTCATTTTATTATCAATTAAGTAAGTGGCTGCCAAACTATTTTTTTATATTTATTATTTTTTATTTTCAAAAAAGACTTGAGTTAGGAATCGAAATTGTTAAATGCGCTTCTTGAACATAACTTTCCTGCTACCAAATTCGTTATTATGCTCTGAACCATTCCAGGTTAAATTAACAGTGTAATGATCAATATTTTATGGTTAATTGTATTGCCCGAATAACAAATAACATTTAACAAAATTTCATTTAATTTCTTAGATCATTTCAATTTGTAACTTGGCCATTATTACAAAATTTTTTTTTTCGAAATGTGAAACTGGGAATTTAATGGGCAAGTAGAAAGACCTATATGATTGCTCATGAATGAATTATTGTCTTAATCAAGTACTAGCATAACCTCGCGGTTCCACCCGCGCAGCTCCCGATCCCGTGGGAATATCGGGATAAAAAGTACCCTATGACACTCCCAATTAATGAATGTATCGTCATACCAAGTTTCATCAAAATCGGATCAGTAGTTTCAGAGCCTATTCAATTCAAACAAACAATCAAAGCTATTTATAATATTAGTATAGTTAAATGTAGGTACTAATATTATAAACAGGAAAGATTTGATTGAACAATAATGCTACTAAATAATAACAATTTGATTTTTATTTAACTATAATTATGTTATAAATAGATTGATTGAATTGTCCTGCTAACCCTGCAGTTTAGGTATTTCAGCATTCAACACATAAATTGATAAAAATTATTACAATTAATTGTAGTAGGTATACCTAACTACTACGTAGTATCCTACTATCTACATCTACAGAATCTACAATAATATTTTAGAGGACAGATTGTTTGATTCTTTGTAATTAATAGGCTTCGAAACTACTGGACCGATTTTTTATGAAACTTGGTATGAAAATAATTTTTTTCATTGGGAATAACATAACCTACTTTTATCTCGTTTTCCCCCGCCCGCCGCCCAGCTAGTGCAATTCATGTAATCTTATCGTGTTAGTTTAACTACTTAGGTAAGGTTCAGTGACTTTCTTTCAATTACATTGTAGGTGTAAAGGTAGACATAGTTCGGGCGAGCTAGTTATTAATAGGTATAAACTGATTAGAGTTTGGGTACTTTTTGTATGCCCTACTTTTGAATAAAGGCGCATATAGGAGCCGAAATGCCTTTCGCTTGTAACTACCTGCTGAGAGGGTAGTATAAGCCTGGACTAGCCTACTCCATCATTAAGCAAAAATAAGAATAGAATATAATTTATTTAAACAAACACACAACATTATCATAGTATACACACAAATAAGAAACAATAAGAAATAGTTACAGAGAATATCAAATACAAAAGACAGAGAATAAATAATAGGTATCTCCGAAGTCGTGTGTTGCCCGAATGGGTAAAGCCTTAGCATATGTTGCAGAGACGTACGCACATCTGCAGCGCTAGTCTTCCGACCGCACCATTTGTCTGACTTTTCCGCTCCCAGGAAACGGCTTGGTCACCAAAAGAAAAAATAACTATAAGAGAATCGTGAGCTCTCGATACGATTTTCAAATAATGTTGCGGGCCGTAACGTTTTTACCCCCTTTGTACTTCATAAAATGAAATAAATTTGGTCTCATTTAATACACTGCTTATTTTTAATTAATTTACCTAAAAAATTACCAAAATCGGACTTCGTTTATGGGGGGGAAAACGCTTTTTGTATGGAAATTTACAGCTTCACAGTGGTCTTAAAGGACTAGGCGAGAAAACAGCGGCACAAACACAGAGGTCGTCAAAATAATTATTAATTAAGTATATATTGTTACAGATGTTAATCCTAACACCTACATCCACATCGTTTGACATATGGAAAGAGACACCAATACCGATGTACCTAGAATGTTTCATGTTTAACGTCACCAACTCGGATGATATTCTAGCTGGGAGGAATGTCACATTGCAAGTTGAGCAGCTTGGCCCGTATGTTTATAGGGAGTCACATAGTAAGGTGAGATTTATAAACTTATTTTTTTCAAGGACAATTTTCTACAGGAAAGGAGGATGACCATTTTCTTAGGAAATTTAGGTCACTGGTTTTTTTAGACAGACAATTATGTTTTCATAAAGAGTGCTTAAGAAAATTTCCATAGGAAGGAATAATTCCCATTTTTATTTTAGGAAATTCAGGCAAAAGATTCGAACAAACAATTATGTTTTCATATAGAGTGGAAGAACATTTGTAAAGGTATAAATAGATCCCATTTTCTTAGGAAATTTGGGAACATTTCGCCTTTATATTCTGTAAACGGTTTTTAAATTTTTTCAACTAAAGAAACGTCTTATTATTTTATTACTGTTCTATATGCTTTGATTGTTATTTCGCTAATAAAATCATTCGAGTAACATAAAAACGACGGACGCCATAAAGTGTCCCACATTAGGATATTCATTTTTATTTTTTTTGATTCTCAAACCTTATATTTATAAAGATTTTCACATAGAGTACTTAAGTTCATAATTTCATGTACCTACCATAGCTCCCTACTTACCTATTATACATACTGATTCTATGACTATATGTCTCCCTATAAAAGTAGGCAGGAACTTGAACAAATTAACTTACGTAGGTAGGTAGGTATATCACTATCACTACATAGTATAAAACAAAGTCGCTTTCTCTGTCCCTATGTCCCTTTGTATGCTTAAATCTTTAAAACTGCGCAACGGATTTTGATGCGGTTTTTTTAAATAGATAGAGAGATTCAAGAGGAAGGTTTATATGTATAATACATGCATAATATAGCCGTGTGAAGCCGGGACGGGTCGCTAGTCTTACATAAAATATTTGTATGAGTATTCTGTATACCTACGCTAAGATAATTACAGAAAGTGGGTAATGGAACATGGTTTTGTTGATGCAATTCAAACTTATGCAATTCGTAATACTTGTACCAATTGTAATTTTCTTGGAAACTTCAGAACATCTTTAATATTATTAACGAGGTACGCCCCTCGGTTTCACCCGAGTTATGCCCGGTTTACATTATTCCAATCCAGCGCTGGATTGCTAATGGGCCCCAGGGAATCACTTAGAGAAAAATTTAAAGAGATAAATATATTAACGCTCTATTCACAAAATATTTACGAAAACTTGCTCTACGTTCACAAAAATCCTGATATTTTTTCGCAAAAATAGCAATATTCATAATTTCAACTTAAGAAATAGGGATGAGCTGACCTTGCCCGGTAGTAGGCTCCGGAAAATAAGCAGGTCGTTTAATAGTACATGTGTGCTCTATTATAATAAACTAGCTGCGCCCCGCGGTTTTACTCGCGTAAGTCCGATCTTTCTCACCGTTTAAACCTTCCCTGGACTACGACAAACATTTCAAAACGGAAATCATCTAAATCGGTTCGTGCGTTCTGGAGTTATAGCCTCAGGAAGGAAAACCCGACTTATTTTTATATAATAGACTAGCTGTCCCGGAAAACGTTGTTTTGCTATTTACAAAAAAAAAAAACAAAAAAAAAAATAGATGTTGGCCGATTCTCAGACCTACTGAATATGCTCACAAAATTTCATGAGAATCGGCCAAGCCGTTTCGGAGGAGTTCAAGTTCGAACCCCGTGACACGAGAATTTTATATATATAGAGATTACCTAAAGATGTATATGACATGTCTATTAACAAATTCAAAACTTTTATAAAGCATAAATTGTGCGGTAAGGCATACTATGTGATACCTCTTCGTACCTTAATGATAAGAATCCATGGATGTGACTTTAATTGCTCCATTCATTCCATTCCATTCAAATATTTGTAATATTGACCTTTGTGAGCATGATCACATAAAAAAAAACCCCATGAGTTTCTTGTGCCTTCTTCTCAGTGGTGGGCGCGTTCCGAAGGCAGGCACACATCCTAACTTCGTTTTTAAGACGTTTCTAAGTAATCAATGTATATATACTTAAGCATCGAAATGAATAAAGAAATATGACTTTGACTTTACTGGAAAAATGTAAATGTAACTTGATTTTATTTCTGTTGCCGTTAAAAATACTATTTAAATTATGTAATTAAAGAAGTATATTATCATTGTACGTCCAGTTGAAATCATGACGACAAATAAAATTAAACAATGTTAATCCACAAGATAAACACTAATTCGAAGGTATACTTCGATATCACTACCAAAGACACGTAAAATGTAATGTAAAGATTAAGATAGATAAATTAATTAACAGTTAAGAGGCTTACTGGAGCTGAAGGTCGGTCTCTCTCGAATTGTATAGAAATGAGCGAGATGGAAGATGGTCGGGAATTTGGCAATTTTTGGATAATATACTTTCGGAATAGTATTTGGGTATTATATCGATAAATATAAATATTAAAGTCCTGACTGACTGATAATTCTACGTACAGCTAAAATTAGCTATACAGATAGCTGTATGCCAAATTTTAGCTGTTTGTAACGAAAGGATTTCAAACCCTACGCGAACAAAGTCGGGACTATAGTTGTTTGATAATAAAATCTATTAATTTTATTTTAATATTCGGTTTTTATTCGTTAAAAATACTTTTTAAGAGGTATGTTCTTAAGTTATCACAGGGCTGTACAGTGTACAGTGGCGTAGCGTGTCTTGTCGGGGCCCCGTATAAAAAATTTGCTTGGAGGCTCTTATATGGGGGTAAAGACTTTTCACAAAAGAAAAAAAATATTGTGAAAAGAAGCACTTTTTTTTAAACTTTTTTTCACTTTTTGTTTCACTTTTTTTTTAACTTTTTTTAAAAACTTTTTTAGAAGCACTTTTTTTATAACCTCTTCCCTTTTCTGTTTACTTTTTCTTTTCTCAGCGCAGCATAAATCAGAAAGATTTTATTGTTTTTCCTTACACACTTTGGGGGCCCCTGTGGCCCGGAGGCCCCGTATAATTGATACGGCAGATACGGCGGTAGCTACGCCCCTGGGGCTGTATTAAGTCTCGATCTTTTTCTTTACAATTTGATCACTGCGTTTGATCACTATCACATCTGCCTGTACCAACAGGCAAATGTGATAGTGATCAAACGCATCGTCACCTACCAGGGTAACGATGCGGTCTAAGATGTAGCACGCTTTCTTAGAAAATACCTGTTTACTGAAAAATACCTGTCTCCAAAATGTAGATACACGTCAGGAAAGACGGACGCAGGAAATTTATTTCATTCTCTCGCTGTACGAAGCAAAAGATCTTGTCGGATAATCGGGATAAAAAGTACCTACTTTATGTCATTGTATTATTCCTGGACTCCAGCTATCTATTTAACAAGTTTTCATCGCAATCGGTTCTATATTTTTTGCGTGCAGAAGTAACATACATACTAACACAGCCTGCTTTATTTTTTAAAGATGTTTTTCAAAATGTCTAGTGAATTATTCGACAATATTTTATTTTTTGACTTGTGTTAAAATATGAATCCGTAAAGGCAGTAATGCTTGTAGAATCGGGTTGTATGTACCCACTCGCTACTGGTATGTAATACTTACTTATAATCCGAAGGGCTCAAAATTTATGTTTATTACGATTAATAATAGTGATAACAACATAATTATTGTCATTGCGCTTAAATATTACACTGCCAACGTCATATTTTTAATAATAATATGGATTGCAATAGACTCATAGTGATAATAAATTATCTTGCTCGTGCTTGAACTTATTTGGTGTCCTATTTTATTTATTTTTAACTTAAGTTTTTATTAAAGAATGACTTGAATTAGGTTATTGGAGCACCTTCGTGCTCCACGATTCTGTAGTCATTTAGGGGTCCAGTGTATCGATAATTTTGTCCATTTCACCCGGATGGTAAGCATTGCGAATTCTTTCTGTTCGGCTTAGCCCTAAGATGCTGCGCTCCATCGCTCGTTGAGAAACTGTAAGAATGTCTTCTGTGTCTCAGTCAGTGACCAGGTTTGAGCACTGTAGGTTAGGACAGGCAGGATAAGCATGTTGATGAGTTTCCGCTCCAGGGAAAGCAGAAGGTCTCCCTACCTACAAAGTGCTTCAATGGAATAAGGCAAAGCCCAGGCGTCGTTAACCCTACGGGCGACTACCTTGCCTGCCTAGACCCTATACGTTTCGTGCTGTTGGTCATAACTTTATGGTTTTTGTTTAAAAAAATATATATATTATATACTTTTACCCCAACATTACCAACACATTATGTTATCGTTACAATAATAATTGTCAAGCCCCAAATTGCAAATACAAACAGAGAGGGCTCTCAATCGCCTATCAGTCGCAACGCAACAGCGAACTACTTTGTTCAAACTCGAATTTTTACGTCACTCAAGGAAAATGAAACTTTAAATACCCATTTGAACTTTTACCACAACTTAAAGTACAAGGTTTTGATCTGTAAAAAGCAGGTTTACTTAACTAAAAATATGGTTGTGTTTGACCCGCATAGTTACCCTGGTGGGTGATGCATGTGCACCGAATTTAAAGGGCCTAGTTAGGCTCCAGACCTAGGTAAAACATTTAAATTTTATTTTATAATTAATAATTTTATTTTATCAACTAAACTTTATAAAAATTAAGTAAGGACATGAAATTGGTTATTTTTAAAATAATATAAGTAGGCCAAGAGATTATAAAAATCTAAATCTGACTATACCAGTCCAGGGTAGACGGACACCCGGGGCGTCTTATCGGCTCAGCCCTCTGCGAGCACACTCTTTTCCTGAAAAGTAGTGGGACACATAAATAGGCTTAATTTACCTCTTTAGTTTACGTATTGCCTAGTTCTTTTCTCTAAATACAGTCGACTTAACTGGGTGATATTTTGGACAAAGCCTACTCCTAATAAATAAATAATGTAGAACTAGGTAATTAATATTAATTAATAATAATAAATAATGTAGAAAGGTTAAATTTGATGGAGGCAAAATCGAATCCGCAACCTTTTGCGTCACAGGCGGATTTTCGCCTGCTTCGCCACAGAGGCTTCCAAGCACCACACACCATTCTGAATATCAGGGATTAAAGTATGATGGCGCTCTGTATAAACCATCTACATCTTTTCTTTTCTAATATACATATAATAAATTACGTGTCACGTTGTTTGTGCGCGATGGACTCCTAAACTACTTAACCGATTTTAATCAAATTTGCACACCGTGTGCTGTTTGATCCAACTTAAAAGAAACGATAGCTTAAGATATTCCCACGGGATCGGGAGTTATGCGGGTGAAACCGCGGAGCGCTGCTAGTTTAAAAAAGGTCAATATTATTATAATAATTTTGTAACCGTTTCCAGGTAAACTTAACATGGAATGACAACAGCACAGTAACGTTTTACAATCAGCGGTACTGGCATTTCGTACCTGAAATGTCTAATGGAAGTCTCGCAGACGAGATAATCAGCATCAACCCTATCATTGCGGTAAGTTACCTACTTCTTTACCCATGTAAGGCTCCCTTAAAAACCTTTATATATTAGTGACAAAATAACAAGAAAATAAACAAGTTTTTCAGATTGACTATGAAGCAAATATTTATCTAATGACCTCTTTTTAAGTAGTTTTCTTTTCGAAGACTTTACCCTGCTTTGCTGGTTGGTTCCAAAACGTCCTTAGCTCAAATGTTGCTATGATAGAATATAATTGCTCGCGACTTCGTCCGCGTGGGGTAAAATGACAAAAAATCAATGAAATTCTGTGTCAATCACAACCCTTTGTCAGTATTTTACTTACCTATAAAATTATTCAAATTTTCAAATGTGTGATTGTGATTGTGTTTATTCATATTTGTGATTGTAATCCCAAGTTTCCTTCCTAGACAGTAGCGCACACGCTCCGCAACCAACGTCCCGTGTTGAAGGTGACAGTCGACGTGTTCCTGCGCATGTTCCACGACAGCCTCTTCCTCTCTGCCAACGTGAGCTCGTGGCTCTTCGACGGTATAGAGGACAAGGTGTTGGACATTGCCTCGCACTTCCCAGACCTGCCCATCGTCATACCTTACGACAAGTTCGGCTGGTTTTATGATGTGAGTATTTCCTTCTACATTCTATATACCGAGCATCCAGTTGCCAAGGTAACAGCGTCAAGTTGCCAAGGTAACATCGTCGAGTTGCCAAGCTAACAGCGTCCAATTGCCAAGTTTCTATCGTCGAATCGTCAAGGTAACAGTGTCCAGGTATTTACCACGGTAGTAGTGTCCAGTATCCATGGTAACAATGTCCAGTCACCATGGTCGTAGCGTCCAACTGCCAAGTTTCTAGCATCCAATTCTCAAGGCAACAGTGTCCGTCCAGTCACCATGGTAACAGTATCCAGTCACCATGCTAGTAGCGTCCAATCGCCAAGGTTCTATCGTCCAATCGTCAAGATAACGTCGTCCAGTCGCCAAGATAAGAGCGTCCAGTCATGAACGTAATGGCGTCCAACTGCCAAGGTACTAGCGTTCAGCCGTCAAGGTAACATCTTCCAGTCGCCAAGGTGAACTGTATAAATCATCTAGAATAGATATAGGTTAATGCCTTTTATTCTTTCTAATTATCTACGCCCAGTAATTTAACCCGCGGAAATTTTGATCTTGTGTGAATACTGGGACGAAATTTTACTGTCCTCCATACTATGGACTCTTGTGCAAATTTTCATCCGAATCGGTCAAGTTGGTTTACCGGAAAAGGAGAGACAAACAAACGAACTTTCGTATTTATTGTTTTTTCAGTTGGAATGAAATTATTCCATGTTACTTACCTATTTTCCATAGTTTACTTTTATGTTCAAAGAAAACATAACGTTGTTTTTCTAATATGAATATATTTTATAGAAGTATAATGTTTTTCTATGACAATAGACTAATAAATACATTAAAGTAAATGCTACAGTTATGTCCTTGTTTCATAAAATAAACAACGCATTATTATCTGGAACGAACCAAATAGTGGTTGAATACAAACATGAGTAATTGTACGAAGTACTTGGTACATACCTACATATTTACATATGTTTATCACAGTCACAAAGTTCAATAGTCTGAAGGTGAATATGGTTTAGTAGAGAAATGTTTTATTCGTAAAAACAAGCAAAATTTTATGCATAAAAAATTCGGCCAAGTGCGAGTCGGTCTCGCGCACGAAAGGTTCCGTACCATT
The DNA here is from genome assembly GCA_907269075.1 of Idaea aversata. Lineage (NCBI taxonomy): Eukaryota > Metazoa > Arthropoda > Insecta > Lepidoptera > Geometridae > Idaea > Idaea aversata. Next base: position 1,010,081 of record OU026088.1, read on the forward strand.
ATATTCTGATTTTAGTATTTGGTGTTATAGCGGCAACATAAATACATCATCTTGGGTAATTTCAACAGTCTAGCTATCACGGTTTATGAGTTAAAGCCTGGTGACAGACAGACAGACGGACATTGGGAGTGTTAGTAATTTATTACCCTTTGGGTACGGAACCCTAAAAATGTCTTACTTATCCTTATTCGCAAAACTACTTATTCGTATAAATAACCTATTCTTAAAATGACTCAAACTCGAGATGACTAATTTATCAAATAATTGAATTACTTATATCGTAATTAAATATTTTTCTGACCACAGACACATATGACACTAGACTATGACCACAGATTGGAGCGCCATTACTTATCGGAATAAGTATTACCCAGATTTTAATTAATAAAATAAATATTGCAGGCCAATTTACACAGCTCTATATCTAACCCCAAGCTAAGCAACAAGGCTTAGGTTATGGTAGCTAGACAACGGATATAATTTCATATACATTTCTTTTGTAAATATATTATACGTACTAATTTATATATATACATCCAGGTATAGTTATTACGTCCATGCTAAGACACTGACTTACGGCGTCCACCACTTCCACTGGCATTATCGGCAAAGTTTATGTGAATGTTGTCTTCTTTATCACATGCCATATTCCTGTGCATCTTATATTTGCGAAAAGTAAGAAATTGTGGATATTCACATTCCTTTTATTCTGGTATACTTGGTACGTCATGTACATTTTCACGTCCTAGCGTATATTTTTTATATATGCTAATTAATAATGATGCTCTTATTGAGTCCTGGAGTACTTAATATTGATTGCGCGTCCTCAAATATACCTACTGACTTACGGCGTCCACTATTTCCACTGGCATTATCACCAAAGTTTATATTATAATTGAGGTAACAATACAATAGGGTATTACCGACCATGCAAAAGAAGAACCATGCTAGAATAAAAGTATAATTTTATCATGAAAGACGGATTTGTAAAAGCAGAAAGTACAAACCAATCTTCCACGGATAAATACATTGATGGTGGCGAAATTTTCTCATGCAATCCCGATATCTGTTCTGCCGAATTGAGGAAAATGTTAAAATATCTATGTAAGTACTTATCGTATCAACTTATGTTTAAAAATAACAACACATTATGATTATTTTTTATGTTGCGATCGCTATCTAACCTAACCTATTACAATTAGTTTTCAGATCCGGATCCAGAAGGGAATCTTACAGAGATGACGCTCTATTGGCTATGTGCAGCTCAAGCGGCATCAAAGCACATGCATCGTCAAGTGTACAATATGCCCCTGACACAAAGTGCGTTTTAAACTCTAACAGCCGTACTCAGAAACGTCAAACTATACTTTACTTTTATTTGTGCCAAGTAGAAATGAAACTTCACTATGCTTAAGTTTCATTTTTACTTGGCAAAAATAAAACTTAAGGTTCCTCTGGTCGATCGTGTTTCTTATTTATTAAAATTAAATTAAAATATATATAATTTAATATAAATTAATTTAATATAAATAAATATAATTTGTCTATTTCGTCGCCTACATGGGCTAGATATAGACTTGTTATGTAGATTTAACTTTTGTTTTTTCAAATTCCATAAAGAATAAATGGATAACACTCTAAATTCATTTGTATGGAAAACAGGATCGACCAGCGGAACCTTAAGTATAGTTTTGACGTCTCTGAGTACGGCTGTTAGTGCTATTGTCAACGAAAGCAGAAGAGACTGTTACCAGTTAAGTGCCACAACTGCCCCGCATCTAGTTTCTCTAGTGTAGTTATATAAGTGTCATATAGTTATATAATAACTTACATAATTAAACTTACCTATAATAAAGGTTTTATTATATTTTTTATTTTAATTTTCTAACCCTAAAGTGTCATACCCCATTCTACACCCCTATGTCCGCAACCCCCCACCGATCAGACCGATGTTCTATTTGTGGCTTATTTTTTTCATATTTTTTATGCTTGTTTTAGGCTTTTTACGTTCATTCATACTACTTTTATTATTTTGTGTAGAGGGTTTTTTAAATTTTTAAATTAAATTTTTTATTTCATCCTTTTTGTTGGGTTGGACTTTTTAATTTTCTTATTTCATTTATTTTTTTCTTGCGATTTATGATTCAGGCTCTGGATTCAGGTAGAAACTTAATTAAAATTTGGTGTAAAAAAATAACAATGATTAATTTACAATTAAATAATATTTTAATCTCAAAATTTAGGTGAAAAATTTAAAATTAATTTTTTAAAAAGCACCCTAATTTTCAATCGAAAATTCTCGCGTCAAAATATCACCTTTTTTAATTGAAAATTAGGGTGCTTTTTTGATATTAAGTTAAAATAAGGCGAAAAAATAAATATTTTAAATCAAATAAATTACGGAGTATTTGGGACATAATAAGGTAAGTTTTCACCAAATTTCGTAGAAAAAAAAAACATTTTTGAAAAAGATAAAAATAAAAAACCAAAATCTTGGTTATTTGAATTTTTCACCTATATTTTGAGGTTATGTGAAAAAATTGTTAAAACAAAAGTTGTAGATCTTTTTATTACCTACAACTTTGCTATTCATTTTTTTTCCATAGGACTTGTAGTTTTGCCGGAAATCAAGATAAACCATTTTTTACCCTTAAAATTTTATTATTAAAAGGGGTTGTATTAAAACCCCTTTGCTGGAACACGTATTTGGCAAAACAATTCTGGAATGAAAACTTTAATTTTCGGGCTAAATTAAACAATAAAATTATAAAATGGTCAACGCCTAGTCCTAAAATAACGTCAAGGTAACTAATGCTTTTATTTGGTAAAACAATAAAACTCTAGAATAAAACTTTAAGTTTAAGACAAAATTAAACAATAAAAATTATATCATAAGTAACGTCTTGTTCTAAAATAACGTCAAAGTAACTAACACTCATATTTGGTAAAACAATTCTGAATAAAAACTTTTCGCTAAAATTATCACACAGAAAAAAATCAGCTGTAGGTAGTATACATTTTGTCGAAGGTACACCACTCTAATCTATTCATTCTAGATTTTTTAGCGACAAAATTTATAGTTGAGTTCTACTACTGCTATTTATACTTTAATGTGAGTACATTAAAACATACGACTCTCACGCCCCTCCCCCCCTTGAAAAGTGTCCCGTTTTACAGTTTTTCTCAATTTTCAGGAAAACGATACAAGCTAGGTCAAAGTGGTCAAAGACGAAATTATTTATTAATAAATTACCTATAAATAAGTACTAATATTTATTTTAATACGAGTTATGGTTTCCAAGCTATGATACGTCAAAGTTGACGAAAAAATTTTTTTTTTTGCTAATAATGATATTCATTCAACGTAACCAGCCCAGTATTTCCCGAGTTATTTTGCTAAGTGCTGATTTTTCGTCACCTTTGACGTATAATAGTTTGGAAATTATAACTCGTATCAAAATGAATGTTTGTACCTATTTATAGGTAATTTAATAATAAATAATTTTGTCTTTGACCACTTTGACCTAGCTTGTATCGTTTTCCTGAAAATTAAAAAAAAATGGAACTGTGTTGAAAAAATCTTTACGTAACTCCATAATTCATCAGACGTCCTCTCAGTAGGTACTCCAGTAGGATGGTATATTCACGATATTCATCACAATTTAGTCTACGCAAAATTAGTCACATCCGTTCGTACAGGATACTACAGCGTCCGCAAAGTTCACGAGCAGAATGAAACGATGGCCGCGCGCGGCAAGCCTCATAGTCTCAACGGTCAAAGCGCCTGAGCGGCAACGTCGCATTTCTTTTGTTTCTAACCACACGCACTGCACGAAGTGGCAACAGCATATTTGGGAGTAGACGCAACATTATCGGCCAAATGGACGGAAAAATACACCCAGAAAATATACAGCGACGCAGCGCCGCTATCGGATAATTGGCGAACTATATTATACTCATCCAGAGACTCTGGAAGTGAAAATGCGTCTCACTGATTTTTTTACTATAGATACCCAATACCTATAGCTATGTAATAGAGGTGAAATCAATCTTGCGTCCGTATACCGGACGCCGTAAGTCGGTGGACGCAATATTACTATGGGATTTTTTGAGGCTGGATGCAATAAGTATTGCAAGTTATAAATATACATATAGAAATATCCAGACCAGGAACAAATACTTTACATAAATACTTGTTTGAGAATCGAACCTGCAACTTTCCGCGTCGCAGGCGGGGTGTGCGCCCGCGCCGTGCCACAGAAGTCGTCAAAGAAGGGCTTAAAGGTTTTAGTAGTCTTGAAAAAATATAGGAATTCTAATCGAAATCCCTAAGCGCATTGTTTATGTGTTTACACAGAGTTAGTAATCGTCTTAAATTGGAAACCTTTGTTCTGTTAAATCACAAAATTTCAAGGTTTTCCTTGTTTGTGGTGAAGTTTTCTGCAGAAAAACGATTAGACATAAAATATTGTAAGACATTTCCAGCTTCAAACTAAGAAACTTGGCTTGTAAATGAAAGCCATATAACCGATAGATTATTTGGGAAGTAAGCGATTTATATTTAATAACAAATAAGGTAAAAATACATTGAATTATAGGTGTGTTCCTTGGCACGTGTGTGCCTTCTTAGAAGCCTTAAAAGCGTCAACAACTTAATTCCCTCATTAGATGGAGTAGTCTTGTCTAGAACCTTATACCACCCTCTTAGCTTAGCCAACCGTGTCCTAGAAAGAACTCGTCAAAAGAAGTTAAATAAATAAATATTTTAGGATATTTTACACACAGCGCCACCTTACCACAAAGCTAAGCAACTAGGCTTGTGTAATAGTGGCCCGATATTCCCACGAAATCGGGATTTACGCGGGTGAAACCGCACCTAATTACATTTGAGTCGCAAAACGACATCCTCTAACAATTTCAAATTGTTAAGGTCATTTGTTTTGGTGTCAATCAAATAGTTTGCTAAACGATATTTGCTATATAAACAGTGAGTCATGCGCAGCGGCGGCGGTACGGACGCGCGAACGGACAGTGCGCAGACGCAGATAACACTATACTTTACCCTTTGACTGAAATAACGGAAGTCAATTGATGGTCATGATGTCATTCTGTTATGATGACTACGGACTGACTTAGAGACAATACGTAAATATGAATCAACGCTATATTTGTTTAGGTGAGCTTGCTACGATGATGATGATGAGCTTGCAAATAATTAACCGACTTTAAAAAATGAGGAGGTTCTCAATTCTTTGCTTTCACCGATTACTTTTGTGATGATGACTTATTTTGTGTTGATAAGAATCTTGAAAAAAATGGGTATCTTCCCATAAAAATTTGGTGAGGACCTTCGGAGTGATGAACAAAATTGCACCTCGATCGTGTAGCAAATTGCTCAGTGTTTACCTACCAGTGGAATTTAATTTTCAATATTTTCTTTTCATCTAGCACCTTAAATTTTTTAGCACTTTTTTGAGTTGTCAATCGTTTGAAAAATTATTCAACAAGTGCTAAATTTAGCACCAAACGTGCTAAATTAATATTTCTGCCTTTGAACATGGTCATCCTCTAAGATAATTGCTGTGCATCTAAAACATGTCCTAGGTACTAGTTGAAGTTAGTTAATTAAAGAACTAGAACTTACTAGTCGGAAAATTATGTTCTACATACCTACGCTCATATAAAAATAATGATAGATTTTGATTTCGAACTTAATTATTTTTACAAAAAAACTATTTTTTAACCGACTTCAAAAAAGGAGGAGGTATATATATATATTTTTTTTTATGTATGTTCGCCGATTACTCGAAAACGCCTGGACCGATTTGGAAAAATCTTTTTTTGTATGAAAGGGGATAACTCAGAGGTGGTCCCATAAAAATTGAATGAAGATCTGATGAGGATCTTCGGAGTGATGAACAGAATTGCACCTCGAGAGTGCAGCAAATTGCTCAGTTTTCGTTTTCCACCAGTAGAATTGGGCCATAAACTAATAGTTACCGATAAATGGAATATCTGAAACCACCTTCTCATCAGAAAACTTTTCAATCGGTTACGATTACAGGTTACAATTTGAAGAATTTAGTCGAATTTAGTCGCTGGACTGGGCTTGTATGAATGTTGATAGAGAACCCTATCCTAAATGAAGATATGATGAGGATCTTTGGAGTGATGAACAGATCTGCACAGCGAGGTTCAGCAAATTGCTCAATTTTCCATTACCACTAGTAGAATTGGCCCATACACTAATATTTACCTATCGACGAATGGAGCATCTGAACCTTCTCATCACCAAACCCTTCAATGAGTTACGATTAGGTACAGGTTGCAATTTTAAGAAATAGTCGCTTTCGCCTCATGGAGTAGAATTTTCAGTGTCAGCGGCACTAAAAATGGTTAAATAAAAAAATAAATTAAAATTTAAAAACGGACTTCAAAAAACCTGAAAACAAAAACTAAAAAAACTTGAAAAAAATCCTGGTAACAAAAACTAAAAAAAACCTGAAAAAGAAACCTGAAAACAAAAACTAGAAAAAGACTGAAGAAAAAAACTAAAAAGTGAAAAATAATCCATTTTGGGGTCACTAAAACAGCAGATAACATAAACATACTTGGAAGTCGGACTGGGTGACACCATGTTTCCTATAATACCTCTCAACATTCAATCTAACCCAGTCCGACTTCCAAGTATGTTTATGTTATCTGCTGTTTTAGTGACCCCAAAATGGATTATTTTTCACTTTTTAGTTTTTTTTTTTATCTTACTCATAATCGTTGGTCTCTGTCGGATTTCATAGAAATAAGTGAGATGCAAGCTGGTGTAAACTTAGCTGAATTTTGAATTTAGAAAATATGTTTTCAGTTGTTTATTATACTTACAATTATTCTTTGTATTTTACACAAAACAGTTCCAAGAAAGGATAGAAAATATAATCGGCATTACAGCTTATATTGTGGTAATATGTTTAAACATAACTAAGGGGATTCTTTCCGTTGACATCAATCACCTCAAAATAGGTATTAATTTTAAACTTTTACGAAAAGTTTAACATTGATTTCTGTCGAGCCGAGTTTTTCTAATCGGGTATCGGTTTCCAAGAAAGAATAGAGTGTTTTGTAAACATTAACTAGATTTATTTGTTCTGATTAATTTAAGTGTTTTAAACGGTGTATTTTTTAAAGCTAGAGGTCGAATTTAAATCTCGAACTCACTCTACCTTAAGCCTTAAAGCATCTATCGCATCTAACCAAGTATAATATTATTCAATAGATACTCCATCCAAGCGATGTAACAAATAGTAATTGCATCAGTGAGTTACCGGCACTTTCTCTCTTGTATAAGTCATTGGCCACCGCACGTAATTTAAACGTTAATTACGTTTTAAGATCTACATTGTTTAGTGAATAGAAATCAACGTAATTAGTAACGTTTTAGAATTTTAGGACAATTCATAGCCGAAGATAGCAGATAGATAGATAAACATTTTATTGCACAATAAAAACAAATCACAAACAATAAAAATATTACATAAAAATACTAAAACATGAAACTTAATAGAAAAGGAACCAAGAGATTCACAAAGGACGGCCTTATCGCTTCAGAGCGATCTTTTACAGTTTGGTTTAGATATATAGGACTTTATGATTTAAAAAAAAATGTAATTGCGCAAGGTCATTTGATTCCCAGAATTTTTTTAGGAAAAAAAGGCCGTGTGTTCAAATTTTGTCGCGGTGCAATTATTTAATTTGCATTTTTGCATTGTTCGTTGCTGTTCCAAAATCGACATAATGGATAGTGAATTACTACTTCGGTTTACTAATTACTGTACCTATATGTTTTACAGCGAAATGGTTCCCTAGAATACGACGGATCCTTCATAATGAACACAGGAGAGTCCGACTTCTCAATGATAGGCAACGTCGAGAAATGGAAGTGGTCGAACAGGACGCTGTACAGGGACGAGTGTGGAGAGGTGAAGGGCTCCACGGGCGAGCTGTGGGCGCCGGAGTACGGACAACCTGAGGTCGCGATCTTTGCACCTGATATATGCTCGTAAGTATAGCAAAATAATCAACATCACTATCACTCCCCATAGTATAAAACAAAGTCGCTTTCCGCTGTCTGTCCCTATGTATGCTTAGATCTTTAAAACTACGCAACGGGTTTGGATGGGATTTTTTTAATAGATAGAGTTTTTCAAGAAGGAGGTTTTAGTACATAAAACAAAACTACCAGGCGTACGAAGTCGCGGGCAACAGCTAGTGTTCTTATAAATAGATTCTCTCGGACCACACAACTAATCCTCCACGGAAGATAGCAAATAGGAGATCTTGCGCGGCTTGATTGGATATTGACGAGTTATTTCCTTGTCAAGGATCAACTATAGATGATAGGTGTTGGGGAAGCCTACTCAATCTAAATATGTCCCAGATATTACAGCGTTTTAATCCCTGCTGTTTAGAAGAATAGCAGGGATTAAAATTGCTGGCTCTGTATAAATCATCTAGGTTAAAGACCAATATTATTACTTTTCTTAAAAACTAAATATAATATTTCCAGCTACATGCTCCTGTCTAAGAACCAAGATGTTAACATAGAGGGCATCTCTGGTGTGGAGTATGCCGCTAACAAATCAGTATTTGACAATGGATTTAACTATCCTCATACGGTAAGACTTAACCCAATCATTTAATTCATAATTCATAATTCATTTATTTCGCCATAACATTACATTGCATAATATAGGCATGTCAATTTACACAATTTCAATAGAATAAAAATACTAATATTATAAAGTTGTACAAATAACGACTCAAACTCATTAAAAAGCTAATTAATTATATCACTTGGGTTAATTCTAGTCATGCAAATCAAAAAATGAACAAGTCAAATATTCAGAGACATCATAGAATGGATTAACTTTAAAAAAATTATGGATTTTATTTTTGAATTCATTATATGGAAGTTGTCTTATAGGGAAAGGAAGTTTATTATATATGTCAATTTTAAAACTTAAGCCTAATTTACGTGTTTTGGCCTTTCGAGTTCTCGGTTCTACTAGTTTATATTTATGTCGTGTGTTAAAATTATGTACATCCATCCGCATTTTCAATTCATTTCTACTGCCGTGTATTTCCAGGAGAGCGTTATATATAAATAAAGCCGTGACGGTCATAATCTCAGATTTTTTAAAATAAGCTTTTACTGATGTTAATCTACGTAAATTAAATATGATTCTGATGGATCTTTTTTGACATTTAAGTACCCTTTTTATATGAGTTGAATTACCCCATATCGTTAGAGCGTAATTTATAATAGACTGGCAGTAAGCATAGTAGACAGATATTAAGGTTTTTCTATTCACTACATTTTTCAACTTAAATAACGCATAATTGGCACTATTCAATTTTTTACAAACTTTGTCTATCTGGCTTTCATAGGTTAGGGTTGAATCAAATACCATCCTAAGAAATTTACTTCATTGGTTAATTTTACATTGTTACATAAATTAGTTTTAACCTTTCTATAACTGTAACTTGTAATGTTCGTTTTTTCATCATTAAGTATAATGCCGTTCGTTGCGAACCAATCTTTGATTATATTAAGCATTGTATCAGTTTTATGAGCTATACCAATGGCACTTTTATCTGTGATACCCACGTGAGTGTCATCAGCAAATTGTGTAATGATTGCCCAATTCGGCATACAGCTTACCAGGTCATTTAGTTTAGTTTAGGTCATTTATATACTAAGAAGAGCAATGGCCCCAGTATAGAACCCTGGGGTACGCCTATATCAGTAGTAACTTTATCTGAGATTGTCTGATTGATAATAACAACCTGTATCCTATCCATCAAATAAGACTTTAGCATTTTTAGTTCTTTGCCTTCAAAGCCGTAGAACTGTAACTTATTTATTAAGATATCATGTCGCAGACAGTCAAATGCTTTTGACAAATCACAGAAAATGCTTCGTACTTTCTGTGACTTATCCAGGGCTTCAAGCACATAGTAAATAGTTTTCCTAATCGCCATTTCTGTGGATCTACCCTTTCTGAAGCCAAATTGACACTCAGTGAACAAATTATTAGATTCGAAATAGTCTAGCATTCTCGATTTTATGGCTGATTCTAACATTTTAGAAAAAACGGGCAAAACACAAATTGGTCTGTAGTTACCGATACTTTGGTGGTCTCCTTTTTTAAATAGAGGGACAATTTTTCCTGATTTGAGACATTCTGGGAATACCCCTTGTAAGATACAATCGTTTAAAACTTCTAGAGTAATATTGAACATGTTTGAATTTTTTGTAATTAATTTCTTGATTATTGTAGGATCTAGATCATAAATATCTTTCGAAGTCTTATTTTTAATGCAATTGATAATTTTTTTGAATTCTTTTTCTGTCATCGGTAAAAAAAATACTTTCGAATCTGTTTTAGGTAATTTTTTCAAATAACCGTTACACTTGGCTAGATCTACTCTTAAATTTTCAGTAAGATTATGGGCTATATTGTTAAAATATGTATTAAAATTATTAGCAATATCTCTTTCGTCCGTCACAATATCTCCTTTTAAGTTTCGAACTTTTTCAATGTTTAAATTTTGTTTCCCTATTTTGTTTGTTTGTTCTTTTACTATTTGCCAGGTCATTTTAATTTTATCATTTATGTACGTTAAGAATAAATAGGGCCCAAGAATTATTCCTTGGGGGACACCATATATTTCTTCGACGACCGAGATTGTTACATAGTCATTTTTATGGAAATTCACTAAAGCTACAATATCTCTTCATTGAAGTCTAAAAAAAGGCTAAATCTTAATTCATACACCTTTGTTAAATCAAATTACTAATAAAATTATCATGGAAATTATCCAATTAAGCATAGATGTGGCCAGTCCCTCTTGCCAAAAAACTCTTCTAGAACAGACTTTGGTATGAAGATCGAAGCTCATCAAATTAACATTTTGATAAATTTTTCCAGGCATGCTACTGCTCTGAAGATCGTTCAGATTGTCTGACATCAGGCGCTTTGAATGTATCCGCGTGTAGGTTTGGAGCGCCTGCTTTCGTCACGTTACCACATTTCCTGGACGTAGACCCGGAGTATCCTAGTAAAATCGATGGATTGAATCCTACAGAGTAAGTATTCCTGGACTCTTCCGACAAAGTTGGTAACAAACCAGCTAACTCACAAACATTAAAAAAATAGGAACATTACTAGCTGCGCGCTGCGGTTTCACCCGCGTAAGTCTCGATCCCGTAGGAATATCGGGATAAAAAGTAGCCTATGTGTCAATCCAGGTCTCCAACTTCCTACATACCTTGTTTCATCGTAATCGGTCCAGTAGTTTTTGCGTGAAGGAGTAACAAACATACACACAAACTTTCCCATAAAAGATTTAGTAGGATACACATCTTTTAAACGATTTATACAGCTCGCTGCTCTGAATTTAGTTTGAGTTTTGAAATAAATAAATGAATAAAGTTGTGTATTAAATTGTACAGAATATGCTCCTGAATTGTGTCTGTTATCATGCTTTACACCCTGTATGTGCCTGTTTGTTCGCAGAGAGATGCGGTTCCGGCTATCGTTGGAGATGCTGACCGGTATGCCGCTCGGCGTCGCCGCGCAGCTGCAGATCAACCTGCTGGTCCGGCATGTCTCCGGGATTACGTAAGTTGCACTTTAGTACTACCTATACATAAATCCCCATAATTATATTTTTATGTACTTAAAATGTACGGTCGGAGTCAAAATTACAGAACCACCGTAAGCTCCAAAACTGCTGTTTTTAGAACGTTTTCAACTCAAACAAGATTCTTAGGTCTTGTTCGAGTTGAATTGAATATGACATGAATATATTAGATAAATATTATTGGAATAAAAACATTCCTTGGGTCTGCAATTCTGACTCCGACCGTACGTGACTGGTATCCAGACTACCGTCTGAAAGGGAGGAGGACGCTAGTCCTCACTGATTCAACAATCGAGCCGAATTTAAACCATACGTAGGTCACGATGCATAGAAAGGATACATATGTCAACAGAAGACTACTTGGCCTTCCAATCATTTACTTCCAAGTCCTTACGGGTTAGTATCAGACGGTCTAAAACGCAAGTCGTCTTATGCGGCAACTTGTCTTAAAATCATGTGGACTAATTTGCAACTAGTCTTCAATGTAAAGTCGACTATGAAGCAACTCGACATAAATCATGCGGACAAATAAGCATTTTGTCCGAAAAGTAAACGGTCTCCATAGCTAATCGCCTTAACATGACCTGGACAAATTCGCATCTTGTTAACATAGCACCTAGTCTTTGTAGCAACTCGTCACCCTTGGTGATAAAAAAGGGACCCAACTAGGAGGTCTAATTGCGGAAAACAGCCCGTATACAAGTAGTATACAAAAGAGGTTTGTTATCTGAAAGATACTGGCCACGTATGTTATGAAATGGACGTCATTTGAATAAAATCTCAATTATTGTCAATTTTCAATTCTTTGTCACTTGTTTACTTCTCAATCAATATCCATAAATTACGTTTTCTTTCTTAGTACTTGTATTTTAAATTGTTTTAATATTCAATACCTACCTAATATGGAGAGTAGTGATGATGGTGAAACCAATGAAACGAGTATAACTCCTAAAATACAATTTATCGAGAGCCAGAGGGGCCGTGAATTGCTTATGCACAATGGGCATAAATATAATTTCAATAAAACTAACAAAAATACCACGACTTCATGGCGTTGCGTGAATAGAACGGAATGTAGCGCGACTGCAATATTAAATATGGAGAAAAACTTCATTAAACGTGCACCGGTACATTCTTGCAGAAAAAATTTAGCGCAAAATCATATTGATATTGTTATTGATTCCTGCAAAAAAGAAGTCTGCAAGACATTCAAGTCCGTCAAAGAAGTGTTTGAAGATGTTGTCGTTCAATTAAAAAAAGATGAAGTGGAAGATGAGATAAATGCAATACCAACATTCGCCACAAAAAAAGACACATTATACAGGGCTAGAAGGAAGTTTCTACGTGTAACAAAAACCGAGTTCAATAATCTTAATGAAGTATCGATACCAGAAATATTAGCCAACAATTTTCTTGTCTTCAGTGGTGGAGATGACAATGATAAAATATTGGTTTTTTGTACACCTTTGAGTCGGAGATTCATGGAAAACACTAATAACCGATCTGTTCAATACTTTGGAGATGGCACGTTTAAGCGAGTTCCGGTTCCTTTTTACCAGTTTTTCTCTTTACATATAGACATTGGTAGTCATGACGACACAACACAAATTGTACCTGTGGTATATGCCTTACTTCCTAACAAATGTATTGAAACATATGTAAGATTATTTGAGGTGGTGAGGAATACGTTGAACATCAGCATTCAATCATACAAATGCGACTATGAGGTGTCACAATATACCGCATTTAAAATGGTTTATCCTGACGCAAGTTTATCCGGTTGTTTTTTTCATTTGAATAAGTCAGTGTGGAAAAAAGGTGAGAAATTAGGCCTCACCCGTACTACACAGGGAAAAGAAATAGTCCGCCAAGCAGCAAATTTACCGCTATTACCAACGACATATATCAATGATGCATTCATAAATATTCTAGAGAATTCTGTAGACACCCCAGAGTTAAGATTGTTTCATAACTACATGAACCGGCAATGGCTGTCATGTCCAATATCAATAAGCTGTTCAAATGATAAACATCGAACAACCAATAGTGTAGAGGCGTGGCACCGTCGGCTGAACGTGCGTGTACCCCCAAAACCAACATTAATTTTTTTCTTACAAAAATTATGTAGAGAAGCAAAGCTAACAGACTTGAGACTGAGAAAGAATTTGTTCAATTTCAACAACAGAAAGAGAAAGGATAAGATATTTAATGCTCGATACAAGGAACAATTGAAAAAACTAGACGAAGGAATAATTTCAGGACATGACTTTTTGGTAGTTATGTCTGACATACAAAAAAATTTAAACCTAACTGTATACTGAACTAAAAAATAATAATACTAATATAATAAGCCCGCAAGGCACCTTGAGGCGAGGTGTCGGGGAGTAGCGACCCCACGGACTCCAGTACCTACTCCAGGGGGAAGTCACTTTTTAATTTTAATGATTTATGTAGAAAAAAAAAATTTTTGGTTTTGGGGGTACTCGGACGTTTGTGGGAGAGATTATTTCTATGTATTAATTCATTTAAAATTTGATTATTAATATAAGTTTAAGTAGGTATAGAGCTGTAACTCTGGAATAAATATGAATAATTATATTAATTTAGTTTTATTTTTTAGTTATAGGAATTAAACCATATATATTTTTTAATGCTGATAAGCATATTTTAGACAATCTAAGTAAGTAACATAATAATATGTAAGGTCTAAAGCTACCTCTGATAGGAAGAAGATATAAGAATAATCATAATATGATGACGAGTTGCTATTTTGTCACTTTGATATGTAGGCAAAATATAACATAGACGAGCTGCTTCATAGGCGACCTATCTTTTTAGGCAAACTGCATTTATGTTGTATTGATAACAGAGCAGTTGACAAAAAACAATTATGACGAGTTGCTTCATAGTCGACTTTACATTGAAGACTAGTTGCAAATTAGTCCACGTGATTTTAAGACAAGTTGCCGCATAAGACGACTTGCGTTTTAGACCGTCTGATACTAACCCGTCCTTACTTGGAAGTAAATGATTGTAGGGCGAGAGGACGGCTAAAGAAGAGGTAGAGGGATTACTTTAGGGAGGATATGGGGGAAAAGGAAGTGAACGTAGACTTGATGGGGAATAAAGTGGAGAAGGATGATCAGCCTAGAATAGAGCTAGCCCATGTCGGTGTCATAGAATTTAGTATTGTATGTATTGTGCTGACTATTTATTGCACCTGGGGTCGCCAACGTACCCCCAAGAAAAACAATGTCATTATTATGACTAACTAGCTTTAACGTACGCCTAGAGATTAAATTTTGAAATATCCTTTATTAGCCTACTTATGTGTGCCAAATTTTATCTCGATCTCGATCGATCTAGTAACTTATTCTGCCACGTTCAGTAAATGCATTAATCCTTAAACTTTTGTAACATGTCCACAGTATAAACAACGTCCTCCCGGACCCGGACACACTGGTCCCCATGTTCTGGTTCCGTCAGGAGCTGGCCATCACGCCGGAGTACGCGGGGTTGGCGAGGCAGGCGCTCAGGCTGAGGTATTGGACTCCTTGGGCCTTTTATGTTATTACGGTAAGTTACATAGCTTTTAGTCAAAACAATAGCAGGAAAGAGATTAGTATGAGTTAACGACCCAGTTGGCACAATGGTCACCATGCCGGACTGCCAAACACAGGGTTGCGGATTCGATTCCCGGCTAAGACAAGTATTTATGCTTAGATATTTGTCTGATGTCTGGTTGTTTCTATGTATTATAAGTATACAGGAAAAGTATTTTTGTAGTGCACAAATTTCGGTATGTTTTAAGCACATTAAAATAAAAAATACAGTTTTATTTTTATTTTGGAGCTAACTCAAAAACTCTCAGAGCTATAACCATTTAAGTGTTTCTAACAAAACTACGAAGTCCATGGACACAATACTAGCGCCAGCGAGTTTAATAGCGCGCTCTAAATGAAGGTAGGTACCTACGTGTCACTGTGTATCAATACTGAGATACCCAATAATTTAGAAATTGCAGGAAGTTTTTCACATTAAGTTTTGGTTTTTTTTTATTTTTTTTTTGCGTAAATGTACTCCACTGCTGACATATATTCAGCAGAACAAAAATGTGCACTACAAAAATACTTTTCCTGTATAGGTATTTACAAAATAAAAGTATACAAGGTTATTGGAAATTATACTAGCAAGCCGTTTAGGGCTACTTCTATGCATATCGAAAAAATATGAAAATTTTGAGGTTATGTAAATTCGAAAAACAGCAGATTTTATAAAACAAAGGTGATTCAGATTAAGAACAGTAGACTTAGAAGAAGAGTAGAAACTTCAAAAATAAGTAAAATTTTAAGGTTAATGACCTCTCCGTGTAATAAACAGCAGATTTTCAGGTAAACCTAACCTCAAAATTTTCGAAATTTTTTTCGTATTTTCCAAAAGTCGTAGAACAAAAGTTGTTTGTTTAGGTGCACAGAAGTAGCCCTCAATGGTTTGCTAGTATAATTTCCAATAACCCTGTATAAGTAGTGAATCCGTTGTCTAGCACCTATCCTATAACACAAGTCTAGTTACTTAGCTTGAGGCTAGATGGCGATGTGTGGAATGTCCTGCAATATTTATTTATTTAATTGGGTATCGATTTACTTAGTTTTTTTTCCTAAGATAGTTCCGAATCACTAGATCGATGAGGGTTTATTAAATATATTATCTGGTCAAGAGAATATTATATAATATCTTTTAATTTTACCTGGTCACTGAGGGCTAAGACTCCTGAGTGAGCCTAGACATACAGCCTCATCTTTAATTTTTACTAGTCATAGACATACTTAAGTTTTTTAAGCCTTATTAACAACATTGGAATTCAAACTCACCACCCTTAGATTTTAGATTCAAAGTCAAGGTATCTCTCACTAACCCAACACCGCTCTAAGTATCAAAACGTATATTTCCAGGGCCTCGGAGTGATTCTGCTGATATTCGGCGTAACATACCTAATGAAGAAGATACTAAAGTCGCCAGACACGACGCCCATCATGGAAGACAACGAACAGACGCAGGAGTCGTGATACTCATGTATATATAGGTGATTATTGTCGTTATTACTAGTTGCGCGACGCGGTTTCATCTGCGGTCATATATCCTTCTTGTGAAGAGTGAACAGACAGAAAAACTTATTTGCAATATTGGTTGGGTACAGTGTTTAAATAAAACCCTGTCAATGCAGGTATTTTAAATATGTATTATTATATAACTTCTAGGATTTACTGAAAATTTAAGAAATTTCCAGGCACATCCTGAAAATTTCTTAATTTTTCAGTAAACCATTTGGCATGGTGTTCACGTATTTTGAAAATTCACTAAAACCTGGATAAATTATTTCTAGGTAAATCTTGCGTTTTGACTACTGGTTCCAGTGTTTTTTTTAAATTACACTACTTAATTTATCCAGAGTTTAGTGAATTTATCTGTTTCTCTTAACTTTGGGAAAATTATGGTAATTTTTGCTCCTTAGTTACTTTTTTTTTTTTGTAAGGTCCAGAGGTACCATGCCTCTAAAAGAAATTTACAGGGTTTCCTTTGGACATTGTACTTACGTAAAATATAGTATCCTAGATATTTAGGAGTCTCCCTTGTTTTTTAAATGATGTTGCATCAAAAAAACCGCCCTGATTTCTTTTTACTTCATACATTTAGCAATACTTATGGTACCAAACCAACCCACGTGGCACATTATTATTAATACTATTATTGAATTGCAGCTTTATATTGACATTTTTTTAATATTTAGTAATCATATTTTATTATAATAATTTGACATTAAAAAAAATTAATATTTTGTAAAATGTTGTAGCTAAAAATAAAATAAAAATTGTTAGGCTTTTAAAGATATATTATGTCGAAGGGAAAATGGAGATTTTTGTGCCTTTTTATAATCATTGACACTGATCAAATACAAAGATTCATTTAAAACTTTATTTTGAAAGGGTAGAAAAATCATAAAATAACAATTAATTAAAAAGCACTAACGGGTGCTTGAAATCCTGTGTAGGATATTATTACGGCATCTATTTTTAACGTTTTTTAAGGTGATATGTTAGGATGCGCGGGAAATTCAAATAAAAATGTTTTTTTTAATCCGTACACTGTTACTGCATTTAGAACATAATTTTCCAACTGTTCAAATTTAGACGTAGGAGTAGTTGAGGAAATAATGGTCAATTATATTTGTACTTATTTTAATTTTAAAATTGGGATAGTTTTGAAGCCTAATATTATGGTTTTGGTAGTTAGAAAATTATTTTCTACATGAATATTTAACTGAGTAATTTTTACGAGACACTAAAAATTTTAATTTCCCACGCGACCGATGACGTATCATAATTAAGGTCAAATATATTTTTACAAAAGTGAAACGCAATCATATCAAAAAGAAATTACCGATTTAGCAAATAACCAAGTTGTTTTTAACTACTATACATTTTAAATCCAAAGTTGTTAAAATATTTTTGGACTAACGGTCGTTCCTAAGTCAAAATTTAGTTAAACAATGCTTTGTTTTCTTCCCCTGAGTGTCGTTTAACGTGCCTTTCTTAACTAAATTCTCACTTAGGAACTTTCTATGCGCGTCAGTTTTTAACTAGTTATAAAGACCAATAAATAAAGATAATAAAGCTATATGTATAAATTAAAAGATATTATGTCAAAGACAAAGAAATATAAGAGTTTATTTACTGTATAAGTTATTATTATTAGAACTTAGTACATTAATCGGCACGAATCTTGAGCTCTTGAGAGCTTAAGAATTAACTCAAGATTCGTGCCTCATTCAGTTTTAAAGACTGACATAGCTTGCTAACTTCAGCTTGTTAAGAATCAACCAATCAGCATTCATTATCCTATCATAAGAACGCTGATTGGTTGTAATCTATAATATGATCTATATCTATATTTTTCCTGTAAGCAGTCATGGCCCAGTATTTTAATAACCTAGAGTGCTCGTCACATAAGTCACATGACTAGGGGCGCTAGTGTGGCGTAATGTTGCCAGCTGCATAAAAACGTTTAAAAATAATTAAACTAGCATTTTTCTGACAACCGACAGCAAAATTGACAAAAAATGTCAATTTAACCGTTTGATAGGTAATTGATTTCGATCATAAATTGGCAAAATTAGAATTGCACCTTAGATTGATTCTTATTTTGACTACGTTCAGAATTATGTGATGAGCACTCAAGAAGTAATCTGACTGCTGATTGGTTGAAATTACAGCTATTAGCTGTGTCTACCAATCAACGCTCAATATTTTATACCCTAAGACGCTCAATGATAATTGGTTCATTATGTATTATTTATAATAAAAGAGCTTAAGGTGAAAGGGTACCTGCGCTCTCTCCATACAAACGAAGTCGATTGTTTCCTCCCTGGATAATGACACTATAGCAGATATTTTTTTTGCATAAAAACTATAACTGCCATTACTATGCCCCTATGTCTTTGGTTTTTTTTTCATTTTCTAATTATAAATTCAGATTTCAAAAATAAAAAACAAAACATAGCGGCTTGGTCATGGCAGATATAAGTTTTATTTAACAAAAATATTTGCTCTTGTGTCATTATCCAGAAAGGAAACAGTCGACTACGTTTGTATGGAGAGAGCGTCGGTACCCTTTCCTCTTATAGAGCAAGAGCCCACGACGGCCAGACCTTCGTTATTTTATAAAAGCTGAAAGTTTTTCTATGCATGTCCCCTATACAGGTAAGAACGACCAGCGACTATAGAGTTTGGGTTGTGGTTACTTCGGCAGGTAACAGGTAGTAAAGGTGTATATACTTTTATACTATAACGAAAGTATAATTATGATTTATTAGTAAAGTTTAGGGGTGTCTGGCAGGGGGTAGCAACTGTCATAAGTGTCCGGCAATGGATAGCGAGATTTCTAAAGTTATCCCGAAGAACATATAAAAAAATTGAGCTTTATACTTTAACGAATTTAAGCTACTATTTTATACACCTTTACTACCTGTTACCTGCCGAAGTAACCACAACCCAAATTCTATAGTCGCTGGTCGTTCTTACCTGTGTAGGAGACATGCATAGAAAAACTTTCAGCTTTTATAAAATAACGAAGGTCTGGCCGTCGTGGGCTCTTGGGCTATTAAGGATTGGTTAAATCATTTTCAATGGCAGGAAAAAAAGAAAAAAATATATAATCTGTAGTTTTGGCGGGAACGAGTGCTGCAATTTTATTTACATGAAACTTGGTTGTAAACCGAGTTGTATTGTGCAATTCTGGTGGAATATTATAAAATTTAGTTCCATAAAAGTGCACAAGTGTAGTGAAAGTAAAAATCTGTGTAAACATGGACTTTTCTCGTTCCCTCCAAAATCTCTTACAAGGTTGTAGTTAAATAGCCACCGCTATACTATAGCACCTGACTTGACGAACTATGACGACTTTGACTATTTTAAAACACAATTTGATACAAAATATAACTATAAACAAGCCGTGCGCAGCTATAATAGAAAAAAAAGATACCTGAGGCTATTTTTTTATCCATAAATATACCTAATTTTTTTTATTTTATATACATAACTTTTCAATATTATATTAAAATTATACTTAAATATCTATTAAATAATATAATTTACATCAATCTTGTAATTCAAATTCATTTTGTTAAGTAGATAAGTACTTACATTCTTTTAAATTGTTACATAGGTACTTTTATTTTTATTAAAAACTTGTTGTTTTTTATATTTGTTTGTGTTTATAGATAATGCCTATATCCAATTAAGATTTACCTATATTACGCTCCAAAACTCGCATGTCTGACGTCCCGCAGAAAGCTGCTAAGCTAAATTTTGTTTTCATTTCAATCGTTTTTTGTTTATTTTTCGATCGCCTTTGTTTTTGTTTTCCTTATTTCGTCAAAATAGGAAACCACTTTGGCTGTGATTGTTTCTTCACTACATAGTATAAAACAAAGTCGGTTTCTCTGTTAGTCCATTGAAAAGTTACATTTGGGGTTGCATTTGTCAGAGGACGCAATTTTATTTTATAGATATCAAGAAGGGGTTAGTCTAAGCTTAAATCCAAGTTTGAGGGATTGTAGCTCTTGTCCCACGGCCGCCATCTTGGAAAAAGGGATTTAAATGGTTTTTATGGTTTATCTGACAAACTATAGGTCTCAAAAAAATATTTCTTAGCATTTTTTGTTGCAAATATCTACAACTTTTATTAAGTAACTTTAGTTAGTTATAAGCGAAAATCCATTACTCAGATTCCTTATCTCTTATTACGGTCCCATCTGGCTAATTGCATGAAACTTGGCATGCAGGTAGCTTTCACATAGATATTTAGTTATAGAAGTAGAAACAAGTCGTATGGCGATTAGTTCCCCCCTTTTCCCCCCTTTTGTGTGCCAATTTAGAGTTTTCTGCATTTTTTATGTAAACGGTTAAAGCTATGACTAAATTGCCAATGAGCAATATGATCTTCATCAAATTCACTACAACATTTACCTCAGAAGTATGTAAATAAATAAATAAATAAATATTTCAGGACATATTACACATCGCCATCCAGCCCCAAGCTAAGCAACTTAATGCTTGTGTTATGGGTGCCAGATAACGGATAAACTACTTATATACTTTTTTTTTTTTGGAAATATATACATATTATACATATAGGAAACACCCAGAACCAGAAACAAGAATTTATGGTCAGCATAAATACTTGTTCCCGGCGGGAATCGAACCCGCAACCTTCTGCGTCGCAGTCGGGTGTTCGCCCGACGCGCCACAGAGGTCGTCATGTAGATGGGACTTATAGTTTAAAAGCTGTAAAGTGTTTTTTTAAGTCCCGTCGACCCTGTTTTGTATCAGCCTTACAGTTTTTTTTATTTTATTACAAAAACAGTTAAAGCATAACAAAACTGTTAGTGACCAATATATTCTTCATTAAATTGTCTACAATAATTGTCTTGAAAGTATGTTGATAGGACTTATGATTTTTAAAATATGCTTACTTTTCTTCTTCTGAAAATTAACACTAAAAGGTAAACATCGAAAAAGCGCATGTAATCATTTTTATATGTTTTTAGAACCTCCGAGAGTAGTCTATACCTGAATTTACATCCTTGAAAACCCTGGGCACCATGCACCATGCACGTAGCACCATGGGAGTACCCATGGTGCTACGAAATCAGTATTCTTAGTAAAAATAAAAACTCAAATTTTCATGGATTTTCGCTTATAACTTTTTGTTTTTTGTTCTACGACTAAAAGTAACTGAGCAAAAGTTGTAGATAATCATATTTGCAACAAAAAATGTTAAGTAATATTTTTTGTGAGACCTATAGTTTGTCAGATAAACCATAAAAACCGTTTAAATCCCTTTTTCCAAGATGGCGGCCGTGGGACAAGAGCTACAATCCCTCAAATTTGGATTTATGCTTAGACTAACCCCCTCTTGATATCTATAAAATAAAATTGCGTCCTCTGACAAATGCACGCTAAGCTCAAAAAAATGTAACATTTCAATGGACTATGTCCCTATATCCCTTTGTATGCTTAAATCTTTTAAACTACGCAACGGATTTTGATGCGGTTTTTTTAATAGATAGAGTGATTCAAGAGGAAGGTTTATACATGCATAATATAGCCGTGCGAAGCCGGGGCGGGTCGCTAGTGTGTAATAATTTGCGAATATAATATTTTGGTAATGTAATAATATGAGAACAAAGAAATACGACTGGGCGGGACATGTTTGCCGCATGTCAGAAGAACGATGGGCCAAAATAACAAAATGGTCCTTCATAGGGACACGACCACGCGGCTGACCAAGGCGACGATGATTTTGACTCCTATAGGATTGGTGTGCAATAGGTACAGATCGTGATCAATGGAAGAAAGCTAGAGAGGCCTTTGCCCTGTAGTGGGACAGTGTATAATAATAATAAGGTACTTACAGGGCCGCCAGCCACCATAATACAAAATAAATATTTCGTAAAAATATAAAAACTACTTTAAAAAAAGTTGCTGTGACATACGGCAGACAGACATGACGAATCTATAAGGGTTCCGTTTTTGCCATTTGGCTACGAAACCCTAAAAATGCTCATTATTAGATAATATTATCTTCAATCAATTGATTTCAATAAATCTGAAAAACAATTCATTTGTTTAGTTTCTTGTTATTTTACCACAAATATCAAGGCCTTTTAGTGGCACCTAGGACAAATTCGAGTCGTTCGAGGATTTCGCATATCGCCATGTCGAGTTATAGAATAAGTATGTGCCTATCGAATGATATCATCATATTCTTGGACATGATGATTTTTTGATACTTAATCTTATCTATCTTTATACCTATAAAAGAGAAAAATACTCATCAAGAATTCTCTGAAACTACAAGAGCTGGGGGTTCCTTTTAAGATCTCAGGGAGCATTAGAAATTCGACCTCTACGGGTCAAAAGAGCTTTTAAAGTTTGTAGTAACTATTAAATATTCTGTGTTTGTAGGAAAGCAATATCATTTCGAATTAACATACCCTTAGAAATGTGCAAAAAATGTTCCAATTTCCAAAAGTCGTGAAACAAAAGTTGATGGTTAAGGTGCACATAAATATCTAATCGTCAACCGCTTTCTTATATAACTAGCGACCCGCCCCAGCTTCGCACGGCTATATTATGCATGTATTGTACATATAAACCTTCCTCTTGAATCACTCTATCTATTAAATAACCGCATCAAAATCCGTTGCGTAGTTTTAAAGATTTAAGCATACCTACCTACATATGGATATAGGGACATAGGAAATAGGGACAGAGAAAGCGACTTTGTTTTATACTATGTAGTGATTACCAAAATTAACCCTGTAAGAAAAACGTAGGTAGGTACTGTCCGATTGACACAGCTTAAACCAACAGACTAGACGGATCGGGCTAAATTTGCCATTATGATGTTTACCTACGTGGTAGCAAATATCTGTAGAAAAGATTTTGGAAAATTCATCCAATACGCGGACGAAGTCTGTAGTAAAAGCTAGTTATTTTATAAAAATTACTTAGAAGTAGGTACTTACTTACTTAGTATTGAAAATATCAAACTAAAAACTTTAAAATAGGTCAACAATTCTTCAAAAATTGTGACTTCATAGCAATGCAGTTGTTATCATATCTATATAGTTCTTTATCAGTCAATTACCTGTCACGTTTGACTCATAAAAATATATTGTACTTATGTAGCGCTCGTAAAGTTAGGTAAACCTAATGTAATTAATTATGTATTTGTTTTATAATAAGGTAGGTACTTGCATGTAATTAGAGCCACCTGCTACGAAAATTAAAACTACATATTTCGTAAAAATGGGGAAAACCACTTAAAATATGTCATTAGATAAATTTTTGCTAAATTATTTAAGGCGAAGTATAACCTGAAAACCACTATCCCTTTCCCACGCGCGCCGAGCGATGACTCTATCCCTTTCCCCCGTGCGCCGCAAAATGGCCGTTGTAACTATTTTTTAAAAATCTATTTTAGTGAAAAACCATCTCTACTACCTCAAGGTATTTTATGTAGGTACCTAAAGTTTATGAAAATATAAATTTTGTACTGTTTTTTATTATCAATCGCCGTAAAATTGAAAATTTTCAAAATATTGACTTTTTTTTACGATTTTCACGATTTTTTTCTATAGAGGCAAATTACTCTAACCGTGTTTCGAAGTGCATGCAATACAAAGCATATCTTCACCTTTACGACAGTAGGAATATCATTCCATGGATTTTAGCGGTTGATACCCAAAAACTGTTTCTAAGACACCTCTGTCGCGATATTCTACGCTTCTAGTCCTACCACTTCCTTCGTCTTAATTTTAAAATTTAATAAATGCTTAATTATTGTCAATCTGAAAACTACGCATACACTATCATTACAATAATGAAGGTTACTAAGTTATATATCTTCTATATCATTTGGATGGGTTTCAAAAGATAACTTAATGAGGATTTTAATAGGGTCAGGTTAAGTTACAACATTATTATTATCAGGCCCGGATCTAGGGGGGGGCTCACCGGGGCCCACGCCCCGGGCGGCACGTCTAGGGGGCGGCCAAATTCACACTTTATACACGAATGCTCAACTCATTATTTACTTAACTTTGACCACAGAATCAATTATAGTAAAAGTACAGAACACTTTTGTTTTTTTTTATATCAACCGATACCCAGGGGTACAAATAATAAATAAACAAACAAACAAGAAATAAATAGGCTTAACACAGAAAGAACAGCAATGGATTAATTATTTCCGAAAGTCAATCAATTAGTGGACATAATATAATAGCAAAAATTATAAAGTTATTAAAGGTAAAAATAAATAAAAGTTGACGGGGGCGGCATTTTTCAGTTTTTGCCCCGCCTAAAAAAAATTGAAGATCCGGGGCTGATTATTATAATAACATAATAGTTAGGTACCTAAACTTTAGTAAAATCTCTAATTAGATTAATAGAACTGTGATATCGACCCGGAAAATGCAAGATAAAGTACACTTGAATTGCACTAGATTGCACTTTAATAATATGAAGTAGATACCTACTTATAATAATATTCTTCTTTATATCTATTCTATATGATTAAACACCGCCAGCAACTTTAAATTCATGATATTCAGGACGCGCGCTGTAGTGCCTGGAACCTAAATGAATAATAAAATATGCCTGATGCCTGCCTAAATAAATAATAGTTTATTTAACAAAATGATACAAAAGAAAATTGTATATAAGTAGTATATCCGTTGTCTAGCACCCATAACACAAGTCTAGTTACTTAGCTTGGGGCTAGATGGCGATGTGTGGAATGTCTTGCAATATTTATTTAAAAAAAAAATACAATGTCCCATGTTTAATACGTCTGGAGCCCACTAAGCGTACCTACCTATAGCTGGTACCTAGTTAGAATAAGGAATAAGGAATGACAAAACAAAACGCTTAGTGTACAATGAGACAAATATGCACAAAAGTATTTTCAAATGCACAAATCTAAAAAAAACAATGGTTTTAAATAATAAAACATAAATTTGGCACTAAAAATTCGAACCTGCTATATACCTACACCAATACCAATTCTACAACCTCTGCAAAAACATAACCCTCCCTCAATTAGGTAAAGAAACAATGACGTACGAACACAATGCATCAAATTAATCTACCTCTACGTAGGTAGTAGGGTTGCCGAAATGCAACTCAACGAAATGCGAAATCATCTTTTCTCAAAATCAATAACCTATGTATCAGTTACGAATGGTTAATATGGTATTTTTCTTTCGTTTGTATGGGACGTGATTCCTTGGTCCAATCTACTTCTTTTGCATAAATATTCTTTTACAGAATTGATGGAAGTCGTGGTTCGTATTTTATTGAAATGCATACTTAACGGGGTTCAAAAAGGGGTAGAAAGTTATTTTGGGGGAATCACCCCCGTCGCGTCGCTTCGAAGTTGATATCAAAACTCTTTAGTGCTTTTGATTTTAATTAAGTACATTTTATTTTGACAGTCATTTTTGAACTGAATCAGATTTTAAGTCAACAAAAAAAAACCCAAAAAAAGAACCTATCAGCAATATTTTCGACTCCTACGCGGACGAAGTCACGGGCAAAATATAGTTATATATATCTATACTATAAAGGTGAAGGGATTTTTGTTTATTTGTTTGAACGCGCTAATCTCAGGAAATATGATAAAGGAAAGGAAATATAAATATAGATGAAAAATTATTTTTGTATTGGATAGTCCATTTATCGAGAAAGGCTATAGGCTTTTTATCCCGATATTCCCACGGGATCGGGGACTTACGCGGGTGAAACCGCGGAGAGCTGCTAGTATGTAAATAAAATAACAACTGCTTACAATCGGCCTAGCGGACGACGAGTGACCATTATCTACCTCTCCATACCTAGCAGGAATGCTAACTCTACATACATCTCTTACAGTCCTGTTGACATTTTTGCCAACCCTAGGTACCCAACCAGGACCAATTAATCTTAAAACACGAGTACCACAAGACCAAGATGCAGTTCATTGATACATTATAATCCATATGTCCGAGACGTGAGCAGTAAGATAACACAGTATACATCGCGACATCACCCAAACAACCCGCGTCAATATTCACTCGTAATAAATATCGCGAGTTATACAACTCAAACAATCAATGAAAGTGAACAATTTAGACTAATATTTTTAAATAGTTTTATTGTGATTAATAATTTCTATTAAATGACATTTTAATTGGTTTACATTATTAATTATTCAGTGTTTTTGTTATCGTTCGAATATGATACTGGAGATATTGTAATAATTTATCAAATTGGCGTCGTGTAAGTGTCGGTTTGAGGTGCTAAGGTATGTCCTATTATTTATTTCTTCTATATTTCTACGATATATATTTTTGTTTATAACAAATAGGCTTCGAAACTACTGGACCGATTTTAATGATACTTGGTATGAGGATACATTGAATTATTAGGAGTAACGTTTTTTACTTTTTATCCCCATAAGTATTCCCATATACGGTTATTCACATATTCGGGTCAAACCGCGGAGCGCGATAAGTGATTCCCATACTTTATTTGCCAAAGGCTTTTAAGCACCCAAACTTCCTCTTTCTGTAGAAAAACAATTGATACGTTTATAACTTATATCAAAAGTCATAAAATACTATCGGGTCTTGCATAGTAGTCTAACACCTTGATTATAAAAAAACTCCTTTGATAGTTAAAAAAATGTTTTTTATCACAGTTGCTCATAAAGTGGATCTTATTAAACCGCTTTTAGGCTCATAATGCAACGTAATACACGCGTGCGATAAAAAAAAATCCAACTAGTGTTGGAAAATAATACGTCATCCCGATATGTCAAATACGTATCTTACTGCTAATGACATATAGTAGATGAAAAATTCTTAAGGACATCGTTCAAATCGTACCCAAAAATTAACGTGCAGGCCACAAAAAAAAATGTTTCTATCTTGTAGAGAATAACATTTTAAATAATGTTTAATAAGGCAACAAAGAGCTACGATGAACCATCGTTGAGTTATTTTACATTGAAAACCCAAAAAAATGCATTTTGTAGAGATCCGTTTGACCACTTCTAAGATATTACTACAGAAAAAATATAAAAATAAGTAGTAAATGGATAAGTTTTGTCTGTTTTTATTATATTTATATACATAAGTATATCCAATAACCCTTTCAGAAGTTATAGTGGGATCTTAAAAGTGGTCAAACGGATCCCTATAAAATGCATTTTTTGGGTTTTCAATGTAAAATAACTCAACGATTTTTGATCGTAGCTCTTTGTTGCCTTAGTAAACATTGTTTAAAATGTTATTCTCTACAAGATACAAATAATTTTTATTACTGGCCGGCATTTTTTTTTGTGGGTATTTTTTGTTAGAAACATGAATGATCTCCTTTATCTGGGTTATACTGTTTTGATGTACAGAAAAAGGTACCATCCAAAGAGTTTTTAAGCCTTGCTGGCTTAAAACTCTTTGTTGGTACCTTTTTTCTTCTTTTCAAAAGGTTGTCTCTAAAGTCTGCGAACGATAATATTACGTGATGACGTCTTTGAAAATAATTAAAAATTGAGTTTTGTTTTTATTTTGTTTTTTCTTTAGGTACATAAATATTTTTTTTTTATATATTCTGTTTTTAATGAAACCCGGAACTAATATATTCTGTTTTTAACCGCCGACGCAAAAACAAATGAAAAAAACCCTAAAAAAATATTGTATGTCAGACGCTGTATAGGTTAAAAGTCTTTTGCCTAGCCTTTCGGGAGTGTAATTAACAAAAAATAGTAAACATAACCTAAAATTCTTAAAAACTTTTTATTATTAAAATTTTAACAAGTCTTTTTTTTTATTCGCAACTGTGATAAAAAACGTCGTACGATACACGTGTGAATTGATCATTCCATCTCGGCTTTTGCCACGCTCGCGTTCCGCTCGCGCGTCATAAACCGCCTCTATGGAATGATCAACTTTCCACACTTGTATCGCAATGTACTATTGTCACTGGTCACTTTCACACTTTAACAGAATGACAGTTGTGCCATAATGAGAAATATTTATTTAACTAACGAGGAATTAGTAAAAGTTTATGAATAAGGGGTGAATAATTCCTAAAAACCGCTTTTAAAAAAATGCGGACCGTAAATACGATAAGTAGGTACCAACATATTCCAACCTTTGTTGGTAAAATGGTCAAGATTAGGTTAAATACCTTACTCTATTTTGATTATAAAATGGGACAAATTCACGGATAGGATATGTACCAATAATTTTGATTCCACGAATTCGTCCCGCATTTGGGCCGTAGTTATAAAAGATGAGTCCATGGATAACTTTAAAAACGGACTTATCGTTAAAAAATTGCCCGTTAACCTTGTGTAGTAAATAGGTATTAGGTAAATATATACGTTTGTAATCTAAAGATAAAACAACAGGTGTTCGTCCAGTAGATAGATTAATATCGGTCATCAATAAAATTGGCTTGTTAAAAGTTTACTTCTAAGTATTTTAAGTCAATAAAAAACATAGTTATTTATTTTTAATCCTAGCAGCGCTCCGCGGTTTTACCCGCGTAACTCACGATCCCGTGGGAATATCGGATAAAAATTAGCATAGGTTACTCTCAATGAATCAGTGTATCCTCATGCTAAGTTTCACCAAAATCGGTCTAGTACTTTCGGAGTCTATTCGTTACAAACAAACAAAAAATATTTTCTCTTTATAATACCTATTAAGATTAAGTAGGTATAGATAATATACATTTAAACAAATCAAATCAAAACATGCATCATAAATACAAAGTTAAAATAAAATAAATCAATAAGGCAATTATAAACCCATACAAAAAATGTTAAATTAATAAATCAAATAGATAGTCAACAACAATTAACAGCTAGAATTTAATATTAAAAACCTAATTTAAATAGCCTTGATGCAAAAAAAATACCGTAGGTATATTAAAAACGATTATTAAAACTAACTTTTATTATCTATATTACTTAAGTTTCCCTAGGTAGGGTGCCGAAAAGGCTTGCTGCATTGCATCTTTAGGTGGTATAAGTAGCAGCCAGGTCTTTTTTTTGGAAAGTGTTTAAGGCTATTACCACGACGACGCGCGACGTTTCGACTATGTTACAATCGTCATGGTCGACCATGACTAATATGAATATTGTAACAGCCGAAACGTCAAGGTAAGATAAATACTACTTAACAACCGGTCATAAGATAAATATTTGCTTTATTGACAATCTGAATGAAAATAAATTTATTTGTTTATATTCTTGTTATTTTGTCACTATTATTAAGATTTAAAAAAAACTTATAGAGGCCCTTATTACCTACCCGCAGGTACGGTAGTACAATTTAAAAACTGACTTCAAAAAAAGGGAAAATAACTGCACCTTCATACTCTGAAGTCGGGCTAAATATTTTTTTTAGTAAGCTTTTAAAGGCTAGTACTTAGATAATGAAAAAGGTAGATCACCTTCGAATTAGAAAATAGAACCTCATTTATAATCATCATGTACTTATTTGGTATGTATTTAAAAAACCTATTTAAATTGATAATTGTGATATTTATTACCTTTCCATGTAAATAACTAGATACATAAATACTATAAATAGGTGAATAGTAGATACCTATAAGTATACATTCTAAATTGAAACAATTTAAAGTAAAATTAATTAGATAACTAAGTTTGTAATTGCGTCTTTTATTATTTTATATTTAATAAATAAATAAAAAATCTTGAAAACATAAAAATGTTCTACAAATTTTGAATGTGAAAATTAGTTATGACTATGGTATGACTCGACGCAATTCGACTAATGACTATCGATAGTGCGACCACATCAGTAAAGAATAGTACTCATGTGGTGCGACTGTTGTCAATCGCGAAGTACCTGCCAAAATTTCGATAACAGCTGCGAAATTAACGTTCTAAGTAACATGAGAAAACTATTTTCTATTTTTTTTTCAATTATTAAACTAAATTACTTACCTAATGTCTTAGAAATAATATTTTTCATAATGTATTTTGAGTGCGTGAGAATAAGCCCTGCGAATCCTGCGATGCACGTTACCGTAAAGTACCTTATTTCCAAACTAGCGACCCGTCCCGGCTTCGCACGGCTATATTATGCATGTATTATACATATAAACCTTCCTCTTGAATCACTCTATCTATTAAAAAAACCGCATAAAAATCCGTTGCGTAGTTTTAAAGATTTAAGTATACAAAGGGATATAGGGACAGAGAAAGCGACTTTGTTTTATACTATGTAGTGATAGTGATAACATATATACAGGGTGAATTTTTTTTTGGGCCTTCAGGGCTATATCCTAAATTATAAGAGATAGCGAAAAATGCTCAAAGGAGTTGCGTGCCCGATTTTGACAAAAACTAAAATGGCATCATTTGATTTTTGAAAAAGTCATTACCCTAGCCGGGAATCGAACCTGTTGATTTTGCAAAAAAATAATCATCCTATATTTTTATACCAATCATTTCATTTGCCATACTATGTTTGTTTCCAAAAATTGATCTCTATCAGCAAGACTATCCATTGGTATAAAAATATAGGATGATTATTTTTTTGCAAAATCAACAGGTTCGACTCCTGGCTAGGGTAAAAACTTTTCCAAAAATCTAATGATGCAGTTTTAGTTTTTGTCAAAATCGGGCACGCAACTCCTTTCAGCATTTTTCGCTAACTCATATAGTTATGGATATAGCCCTGAAGGCCCACATAAAAAATTCATCCTGTATACCTATTATTTTCCCAGGTTTTCGGGACTTGCACTCTGTAAGCAATAAACGCGATTATATCAGAATAGTTTTATTTAGGTAGGTATGCGTTTTAAAAATTATTAGATACATGATTAAAGTTATGAAATTCAAGTTAAATTAAAAAAAAAAAGGTAATATTGTAAAGTTTTACCTACCTACGTCTAAATAACGCTTTTATAAGGTAAACGAATTGTATAAATTGGTAGGAAATATGGTAAGTAAGTACCATATTTTTTTTAGGAATTAACCAGCGAATTTTTAAAATGCCTAACCATTAAATAAAGCAAATTATAACTACTTTTATTGTTATATAAAATGCTTTGTCATGCATGACTGACTAATGGACAAAATCGCTGATCGTAGAGACTTGAAACTTGGAGGGTGTGTTCTTTGGATGATGTTGACATCCGATAAGAAAGGAGTTTCCGAAATTCTACCCCTTAAGGGGTAAAAAAGGGGGGCCAAGTTTGTATGGGGCAACGTTATTCCTTGGTCCATTTGCGACTTCTACGCGGACGTAGTCGCGGGCAAAAGCTAGTCTACTATATAAATAAAAGAGAAAAAAATACTCATACTTATACAAAACTCTGAACTACAAGAGCTAAAGTCTAATACATTCGCATGGGGGTTCAGAGCAATCCAGGCCGGCCGTGCACCAATGTAAAAATGTATGTGCGCCAATTGACATTGGTCTTACGGTGAAGGAAAACATCGTGATGAAACCCGCGGCTTAGTTGGCTCCAGAAGTATTGACAAGTTCTCTCCTCTGGACATGGCCGACTAAGCTGAGAGGGTAGTAGGTGCTGGGCAAGCCTACTCCATCCTCACGCAAAAAGGCCCCAATTAAAAAGGGTCTAATTGCGGAAAACAGCCCGTATACAAGTACAAGTACAAGTATGGGGGTTCATTTAGGACGTTAGGCGAGCACTAAGAAACTATTTTTGGAAATTAGACCTGTAAAGGGGTAAAAGGGGCTGTTTTAAAGTTTGTAGTTCGTAGTAACTTGTATTCTGTGTTTGTGAAAAATCAATTTCACTTTTAAAGAGACACGAAACGCAGGTAAAATCGCGTGGCGCAGCTAGTTGTAGAATAGAGGAAATACGTACATCCTACTTACCTACGTAATTTTATTTTTATTCTGTTTGCTTTATTTATCTAACAAAACAACTTAAGTCAAAGTCAAATTTCTTTATTTCTTTCGATGCTTATGTACCTATATATAGTGATCACTTGAAATCGTCTTAAAAACTAAGTTAGGATGTGTGCCTTCGGAACGCGCCCACCAATGAGAAGAAGGCACAAGAAACTCACTTAAAAAACTGTAGAAGCTCGAAAAATTATACGGTGTGTTTCGGCGAGGATGATGTTATACGAAAGGAAAGGGGTTGTACTAGATGTCTAGACGCACAACTTTTAGTTACATATATATAATATTTTGCATTTTTTTGTACTTCCAAAAACAGATGATTTTTCAGTTTACAAAAACTCTTTTTTTAACTTGAATTTATTTTGAAAATTGTTTGAAGGACTACTATCACACCCGCCAGATGGTACTTAAGTGACGAGGTCTACACGCTTTCCTAGAAGATATCCTCAAAGGCCCCCGTTTATTTAGGGTCTTTGAGTCACAAAGATATCTTCTAGACACCGCGTGCTACATCCTAGACCGCATCGTCACTTACATCGGCACATCCATCGGGTGACATCGTGGTCAAACGCCGACCTATTTATACATATAAAATGCTTTTTATTATAAACAAAAAGATACTCTGTTCCCTAGCGACTTAAGGTGAAAGGGTACCTACGGTCTCTCCATACAAACGTAGTCGACTGTTTCCTCACTGGATAATGACGCTAGCTCAAATATTTTTGTGCCATAAAACCTATAACTGCCATGACTATGCCCCTATGTTTTGAGTTTTTCATTTTCTAATTATCATAGGAATTAAAATTAAAAAAATTAAAAAAATTAAAAACAAAAAGTAGGGGCATGGTCATGGAAGTTGTAAGTTTTATGCACCAAAAATATTTGCTATAGTGTCATTATCCAGGGAGAAAACAGTCGACTACGTTTGTAATAGTTTGTATGGAAAAAGCCCCCGGTACCCTTTCCTCTTAAGACCCGCAAATTATACACGTGTACAATAATATAAATGTACGTCGATAGGTACCTACATACATACATACCTATTGTGTGTGCTATAATATTGTTATTTGTTATCCAACGGTGATTGAATATAGAGACAATCATCGAGTTATTCCGGTCTGATCCCTTGAGCTGATCCCCTGCTGTTTATTATTATTCTTTAATTTCGTTCTGATCCACTATAAACTTTATCATGTCGGTCTGATCCCCTTACTCTTTTTGACAGGTAAGTACAGTCAAGAAAAAACGAAAAGAAAAGTTTTTAATGTATTTTTTTAAATTTATTTAAGTGTTTAAAATCATCACAGGCTATGATCAATATCCACACGTATATCATACGACGTTTTTGAAGTGAAAACTTCTTATGGCGCGTTGGGCACTTTTGTGGTTGAGCATTTTCAGCCGTTCTTGCGACAGATTTTGACGCGACAGATGAGATTTGACGCGACAGATGAGATTTTATTTGTGTTAGTCTTTTTGTTTAACTTATACTGCCATCTATTACACAAATTGAGAAACTTAGTTTCTAGAAAGACCGCTATTCGAATGTAGATGGCGCTGATTTAAATTTTTTACTGCCATCTAGCGAATAAAAAATAAACTATATTTGTTTAAGTGAGTGCTAATAGATGGCAGTAGCAGATCGTTTCAAGAAATATTCTATGAGAAATAACAAGTTTATTGTTTTCACTTCTGCCTGCACTCCCGGAGTGTTTATATTTTTTATCACAGTTGCGAACAAAAGAAAAGACTTGAAAAGAAAAGAAAAGAAAAATTAATAAAATAAATATTTTTTGTGATAAAGTCTATGTTTACTACTTATTTTAGGTAATATTTTTTTGTTAATTATACTCCCGAAAGGCCAGGCAAAAGACTTTTAACCTATACAGCCTCCTCTGACATACAATATTTTTTAGTATTTTCTATTTGTTTTTGCGTTGGGGGTTAAAAACAGAATATAATGGTAAGGAAAAAAATATATTTATATAAAGAAAAAAAAAAAACTCAATTTTAATTGTTTCCTAAGACGTTATCACGTAAAATAATTATCGTTCGTTAACCGACTTAGGAGACAACCTTTTTTGCTGGCTTAAAAACTCTTTGTTGGTACAACCTACCTTTTTTCTACACATCAAAACAGTATAACCCAGATAAATTAAGAATGTTTCATCTACCTAACATGTAATTAGCAGTAAGATACGTGTTTAACTTATCGGGATAACTTTATAGCACTAGTTGGTAATGTATAACGCACGCGTGCATAATACGTTGGATTATGAGCCTAGCCGTTTAATAAGATCCACTTTATAACAACTGTGATAAAAAAAAATTAAAAGGTGTGGTGACTTGGCCAAGAATAGACAAGACAAGTAGGGTAGTTGTTATCCAATACTAACATACACATTTCCATTACAATAGGTAGTATTATGTACATGTATTTCAAATATTTTGTATTAAATATAAACCCTTATTAAATATTTTGTTGCTGATTGTACCAAAAATTTGATAATAGGTAGCCAGGGTATCCGACCGGAATAAAATATTTAAATTAATTTGTGATCCCCTGCACGGTGGATCCGACCGGAATAGTTTTAAATAATAAATATTTTAAAATAAAACTGATCCCCCAGGGTATCAGATCCAGGGGATCCGACCGGAATAAATCCAATCATCTTGTCAATATTACATAATTGATAAAGACCACCAAGTAATAAACTAACTTACTTTAGTGTTATTTTTAAGGTTCCGTTCCTGAAAATTTAATAATGGAACCGTTTTTATACGATCACTCAATTGTCCATCTGTCTGTCAATGTCAAGACTCTTTTTAGGGTTCCGTAAAGGTAAAAAAGGAACCCCTTGAACAGTGTTTTTCAACCTTTATCATGGCACGGCCCCTTTAGTATACAGAAATATTTCGCGACCCCCCGTTGCTTTTTAACCAACTCCAAAACAGGAGGACGTTCTCAATTCGATTGTATAAATATTCTTTTGTATGTGTGTTACGCGATTATTCGAAGATGGCTAAACCGATTGAGATGATTTACTTTGTGTTGGAAAGGAGATACCTCAGGGGTGGTCCTATAAAAAATTGATTAGGATCTTCGGAATGATGAACGGAATTGCACCTCGAACGTGCTAAAAATTGGTCTGTTTTCAAGATCTACCAGCAAAATATGCACCTAATATTACTAAAATTAAAAATAATTATTAAAATTAAAAAAAGAACCATCGTTTTTTTATTTATTTTTTTCAGGTAAGTAAGTAGGTATTTTATTTTGTGACAAATATTATTATTTTTATTAATTAGGGTTTGGATAAATACATAATTAAGTACAAGTTGACATTTTTATCAATAGCCCAAATAAAAAGTAATGAAACAATCGCTCAAATGGAAAACCGATTTATTTCTCAAAGTAGCAAAAACGGATCCACGATGGGAGAAATTGGTTAATAAAAATCTTTCACATTTAGAGTTTTCATAAGTATTTTTATTTTTTTAAAATTTAATACAAGTGTTAAAGATGGAAGAGATCTTTGTGATTGTTATTTTTTGTTTATTGATACAAATGATTATGTCTTTTAGTTAACATTTTCTCAATCAATCAATCAAGTATATAAGTAGTATATCCGTTGTCTAGCACCCATAACACAAGTCTAGTTACTTAGCTTGGGGCTAGATGGCTATGTGTGGAATGTCCTACAATATTTATTTATTTTTATTTCATTTAATGTTTTTAAACTTTATTTTTTTTTACTGCAGTAGCTTTCCCTTTTTGCAACTCCTCTGTAGAAGCTTCGCGACCCTCCTAAAGAGGCTCGGTCGCGACCCCCTGGGGGGTCGCGACCCCCACGTTGAAAAACGCTGCCCTAAAAGATCACTCTCTTGTCCGTCTGTCTGTTTTCTCAAGAATGGTTTGAGATTAATATCAAACTAGCTGCGCCCCACGATCTTTCTCTACAATACGTCTATCCAACAGTGAAAATCAAAATTTAATTGGTTTAGTAGCTTTTATTGTACCTATAGGTAACAGAGGGAAAAAACATACAAATAAACATGGCTAAAGTAATATATAAAAAAGGGGATATTTTTTGCTTTAGTTTTAATTTTGTGGAGCTCGATATTTCGATGCATAAAGTTGTTAAAACATGGTAAAAATCCCGTTTTTAATAACTTTAGTTTTACTTCAGTAGTAAAATAACTATGCATGTTAGTTTAAAATCCCAAACGTACATGAATTTAAATAATTCTGTTTGATTTGATTTTGTTACACTGTTTGTGTATTAAGCTTTATTAGGCTATTTTTCTTTCTAATTTGCTGCCAAGTACAGACTTTTGTTCTTACTTTCTGATAAGTATAGAAGATACTAAGGTCTCTGGCCTCTAGAACTAGATAGTAACAAGTGTATACGGAACACTCGGTGAGAGAGAACGATTTAAACTTGACCTGTTTCTTAAATATGTTGCACAGATACGAGTATATTATATTCAACTTGCGACATCTTTGTACCGTCTCGTCGTTCGTATTGATAAGTAATATCATTTTAATGAAAAGTTTGTTTAACTTTGACCCGCTAATTGCTGCAACATTGTATACTAATAGAGATACAAACGTATTTTACCTATAGTATAAGGAACAATTAAGTACCATAATAATCTTTAATTCATATTTTTATAACAATATTGGTACTTAACATAACTAACTTTACTTATCTAGTTACTGGGTGGTAGATTTATTTTTATACGCCTTCAAAAAAAATTCAAATGTATTTTTTTTTATATACCTATGTTCATCAATTTTAACAGATACCTTTCTACGTACTCAGTATCTATATTAATATTTATCCTTTATTTTCATTATTTAACTAACGACCCGCCCCGCACGGGTAACAAAGCTTATACATGCATTTTTTTGTATCACATTTCAGGCAATTTACACAAAACCTTAATTAATTATACACCTAAATGTTCCTCATGAAGTGATTCATTTCATTCATTATTGAAAACTGTATCAGTGGTTTTTTAGTTTAGCGCGTCAAAACCAGTCCTACCTCCATGGTCAAAACAGACAGAGAGACAGTACTCCGCCTTTGATAAGGATACTTAGATGGAAGATATACCTAAATACTCTACTCTAGTGTTCGAAATCAATATCCTATGTATCAACCCCCGAGGGTTAAACTGACTTTATTTACATTGCAGTTTTGCTAAAGGAAAGAGGTCTAACTACGTGTCTACATATTTTTATCTAAAAAGAGACAAATATTTTTTTTACTAGGTGAAAAGGTTATTTAAAACGAGAAATTTACGTCTTTTTATTTTGAGGAACTCAATATTTCACTGTTGTTTCAAGCACTATTTTCACAAGGCACAAAATCGAGTGCTTCCCGTTTGCCCCACCAAGCTGCCCCACAGTGGGGCAAAGTGGAATCGTTAAAATTTTGTAGTCTCGTTTGCCCCACTAATATGATTCTGCCCATCAGGGTTGGCACCTTGTTTAGAGTTTGAGAATTTTCGTGTCATCTCCAAAGTTATGAACCATCACGGTATACAAATACACAATTCAAATTTCAGTTGTGATAAATGTAGGTAACTGGGTTGGTAACCTATGTAGTGTGTTTAAATAAAAGTACAAAATGATTATTTGAAACGTTTACTTCTGAAGGAATCTGGTTATAAATCACAAAATAAATTACACGACTCATTACAAATAAAATCTTTGCCAAACTCAACACACAATAATTAGTCACTTTTACTACTAACTGTGAAAAATAAAATATCAGATTAATTGATATTGTTTTTACTGCTACCGGAATGGGAACCACGTATTTTTCAGTCATATTTGAATCATATTTCAATTATGTATATGAGCCCATAGCAGCATATTTGGAGATTGATTAACATTTGACTCAGCTAACTACATTTTTACTGCTACCAAAGCTTACATCGCTCTTTTCTCTGTAGTAAAATGACAGATTCCGGAATGGGAACCACGTATTTTAAACTTTTATTTATTTAACTTGTTTCAATAATATTTGAAGACAGCGAGCTATGAAAGCTTTGGTTGACATTTAACTCATAATAGCGTACACTAATATTTGTTGTTTCTTGAAAGCTACCTAAATCACCATGTTATGTAGACACTTGCAAAAACGGATGTGGGCAACTTTGAAAACGTACCGTCACATAACAACAAAATCGGCGAGACCGTTACCTACGAATATGCTTACCAAATAAAACTGGTTTGGTCTTTCTAAAAATTTTCATATTTTGCGTGACTGTTTGTATGTTCTGCATGATGTTTTTTTATTATTTAATCAGTAAAACTGTATTTAACTTAGTCAAGTGTTAATCAATCTGAGATTTTTTTATTTTACAGTTAGTAGTGACTAATTATTGTGTGTTGAGATTGGCAAAGATTTTATTTGTAACGAGTCCTGTAATTTATTTTGTGATTTATAACCAGATTCTTTCAGAAGTTAACGTTTCAAATAATCATTTTCTTTATTTCTTTTCTTTCTTTCATTTTGTACTTTTATTTAAACACACTCCATAGGTTACCAACCCAGTTACATTTATCACAACTGACATTTGAAATGGAGATCTTGTCAATATTATTTAATGTCTCGTATTATACATAGCTCGTATTTCGAGATTATGGCACCACAAGTAACTTAAGTCTGCATGTTTTAGTGTAATTTGTAACATACCGTGATGGTTCATAACTTTGGAGATGACACGAAAACTCTCAAACTCTCAACAAGGTGCCAACCCTGATGGGCAGAATCATAATAGTGGGGCAAACGAGACTACAAAATTTTAACGATTCCACTTTGCCCCACTGTGGGGCAGCTTGGTGGGGCAAACAGGAAGCACTCACAAAATCAGGAAATAACAACAAACATGGTAAATATCCAGTTTTAAATTACTTAAATAGCGAAAAATAACCAAAGTTGTTTGATTTGTTCAAAAACGCATCACTGGAAAAGTTATTATTGAATTTCCGAAATTCTAAGAACAATTTACGGAAGAATAATAAATTCGTCATATACTTTAGGTAGGTATGGTAGGTATAAATAGGTGATGTTATCTATACTTATGTCGTTTATGTTTGGACTGCCTTATCTTGTAGTTTTTTAAGAATTTAGGAAATGACCATGTTGAGTGTTGAGTTGTTTGAACGTAGGTATTAATCTGTTTGGGAGCAAATAAAGAAAAAAAACTGTGGCATACAATAACAATACAAGGTCCAGGATTAGCCAAAGTCACGTAGTGAGAAATTACTTGCTAAATATCGCGAATACCTTGAATTCCTCCTTTTTTGCAGTCGGTTAAAAATAATATATGATGAGGCCTTTTACAATAATATAAACTTAAAAGGCTAGAAACCAGACGTATCTTTAGGTACATAAATATTTGTTTGAGGCGGGAATTGAACCCACAACCTTCTTTTTCGAAGGTAGTGGTGTTCACACGCAGCGCCACGAGGCTTTCAAGGAAAATGCAGAATAATGCATAAGTTTTTTGATTTTAATAAGGTCAGTAAAGATCGAATCTGCATTATAAACTAGAAAAACAGGTCATAAATAACCTATATTTTAAAAAACAAAATCGGTTTCTAGTTGTTTTGAAGATTAGTGGCTTTATTTGTATTTTTTACGTCCTTGCACTGTATATTTCGTTAATGCGATACACAGACTTCGATTCGTCAGTGATACCTATCATTACCCATAGCTATGGTGTTCTGGTTTACGCGGATCGTTCCGATTTGAAGCCAAATGTCCCGCTGCGTCAGTCTCCATAATTTGTACCTACCTTTAAATTTTGAAACTACTACTAGTCTACATCTACAATATACCACGAAAAAATCTATCAAAAATATATTTAAGTAAGTACTGAATATTATAATAGCCATTTTATCAATTTTGCTGACTATACTTTCGAAAAATTTACGGTCGCTTATTTCGCTCTTCTTAGTATAAAAGTAGTCGGTCATTACAAAAAGTATATAAAAAGTATAAAGTTAAAAACTATATAAGTAGTATATCCGTTGTCTAGCACCCATAACACAAGTCTAGTTACTTAGCTTGGGACTAGATGGCGATGTGTGGAAAGTCCTGCAATATTTATTATTTTAATAACCAAAACAACATGTATGGATTTAGGGAAATGGAATTTCTTCCACACCAAAAATGTGGATAGTTGGAACAGGAACGCAGCGGACTGCGTTGTAAGTGTTGAAACGCTTTGGCACTGAAAATATTACATCGTCCCGTATTGGTTCCAAAAGGCTAATGGCAACCCGACCAATAGTGACCAAAACCAAAAACACCAAAAAAGTGTGGTTTTTTTAGCCGCTTTATTGTCTCTTAGGAGTGTCGTAACACTAGTAAAATACCAGCCTGCCTAGCATGAAGACCAAAACACGATACGATAAAGCGATCATCGTCATCATTCTTCCAGGCCGATTTCGGCCGCGGCGGAAAAAATCAAAATGGCGGCTTTATCTATCATATTTTGAGAGTTGATGTAGTTATATCGCTTTATCATATCGTGTTTTGGTCTTCATGCTAGGCAGGCAGACTGACTTTACACTATTATCCCAAGAATAGTGTAAAGAAAGTGCGCCCACGCACCGCCGGATACATCAATTCCACCTTACATGTCAGTCAGTTATTGGAAGATTACTTCAATCATGTTCGTTTCTCAGCCGCGTTCTTATTGCATGCGTTTATGACCTTCGGCTCTAGGAATGTGGTGCCAACTGGGTATATCTGGTGGAAAACTCGCTTGAGAAGACGCGTTACACTTTTACTGGACAGTTAATTGCTTTTCTCATTTGAATAATTTCTTTTTAAAACTAACGATTCCATTTTTGATTAACTCATTAAAAAATTAACCGGAACTTACTAAAAAAGAGTTATTAGTATTTGAACAGTTTTTTTATTAATTTTGGATAGTTTTAATGCTTATTACAGAATTCAGTAGTTTTATGATTATATTGTTAAGCTATTGCATAGCTTTTATCGCGGGCTTTGAGCGCGGCAACCGAATCAAGAAATTCCGTAACGAAAATAAAACCTAACACCCCCCACTCCGAATACCATGTAGTTCGGCCGAGCGTTCGCTTAACGTGTATGTATGTTTTGCCTTTGGACACAATAGGCATAGTAACTTAAAACTCCGCAGTGCACGTTAAGCTAACAAATAACGCCTTCACATAAAACCTCTAACTAAAGCGTCTCGGAAAAGTGCAATTTTGGTTTTGGAAATACTCGGTCACAATGAGACCCTTTAAAAAAAACATTATGCCAAGCTTCTATAGCAAATGCCAGCACCTTAAGTACCTATAGGTAAGTACCTATCTGAATCTGTAAAAGTAAGCCGCCAGGAATCGGGTTGTATGTACCCCTACGCTACTGATACCTACCTAAGTATTTCAACAAAAATGCGGTCACCAAACTGGCCTGAAGAACCACAACTAGAGATCCATTTTCTCGACTCACCGTCTCTTTCCTGACCACATAGTATTGTGTATCATTGTCCCTCTCTCGTCTTGGACAAATCAGTAGAGTACGTGTGTACCGGAAGGGCGTATTACAGCCGTGGAGAGCAAGTAGGTAATGGATGTGTCCTCCTGACTCGAACTCCAGACGTGATCAGGGAGGGATTCAGGGTCCACTGCCACGAAACGGATCGACCCTGGGTATTAGGCCTCATGAGCGCGACGTCTAAAACGCAAAACGCCTAAGTAGCATAATGCCTAAAATCAATGTCTAAAGGCATTGCCTTAACAGCAAAATGCCTCAAATTCCCTATTTTAGGCTTCTTGTCTGTAAGTACATAATGCAATTTTCAGTCCGGTCTAGTCGGTTTGGATTAAAAACAAAAGACGATCGAAAAGAAAAAATAAAAGTTGTTTGCGACAACACACAACATACATAAAAACATCACAAAAAATATTTTAACTACTCTATATACTTTGTTTTTTATTAGATCTTATATTTGTGATTTATGTGTAATGGATGGATTTTGATTATCTATACTATTATTTTAAAGAAGAAAGATTTTTTTGTTTTTAAGTTTGTAACGAATGGGCCCCGAAACTACTGGACCGATTCTAATAGAACTTGGTAGGTATGAGGATACATTGATTCATTATCTCGATATTCCCACGGGATTCGGAGTTACGCGGGTTCTTTGGCTTTATTATGTTCTGGTCATGAAGGAAACCTTTATATTTTTCGTCACTCTTGTGAGCAGAATCATC
This sequence comes from Idaea aversata, assembly GCA_907269075.1. Classification (NCBI taxonomy): domain Eukaryota; kingdom Metazoa; phylum Arthropoda; class Insecta; order Lepidoptera; family Geometridae; genus Idaea; species Idaea aversata. The sequence goes on from OU026088.1 coordinate 1,053,070, forward strand.
TACCTACACGTAGAGCTAATTATTTTGACGTGATAACGTCTAGTAAATTGGTGGAACACCTGCATTCACAAAAGTGTCACGGTAATATCGTGTGACGTCATTGTCACGTTCCGGTGACGTCATGTCAAACAGCAGTCTTCAATTGTTTAATAATATCGTTCATCTGGGCTTGTGTCATGGTGACGAGTGACGAATAGAAGACTTATATAAAGGAAAAAAAAATGTAAGTAAATGAAAAAAAAAGGGAAGAAAAAAAAGATTTTTTTTCAATTTTTCATCGGTTTCTTATTACGTTATTACGTAAAGTTATCGTCCATAAACCAACTTCACAGACAACCATTTTTATTTACAAAGAAAGCCTCATTGTGATCCTAATCAAATAAACTGCCATAGAGGATTCTACCCATAAAAGAGCTACAAGTCTGAAACTCCGCATGGGGGTTCTTTTTAAATTAAGATTAGATTAATAAAGATTTTTTGGAAATTCGACCTCTAGGGGCAAAACAAATTGTTAAAGTTCGTAGTTCGTAGTATTATATTTTCTGTGGTTGTTGGAAATCAATATCACTTTTAAAGACACTAACGCGGGTAAAACCGCGGAGCACAAATAGTCAAAGGATAAGTAAGTAAATCTTTCTTGTCTGTAAGTAATGCGATATGGCTTCCCTCCAGGTTCAGTCAGGTCAAGGGCAAGGTTCTACATCTACTTAATACGTTTAGGAACGATGGCCAGCGAATTAGATATTACGAACAAACGATTCTGTAGTGTTGGTTGTTACTGACAACTGGTATGAGAAAGAATAATTTCAATCGGCTGAGTCGTTAACAAATATGTTGTTGAATTGGACATACATAAAAAATATATAGATATTAAAGGTACCTACGCGATGAATTGAGAACATCATCCTTTTTTGAAGTCGGTTATAAATAGACCTACCTACACAACTGGTAAAAATTACGTACGTTGGGCGAAAATGATATAGAATATGCGTACTTAACTAATCTTTTTTTTAATGACAATATGCAAAAATGTCGATTTGCGTCTAAAACCCATCTATTATATTTTGAGGGAGTGTGCTACTCAGCAGATAGCTAAACGAAATTCTGGGACTTATGTACGACTTCGAATTTTATATTGATTGCAGTTTCATCAATATGAAATTCAAAGACTGGCTGACTGATTAATTATAGGCACAGCTCAAACCAATATGGATGGATCTGGCTGCCATACAGATAGCTAATGAGACGTAGGCATTTGCTAAGAAATAATTTTGGAAAATTCAACACATACGCGGACAAATTCGCGGGTAAACGCTTAGTAGTGCATAAAAAGACGTTTACTGCACTTAAATATCACTTGCTTACGTAGTTAATATAAGAAAAATATTGTTTTATGATATTTTTTGTCCTATAGGTAAGTACCTAACCAATTAGGTTTCAAGTTTTACCTATCTACGTCAGTTAAATGACGCTTTTTTTATGAAATACAGGAAGTTTGGGTAAGAATTCGAGTCTTAATTCCCTGAGTCTCAATTTTTTTTACCCATTCACTGTTTAAAAAATGTAGTTATTTATGTACAAAATAGTCGAGGTAGGCTGGTTTGTCTGTACAGACAGGTCGGTCAATATGTTTTTAATTATTTGCTTTTTTTTTCTTTTTGTACGTTGGCAACTTTAAGATAAATAATTAAGAGGCATGGACCGAAATATTCTATTAATCTATGTTAAGAGGTATTTAAAGAGGGCGGTTTAATTAAAAAGGTTAACTATGAATGTAGGTAAAATGGTACAATAATCTGTGGAACAAACTTTATTGATTTTGATGAAACTTGATATTTTCAGGATTTGTAAATGAAACCCCGGGCCGCTTCTATTTGTGATCAAGATGGATTCCAAATAAAACGATTTTTTTCTTTCTTTTTTTTTAAAAATTACAATTATTAAGTATTACAATTATTTGTTACAAAAAATATAGGTAATACAAACACTTAAATAAAACTAACTTTTTTTATTCTTTTTAATATAAATTTTATAGATGTCTATAGATAAAAAATTCTAAGTCAACGCACAGTTTTTTAACCACGAAGCATCATTGAAGGGATTCTTTGTGAAGTATTGTACCACCCCTAACAGAAGAAAATAGCGGGCGAAGCCGCTAACAGAAGCCAGTTATAATTAATTACAATTTATATCAAAAATAGGTAGGTACGTATAAATAAATCTATACTAATATTATAAAGCTGAAGAGTTTGTTTGTTTGTTTGTTTGTTTGTTTGAACGCGCTAATCTCAGGAACTGCTAGTTCGAATTGAAAAAATCTTTTTGTGTTGGATAGTCCATTTATCGAGGAAGGTTATAGGTTACTTTTTATCCCGATATTCCCACGGGATCGGGAGTTACGCGGGTGAAACCGCGGAGCGCAGCTAGTTATCTCATAAAATAATAAAAAATATATTACCGGCATCGTTTTGACCATTATCTTTTTTGTAAGACCATGATGTCAAAAGTCAAATGCAATAAAGTTGAATTATTTATTACCAGCCGCCTTAATGCACTTAATTTTTTTTTAACAATTATACTTTATAAAAAACATCGTCACAAAGTTCCTCTTCCTGTTGCCCTCTAAATAAAAAAACCTACTACTTTTTTGTGCAAAATTCATACATTTAGTTTGAAGATGATATTTGTTTGGCCCAGTAGTATACAGTGCAACATAAATTCAGATTTAATTAACTATTGCTCCATGTAACGTGACCATAATTTTCTATCGTCTGAGCGGTAGAATCAAGTTAAAAAATGTTAGGTTAGATACAGCAATTTAATTGTCATTTCCGGCAATAAAATTGGTGTATGATAGTTCTCATTAGCCCAGGAAAGTGGGTTAGGTTAGGTTAGAAGTTCTAACATATCTAAACCCACAGTTCTAAAAAAGTGGATTAAGTTAGGTTAGAACTTCTAACCTTCTTCGATAGTCATCACAACGTTCAAGGTCTTTTTACTTGACGATGAAAGTGGAACATTATTTCCCTTGCCAGAGACACCGGGACACACAGTTTGAAGTGGGACTATCCCGCCCAAAGTGAGACGTATGGTCACGTCTTTATGGATTACTGAAATTATTCTTATTTTTCAACAATATTTATTATAATTGTTGTTTTATGTACTCATTTAGTTTATTCGCTAAAAGGTAAAAAAACGTAATAAATACCTACCTACTACCTAGTAGAAAAGGGTGGATTAAAAAGTTCGCGATATCAAATAACACCTCATTTACCTAACCTTAGTTTTGAATCAACTAATTCAATAGCTTAGTCGCTGAGCTTGCAGTAAACTATATTGTATTCGTCCTGCGTACCTGCGGGCCACGTTGTATTTTTTACATTGTAAAGACGTTCACATCTCAAAAATGGTAAGTAGAATATCCGTAGCAGATCTATAAAGACACGGCAGCGGCATAAAAATTATACCGTCAATTTCCACCACTGACTCTTATACTAGAATAAGTTCTTTACTGACAGCGGTGTTGGCTTAGTGGTAGCTCGATCTTCATTCCGAATGTCGTGGGTTCAAATCCCGGTCAGCCGTGCACCAAGGGATTTTTCTTAGGAAAAAATTATGGTGAAGGAAAAGATTGTGTGAAACCCGTGGCCGCGGAAACACGATCGACTAAGCTGACAGAGAAGCAGGTACTGGGCAAGCCTACTCCACCCTCACGCAAAAAAGGACCCAACAAAAGAGGTCTAATTGCAGGAAAAGTGCCTGTATACAAGTAAAAATTATATGCAAAACATCTCAAATGAATGAAATTTATTGTATTATGCCGACTATTGAACAATTGAATCTACGTAACTAATGACTGCTCAACATACCATAGTATGAACCTGCTAACTTTTCGATCGCCTCTAGTATATTTGCCTATAATTGCGAACCTACGCACTTAACAATTATAATAATAGTTAGGTCCCCATTAGGTTGCCATATTTACATAATTATAAATTAACATTAATATAAAATAACCAAAAAAAATACTGCTAAAATTATTATAGTTTTGGTAAAATCCCTATTTTTTTACCGACTTATAAAAAGTCGAGTATTTGCCACTTAATTTGTTTTTATTTTTTTATGTATATTTATATTACACTCTAGCAGCGGCCCGCGGTTTCACCCGGTTAAGTCCTGATTCCATAATAAAAAGCCTATTTGTTACAAACAAAAATCCTTTCTCTGTGAAATTTGTACGAGATGATTTTTTATTCCAAGCCATGTTTTGAAAATTAAATAGTCGGCGCTGCTCCGAAAAAACGGAGTCGTCAAGGGAAAGAAAAAATTGGTCGCGACACAGCACACTTCTCCATTTAGTCCTAATATAAAGGTCCTTGTTAATTGGTAAAATGGCAAGTTTTAGATAGTATTTTCACAGCTAGCTACATCCCTGCCTATTCATCGCGTGACCGCTATATACCAATCATCTTTACTTTAGGACAGTTGTTATTTACTATACCTATTTGTTCTAAGACCCTATGATAACAGTATGACAAACATACTTCTTTAGTGATTAAAGTTCCCGTAGACTAGATACTCTGATATCTCACATACACTTCCTTTTGAAGGCCTTCAAAAGGAAGCCTAATTGGTCACCATTTGTGGACACTGGGACGTTTGTTCCTGGCATTTTTCGCCTTTTTCTTTCTCTTAATTTTTTGCTTTTAAACCCAAAAAACCAAGTTCAGCAATAGTTGTCCAAGTTTGTCACCTGAGGTTTTATGTCAAACTGTCTCTCTGTCTGAAGAGGAGTCACATTATGGTGGTATATCCATATCGACTCTCGATCTCCATTTCAGTGGTATCAAACTATATCGGCCACCGATCGGCCGACAATAAATCTTAAGTCTACAGAGGCATACACAAGACGAGGGACGATGTAACGGAAGACAATAATTTCGATATCTCGTCACGGCTTCATCGACTTCTAACGATGCACTTTGGACCCTGATTATTTTATTTGGGTTGTGATATTTATTGATGTTTTTTTAAGAAGTGTCTGGAAGGTTTAGGGCAAGCGCATCCTAAAGTTTCAGTTTGACAGATGTATACCCAACCTATAAGTAGCGCCAGTTACTGAAAAAGTAAAAGGAAACCGTTCGAGTTGGTATGGACATATGATGAGAAAAGAGGTTACGCATTTGCCTAGAAGAGTGATGATTATGAATGTAGAGGCATGGTGAGGAAGAGGACGACCTAAGAAAGGATGGATGGATTGTGTGAGACAAGACATGAGAGAGATGGTTGTGAACGATAAGATGAGATGGCGACTAATAGTAATGAATTTAATTTTGATAAAGCAATAGGTCGCCTCTTTGTACGATTTCGTAGATAATAAGCTTTCTCGTCATTTTTGTTATTTTCAATGTTTTGTGTGTTGTACAAATAAAGTGTTTATCTATCTATCTACTTTGATTTTTTTCTTTTCTTGTCTGTTCAGCAAACATTAATAGTTATCGCTACGATCGGCTACTGATTATTTTACAAAACTAGGTCGACTTGCAAGAACCTACGTACTTACCTCACATACATTTAATCGTCTAGCTAGGCTACTTAGGTAACTACATTGATAAAATGTTATCATTATAAATCACAGAATATACTTATAGGTCTGTACCTAAAACAATAAAAAAACGGCGTTCGAAAGCACCAATTTATTTCCTGCACTATTAAAATACCGATATTAGTGCCAAGGGTGAACGCAGAAATTTTGGTCACTCGATTTTGAAGTTCAGAATAAAAATCTAAATCGGAATATTCATTTCCTTTCTTTTTGATACCAAAAAAGAAAGAAAATTAATATTCCGATATAGCTCATACGAGGTAAAAAATTATCACGTTGCTTTGCCTGAAAGTCCAAACCCATCAAAAACTTAAATGGTAAATGAAAGCCATTAGTCTCTCGCATAACGCAATCCTTTAACCATAAAAAAGTTGTAATATCAATTATGTTCTTCTTAAATATATTTCTAAAAAATAAAAATAAAACCTAAAATAAATTAAATTAATACATTGTCTTGGCAATCGCATGATGACATGAACCGATGTCCATTAGTGCACCACTGTTGGGCATTTAAAGAAAAAGAAAAGGTTTTTTTGACCATGGAATTAGATCAGCACCGTCCATCGAGCACTTCGGAAATAGACAAGTTAAATAAAAAACAAGCGACTCTGTAAAAGCCATTAGAAGTGGCGAAAACTAGACTCGAGAAAATCGCCGAGAATCTTGCGCAGCCCAGACTTATCTCGTACGCACTTTGAATGCATCTTTTTATCAAACGAAAGAAAACCGCCACAATTGGCATCCAATAAAAAACATGACATTGACAGGTCAAGACAATTTACTAGCGATAGAACGATATCTCTATTGAGTGTCGATATAGATAAATTATATCGATTATACAAGTAAATGATAAGAATTTGAGTGGTTCTACTGGAGATAGTATGTTCTATGATGTTTGGTGTATTAATACTTGTTATTTAATTGATTGTTTGATAAAAACAATAACATATTATTGGGTACCTAGATAGGTAAAGTCGGAATTAGAATGTTTTCATTCTAATATATTTTTGTTTGATAAATTGATGAGTTAGAAGACTTTAAACTTCAACTAAAGCAGGTGCCTAGAATCTTGCTTGTGTTGAAAGCATTCTTATAACAGCCGTTTTGGAGCTCTACGGTGGGTCTGCAATTATGCAGCCGACCGTACCTATAAGTAGGAAATATGTACGAGAGATTGAACCGAAGATATAACCAGATTTAGATTCAATAATTAATAATTTATATTTTTTTAAAAAATATTAAATAATTTTTACAAAATTCTTTGTTACCGGATGCTTGCTTACGTCATAATTTGCTACCTGTGTACCAAATTATCCGTACATTGGTTTGACGGGCTGGTCTCTCCTGTTTAGTTGGGTTGTTCTTGCGTAAGGATAGAGTATAGGCTTGCCCGCAAGTATACCACCCTCTCAGCTTAGTCGACCGTGTCCAGAGGAAATAACTCCTCAATACTTCTAGAGCCAACTAAGCCGCGGGTTTCTTCACGATGTTTTCTTTCACAGTAACAGCAATATCAATTACATTACCTATATATTTTTTTCATGATAAAAATCCAGTGGTGCACGGATGGCCTGGATTCGAACCCACAAGCTTCGGATTGAATGTCGAGGTATCTACCAATAGGCCAACATCGCTCCTTTATAGTATTTTGTCGTAAAATACCTAATGTATTAATTACCTGTCTTTTTAACTAAATACATTATAAGTTATAACTGACAATGTTAAAATTAAGCACTTAAAAAATCATGAGATGGATGTTGGAGTGAACGAACGTTTTTAAAATGTTAATAACCTCAGTTTGTTGGAAGAAAAAATATATAATAATAAATACTTACTGGCAATATAGACAAATAGTTCAACATTTTATTCTTCCTACATTTTATTTTAGTAACTAAAGCTCCTCGCCCATTATACAAGGGACGTATGTAAGATTTTTGATTTCGCAATGCGCAGTTAATGTTCAAAAAATAACAAACCACAACAAATTTTTATTTTCACGGCCCTCAACTCGAAATTTTAGTATATTTTATATTCACGATTCTATAATCATGTTAAAAAAGAGCATCACAGTCATAACATTAAGGTAGGTAGATAAACTTTTTTTAAATTAAAATAAATAACTCATAATCAAAAAAAAATAGTCCTGAAGATACCAACGTTCAACAGATACTACGAGACACCATCCATTTTTAGGGTTTTAGTGGGTAGATCTATGCATGCTAGGCTAACCATCTTGCTGGTCTGGTGGGAGAGTCCTGAAGACTCTATCAGTCTCCCCACGAGCGCGTCGGGAGGACAGAGACGAGTCAAAGTTTCCTCTCGTAAAAAAGGTGAAGCGCATGCGCATTCATGTCAATCTCTATATCAAATGAAAAGGTTGAAAACAAATTCATTCACCTATACCTACAGAGTGTAAATAAGTAGTTCCTCTTAAAATGTAGGTACGCGAAAAAAGGTATTTTTTTTAGGAAAATTACTCTAATTTCTAGATGTGGAAACACGATTAGTGACCTACAGGGCGGCTGCCAATAACGGTGTTGCCACATCTTGAAAAATGTTTATATTTTCAGTAAATTAAGGTAATTTTCGTGCACAATCAGGCAACATACGTGTAGATTCACGGTAAAGCCCGAAAACTGCTATTAAGTATAGGATATTTTCAACACAAGCAAGATTCTAAGGTTCTGCTTGAGTTAGAGGTTAGTCTTTAAACCAACTTTAAGTACCTACATGAATAAACAAACAACATTAATATAAAACCATTCTTGTAAAATAAATTTTAGAACTCTACAGTGGGTCTGCAATTTTGTTGCTGACTGTACCTACTTTAAATTACAATATATTTTTTGTTTTCTTTACAAACTGACTGCATACGTTCATTCACCTTTTCATGACATTTTACCTAAACCAAAAAAATACTATAAAAAGAAGTAGGTATTTAAAATCAATGAATTCCTGTAAGAAAACTACCAAGTAAAAAATATCTTAAAATAAATCGAGTTATTTTTACACACGCATCGTGTTCTTTTTTTAGGGTTCCGTACCCAAAGGGTAAAAACAAGACCTTATTACTAAAACTTCACTGACGGTCCAGTCTGTCTGTCTGTCTATATCTCATGAACGGTGATAGCTATAAACAGTTGAAATTTTTACAGATAATGTTATTTCTGCCGCCGCTTTAAAAAAACAAATACTAAAAACAGAATATAATGGTCCGGACGGAACCCTTAGTGCGCGATTCCGACTCACACTTGGCCGATTTTTTTAACCTGCTTTAACGAGTTATAATTTATTTATTTTTGTTTCGGGTACAAAAGTTTCCGTGGCCACATAAACGTACCTATTATTCTAAATTTAAATTTTAAATCTACAATAAACAAAAAAACATTACCAACCATTCTAAAATTAAATTTACAATGAGGAAGTTTTTGTTGTTTATGGTCTAAAAAATGGTTTATTGAAAGGAAACTGCAATTTTTGGTTCAACTTTTAAAATAGGAATGAATTTGCTACGGAACCATGAAGGCCAATAATTAAATAATTGAACTATACATTAATTTCATCATCATTCATCATCATCATCATTAGTGCCAACATTTTTAAATTTAGAATCTAAACATTTAATAAAATTGTGAAATTATGATCATAAAGAATTATTATTATTCGTCCCGATAAATATTTTGCTAAATTTCACACGTGGAAAATTAAGAATTAGGAACTAAATCTCCATAACGAAAAATGAAAATACGGATATCGTTATCTACTTAGCCCTGGACTCACGTGCTTATAATGAATTTATAAGTTAATGACATTATAAACTACCGGCTACCGCGTTAATAAGGTAGAGCTAACTTTATGGCTAGAGGTCATTTATTCATGTCATTATTTTACGTTAATATACAGGGTTAATTTTTTACATGGGCCTTCAGGGCTATATCCTAAACAATAACCCCCTTATTCCAAAACGAGGTTTAAGGATAGTCCGAGATGTGGATTTAATTAAACCTTAGATTTAGATACAGATTTACTCGTGAACACTATCCCTATCACTATCACTTCACTATCACTACATAGTATAAAACAAAGTCGCTTTCTCTGTCCCTATTTTATTTGTATGCTTAAATCTTTAAAACTACGCAACGGATTTTGATGTGGTTTTTTAATAGATAGATTGATTCAAGAGGAAGGTTTATATGTATAATACATACTGACGACCTCTGTGCCGCGTCGGGCGAACACCCGACTGCGACGCAGAAGGTTGCGGGTTCGATTCCCGCCGGGAACAAGTATTTATGCTGACCATAAATTCTTGTTTCTGGTTCTGGGTGTTTCCTATATGTATAATATGTATATATTTAAAAAAAAAGTATATAAGTAGTTTATCCGTTATCTGGCACCCATAACACAAGCATTAAGTTGCTTAGCTTGGGGCTGGATGGCGATGTGTAATATGTCCTGAAATATTTATTTATTATTTATACATAATATAGCCGTGCGAAGCCGGGGCGGGTCGCTTTTGGAATAAGGAGGTAAGAGATTACGAAAATGCATAGACGAGTTGCGTGCCCGATTTTGACAAAAACTAAAACTGCATTATTCGATTTTTGAAAAAAACAAACAACAAAAACTAACTAAAAAAAAAAAACAAAAAAAACATTAAAAGCGTTTCGGACTCTAAACTGAAGACTCATGGTCACACCAGTGTAACTACGAGTATTTTCTGTTACTGGTAGTTACACCACTCCGACCAGATTACCCTAGCTACGAATCGAACCGAATCCGTTAGGGGAGACGTTGTTGGGACCGTCTAAAATGTGAAAAATACTTACCTATTTTATTTTATTTTTTTCGATTACAAGCATTGTTCTGTATAATTATTATGTATGTATGTATCAATTTATTAATTAATATGTAAGTAGTTTAGTTTAATTGTCTGTCTGATACATTATCTTTTATTTAACCAATTAAATTGCATGTTTCAATGTCTGAAATTTCCAAAGTGTTATTAACACTAAAGTTAAAAATATCATCTACTAGCAACGGTCCGCGGTTTCACCTGTGTAACACCCGATTCCGTGGGAATATCGGGATAAAAGTACGAGAGCTTGCTCTTAATGAATCAATGTATTCTTATACCAAGTTTCATCAAAATCAGTCCGGTAGTTTCGGAGCATATTTAATGCAAACAAACAAACAAACAAACAATCAAATCTTTCATACTTATTAGGATAGATATACAAACATATTTTTACAGAGTTAAAACAATGTGTTAAGTTTACGTTTATACGATGAAGATGTTGCGCTGGATGTGTGGAGTGACGCGAAAGAATCGCGTCAGGAACTCCCGCATCCGGGGCAGCCTTCATGTCCGAGACATTGCAGATAAATTGCAAGAATGTCGCCTACGCTGGTACGGTCACGTCTTGCGAAAACCGGCTAGTTACGTGGGGAACAAATGTCTTGCCATGGCGCCTCCGCCGGGCCGTGGCAGACTGGGTAGACCCAAGAAGTGCTGGCTTGACGTCGTAAAGGGTGATATGCGTGCAAATGGCCTTACTAACCAGGATGCCGAAGATCGTGCGAAGTGGAGGCGTAAAAGTAGGAAAGCGGACCCCGGGCTCCTGAGAGGGATGCATCCGGGAACATCGCTCGGATGATGATGATGAAGTTTACGTTTATGATTTATTTCGTCTAATAGTTTAATTATTAACATTCATAATTAGGTACTTAATTAGATAAAAAATATTTTTGTGAATTAATAACTTTAATTAAAGTACAGTAACTACCTATTTTAAATATGAGAATTTTAAAACTTAAATAGGATTTAATTTTGCTAATCTGTATTACTATGAAAAAATGATGTTTTTTTACTTTGAAAATGAAGTACCTACTTACAATAATCATGCGAATAAGTCAAGTACTTACTTATTTATTTTTTTGCCATAAAATTTAACTTAAAGTGATAATTATTAAAATTAAGTAATATTATTATAATATCTATGTGTGAAATAATTATGAAAATATGTTCTTGTATTATTCACCGTTAGGTAAACAATCCTAACTATAATATTATTATAAATCCGAAGTTTGTTCATTTATTTGTTTGTTTGTATACATATTTGTTCCCTCTAACTAACCGATTTGGATGAAAATTGGCATTGTGATAGAGAAGGATACTTTGATCCCGAAATTCCCGCGGGATCGGGACAAAAATTGTATTATTCAAATCAAAATATTAAAATTAATGTGTTTTGACAAGAGTATTGCAGTACGGAAGGGGGTGGTTCTAGACATCTAGGCAAACAACTACTTTTCCAAGAATTTTAAAAATGCGATCTTTTTTTGAAATTTTTTAATTTTTTTATATACTGGAAAATCAGGTGATTTAGGCAATAAAGGCCATTAATGTTTAAAAAAGTAATGCAAAGTCAATAAATAAATAAAACTCAAAGATGTATGACGTCTAATGCTAAGAATCAGCTGATTTTAGAATAATCAGCTAATCTAATGTCTTTGTTGGAAGGTTTTACTAAGAGGTTGTATTAGCTTCATCTGTAAGATGTTTCACGAACTCACTGATAGGCATAGGATTTTAACTATTATTTCCCGATAAATATTTGTTTTTTTTTTTTCAATGTTAATTATGATTTATGTCCAATTCGCCTTGTGAATTATAATTCCACTTTACGTAACATTTAACCTTGGTAAATAAATATTAAATTTAAAGTCCTGAATAATTATATCAACGCACAGCCTAAATCAATGAACGGATCGGGCTAAAATTGGGAATATGTGTATGGTAAAAAATTTTGATTAAAAAAAACTACTTACATAAGTACCCATTTTTTAGATCACTATAAAAACTTATAACAAAATATAAGGTTACTGTAGTGTCCCAACAGTGTCCCACTGCAGGGCAAAAGTATCTCTACTCCCCTTCCATCTTCTGCAATGAATGGTCAATCTGTCCTCATACTAGTCTAGGTGGTGTTGCTACCTTTAACTGCCGAAAGTTCTTCCGACTTACGGCAGATAATAAGACCGGCCCAATTTCACTTCAGTGAGGCCGCTTTTTAAGTGACATAGTATTTTGGAACGAGTTTCGGTATTCCGAATTGAAAAAAAAGGACTTTGGCAGTATCAACTTCTACCCAAACGAAGACGTTGGTAAAAACTAGTATGATATAAAATTTTTAGATTTCGTATATTTTAATTATTGTATGATTCACCGGAAAGTTTAGGTTCATTTGCTATAATTTTTTGATCTGTAACAAAAAATATACGGTTAGATTAAAACAATTTGTTTGCGGAACCACAAATTATAACAAAGATTTAATTCTCGAAGCTTACGTAAAACTATTAGGTATTTATTTATCTAAACAAAAAATATTATTATTCTTCGTCACAGCCAAATTTGATTTAGGTTTATTAAGTGTGTAAAGAGAACCCGCAATCCCTTGTCATGTTACATGTAGGTATCGAGCGAGCTTACTACCTTACACCATGTTTAATGGATCTTGGATCATAAGTATTACTAAAGATATTACATTTTTTTATTGATTGGAAATGAAAGAATTACCTATTCATTACTTATTTGTTTGTTATATGTATCACTAGCGACCCGCCCCGGCTTCGCACGGCTATATTATGCATGTATTATACATATAAACCTTACTCTTGAATCACTCTATCTATTAAAAAAAAACCGCATCAAAATCCGTTGCGTAGTTTTAATGTTTAAGCGTAGGTACATAGGGAAATAGGGACAGAGAAAGCGACTTTATTTTATACTATTAGTGATAGTGATGATATTCCGCACCTCTGGATTATTATAATTATTTGGATTTTCGGAGAATTATCTCTTTCTAAAATATCAAAGATTTTTCAATAAATGACAATTCCATTATTGACTGTGGACTATTTCGTAAATCATGGTGTTGTCAAATTTTTAAAATTTAAAAACCGTAATTTCCAGAAAAAAAAAATATACATAATTAAATCTGAAATAAAATATTTTTTGATTATTTTTAGATAAGGTCGAGGGTTATACCTACAATAACCTAAAAGGTGCCAGGGTTTTCTTCACACACTGTATAAATTTTAAATCGGTCGATAAACTTGTCGAATAACAGACAATTAATAAAATTACGTAGTTCCTACAAAAAATATTTTTTCTATTTTAATCGTTTTTTGCAAAGATTTAATGACTTTTTATGGTCATAATTGCTACATCTTAAAGCAAACGCATCACTAGTTCTGTTATGTAACTTTATTTCTGGTCTAGATGTTTCTGTAGGTATTAAAATAATACCTATATAATAAAAATAAAAATAATAATAATAATACATACATAGGTAGCAGGGAGGGGTGATATTTATTTAAAGGTAAGCCGATAAAACACCAATAGCAACAAAAAGTTGCCGATGTGTTAAGAGTTTCATCGCAATCGATTCAGTAGTTTTTGCGTGAATAACAAATAAACACACATACAAACTTCTACATTTATAATATCAGTATGATATATTTATATATATCCATGTGCAGTTACAATGTATAATATATTACGTCATATTATTTAGTGATTCATAACGGCACGCGTAAAGCAAGGTCAGGGGCGCATCGTAGTATTGTTGTGACACGTGGCACAAGCGCGTGCGCATGTGTGTGCGTATGCGCGTGGGCATGTGTCGGTCGGTCACAGCGTAGGGCCCTCGATCGATGTCAAAACAATACATTATAATACCAGGTTCACACTTAACAAGTTATGTCAAGAAGATCATAATATTATAAACAAGGACTGTAGATAGATGGATAGATAAACGTATTATTTGCATAAAACATAATTATAGACTAGGTTGCCCTTAGTACGCCCCTTGGTTTTACCCGCGTTAGTGTCGATCCCGTGGAAAATGGGGATAAAACCACAGAGCGCAATCTTGTAGATACCAACACAGAATATGTAATAAAGTGTTTGAAGTTTTTGAAGTCTAAATTTATTAGTATATATATATATACTAGTTAAGCCCGTGCGTCTCAATAAGGTCGTACCTACTGAAAATCAGGGCTTATTCCGAAAAAGCCCAAAATACCTACAATGTAAACTTTTGCAGTTCATACAAGTATGTCTAACTGTCCCGGGAAATATAATATCGTTTCCAATTTATCCCACGGTGGTTCTAGTACGGTCAGCAAGACAAGTTTTATACAAGTAAATTATTGATTTGAATATTTATTTTTGTACGTAGAAGGGACACAATATACGAGGTTATATCAGCGCTGAGGCTTCTAGCTTTAGCATCGTGCTTAAGGACGAAACCTTTTTTCAGGGCGCTGTTCTACTTTTTTTCTTGTGCTTTTTATGTGTATTTTTTGTGTTCAGATAATAAAATTTTATTTCTTTCTTTCTTTAATTTCTTACTTTCTTAAAATCCTTTCCTAGTGCTCCCCTACGTTCTAAAAGGAACCCCAAATACAAAGCTTCAGACTCGTAGCTATTGTCATTTCTGAGATTTCGGGATCAGTGAGTGAATGAGTCAGTGAACTTCTCTTTTATAAATATAGATATGTAAAAATACAGAAAGCTAGAAGTAAAAGTTCAGTGCAGTTTACAGCCTACGAGTTTTCAAAGAAAATAATAAACAAATTAGTGAAAAGTGACTTCCATTTAAAAGTGCGATCCAGATCTCCGAGAGGCCGAGAATCTGGTAATCGGAAAACTTGAATAAAATTTCAACTTTGCATAACTCCGTAGCGAAGAGTCGGATGCCAACCAAACAAAGACCAACAGGTAGGAAGACTATCCTGTCGCACATGTAAAATTGATTCACCATCAACCAAATACCCTGTATACTTTTACGAAATTAAAGATTTTCTATACACCTATATACTAGACATGGGGCGGGTACCCGGTTTGGATCCGGTACCCGGCGGATCCGGCACTTTTTTTAGGATCCGGCCGGGTACCGGGTAATGGTGCCGGGTATCCGGCTCTGCCGGGTAAATTGATAGACCAAAAATAATGAAACATATTACACTTTTTAAATTATTTATTATGCTGAACACAAACGGTAATCATTATAATTATGTTTTGCTCACTAATTTATCAGGAAGAACTAAAAAAACAAAATATATATTTTATTTTAATATTGGTAATTTAAGATGGGTAAGTTGTGATGTAAAAACGCCAATTTTTCTGCGCGGTTAGCATTTAGGCGACTGCGTTTCTTGTCATAAATTAGCCCTGCTTCTGAGAACAGGCGCTCGCTGTATACAGAACTAGATGGTGTGCATAGATATTTCGCCGATACGTACCCGCCGGGTACCCACGAGTACCCGGCGCAGAATGTGTCGGGTACCCGTTCAGCGAGTACCCGGCAAAACCACTACCCGCCCCATGTCTACTATATACCTACTTACGACAGTTATGTAAATAATTATGCTGATTTAATTATAATAAAAATGGTTGACCCGCGCAACAAAAAATAAATAGGTACGTTTAAGATCGTAAACATGATTAAACAACTATCAAAATGTCAATGATTAAATCATATGAACCTTTATTGAAATATAATTTAATTTTAGATTAACCGCTAATACAATAATATTTATTCACAAATGGTGTTTAGATTTTTAACAGTCAAGCAACACGTGTCATAATAATTCATAAATAATATTAAATAGTTTTCCTTACTATACCTATATTTACCGCTAATTGTATTTAGCTAAATGTGTTTAAGCACTGTACCACGCAAGCCGCCTTCTGCAGAAGGTCATAAAAATGCAACTTAATACGTGTACTCGTACACTCATAGAGCGGTTTCGCACTACGTCGGATCCGAATCCAATCCGAACCCGTGAAAATTATAGTCCAGAGTAGTCGTAGAACTATTTCTATGGTAATTTACGTTTAATTGGAACAACAGTCCCTTATCGCGCGTTGCGAAAGTGGGCTGTACGGAAAAAACTAAGACCAAAAGTTGTAACGACACTTTTTGCATAGAAAGCAAGACAGTTATTTTCATTTCGTCTTTCTATTTCGCATTGAACAGTGTGGTGTCGCGACGATTATTTACAAAAAAAAAAAAAAAAACTTATTACAATTCCTTCACTAATTAATCGAAAGGAACTTCGTTCCATCCGGGTGTCCCTTGACACCTCTCAAGTTTTATTTAATATTTAATGTCGGCTCGGAGGTTGTGCGAAACCGCTCTCATACCAAATATACTTGTACAAATAAACTCCTACGGTGAAAACCATGCATAAATAACAGATTGAATTCTGATACGAGACAAATAATATAGCTTCCTGTTAAAGAGATAGGTAGATAACCTACCTACGTATTTGTATCACAAACAACAACATGTCTATTACAAACAACAAACAATGTACATAATATTTGTTTATAATTATATACCTACTTACAAAAAACCTGATTATTAAATGATTATCAGTTTTTTTTATGATACGTTAGAATTAAATGGCGATTATACGTTCAGCTAAATCAAAATACTTAATCATTGTTTGCATAATTAATATTCAATTAATATATTAAAATGATATTAATGATAATAAAAAATATTTTGAATATTTGGTAAGTTGTGTTTATTATGTTTCGTTAACCTTACAAAATTCTATGACAGTAATTATTGCAAATACTTGATTATTTTTTTGCATTTTTTAATCTCTATAATTTCTTTGTAGGTTTTTAACAAAGAAGGCTTGCATTCGCATCTACCTAACTGCTTAGATAAATCATAATTCTGTGCTTGAACATAGATTCTTTCCTAAATAAACAACTAAGAAAAATGATTCACCGAATCAAAAGTAGACATTTTGCGCAGTGGACATTCGATTAAAATTCATTAGGTAGGTACCTAATAGTACTTATAGGTAACTACGCGTCAATAATATAGAGAATAAGTCACTACTATTTTTATATGGTAGAGGTATAATTTAAGGTCAGCGTTTGACCACAGCTATTAAATATTTCGCCTGCAGTGGTTTCGAACCACATTCGAACCTACCAGAATTTACCTAACAGAAAAATTATGTAAGTAATTCTCATGATTTTAAGCATAGGTATTCTACCGAAATATCGAAATTAAGTGGCTTTTTCACGATTTTTGAGTAGTTACAATTTTTTTATTTGTATTGATTTTACATTAATCTAAATAAATAAATAAATAAATATTTCAGGACATATTACACATCGCCATCCAGCCCCAAGCTAAGCAACTTAATGCTTGTGTTATGGGTGCCAGATAACGGATAAACTACTTATATACTTTTTTTTTTTTGTAAATTTATACATATTATACATATAGGAAACACCCAGAACCAGAAACAAGAATTTATGGTCAGCATAAATACTTGTTCCCGGCGGGAATCGAACCCGCAACCTTCTGCGTCGCAGTCGGGTGTTCGCCCGACGCGCCACAGAGGTCGTCAAATCTGCACTAGAAACCTTTCTTTTAACTTCTGAAAAAGTACCAAGGTCTTTCACTATTAATAATATTTAAAATTGGTTTTATTTCTATTTTGTTCAGCTCATTATTTCGTAAATTATCATCGTTTAGTAACCAATTACTTTTTTTTACGATTATCTACTTTATTACCACACGATAAAGTTTTATTTCGATGATTAAAATTTGATAGCTGATTTTTTTTTGTTACCACATCAAAATTAGAACGAGATGCAAAAAATGAGTTTAGAATATTTTTAATTATAACCCCTCCCGCAGTTGGGTAAACATAGAGTTAATGTTTTATTTATTGTATCTTCGGTTGAAATCTACCGATTTTTTTAGGGGCAACTCTACCGATTTTGCGTTTTGTCGTTCATCTGTTTTGTTTTGTCGCACAGTTCATCTGGTAAGTGACGATGCGATCTAAAATGTAGCACGCTTATCTAGAATACACGCATGACTTGAAGAACCCCAAATTGTACACAAATGGCTAATTAGTTATGACGGCAAATCTCTCAGTAGTAAAACGTCCTATCGGTGATCAGTCCAGAGATGAAACGACTGTCGGAGAACGCCGGGAGTTTCTCAGGAAACACAGACTAAGGCAACTGATTTTACAAATATGAAAGTACCTACGTATCTGTATAGGTAAAAAAAATACATACAACCGAATTAAGAACCTCCTCCTTTTTTGAAGTCGGTTAAAAAGTTTTAAGTAATAATTAATCTGAAAAACAAGAATGTCTAACTAAAGTTAAGCTCTATTCCCTGGTTGGGCAACGTGTTTGTTTGTCAAAGATATGCGGTTTCATGATTTGAACCAATGTTTAGAGGTCAAGCAGAGATTATTTCATTACCTAATAGGTATATAAATTATCAAATATTATATATTTACGAAACAATATTGTCTAGACTACATTGTTTCACTTTAAACCGGATTGCCAATCAACGCAGAATCTGAAACGACAAAATACGACTCGTCAATTATTTTTTATTTTACACTAACTAAATATGCGGGATAAAATGAATAATTAAACCAAAAGAGCATTATAGTAACCTTCATTCTAAACCTTCACTTTTAAATCATTTAATACTCTATAGCCTTCACAGGATCCTTTATTTTTTTTCTAGTAAGTAGGTGTTTATTTTACTCTGACTTTTGCTACTTGACCCAGCTTTTCTCCAAATTTCTCTATATAAACCAGATATACATAGCTATCCTATAAAATTTGGCAAAATGCGTTTTTAGTACAACGCGTAACAAAATTTGGCCATATGCTTTTTTGGTACAACGCGTAATAAAAATTTGGTTAATAGCCTATTTGTATTTTGCGTTTATGGAATTACGCGTTTGTGGTCATATGCGTCGAAACCGGTTTTTTCGTTCAAAATGTTACTACTTCCTGTTCACCTAGAACCTCGCAAAAAGGAAGGTCCTACTTACAGGGCATAAATATAAACGGATAATTCTGTTAAAATAAAGTAAAAAATCCATCCAGTGGTTTGGAAGATGGCGCGGTTAAAGAATACTAAAAACATACAAAGATAGTGTGAAAAATGGTTGTCTGTAAAGTCTGTTTCCGGGCGATAATTTTACGTGATAACGTCATAAGAAAACATTGATGGTAACCATGGCAACGAAAAAAACGTTGCTATAGTTACCTTGTCAATAACATGAGGCGTTCCAGTAACGACGCGTGACGTCACACTTTTTTGAGATTGCAGGTGTTCACCAATTTATAAAACGTTATCACGTCAAAAACATAAACCTTTCCTTGCAGAGTCGGGTAAAAAGTAGAACGTTTAACAACTCTTGCGAAAATAGTAGGTAAGTTAAGTCTATATTATATTATTTACAACATACCTTGGTAATTTAGTTTTTGGACGACATCTCGAAAGACAGATCAGAAAAACCGAGTGATCCCAAAACATTCCGTTTTCCCCTTGAATCCGAAATAGAAACGATAATAAAAATAAAAACAATTCTTTTTTATGAAAAAAGTTTGAAGTTTTACCTACTTGGAGTGCGACATCGGAGGGCGAGTTTCAAGAATCCTTACATGAAACCTTACAACGGCTATATCAAACAAAATATGAGTTTTAGTTGAAATCGATAACTCGTGGAGCATTTTACATAGGACGTATAAGTGGCGGGGTGGTGGTTCAACTAAAGTTGGACCATGGGCCTCGGAAAAGGCCTGTGCTCAACCAAAAGACGATGAACACTAGCAAAAGACGATTTGAACAAAAACATAAGATGATCTATAAAAAAACAAAAGGCAATCAACACAAAAACAAAGAACGATCTAAACCAAAAGTCACAATTTAAACCAAAACAAAAGACGATCTGACTTATTGTATTTATCTACCTAATAACTCAAAGAATAGAAAAGCATCTCGTTTATAATAAACTAGCTGCCCTCCGCGGTTTCACCCGCGTAACTCCCGATCCCGTGGGAATATCGGGATGTAAGCTATCCTATCTCTCAAGTTGGATCAAACTGCACATGGTGTGCGAATTTTATTATAATCGGTTAAGTGGTTTAGGAGTCCATTGAGGACAAACATTGTGACACGAGATTTATATATATTAAGATAACTCTCGATCCCGTGGAATATCGGGATAAAGTATAGCCTATAACACGAAGGCTCGCCATCCACACATGGTGAAAGTTCCAATTTCGCGCACAAAGCGTCATGCATCCACCTTTCTCGTACGCACTGCTAAGAAATGGAACTCTCTACCCGCGTCGCTGTTCCCACATAACTACAACCTTGGAGTCTTCAAGTCTAGAGTGAATAGATACCTTCTAGGCGAGCATGCTACATCTTCGACCTCATCTTCGCTTCCCATCAGGTGAGATGAGGTCAAATGAGAGCCTATTTTGATTTAAAAAAAAAACACTCCCAATGAGTCAATGTATCCTCATACTAAGTTGCATCAAAATCGGTCCTGTAGTTTCGGAGCCTATTCGTTACAAACAAAAAAATCTTTCCCTTAACTAGCCAGAAGGTAGGTATAGGTAGTAGGTACTTGTTCTCCGTCAAAACCTTGAAATGCCCTCAACATTACAAGCTTGCATGAGCTAACCTCCCTTGGGAACACTGTTCTATCCAGTAGCAACCTTACCGATATATGATATTACACGAGTACTTCTATAAATAGTTGACAGTAATGCGATATTGAATCGATCCCTTTACTGCGGTCAGTTGGTTGATAACTACGTACCTAATTAGTAATTACTGAATTGGATTATTGTTTTCGTGTATTTCAAAGTAACGTGTTAAGTAAAGTATAAGATCTGAACAACGTGTTTTCGCATAAGGATTCTACTTGTACCTAAGCTAAGGGCTGTATAAACGGGCTGTTTTCCGCAACTACACCTCTTTAGTTGGGTCCCTTTTGCATGAAGTTCCACTTGTCAGAGAACCAGCCCTACAGCACTGGGTGTGGTTTCCCAAAAAAATTGAAAGGCTATTGACGTCACCTATTGTCCTGAGTCTAATATCCGCTTGTACAGTCAGAAAAGGACTGAGGGTAGCAGGTGCATATTTTAAAGTTTTATTTTTTTAAATAACGGTTCCTTAATTGTAAATTATTCTGCTTGATTTCACTAAAGCTTTCGAAGTGTTAGTTATTTCACGCAGAATAACAAAAATTATTAAATCGTTATAAAAATAATTAGAACTTTAAAATATGCACCTGCTACCCTCAGTTCTTTTCTGACTGTTCCATGCAATTTAGGAGCACATGCACGATCTTTTCTTCAGCCTCCATGCATGCTCTGCATAGTGGGCTGTCCGTTATGTCCAAATTGTGAAAGTGCTTGTTGAAGGCGCCGTGAACGGTCATAGCGATTGTAACTTAGGGCACATGAGTAGTAGGGTTTCTAATTAGAAAGGGGGTTGAAATTACTATTCGTTAACAAAACTGTTACCCGCGACTTTGTACGCGTAGCACATCGCGTAGTAGTTGTTTTATATACTAAACTTCTTAAATCAACACATGAAAATCCATTGCGTAGTTTTTAATGATCTAAGCTTAAGAGACAGCGGCAAGCGACTTTGTTTTTTTACTATGTAGTGCTTTTTAGGTACCTGCGGATACCTATATAATGGTTTTTTGTCTTTAATATCAAGGGTTTTAAAAAAAATATTTTGTAGCCCTTATAAACCTCCAGGTACCTTATTACATAGGATTCGGATAAAATATAGGATATACTTAGTTAGAATTAGTATTAGGATGTAGTAGTACTATTAGGATTTTAAACTACCTATACCACAATCATTTTACCTAACTACGAAAAGGTTATTTAAAAAGGTATACCTATTTACTTTCTTCTTATATGATTTTATTTTGTAGAACTAAACATAAAACCAAATTAAAACACGGTAAATATCCTGTTTAAAATAACTTTAGTTGTAGGTAAACGAATTATCTTTAGAGAAGTTAGGTAAGTACAAAGTACAATTGCATTGCGCCATGCGCTTATGTACCTCACCTACTATATCTTACAACTGTTATGCATCATACTCGTGTTTCTGATAACAGCTTATCTATCAGACACTGCATTAAGAGCGCACGTTATTTCCTCCCATATTTCCCATATTTACATATTTACTTCCCGAAAAATGCCTCTGCCACGGTTCCTATAAGACACTGCATTAAGAGGGTATTCTAGCAGCACTTTCAAATGTAGTCCCCTACTAGGTGCGCCCCGCTGTTTAACCCGCGCAAGGCTGCCTGTCTACAGCAACAGCGGAGCGAGGCGAGCGAAGTGTGGAGTTATTAATTGCACAATATGTATAAACCCGCCGCTCCACTACCTCTCTCCGCTTTTGTGGACAGGCAGCCTCGATCCCGCCGATATTTCTGGATCACAAGTCCACTTTGTCGTTTGAGCGTGAAGAGGGAAAAATGATTAATCGTATACTAAAGATATGATCAGGATTTACTTCTTGAATAAAGTCTCTAGCTGTGCCTATGCTGTACCTACTCTACCTACACATGCCTCTGTGATTTACTTTTTTGGGTCACATTTCCATTGGAGCTAGATGCATTTCCTTTAGTAATTCGTTATTAGCAAAAAGGAAAACTATGGGCATGTAAATAACAAACTTTAGTTTTAAGAATAAATTATTATTTTTCCAGAGGTATATTATCAAGAAGTAAATAAGGGAATACATTTACTTATGGAGGAAGCAATACCCGCGTAGCGTACCCTCTTAATTGTTCGACTAATTGATTCTACCTACCGCAAACAGCTCAAGTCAGCCCGTTCTAAAACTAATCTACCGATTTTGATAATACTTGAAATTAAAATTCATTGATTAATTGCCAGTAACATACTTCTTATACCGATATTCCTACGGGAACGGAACTTACGCGGGTGAAACCGCGGTTCACAGCCAGTATTTTAAGGATCACGCTAATAGTATGGATTTTGAATCTGTTAATGAACATGTAATTTTTAGTTAACTTATTATAATGGAGCACACGTGTGCTATTAAACGACCAGTTTATTTCCTCATCTTTATTTCTTGAGTTAAAATTATGAATATAGCTGGTTTTGCGAAAAATATTAGGATTTTTGTGAACGTAAAGCAGATTTTCGTAAATATATTGTGAGTAGACCGTTAATATATTCCCTTCAGCCACTTTGGTAACTAACTATGATTCGTAACCAGTTATCTAAAAACAATTTTCTTCACTGTTTTGTTTTCAGTTACTAGTAAACATCTATTTTCCGTTTTCGTTCCCTTCAGTCACTTTGGTAACTATACCTTATTTACAACCAGATCGCAAAGATGATCAAAAGTGAAACAGAAAACGATCGAAAATATGTATCTCTTTTTTTTCTCAGTAGGTGTAGGTATATTTTTCGAATAGCAAACATTATCACGCCCTATTGGTTGACATGGTGATTCATAA
Source organism: Idaea aversata (assembly GCA_907269075.1). Lineage (NCBI taxonomy): Eukaryota > Metazoa > Arthropoda > Insecta > Lepidoptera > Geometridae > Idaea > Idaea aversata. Next base: position 1,077,071 of record OU026088.1, read on the forward strand.
TCAAAGATAGAGTCAGATTAAAGGTTGTAAACATAAACATTAAACATATTATAATTTGTGAATTAATTTCATTGATTGCGAAAACTTTTTATAATGTTAGCGAATATGTAAGTAGGTGACATTGAATATCTTGTCAAGGTAGACTTTAGTTTTGCAATGTGTATCAATTACCAAAACCAAGTGATAATAAACTTCTTAGTTTATTAGTATTTTTTATTAGGGTTCCGTACCCAAAGGGTAAAAACGGGACCTTATTAGTAAGACTTTACTGTTCGTCCATCCGTTCGTCTGTCGGTCACCAGGCTGTATCTAATAATGCACGATAGCTAGACAGTTGAAATCACAGATGATGTATTTATGTTGCCACTATAACAACAAACACTATAAAAACTAAAAAATATATTATGAGTGGGTCTCCCATACAATATGGTACAAAACCCTTCGTCCGACTCGCAGTTAACCGGTATTTCTTGACGATCAGAAAATTGTATGAAAGTTAAAGTTTTGCATCACTTCCATCGTCAGTCCTATTTCTACTAAGTTATTGTTACCCGACTGCAAGGAAAGGATTATGTCTTTCGCGCCCATCTTTGTATATTTGTAATATTATTTTCCCTCATAACTGTCAAACCAATCGATGGATTTCTTTAATTAAGAGAATCATGAGTTTTCGATACGCGGCGCGAGTAGGTATTTTCAAAAATGAACCGTATCGTGCGATAGAGAGAGTTTAAGTTCGGACGTAATTGCCTTCATTTTGCTTTCAAATAATGTTGCGGGCCGTAACGTTTTTACCCCCTTTATCCTTCACAAAATGAAATAAATTTGGTCTCATTTAATTCACTGCATCTTATTCTAAGTTTATACGTTTTTCTTTTTTGTTAATTCAGTTTAGTCTATTAAAAAAACAATTGAAACGCTCGATGAAGTTTTTAAGTCAAAAATATAGATATTCAGATACTAATAACTTTTATCTTAGGCAATATTTCTTTAAAATAAAAACGGTTAAACCTAGTTTTCCATTAGATCTAGAACATTTTCAAAAATTATATAAATCGGACTTCGTTTATGGGGGGGGGGGGGGAAACGTTACCGCTTTTTGTATGGAAAATTACAGCCTCACACTGGTCTTAAGGTATCGTTAGTAGGTATAAATATTATTAATCTGTTTAATAAATATTGTGTATTGTTAAAGTGTGGCGGCAACTGTATACGGGGGCGGCATGCGCGGACGTCGTCCTCGATGGCGATGGGTGTGCGCAGGCGGCAGCGGAGTGCTGGCTGCCGTGGCTGTAGCCTGTGCCCTCGCTTGGAACACCATCTTCGACGCTATGCTTTCCTCTGTAAGTACCTTATTTTATTTTACAGGGTTCATATAAGCAAGCAGTTGAGGGCCACTTCTGTGCACCTAAACAAACAACTTTTGTTCTACGACTTTTGGAAATTAGAACATTTTTAACAAGGGTTCAATAAAAAATAAATTTAATAATTTAAAAACCGACTTTAAAAATGAAGTTAAAAAATCATCAAAAATAAATTACAAAGAAAAAAACTAAAAAGTTTAAAAATAAATAAGTACCTACAAAATTAAAATATTATGTTAAAAATAAATTACATAAAAAATAGAACAAGGCAAACTAAAAAGTTATAAATAAAAAACATAAAAACTACGAATTATCAAAAAAACACTTTAAAGTCAAAAATAAATAGTTTTAATCGTCGTTTCGGAGGTAAAGCAAAGTTTCACTTCGTCGTATTACTGAGCCTTTTTAGGGGTAGGTAGTATAGTTTAACACAGTCAGTGTTAGGTACAATCAGGCAACAAACGTACAGACAGACTCACCGCAGAGCGCGAAACTGTTATCACAACGGTGAGTTTGCAGTTCTGTTCCCGACTGTACCTAGTAACTAACCTAACCAATATCTAACAGCTTAACATTGATCATTAGAAACCATTGATTACTAATCGAAAACTGAACGATCTACTGTATTATGATTATGAACGATCTCTTCATGTTTTCGAAGATCCTCATCATGTTTTAGCCTTTTAGTGCAAATTTTTTTGGAAGGCGCCTAAAAGATGTTTCGGCAGATACAAATTAAAACGCTTTTGAGGTGCAATTCGTTAATCACTCCAAAGATCCTCGTCAGATCTTCACCAAATTTTTATGGGACCACTCTTTTGAGGTAGACACTTTGCAACTAAAAAAGATTCATCAAAATCGGTTGATAAACAAAGAAGATATGCGGGAGATCCATAAAAAAAAACAAACATACAACCGAATTGAGAACCTCCTCCTTTTTTTGAAGTCGGTTAAAAATAGATTTAAATAGATAGTAAAAAAAAGGTTATTTATCTATTTAATTGTGAAAAAAAGAATCATCTGAATCGGTTGAGCCATCTTCGAGTACTTAATCGGTGAACATACATAAAATATTATTTAAGCCAAATATTTTTAAAAAGAAAAGAGGTTTTGGGTTAAATGTGAAGAAGTGTGTTTATTGATTTAGGCGGAAGATGAAATATAGGTACCTACGCGGCGAATTGAGAATCTCATTCTTCGGTAAGTAGGTTTAAAATAACCTCAATTAGCAACATATAGGTAAGTCCTTAGTTAACAATGATTGAAGGATTAACCGCAATAGTTTGCAAGCCCTACATATGCAGCCTAGAAGCTGATGAAATAATATTGTGGCTCTGTGGCCACAATACTTGCATATTATGTCTGTACATAATATGCAATTCAAATAATAAGGTAAAAATAGGGAAACTACTTAAAAACAGCTTATTAGATAAATATTTGCTATATTGTCTACTGAATAACAATAAGTGTTTATTTTCCCCTTATTTTGTCACTTTTTACCTTATCGCATTTTACCTTATTAGTCCTAGTCTTTTCTTAGTTACGGTCGACAGAAATTTAAAAAAATATTTATAAAAAGGCTCTCAAGATAGAAATCCTGATTATTTCTATTATACAGGAAAAGTATTTTTGTAGTGCACAAATTTCGGTATGTTTTAAGCACATTAAAATAAAAAATACTGTTTTTTTTATTTTGGAGCTAACTCAAAAACTCTCAGAGCTATAACCATTTAAGTGTTTCTAACAAAACGACGAAGTCCATGGACACAATACTAGCGCCAGCGAGTTTAAAAAAAATACTTTTCCTGTATACCTACTTACCAAGTTACTTATATTAAAATTCGGCCCTGTAGTTTCAGTCATTAAGGCTGCTTATGCTGCCAAACGCAACGCGCCTAAGAAATACCCGTCGCTTACAACTAACTTTGTTGATTGTAACGAGTGTGTTTTGTTTTTCTTAAAAGTGCTGAGATGGAATTGTAGGTGAGATCTTTACCGATATTTTGATTTAATTTGAGACGGAAAATTCCTTGTCATTTCAAAGCTAGACTAGTTTTAATTCTTAATTTTAGGGTAGCTTCAAAATTATAAGGAATTTTCGGCTCAAAATTATACTAAAATGTCGGTAAATATCTCACCTACAATTCTATCTCAGCACTTTTGAGAAAAACAAAACACATTCGTAATAATCAACAATTTTTAACCGACTTAAAAAAAAAAGGAGGAGGTTCTCAATTCGTCGGTATTTTTTTTTAAATGTATTTTCCCCGATTACTCGAAAAACCTTGGACCGATTAGGAAAATTCTTTTTTTGTTTGAAAGGGAATAACTCACAGGTGGTCCCATAAAAATTGGATGAAGATCTGATAAGGATCTTCGGAGTGATGAACAGAATTACACGTCGAGAGTCCAGCAAATTGCTCAGTTTTCGATTTCTACCAGTAGAATTGGGCCATAAACTAATCGATAAATGGAATATCTGAAACCACCTTCTCATCAGAAAACTCTTCAATCGGTTACGATTACAGGTTACAGTTTGAATAAAATAGTCACTTTCGTCTCGCCGGACTAGGTTTTTTATGAATGTTGATAGATAACCCTAACTTAAATGAAGATCTGATGAAAATCTTCGGAGTGATGAACATAATTGCACCTCGAGAGTGCAGCAAATTGCTCATGTTTCGATTGCCACCAGTAGAATTGGGCCATAAACGAATAGTTACCGATAAATGGAATATCTGAAACCACCTTCTCATCAGAGAACTCTTCAATCGGTTACGATTACAGGTTAAAATTTGAATAAAATATAGTCATTTTCGTCTCGCCGGACTGGGTTTGAATGAATGTTGTTTGATAACCCTATCCTTTCAGTGGCACTAAAAATTGTTAAATAAAAAAATAAGTTAAAATTAAAAAAACCGACTTAAAAAAAACAAAAAAATTATAATTAAAAAAAAACCTGACAACAAAAACTAAAACTCAAAAGTGAAAAATAATCCATTTCGGGTCAGATGACTTAAACATACTTGGAAGTCGGACTGGGTGACACCATGTTTCCTATAATACCTCTCAACATTCAATCTAACTCAGTCCGACTACCAAATATGTTTAAGTCATCTGACCCGAAATGGATTATTTTTCACTTTTGAGTTTTACTTTTTGTTGTCAGGTTTTTTTTAATTATAATTTTTTTTGTTTTTTATTTAAGTCGGTTTTTTAAATTTTTCACCAATGAAGGCGACCGGTGGCTAGAACGCCGGTGGTAACTATTTAGTTTATTTAGTAGTATTTGCAAAAATTAAAATGTTACCAAGACAAATTTGTTAATCTAGATTAGGTACCATAGATTTTAATTTTTATATTATTGTCGTTTAACCGACTTAACACACTTTTAATATCTGTTAAAATACGGTTAAAATGGCAAATTGTCTATTTTCTCTTAAAATAATTTAGCATAATTTAGGCAGATGGTCGAATTTAGATTAATTAAAATTTACCTATATATTGCTTGGAAATGTCACTCAAAAGATTCCATTTCGAAATTAGGTTTAAAAACAGAGTTATAAAATGTTAAAATTTAGTTTATTGGTTAATCTTTATATGGACTGTTGTTGGCCGTGACTTAGTGGCAAAATATAATAGACATCTTCTAAATACCTAACCTACCCGGGATATTTGACTTGACACCTGATATAAGCACAAATCGTGCTAAGCCAAAACTAAACAAAAAAAGAATTTTCCAAATCGGTCTAGGCGTCTCCGAGTAATCGGGGAACATACATAAAAAAATAAAATATAGATAGATAAATACTAAACACTTTATTTGTACAACACACAAAACATTGAAAATAACAAAAAATCATGAAAGCTTATTAACTACGAAATTGTACAAACAGGCGACCTTATCGCTTAAAGCGATTTCTTCCAGGCAACCTTAGGATGGACAAGGTCTGTTTAGCTTAACTGGTAGGTCGTGTGGTGTAAGAAACACATAATATATATTAATAAATACCCACGTAAAATAAATATTATAAACGAAATACTTAAACATAGATATCATAACATACACATAATATAAAATAAAATATACCGACTAATTGAGAACCTCCTCCTTTTTTTGAAGTCGGTTAAAAATAAGTAAGTGTTTATTTGCCTTAAATATTACAAAGCAAACCACAAATGGACCCTACGAAAGATTAGCTGCGTTACCTCGTTATCTGCTATCCAAGATAGGACGCCTTTGGCCATCCGAATCTAAAAACTAGTAATTATAAAACTTCTTTAAAAAATTAAGGTGTCCGAACCCCAAGGGTCGATCAATTAAGTTCTTGCACACATTAAGTAGAAGGTCAACCAACACATTTGACAACAATTCTTTTCAAAAACAAGGTTGAACTCAGGATAAAAATAACTGTAGTTACATTACAAACTGTGTAGGTTGTTATTTGATGACCCAGTTGGCACAATGGTTATCATGCCGGACTGCCAAACACAGGGTTGCGGGTTCGATTCCCGCCTCAGACAAGTATTTATGCTTAGATATTTGTCTGTGGTCTGGTTGTTTCTATGTATTATAAGTATATAGTTACAAAAGAAAAGTAATATAAGTAGTATATCCGATGTCTAGCACCCATAACACAAGTCTAGTTACTTAGCTTGGGGCTAGATGGCGATGTGTGGAATGTCTTGCAATATTTATTTATTTATTATTAATAATTTATTTATTCTAATCTAGAATGTTTATTAATTAATTATATCATTTCAAAGTGCATAAAATTAGGTAGGTAGAAAGATGTAGGATAAACAAAAAACAAGGTTAAGGTGAAGGTTAATCATAAACTAAATACCGGCCAAGTGCGAGTCGGAGTCGTACACGAAGGGTTCCGGTTCGGCAACAGAAATACATTATTTGTGAAGATTTTAACTGTCTAGCTATCACGGCTATGAGACAGACAGACGGAAGGACAGTAGAGTCTTAGTAAAAGGGTTCCGTTTTTACTTTCACCGGGTCACTTTGGGTACGGAACCCTAAAAATACTGTTTACGTATATATGTATGTATATTAGGGTGGTCCAGGCCCATATAGTGAAAAAATAAAATTCAAATACAGGTGTCGCCACCCCCTTGGTTTGTTACACCTACCATTCCTATTATGTATAAAAAAAATTAGCCCCCTATCATATATACAAGGGGGTGCTCATTGAATTAGCAGTTTCTGACAAAAGTTCAGGACTTTAAGTAAAACATGTAATTGAAGGTTTATTAATATACAAGTATTTTAATCAAATAAGTATACAAAGTATTTAAATGTGAACAAAATTTGGTAACAAAGTAATATTTAACATAATTATTAGTCGCAACCTTTTAAAACTATGTTTGTTAATTCCTTTTTGGATGTTTCAGTAGAAACGATTTTTCTGTTTTGTTCAACGATGTGAAGTAAAAATTGCTTTTCTTCCTCATTCTTAGTGAGTATCGTGTTGTAATCTTCAAATAGTTTAACACCTTTCTCCGCTGTATCATTAACAACACGCAAATTTTTGACACAGCTTTTGCCTTGAAGGTAATCATCATTGTCATTGCAAGTCTCAGGAGGTAATTGCAAAAATGAGTCCTTGATATGAACTGAACTGAGAGCCTTTTTAACGTTCTTTGTGTTGCAAAAGCTTCTAATATGACCTTTGAGGCAAGCTTAGCAGAATCACCTCGTACAGAACGATTACCGCTATCAGAATTTATTTTTTGAACAATGGCCTGTTTCTCACCATCAGAAAGCTTGTCAGAAAATAAAGCAAATGCAACTAGTTCATCTGACAAATACCATAAGTGACGCTCTAAGACACCCCTAGCTGCTATACCGATTTCGGAATCAATGGCTTCGTACAATTTTAAGCTCTTCCAGAGTAGTAAGTCATTTATTGGTGCATCTGCTGCCAAAGGCGCTTCAATCCAAATTTTGGTGTAGATGAGCGCACCAAAACGAACAAATCGAACAATTTGTTTTGTCTTCTCTCGTAGTTAGTTTAAATGATTGTAAATTATTTCGAAAGAGAAAAATCTTTAAAGCATGCAGCAATTTCGCCATCCAACGAGCATGATGAATCGGACCTGGAGCGCGCCAATGCAACTTCGCAGGTGGTTTGTTCAAAACAATCATGGTGAGCTTTATTAGCTCTTCGTAATCATCACAAACTTGGTTCTCTCCAGCTAGAGCGGTTGTAAGACTCTCAATAGTATTTTCAGCGAACTGTTCTGCGTTTTTGTCGAGGTCAAGACAATCGTAGTGCTTCTTCGGTAATGTTTCCCAAATATCGCTTAATCTTTTGAAATGTGGGATTTGAGGAGAGCTTGGTGGATGGAGAGAATGATAGTTCTTTTGTAAACAAATACTCCCTTTTTCTTTATGCTTCAGAATTTCTTCCTCTATTTTTCTTCAATAGCAGGCAGTTCTTATGAAACGTAATCAGTTTTTCAATGCAGTGATTTTGTTGTCTGGTCGGAATACTAGATTTGCTCCATACTTCTATAAGTTCTGTAAGTACCTGCGCGGAATCTTTCACATTTTTGGATTAATTTAATATGTAGTGATAACGGAGTAAAACTTGCCGAAGAGTAGAGTTGGTTAAGCCTTATCAATGGCTCAACATCTCACATACCAAGTAAAAAAAAATCGTCTTTTTTTCGAATAGATGAACACATTTTATTACACTGATTCACTTAAAAGTCTACTAAATAAGTAACAAAACTGTTTGAATTTGTTTATAAAACTCTTCTTAATTTTTATAAATATTTACTAGTTTAACACACGAAACTGTCCTGTAACAATAACTGAAAATGAAGCATTTTACACAAATTATTCAAAAACAACACTCGATTGAGCACCCCTTTCTACTTGAGCTATCTTGCTGAAATTTTCCTATGTTATTACTATGAATACATGTAATAAATTCACGGGGTGGCCAAATGAAAAGTGATAAAAAAAATTTTTGGACCACCCTAATGTATATGTATCATTCTGAGTTTATCGATTTTTTTTTATTGCTCGGGTTTTTCGCGGGTAAAACCGCGGGACACAACTAGTAGGACCTAATAGATTATGTAACAACAATGATCTATATGTAAAAGAGACATCAATAATTTAACATAGGTCAAAACAATAATCTTTTAAATTAGGACTAATCGATTCGTCCGTGTCTATCATTCATCAAAAGTTCAATTAAAATGGGATAAGCAAATGTCTGCGTCATTCAATATTGACAATTCGGTGTATTAGTGTACCAATTGACAGTTGATCTCTATATGCCAATTGCTGTCAATTAATATCGTTTTGTTCTAAGAGAGCAAATTGTGCCAAGAAGTTTGGCAAGGTAGCTACCTTGCAAAAACCTTTTATATATTATTTGGGACCCGGGCCCGCAGGCCACCTTTCAATTTATTTATTACTTCGAGGGAGGCTTTGGGGCCCGCAAAATACATAGTAGGTACCTACTATACTTTTTGTTAAAAGTACAGTTAACAAATAAGATGTTAGCAAATTAAATTTAAACTGTTTCTAAGTAAGAAGTGACATCATGTGGATTAAAGTCCAGCGCAACACATTATTGTGAACACAGATTTGGAAGGTGCTGTTTTCTTTCCTATTTTTAAAATCAGTCAGCGTTTGACCACTATCTTACCCGTTACTATAGAAGTAAGAAACATCTAGTAGGTACGAACTCAACAAGTACGAACGATAACAACCCTTTTTAACCCCCGACTCAAAAACGACGGGGTGTTATTCTCATCGTGTCAGAGGTTTGGCTGATATCTGACCAACAGCATCATCAATGGACTTGTAAAGATCATCTATTGTGCATTGGAGAAGGCATTGGAGAAGGCATTTACGTTCGGTATACCTAATATGCAGATCACCTACTTTGCGTTAGATCGAGTCAAAATGAAAAGTAGGCATAAAGATAGTCAGACCTACTTCGATATGGGCTAGTTTCGAGACACGCTAAATAATATCTAACTTAATGAGCTATGTACTACATAGACTGTGTTTGGACTTTGGGCCTCAAAGCCAACAATGTTCACACTGTTCACTTGTTGTCAAAACCCATCGACACATATTTATAGACCACTTTACCCTGTGTTCCAGCAAATGGCCCTGACTCCAACGTCCCTTTCGTACCGCAAGTGGGTAGCGCCAGACGTACCCATCTACCTCGAGATGTACATGTTCAACTGGACCAACGCTGACATGTTCCCTGAACAGAAGCCAAGATTTGAACAACTGGGTAAGAAAATATTATCTTATATCTATTGACGAACAACAAGTAAAAAAACTATGATCCAGTTTTGCCTGCGACGTTACTTTACCGGAGTACACCGCGTAGCGTAGTGGTTAGCGGACCTGAACAGGAGGTCGCGAGTTTAGTCTTGCCGCGGTGCAAAATTTTAGAGATATTTCCAGGGTAGCTACAAGTTCACGTGCTTTACAGCTTTTATTTGAGGTCGCAGTGTCGAAGTCTCCGTGTTCTCTACTGGTACTTGGTATCTGACACCAACCTTCCTTGAGAATCCTGTTGTCACGGATGATTAGTTTGCCACTAATTAGTTTAACCTTAATATGTGCCGGTGGCTACATGGCTCTATTTCTTTGATAAATAATCAATTATGCGCAATAAAAATGGCGATTAAATAAATTAAGTTTCATGGTAAACAAATAAACGTTTGGGCATAAGAAATTAGTTTCATTATATGATAAATTGTTAAACTCACGCTGGTACCAGGAGCATGACATTTTTGGGAATGTTTTATTTAAATTTCAGATTTATTTGTTTGATTTTAGTTTTAAATGTTAGTACCTATAGCAATTTTAATGCCATGTTTCAGGGCCATATCGTTTCCGTGAGATCCGCAAACACGTGAACGTGACGTTCCATCCTCACAATGCTTCGGTTGCGTACCGCACTATGAGGACCTGGTTCTTCGACGAGACCAGCAACGGCAGTCTGACGGATACCATTACAACGCTTAATGTCATTGCTGCTGTGAGTAACACCTTAAATAAATATAAAAACTTTGATTTAAAAGCAGTAGAACAGAGTGCAGAGTGCTAATTGCAGTGTAAGTGCAGGGAGGTGAAGTGCCGACAGTATTCACTGCAACGATAAAGGGGGACGATTTAAAGCATTTTAACCTAAACCGGACCTTAAAAAAGAGGGGGTTCTCAATTAGTCGCGTTACATTTAAAAAATTAATTCAATTCAATTCAATGTATTTATTTGCTTAAATTAAAAAATAATAATAATAATAAAACAATTTTTACAAAATGTTCCCAGCATAAGATTGACAGGTGCAATGTAATACGACCCAATACCCTATTGATATTTTAATGTACTACAGATCATACCTACAGCTAAAGCTTATGAAGTGGACCATATTCCTACTCGTCCTAAGGGAATTCTTTCCATATTCCAACGATCCGTCAGACTATTCAGTTAATTTACTTCAACATATTTTATTTCTTTATTGAATGCCGGATAGAACGGATAGGAATCTTGTTTAATCTAAATACCGAAGAACACTTCGCTTGGTTTAATAAACTGAGATTGTGCGCGATGTGGACGTGACATTGAATATATTGGAGTCACACATTGGAGTATTTCAGTTCATAGACATAATATTATCTATTTTTTTTGTTTTTCAATATATTAGGTACTTAATAAAGAAATAAATAATGTAGCTAGGCTGGAGGCGATTCTAGTATGATTTTATGCAGTGGACAGTTGGACAGTTTGGTTAATATATTTATATATAAAGATTATTTGGACCAGATATATTGGATAAGATATCTACAATTAGAGACAATAATAAACTGGACACACATGTAAAAGATAAATTTAATGAACTCATTCTACTTTAAAGACTTTAAACCTAATTATAAGCTAAAAGCAAAGATTTTAAGGAACTCTCGTTTTATAGTATACTAGCTGCGCTCCGCGATTTCACCTGCGTAAGACCCGATCTCGTGGGAATATCAAAAGTAGCCTATAGCCTTCCTCGATAAATGGACTATCCAACACAATTTCTTTTTTCAATTCGGACAAGTCGTTCCTAATATTAGCGCGTTCAAACAAACTCTTCAGCTTTCTCAGAACTCTCCACTTTTATTGCCTGGTTGTACATAGGCAATAAAACTAAACATTTTATTTTAACTAAAAGAGATTTGTTTTGGAAAAACAAATATAAGTAATCAATTGATTTTTTTCCGTTTCCAGTCGGCGGTATTCAGATCACGTTACTGGGGCTACCTTCAACAGAAGGGTCTCTCGATGGGCCTGGCCATGTTCGGGCAGCGAATCTCCGTCACCAAGACTGCAGGACAGATGCTGTTCGAGGGGTACGAGGACCCATTGCTGGACCTGGCCAAGAGTCTGCCGGCTAGCACGACGGGTGGAGCTCCGCCTGTCGATCGATTTGGATGGTTTTATGGAGTGAGTGAGACGATATTAAAAGAACTAATGAAAAAAGGTCTTGACAAACAGACTTACAGATGGACAATCGATTTCTAATAAAAAAAATATAGGATATGTAAAAAAATAAAGACAAAAAAATATTTTATATTAAAATACGACTGTGCCGGTCACGTTTACCGTAATAACCCTGGGCCAAACTGGCAACTTGCTGGAACACTACTAACGGCTGAAGCTAAAGTTTTAAATGGCGGGATGAGTTAGACTTCTAGAAGATTATTTGGAAAATACCTATATATTCTATTGTTATAATAATAATTCATTTATTATCAGACTACTTGTCCATGTGTTAGTATACAAAGAGCTTACAAACTATGTTAGTAAAAGAACAGAGGTGAAATCAATAATTATTTAATATGGACCTGAATCCAATGCCCCCATATGGGACTATCAATTTTTTCCACCAATGCCTTCAGGTGCCGATTGTCGCTGCTCCTCACTCTAGCCATCATTGATGCCGCTGTCTTTCTAATAATGGCATTATAGCCGTCCACGTGAGCTTCTGCAAACATCAATGAGGCAGCCCCATCAGCAACCTGAAAGCATTGTTGTACTGGACCTGCAGGGTCTTCACAGCGCGCAGCGTGTAGTTAGTCCACAAAGAGCAGGTGTAGAACGATTGGCAGTAGGCCTTAATTAAACAAACTTATTTTTACTGCCATCGAACATTTACCAAACTTGCGGGCCAACATATTACTTCGCACTGTCAAGGCCCTGCGCTCCCGCTCAACATCCAATTTATCTGATAGGTGTTCGTCAACCACATGACCTAGGTACTTGAACTGAGTGACACGTTTCAGAGCGACTCCATTCAAAGTGACGGGTGGTATATTTTGAGGACATTTTCGTCCTGCCCTGAAAACCAGTAGCTCACTCTTCTGAACGTTGTATCTCAGTCCATGCACCCCAGCATACGATTCACAAACACCCACCATTTTTCTTAAAGCACAGATCGATGGGCTCATCAACACCATGTCATCAGCGTAACTAATATTATTAACAGTTTGATTACCTATGGAACAGCCTACATTGGTGTTGTTGAGCCCACAAATCAGTTATGATTCTAAGTACGACATTTGTTTGTATTTTCCAGAGGAACAACTCAATTGATACTGACGGCTACGTGGAAGTAACGTCAGGAATCGACACCGGACTTCCGGGACAGATCCTGAGGTGGAACCATCAAGACTCACTGGAATTCTACGGGGGGAAATGCTCAAAGGTACAATGAAATAATCTACTAGAATCAAATTATTAAATCTATTTGCTTCACTGCTAAAATCGACAAAGAAAACTTATTATTTAAAACATCCATCCACCTTCTTAATTTTCTGTTGAGGTGTAACAACGGTAGAAAAAATTACCCCTGGTACACACATACAGTTATAATATAGTGAGGTGGAAAAAAAACTGCCCTTGATACAACCAAGAAAATGTCTTGTTAGTGGACTACGCGCAGGGCGCAGATATTTTGTGATCAAAAATATAAGACATTATTTATATTTTGTACTAGCTGTCCCGGGCAAACGTTGTTTTGCCATATAAAAAAAAACTAAATCAAAATCGGTTCAGCCGTTCGGGAAGCTACGATGCCACAGACAGACACACACACACACACAGACACGTCAAACTTATAACACCCCGTCGTTTTTGTGTCGGGGGTTAAAAATCATACAAATCGGTTCAGCCGTTTAGGTGTAGTTTGGCAACTAAACCACATGAGTAGAGATGACCAGAGGCTAAGGTTGTTCGGAGCTGTCAAAATGAATACGTAATTGTGACATAATCATGTAGGGTTGGCACAGGTGGATTATATTAAATAAAAAAACTTGAGAGGTGTCAAGGGACACCCGGATAGAACGAGGTTCCTTTCGATTAATTAGTTAAGGAGTTGTAATAAAATAAAGTTTTTTTGTTTTTTAATTTTTTTTATATCTACTCTCTTTTTGTAAATAATCGTCGCGACACCACACTGTTCAATGCGAAATAGAAAGACGAAACGAAAATAACTAGCTTGCTTTCTATGCAAAAAGTGTCGTTACATCTTTTGGTCTTAATTTTCTCCGTCTCTTTTTTCGCAACGAGCGGTAAGGAACTTCGTTCCAAAAAAAAAGGTGTTTCAGTGTCTTTTATTATGGGCGTTTATTTTAACGCGGTAACAATGTAATCTGAATTTTGATGATTAATCTATACTAATATTATAAAGCTGAAGAGATTGTTTGTTTGTTTGAACTCAGGAACTACTGGTTCGAATTGAAAAAATATTTTTGTGTTGGTCAGTCCATTTTTCTAGAAGGCTACTTTTTATTTTGATATTTCCACGGGATCGAGACTTACGCGAGTAAAACCGCGGGGTGCAGCTAGTAGGTAAATAAATGAATGATGAACTTAATACCTAAATTAGAAATTTTTATGGCTTTCCGGGAAACTTTGATGACACAGAATCGAACGTTAAATAGATAAACGTTGACATACTAGAATTCACAAGTAGTTTGTTATACATACATATAACTATGCTTTCCGACGTGTCTAGTCACTATAACACAAGCCTAGTTGCTTAGACTGGAGCACTCACTTACTAAATCGTTTTCATCCTTCCTCCCTCCCTCTCTATAAAAGAAAATCTTCTATCCGTGGTCTGGTAACGATAGCACAAGCCTAGCTGCTTAGGTTGGGGCACTCACGCACTCAATTCCCACCCAGTAAAGGTACATATTTATAACTATTATATCCGTCGCGTCTTATATCCGACGCGTCTAGTCACTATAACACAAGCCTAGTTGCTTAGACTGGAGCACCCGCTCACTAACTCAGTCAATCGTTCCCACCCTTCCTTCGAAAGAAAGAAAATTATTGAAGTCTTCTATTTCGTCACTCGTCACCATAACACAAGAATGGTCCACACTCACTCCCTCCCTACTTAAGATCAAATTAATAACACTATATTTTATTAAACAATATGAAACAAACATGCGACGCGTGATGTTTACCGCTCGCATGCGAGTGTGACAGCCCTAAACTTGGGCACTGGCCGAGCCAGTATAGACCGGTTTCTCTCCGTACGTGACGTGCCGCCAGTGCTCACGCACACACGCGCGTCAATCTTGTAGTAGTGGACTTGTCAGAGAGCTTTGTATGACACATTAGTCTCTGGTTGTATTCTTTACTCATGTGACTAAACACCGCGACACGATTGACATCAATATTTATACGTCACTCAATTGTTTTGCCTTCCCGGCACCTCTCCATTAAAACTTGAACTTTATGTTATGGTATTAAAGTTCTTATTGACTTGTATTATTACGAATCGTTTGTATGGTATGGACATGGTATGGAGTATAGAAAAGTGTTGTTTTTAGACATTTTCAGGCAATTTTTTAAATTTTTCTCTCCGTAAGAACCTCCTCGTAACTTATGGAATATTCTAAAAAAAGAATTGGCCAAATTGGTCCAGGCGTTGTTGAGTTATGCGCTTACCAACACATTTTGCGATTCATTTTTATATTATAGATTATCTCTCTTTTCAGCTGGAAGGCAGCGCCGGTGAGTTCCTGCCCCGCGGCCTGGACGCCCGCTCAGTGCTGACCATGTTCGTGCCAGACCTGTGCCGCACTGTCTCGCTACACCACCACTCCAGTGGGGTCCTGCAGGGCCTTAACTATCACAAGTACCACATGACGGAACGGACTTTTGATAACTGTAAGTATTTTTTGATCTTCGAGTTTTGGATCAGCCTATTCATGCTGTCAATAATCGTGCATGAATCATGCCGGAACCTACTTTCGATTATTGAGTGCTTCCTACCCTACACAATCTTGACCACTGACTTCTTAAAATCAGACTTCTACTCTATGTTTAAAAGAAATAAGAGCTGCACTGACTTGATACAGATGTTCTGATTTGAATACCAACCCAATATCAACTGCGCTGTAGTGTTACAAAAACCTATCCTGACCTTTGTAAACATGATCACATGATAAAGCCGATTCATTAAAGTTTCTTGTGGTGTTTTTCTCATTAGCGGCCATGTTCCGAAACCAGACTACTATTCTATAATAGGCAAGATAAGTTATAATAGAATGTCTCAACAAATACCATTTTATCAATAAGTCTATACTTATTGATAAAATGGTATTTGTTGAGTTTGAGTTTGAAATAATTTATCCAAATATTCCAGCGTCACTAACCTCAGAGAACAGCTGCTTCTGCAACGGCGAGTGCCGCTGGGGCGGCGTGATGAATGTTTCCGCGTGTCGGTTCGGCTCGCCAGCCTTCCTCTCACTACCGCACTTCCTTTACGCTGATCCGGAGCTGAGAGAGAATGTGGAAGGAATGGATCCTGATCCGGATAAACATTCCTTCTACTTCGCTGTAGAACCTGTAAGTTACTAGATGGTACTTACATATTCAATCCACACCCGCGGAAATCCCCTCCATCCTAAGGTTGCTTGGAAGTGACCGTATTCAGCGGAAACTTCATCTATTGCGCCACTCTTCCGGCTTGCTATCTTGGTGACCTTGGTGTAAAGCTTATTGGGCAATTCATCGTTGAATTCAGGGTCGTGGATTGATTGTGGGCACAATGATTGAAATGAATCTAAGTATGTATGCTAAATGGTCGTACTATTTTGTCCGCAGAAACTAGGAGTGCCATTAGATGTGGCTGCTAGGTTCCAGTTCAACGTCTACATGGAACCCAGCCAATATGTAGCGTAAGTAGCCAATCATAGATATCCAGCAGTAATTACTTCCTTCGTCCATGTGGCCGGTGCATTGTATGAAACATTCCCCTGGCAAAGAACTACAAAAGATGATCGATAAAGTACCTATGGTGAAAAATCTGGTTACGTTCCTATTATGCTTTTGCATATTGCTTTGGTATTTAAAAACGAAGAAATATTTAACTCATCGCAACAACTTTTCCTCTACAGTCTCTACGAAAACGTCCCAAAAATGTTATTCCCAATATTTTGGGTTCAACAAGCCGTCACCGTAAGCGACGAAGTAATCTCCGAGATCAGCATGGTCCGCCTCCTCTCCGATTGGGGAGGTGTCGTCTGCGCATGCTTTGCTCTCGGCTTTGCCACCCTCGTCATCGCAGCTACCTGCTGCTGTAGAGGCGACAAGAAACCGGGGTATACGCGACCGGATATCATGAACGAGAAGCCGAAAGATGAAGCAGAATTGAAGCTCAATCCTAAGTGAATTAGTTGGTAAAGTGAAAAACAGACTTTATTCTGGCTATGAAGCGGTGAAAGCCAGTGGTAGTGGTTTATTTAGAAAGATCTGGAACGACAAACACTATCAGAACAGACTCAACCATGGTCCATCCGTTGGCAAAGGGTCTTTCTTTGTGTTATTTTAAAGTAATTTTAATTTAATTAATAATTTAAGTAGGGCATGGTAATATGATTTTGTATCAAATCTACAGAAAAAATCATTGGATGTGTTAAAAACGGAGGTCTTAACGTGAGTCGTTAATATTTCGACCAATGTGCACAAGCGGCTGATAAGCAGGCCGAGACAAATATCTTAAAACAGTATTTCTGACTTGTGGTAATGCTTCTGCCCTGTCATCGAGTCATCAAGGCTCAAGATCTCGTATCTCGTATCGGACCCCACGAAGAAGTTACCCGGTTTCGACTCTGACCGTAAATCTTGGACCCGATTGAACCGATTTCGTTCCAACCACGGGAAAACTAACCACCACCTCCATAAATGGGGACTAAGGGAGTCACCACAGTGCGACTGCGGAGCACCTGACCAAACCCTTTCCCATGTGGTAAACGAATGCCCACTTCGCCGTTTTCCCGGTGGAATGTCGGAAGTTCATAAACTTACAACTGCCGCCGCAAGCTGGCTGAAAAACTTGGATATAGAGGTTTGATCCACGCAGGATGAATGCCATACGCCATGATGATGGAAGGCTCAAGATCAAGCAAACGAGGCTCAAACATCTGCACGAGCGAGGAATATCAATACAACGGAGTTGAATTAATCTGGAGTTTACCAGGATCTCCTGAAAATTAGGGGACCCTGGAGAATATTTTCCTAAAATGTTGAGGGCTGTAAACAGTATCAAGTGGGTTGAGACTTGAAGCTTGATCGTGGTCTGAAGAAGTGCCCAATGACAACGTGAATCAGCTTTATTCTAGTTTTAAGTAGGTAAAATGGTATGTGTGTGGTAGTTATACCTAAGTAAACATACTGGCCATAAAAAAATTGACCCTGACGAAATAAATAATTAATAAATAAATATTGCAGGACACTCCACACATCGCCATCTAGCCCAAAGTTAAGTAACTAGACTTGTGTTATGGGTACTAGACAATGGATATACTACTTATATTACTTTTCTTTTGTAAATATAAAGTAGTTGTTTTCAATTTGATATCTTTTAATTTGTTTCAATGTTTATTATTATATACTAGAATTGTATTAAGAGGAAAGAGTACCGGCTCTTTCTCCATACAAACGTAGTCGACTGTTTCCTCCCTGGATGACACTAGAATAAGTATTTTATATAGCCATAAAATCTACTCGTATAACTGCCATGACCATTAACCATGCCCATCCCCATGAGGGTCGATTTTTTTGCGGTCAGCGTATATTTTGATATTGTTCGTATACAGGTTGCCATAATAAATATGTGAATAATAGTTTATTGATAATTAAGACGAGTATTTTTGATATTAGTATAATATAAGGCCAAAGAGTTTAAGTTGTAGGTAGTAAAATGTATAACGTTTGTAGCAACTATAGGTTGGCATATTAAGGTTCATCCATCCTAATAAATTTCCATTTATAAATCTATATTGTAGTATATTGTAGTGAAATTTTAAAAGTGTATATTTTAAAAGAATATTATACGGGATATTTTCAAGGCACATAGAAGGGATATATCTCCAAAATGTGTCATAAGGTTTTTACTTTTTATTAAAGAGATATTTTTCACATTTTCTTTTATAGAATCAAAATAATGAGCTTTGTCCAAACACTGGCCTTAAACAAACCGAGACAAAGCATTGAATAACATAGTTTAACTAGCGATGTTTTAAGTGTAGTGTACCTAATAGATATTTTAGTTTATAATTAGAAAAAAGTAATCTCCCATATATTTTTTTTACTTTTTGTATTTAAGTTATTATAAGTTAGTAAAATTAAATGGTTTGAATACACATATACCTAAATATGACATGATTCCGAATTCCGAATTGTATAGGTCTTTTGGCTGTGAAGAGCTTGACAAATATTGTAGCAAATAACATAAATAAAATGTAAATAAAATAAATAAATAAAAGACATTCTTCGAAATTTCAAAGCGAATTATTTTAATAAAGAAATTACATATTCGTATGATATTAGTCAATTTTATTTACGTAGGTACTATGAAAAGCTATTGAAACTACTGGACCCATTTTGATGTAACTTTTCACCCTTGAACCCTGCGAGTAACATACTATCCTAATAGAAGACAGCTTAACTGATTGGGATTATTCTTTTTGTGTTGGAAAAGGGATACCTCAAGGATGGTCCCAGGAATTTGCTAAGGATCTGATTAGGATCTTCGGATTGAAGAATATAATTGCACAGTTTCCAAGATCTTGCAGGAGAATAATCGGCCCTTAAACTAATAGTTACTGCATGATGGTGCAGTCATAACCACCTTCTCATAACAAACTCCTCAAGAGTTACGATCATGGGTACAATTGAAATAAATAGAAATAGTCTCTTTAGCTTGATATCGAGTAAGTAGTTAGTACGATAATCCTATGGACATGAGACTTAAAATCCCAGACTGATGCAAGTCTGAAATTAATATGATCGCCAATACGATGATGGCATGACAGACATCATCAAAATGATCATAGAAATAGTCCATTAAAATGTGATGTATTCAATGGGATTAGGTCTTACTTGGGTACTTGTACTTGTATACGGGCTGTTTTCCGAAACTTTGTTTGAGGATCAAGTAGCAAGTAGACTATGTCCAGCACCTATTTTACCTTCTCAGCTCAGAAAGACTTTTCCAAACAAAAAAAAGGTATCCCGCTTTGTAGACCGTGGTCGGAGGAAAAAACTCGTCAAGGAAAGAACTCGTCTGGAGTCTAGAGCCAACTATTCCCCGGGTTTTTATCACAATGTTTTCCTTCACCTATATCAATTACCGCACATGAAGTTTTCGTCAAATCCAATCCATCCGGTGCACTGGCCGGTCGAACCCACGACCTACATAATGAAAGTCGAGGTAAATACCACTAGGCCAACACCACTCTCTTTGTCTCATATGGATGAACCCGCAATGAGCAGCTTGTCAATATCTATAATATAAAAATCAATTGCACCAGGGAAGGTTTAAACGGTGAGAATTTAAAGATCGGACTTACGCGGGTGAAACCGCGGGGCGCAGCTAGTCTAGAATAATTATAGTCGAGTGGAAACGACGTACCTACAATTCTTTATCAATTACCAACTTCCAAAGATATAAAATACATAATATAATCTATAGAGAACACATGAACAAATTCCTTTGCAAAACTTTGATCTTCAAACACAAAAATCCCATAGCCTACTAAAATGTTTAGTAATTGAATGTAAAATTGTTGTTTTATATCCAAATTCATTTTCGAATTCAAAGTTTATCGTTTGTCTTTTATTCTAAACAAATTAGGACAAGGCCAGGTAGAAAATGGCTATAATCTAGTTATTTTTGTTGTCTTTTATACTCTTACAAAGAGCCCCCTATTATTTTTATCTATTAACTTCTCCTTCTTCTTCTTTCTCCTAGCCTTATCCCATTATTTTGGGTCGGCTCTCCTAGTTACTCTTCGCCAGGACACACGGTCCTGGGTCTGGTTATTATCTATTAACACTTTTGTTATAACATTTTTAGTATTTAGCGTATGAAATCAGCTATTTTTTTATACGCAAATAGCGGGTGAGTTAAATAATATCATAAGTGGCTCCTCAATATCTACGGAAGTTTGTTGTTTACGCGTAGCCCAAGGCAAAGTATGATGGTTTGAAAAGGTTCAGGTGTTATCTCTATTCTATAATATAGTAAATATCTCCGACTACTAGATAGGACCCCACCAGCCTTGGGCACTAAGTATAGATGCTGTGATTACTGTTAGGTATAGAATATCTAGATACGATGGAAATATACGTAACAGGTAAACTTTAGTCAAACCATCTGTAAGTCGCGTCAAAGAAGGTTGACTTTTGGAACTGTAATGTACGGTCGGCTGCATAATGGCAGATACACCGTAGACCTGCAAAATGGCTTGTATAAGAATGTTTTCAACACAAGCAAGATTCTAGGCACCTGCTTTAGTTGAAGTTTAAACCATGAATTTATCAAACAAAAATTATAAGAATGAAAACATTCCAATAATAGCAATTTTAGAACTCTACGCTGGGTCTGAAATTATGCTGCCGACCGTACGTACCTACGTATATTCATAAAGTACAGAAGAAAGCAAGCAGTAGGTAACATGCAATTAAGTATTTCATTTATTTAAGTTTATTGTAAAAACCAAGTGCTAGTCGAACTCCAACACAAAAGGTTCCGTACCATTTTATTCTGTTTTTAGTATTTGTTGTTATAGCGGCATGAGGTGCAGGCTGGTGACAGACAGACAAGCGGACAGTGGAGCCTAGTAAAAAAGTCCCGTTTATACCCGTCGAGTACGGAACCCTAAAAATTGATTCTAATTTGTAAGGAGTAGGTAGGTAGGTATACCTACTAAGAAGAACCATAAAGTAAAAGTCGAAGTTTTTTACTAATTTAGACTCATACATGAGATCACATTGAAACGTCCTAAAAATTAAGTTAGGATGAGTACCTTCGGAATGCGCCGACCAATGAGAAAAAGGCTCAAGAAACTCAAGGGGGAAATCAAAATAAACTCTTAATACGCGAGTCCGAGTCGCACTTCGCCGGTTTTATTAGTCAGCCAGTTATTCCATACATATTTGATAGATATTTTATTATTCTCCTAAATCTAGATTCAAATATTCCGAACAGTCGACGGAGGGCTCTAAAATAAGAACTAGATATTGGTACTGCCTAAGGCTTTTAAAACAGGATATTTAAGGATACTGTGTCTCGTAAAAATTGATGTCTCATAAAAATGATGCTTAAAACAGCATAAAAATATCGTCTAAGAGGAAATTTATTATTATATTATTAATTTCAATGTATTTATTTGAAAATGACAGTCATTTTCTTTTACTGCGTATACAGTGTGAAACTGCGAATTTAACATACCTATAACATAACCTATAAGTAAATACTTGTCAAATTGCCATTATACAGTAATTAACCATCACTGTACAAGTTCACACCAATTAGTACCTACTCCTTTTTAATATCTTATAAGTCACAAGTAACACAAATAAAAATAGTCTACGGGATAAGAAAACGAAACTTTAAACGTTTGTTTGCCACCGACGACATTGGTGGCAAACAAAAAAACCTATACGCAAATAGAGACAAAAAAATTATACTTTGTCTTGCTCCCACTTACTCATTAGACGTTCAATCCTTCTCACTCTAGTAATTATTATTATTTTAGTAGCGAGTCCATACTTATTCTCTGTCTACGGCCGAAATGAAGGTTGTAATTTTTTTAACTCCTCCTAAACTAATTAAAAACATGGTAACTTTAGTAGTACAACTAACCATGGTAGTTTATTATCCTTTAGAGATATTGGTAGGTCTTATAGGCACGTTTAGCGTTAACTCCATGCGCATTTGGAATTCAAGCACTCAAGTTACAAGCCTTACGATAAATAAGATACAAAGATAATGTTAATATCTTGAAGTGGTTTAAATTCATCGTTCAATAAACAAGCAATATATTTATCTAAAATATCGGCAAAAATGTATTCTTTAAACCGTTATCAACCTGGACCGTTTATCTAGCAGTCACGTGGACGTGGGTGGTGCTAGTGGGAGCGGAGAACTATGTACTTACCACGATGACAAAGCACATTAATAAGCCTAGTGTAGTACAAAAAAACTAAGAAAAAGATATAGGCAAGTCTTTTGTAGGCACAAAATCAGAAACCACCCTTCCTCTTCTTGCACGCACTGTCCAAAGTAATGTTTTTTAATAAACCATATATGTAATTTTAATTTTAACGTCTAAAATTAGTGGAACTAACACCATGTTAGAAAACTCTAGGCATTGGGTTACCCAAAACGCTTGCAAGAGGACCTTAGTGGATTTTGTGTCCCCACAAACAAAATTTATCTGAACTGCGAATGATGTAAGAATATTCAACGCTGCACTAAATTAGACATCCCTACAAGAATGAGACTAAGCAAATAAAACCGTATCGCAGTCAGTAATGAATAATTGGTTCTATTTGGTGCGGTATCGGTCTGCTAAAATATGTACCATAACATACATTAAAGTATTTCTTTCATTCATACGGCACAACCGCTATACGCTCCACTCATCGCCCCGCCTGCACACCACCCCCACATCATCTAAACTACCTTCCATCCGTACTAGAAGTCCTTGTCTGTCCGTGCGTCACGATCAATCAAGGCAGATTGCTCAATTTAGCAATCAGGAGACGAGGGTACCGCGTTCAGAGCCGCTTCGGGTCTCAGCTCGGACGAACTGCACACAAAATGGGGAAGTTACCGATCTTAAGAACCGTTCTGGCTTGCATCGTTGCAACCGCAAGTGAGTACCTAGCATACCTACCTACATTTTGACCCCAGGTAAAGTCAAAAAGGGTTTTACTAAAATTGTCTATCTAGCAGGTTTACCCAGCGCGGTTAAATGGCAATTTTTAAACAGATATTTTTTTTATTTTTATAAATGTTTTTTCTTGTACGATGTGCCATAACACTTGCATATTGGATGATCTTTACCCATAATGCTGCATCGCCTGTTGCAAGCTATTATCGATAATCTTCTTCTTCTTTGTGCTGATGGCCGTCCACTCCAGTATGCTGCCAGATCTTTGGCATTCTTAAGCTGACATTAGATCAGTCTGCGTCCTGTTACCCTGTTGTCCTGTTGTTTGACTGGACGGGTAGATCATGGATGGTAAATCATGGCAGTCGCTGCATGGTTTGCTTTGATCAGAAACTGAACACCGCTCTTGAGAACTGTAGTGTTCCCAAGATCTATCGTGTATAGATCTTGGGTGTTGATGAACCCTCGAAGTATTCAGAAATAATTATGACATCTAGCTGTCAAAGAACAATTTCTAAACTATGTACATGGCTGAGGTACATGGCTAATTGGTTATTTATTTAACAAATTGCCAGTAGAACTGGGTAAGTAAATACAGATTTGTTATATCGTGCAATGTGCATCCTTTATACCTAAGTTTTAACCCTCAATATAGACAGGGGAGTTATTCTTTTAATACTTATTAGGCGGTGCAGTTTTTTTTTATATTTAAATGATCTAGCTTTTATCCGCTGCTTAGCTATTTTAGCCTAAATAAAAAGGGTTTGGTATTAGCAGTCAGTGTAGAAAATAAAGCGAGCGTACGACGCTCAGTATCGATCATTCTCAGAGGATTCATTGGTCAGATCCAGGGTGGGTTTATGGGTACCTACTTTGCACCGCAAATTATCTTTAGTTAGCTTTTATTGAGGAACATAAAGTCGGTTTTCAAAAAGATTAGTTTGAAAACATACATTACATGGTCTGATAAACACATTACTATCCTTTGCGGCGCACAGTCGGTTAATAACAATCAAATCCGTTTGGAAGCTATGATGATTCCACGTAAGTACTCACACAGACATGGGCTATCCCTAGCCCTTGTCAGTTTGTCTTTGCACTTATTTGTAGCAGGGGCGGAATCATAATAGTTTTTAAAATTCTTATCCAGGTTCTAGACAGAACGGACAGAAAGAAAGTAGGGCCTTTGCCTTGCAGTGGGATGAAACAAGCCAGCAAAGACTATGTTCGCAAGAAACGTGAAGGTCAGAATCATCTGTTTGCCTGACAATAGGTTTATTAGCAGATAGGATTGTATCCGCTCCTTTATATGCATGAGTTCGCGCGGACATGGCGCGGACAGACGGACGGAGGCGACGGACTATTGTCGGTGCAAAATTACTTCGAATAGTACTTATTCCATTCAAACATCACACTTCTTTTTCACGTCTTCTCTTCGTTCAGCGTTATGGTGTCTACCGCCAACATTATGCTGGATCCTTTTTGGTAACACTGTACCTACACTAAATTTTAGTCTAAGTTTACTTATTTATTTGTTTAAGTAAGTATAGTGTAGGTAAAATAAAGTTTTTTATGTTATTTTCTTCTATATTTTTTCAACTCTATCTATGTCAGTATCTATCTACCCAAATTTTTGAAATCTTCAGTTCTTCATAGCTTTTAAATAACTTCGAGGCAAAAAATTAGATTACCCAAAACCTACTAATTATATTTCATAAGCTACTATCAGGTAAGTACATCTAGAGAACTCCTTTCGCGATCGTTGGTTAAAAAACGCATAATTTTTCGTTATTTATTATTTGCAAAAAAACTACTAGCGTAAAAAAAATTATATAATTGAAATTA
This sequence comes from Idaea aversata, assembly GCA_907269075.1. NCBI lineage: Eukaryota > Metazoa > Arthropoda > Insecta > Lepidoptera > Geometridae > Idaea > Idaea aversata. The sequence goes on from OU026088.1 coordinate 1,102,517, forward strand.
GTAAAAGTAGGTAGGTACCTACTTAGTTAGATTAGGTACTCGTAAAAATTAATTATCCTGAAAATAATGACGACACACACACAGCACAAAACATTAGTACTGGTGCTGCCATCTGTCATCTACCAAACTAATAAGTTTGTCTTCAATGATAAACAAATACAATATCAGCTGTGATGTGAACGCACCGTACCGCGCGACGCGTCATTGTTTTGTGATATTTCACTTGAAACCTAGTAGATCAATAGCAGGAAGAAAAATATTTTACCAAGGGGAAATAATTCATTTTAATTTATGTAAGTTTGTACATCAAAAACTCAGAATAATATCCTGAAATTGCTCTAATACTTAGATTTCATTTTCTTTGTTTGACATTTCTTTGTCAAAACGATTTTGATAAGTATTGACAAAGTGCATAGTTTTAGTGTTACAAGATTTAAAAAATTCTACTATTTTGGTAGCTCTGTATTTATTTTTTTAATTCGCGACGTTCGTCCTCGCCGTCGTGCGACTTTACATTTTGCCAGGTAGTTTTTAATTTATTTATGGTTTGTTTCAGTCACGTTTGTAATTTGCGAAGACGAAGCAATGCGGAACCTCACTCTGATAACTTGGGCGCATGCAGTCAACAACAAAACGTACCTCGAAGCTGCTTTAGCAAGTACGTATTACGTAGTTCATTCGTTTATTGCTAGATGGCGCTTTTATATAATTTTCTTCTCGAAGTAAAGTATAATAAATCGTTTTTTTAACTTCATAAAAGGGAAAGAAAGAGGTTTATAATAAAGTTAGTTAGGTACTTACTTATTAAATACAGACGGACAAGAAAGTGATCTTATAAGGGTTCCTTTTTTACCTTTTGAGGTACGGAACCCTAAAAATTGAAAAAAAATAAAATTTAATTACCTAACCGAAAAAATTCGTTATTTTTGGGTTTGAATGCTTTCTACATAACAAATCAGTAGAAAAGTTAAGAAGCTTATGTATTCATTGTAATTTGAAAACAGTAGCAATTGCAAATAACATGAACTTACTAGCGCTTGAGTGCTGCAGCTGCTGACTCTATGTGTCTCACTCTCTCACTTGGAACAGACAGGGACAGAGTAAGTACAAGAAAGGAATCGGGCATGTGTTTATTAGTGGTTCCCGTTCAGGATTGTTTAGGGTTCGGGTCAAGTCATAGGAACTAGAGGAAAGAAACCAGCATCCTTCTGTGAGCTTCGTTGGAGGCTGATCCATGGGTGCAACTTCAAAACCTTTCCTGACAAATAGCGGTTTTATATGCCGCGAATTTGGAAACACAGGTTTTTTCAGCATAAATTTAATTAAAAACGCTACTATTATTTTACCACGTTAGCGTAAACGAGAAAATTATATAGAAAGTTTAAGCTTCGCATTATGACCGCTAGTTTTCATACAATTTTCGCATTTACGCAAACGGCATAGTAGCGTTTGCTATACGAAAACCTTCGCTCAAATAGCGTCATAACTCAAAACAATGAAAATGCCGAGAAAAATGTGTCTAAAGTAATACTCTTAATTTTCTTTTCGGTTTTCTAGTCTTAATTAGTTATATCGCAGAATTAGCGATATTAACTATTCAGTGGGTTTAAACGATTTTTTAAGCTTTACAAAATGGTGTATTAGATTTCCTGAAAATATGAAAAAATATACATGATTTTTAAATTGTGACACTATATTGTTAACAAAAACGATTAAGTTTAGAAATATTATTTATTGTATGAAATTTAAGTGTTATATCGAGATACTACACTTTTATTAAGCAAATCCACAGATTGTTTTAAAAATATCTTTTCACATGTACCGTCATAAACCGACAAACAACACTAAGATGAGATTTAAATAGGCGACTACCTTGCGCAAGTAATTTAATTGATACTGTTCGTGTTTGGCATGTCATTGCTTTCGGTTAACATTATAATGACACTAGAGCGCCTTCTAAGGTCAAACAATTTAACTAAAGACATGACGCTTTTTGAGATAAGACTTTGAAGAATTGCGATGCTAATGGTGCAATAAAACTGTTTTTTGTTTTTTTTTAGTAATGACACTATTTGAGCGGAGGTGCGAATTTGTAAATGATTGAATCAACAGTTTTTGTCTATTTCACACCATTTCCACTTTTTGGGCGTACCTATAGTATAGGTAGGTTACCAGATACTCACCTATTTGATCAATTTCATCAGCTCTCCGCTGTAATCCCTATCCGTAGACCACATCGAACCAGAAATAGAGATCTCGTACAGCACCCAAGAATCTGACGTTCGTAGAACGCGTCTCGTAATTAATAACAATTACTTGCCACGACATATTTAGGATTTCTCACTAAAACAATGCCTGTGCAGAGTGGATTACTTCCTAAAGCTATTTGCTTATTAACTTATGACTTTATTTTATTTAGCAGCTTGATTAAGAAGACCTATTACAAGGTCAGTTGTAGGTACCGTGATAAAACCAGCGGTTGACCGTTTCTGGACACAGTCGACTAAGTTGAGAGGGTGTGGTATAGGTGTTGGGCAAGTCTCCTCCATCTAATACATTTCCCAGATACTACACCAGCTGCGGCAGCGCTCTGAATAGCATGGATTAAAACTTACGGGTGCTGAATAAATTATAGATAAAATATACCTACCTAAAGTCCAATATTATTTTTATTAGACTTTGGCGGCTAAGGTTTCTGTATTTTTAACCGACTTCAAAAAAGGAGGAGGTTCTCAATTCGTTTCATAATGCTCCCGTATCATGCATTGCATTTACCAATTAGTTGTCAACGAAAGCTTAAATATATGGTGTGAGCAGCGATTGAGTTTATTCTTCTTTGCGAGAAAGCTTCGATTGAGCCGTTCGTCATTAGAATTAATTCCACGAGAAGGCTCTTAATTTTACAGCAGCATTTCAGCAAGTTTTTAAAATTTCGCCCTTTTCAGGTAACGTCTCAATGCTAGAAGCCGACATAGTCCTAGGCCAAGTTCACGGCAAGCAAGGCCCTCCTATTCCAATCATGGCGCATCCTCCAGCCACCACCTCCGACCTGAGCCTTGCGGACTTCCTTCTAGCCGTCTCACAGTATAACAATATCAATTCTAAGGAAAAACAGAAGGGAATCAAACTGGACTTCAAGAGTATTGAAGCGTTTGAGAAGAGCCAAGACCTTATTGCACCATATAGTAAACCTGAGGTAAGTTATTGAAGTGAGATGGTTGGTTAGAGCGGGAAGACGACCTATCCAAACAAAAAAAAAATTATGTTGGGATGACTACTCAACAAAGGCTAAGTGTGACGATGAGAAACAAGACACATGAAACTCATGGGGTTTTTTCTTATAGACATTTTCACAAAGGTCAACCAACCCATGGCATTAACATACCGCCGCCGCCGTTGAGACAGTGAATTGGTTGGGGGTTAAACCAATTCACTGTCTCAACGGCGGCGGCGGTATGTTAATGTCAATTCTAAGAGCAAGCAGAAGAAAATGAAAGCCCTTATCACTTAGGTATAGCAATCCTGAGGTAAATAGGTAAAGGAACAGAAATCTGTGAGATAGTCGAAGAAACAGCCGTTAAAAAAGGGTGTACATTGCATCCCAGTAGATATAATTTTACAAACCTACCAAGTTTTCACTGTACTAACTTACTCTTGAATCGTTCCTTTTGAGACACCGAAGGCCATCTGTCAGAAGATAGAAGCCGTCGTGTCAAATTCGTTCACAAGTTCATGATCGGGATGGTTACACGCGCGCATGTGTCGCGGCATCAATGAGAAGGTATGTTTGATATGCGGAAGTCGCACATCTGGTGCAGTGCGGTGGGTCTTATAGGGTTGACGCTTTGATATTACAATAATATTCGGTAAGTTTAGGTATATTTGCAACAGGCAAGGACGGGGACGGGACCCAGTTGGCAATAGACTGGGATCAGTGGAAAGAAGCGAGCATTTGTAGGTACGGCAGTGGGTCGAAATAGCCTTACCTATAAGAAAAAAAGTCATTACCTATATCTGGAGGAAAACCTTTAGAAAGGTCACAAATTATTTAAATATCATAATAGGCTACTATTTAAAAGTAAACCAATAGAATTAAGTAAATAATCGAAATAATGACCTCGATTCATTTGCCAAATAGGCAAGACATTAGTTACTACTTAACTTGATAAAATATCCACTGTCACCTAAAATACAGTTAACGAAAGACTTGTCCAAACAACTTCACTTAACCAGTTTGTATTACTAAGAAAAGGCGTGAATGAGCCCTTTCAAATGAATTAATTTCTTTTGATTGCCTCAATTAGGAGTAATGGCAGTTCGTCTACCACCAGCGTCGAGTTCACAGTTAAAAATATACGCTGACTAATGCACAGTATTTTAGTAGACGTTTATTTTTCTAATATTAAAAACTAGCAGCATTTCGCGCTTTCATGTGCGTATTCCCGATCCCGTGGGAATATCGGGGTAAAAGTAGCTTGTGACTTCCAATGAATCAATAGAACTTTACGTAAAAATATATCTACTTAGGTACTTTTACCTATTGTCAAAAATAAATTGTATCAGCTCCGAACGAACGCGCATAATTCTAACGTCTAATCCCACTTCTTCCTTAATAGAAATGGTAACAGAAGGAAGGAGCTTCTCCTCGCTTCCTTCCTTGACTTCGCTTTCTGACATAGAGGTTAGAGAATCTAGATCATCTAACTAAGGCAGTAACGGAAGAGGATCTAGATTCTAGATCCTCTTTCGTTACTGCCTTACCTTTAACACCTTTACCATTTTTGTTAACACTCGATTTCATTACCCGTCAAATTTTATACCAGAGGCTTTAAGTAAACGAAATATTTTCCAAAAGAGTAAACTCTAAATATAGATAACTGCAGGTGATAGGCAAAATCCAACCATACAAAGACCCGCACGTCAGACATATATTTTCACCCCGCAGGCTAGCAGTTGGCTTCAATATAACACCAGTCCATTTAGCAAATGATACACAAGGAAATCATACCTCTAAAAACTTTTTCACAGGTATCTTTCCCTCTCTGGCTGAATGCAGACATCCTCCCCGGGCCAGTAGACCCTCAAACTAAGCCAGTGGATGCCAAACGGTTCTTGACGCTCGCCTCGAACCACCGCCGAGCTGTGCTGTCCATCGGGTGGACCACCAGCATCGGAGGGGATCTTAGTGAGGGGGAGTACAGCGGGGAACACATCGGGACCATGTTGAGGACCATCAATGAAAATCGCGTAAACCAAACTGTTACATTCCCTGTTAGTTTTTTTTAATTTTTAATCAATTTAAACAGTGGGATGTCGTATCGCCAAGCGGACTTTTCCATGTCCGATACGTTGGCCGATGCAGCCACAAAAGGAGTACTGGTCTGAGAAGTTTCTGTTCCTCTGTGCCGTCTACTTCCACCTTCACTTGCGTCTTTCGAAAGCCCCCATTATTTGGAAGTTCTAAAGTCACAAACATAAAGGCATCTTCTAGGTACGCGTGCTACATCTGAGACCGCATCGTCAATTACCATCATGTAAAATAGTGGTCAAACGCTATGTTTTTAACTTAAGATTTATTCTGCCTTCCAGGTCCGAGCTTGCCTCGCCTCAAACAGCCAGCCCGTAATCCTCGATCTTCTCCGTGAAACCTCCTCCCTAAACTCCTCCCTGACGGTCTGGTCCAGCGAAGGCGACCCTGTGACCGTCGACCGGCTTCGAGCCCTCATCCTGACAGTTGGCCTGGAGAAGACCTACTTAGACGTGCCCCACTCCGTGGCGCTGGACCTGCATCTGCCCTCGCCTGCTATGGTTAGAAATTAAGCTGATTGTGATGATTGTTATTAGGTTTTAAATAAATAGACTTCTGATGGCTATTTCTTTTTCATATGAGTCAGCTACGCTTGGTTAGAATAAGCATCTAATTAAACCAAACTTTTACTGTTACCATGGATAGCAGTCTGAAGCGATTACTGAAGCACGGAATATAGAAAATGTATTATTTAATTACCTACTAGTCTTGCCTGCGTTAGTCTTGATATCGTTGAAAAAGCGAAATAAATTATTTAGTATCTAGCAGAGCGCATTCTCTTGGGGCGTGTGCTGCCGCAGTTTTTCGTTGTTTTTTCAATGAATTTTAATATAAAAATTGTATAACCTACCATTACTTTCCCAGAAATAACCAATCTAATGATTTCAATAGGTTCAATAGTTTTTAATTACATACATATAACAGGGGGACAAACAGAATTCAGGTTCTATTGCTTATTCTAAGATGTTTATCCTTTCTTCTTCTATTATAAGTAATAGGTAGAAGTTAATTAACTATCTAGAGGTAGAATAAACAGCTTAGTGTTCAATAAGTTATTATCTCGCAGCCAGCAATTAGCAAACAAACATTAAAGTGCCTTTATATTCGTAAGTTAATCAGCAACTAAAGTTTGACGACAAACGATTAGTTATACCTATCCACATGAAACTTCTCATAAACAAAAGCTATTAAACTTCTAACTACTTTTCCGAAGAAAATTGTCACAAAAACAAAAACCGTCGATAGTTCTCAACGAGAGTTATGCTTTCGCTCAGCTGATTTTATTAATTTTATGCCTGCACGTGGCCTGCATCAGGTATTTTTGGAAATATTTTCAAGGAAAAATGTACCTATCTCCAAATAGTTTGGTGGCTATCTCATCTGAACAGCAAGCCGATGTACAATATTCGGACTTTTCCTTAAAAGTATTTAGCTTAATTTAACGAACGATTTCCGCGATATTTATACCACCACATAATCTTTAGGTACTTAAATATAAAATTTCCAACTGACTAATATATCAACGCACAGCTGAAAAACCTCGACGGATCACGCTAAAATTTGGCATCCGCTAAAAAAGGATTTTGGTAAAATTCAACCCCGAACGCGAACGAAGTTGCGGGTAAGAAACTTGTTCTGTAATAAAATATCTGTGTGACTTCGCGAAGGTCGTTCTTTGATAAATAAGAGAGAATTGCTAACGCCTGCAATTAGTCTAAAGTTATCAAACGTCTGTGTTCTGCAGTTTCCAGAAACGCCTGAATACTCGACGCCTGCACGTCTAGTATCCAATCACGCGTAGAAGTAAATAGTCGGTCTATAAAATATTGTTTTGTGGCAACTAGCCAACTCCAGTTTAGAAGTGACCTGATTCAAACTTAACTACAATATGCAAAATAGTTACTCGAGATTAGTACCTATTTCATAGGAAAATCAATGATATTAAGTATTATAAAAAAATAAGTAATTTTTCTAAACCTTAAAAAAACTTCCATAACCACCATCTATTGTCATAATTATGTTTTTGTGTACAATCTATGAACTTTATCTGACTGAAATAAATGATTTAATTTGAGTAATTAGGAAGTACTATTCAAAAAATTTCATTAAAGGTTCAGCCACTTGTAATGTTAAACTTTATACCTACCTCGAGGGTTTTAGATCAAGACTCTGTCGGGGCAAAGTTATGTCCATTTTAAAAATTATTATTTTGGTACATACCTAATCTACCTAATAATCTACCTAACCACGCGGTTTCTCTTTCAAATTGATTGGTTACTACGAACTAAATTAACAGCCATTTTGACCCCTTTGGCGGGCAAATTTCCAAAAATCATTTTTAGTGATAACTTACGTCTTAAAAGGTAATTCGGAGATTTCTTGGCGAGTCTATACAAAATTACAGAAGACTACACAAATTAGCTATTTCCTTTGATTTGCCATACTATGTTTGTTTCCAAGGATTGATCTTTATCAGCAAGAATATCGATTGGTATAAAAATATAGGTTATTTTATATTTATAGGTATTAATATAGGTTTTTATGATTATTTTTTTGCAAAATCAACAGGTTCTATTCCTGGCTAGGGTAGTGACTTTTAAAAAAATCTAACGATGCAGATTTTGTTTTAGTCAAAATCAGGCACGCAACTCTTTTCAGCATTTCGCTACCTCTTATAGTTGAGAATATAGCCCTGAAGGCTCACATAAAAAAACGATTTGCGGAAAATTCGTCTAAAACAATTCGTCTAAAACAATTCATCTAAAACAATTCGTCTAAAAAACAATTCGACTAATAACAATTCGTCTAAAACAATTCGTCTAAAACAATTCGTCTAAAAACAATTCGACTAATAACAATTCGTCTAACACAATTCGTCTAAAACAATTCATCTAAAACAATTCGTCTAAAAACAATTCGACTAATAACAATTCGTCTAAAACATTACGTTCGAAGTGAGTTAAGATTCGGTAATGGAGTTATGCTGAGTAGCTGATATGTAGGACGCAGCTGCAGCGGAGAGAAGATTCGATGATGGAGGCAAAATAAAACGTGGGTATGTAGGACGCAGCTGCAGTGGAGTTAATATTCAAGTAAAATGGGTAGAATTCGTTTCTAGCACTCGCCGGCCGCTGCCGCGGCACCGCTCGCTTCGCTCGCTCGGCTCGTGCGTTGTGGTCGCAGTTCTAACATAAACCTAACCTATCCATGTCGGTTCTAGGTAAGGGTTTTTCCAGATGGGTCTTTATATCTCTCTCTTAACTCCACTGCAGCTGCGTCCTACATACCCACGTTTTATTTTACCTCCATCATCGAATGTTAACTCGACCGCGGCAGTGTACCAGACCCGCAACTCAGTATACCTTCATTTTTGAAATCCAAGTGTAATCGGGAATGGTAATGTTTTTAGACGAATTGTTATTAGACGAATTGTTATTAGTCGAATTGTTTTAGACGAATTGTTTTAGACGAATTGTTTTAGACGAATTGTTTTAGACGAATTGTTATTAGTCGAATTGTTTTAGATGAATTGTTTTAGACGAATTGTTTTAGACGAATTGTTATTAGTCGAATTGTTATTAGTCGAATTGTTTTTTAGACGAATTGTTTTAGTCGAATTGTTTTAGACGAATTGTTTTAGACGAATTTTCCGTAGACGAAAAAAACACCCTGTATATTATAAGTAACAATCAAAGTGGGTAAGCTTGCCTTGCCTTATTTAGTAGTAGGTATTTTTTTATAAATTCGCTGAGTAATCCCTAAACAATTTTTGGTACTTACTATTATTATAATTATTTTCCCGGATATTTCCTACCAATTTAAGCAATTAATTTTAATTATAAACGCCTTTTTAGACGTAGGTAGATTAAACTTTACGATATTAATTTATGGTAAATAAATTCTAATATAATAAGGTAATTTGTAAAAACCCATAATTAATTTGTTTTATCCATTAAAATAGTTTATCAAGCGTTCAAATCGATGTACCTACATCTAAGTACCTATATAGATCTTCTCTATCTCTATATATATAAAATTCTCGTGTCACGGGGTTCGAACTTGAACTCCTCCGAAACGGCTCGACCGATTCTCATGAAATTTTGTGAGCATATTCAGTAGGTCTGAGAATCGGCCAACATCTATTTTTTTTTTGTTTTTTTTTTGTAAATAGCAAAACAACGTTTGCCGGGACAGCCAGTATTCCTATAATAGTCAAATATAATCTTTAGATGAATATGAATGTACGGTCGGCTGCATAATTGCAGACCCACCGAAGAATGTTTTCAACACAAGCAAGACACTAGACACCTGCTTTAGTTGAAGTTTAAAGTCTTCTAACTCATCAATTTATCAAACAAAAATTATTAGAATGAAAACATTCCAATAATCTACAGGGGGCTGCAAGTATGCAGCCGACTGCACATAATAATGCGCAAAACAGAAGTTCTCCTTTCGCAAAACATCTAAGAGTTTCAATCATGCCATTCCCACACTCAGAACCTCACAAAAACTAAGGATCGTTTCTTCGGGACTCCTCAACGATCAGCGTCACATGGCCAACACATGTTTGAGGTCGACACCCTCTTCCTAATTATCAAACCTTCTAGAAACACTCTTATTACAAGGAAGTTTCAGTCTATTTTCCACTGGATAATGTTGGAGCCTCAGCAGACAGATAGGCATGCCTGAGAATTTTAACAATAAAGTTCGCGGTCGTAGTGTTTTGAATTAAAATTGTCTTCAATGAACGAGCACTGAAGTTTCGTCCACTATAAAAGGACCTTATAAAAGGACCTAACTTAAAGTAAATAAACGAATGCAATTGTATTGATCGGATTTTGTCGATCCTCTTTTTAACCGCGGACTGAACGGAGGTATATGCGTGAGAAGGTGTTTGTTTATTATGTAGTACTTAAATGTTCTTTTATTTTATATCCAAAACGGCTGGACCGATTGAAATACAATTTTCTGTAGAATGTTTGTGATTAATTGTTGCTTTTACGGTTTAGCAAAACAATGATGAAATCTGCTTAGTTAGTTCCAGACGTATGACTGATTAGAAAATTTACAAACGATACACGCAAAAAAAATCAAAAGCAACATTTCATGCATTAACATTGCTCTTATGGCGAAGGAAGATCTTTATACTTCGACAAACGTAACAAATTACATCCTAATATTATCCTATATCGTAAACCTATAAATACCTATTATAAATCCAAAAGTTTGTATAAAAATCGGCATGGTGGTAACTTAGAGAATAGAGAAGGACGTAGCATTCTTTTGATCCTGAAATTCATACGTGGGTGAAACCGCGGGGCGCAGCTAGTAAACAACATAGCGGCCAATATACAAACAAAACTAGCCTATTTAAATTTAATTACTTTGACATAAACTGCCCAGATCTATTCGAGGTCCAATTAGATAGCTAAGATATTATAGTTAGGTTATATTGAACCTTAACAATTCTAAGTAATACTACTTGTGATCAATAGATAGACATTATACAGGAGAATAGGTTTCTTCAAGCAAAAAATAATCCTTCCCCAATAGATGTTAGAGAATAATCTCAGGAACTTCTGATACCTACTGAACTACTGGTTCGAATTAAAAAAATCTTTGTGTGTTGGATAGTCCATTTATCGAGGAAGGCTATAGGCTACTTTCATTTTGATATTCCCACGGGATCGGGACTTATGCGGGTGAAACCGCGAGGTGCAGCTAGTAAAAGATAAGTAGAGTCTTTACTCAGAATTATGCATGCCACACATAGTTATTTATTTATCAATGTCGTAATATTCCCAATAAACCCAGCGTATATTTGTCAGATCAAACGAGACTAGACTAACTGGTAACCGGGTCGCGGTTTAAATTATTTCATTTTAACTACAGACAGACAGACAGACAGATGTGTAAACAAATGACGTTTTGAACGACAGTTTGACAATGTTTTATTAGAATTTCTTTGTATTCAAATTAATTAAAATGCTTTAGGGAACTTTGGATAATCGTGTTGGAGATCTGTTAAAACTTAGATATTAATTCAGAGTTCGGTATTGAGTAAGTATTCTAGCTAAGTACTTACTCGATTTTTCTTGTTCTATGGAAATTACAATACCATTTTTGATGAAACTTTGTATGAGGGTAAATTAATTCCAAAGAGTAACATAATTTGCTGCTTTTAATTCTTCATCCTCAAAGAATCGAGGCTTACGCAGTACAAAACAGCGGGCCTTATCCATAACTAGCAACGTTCCGCGGTTTCACCCGTGTAAAGCCCGATCCCGTAGGAATATCAGGATAAAAAGTAACTTACAAATATTACTTTCAAGAATTCAATGTATCCTTACCTATACCAAGTTCCATCAAAATAGACCAAATAGTTTGAGATTTTTAAACAAAAAAATAATACTTATCTATAATCTGTATCATTTTAGTTTAAAAGTAAAGTAAGTACATGCTATTTTACACAAACCAAGAGTACATGCGTCAATAATGAGTCACTTAAAGTTTACTTCAAAATGTTAAGATATTGAGGTCAAAGTTTATAGTCATTTATATAGACTACTTGCTCTAGTGTAGGTTATATCTAGGTGCCTTTGGTATAGGTTAAGGATTTAACAAGCACTATTTGACGGAAACGAACTATGCTTAATCTTATTAGCTTTTTTTTAAATCCTGTAGCGAAATGGTGCTGTCATCTATCATATTTGAATTAGTGTTTTAAGAGGAAAGGGTACCGGGGGCTCTTTCCATACAAACTATTACAAACGTAGTCGACTGTTTTCTCCCTGGATAATGACACTAGACCAAATATTTTTGGTGCATAAAACTTATAACTGCCATGACCGACCATGCCCCTATTTCACCTGTGAAAATTTCAACTGTCTAGCTAACAAGCTAGACAGTTAAAATTTTCACAGGTGACGTAGGTACTTCTGTTGCCGCTATAACAACAAATACTAAAAATATAATATAATGGTACGGAACTCTTTGTGCGCGAGTCCGACTCGCACTTGGCCGGCTTTTTTTAATAAGCCTTACCTATTAGAGATCGAAATGTAAATTGAATGTTTCGAGCGATTCAATTAATGAGAAGTTGAAATCGTCGTCCATCGAGCACTGCTGATTTTCAGTGCGAGATGTTTTTCATCTATACATTTTTCTGTATTCTTAAACGAAAGAGACTTAACCAATTCGCCCACTTTTTTTTAAAGGGGTCCACAATTTACCTTTTAAACAACTTCATTTTATAAACAAATAATTAAAATATGTTTTCTAAGAATTCCCAGAGGCCAAGCCACTAGTTACGCACTGAACCAAACATACCTATTACCTACCTACCGTATTAAGTACTTATTGCCCGTGAAACTAATAGATAATATTAAAATCCGAAGCGAGATACCCCGCCCCCCCCCCCCCCGCCCCGTGGTGAGGCATCAGATCGAAAAGTTTTTTTTACCTATTCTCTGTGTATTTTTGTATTATTTTGTATTTATTTTATCTCTGTAATGTAACTATCTCTTATGTAATGTTTATAATTTGTTTCACTTTTCTTATTTGTGTGTTTATTTATGTCGTGTGTTTGTCTGAATAAATTATATTCTACTAGCTGTGCCCCGCAGTTTCACCCGCGTAAGTCCCGATCCCGTGGGAATTTTGGGATAAAAAGTAGCCTGTGTGTTAATCCAGGTCTCCAGCTATATAGATACCGAGTTTCATCGCAATCGGTCCAGTAGTTTTTGCGTGAAGCAGTAACTAACATACATACATAAACACACACACAAACTTTCACATTTATAATATTAGTAGGATTCTATTCTAAAAGTCAGGGAGTCTGCTCGTTATGCCTTAGTTGTTAGTAATTTTATCGTGTAACCTCCATGAATCACGGCCTATATTCATTGTAAAATGTAAGCAAATTACTTAGTAAGTAAAATATGCAGTGACCTGGATGTGGCCTGTTGGATCTCAAAAGATTAGATAAAGGTTGAACACCGCGCAATAGCATGAGCTGCGCTGTGACTCATTGCATTTATCCACGTTGGAAAAGGCAAAGCCGATCCCAAAAACCTAACTGTAGGTATCTACATAAATTATTATCCTCGCTCATATTCCTTTATCCTCGCTCATATTCCTAGATGTAGCTAGTTACGCCCCACGGTTTTACCCTCGTAAGTGTCTCTTTAAAAGTGACGGTAGGTTAGGTACAATATGTACATTTCCACAAAATGTACATTATACCTAATGATTAGTATAAACTACAAACTTTATCAGTCCTTTTTACCCCTTTGAAGATTGAATTTTGTATAGGGACAGAGAAAGCGACTTTGTTTTATACTATCTAGTGATAGTGATTATATATTTTTATTGAACAAAAACATGTTAACAATCACCAAATGAAACTGCTGGCATTCGACAATAATGTTCCAAATGCCAATTTCTAGTAACGAAACTGAGTAAGTAACCTGTATAAATATAAATAGTAGCTGGTTTATTAACGTCCAAATTATGTGTAGAGATCAACACAAAAAAAAATTGATAGGCATAGTTACTTCATGATCCCGCCAAAACCTTCAATACTGCATCGAAGTAAAGAAAATCGCCGACAACAAATAACGGTGCAAATAACTCCGGGCCGGATCTCGTCATAATTTTACTTATATAAGTATTCATTAACTTCAGAAATATCCTGATACAAAGTTGTGTTTTTTCTAAGAAGCAGCTAAAGTCAATCATTGTATACTGTAGTGCACAAGTTGCTCTCTTTTGCCTGTAAACAAGGCCTATTTAAAACTTTATATTACTTATTTCGATAAAAAAATTCATCTGAACAATGTAATTAAGTAGTAAAAGGTGTGTGGGCCATGATATATCGAAATTGATGGATAAGTACTTTCTATCAATTTCGATACTTGGTACTTAAAATAAATTTCCTTCCTTCCGTCCCTACCTACGTAACTATTATACCTATTCGTTTTATAGTATTTTACAGTGAATGTAAGTACTTAATACCTAAAAGAGAAAATTGATGAAAGTTCCTCTACCGAACCTTCATTTGTCTTAGGTAAAAGGTAGAGACATTTTATTACTTCAGACGACAAAAACATAGCCCTTCCTCCGCAGAGGATAATATGGACGCCATAAGAATTCACAATGATCCGTTCTTTATAGAGGTGTACCAATTTCAACAACTCACTCACAATAACTCATCCAAGCCATGATATAAATCAACAATCAACGCAAAAATCGAAAAAACAAACATCCCTAGGGAACCAGCGCGACTGGTTTCTCAGAATGCGCGTGCTCGAGTCCAACCGAGCACGAGGCGGTGGCGCGAGCGCGCTCAGTCGCGCCGTCGCCGCGCTCGCACGATGCTGTGCCTATCGTTACTGCTGGTGATCCTCACGCATCCAACACGCACCGCTTATGTCACGACACCATCCTTCGCGGCAAGACTTGATAAATTCTACGAAAAATTAGAACGACTTACCGTCGCACCAACAACTGAAAGCAGAACGGAGCCTGATCAATGGGTGCTGAAACTCGAAAAATTAAATGCTTTATCTCCGGAGAATTTGTACCTCAGTGATGATGATGAGGAGCTGCTGTCTGCGATGCAAACCTGGGCAGGATTGAACGCTCAGCAGCTGGATGGAGTGGCTAAAGAGTTGCAGCGGGTGAGAGAGGACAAAGATGAAGCAGGTGCTCAGGACAGGATCGCGGACCCATACTACGCGGAGATGGATGAAAATGATGAGGTTTGTTCCATATTTTCTTATTTTAATACACTTTGTAGGTACACTTCATTATTTTTCAGCGTATCATTATTGGAGGAAATAAAAACTTAAGACCTAACAAAAAATTATTTACAGCTAAATTTTATAATATTAACAAAAGCAGTCAGATAGTATATACCTAGGTATAACAAACAAAAAGCCGACCACTTGTTTTTTATTCCTTAAAAGTACAATAAAAACGTTAGGTACAAAATTTGTAATAGGTACACATAATTTGTCAAAATAAATTTATCGATAATGTCTACGTTACATATATGTAACGTAGACATTATCGATATATCCTAACTTAGTTTTAAAGACGCTTCTGAATGATTTCATGCAAACTTATTAACGCTTGAATCTGAATCATACTAGGTACTTCAGAATCCGACTTAATAGCTCAGTCGACTTAGTTAGAAACAAACATCCCCCGCCTAAATCATTCCAAATTATTGCAATTTTTTTGAGTCAAAAGATCGCGGTCTCCGTTAGTAAGTAGGTATCTTAGGTAGGTAGGTACATACTTAGGTACCTATTTAGAAATGGGAACAAACAAGGGCGACTAACGTTATTCTTGTTGTTATGTTAATTTTTGGAGCAAGTCAAGATTCGCCTACGACATGTGTAGGGTTTAACAAAAGGTATAGGTACCTACTTAGTTACAAAGACAACAAGCCAGTTTCCATTCCATCAGTCGCTGAAACTCATACATCAAGATATCTTTGTATTTGGGCCAAGTTACAGGTTTCAAAGCTTGATTATGTGAGCACAATTCGTAGAAATAACTAATAAACTTCTTTCTACAATACATATATCGGGTATAAAACAGCATAAGTAACTTTCCACTGATTATTTTTAAATTTTTTCAATTAATTTCCAGCAATTAAAGTATCCTCATAAGTTTCAAAATTCATCGAAATCGGTCAAATTCTATACAAAAATAAAAACCAGTATTTTCTCTTTTTGTATTTTGTACTTATTTTCCTTTTTTCATTACAATACTTAAAAAAAAACTAGTTTAGCGACTTTGAAATACGGCTGGTAGGTAAGGTAAAAAAAATAACATGGTCGATACTAAAAAACTGAAGTGTATGGTTCCACTAGTCACTATAAGATGTGATGAAAATTAATTATGAAAAGACCGAAGGTTTAAAATAATACTAACGAAGTATGTGAAACTGCAATAAAATACCTGTAGAAATACCTATCATAAGTAATTAAGTACCTACTTTACCTACCTATGAAATTATAAGAATTCCGAAAATGAAATCCCGTTTTAACGATTGTCCGAAAAGCAAAATTCTGAAACTCTAAATTCCGAATAGACGTTTGACTGAATGGTCGAAATTCCAAAAATGTACATTCCGAATGGATGATTTACTAATGTGGTTTAAAATGGGTTAATGTGGTTTAAAATGTGGTTTAAAATGGGTATTTAAGACGATTAAAAGTGAACCCATGCTAATTGTGTGATTCCAAATGAATAAAGAATTTTATCTTTGACTTTGTATTGTACATATATTTATCATTTAAAAAAAAAGAAGAGACTCATTCAGAGATTTTTTTAAATATAGTAGATCTATCTATATAAATAAATATACCGTTTTAAATAACTTCAGTTCAAAAATATTTTTTTTCTTCCTAGCCTTACTGCATTTTTTGGGGTAGGCTCTCCTAGTTACACGTTTAGGTAGTTGAAGCATCTCGATTTTAGTCTGTAATCTTTGGAGTTCGATTTTGGTTAAATAAACGAGATTCCTAAATTAGATTGATGTCCTATAGTCGTATATATCTTATTTTAATCGTTCATCAGAAATCAGAATTCGGCATATCAACCATTCGGGCACATGTTCATTCGCGTTCTGTTATTCGATATTCCGATATGGATACCTAACCAATAAAACATTTATCGCCAAAGTTGAACATTATTTAAGCCCAAGCTAACGAAAGTAACTTACCTTCAAGTAGGTACATAGGTAACTATAAGTCAATAGGTGGCTTGACAGCTAGGTACCTATTAGGTTTAATATTTTAGTTGACAATAATATTTTAAATACCTAGTTTACCCACTTTTGCTTTTAGGTAGGTAGGTACCGTACAGCATAATTGCCCCTTCAGCCACTTTGGTAACTAACTGATTCGTAACCAGCTACGTAAAAACAATTTTCTTCACTGTTTTGTAATCAAGTTACTGTTATACCACTGTTGTAAGTTACTGTTGTTTTGTCTGTTATAGTTAGGTTACTGAAAACTTACATAAAAAAAACAATTAGAGATCAAAGTTACTTTTTTTTTTACATATTTTAGATAAATAGGCCTACTTATACAAAGCCTAATTCATATTTTCGTAGTTGAATTAAAATAATTATGTTCTTTCTTCAGAGATTGCCAAACCAAATTTCGAAGATCATTAAATTTCTAATGCCTTTAATACATTTAATAAATAAAATAAATTCACAGGATGAAACAACAAAAAAATTGTAAGTAGGCATACTAGGCATCTACTTACAAAAATCTTTTTCTTTTAAATTAAAGAAAAAGATTTTTATTAAAGGCTTATTTTTTATTTATTAAAGGCAATAGCAATTGAATTGAGTAGTACTTTACCATAATTCATCTAAATGTACTTCAGTAAATCGTATTGCCAGATAGCAAGCAACTATCAAAGAAAGACCGCGAACGAAGAAACCAAACAGCACTCATAATATCGACATTGTTTACATTTCATAGATAACCTCTAGACATTGCCATTTGTGGAACATGTTGTAAACTTAGGCATGCTACAATCTCGATTGAGAAACCCTGGAGTTTATCCTAATATAAATGTACAGTTTAATTTTAAGAGATATTTGACTGGTCCTATTCAAAACAGTCCTATGGGCCGCGGTATTAGATACACTCACGACCACGACATTCGAAGATAAATAGTAGGATATTTTTCGGTAAGAGTTTAAAACCACTTTCCCGTGTCGATCTGTGGAAAGGATATCACTACATAGTATAAAACAAAGTCGCTTTTTCTGTCCCTATTTCCCTTTGTACGCTTAGATCTTTAAAACTACGCAACGGATTTTGATGCGGTTTTTTTAAATAGATAGAGTGATTCAAGAGGAAGGTTTATATGTATAAATAATACATGCATAATAAAACGGGTCGCTAGTAATTTATAATCGCGTAAATAAATAGTTTACGAAGTAGGTAGGTAGGTACCTATTTCTTATTAGGCTTTGTTAAAATTATGAAGAATTGACAGTTTATTCCGTTATTTCATAAACGACCCTTTCATTTAAGCCTAAATAATATTGTAGTACTTAGAAAATTAATTATATTCTATAGATGCGCGGTTTATGTAACTTTTTATTTCATTTTAACGAAAAACTGAGAAATAAATAGATTTCGGCGGCTCGTTACTTCAAAATCAAGCATTTCTTTTATACCAAAGTTTTATTATTCATACAATCAATTGATTCTAATTGACTTGGTAGGTATCTACTATGCAAACCAGAAGGCATACCAAACTAGGTTACTCACAAACGTGAGTTTAATTCGGTACACTTACCTAATACAAGCAAACATAAAAAGAGAAGTAAAACGCTAAAAATAGGACCCTTCTAGACAGTCACGGCATCTGTTTCATTTCATAAAATTTTTACGATTATTAATTGACTTTAATTGACTATGTTTTCTAACGTAACTCTCTATTAAGAGACACCGTATGCTGCCTACTTTCTGTATGTTGGGATCAATGGGAACCGCCGATAAAAATATGTGATTCTTTAGATTTAATGCCATTAATAAACCGGCCAAGTGCGAGTCGGATTTGCGAACCCTTCGTGTTCCGTACCATTATGTCTGTTTTAGTATTAACCTGGTGACAGACAGATGGACAGTGAAGTCTTAGTAAAAGGGTTCCGTTTAGCCTTTGGGTACGGAACCCTCGAGATGAACGAGGTGCAGGGAGGCTCCGGAGAGTTCGAATTAGACCCCGGGCCTTTAAACTGCACCGCGGACAGTCAATGGAGAGTTTTTAGTCGGTTTGCCTCCGACATAACCTGTCGTCACCTCCGGGAAAGCGGGTATCCGCGAGGATTTTCTCTCCGTCTAAAAAAGGGTACCTACGGAACCCTAATAAATGACGATTACATACCTACAATAGTCTAACTGACCAACTGACTACTCAGGTGGTCAATAGGTGGATGGTCTATAGTTACCTTAAAATACCGCTAAGTAGGTACTGCCGCTGATATAGCGCTTTTAAGCCTACTTTAAAATAACCCCATTACTTACATGATGATAAAATAAAACTAAAATCTAAATACTGACTTAATAATTAAAACAAAATTACAGTGATAAAGCATACCTAGCCTACTCACACTATACGACAGCACAATTAAACTAAAATTAGGTGTATATATTTACTTCGCCGTCTTTGTTTTTTCCTTTTTTCTACCATAATGTACAAAAAAAATCTGGCTTTTTTAAACATTTGGATGGTGAGAAACAATAGATCCTAACATACCACCCCGCCCAGGTGGACGGGAAGTACCAAAAGTTAGTAACTCACCACCCCGGAAACCCCACCCATCAGCCAATTTCAGGTGGGCGGGCGGTTAGAATTAAAAGTTCATAATTTACCACCCAGGCAGGCGGGTAGATTGAATGGTCCGTTGACCGTTGATAGTAATTCATGTTTAGTATGCGGAGGCACGTTTTCTGACATTTCATGGCACATTCCCTTTACTGTTGTTTTTACGATGATTTGGAAGACTAAAGGTTAAACCCAAGTCTGTCTTTCTATTTTAAATTCCTTAGCATTACCATTACCTACCACCTTCTAAGCTACAAGTAATTAAAAGCAAAGGTAATTGTTCATACGAACAGTTGTAAGTAGTTGTGCTCATTACCTGAGTTTGATCTTCAAAATAAACTCTAATTTTGTCACTTTTCTTTACTTGACACTTGAAGTGAAAATATGTTTTTTATACACAGATGATCCACCTAATTATGCTACATTTGGACCTACCTATAACAGTTGAAATATGAATAGCAATACTGATTTAAAATTATATTTTGCATATTACCATGCGACTTTGAAGATCGATCTGCTCCATAAAACGACGCGACGTTTCGTCAACAAGATCGGCAATAATAACTTAAGCACTTAGCAATTAAAACAAACTTCGGAGAATTTTCTCGCCAGCGGGAATTAAACCCGCGTTCCTTTATAGGGGTCCTAAACTTATTTTGTCTACTGCCCACTTTGAAAATAAATTTTTTTTTTCGCCCCCATTTTTTCACGTAGGTACCTACCTACTTACTTAAAAACCACTATAACACAAAATTAAATTATTAATTGTAAGCGGAGTTTACAGATTAATTCTAAACGAGACTTGTACGATAATACACAAGAGTTAACTTGAAACCTGTAGGTAGTACACAACGCACCCTTTTTTTGTGGCCTCTCATCGCCCCCCTTCAAGCCTGCAGCGCCCAAAAGAGGGTGTTATCGCCCACTTTAGGGAAGACTTAAACCATGGCAGTGCTCTTACCAACTAAGCTAAGAAGACGATCCTGAGTTAAAATACTCCATGTTTCTATAATAAAAGATGCCTATTTATCTTCCAGGAGTACGCAGAAGCTGACTACCACAACGACGGCAAGGAAGACGAGGACGACGAAGAAGTAGAGAGTTCCTCCACCCGGTCAGCACCACAAGTTACGCCATCAGCTTACACCAAGGAAGATCCAGACGACCGCTCTATCTTGGACCCTATTGCTGCTACTAATGAGAGACCTAGGATTTTAGATGACTGTTAGTATCTTACTTTACTTTTTAAACTTATAATTACGCCAATAGTTAAATTAGAGTAGTTGAGACACGCCTGAAGACACCTGGAACATTTCCTGATGACAATGGTCCAGATAACATCCATTCAACATCGACGCCAGCTTAGGACTAAGACGTGCAGAATGGAACAAAAGATAGGGAAAACAGACCTCAAATAAATGGGAAATCCTTAAGGCGAAGAATAAGAATAACATATTTTTGGAAAAATTTAGTTATAGGATCGATCGTATGATCGAGTCTTCCCTTTAAGTAAAATGTACCTACGTCTATTCTAGATGATTTACCTATACCTACAGTTTCATTAGCGTTTAATCAACGATAAAACAAAACGCTGTAGTGCCTGAGACATGTTTTGGGATAGACATGCCCAGATTGCCCAGCACCTATATACCATTTCTCTTTCTCAACATAGCCGTATCCAGAGGAGACTAGCAATACGTTTGCTGCGTATTTCATTCATAATCACTACATAGTACAAAACAAAGTAGCTTTCCGCTGTCTGTCCCTATGTATGCTTAGATCTTTTAAAACTACACAACGAATATTGATGAGGTTTTTTAATAGATAGAGTGATACCAGAGGTTTATATGTATTATATAATACATGCATAATATAGCCTTGCGAAGCCGGGCGGGTCGCTAGTCTTCAATATTATCCAATTAGGATAGAAAAAAACAACATCATTTTGATAGTTCCTACATAACAGTTTGACAAAGAATTACAAAATATGTAATCTAAAGTTTGAATTTCATAACTTTTCAGCCGCATTAACACCGATGGAACGGTATACGTTACGCCGCGCGGCGTTTGCTAACATGGCGCACGTAGTGCAAGCCAAGAAATGCCTCACACCGCAGCCGAGATGGCTCACTGTCAAACAACTGGCACCTGCTGCTGACACTGTGTAAGTGGATAATATATATTAGTACTACTTGTTCCAACACTTACAAATAAATAAACGAATTGTATTGTTTTGTATTGTACTCGCCATTTAGTCATGCCATTCGGTATTATGTTGGACTCGACCGCGCTTCAGAAACGAAAATTGATAAGCTTTATAGCCCCGCCACACACTCGACGAGTGGCGTGGGAAGTAGGGAAAACAGAAGGCAGAGACGTAGTGTGGCAACGTTACTCGCTATGCCGCAAGTCGAGCTCTTGGTCACGCCCACCTTGTCGGTATTTGAGCGCGAGTCAAAGGACCGGCAATATGAGCGCGAGTGGCTAGCCCATGGCTGGCCACATATTCGCGTGGTTGCAGTACGCATCGAGCTCTCACGCAAGACGCACGCGTCATTTTTATCACAGTTGCTCATAAAGTGGATCTTATTAAACGGCTTTTAGGCTCATAATCCAACGTATTATGCACGCGTGCGTTTTACATTACCACTACACACTAGTGCTGTAATAAGTTATCCTGATACTTAAGTTAAATGCGTATGTTACTGCTAATCACATGTTATGTAGATGAAATATTCTTAATTTAACTGGGTTATACTGTTTTGATGTATAAAAAAAAAGTACCAACAAAGTGTTTTTAAGCCAGCACAAATGGTGGTCTGTAAAGTCAGTTACCGAACGATAATTTTACGTAATAACGTCTTAGAAAACGACTTAAAATTGAGTTTAGTTTTTTTCTTTGCGTAATTTTTTTTTCCGTACCATTATATTCTGTTTTTTACCTCCGACGCAAAAACAAATGGAAAAAACCCTAAAAAATATTGTACTTATGTCAGACAAGGTTGTATAGGTTAAAAGTCTTTTGCCTGCCGTTTCGGGAGCATAATTAACAAAAAAATAGTAAACATAACCTAAAATTCTTGTGTTATCAATAATTCTCACTCTCACTCTCAAAAAATATTAATTTTAAACACAAATATTTTGTTAACTTTTTATTGTTTTAACAAGTCTTTTCTTTTATTCGCAACTGGAATAAAAAAACGTCGTACGATACGCGTGTGGATATTGATCATTGCATCTCGGCATTTTTAACACGCTCGCGTTCCGCTCGCGCATCATAAACCGCCTCTATGCATTGATCAATTGGACGTAGTTATGCAAACGGGAACCAAGCCACACCTCGACTGAAATTGAATTACATATTTTGGTAGACTTAGAACCATGTTCTTTACCGCCTCAGAAAAGATCCTAGTCAAAATACCAACCCACAAAAAATATAATGACAGCTGTCTAGGGTACTAACCCTATTTAGAGTGATTTTTTAAAGGATTAACAGACCCATGTAACATGGTTCCTGTAGATCTTTAGCATTTTCATTAAGCAAAATAGGCCCAAGCCACGTAGTTCTTAAAAATACAAATTATGTTTGAAAAATGGGAACCATGATGTTTGGTTCTATTTAACATATCAAATAAAATAGGTTTTAAAGTAACCAAGATGCTTAGTTCCATAAAGGTAATAACATTTTGAAAAATCAATAGTAAAGCAATGAACTAAGAAGTTTGGGCTTATTTTGCATTTGACAAAATAGAATGATTGTTACTAATAGAAAGGTACCCAGTACGCCAACACAGTTATAAAATATTTATTAAAATATTTTTTACTTATTTACAATAATAATAATTGTTTCCTAATAATTTAGATATTTAATTAATATTCTACTATTATCTACCAAAAAACTACCACGCTTGCGAATATTTTTATTTAATTAGCCTGTTGTGTCCTACTGCTGGGCAAAGGCCTCCCTCATTTCCCTCCATGTGTCCCGATCTCCAGCTTATTTTGGCCACTCTGCGTCGAATGCATCCAAGTCGTCGTGCCATTGTTTTTTGGGTCTACCTCGAAGACGCTTGCCGTCTTGAGGGACCCACTGGGTGACTTTGTTTTCCCATCTTTTTGTCTACATTCGGCACACGTGGCCAGCCCACTCCCACTTAAGTCAGGCGGTCTTCTGACCCACGTCTGCAATACCTGTTTTTGTCGCAGATTGATGTTAGAGACTCTATCTATACGCCTCAAACCAAGTAGGTATGCTGCGCTCCATCGCCCTCTGACAAATTTTAAGTTGGGACTTTTGTGCCTTGGTCAAAGACCAAGTCTGAGCACCGTAGGAGGTTAGGATGGGCAGAATACACGAGTCGATGAGTTTGCGTTTGATGTTAATAAGTAGATCACTTTTCATAAATTATTTCATGTACCAGTAGCTCTTCCAAGCGTTCTCTATGCGGTGGTTTACTTCTTTATCCTGCCTACACTTGATAGAGACTATCTGGCCCAGGTAAACGTACTCATCGACGTATTTTATAATCTGTCCATCTACCTCGACCCCAGTCATGCATGACTTGTGTCTTTGACCGATTCATCGTCAGCCCCACACTCAGACTTGCCATGCTCAGGTCTCTAAGCATATTTTGTAACTCCTTTGCGCTGATGGAGCAAAAAGCACGATATCGTCGGCGAAGCGTAGATTACTGAGATATGAGTCTCCAACTTTAATGCCCTTCCCTGTCCAAGATATTGACAGAGATTTAAATATCTCCTCCAGGGTACTCGTTAATAGTTTAGGTGAGAGTGGATCGCCTTGTTTCACGCCTTTTTCTATTTTAAAAGAGGGTCCGGGAGAGTCTAATTTTACGGATGCTGTGCTGTGATTATAGATGGATTTTAAAAGGTCTATGTAGGTCTATTCTATACCTTATGCTTCCAACGCTAAGAATATGGCGGAATGGTTTATGCTATCGAACGCCTTTGTATAATCAACAAAGGCCAAATACAGAGGTTTGTTAAATTCGTTAAACTTTTCTATGATCTGATTTACTGTATGGAGGTGATCCGTGGTTGAGCCGCAGACTTACCACAGCACCTGTAGCCAATTGTTTTTCATTTAAAGATTTGATAGATTCTGGAGTCCCTATGCGGCGTCTGTTTAGAGTGCCGACGACATCTGTGCACTTATATTTTAAAAAATTTCATAATGCAACGGAGTTGTCCATAAATAGGACGTACCCCTTTCCAAATCCCTTTGGCTGTCGCGCTTGTAAATCCATGTATAGGCTCTGGGTCTGTTGTGCCTTTCCCCGTGTATAATGTTTAAAACATACCCGGTCACCGCCTCGCAGAGTTCGTAACTTTTGATTCCGAATCGCGCTGCTTTGGAACGAATACATTGAACCCAGCTCAAATGGGACATTTGAGCTGGGTTCAATGTATTCCAAAGCAGCAGCGATTCGTCGATCGATACTTCCCTGCGAGGGGTATACACGGTTTGAAATTTCGTGTTAAGGTAGGCCAAAACCGGTTTGATTTTGACCACTTTTCTTTCGTACCTAGAATTTGTAATCAATCGGTTTGCCTGAAGCCAGGCATGCCCAAAGGACCGGTAACTCGTCGATGCGGCCCCTTATACAAATATCCATTAGCAAAATGATTGAAATAAGCCTATAAATTTCGGAGACCGACGTCTCGATCCAGCTATTTACCCTGCTATGGGCCGAAATACCGGTCTTCGACATATGGGCGATATGCTCCCATGCATATCTGTTTGTCTCCTCGACGATATATTCAATGAGGGAGGGGTCGGTCCCATAACTGAGAGAACAGCTCAATAGGAGTTGTTCCCTCAATTTTGGGACCAGACTCCTCATTGAACTATCAGGTGAAGCCCCCGCCCCTTAAATTGTTTACATTTTGATATTTTTGATATTGGTGGAAGGGTTAAATGTCATTAAAAAAACTGGTTGCCTGTAAAGTCGGTATACGGGCGAAAGTTTTACGTGACAACAACTGTGCTCGAGTGGAAGGGACGCGTGCCTTTCACTTTTTATGTCTGTCTCTCTCGCTCTTAGGCGGGCTAACCATGCCCGCGTGCCTCTCACTCGCTCTCATTGTGAGCGCATAACGTGAGCGGAGCGTAACGCAGTTTCTTGAAGTGTCACCCGGCAAACCAATTTATAAGACGTTGTCACGTCAAAAATTAATAAAACGTAAGTATGTTAAAATAATAATTATTTTAATTAAATGGTTAATCCTAAAAAGATTGCTAAAACGAACCAACCCACAAAACAGCAATTTTGTAATAAGGGACCATCAGGTTTTTGATCTAAAACAAATACTAAATAAAAGAAAAAATCAAAAAATTAAGTTATCCTATATCGCCATTAATTATATCTTTACTATTGTTAAGTTGTTTATCTCCTAGGACTTACCTAATTGCTTCTACACATCTTTGAAACAAAAACCTACTTATCTCGAAAGTAACTTTCTGTGGCTTGGTTCTCGTCTGCATAACTACGTCCAATTTACCACACTTGTATCGTAATGTACTATTGTATAACATTGATATAATTAGCTATACCAAAAATGCATAGCGCACACGCTGCCTTAGTTTTTACGTCCATTGTATAGCAAATGACAAGTAGTGTTGCCGATTGATAGTCGATTATCGCTGAATAATCAATAGTCTTTCGATAGTTCATTAAAAACCGATAGTCTCGATAGCTCAAAACGAGGCAATAATATAAATATTATCGATAGTATAGTACAAATAAACAACTATCGCTCGTTTTCAGCTATCGATAGTATCGATACTTTTTCAGGTGAAAACTATCGATAGTAAAAATATCGATGGTTCGGCAACCCTAATAACAAGCCGAAGCGGCGCGATTAATTGCACGATTCATTGTTGCGCGAGTAGAGCAGTGTGTGGGCAGAACAAGGCAGAGCAAGGGCAGAGCAAGGGCAGACAGGGCAACATCGCGGCAGAGCGAATAATTGCGCTAGGAGCATAGTATGGCGGAGCCATTAGATAACACTTATGATTCCCGACTCGCCCAAAGTAAAAATGGTACTTAACAAAATCATATAACAAGATGTCCTTCCACGAAATCACAAAATGTTTGATGGAACGATTAAGGAGAATGTTTTTATAAAACATATTTTTATTTATAAGCCCGTTTTATCTCACTACAGGCCAAGAAATGCCTTCCTTTTGTCTAGGGCCAGGTTGGTATTTAAAAATATATCTTTATTATTTCAGCTACATGCCTCCCTGCGTGGAACTACATCGCTGCGCGCCCGACTCCGGCTGCTGCGACATCGAGGCCGAGATCTGCGCGCCCAGCGATGGCAACTACGTCGCTATACCATTCTATGTAAGTACTTAATTGATGTTGATGAATTATTTAGCAATTGGGGGGGCATTGCATTGACGGTGGATCATTGCTATCTATAGTTTATCTGCTTCATTGTGTCCTAAGACCTACACTTTGTAGGACCTAAAAGTGTATAACTAAATAGCAGGTTGAACGTATAGATGATATGAAAAGAAAAAGGCTCTCATATTTAAGTATTTGTAAGTACTCAACATTAATGATCTTTTCTAGAGTCGTAATATATTTCTACTAGCTGCGCTCCGCGGTTTCACCCGCGTAAGTCCCGATCCCGTGGGAATATCAAAATAAAAAGTAGCCTAAAGCCTTTCTCGATAAATGGACTATTCAACACAAAAATAATTTTTCAATTCGAACCAGTAGTTCCTGAGATTAGAGCGTTCAAACAAAAAAACTCTTCAGCTTATAAAGGTACATAATAATATAATAATTATGAGAGAATTTATAGTAGGTATGCGTTAAGCTTTTGATAAGTAATGAAATTTATCTCTCCGAAGTGGTCTGTACTATATGGATTACGAGTAGGTATTGAATAAATACGTAATAGACATACCTACCTACCTACCTAGAGAAAAGCATTAATTAATTGGACAAGCTTAAGTTAAAGCAAATTCAAAACATTAAGGCCAATAAGGAAGCATATGTATAACTTACACCTATGATTAAATTATTCAAACAAACAGACCAAATAAAAAAAAACCAAACAATGTCCAAAAACTGACAAATGACTTGGTACTTATACCTAATTTCTCAACTACCTACTAAAACTTGAATTAGTGTCGTTTTAGAGGACTTCACACTAACCTGCGCTCGTGCGACGATCCTCACAGGCCATGTTGTCCTCTGCTGGCCGGCGAGAATGATGCGGGGGAAATCCACCGAGTTTTTGGGTCCAGGAATCCCACACATTTTCACTCACACTAATTCACTCAACGCTTGCGTACAACGCGCAAGGTTCATAGATCACCCTCGAAGGTTTAGGCTAACTAGGTATCACACACAATTCACATACACAACACACACGTTAAGCACTCCCGTTAAAAGAAACGAAAAAGGGGCGCGAGACCGGTGATCGTTGCCGCCATTAAACAATTTCATTTTTCGAATGAATTAGTTCTACTTGCTGCCGTGGGGGTGCTAGTAGAAAGAAAGTTATCGGCAAATATATTCGGCCGGAAGTGGAAGTCCTAATAATTTTTTCTTTGAACTTAGATCGATATGTCGTTACCAATTGCCACCAAAAAAAAAGGGAAAGTGGGGAAATGATTTTTATTTCAGGAAACGGGGAAACCAAGATCACGAAAAAATACTAAACTAATAATAAGTACTCAACTGGACTTCCGGTACAGAACAACTTTGCAACAAGACCTTGCAATAATTCAAAAAATATAATGTCATGAATTTATGAAAACCAATGGAATTACAATAAATTGCAATTTTTAAATTTTAAAAGTTTCAAAGTCTAGTCATGATTTTAGTAAATGTATTTTTGGGCTTTTAGTAAACTATTTTACTTTTAGTAGTTAATAGTCTGGCTACTGAGTCTTGGCTCTGAAAAAGGGCGGCAAATTTAAAATTAAAGCTACATATAAAAATCGATTTTAGCGGAGATCTTAATTTTTTCTCTCTCTATATAACAGATGCAAAAAGCAAACGGCAACATGAGCGTAGTACGAATGTTGTTCTACAACCACACTCGCTGCGCGTGCGTGACCCGAGACACGGTGCAGATGGCGTTGAGGGCGGAGCCCCCGGCCCACGACAGGCAGAACGACTGGCGCCCAAGCCCTCCGGTCCCGGCCAAGCCTAGCAATGATGACACTACTGCACCACCACAATTGAGACGGTAAGTCATTCATCATATCAACCAGGGGTCCTCCACTGCTGAACATAGGCCCAGACTTCCAGCGATCTGTCATGCCCTCTACATCCAAAATCAAACTCATTATTATCATTTATTATATATTCAACTAATTATTCATAAGTAACTGTGTATGTTTTCACGACTACCTAAACCACTGAACTAATTTTAATTAATTTTGGCATAGAGATAGATACCACCTTGGAAACGGACTCGTTATCCCGCCTCATTACGCTGGTCAAATCACCGGCAGTAGCTAATACAACTTATAGTAAGCATGGACAAAACCTTTTCTCGCTTAGTGGAAGTTTTATCATAGAATTTTTCAAGTTGTATTTTCAACTTTTTCTTAAGAATTTCTTGTTAGTAGCCAGGATCTCCTGCCGAGTTTAGCTTATCAAATCAGAGTATTAATATTAATATTGTATTTAACAGATGCACCTGCCCTACACTATTCTTAGGCACGATCATCGAGTCTGGTGCTTGTGTCTGCGCGTGTGAATGGCGTGATGTAAGTTCATTCCATAAAAACTACTTACCTATTACTTTAGTAGGTACTTCTATGAACAGTAGACTACGCGAGCACCAAACTGTTTTCCAATTTTGAGGAGCTATTCTGTTCATAACTCCAAAGATATGTACCTGTGTTCACCAACTCTCCAAGCTAAGGAACTAGGCTTGTGTTATGGTAGTTATGACAACGGACTTGATACTTACCAACATACTTTTCTTTTGTAAATATAATACTTCATATTATTACATACAGAAACACTCAGACCAGAAACAAATATCTGTAAGTACCTACATCTGTTTGAGGCGGTAATCGGATGCAACCTTCTGCGTCGTAGGCGGGTGTTCTCCCGACGCACCTTAAAGATCGTCTTCCTAATCCGGACCGGTTTGGATGAAAATCGGTAGTGATAGTTATAGTGAGCGCACACCTACCCGCACCGCATTCTTCGTTTGTATGCGCGTGACTTCGGCTGGTGACGTCATGAGCATCGGCCTTGGGGATTTTCTTCGCTGCGGCGACTGCGGCGCGTGCGGTGCGGCTAGGTGTGCGCTCGCCCTTAAGAGGATGGACAAGGACATAGGAACACTTTGTGTGTGAAACCGTTTGGCACAATGATTGTTTAGTATAAAATTGATCTCTGCAGACGTCCCGCCGGCGCGAGTGCCTCTCCCTGTCCCGCGGCCGCGAGCACTTCGGTCTCCGCGACCGCGTGTGCGTGTCCAACGGTGCGTGCGCACTGCCGACGTGCGAGTACGGCGCGTACGACGCTGCGCTCGGCAGGTGTCCCGGCAGGAAGGTCAGGAGGATACGGTACCACGCCAGGTCTAGGTACCATCACACACATGATAAGCAGTAGGACATACGGCCGTATTCACTAACAATACTTAAGTTGCCCTTGGATAAGTGAACGCACTAAATGCGGCCCTCAGAAGGCCAATTCTCGTAAATAATATTATTTAAGTTACATTTCAATATAAATCATCACTATCACTACATAGTATAAAACAAAGTCGGTTTTTTTGTCCCTATATCCCTTTGTATGCTTAAATCTTTAAAACTACGCTACGGATTTTGATCACTCTATGTATAATAGGTACATGCATAATATAGCCGTGCGAAGCCGGCCGGGTCGCTAGTTCATAATAATACCTTCAAAGTAGCTCAAAATACCCTCAACGTTAGCTTTTTCTAAAAAAACGGGTATCTTTTGCGATTGAAATGGAATCGGAATGATATTGAAATGTAATTTAAACTATGTTATCTACGAGAATTGGTCTTCTGATTGGTCAGTTTTGTGCTGCTCTCTTCACTTTTTATATTTGCGGCTCTATGCGCACTATGCAATCTGATAGGGTTGGTTGTGGATACGGGTGTAAAAATCAGATAGGTCTCTTACGTTACGTCACAATTTTGACGAATGAAGCTAATCCAACCTTTTTGTTAGAAGGTAGATAAGGTGTTAACATTCTGATTTCTGGTATAGTGAACAGTTAGCCATTTGTTTTAGTTGCGCGGCCATCTTTCAAACCTATGGCAATATAAAAAACGTGTGGCACTCGAGGACTGCCGCGGTAAAGCTATTGCATAGTGAACGCTCGGCCGCGTCTACATGGTAGGCGGAGTGGGGGGTGTAAGGTTTTATTTGATTCGGTCGCCGCGCTCAAAGCCCGCGATAAAAGCTATGCAATAGCTTAATATTGCAGGACATTCCACACATCGCCATCTAGCCCCAAGTTAAGTAACTAGACTTGTGTTATGGGTGCTAGACGACGGATACATTTCTTATATACATTTTGTGGGAGACTATCGAAGGAAACACCGGAATCACCGTCCGACATTTGTCGTCCGCCATTTGTCGTCCGACATTTGTCGTCCGTCAATAGTCGTCCGTTAATAATCGTCCGTCATTTGTCGGGGGTGTTAGGTTTTTTCGTTACGGAATTTCTTGATTCGCCCCCCAAGGCCCGCGATAAAATCTATGCAATAGCTTAATAGAGGACATTAAAACAGACATCAAAAGCCATAAAACAAACTCTTGTATAGTGTTAGGTTTTTCTGTTATGTGGCAAATAAATAACCCAGACACTTTACCGGATCTTAATTAGGGACATTTGTTGTTAGTATTCATGTCTTCTTTACATTGCCAAAGATATGAAAGATAGCCGCAAAAAAAAATGAAAATAATGAATTAAATAAATACAATTATTGAGGCGACTACTAAGTCAGTCTTCATACTTTTGCCAGTTATCTTTTACATTATAAGTCCAGAGTTACAAAATTGATAGCTAAGCCGATTCAAATGCGTTTTTTTAACTAGCTTCACTGAGTGAATCTTACTCTGATAAAAATGAAAACTCCAGATATCCTGACTCCACTGACTCCAGGTCTTACCACGTGTTGTTAACGCATTCGAACAAACAAAGTTTTATAGTAGATCATTTTGGTGGTATTTTTGGTGATATGTGCCTAAAATGGGAAGATATACCACCGGGCAGGTGTTATACCCGGTAGGCTGCAGCCCAACGATGTATTGGAACTTGTTATATGAGCATATTCTCAGAAAAACTTCATTTGCACAATCTGCGTCGCCATTATGCGTAAAAAACTCGTAGTTAATGAGTCAACGACTACAAATCTTTGTACCTAGTTTATTACTACTTAGTGCTTAATAATGGCCATGCAACATGTTTTTATTTTTGTGCCATTTAATAAAATTATTGTTTTTCTACTTTACACTGTAAAAATAATAAATATACATCTAGATAATATATATGTAGGTTTACCTACTTACTATATAATTTAAATATTTGTCTAGTTTTATTTTTAAACTGTAATTTTAATGCATGTAAGATATAAAATAATTTTATGCTGTAAATAAATGTTTTGGAAATTTTTAACTTTTATTTTTACTACAATAATTAGCATATATACATATATGTAGCTATTTATATAAGATATTCTCATAAATTATGATGATCTACTACCATGAGATGTTGAGTCAACCAAACATATTATTTTCCAAAAAAAAAGTAAAATCAGTCAATACGTGAGCCGAAATAGATCATTATCTTTCTCAGAAGATCAATTGATATCAAAATCTGTCTAGATTTCTTTTCTAAGTAGTTCCAAAATCAATGTTTTGCTATAATACCTCATTCCAGAAATCTAACTACCTACTAGTCGGCTGCATAATTACAGCCCCCGGTAGAGTTCGAAAATTACTATTATTGGAATGTTTTCATTTTAATAATTTTTGTTTGGTAAATTGATGAGAAGACTTTAAACTTAAACTAAAGCAGGTGTCTAGAATCTTGCTTGTGTTGAAAACATTCTTCAGTCGTTTTGGAGCTCTACGGTGGGTCTGCAATAATGCAGCCGACGTACCTACATTTCTATGAGCCAATATTTGCACAGTGGCAACTACAATAAGCAAATAGGTATAGTACCTACTTAAGGCGAATAAAGGCGCCAAACACAATACGATTTCTCCATTATGATGAATCCTATCTATTCTGGAAGGGACCGCTTTCAGCAATGAGGCTGTGTATGCCACGGTCTTTTGTTTTTATAATTTAAGTTTTATTTTATAATTTGAATGTGCAACAAAGTGTTCTATCTAGCTATCTATTTGTAATTGTTGCCTAAAATTTACCGACGACTTTTCCCATCATATTTAGTTGCAGTAACTCGTACCTATATAACGCCTCATTACATGTCCTAGGAAGGCAACTTCGCCTTAATAAATTTGTTATTAACACGTTCATTTCTTAAACATATTAGTAACGCTATTTTCAAAGTATATTCAGCTGCTATTCGTGTATTTAATGCCAATATATATATAAATTTGATAAAATGCAACAATTTATTGTGAGGACGACACCATGAGACGGCAATTCCTACTAGTTCTCTTATTGATTGTAAGTATATTAGAAAATAATAATATTCTAATCGTTAATAATGTAAGTTTACTTAAAACTTTTAACACAGGACATCGCAGACGCTATTCGGAAAAGGTACAGAGCATTTAAAATAATTCCGTAATTAAGTTCTTTCAAATCGATTTATTTAATGCTTACTCAGTTTCAGATAAGAATGATATTAGGAGAAGACCTAGATAACGGTATGTAATTTAAAATATAACTTAGGTAAAGTACTTTATAAAATAAAATAAATTCTAACATAACTTACAGAAGATGCTACACCAGAAGCAACAGTGGATAATCCTAACAACGCTGACCAACCTGAAGTAATCGATGAAACGACTTTACCTGAAGTCTATTTTACGTATGAAATTCCTATCACCACTTACGATAAACAAGAAACGGAAACTCCAGAAACGGAAAAGCCGGTTATTGCGGAAAATAAAGACCAAGACCCAGCACCGCAACCAAATACTGCACACAAACATCTACAATCACCACAAACACAACCCGAACCAAATTCTACAGATAAAAAACATAATAATCAATTATATACAAGTTCCAGAAGCGAATCATCTAATCGCCAAAGTTGTTCTTCATCATTTTGTAAAATATGTAAAAAGTCTGATGGATGTGGACATACAGAACACGTTCAGAGTTCAGTAGCTAATCACGAACAAGCATCAGAAGCCTCCTCATTCACAGAAGTCAAGAAATCACCCGATGGATATGAAGAACATTCGGAGACATCTTCCATGAAACAAGAACAGTCTTCAACTGTTAATAATGAATATATTAAACATACTTCGAAATACAATAAAGACGAACCTGTTACAGAAACAAATGCTGAAGAAAAATCAAATGAAAAAGAGAAAGGACATCTGAGAGACGAAACAAAAGATCAGCCCAAAACTGATGAAAATCAAGAGGCAACGCGTAGGGAAATAAAAACTGAAAATAATGAGAATAGTAAAAATGGAGATATAATACGACATAAAAGACCAGATAACCAAAACAAA
The DNA here is from genome assembly GCA_907269075.1 of Idaea aversata. Classification (NCBI taxonomy): domain Eukaryota; kingdom Metazoa; phylum Arthropoda; class Insecta; order Lepidoptera; family Geometridae; genus Idaea; species Idaea aversata. Next base: position 1,136,894 of record OU026088.1, read on the forward strand.
GGGTCCATAGACAAAATTCAAGATAATTCGGACAAGGATGAAAATAAAAAAAAGGAAGCCAGTCTTAGTAACGATGGAAACATTGATAACTCCAGAACTACAAGTAAACATTCAACTGGGTGCAAATATTATAACAATAACAATGAAAAAGTACAGAAAACGAATGAAAACATAAATAATAGAAAACCTAAGAGAACAGAACCGAATGTTAGAACAAGTGAGAATAAAAATACTGATAAATCGGGAAGTGTTGTCGATATAGAAAAAAACCAGAGTGGCAAAAATAAAAACAATAATGTCCAGAATCCTTCCAAGGAAAATAAAAATGCCCAAACTGTATTAAATAGAAGTAAACCTCAAGCAAATAAAGATCAAAGTCCTAGTTTTCGAAGAAAACAACCACAAACTAAAACTAATGAACATACGATAGAAAACAATGGAGGAAATTCACAACACCCAAAGGAACAAAATTACAACAAAAGAAAAGATATTGAAAATGTCACTAAGAAAAATTCTAATAACAATGAAACTACAAAGAATAAAAATGTTAAACCATTTCATCATCAAGAAAAAATGAAGAACGACTCCCCTGATATAAACAAAGACAAAGCGGATGGTAAAGAACCGGTCAACATTAAAAACAGCAATAAAAACAAGGAAAACCAGGAAAATATAACTAATACGAAGACCAGTTCAGTATCAGTTGACAACGAAAAACAAATAGAAGAAGGATGCAAAGTATCTTCCGATAAAACTAATACTGAAGAACAGAATAAAAATGACTCTGAAATAAACAAACATCAAAAAATTAATACTAATACTCCCACACAGAAGGTCGAAACTAATACTGCAACACCAGTAAACAATGTTAATTCTAGTGATCAACCTTTACAAAATGAAAATAACACAAACGCTGTCAAAGAACATAAACATAACCACAACCAAAGTCCAATAATTGAAGTAAAGCAGAAAACTGACGAAAACAACAAAGATATACTTGACTTGCTAATTATATTTCCAGACGATGATTATTATAAAGATGTAAACACTGAGAATGAAAATCCGTCACCCAACGACGATGGTCAACAAGTAAAAGAAAAACAAAATGAACCTGCAACACACTGTAACACAACAGATCAACCAAAACCAACTGTAAAACCCAAACCTGAAAATTGTAACTGTAATAAAGAAAACGATAGCAAGGAAACTAAACCCACTGAAAACGCCAAGACAGAAGAAAAAGAAAAACCCGAGCAACATAATGAACCTTATTGTCATTGTGATAAGAACCGCAAACCAAACAACAATAATCCACCACAACAACAAACAAACAAAAACCAATTTGAAAGTTCTTCAAACACTCAAACACAGACCGAAGATACAAGACAAACAAACAGTGAATCAAGAATTAGAAACCAATCAACAAATGAAGCAAATTCTAATTACAATACAGAACATAACACTTATAATACAAAATATAACACGTATAATACTGAATCTAACACACGAATCGACAACAGACATACGGAATCTTACAATGAACATAATGTAAGAAACAGCAAAAATATTGAACAAACCACTGATGCAAAAACAGACAATAATATACAATCTATCAATACGGATAGTGTAAGAATAACAAACAATAATTCTACAACGAACAATGATACAACTAATAGTGAAGTCACTAACGTCACTACAGAAAATAGTGAGTCAAAAACAAAAGATAAGAAAGAAAAAGCTCCTAATCAAATATACAAATCCAAACCGGATACACCCTATCGTAGAAAAGCACGACACGACGCGACTAACATACAAGGAAAACAAAGTAAGACTGTACTAAATACTTAGTAATTTTAAGTAGACCAATTTAAAAAGTATAAGCCTATTTTACCCCCAGGGATTCAATGTATCTTCATACTAAGTTTAATCAAAATCGGTCTAGCATTTTCGGAGCCTAGCAAAAAACATTTTCTATTTATAAATAAATAAATAAATATTGCAGGACATTCCACATATCGCCATCTAGCCCCAAGCTAAGTAACTAGACTTGTGTTATGGGTGCTAGACAACGGATATACTACTTATATACTTTTCTTTTGTAAATATATACTTATAATACATAGAAACAACCAGACCACAGCGCTTCTCGGTTTCACCCGCATAACTACCGATCCCGTGGGAATATCGGGATAAATTAAGATGTAAGCTATCCTATCTTTCAACTTGGATCAAACTGCACACACAAATTTGATTAAAATCGGTTAAGTAGTTTAGGAGTCCATCGCGCACAAATAACGTGACACGTAATTTATTATATTAGATTTGTGTAAATACCGTTAGTATAGCTTTTCAAACTTTTCAAGAAGAAAAATACATTCTCATTGCGCCTAACAAACATGAATTAAGAAAGGTTGATATTGGCCTTTACAACATAATCACAAACAAGAAATATAGGCGATATTTTTTTGCAAAATTAACTAGATCGATTCTTATATTTGCTACCTGATAACTCTACAAGCCACTATGGTCTGAACTTCATAATTGCACTTCTTCTTTGTCCTCGCCTTATCCCGTTACACGGGGTCGGCGTTCCTTATCATGCGGCGCCATGTAGCTTGCTGACTTGCGTCCTCATTTCTGAGCCAGAGGCTTTTCATGTCCCCTTGGACAATTGTCACCCATGTGGTTTGTGGTCTACCCCTACCCCTTTTTCTAGTAGCCATAAAAGGGCACCTTTTCACAACATAGTCATCGGGCCTTCTCAGTACGTGACCGTATCACCTCACCTGTGACATGCGCTAGTAATTCACAGTTTTTATAAAATCTATGCTTAATATAATACATACCTATTTTCTTTCAGAGATCCACCACGCTTTAAAAAACAATATAAACATCAAGACCTTCGTGATAGACGACGACGATGGTCCAGGACAATGCTTCTGCTGTTGTAACATCAACAACGGAGATATATTTGTGAAATATGATAAACATTAAGTTACCAGACGGTTAAGAGGGTTACATATCGCTTACCATACAAAAATAAATAGTTATTTTCTCCCCTTAATATTCTGGTGTTTTTTTTGTGCAATTAATTCATTATAAACTAGACTTGTATTTTTTTTTTGTTAGTTAAAATTCACATAGTTAAAACATGTACTTATATAAGCTTATAATACAAAACTATTCAAGCGATTGACATCAATAACATACATTTTATTACAATTTAAGGAATGGCACACCGCCACGGAACAAAAAATGTATTTAATTTTATTTGAAAGCCTCTTTTACCTAAAATTTACCTCTAAACAAATGTAATGTGGTAACACATTTGTTTCTTTTAAAACATATGTATCTCCTATTGGACATTGTCTTTGGACATTAATCGTTCCGAAGGCACACATCCTAACTTAGTTTTTAAGACGATTTTATGTGGTCTATATACTAATGTATTAAGCATCCAAAGAAATAAAGAAATTTGACTTTGACTTTGAAGGAAAATGTACTATTAAAAATGCCATTGGTTTGCGATGCTCTTAAGTCCGTGTTTAAAAAAAAGTAATTATAATATTTTGGATAAACTGAAATACTCAGAAATAAATATTTAAAAAAGTCCAAATTCCTACCTAAACCCTAGATAAAAATAAAACAGCAATACAATTGAAATGATACAATATAAATCTAAGTGGCAAGTGTACATAACATAGCAGTTCCTCTCTTCACCCAGAACTCGGAGGACTCCTTACCAGCGGGCAGGTTGACGGCGACGACGAACGCACCCTTACGGGCGGGGTAGTAGTAACAAGGGCAAATGTAGTTATCTGTAAAAAACAATTTAAATTACAAATTATATTATGCATGTATTATACATATAAACCTTCTTCTTGAATCACTCTATCTATTTAAAAAAACCGCATCAAAATCCGTTGCGTAGTTTTAAAGATTTAAGTATACAAAGGGATATAGGGACAGAGAAAGCGACTTTGTTTTATACTATGTAGTGAAGTGATAGTGATATCGAGGGCTAACAAATAGCCAGCAACACTTCGACCCATTTGACCGATTGCAAGAAAGAAATCAAGAAAATAAATAATAATAATAAAATTCCACACATTGCCATCTAGCCCCCAAGCTAAGTAACTAGACTTGTGTTATGGGTGCTAGACAACGGATATACTACTTATATACTTTTCTTTTGTAAATATATACTTACTTATAATACATAGAAACAACCAGACCACAGACAAATATCTAAGCATAAATACTTGTCTGAGGCGGGAATCGAACCCGCAACCCTGTATTTGGCAGTCCGGCATGGTGACTATTGCGTCAACTGGGTCGTCTAAAACGTTTCATTTCTAAGCACACAATTGTACCAAAAGAATAATAAAAAGCTTGTTAAACTTACTTCTCATCCTCCTGCCCGTGGCTCTGATAGGTTTGAAGTGTATAGGCGACATGGGGAAGACGAGCTGCATGGGCAGCGGCTCAGCGAGGTAGCCGTCCTTCTTGAACCAACTTGCTCCTTCTAGGTACTGGCCCCTATGTTACATATGTACAATTATTTTTTTAAAAGGGGTAAATCAAATATATAAATAATATTGCAGGACAGTGCACAGAGCGCCATCTAGCCCCAAGCTTAACAACTAAGCTTATTTTATGCTGGCGAGACAACGGATATAATACTTTTGTGAATTAAGATCACCCAGGTATGAACCCACAACCTTTTGCGTCGCAGGTCATAAAAAAAAAAAAAATATATAAAAAAATACAGTAAAAATTTTCAAGGCAAAATGCATCTCCCTCCATTAAGCTCAGTGCAGCAGCGAGATTCGAACTCGCGACCTCCCGCTTACCATGCTGGTTCGATAACCACTACCAGTCAAGTTCGAATCTCGCCACGGTGCAAAATTTTGGAGATGCATTTTCATTTCATTTTCCTCGAGCTTTACCTACATTTTAGATTTTGATGTAAAGTAAGTATCCCATCCCTTCCCAGAAAATACAGCTATTCAATAGTGAAAACCAAATTTTAAAACTCCCGGGAACGAAAATACCGACAAAAGACATAAATAAAAAATATGGAATCCAAGTTCCACTGCCATTTTTTAAAACCACTTATCATCGATCAGCCAAATTAAAAAAGAACTAAAACATACCAGGAAACGAATGCTAACGGCCCTTAATACCCTACACCTACTTATCGTGCGTTTATTCGTGAATGATGCAATAGTACCTATAACCAGTCTTAAGTAGTCAATCAGGTTCATAAACATAGTTAGGGCTTCGTTAATACCGTTGTAACTTTTTGTGCCAAAACGTTCTTATGACCCAAGGCCATGATTAGTGTTGCCAGGTCAAGTTTGTAAAAAAATAGATTAAAGTACCTAAACAGGACTTTCCTAGCACCTAAAAACACAATTGGTAGCTGCAGTTGCCAATAACGGGACGTTGTAACATTTTCAGTGCCCAAAATAGTTTGACACATTCGATGAAGCGGTCGAACTAATCAATTTTTTTGGTATGGAAGGAATCCTTTTTCCCTTAGAAAACCTTAAAAAAAATTTCGGCCGGCTGCTTATATTAAGGAGAAATCGGAGTAAGCAAAGCGAGCGACTGCAAATAATTTTTATTTTTGACGAAAGTTTTAGAAAGTATTTTAGACGAAAATTTATGGAGGTTGGTGAAAAAAACGGGATTTTTGGCATCCCAATTAAGGCTTAATCGGGACGCGTCCCCTAAAGATCGGGACGTCTCGCATAATTCAGAACACCTGAGAACACTAGTCATGACTCAAGTGTTCAAGGGCAAATTGTCATAATACCGAATTTTATGATCATATCGTTCCGCATCCATTCATATTGTAAACAGTGTGTAATACGCATGTCAACACTACACAAAACTACGAACAATGGTACACATCTTTTAAATAATTTCGACTAGTATTCTTATTGAATTAGATTCTTAAAGTCGTTTTTAAATGTGAACATAAGAGTATTGTTGTATTTAAAATATTAAAATGGGTGTTTCGTGTCAAATACTAGTCGATCCAGTACCAAATAAAGTGCATAAGATCGGAGAGTTTGTATCTGGTGTCATTAAATACGTCATCGATGAAACAGCAGAATATAAGGACGTAAGTCTATCGTTCATCGGAACTGGTTCTTCGTCTTGGAGCGATACAGATTCATCTTACTCCAACACTGAAGAATACTTCAATACTTGTATTAAACCACATACGAGTGAGCCAAACACTGATAAAATAATTCTTCAACAAGGATCTTACGAATACCGTTACAAATTTCAACTTCCAGAAAACATACCATCAACATTTCACAACCCAAAAGGGAAAATCATTTACCAAATCGTTTTGAATTTTGAAACATTCAAAAGATCAGGTATATTCAATTTACCAACTATATTTTCAACTGAAATACCAGTAAAAGCATACGTGAAATCAAATTTACCGAAGGAAACTGTTGTATTTGGACTGAAAAAGACACTTCTCGGTCAATATGGTGCAGTAAATCTCAAAGCGGAAATAGAGAAATGCTTGATAAAGCCTGGTGAAAATATTCAAGTTAAGGTCACTGTGGATAATCATACCAATGTGCCTATAAAAGGTATAAGAGCGGCTGTAATTGAAAGAACTATTTATACATCGACAGGAGGATTTAAACAGACTGACAACCCTGAAGTATCAAACTGCGCTGTTGAAACCGACTCTATACCACCCAATGATATAAAGATAATGGTTTGTGTTATACCAACAACTGCAAATCTCTATTCCATACAACATTCTAAAGTGATTTCAAGAGATTACTTCTTGCGAGTGACCTTGAAACTTCCGATACCTCATCATGATGATTTCGTAAATATGCCGATCGTGATTGGAGATATTAATGATACTAATGAAGCAATTAGTGAACTTAAAAAGGATCTGGAAAATTTTGTGTAAAAGTTTCTGCAATATGTTGCTAACAAGGCTAATTTAACTCAATTATAAGGCAATTAATAGACAATGTAGGTCTCTAAAACTAATGGAAGATTTGCACAAGTCTCTATGCTAAAATGCCTAATAAAAAATGATACAGAAATCCAGAAATTGCTTATAATTTTATTGCCATGTAAGAATAATATGAAGTGTTTGTGTGCTACTAAAATAATGTAAATTTCATTAAGTGTATGTCAGCAGAATTAATCTATAGTCCTGTGATACTTGTAATAAAGTGCTAATATTGAAAAATAATATTCATCTAAATTAGTTTAAGGAAAATATGTCTAGCATTATATTAATGTAGTAAAGATTGTTTGTGAAATAACCACTTATATCAATCGCCTTTTTATTTAACATTTCCTTCACCTATAAGTATATCGAATAGGGTGTTTAGTATACGGCTGGTCAAATAACAGTCGGTCACATAACCTATATATAATGAGATTTCTCACCTAACATAAACGCCACCATCTCTCGGCGGTCTTACGAAGGCGGTCTCTTCCAGCGGCATGACTGTGAACTCCCAACACAACGTGTCGATAGGCCATCCTTCGCCGCGGGCTGTCGTCTATAAGACAATTTATAGGCATCAGATTATTTTGATTAAAGACTCAAAATTTATCTATTTAGAATAAGATTTATAGGCCCATAATATATTTAAACATAGATACTCGTACCTTAAAGACTAACCCCCTGTTTAAACATTTTAAAAACTTTGTTTAGTTAAAATGTTTGTCATTTTTTGCACTTTTAGAGATGACAGGTGTGCGAAAGAGTCAAAACAAATTTTAACTAATGAAGGTTTTTATAAACAATCTTATAATAAGCTCTAAGTAATAGATAATATATCCTGCTCCATCAGGTAATTCTGAGATTGCCAATTGACTTCAAGAGCCATATGCCCAATCACAAAACTGACCCAAGGCCAAACAAGCAACTTCAGAAGCTAGGAGGAACCCAGCACAGACTCCAGGAATCAAGCTGCAAAATGTAGGTAGCACATTATTCTAGTTTAATTTATCTGGTATATGCTGCAGTAGGTACCTGCATAACCGCAGTAAGGAAGCCAGTAGGCGCGACGAGAGCCGGCAGCCAGCACAGAGTGGGCGGCGAGCGCGGGGCGTTAGCCCACGCCGATAGATGCCCTCCGCGGAGGTATAGCTCACGGCACCAGGAACCTAGCGGCTTCATTGATGGCCGACCTAAACCATAATAAAATAATCATGGATCTCAAACAGCGAAGATATTGCGTAACATACCTCTACATCTTACATACAAAAAAAAATACAGCAAAATATCGATATTTGGTCAAATATATCATAGTTATAATAATATTTATCTCTATGTCAATTTTTAGTCCGATCCGTCCATTGGTTTAAACTGTAATATCAGTCAGTCAGGACTTTGAATTTTATATTTATAGATGTTAGTTATGTATATAGTCATTATATTATTACGTTTCTTTTGTTCACTGTACGTGCCTAATGACGAAGTCTAAAATAATGTTAGAGCAAAGGTACATTCAGACAACTAATTAATTAAGTTTCTACTAAAAAAATAGAAAAGTTAAATTCGATGGTGTTATCTTTCACATATAAATAAATTTACAGATAATCGCTAAACTAATTTTACCTCTATCTAAGGCGTATTCAAAACTACCACTAAACAATATAAATTGTTCTTAAATTGATTATTAAAAATCCTTAATGTAAACAAAAAACAAAAGTGGCCCCAATAATCACCAATGTGGTACTCCAAAGACATCACTAATAAATATAACAATGTTTGTGTACCTTTCTGCCAGAAAGTAGGCACTCTCCCTTCGAATATGCAAGAGTTCATGGTTTCAAGCATATCCGACATTACAACCAAGCCTTCGATGGCTCGTCGTAACTCCTGTACCAAATAATGATATATTCATATCAAAAATATTAATGCTTTAGAAAATTGGGTTTTAATTTATTTTGTATACATCTTTAGTATATTTTTATGTGTTTCAGCGAGGGTAAGGTGCTTATTTTACATGTCTAGTCGAACAACTTTTGTTCTTTGATTTCTAGAAATTCAAAATTTTGTTCAGAAGTAAAATTCCTTAATGTTTGAAATAGTAGTCCAACCTCAATATAACAATAAAAGATTGAAATCAATGACCTCTAGCTCTAAGAAACAGCTAATTTTTGAGTACTGTCGTATTACATTATTCGTCGAAATACATAGGATAAAACAACGAAAATAAATGATGGACTGTCTAATTTATTTCATTTTTTTTTTCATTTCCATTATATCTTGACTAGATAAATTAAACAATTCAATCAGCTACACTGGTATTCAATAAACTAACCTTAAGGCCAGCAACGATGGACGATATAAGCGTGTTGAAATATCCAATCTCCTGCAGTAAGGAGACACACATCGGCATCACTATTTCAGGACCCATCATACGTTCAGTTGTCTCCATGTCTATCTTATTCGGCAGTTTTACAATCATTTCCGCTGCTAATTCATCCACCTAAATAAGTATACAGGGAAAAAAATTATATGGGCTGTATCTATAAAGATAAATGCTTTGTCCTGAATGACTGACTGACGGATCAACGCACAGCCTAAACCGCTGACCGTAGAGACCTGAAACTTGGAGGGTGTGTTCCCTGTATCCTGAACTAAAAGAGACAGCGGAAAATGCTGAAAGAAGTTGCGTGCCCGATTTTGACAACAACGAAAAGTGCATTTTATATATATATATATATTTAAATATTACCCTAGCCATTAATCGTACCGGTTAATTTTTCAAAAAATAATTACATAATTTTTAAATAATTTTTGTATCAATACCGATAAAACTCGGTATGTAGATAGCTAGAGTCCTAGAATGACACATCCCGATATTTACTGGAAATAATCTAATATTCACTCTTTTATAGGTCTAACTATGAATGGTACCTATCTACCTATGAATGTTACTTAGCCAAACATATTTCTCAGTAAGCGATATATGTAATCTTATGGGAAATAAAGAATCTTAAACCTTAATGTTGTATTTGTCTTTTACTTAAGTTTGTCAGATTATTTTATTAAAAATACCAATTTTTTCAAATATAATTGAATAGTGAATTTTTGTTGTTTTTACTGATGATTCGTTCATTAGTTTCTAATAATATTTCCATGGGATAAGGATTAATATGGTTAAATCCACGGTGCTCAGCTAGTATGAGAACTAACCTTCTGATCATCTCCTCCGCCACCGCCCCCTCCTCCAGTGGAAGCCAACGCGAACAGCGTCGAGCACATTATCAGCGCATCCTACAGTTCAGAACAAAATAGATTGGTATTAAAATGAAAACCGGCCAAGTGCAAGTCGGACTCGCTCACGAAGGGTTTCGTAATATTTAAATCTTTTTAGTACCTACTCGTATTTGTTGATAAAGCGGCAACATAAATACATAATCTGTAAAAAATTCAACTGTCTAGCTATGGCGGCATTATCGCTTAAAGCGATCTCTTCTAGGCAAACTTTGGATAGACAAGAAGTATAAATACAAGACATCATTTATTCTATTTCTTCTTTATACATATAAAATGCTTTGTCCTGAATGACTGACTGACGGACGGATTAACGCACAGCCTAAACCGCTGATCGTAGAGACATGAAACTTGGAGGGTGTGTTCTTTGTATGACGTAGGCATCCGAAGAGAAAAGATTTTAAAAAAATCAACTCCTATGCAGACTAAGCCGCGGGTAAAAGCTAGTAACCCCAAAAGAAAATTTAGTCAAACACACGACATATTACACATATATGAAACAATAAGAGATGTATATAGTATTGAAGTTTGTATAGCGACCTGTGCAAGTGTAGCGACATCAGCAGATGCGTGCTGTCCGACGGACTCAGCACGCTCGTAGGCCGGTAGAAGGTCCAGGAAGTCGCGGTACGACTCCAGGCTACCATCGCGGGGGATGTGGTATGCTATTATAGATGACATCCTAAAATAAGATAACAGCAGTGTTGTACCATGAAATACAAGTCATTCTATACTTCTAAAAATAAACGTCTCCAATGAGTCTAACGCCTTTAAAGAGTCTAAGCCTGACTATTCTACCATTCTTCTTCTTCGTATCGATAGCACAAATTAAAGGGGAGTTGATTTGTAGGTTCAGATTCGCCCACTCCAATGCGCTGTCAGGTCTTTAACGTTGTTATAAGCTGACATGATCAGCCAATGCAACGTACAGCTATTAGAGCAATAGGGGCAGGTCAAGAGGTGTAGCATAATTTGCTTGGGAGCCCTTTATGTAGCCGCACTGAACCGGACATGGATCGATCAAGCTCCATCTTCTCAGGTTGACCATGCAGCGACCAACCTGAGACCTTAGTCTATTAAGTGACTACCACACTGTCCAAGACACGTCATGGCCAGCGGGAAGTCTATGCATTTAGAAGCGACTATTACTACTATAAGCTATTTAGACTTTCGACTAAGCTTGAAAGAGCTTCTTCTTCTTATCTAAGTACTTATTTATTTATTTATTTATTTATTTATTTACAACAGTTGCTCTCAGGCTTACAGCCTACGCCAAAACGCCTGAGGAGCCATACAAGTATAAATTATTCTAATATAAATCAATTAATCTAAGTTAAATAATATTATTGCTGTAGCTCAGCCAATTACAACAAGTGTTTACAAATTGCCGCGTATTTGTGTAGAAAACGTCTACATCATCAAACCGGTCAGTGATCAGCTGGTTTAGAAGTGTGAGTGCGTGTGAGGTAGGAGCATATCTAGATGTGCGAGTGCGCACGGCAGCCGGTGCGAACAGTTTGTGCCTACGATTCGGACGCGTGTTACGCAAATAATCATTAGGAACAAACAACGAACACAGAGATAAAGCAGTACTTGTAAAGAGTCTAACGCTTCTCAAGACTCTAACCTATAAAAGGGAGTATCAAGAGCCTCTTCGTTAAAGAACTGGTTGATGTATGCAATGAGAACCCTCTTGTCCCAGTCGTCGGTGATGTGCCCGCCGTAGTTGATAATAGCGAACAGATATCGTAGAGCATCCCACGGCACCTCTTCGTATTCTTCTAAATAGTTGGCCAGAAGATTGTCTGAAACCTGGTAAAACATAATTACAATTACTTTCAGAAAGGAAAAAGTTTGTGTGTAGGTTCATTACTTCTTCCGGCAAAATATTCTGATCCGTTTGCGATAATATTTTTTTTAACATTACATTACCCCCCTGCAGGGCAAAGGTCTCCCTCATCTGTCTCCTAGCCTGTCGGTCCTGGGCTATATTGGGCGACAATAATTAGAATAAAAAATATAGTTAGAATAATATTGCAAACAATATTGGCCAAAAACTAAGCAACTAGGCTTGGTATATCGGTGACTAGATAACGGATAGAAAACTTTTTAGAAGTACTTTTCTTCATGTAACTGCATAGGTACAAAAATAAATTGTAAACACCCGAAGTTCGTCAAGTGATAGGTAAGAAAGTAAACTTACATCAAAATCAGCATCATTAAAGCTATAAACAGCGTTGTATCCGAGCTGCCTGAACCGTTTTCGAGCGATCAAAGTGCAGTGGAAGAACGACACGCAGAACAAGAGCCGGCGATACATCGGGGTTGCCTCGTCGAACTTGTCCTCGTTTATATTGGCGAAGAGCCGGACAAGATTGCCTTTCAGACCCTGGAGGAAGCAAAACATTTTTGTTACACACTGTTTTTTTTTCTTATTGACCCAAAGTTCTGGTAATTCAACAACATTATCAAAATTCTGGACAGGCGAACAAAAGTACCTTCTAGACTCATTTTCAACCTATTTGATTCCATTGAGTTTGTTTGACGTATAAATGGATATGGTAATTCTGTCCATTGAGATGTTATTAACATGTATCCCAATACTAGTTATCCCCATGTCTCAACGGGATCAGGATTTATGTAAAACACTGGGACGTAGTTGGTAAAAAATTAACATCAAAGTTTAAAAGCAACCATTAGCCTAATGTTCCGTTCCATTCACACTCCAGCAGTCCACACTCCACCAGGAACACTCATCCACCTTGCTTCATACCGTTGGCCAACAATTTACTGACTTATCATTTACCTGAGGTGGTTCAGTAGTCATCTTAATGCTCCTCTGAAGCACGGCGAGCGGGAACTTGTCGTCTGGCATCGAGGACAGCCACAGCCTGAACCGCGGGTGGATGCGAGGGTTGTCCAGCCCTCGGAGCGAACCGAGCCATTCGCACGCCAAGTGACAGTTAGCCAGGAACACCCATCCACCTTCCTTCATACCGTTGGCCAACATCCTGGACACATTTGCTAGCTTAATAGTCAGATATCGTGAAAGAATAATTGCAAAACTTCGAAAAAATTGGCGTCAGATGCTGATGAAGAAAATGAAAAACATGTGATTTTAAATGCTTATAGTTTTTTTCTCATCTAGTTTACAAAATACCTACTATCAATTTCATTGTAATCTAGAAAACACGATAATCGTTTATCGTGATAAATATGGTAATTTTATTAATAGATCATTTGATCATAGATCATTTGATCTTCGAAGCGTTCGGACGTCTTTAAAATTAAATGCATTAAATTATAACAATTACCTACTTGCAAAAACTTGACCTAGACGTAAATGCGGAATCACTTTATCTGGGTCATTCAATTCATTCGTATAAAGTGACAATAGTTGTATTTAATATTTATGTTATGTATTTTCAATTAACATAAATATGGATAGCAGTCCATTCAACCATCGCAGCGGCTTAACCCGCCGCAGCCCACCGCCCACGCCCTCCCGTGCGCCTGCGCCGGCTGCGCCCAAACCACAGGAAGAAGATTCTCCAGGAATAGTGAGCACTCCTGAGATACAAAACTGGATGAGCTCAATCGAACAGTGCTTGAATGATGAGTGCACTATAGCAGCCGATGGGAAGTTGAACTCGGACCAGAAGTTAAGAATTCATAATCTCTGCCGAAAAGTTAGTCACGGAACATCTCAACTGGCCGTACAGTATCAATCCCTCAAGACAAAGACGATTCAAACATATTCCTCCCTCCGAGACCTAGAAGAGAAAGAAGACCTTTCGCAACGTGTTCAAGACCTACAACGTGCATACGTAAAACAAAGGACGGCGGTGTTATTATCAGCACTGAAACAAAAGATGACATCGAAAAGCGGAAACAGTCGGCACAACTGAAGACTTCTGGCCTCACTGTGGACGAGCCACATAAACGAAGACCCAGAATAGTGGTGATCGGAGTGCCCGCTTCCATGAAGGAGTCAGACGTATTCCATTGCATTTTCCAACAAAACTTAGCCGATAAGATTCAAGGAACAACACTTGACACTTTTTTGACCTCTATAAAACTTAGTCATAAATCTGGGAAGAAAGACGCTGAGACCTGTAACTACGTGTTGGAAGTCCCGGCAAACATTCGAAAAGCTCTTATGACCGGGTCTTTATAAATTGGTCCTCGTGCCCTGTGAGAGACTTCACACTTGTCACAAGGTGCTTCAGATGTCAGCAGTATGGACATGCTGCCAAGACATGCCGGGAGGAGGTCAACACCTGTGGCCATTGTGGTGATGTAGGTCATGCGATAAAGGAGTGCAAAAAGACAGCCGAGAAACCAAAATGCGCTACATGTTTACGCTTCAAAAAGCCATGTAATCACAAAACTGGCGACTCAGACTGCCCCGCCAAAAAAATTGCTGAAAATCGATATATTGACTCTATTGACTATGTGGGTGCCTAAATGTGTCTCTTTAAGATTTTTAACTCTTTGTATTCTAGATAAGTTTTTGTTTGATATTTAATTTAAATAACCGATTTTTTTTTACTAACAGATTTGTCCCACTAACCTAAAATCAAATGTTATCAAATCGATCACGTAGGTACGCATATTTCATATAGCATTAATTAAATAATAAATAGAATTTTTATGCAACATTGACTTTGACCCGGATTATTCCGATGACGCGGATACTTACATGTTGCAGACAATACACCCAATTTAACATATTTTCGTTTATGTAAAGTAGAGATCATTATATTATGCCCTAGATTAATTAATGAAAAGTTTGTTTCTATTTAATATTTTTACAGTTTATAGCATTTAATATTTATACACACTTTTATCTAATGATTGTTTTTAGTTAGTATTTTGCAAGTAAATTGTTTTAATTTATTTTATAAGATTATATAAGTCCTTTTTCGCCTGAGATACAGGAATACCTAGTTCAGGCATATGTGTTATTTTTGTTCTCTTTAATATTTAGTGCTTAGTTTATTATGTAAAATGAATTTTAATAAATATATTTGTATGTATTTGTATTTGTAATTATACTAACTTAGCAGCAGTTGGCGCTTGTCCCTGTCCAAGTGATAACGACGCGAACTTGTCGAACATCTTCACATCAATCGACAACTGGATCAAAGCGGCCGTTGGATCTACTCCAGGCGATAATACGAATAGTAGAGACGTCTTAAATGACGACTCCTCCCATGCCATCTGAAAGATTTACGAAGATCAGTAGGTAGCCGGAGGTTTACCCACTAAAAACCTAAGTGTTACCTAAAGGTTCGAAATGATCACTGACCTTAATATCCAGCACTGGTGGTTCAACATATCGCGGTCCGAGAACAGCTGTAATAAAGGTCGTCACACAAGCCGACACGCGGTCGACACGTAAAGAACGAATGAACAGGATCTTTTGGAAGTCGTTGCAGATGTCGTTCCATTCACCTGGGATTTAAAGAATAAGATCTTTAACAAAGAATAGTTGAACAGTAGACCAAGTTGCAATCACGATCGCCAGCTGTCAACGACGGATATTTGCAAACATACTATAGACAATTGTTTTCGAGGACAGGTGGGACCCCCCTGCTACGTCATTGGGTAAGACTTCACACTGGTCACTGATTTTCAAATTATTTTTTTAAATTTATGTTTAATTTCATACTAACATTAGGTCTTAAGTTATATTGTTACTAACACTATGGACGTATGTCTGAAATAAACAATTTCAATTTCAATAAGAAAATTCAGTCCATACGTCAGGATCGGTCAAGCGTAAATTGTTAAGCGTGACTGCTGAATTAGGAGTGTTTATCTTTACCATGTGAAATCGATCTAACAGTTAAATGCAAGAACTAGACCGTGGAAGCCCGCTAACCTATAAGTGGTTGTGTCTCCGGTTCAGGATGCAGGTACCACTCTTTCCACTCCTTACTGAACGTCTCGAAGGCATCAGTTACTCCGTGGAAACCAGGCAACTTGTCCAACTCCGTTATATTGTCCCAACACTCCTCTGGCAACCAATCTAATAAAGAAAAAATGCATACGATTTTAAAATATCGAAGATCAACTAGTATGGTTGTCTTAGAAGATACTGAACCGATTTAAAAAGATAAAGGTAAAATATCTGTGTAGAATATACTAACTGGTAGGATTATCAGGCTGTTCTGATCTGTCAAGTACGACGCCGCCCTTCAATAGGAACAAGTACTCCTGTGA
Organism: Idaea aversata; assembly: GCA_907269075.1. Lineage (NCBI taxonomy): Eukaryota > Metazoa > Arthropoda > Insecta > Lepidoptera > Geometridae > Idaea > Idaea aversata. The sequence goes on from OU026088.1 coordinate 1,153,416, forward strand.
GCTCATCTTGCCTGCTTGGAACAAGATCCGGGACACCATGTGGAAGGAAAGGAGTAGCTTGTGACGCTCGAATAGAGCGCGGCAAGTGTTCCTGATACCATGGAAATTTATGTTAGGTTTTGGATTATTTGGCAACATGACCTGTGAAGATTCTGATCCCATAGGTATTTTCTGAGGAAATTACGCTTAAACAAAATTGTCTATCTTTCGTGATCCTATCTCCTAGTTTCCCTGCCTTATGGCTTTTACCGTGAGCGTCAGAATAAACGGTCACTAGGCGTATTTAACGTTGAATGTATGCTCAATAATTGCTTCCCTATTGCTGCTATTTACTTCCTATCCTCAAACAATTGCTTCCATCATATTCTAGAAGAAATCAAACATTTAAAGGTGACCGTTCATTCAGATGTCAGGACGGCCAGTCACCTGTCGTAGTTCCCCTGATAAAGAGAATCTTTGCAATTTACGGTGGCCAATAATTACTTCCCTTTTGCTTCCTTCAATATTTTAAAACGACAATTCTCTAACTATCATGGTAATAAAGATATCGACAAAAGTTATTTTAATAGCAGTGCCTGACAGAAAAATTAGAGCAAAATTCTGATGATTAATATTGCAGCAATGCTTCAGTAGGCAAAAAATCGAAAGGTAAAGACAATAAATAGTAGAAAATATACTTATGTGAAAAAAAAATTATTTTATTTTTTTAATATAACATAATGCAATGTGGTATCACTTTTTTATGAGTCTAATAATAGCTGAAATTCAAGCAGCTGCAAGTTCGCTTATCAATAATATGGATATTAGACTCATATCCATATTACTGATAAGCGAACGTCGATTTTCTTGTAATGGTATCAAGTCGTTTGAATTGAATCTACGTAGTCTTGTAAGTTTTGAATGAAGTACTGGATTAACTCATATTTGTACATGAAGTGCCTGCAAAGTTGGTTTTACAGAATAAAGAATTTGAACTGCTTTCAATCATAGAATTTGTTCCGCCTCCTGTTGGTACGATGGGTCACTAAAAAGCACATTGTAAGCGTGGAAATATATGGGAATGTTATGATGATTTGATTCAGAGAGTTGTAAGGAGTAATAAAAAGTGATACCACATTGCATTATGTTATATTAAAAAAATAAAATAAATTTTTTTTCACATAAGTATATTTTCTACTATTTATTGTCTTTACCTTTCGATTTTTTGCCTACTGAAGCATTGCTGCAATATTAATCATCAGAATTTTGCTCTAATTTTTCTGTCAGGCACTGCTATTAAAATAACTTTTGTCGATATCTTTATTACCATGATAGTTAGAGAATTGTCGTTTTAAAATATTGAAGGAAGCAAAAGGGAAGTAATTATTGGCCACCATAAATTGCAAAGATTCTCTTTATCAGGGGAACTACGACAGGTGACTGGCCGTCCTGACATCTGAATGAACGGTCACCTTTAAATGTTTGATTTCTTCTAGAATATGATGGAAGCAATTGTTTGAGGATAGGAAGTAAATAGCAGCAATAGGGAAGCAATTATTGAGCATACATTCAACGTTAAATGCGCCTAGTGACCGTTTATTCTGACGCTCACCTTTTACCAATAGAGTCCATGGAAATGTAGGGGTTAAAAGAGAATGCATACATTGGTTCTGTATTAGACAGGTCGTTTAAAAACCGAGAATGTACTAACTTATAAACGGAATAAGTATGGAATTCGTTCAGATTAGCGATCCTGTCTTCCAACTCGCCTCCCTTAGGGCTTCTATCAATGGAGTACATGAAGAGGTCGATGTAGGCGTCCAGGGAGAACTGGTACATTGGGTCGATACGAGATAGGTCGTTTAGAGCGAAAAACAGCACCGATGCGCGAGTTGCGGTTGGGACATAACCCTGGGAACACATAAGATAAAATGAATAAGATCATGGTTTTGCTATTGGATCTGCCTAGCTATGGGCAGAAGAATTCTTCTTCTTTTAATTCATTTTTATCCCTGGCTTGTTTATCATAGCACGTGTGCAATTGGTGCAAAGGTTTTTCATGTCCTGTTTTAAATTTGTCATCTATACGGTTTCAAGTTTTTCTCAATATATGGGTTGTACCATCTTTCATCGCATAAAAAATATGATAGAAACGATCTACGCCTGCTTTTCTTACCTGTCTAGCACTATCAATTTCTTTTTCCGTAACTTGGCTGGTTATCAAAGCCTCCTTAACCTCGAGGGAAGTTCGTTGCGAAGTCTGTAGGGTGATGAACAGTTCTTCGTTCTCTAATAGAGGTACTTGAGACTCGTACATTATACGGAGAAGGTCGTTTTCTAGATCCACCTAGAAGAGGATTATGCTATTAGAACTGTAACTTCGAGGAACTGGTTTCTTTCCTTCGACAACTTCGTATCGCAATGTCCCACTGCTGGGCAAATGCTTTTTCCACTTATCAAGTTTATTTGGCATTGATGATCTATAACGCAGTCCACACTGACCCCGCCATCGTCTTCTAGGTCTACGCTAACCAGGTCCCTTGACTGGAATCGATACCGGGATTAAAAGTATGCCCAATTAAGAAAAAACAGTGTCAGCTGAGAGGTCAGCTCGTCGGCTCCATTACCGTCGTCGTTTTGGTCCGGGTTTTAGGAATATACTTACAAGAACTTTCTTATTATTAGCAATAGTCATAACGAGGTTGTCTTTCATCTGTTCCAGCTGAGGCCTCTCCTTCCGCACTACGATGCCGAGCAGCTGTGACGTCAGACCCTGCTCCTTTACCGCAAAGTTCACCATCGTCGTCTTGGTTAAGGTTTCAGGAGTATATACCGGATTACCTGTGTATTAACACGATTCCGTCAACTGAATCGAACTTGGACTAAGTGAAAAACACTGATTTTTGATTTGATTTGATGATTTGATTACATGAAAGCTATTTTAATTACGACATGTCCCATATTACCTACTATGTCGGCAAAATTGGGGCTTAGTTGTGTGGAAAAACATAAATCAGCGTTGTGCAAGCTTGCACTGATTGGTGGATTACGTGATATCATTTACATAAGAGGAAAACATATCTATAAAATCTATCTTTACTAATATTAAAAGGGGGAAATATTTTTTGTTTTTATTCGAAACTACTGGATCGTTTTTGATGAAACTTGGTATAAGGATACATTGATTCATTGAGAGTAACATAGGCTAATTTTATCCCGATATTCCTATGAGATCGGCAGTAATGCTGGTGAAACCGCAGAGCACTGCTTTATTGTTGTAAACAATATATATCCAGAACCTCAACTTACCCAATTTAGTAGTAAGATACATCCTAAACCGTGGATTGTAATTCACCATTTTCTCATTGAACTTTATAACCTTAGAATTTCCAATGGTCACTATAGCCTTGTCCAATATAGGAGCTATAGAAGGATCTAGAACTTCTCCAACGTTTTGAATGATGATGGGTTGGCCTTCCGTGAGACAGCCCTCTATAATCTTCTGGTACCCTGGTTGTCCGAAGTCGACAATCTAGAAAATGTTCAATAAAACTGAAAAACTAGTAGATAAACTGTTTTATAAGGCAAAACACAACGATTTAGGGTCTTGGGGCAACTATTCTTTTACCCTGAAAACCTACTACTTCATTAAGTAGATTTTTAGAATCACGCTGGTGCAAATTATTGGAATAAAAGCTAATATTTTTAACCAAACAACCGAGTTGCATGAGTTTATTTTACATACAAATTGCGTACCTGAATTTCATTCTTCTCCTCAAGCCTTGATATCCATATAAGAGCTTGCCCTTGAGGATCTACAGCCAACGGCCAACGAGTGGCTCTCACAACAATAATACCATTCTCAGCACTGAAATTATCATCTGAAAACCATACAAAATACATTAAAGAATAATGAATCCTGAAGATGGTATGTTTCTCTTCAAAGAATCGTTGTATATTTTTAGGGTCCAGTCGCGATTTATCGATATGTTATAAATCTGTAATATTACCCGGCAATCCCATGTAATTCCAATCTCTGAGTGTTGCATCATCGAGGAGGAAGTATTTCATGGTTAAGTCCATTGTTACTGGCAACTGCTCATTATACACCTGTACAATATTAACAATCGAATAAATATTTAAAACTGACAGCGCTCCGCGGTCTCACCCGCGTAACTCCCGATCCCGTGTAAATATCGGGTGAAAAAGTACCATATGTTACTGTCAATGAATCAATGTATCCTCACACCAAGTTTCATCAAAATCTGTCCAGTAGTTTTGGAGCCTATTCATTACAAACAAAAATTCTTTCCTCTTTATAATATTATAGCGACCCGCCCCGGCTTCGCACGGCTATATTATGCATGTATTATACATATAAACCTTCCTCTTGAATCACTCTATCTATTAAAAAAAAACCGCATCAAAATCCGTTGCGTAGTTTTAAAGATTTACGCATACATAGGGATATAGGGACAGAGAAAGCGACTTTGTTTTATACTATGTAATGATTAGAAAGCTTTCCTAGAAGAAAAGAAAAGTAACCACCCCATGCTATAAACCACACATATCGGTTCGTAAAAGTGGAACTTTTATTACACCTATTCCTACTAGTAGCTCAATGGTAGAGATGGGTGGAAAAATTCAATTCCTACCCACCAGGGCAGGGTACTTTGCACTACCCCGCTATCTATCTATCTAAACCGCATCAAAATCCATTGCGTAGTTTTAAAGATCTAAGCATACAAAGGGAAATAGGGACAGAAAAAGCGACTTTGTTTTATACTATGTAGTGATAGTGAAGTATAGATTAAGAACCTATTGACGGCAATATGAGCAATATGATATCTAATTGCACCGCTTACATTGAAGCTGAAGAAAGAAGTATCATTTTTGTTTTATTTTTGGGGTTCTATATCTACCTCAAAAGCTTATAGAATCACTTGATTGTCTGTCCGTCCGTCTGTCTGCCAAGCAAAACCCTCTTTATCAAATAGCGAACCTATATTTTTCTATTAGGTAACAATAGTTCACTATGACATACTCAGATCAAAAGATTGTGGCTATAACTATACTTTTTACTTTTTTAGGATAGTTCCCTTTAGTTGTGCTATAAAATTTATTGGTAAAACAATAATTGTAATTTGAAAGGGGGTCCCCATACATACAGCTAAAGTTGAAACTGACAAATATAGTACCCATACATGTGCGTACGGAACCATAACAGTGCGTGTCCGACTGGCACTTGACAATATTTACAAAGCGTACCTCTCTAAACCAATCATCCATCAACGCCTCGCGATACTCGGACACAAAAGGTCCGAGGTAGGCAACGAACCCGGTAGCGATGAGACAATCGCCGGGCAAGTTCTCAAACTCCTTGTCTAGGCGAGCCACTGTATTCTCCCAACGCTCTCGTTCGCCTAAGGAATAAAATCGAGGTGAAAATGATATAACGAGATAAAGTTATGCAGCTGGTAAGTCATCTACCTACCTTATTTAATAAATAGTTGCGACCTATGTATTTATCCGTTTTAGTGGCGTTTCTGTGGGAATTTCACGATTAAAAGTAGCATTTAAAGGATTTCAGCTATCTACATACCAAACATCATAATCAGTTTAGTAGTTTTTGCGTGAAGATGTAGGTAACAAACTATCTATTTATATCGCCGACCCAGTTGGCACAATGGTCACCATGCCGGACTGCCAAACACAGGGTTGCGGGTTCGATTCCAGCCTCGGACTTATGCTTATGCTTAGATATTTGTCTGTGGTCTGATTGTTTCTATGTATTTTAAGTATATATTTACAAAAGTATATAAGTAGTATATCCGTTGTCTAGCACCCATAACACAAGTCTAGTTACTTAGCTTGGGACTAGATGGCGATCTGTGGAATGTCCTGCAATATTTATTTATTTTATTTATATAAAATTCTCGTTTTTGTTAATTTCGTGTTTTGAAATGCTCGTGTCGCGGTTGTTGCCAAACTCTGAATCGATTTTTATGTTTTATTTGTGTATTTTCGTTAGGTCTGAGAATAGAACGTCAACTATTTTTTATTCTAAATAATACAAAACTACCACGACACGTACGAAGTCGCGGGCCACATCTAGTTAAATTATAATATTAAGATTGGGAAGAGACGCAAGATTTACCTGATAGTCCAGTAATTAGCGCCTCAGCTCTTTCCAACTTCAACTGCAGCATCCTGGACTTCCGTTCCAGCTCTTCTTTCTGAGCCACCTTCTCATCATACTCCTTCTGCAGTCGAGCTATCATCTCGCTCAATTCCCTCAATTTAGCTCGAGCCTCGGCTAGAATCTGCTGCTTCATTCTTAGCGATTCTAAAGCTTCTTCTAGACGTTCTTTCTTTGGTTTTACTATTCTGGATGGTTTAGAATAGGTTATTTTTATGTTACAGTATTTAAATAATTACCAAATACAACCCTTTTAGAAATACCATATTTCCAAAACTTGTAGTTATAGTTATTCAGATATCAGTTGTTTTATATACTTAAGTTTTTTTGGTCAGCGGTCTAAAATGTAGCTCACTCATAACTTAAAGACACCCAAATTGCACACATCAGAAACGCCTAACTTAAGCAACAACCTTCTTTCATATATATTTTGAAAGTTCACAAAAGTGTGGTCCTTCGAGTCGGATACTAACTTGTAAACCTTCCCATATTTCTCAATAGCTCGCACCCATAGACAAAGTGACTTGGCAGCCGCGGACACTGTACCGACTACCTCAGGATCGAAGTCCGGCTTGGCGGTGTATGTACCTATCTTCTTTAACACCTTGTCTGGTATGTTATCCTGTATAGAAAATATCACACAATTTAAAAAAACCATTTTAGCTAGAAATAATGCTTTCCGCTCCCACGATCCTAGCAACACCGTGGCGGTGCTAACACGGAGATTTCATAGAAACGTATGCAAATCGGATTATTCGTTTTGTAGGTCAAGTAGGTACTTTAAAACTTATTGATAGCCTGTTTACTACAATTCTTTGAAAGCATAAATACTTACTAGTAAAAGATGAGTTAAAAGATAGTTTAAGATGTACTTAAAAGTGCATCTGATATAATTTTTTTAAATATTTTGACTGTTGTTGTAAACTGAGGCAGTTTACTTACCTTATCAAATTCGCGAAGTTTATCCAAGAAATATTGATCTCCCAATTCACGTTTCGCATTAGGCCATGTTGGTTCTTTCTGTAATTAAAAACCAACTCTTAAACTGGTAAAGTTCAATCTATTTATCAGTTATGTGTTTTTTATAAAACTAAAATGAACTACACAACTTGTAGCGTATTTACCTGAAGTAGAATGAGCACCGCCTCCATGACCATCTCGACTTTGTAAGGAGGTTTCGCGTATGATTTTACTTCAGTAATATCCTTCTTGTTCAGTGCGTCCAATGCCTGAAATAACAAAAAATAATTTTCAAAAACAAACCCTAACTACGCGAAAGGTCTACTACGCAAACGGACTATGCGTAGTATTGCGTAGACCTTACGCGTTTTTTTTATTAGTGGCTTATTCGCGAAAAAAGGGTCTTTGCGTATGACTCTTTTGCGAAATTTTGCTATGTTTACGTAGTGGCTTTTTCACGAAATATGGCCTTTTGCGTATGAATTTTCACGAAATATACCTGTTTGCGTACCTACTAGTCTTTTAGTGTAGCAGACGTTTAGTGTATCAGATCTTTAGTATATCAGACCTGTCGCGTAATGTCAAAAATATATCTCTAGGCATGTATAAATGACTCATCCATACCTTAACGGCTTCGTCCAAAGCGGGCATAGCACTCGCGAGGTCTCTCATTGCAGCATCAGCTAGTTTCTTACACTGCACTTCTTCCTCTTGAGTTTTCTTACCTGTAGGTATTATTAATTTAGACAACATTTAGTTTCATAGCACATAGCATCTGCAGAATCAGCTTGGATTAATCATAATAAATAATACTGCTATGCCACTAACACTGCGCCAGGAATTTGTGAAACGTTAAACGCACTCATCATTTTTACTCTCTTGATTTCTTTTATAAAATTGCCCTAGAAAACCGGCTTAAAATACCTACTAACATAATCTTCTCAAACTTCTAATAGCTTAGCTACTAATATTAAAAATGCGAAAGTATGTCACGCCTGACATGCTTTACATTTTTTTTTAAATTTTGTTATATGTAGATTCGGATGGAAAGTTGGAGAAATAGATAACTTTTATTCTAATCCTGGGCTTAGGGGGATGAAACCACGGGGCGAGTAGTATAAAATAAGATATTTACTTCTGGCAGCGACACTTCGTTGTTGCTCATCAGCATTCCTTTGTTGAACGTTGATAACGCCCATGTATTCTATACATTGCTCTGTGTATTCTGCCACTTGTTCCTACAATGGAACTTTAATCAGCGACGAATTGTAAAGCCAGATCTCCTTTCATGTATTTCATCACGTAGTAATGATGTACACCAGAAGAAATAGTAGCGCGTATTGAGATACATGGTAGGAGAGCGTTCAAACTTGGAAATCTCCTGAACTAGGGTAAAATGGGATAGTAACTACAATAAAATAATTACAATAAATAAATTATCAAATTAATCAAATTAAATTAATTAATTGGGGTAAGGCAGAAAAAATGTGAATGTATAAAAACTTGCCTTAGCAATAGCCAATTCTTCAGACATCTGCCCGACCAATTTTGTCGTCTCTTCCACTTTGCCAAGACCGTTTCTTAACTTGTTCGCTTGTAGGGCTATTTCGAAACGCTTCATCCTAAGCATCCTGGAAATAAATAATGGGTTTAGACGTGGAGCAATGGGAATCAGCCTGCTTTTGGAACTTGATTATGGACAATTATAATTGGATCTGATATAAAATAACGTCGAATCTATCTGCTCTAATGAGAACTGCACAATAACCATCAGTATCCTATAGCATGACACCATTTGTAACTTCTTGAGGATCCACAAGGGCCAATGCAATTTGTAGTCACCAGCTATTGGGCAGGAATTCTCTACCTTTCCTGGCCAATAGCTGGTGACTACAAATTGCATTGGCCTGTGTGGATCCTCATTGACCTTTGTGGAAAGGTAGAGAAAGGTCAAATAAATACTGATATAAAAACAAGATTTGATGACAAACTTCGAGACAGGTGAAGCTAAATGAAAGCTTGTTATAAAAAGCATTATGCCGCTACTGAAGCAGTTGAAAGTAAGCAGCCTGGGCCACTTCAATATCTTTTAAAGCCAGGTCAGTAAAATCAGCTGAGTATTTCAAGCTAATAGTGAGATCCTTGTTTGCTAATTTACATGGAGTTAAAGCTGCTAAGCTGCTTACAGTCAAGGTTATGGTAAAAAGCATTGACTAACTCTTTATATCCCGACACAAGTTCGAGATAGTTGGTAGGCGTGACGTAGTTGGTCCTACGCATCTCGTCCCACATCTTGCGCGAATATTTCCCCACGGACGAGTGTATCAGTGACATGATGGACGCGACGCTCGCACGCAGCCCGTCCTCGCGGGACTCGATCAGTGACTCTTTACGACGAATCTAATAATAAATATATATAAGCTACAAACATTGCTCTTATGCGGTGTCCTAATAGAACATAAATGCTATGAAAATCGCGATCGTACGATTTTGACAGGATCGTGCGACCTTTTTGACAGCAGTTTCATAGCATTTAGGCCTCATCGGTCGCGCGATGGCGTCTTAGAACAGCGCCATACGGTTTAGTTAACTCCAGACGTGTTAAAATTAAGGTGGTTAGAATTTCCTCAAGCATTTCAATGTAATATAATGCTCTTACGAATAGTACAGCAAAGGCAGGTGCAAGGAAATTATGAAGTGTGGTTTAAGTAAAAAAAAGCGATTGTTCGATGTTCTGTTACTGGTAAATGCTCCAATCTATCCCTACTTTTAGTCAGTTTTTTCCAGAACATGGTCGTGAAGCTTGCTCAATACCTATACCATATTAGTGTGGCACAAGCCTACTCTATCTAATTCATGTTCCAGACACTACAGCGCCCTTAATAGCATAGATTACAGTTGCTTGGGTTCAAAATCAAGTTAATGCTTCATCCATCATAAAACAAAATATACATCAGAAATATTTATATCGAGAAAACAATATTATTTCTAACCCTCGGTCCAGTGATAGAAGCCAACAACTCGACTCCTTCAAGAAACTTGTAAGCCACCTCGAGCAGCGCCTCTCGTGGCCACTCCAGGAACCAATTAGTTGTCGTCGAATTGATCAGAGCAGGGTATTGACGGATACGATTCCTAGAGACACAGAAGATTAAAATCCCTTATTTTATAAATATGATAGGTAACCGTTTATCCACTATCACACCAGCCAGGTGACGATGTGGCCTAAGATGTAGCACGCTTTCCTAAACTATCTGTCTGGTGCTTAATATATCTGGTGGTCTATTAGGTATCTGTTATTTTCCTGTGCGAATTACAATCTATTTTGAATTCATCATCATATCAGCCACGGGAAGTCTACTGATAAACATAGGCCTAAAGTCTTCCAGAGCGATCGGTCGCATATTGTCTGCGTCCAATGACTTCCCGCTACCTTAATTAGATCGTCTTAGGGTGCTCTTAGTTTTCGATAAAGTTACACAAGTAAGCACTATCATTGGAAACCCTACCTGAATTCGTCACCAATAGGGCTGAAACACAGTACAATATGCATGTTTGCGCGAACTCTATCAACCAGGAATAAGTAGACGCCTTCAGCTGTCTGCATTATATTGGCTGCCTTCATTGGCTTCTCTAACGCTGTTTTTATCTGTTAACAAAAATATTAAGAAAATATTTTAATTGATAGACAAATTAGATTCACAAGGAAAATTTTTTAGAATCATACTACTTGCATGAAATTACATTGAAACGTCTTGAAAATTAGGTAAGGACGTGTGCCTTCGGAACGCGCCCGCCAATGAGAAGAAGGCACAAGAAACGCATGGGGTTGTTTTGTGATCATTGCTATTTCAAATAGCGTAGGTATAAAAGTATAAAACAACTTACGTCTTCAAATTCATCAGGTTTAAATAGGTTGGTGACTTCCCCACTGCTGAGCAGATTGTTCACAATCTCTGTAAAGGTTTCTTCAACTATCTGAGTGTCGCAGAATATAAACGTTGTTTGTTTAGCGTCTACACCGCACGTCGTGTATAGCAGCTGGAAATTTAACCAAAGCAATTTATTACTGCAAATTCTCGGTACCGTCTGATTAGTCGGCAACTTCCACCGTAAGCCAGGGTCTGGAAACCTGAAATTTTGTATCGATGCGGCGTTTCTTTTGTGCTTATTCTTATAATAAGTTAGTTCCCCAGTTTCACTAGCTTATGTCCATTATCAGGATATACAGTAGTCTAGGAAACGTAACAGACAGACATGTAGACAGAGTTATAAAATATATTGTACCGTTTTGTGACCTGTCGTCGTATATGAGTGAGAATACTAGGGCTTGAAAAACGAAGAAAGAAGATTGCATGCAGTGGAGATGAAAATGCTAGGATGTATGTGTGGAATGAGGATGGATAAAATAAGGAACGAGTATTTAAGAAACCTTACGAAGAAGTAAAAGGGAATCGTTTGATTTGGTAAGGTTATGTGATTAGGAGAGAGGAAACGTTTGATGACTTCGATAGTACAGGGATGGAGAAGAAGTGGAAAACAAAACACGTTTCTACCTTAAGATCCTCCTTGAAATCCTTAACGCCATAGGTCTTGGTAACTACAATCTGGAACGAGTTACACTCGCAGATGTAGGACGCAACACGAGTCAAACTCTGACGACCGGACCCACCTGTAACAACATAACATTGACTTCCAACAATGAAGATTTTGCCTAAGACTCGTCAGTTTGCCAGCCAGATCATCTAATATTTTGTAATAAAAATGCATATCTAAATATTGCACCGCGAAAAGACTTGTCTCTCTCAAAAAATTTGCTTATTCTCTGTAACTATCTCTTACTATTTCTTATTTGTGTCTAAATTCTATTCTACTCTATACTATATTGGAAAATATGTACCAGTGCTAAGTTCTTACCAATTCCAACACACAGTAGGTTCCCCCGAGGCTGGCTGATGACCCTTACAATCCTCACGATGTGTTCGATGGCATCTTTAAACAACACTAAGTCCATCTTCACGACACCCGGACAACTGTTGTATTCTTCCATCTGATTCATTATGTATCTGGAGATATAGGTAATAGAAATATTTATTTATGTTAGAATGTATGCCTTCGAAATGCCCCCTCCAATGAGAAGCTACAATATACTCATGGGGTTTAATTCCAGTAGTCATTTTCACAATACTGATAGGGAAATGATGGTGTAAAAACCAATATTGCAGATATGATTTATACAGCTCCAGCAACTTTTATCCAGAGTGTTGTCGTTCGGGACTTGTGTTAGAAGGAGGCTTGATAGCACCTATATCGCAGCATAATCGAGCGTGTCGAGAGGAAAGAACGTCAGTCCCTCTGTTGCTTGGGAACCATACCATTCACTGCTGTGTTTCGCTTTGATAGGTGGGGGTATTGATTGACTCTATGTGCGTGAGTCTGTAAACATGTAGTTTTTATTTAAGTTGCTCTTGCAACTCGTGACGGATACCGTGCCGCGCCACCTCAGAAGGGATAATAGTCCGAGCATCACTGACTGACACACAAAACAATCCTATATTTACACACTCACGCACACATAAAATCATGTGCCAAAATGATTTTATGTGTGCGTAGAAAGATACTAACTTCCTTAGCGCAGCAGGATCGTTAAGGTCATCATACACCTCGAAAGGGTTTAGGAAATGTCCGAAAAGAGGGGAAGCTTTTGTAGGACAGACGGCGTGGAAGGTCAGCTCGAAGTGTTTGCCCAACATGTCCGCTACTTGGTTCATGAACCAGTCTCGATCTCTGTGTAGGTAATACAAATATACAATTATTGTCACAAGTCGTGAATGCAGAGAGGCAGATATGGGCCTTTGGTTCGTTAGTCGTCCAAAGCAATCGAGTCAAGCGTCTGAAAAATCAACCAATGAAAAGAGTGCTCAGGTCTCGTGACAAGACCTGTATAGGTATGTAGCACAGAAATGCATGCCTCAAATTTATATGTATAGGTCCATGTAAAATGGGGTAAGAAACCAATTGACTTTTAACACTTGATTGACCAGTTGTATGTATGCTACATCTTCAGGACATCTATATTTTCTGACAGTAATTACACTGTAGGGAATTACATGACAACCCGGGTCTTGTTTATGCACTTAGGTACAGTTTGGACTCTAATAGTGGAACGATTTACACATAAAACGGACTAAATTAACTAACTTTTCCTCTGTAAGTCGATCACCGAATACTCTAAAGCACTCCGATATCCACAACCTCAAGAACCTTGGCTTCGTGTTGGTGTAATCTTTGTTACTTCGTAATAGACCCTTTATCACAGGAAAATAGAGTTAGAAATTAAATGCAGTGGCATTCAGTCTTCTAAAACTACGTGTCTGCTTGGTGAGAGTACCTACCTTGAATCAAAGAAATGCTTTTTACCATAATATGCACATTAAGAATTTGTTCTCGCTGTGAAGGAAAACATCATGAGGAAACCGATATGCCTTAGAATTTACTTCAGTTTAATGGCATAGATAGGACATTCCCAAATCTGGAGTTAAGTCTAGTCTATGGTTTTCAAAATATGCAGACATTAGAACACGAGTTTTTGCCTGTGTTACCCATGCAATTAAAAACTACTGAACCTATTGAAAATTGGATAGCTCTTTTTTCTGTATACTTACTTAAAATCGAAATCTATTAAGTACAAATTGAATTAGTACTAATGAAAAACTATGGCCGCCTTACAAAAATGCGCTCTGTAAGTGCTATTTCTCTCAATTTTGCCATCAGGACAGGGACTAACGCGGGTAAAACCTCGGAGCATAGCTAGTAATACTATAAGTAACCATACCTGGAAAATCTTGGAGATGTCTCTCAAGTTGAAGAGATAGTGCATCTTGCTTGGTGTGGGCAGCAACTTGGCCACGATGTTGTTGAACATGTCTATCGTGGCTAGCAGAACCACTTTACCTGTTACAATGCAAAGTTATAAACATTGTGAAAATTCCGACTCTAAGCTCGAGTAGGCAGTTCGAGTAGACAAACAAAACATGAGCAAATTTGGATACCTATGCAAACCCATGGCGCACTAGCTCCCATGCTCATAATGCCTTACCACTACCACCTGTACTTTGAAGGATCCAAAAGAGGCTATCGCTGCTGCAATAAGTTACCATACGGTTAGGAAAATATTAGCAGATCTAAGCATATTCGTTCATTTTTGACCAGTGTACAGTGCCACCTGTGTCACTCTCTAGCTTGGTAGGAAGAATTTAATAATGAAACTAACCAACACCCTTGGTCTCCTCATCAAAGTCCTGCAAATGCTGGGACAACATTGTGCCGAATATCTTGATGAGTTGCGAGTGTGTGGGCGGAGGTAGGAAAAAGGCGTGGAAGCAGGACAGCAGGCGAGGGGGGAGGGGAGACCGCGCCCCACCAGGGGGTCCGGCTGCTCCACAGAGTACCATACCCTATAACATGTAGAGTTGGTTATAAAAAGTTGTACACTGCCGTCGCAGAAGATCTTGTTGTTTCTGGTGACCATTGGGTAGTATGGAACTGCCAGGGCAATATCCATGGCAGCACAAATCGCAGACTTATTAACATTTATCATGAACTAACCTTAACATTCTTCCTCCACTGCTTGGCTCTATCGAACCAGTATCCGTAATCGTGCCACAACCGCATCAGCTCAAGTGGCGGTTGGGAACCGTAGTTGTCCCGAACTGGCATATTTATGTCATCCATGAACGCTATCATCTTCTTACCTTGAAAATAATACAGAAATGAAAATGATTACCAAAGAAAGATAGAAAAAAATAACAAAGGTCTCCAGAAAAGCTTCAAAAACTACAAATCAATAAAACAATAGTTCTCAGCGGGAATTGAACTTGCAATCTCTTTAACGCAGGCGAGGGGCAAACGCAGTACAGATACCTACCTAAGCCGATCGAAGGTGTTGTAGTAAATATGCACCCGTTCATTTGCTTATAGTGCACATACTAACCGCCAGCAGGAACGTAATTTCCTTTAGTCCTCTTTTCAAGTCGAGCCTCAATGATATCCTGGACGTTGGCTGCCGTCGTTTGCGCAGACATATTGATCACTTGTGTACTGTATCTGTAAATACAATAGGTATTTACAGTTTAAAGCTAGATCAGATTTAAATTAAAAGTTGTTCTGTTGCTCACTCACGGAACTTCACGAGTCCTGTTAACACGCGCAGCAACCCCAAGATTTTGGGTGCTATGGATCAAGGCTGAATGTTCCCACTACCACTAGATTTTCTCACCAGCACCACACAGATCCATAAGATTCTCCTATATTTACGGTTTACTCGGGTTGGGGCCCGGCACCCTTGGGCATACCATTAATACAATACCTCTCAGGGTCAAGGCTGGCTAGAGTGCCCTGCACGCAGAACGTCTTTCCAGTGCCGGTAGACCCTCCCACTAGTACGCCGTGCCCATGCACCAACATATCACGTGCTATTGTCTGCACACGGAGGAGCTCCACCGTCGGCACGAGGATCGTGTGAAAACCAAGGCTGAGGAACACACATCACCACATTCTATTAGAGAAACTTGATGGATTAAGCAACACTTGAATTGACTACACTTGGATTAGAGATCGAATGGTCAAATGCAGCAGAAAGAAAAACATGTTCGAGAACCTTTGTGCTTCCGAGGGCATGATAATACCCGTAGGACTATTCTGAGGTAATAAGTAGCTGTGCGGGCGCAAAAATTCATTAGAAAAAAAGACTTTTATATATTTTGAGAGTAATTAAAAAACTTTCACTGTAGCACTTTGATAGGTTAGGTACTAAATTTCAAAACCTTTGAAATTTACACTAGAAACGTACCTAATAATTTGTCATTACGAACATGAACAGATAAAACTTTTAAAAACAGAACTCACGCAGGATTAAACCGCCAGTTATCAGGCAGTTTGTCCTCCCAAGGTTTGAACTGTCTCAGCCTCTCATCCACATAGTAATCATACACAGTATCTTTCAGGGGGAAGATGCCCTCATGTTCTCGCACCCAGTTGTCCAAACGACGACGAGGTTCGTCTTCTAAGGTTGCACATACTGACCAGATCAAACTGAGAAGAAAACAGATGGATAACTCATCCATCAACGACCAATGATCCCCAAAAATGCCCAAAAGAAAGTCTGTTTGTTTTCATTCTCTTCTTTGTTTAACGGCTTAACCTTGAAGATGTTTGCACAAAAGCATCCTAGTTTGGAATGAAACAAAAGCTAGTTACAGGGTCAAAGCAGTGGGTATAAATCTAACATTTTTCCTTGAAAATTAACTTGAAATCAGGACTTCCAAAGACCAATAAGCAATTATTACTTACGCAAAAAGGAACCTCATCTTGGAGAAACCTTCATTATCTTCCTCGTCAGGTTTGGGCGGTTCCGGCGCAGGTAGTGGTGACAACAGTCGGCATAGCGACCTGACGCCCGTCAACTCCTGACCCCTGACGCTGGCACCTTCGGATAAGTGAAGACGCTTCAGTTCTAACACTGGAGTCAGGATATTTTGGAAGTGGCGACGAAGCTGTAACGTTGAAAATAGAAAAAATAAAATTACTAAATCAGTCCTGGCGTTATCGAGTTATCGGCGAACACACATTAAAAATATATACTATATGCGCTCCGCGGTTTCACCCGCGTAACTCCCGATCCCGTGGGAATATCGGGATAAAAAGTAGCCTATAACCTTCCTCGATAAATGGACTATCCAACACAAAAATAATTTTAAATTCGAACCAGCAGTTCCTGAGATTAGCGCGTTCAAACAAACAAACAAACAAACTCTTCAGCTTTATAATATTAGTATAGATGACACGAATTGAGAACCTTATTTTTTTAAGTCGGTTTAAAAAGGCTGTTCACTATACCACACGAGCAGAACATGAGCAGGATCTGTCGGGGTTTCCGGAAAAAGGGGTAAAAAGTTGAGCTTTAAAAATTATAAAGTTACTAGCGACGCACGGCTGTAGCATGTATTATATCTAAAAACCATCTTCTTTAATCACTCTATCTATTAATAAAACTGCATCAAAATCCGTTGCGTAGTTTCAAAGATCTAAGCATACATAGGGACATGGGGACGGCAAAAAGTGACTTTATTTTATACTATGTACAATCATGCACCATTGGATTATCAAATGAGAAGGAACCTTCTCGGAAACCCTGGAATCGGTCATACCATTTCCCTATACTCGGGATCATCGATGGTTTCTAGCCAAGAGTTGGCGAACGGCCACCAGCCCCAGTCCTTGTAGTCGTTGTAGACCATCCCGTTGCGTGACACCGTGGCGGGAGATGCCACTGCCAGGTCTAAGGTCTCGATTAGGAGAGACACCTGATAGAAAAACAGACAAAATATCATCATAATAATGGCTGAATAATGATGGCAAAATATTATAACATGGCAACTAGTCTATGAACTAGCTGCGTTCAGTACCAAGCTGCTTTAACCGCATAAATCTTGATTTTATGAGCATAATTAGGATTAAAGTATAGCCTATGTGTTATTACAGTTAGATATCACCATACGAAACAGAGACATCAGTAATTTTACCTAACTTTCGGAGGATTTTGGCTGCAGCAAATATACTTGGACGCAATAATTGGCTGAATGTCTTGTTGTCATGTAGGTAGAATATGATAACGTTACAAACCTGTGAAGGCATCGAAATTCTCTCGCTATTGACCAAAGTAAGCAGTTTATTGTCATCCATCACAGAGTTCAGGTTCTCTATCCAGATCGCATCCACGGGCCCATCGAATATTATCCATTTTTGGTCCGGAGACTCGTCTATAAGATATATTAATTTGAAGATCCACTAAATCCTATCGGCAAATAGCTTGCCAATCGTTTAGTTTAAAGACAGTGGGCAGAATTACCGGGCAGACTCAACATAAGCAGATTTTTGGGACAATACCAGTATCATATAAATTTTTTTTGGTCTTGCAAAATATTTTGAAATATTACTTTATACTCAACTTTTGACGTGATAACGTCTTATAAATCGATGAACACCGTACTGCACTCACAAAAAAGTGTCATGTTATTGACGTTGTAGGTAACCATAGGGACGTCATGTTACGGGAACGTGAGTTATTGACAAGGTTACCATAGCAACGTATTATCGTTGCTATGGTTACCATCACTGTTTTCTTATGACATTATCACGTAAAATGATCGTTCGTAAACCGACTTTACAGACAACCATTTTATTACTAGTCTATTAATCCATAGGCTAAGTACATAAAGGTGAAGTCTAATCTAATTGTAGATCAGACAGATTTTTTTCTAACCCTGGCAAGTATTCCTCATAATCGAAGACAGTACACCATCCTTCCATTCCCCAGTTGCCAGATTATACTCCCCGTACAGCTCTCCCAAAGTCAAAGCCTTCGGATTCATAGGGTGTAACTGTACAGCTAGGAAGCCAGGCACGCCCTGCCTGTGTAGCCGAGTCAGTGTGGCTGCAAGCATCTTCCAAGATACGGACTTGGCGGTGTTCGTGTCGCCGAGTAGGATGCTTGAGTGACGGGAGTTCTGGTAGCAATTAGAATTGGTATCCAGTCATTATCATAATAGTAATACCTACCTAGTAGTTATATAACCTATCATTTTTTCATTAAAAAATTATAAGTAGGTAGGTTAAATTGCTTAATTGGTACCAAGTTAGGTAAGTAGCTTCATTTTTGACGACCTCTGTGGCGCGGTGGAATAGTCCCGCCTGCGACCGACACGACGCAGGGTTGCGAGTTCGATACCGGACAAATCTATACTATTTAAAATCGAAATTTTATAAAGTTCAAGAGTTTCTTTGAACGCGCATAACTCAGGAAGTACGGGTCGGATTGATATAGTACATTGTTATCCTAGGTGTGAACGTCACATTACAAGTCCCGAGACAGAGTTTGGCGCCCGAGCGTAGCGAGGGCGCTAATAGTTCGAGGGACTTAATGAGTCTTTCACCCGAGGTAAACACTGTGCTTTTCATTACGAATAATACATAAAATTCTTCCTAACAACGAGAGTGAATGAGAGACTTCATACTACCTAATCCTCTTACAAGGTTGGGATCAAAGAGGTTGTACCTATACATGTAGTGTTATTCTTTGGTGTTATTAAAGCAAGGAGGTTAGGTTATGAAGTTCCTAATGTATAATGATACTGATACTGGCTTTATGCACATTGCACGAGTCGTGGGAAGCCATAATTTGACATGACAGCTGTCAGTGAAAGCGATTTTCCCTAGGGCTGGAAATTTTATTTTCTACACGCTCTTCACGCATCTTTAGACCTACTTTCGGAGTATGAGTAATGAAAAAATATTTTCGTGTTCGATAGTCCATTTATCGAGGAAGGCTATAGGCTACTTTTTATTTTGATATTCTCACGGGGTTGGGACTTACGCGGGTGAAACCGTGGGGCGCAGCTAGTATTATATAGGTACAAATTATGGAGGTAGAAACAATATTTATTGTGGTCATTTGTGGTCTTTATGTGTATGTGACGTGTATTTTATGCGTTGTCCGGCTATCATAATGTTGCTTAGCTTGAGGCTAGATGGCACTGCGTGAATGTCTTGCAATATTTTCTTATTTTTTTATTTTCAACTACCTATAGTTAAACCTATACCTATACCTATAGGACAACTGATGCTGTTTCGTCTCAGTTATAGTCCCATGGACAAGTGGGATTTTTATTTTATTTAAATCTCACTTCAAGTATGTAACAAAAACATTAAACACAATATGAACACTCCAAAACCATCTGGGTAAAAAAGCAATACCTAGACCTATTATAGACGATTGAAACAGAAACAATAAATATAGGTAATATGAATGAACAAAGAAAATACCACACAGAACCTTGACAGAACCTACTAGGTACCTCCATGCACAGAAGATGCTGTATGGCTGTATGGGCTAAAAGTATTTTGCTTGCCCTGTAGTAAACAACTGTAACCTAAAAAAATTGCAATCATTATTTTCGTTCACTTTTCGTTGATATTGTTTGTTTTGTTTTGTGTCTCATCGTTTAAAAACTCATTTTCCGGCGACATCTTATAAATAATTGATGTAAACCTGTCTATAAAATAGATTTTGATACAACTACCTATCTACTTCACGAGCAAAATATTTGTGAGCTACAGGAAAAACCTAACCTATTTAAAAGTGATTGTCTGTTGTAGTATTTACAGAAAAGCTGCAATAAGTTGAGGTACCTACCTACAAAAAGCTGCAATGTCCAGCAAGAGCACAGGCAATAGAACGTTTGAAAATGCGGAATACTATGAGATGGTCAGGCTGTACATCCTTGCTGAAGGCAATACATGTCAGGCACAAAGAATGTACGCCGAGCCCAGGCACCTTGAAATGTTAAGAAAACGAGGCGTTGTCAATCCTCAACCTGTAAGTGCCTGTACTATAAAGAGAGCTCACGCAAACTTATTTGAATACGGACAATACAAAGTACCAAAATGTTTTCGGTCAGAAAAAGTTATCAGAAGTATACCGCTAGAAATAGACGAACAAATCGTCAAATACTTTAAAAATAACCCACGACATACAACTACGATAGCATCAAACAGATTCCATGTAAGTAAGTCATTTGTAACTAAAGTATTAAACGAAGCAGGCATCAAACGATTCCAAATAGCACAGAAAAAATCTACCACCACAGCTAACGAAGATACAAGATTAACTCTATGTCAATGGCTCTTAGATAACCCTACTGCTAACATATTATGGATGGATGAATCGAGATTCAGCAATATGAATATCCACCATAGTCGTACCCATTACTATAGTAAGAAGAATCCAAACATTACTGAAGAAAACCATGTCACAATAACCATCACTGTTTGGGCAGCAGTTCTAAAGGATATCATACTCGGACCAATATTCTTCAAAGAGAATTTAACCGGAGAACTCTACTTGGATTTATTAAAAAACAAACTACCAAACTTACTGGAGGAACTACCTGTTACTTATGTTAAAGATCTGTACTACCAGCATAATGGCAATCCTATTCATTGTCACAAGATCGTAAGAAAGTACATGAAAAAGGAGTTCGGTGAAAAATGGATTGGTAAAGATGGTCCGATACCGTGGCCGTCTAAAACGGAAGACCTTAGTCCCATGTCGGTCTATGTTTGGCCTCAAATAAGAAAACTTGTTTACACTCAAGAGTATAATACTGTTGAAGAACTTAAAGAGAAGATAGAAAATGCATTTAATAGACTGAAAAATAACCAAGGTAAACTTGAGCAAACGAGATTAAAAATTAAGAAGAAAGTTGAATTGACTGTTGAAAATGGAAACAATATAAATGATGATAGTGACGATGAAGAAATGGATGATAAATAATGTTTGATACATACCTACTAAAAACAAATTCCAAGCTTCAAAAATAGAAGACAAAAATTAAATCTATAAATCCGGGCCAAGTGTTTTACCGAAATGCTATTCATTGAATAATTATCACAAAATCAAAACAAAGCAATCATAATAATATGCTAAGCAGCATTTATCAGTTCATTTTAACCTATGGCAAAGCCAAAACGGAGGGTGATGTTTGTTTATATTTCTGTTGTGAATGTTGCTTATCATTAGTGTTTAGATATTTTTATAATTGACCGAACGAGCGAAGCGAGAGAGGTCTAGTGTTGAGAAGGGTCGGTCGCTCGTATGTTTGTATGTTTGTATGTTTGTTCGACGATAACTTGAGTACCGTTGCTCTGATCTTCATGATTTTTGGTATACAAGTAGTTGAGGTCCATAGAATTTTTAAGTTCGAACATGAGCAGGATCGGTCAGGGGGTTACGGAGATAGGGGTCCAAAAGGGGATCTACCTATATGGCACACAAACTATACTGCAAATATACCCGAGTGGGGTATCAAATGAAAGGGCGTAACTTCGGTGACAATAATATGGTACCATGGAACTGATCTGATGATAGAGCTGGAGGGAATCTGCAGGAATTATCTCATTATCCATACTTCATAGTTCATTCATTCAAACTACTCGTCAAGAATCGCCTTGACGAGTAGTTTGTCTTTCAATGGTAACCAGGGTCTGATGATGGAACTGGAAGGTGGTCATAGGAACTTCGCAATGAAACGACACAACCCCATCGAGTTTGGGCTCGTTAGAATCGTCTTGACAAGAAGTTTGTCTTTCAATGGTGACCAGGGTCTGATGATGGAACTGGAAGGTTGTCATAGGAACTTCGCAATGAAACGACACAACCTCATCGAGTTTGGGCTCGTTAGAATCGTCTTGACGAGTAGTTTGTCTTTCAATGGTGACCAGGGTCTGATGATGGAACTGGAAGGTGGTCATAGGAACTTCGCAATGAAACGACACAACCCCATCGAGTTTGGGCTCGTTAGAATCGTCTTGACAAGAAGTTTGTCTTTCAATGGTGACCAGGGTCTGATGATGGAACTGGAAGGTGGTCATAGGAACTTCGCAATGAAACGACACAACCCCATCGAGTTTGGGCTCGTTAGAATCGTCTTGACAAGAAGTTTGTCTTTCAATGGTGACCAGGGTCTGATGATGGAACTGGAAGGTTGTCATAGGAACTTCGCAATGAAACGACACAACCTCATCGAGTTTGGGCTCGTTAGAATCGTCTTGACGAGTAGTTTGTCTTTCAATGGTGACCAGGGTCTGATGATGGAACTGGAAGGTGGTCATAGGAACTTCGCAATGAAACGACAGAACCCCATCGAGTTTGGGCTCGTTAGAATCGTCTTGACGAGTAGTTTGTCTTTCAATGGTGACCAGGGTCTGATGATGGAACTGGAAGGTGGTCATAGGAACTTCGCAATAAAACGACAGAACCCCATCGAGTTTGGGCTCGTTAGAATCGCCTTGACGGGTAGTTTGTCTTTCAATGGTAACCAGGGTCTGATGATGGAACTGGAAGGTGGTCATAGGAACTTCGCAATGAAACGACACAACCTCATCGAGTTTGGGCTCGTTAGAATCGTCTTGACGAGTAGTTTGTCTTTCAATGGTGACTAGGGTCTGATGATGGAACTGGAAGGTTGTCATAGGAACTTCGCAATGAAACGACACAACCCCATCGAGTTTGGGCTCGTTAGAATCGTCTTGACGAGTAGTTTGTCTTTCAATGGTGACCAGGGTCTGATGATGGAACTGGAAGGTGGTCATAGGAACTTCGCAATGAAACGACACAACCCCATCGAGTTTGGGCTCGTTAGAATCGCCTTGACGGGTAGTTTGTCTTTCAATGGTAACCAGGGTCTGATGATGGAACTGGAAGGTGGTCATAGAAACTTCGCAATGAAACGACACAACCTCATCGAGTTTAGGCTCGTTAGAATCGTCTTGACGAGTAGTTTGTCTTTCAATAGTAACCAGGGTCCGATCTAACATATTAAGTTATCAAAGACCAAAAAGTATAAAATAAATTAATAGAATAAAAAACTAAAAAAAACACGCTTTAATAAAAAAAGTCCAACTAAAAAATAGAAAATAAAATCTAATAAATTTGGATTAAGAATATTGTACTTAAATAGTAAGCGTGTTACATTGTGATTGCAAAAGAAAAATAACGAAGGTGTAGCATCACAAATTCACAATGTAACACGCTTACTATTTACAGTATTCTTAATCCAAATTTATTTAAATTTAAAATTTATAGAAATTTATTACTTTGCCCCGAATCGTCCGAACTCTCTTTGCTTCATTTCCTTTAATTATTTATTTCATAATCATGGGCTGTTTTACAATAATAGTGGTGGATAGTATTAAATAGTAGGAATGTTCGGTTCTAGCCGATCTAGAGACTCTGATAATTATAAAATTTGTGACTAATTTTTTTATAATTTTTATTGACTTGTTATATTTTAGTTTAGGGACTTATTACAGGACATATTGGCCTCAAACTTCTCTAATATATTCTCGTTCTCGAGCTTGTCTTCTCGTTTCCTCTTACGTAACATTATGATAAGTAGATACATAAAGAAGGAAGGAAAGGAATTACTATCTTCTGGATATTATGTTGGACACATTCAAAATGTCTTGAGTAAAAATAAAGAGTCAACGGATGTCCAGGGTGTGATGATTGAGCTGGCCTATGCTTTTAGAACTTAACAACAACAACAAGTTATGCCTATCGTGTTTGGATTCTCTAAATCAATGTCAGATAATAGCGATACTAGGCACCTATCATTCAAATAAGATAGACCTGTCGTATTTGGAGTCTTTCGTCGTTATATTATACATTTTAGTACTTTACGCTGAAATATAATAAACGCTGAAAAAAACTCGTGAGGTCTCAGTTCGGGGCGAACTACTAGTTATATTGATTCTATTTTTATGATTTTTTAATGTTTACCTACCACAATTTCAAATAAGTTATTTGTCAGACAAAACGGGGCGCTTCGGGTTTTGGATTAATGTATTAACTAATATTATAAAGAGAAAAGATTTAATAATTGTTTGTGTGAATTGAACTGGCTCCGAAATTACTGAGTCGATTCTGATGAAACTTGGTATGAATATACATTGATTTATTGGAAATGTCTTATGCTACTTTTTATCCCGATATTCCCACGGGATCGGGAGTTACGTGGGTGCCGCGAGGTGATGCAAGTAATGAAAAAAGTCACTGTTAACAGCTGAACCAATCCACCGATTTTCATCACACATATCATCAAATCTATAGTCCATGCATTTACCTACTATGGACTGAGGCTTGGTAAATTTTGTTATAAGTGGCCCAACCTGTCATCTTACCTTAGTTTCAAAAGTCTGTATAACTTTGTGTAACGCAGCTCGAACGGGCTGTAATCCAACTAGTCTCATCTCAGCTGATATGGCAGTCTCCAGCATCTCGTAGTCCAGTGTCGGAATATCCACATCGGGAAAGATATCCTAGAGATCAAATAACATTAAAGGCCACTTGCGGCAATATTGGAAAATCGCGATTTCACTAAGTAGGTAGAGATAGATATTAATATTAGATTTAGAGAGAAAATGTAAGTATATGCAAGTCTGAATTTAATTGGATCGAGATTTTACAATTTTACTACAAGTTTCTCAATATATTTAGGTTCCGGTTGGTGGAAATAAGCCTATTTTCCCCCAATAAGCAGGAAAGTACGGTCGAAGTCAGTATTGCAGACCCACCGTAGAGCTCCAATAGTGTTACTTTTACGTCTTGCTCAAGTTCATGTTTAAAGTATTTAACCCATGAATTTATGAGATAAATATTAATTAGAGTAAAAATATTTCAAAAATAGTAATTTTAGAACTCTACGATGGGTCTTCAATTCTGAATCTGACCAGTCGACCGTACGTAGGTAGGTAGGTATACTACTCTCCGTGGCACGCGGGTCAATAGTCAATTAGCCACTATTTCCGAGCAGGAGTGACGAAATACCTGCATAATGCCGTCAAACAAAGGCACGTCCTTCGCCGTAAGTCGTGCAACGTTCATGTCACGCATCGCTAGAATCACCATCTAATAACACAAAGTAAATATTATAACGTTAATGAGAGCCTAAATAAAACAATAGCAAAAAAAACTATGTCTCAGGCGATATAATTATATAGTTTTTCAAGAACTGTACCGTGAAAAACGCCCGAATACTGAAAGGCAAAGTGGCGAATAAATTGACACATAAGTATAATATGCTTCAGTAGGAAAGGCCGTTCATAAATTCATAAATATTTAGGGGGCCCCTAAATATTTGAGAGTCGTTTTGAGTATTCGGGCATAGGTCTATAAAGTGGAGCTAGAACATTGGTAGTTTTTGAATATAAATTTATTATTTTTTTATAGCTCTACGGAAATGAATACAAACTTCTTGTTCCGGCAAGTGTGGATATGCCCTTCGCTTAACGCCAGCGTATCTGAGTAAGGCAACCATTGATCGTAGACCGAAGTCGTAGTGGTCCTGTTTGGACAGCTGCTGCATGGCCAGCTGGTAGAGAGTGAACACCTGGGGACGGGATAAAAAGTAACCTCTATGTTATTTGCAATGAATCAATGTATCCTCTCATGTTTCATCAAAATCGAAGTAAGTATAGTTTTGGAGCCTATTCGTTACAAACACACAAAAAATCTTTCCTCTTTATTATTAGTGTAGATTGTCCTTTCATTATAGCTATTTGTATGTGTGGTGAGTTCGTCTCTTTTAGCTATCTAGGCAGATAGCTATTCTTGTTAAGGGGGGTCCATACGCCAACGACCTTGGTACACAGCCTACTAAATAGTTACTATTAGCACCGGTCGCCTTCATTGGTGAAAATTGTTGATTATTATGAATGTGTTTTGTTTTTCTCAAAAGTGCTGAGATGGAATTGTAGGTAAGACTTTTATCGACATTTTGGTGTGATTTTGAGCCAAACATTTTCTTTAATTTAGAAACTATTCTAAAATTAAGAATTAAAACTAGTCTAGCTTTGAAATGACAAAGAATTTTCGCCCCGAAATTACCCCAAAATATCGACACTTTTGAGAAAAACAAAACACATTCGTAACAATCAACAATATTAGTTGTAAGCGACGGGTATTTCTGGCGTGTTGTGTTTGGCAGCATAAGCAGCCTTAATGTAAGTTTCGATCCCTTGGTAATATCAGTGATATCAGGATAAATAGTAGATACTTATATTATTCTAGTTTAATATCAAGTTCTATCAAAATCGATTCAGTATTTATTCACTGAGAAACAATCATAACGTACCTACACATAATGCACACAAGTAAGCTTTCTACCTGTAAGAGAATTATCAAAATCTAAAGTGGATAAGTGTATACAGGGTTATTGGCAATTGTATTAGCAAGCCGTTGGGCGCCACTTCTGTGCATCTAAACAACAACTTTTGGAAATTGGAACATTTTTTTGAAAATGTTGAGGTAATACTTACCTTCTTAGCGTTGACTTTGTAGGCAGTAAAACCATCGGAAAACAGCGTGTTTTCAGCAATGATTAGTGAGTCTGGCACACACATCGCAATCGGACGGAACATCGACTTCAAATTGTCCGGCAATTCGGTACGACCCGCGTAACTAAACAAGTACGTTAGATTATTAATTTATCATTTCCCGGCAAATAAAATTAGGTATGGTTTTAGATGTAGTCCTGTTTTCTGGAATGGCATGTAATTAGCATTAGTATATGACATTATAGCTAAAAGGTAGAGCTATCAATCCGTCTAGATTAATCGAAATTGATTCAGTATTTATTGCGTTACTGCGAAACAAATATATTATTATAATAGAATCAGAATCGTGTTTATAACAGCGAATTTTATTATAATAGAATCAGAATCGTGTTTATAACAGCGAATTTTATTATAATAGAATCAGAATCGTGTTTATAACAGCGAATGAAATTACTATAGAATATCGTTCAAAAACTTTAGGCGCCTTGACAAAAATTCTATAAAATAAATTGTTTTTGCTTGAAACCTACTTCAAGAATAAAAAAAAGGCATTTGTTAAAAACTACTAGGCCCAAAAAAATCCAGAAACTATGACTAACTAAGAATCTATTTTAGAAGATCCAATTAATGGACCAACATGTTTAAAAAGAAGCAAAACTAACGAACCCAGGATTCATAGTAATAAAGATCCCGCAGTTAGCATCGAGTTTAATCTCAAAGCCTTCAAACATGAACTTCTTTTGGAACAGAGATAATGCGAGTAGAACGGCAAGGATCTGCTGAGCAACTACCGAGAGCACCTCTATGTTGATGCGGTTGAACTCGTCGAAACAACCCCAACAACCGCTTTGGGCTATACCTAGAGTTAATTGGACATTTTAATCTTTCATCATTGTTGTAGGTTCACATCTAGATACACATAAGACAACAAATTTAAGGTACAAGTACCTTTCAACTACTCAATTACTTTATTTAAAGCAGGTTATGTGACGCTATTGGTGTTCCTAAATTAGTAAAAACTAGCTGTTGCCCGCGACTTCGTACGCGTGGTAGTTTTGTTTTATATTATTAAAAAAAACCTGCATTAAAATGCGTAGTTTTAAAGATCTAAGTATACATAGGGACAGACAGACCGCGGGAAGCGACTGTTTTATACTATGTTGTGATTTACAACTGCGTAAACTTGACTAATGTTTTTCTTTTAGTAAATTTCTTCTAGCTTGAGACGGGCACCGCGATTAGCTAACCGGGTCTCGGCAGAAGGAATATTAAGCAAGCCGCTTACCAGCGTAACACTTTGCCATAGACTTGTAATCCAATCCGTCAGAGCAGTTAGTAACAACGACCCACCGCGCCAGGGCCCGGCCTAAATCTTTCGTGGTTTCAGTCTTGCCCGTTCCGGCCGGACCTTGGGGACTTCCGCCGCGGAACAAGTTCAATGCAGTTGTGAGAGTTATGTAGCATCTGGCGGAATGACGCGGTAATTAATATTAGACTATATTAAGTGTTGGATGAATGAACAGATTAGATTGCCTGGAAGAGATCACTTTGAGCGATAAGGCCGCCCTTTCTAAATTTATCTATCTATCTCTAACTAAGTAAGTAGATTTTTATGATAGGTTGAGTTAAATTTACATTTTGCAATTTTACTCAAGACGCCCTAAATGTGGAAGTCCGTGTCAGAATAAGGATACTATGATTGTTACTTCTTGTCGCAAAAATTACTGAACAAATTACGATGAAACTTGGTATGTAGATAGCTGGAGTCCAAAATTACCATATAGGCGCAGCTAGTAAGTTCAAATATTGTAAACTCCGCGCGGTGATTGATGATCCCTGCAGTAAGTAGAAGGGGTATGCGCAGAACTCGAAACTAATATGAAATTTGAGTGCTGCGCATACCCCTTACCCCTTCTACTTTTCGCCAGAGGTCATCATTCGAGGCGTGTACTATACCTGTCTGTAAGCGGAGTAATAACAAGCCGCCCTGAGTTCCCGATGTATTCGTACGTGTAGATAGAGTTAGTGTTTGTCTGTCTGATGTAGCAGTCTTCTCTTTCCCGATCCCAGTAGAACTTGAGTTGGGAGAACCATTCGAAGGCAGTCACCGTCATACAACCTGGATTTTATATCCATGTTATGAAGGTTTATAGCGATAATCAAGGTTGCCAAACCCAAAACGATATTGACCCTAACGGTTAGTGAAGAAGTCTTCATTACTTTTGAATTATCTTCTAAAAATTCGAAGTGGTCGTTCTTTACGCTCACTCCTTTTCCTTCTAACCTAAATAAAAAAATAACAGTTCATCATAGTCAAAACCTTGTTCAGTATCTTGAAAGAGAGATTCCTCTCATACCATAATATGCACACCATAGATAGTTGGATTTGAACGCTGCTTTTAGAACGTACCTGCCGTATTGATTCCAAAATGTTATGGTAATTTTGGTATAGCGATAGATATTTTCTAACTCTTAAACATAAATAACAAAGCATGAACAATCCAAGATGCAATGTTTTACGAAACATTTTTGAAGTTATACTTCTTTAGGCGCGTTATGAAAAAATGATGAGAGTGAAATTTTACAAAAGCGTCACACAAAATTCTCTCGTCACACAAAATTCTCACGTCACACTACTTCTTTAGGCGCGTTATGAAAAAATGATGAGAGTGAAATTTTACAAAATTGTCACACAAAATTCTCACGTCGGACGAGTTTTTTGCCGGACGAGTTTTTTGTCGGACGAGTTTTTTGCCGGACGAGTTTTTTGTCGGACGAGTTTTTTTTTTTTTTGTTTTTTTTTTTTTTTTTTTAATAATGCCAAAGAAGTATAACTTCTCACGCGCGTACATAAGTACACGCACCCATTTTTTTTTTAATAAATTCTTAAACTAACCCGTTTTATACATCCTGTCGACAGTATCCCTTGAGTGTATCTCAATAACGCAGAGCGCGTTGACTTTAGCTCTTAATATCTTTGGTATTTCTTTTCGCGACATCATTTGTAGTGTTGTTAGAATCAAGTTCTGTTTCTTACGAAGCTTCTTCATCGGTTTCTTTTCCTTCATTATTTCGCAGCGGCAAAGCGTGCGGGTGCAGTCGGACGTCCATTGAATCTATTTTTAAGATACAACAAGAGATATGATGCCAAATCTGCACAAGTGTGCACAAGTGGTACAAATCCATCAATGGGTACCAATGGTATATCTGATCCGTAGATGATTATTCCGGTGCCAGTACCATCAATAGTGTACAAATCTGTTCCTTGTACAGTCAGAAAAGGACTGAGGGTAGCAGGTACATATTTTAAAGTTTGAATTTTTTTTATGACGGTTCACTCATTTTTGGTTATTCTGCGTGAAATAACTAACACTTTGAAAGCTTTAGTGATATCTAGCAGAATAATTAACAATTTCTGAATATTAAAACTTTAAAATATGCACCTGCTACCCTCAGTCCTTTTCCGACTGTACAAGACAGCAAATGTTTGTTTACAGAAACAAATATCTGTATACAAATACTTGTTCGACGGCGGGAAACGAACCCCAACCTTCTGCATTCTTACAGATTTCATCGTAAAGACAAACGTTTTTTCAATTTAGAACTCCTACAATAGCGAGATTTACGCAAGTAGAAACCACATAAAACATCATCTAACCTTACTGCAAGTAATACCAAGCTGCCCAGGCCAATCATTGATCCACTGTTCCCTCTGATAACGACATTTTCTTAAAGCTGCCCTCGTCAAAATCAATTGCTGTACCATGAAAATAATTATAATTAATTAATTACAAGGTAGGTAAAATGTCTACTAAGCTTTTAAGTAGTACCTACTTACTAACTAATCTCTTTATACCCGATGAAAACAAAAAATGGTTGTCTGTAAAGTCTGTTTCCGGACGGATTTTATGTGATAACGTCATAAGAAAACATTGATGGTAACCATGGCGTAGATAAAACGTTGCTATAGTTACCTTGTCAACTATCAAAGTATCGTTGGCTCAGAGACAGAATACATGGGCCGGTGGGGGCGGAGGCGCGGGCGGCGGCGCGGCGGTGGCGGTGGAGGGGGCGGGGGGGTCGATGAGGCGTTCCAGTAACGACGTGTGACGTCACACTTTTTTGAACTGGCAGGTGTTCCCCAATTTATAAAACGTCACGTCAAAAACGATCTCAAAATTCGTATATATTCCATTTTTATTAGGGTTCTGTACCCAAGGGGTAAAAACGGGACCCTATTACTAAGATTTCGCTGTCCGTCCGTCTGTCATTAAGCTGTATCTCATGAACCATGATAGCTGTTACCGCTATTTTAGTCTAACTAACTACAAATGAAACGCCTACAACAATTTTCATAGACTCAAATTAAACTTGCTACTAAAATTACATAAGGTGCATATAAATAAAATGAAGTACAAAATGCTCACATCCCGAAGCACGACCCGCATTGTATGCTCGAGTCCAAGCAGCCACACCTCTGCCGGCCCGTCTAGTATCAGATTATATTTCCATTCTATACACTCCCCATCTTCCGACATCATGGCCTTTGCTACTGGAAGACCCATTGCGTTCTATAACAATACCAGTTAAAAATAACAGTATAAGAATATGGGTGTGTCTATTAGCGACCACGGCTGATGAAACTATTATAATTTTAAAAAAATTTGACCTTCCAAAAGACGTAGAATAAGAGTTGATTGTTCAAGTGCACAGAAGTAATCTCAGCACTTTTTATATAATTACCAATAACCCTGTTTAGTATACATACAGCTGTTAAAAAATGACCGGTTGATTTATTAAAAAGATTTAGAATAAACGATAAAACTTTTAATAACGAACTTGACAATTTGCGAATTGGTCACTCTGCAGACTAGACATTTTCCGATAATATTTAGGGGTCCTCTAAACATTTAAGACGCCACTTAAGATAAGTAGCCTTTCAGTATTCTCAGCGCGTAAGTCTCAAATAAAATACAACAAAGTAGAATTAAATCAATTTAATTTCAAGTCCTGGATAATTATGTAATAGTTTATAACTTACAAAACTAGAAAACAAATACTCTTAAACTAACCTTAATCAAATTAACAGCCACAATTATACAGGGTGAATTTTTTATGTGGGCCTTCAGGGCTATATCCTAAACTATAAGAGATAGCGAAAAATGCTGAAAGGAGTTGCGTGCCCGATTTTGACAAAAACTAAAACTGCATCATTAGATTTTTCAAAAAGTCATTAGTCTAGCCAGGAATCGAACCTGTTGATTTCGCAAAAAAATAATTTCCTATATTTTTATACTAATCGATAGTGTTGCTGATAGTGATCAATTCCTGGAAACAAACATAGTATGGCAAAATAAAGGAAATGGCTGAATTTTGTAGTTTTCTATAAATTTCACCTTTCTGTCTCTGGCAAAACAATAGTGTGAGACATAGAGGACAAGTGATATTATTCTAAATATTATAAAATAAGTTCTAAATGAAGTTTTTTACATAAAATTTATAAATACAGTTCATATTTTTAGTGCAGCAGTTTGTTTCGTCATTGGCCATACCTCCTCACTGCATTTTTTTCAGGGATGTTTGTATGAAAATTACAGAAGATCCGAAAAATGAGCTATTTCCTTTAATTTGCCAGACTATGTTTGTTTCCAGGAATTGATCTCTATTAGCAACACTATCGATTGGTACAAAAATATAGGATGATTATTATTTTGGAAAATGAACAGGTTCGATTCCCGGCTAGGGTAATGACTTTTTCAAAAATCGAATGATGCAGTTTTAGTTTTTGTCAAAATCGGGCACGCAACTCCTTTCAGCATTTTTCGCTATCTCGCATAGTTTAGGATCTAGCCCTGAAGGCCCACATAAAAAATTCACCCTGTATAAGCTAAAGAATAATGTGTCTAATTCCTATTAAAGCATATACTTAAATGTCAATTTAATCGCCACTTAAGATAAGTAGCCTTTCAGTATTCGGGCGTAAGTACGGTAGAGCACTATTCCCTACTAATATTATAAATGCAATATAAGCTCTGTCTGTTAGTAATTATGTTCTGTTGTCGAATTTTAGTAAAGATAGATAGGGCCTTGAAGAAGGACAAATAGGTCATTTTATATTTCAGTCCTGGACTCACCTACATGGGTGAAACCGCAAGGTGCAGATAGTTTTATTAATATTACAAATTTGTTTTATCTGTTTTATGCGTATATTTAGCCATTATGGATATTTTCTTCTGTAATGTGAGTAGAACTTTAAGTATGGCTTTCTTCTCGGACGTGGAACGGCAACCCCAGGCCATGTGGAGGAAATCGTTCAGGGCTCCAGTTTTATGGGCCGTAGGATGGAACATTAGTAGAATCATTTGTAGCTGGAATAAGAAGCATATTATTGTGATACCATGATTATAAACACAGACAAATATTAAGCAATACTTGTCTGAGGCGGGAATCGAACCCACAACCCTGTGTTTGGCAGTCCAGGATGGCGACCAATGTACGAACTGCATCGTCGGATTTCAAATGAATAAAGAATTTGGACTTTAACTTTGACCCTCTACTCTTCTGTTTTGAAAGATTTAAAAGACTGTGACCAACTTACCCTAGGATAAAGACAGTAATAATAAAATCTATAAGCAGTCGGAAGCTCCCAATAAGGTACTTTCTTAAGTAAGTACAGCAACTTGTTCCAATCTTGAGCATAAAGTGCCTTGTGGCAGGATAACATGAACAACGACTGCTTGTGGTTTGCGCTCCATAGATTATCAAACTTAAAATTATCAGTTAGTCTGGAAACTTGTAGTTCTTGGAGGTTGGTGGAACAACGGTATTCATATTTCCTTGTACGTATCGTCCGTTCTTCAACTCGCTCTAAGAAATTTTGCTGAAATATTATGAGAACAGAATTATAAATAATTAGCTTAGGGGTTGAATATTACAAAAAAATGGGGTTTCTACGTCTTAATGGCTGTGTGTGGTGCCAGCTATCAATAAGCTACAGTACTTATCTCGGTCAAGGGAAATCTCGTATACCACAATCTTCAACACATACCTACTATAATGTCCAGTTACCTATTAATATTAAATTCAAAAGACTCGAGACCCAACGCACATCCGAGCGATTTAGCTCCGGTCCCTTGCAGGGTTCTCTCATGCCTCTCTTCATTCCTCCCAGAGGGTAAAATGGCGGGCAAACATGCGGGCAGAAACTAGTGCTTTCTACAATGTATATAAAAAGATACTAACCATTTTCTGCTTCGGAACGTAGTAAGTTTGTTTTAATATTTTCTCATCCACAACCTTCAGTTTTTTTGATGGCTTAGCCTTTTCTACAGAATTTGTGGTGGACATTGCGACTGTTAGTTATTTATAATTTAAAACAGGATATAATCCATTAAGTACTTTCCATTAATTAACGTGAATGCTGTGATCTATGAAAACAAAATATAAACCTAACCTAAAAAGTGACAATCGGTCTACAATAATAGGTACGCAAAATCACAGAATGAATAGAAGAGCACGGCTTAAACACGGTAATTACGAGCCACGTGTTTTCTGTTTTAATTGCCTTTATATTGTTAAAAATGAAGATAAAAGAACACACCACGCCATTATTTGAGTTTCGTTTTTTTTATCGTTGACATTGACATGACTGACAACTGATAAAAAAAAGTTCTTATCAGGAACTGAAAGGATCTACGTTGCGTGAACAGCAAGCTTTATTATGTGCCAAGTCCCCACGATCGCGATCGGTGAGATTTTTATAGTTGTTCTAAGCTGAATAATTCTGTATTTTGTGCATATTACGTTGGAATTTACCTTATCAATTCGTATTTTGTTTACATTATCAAATAATTTCTTGAGATGAACTTGTATCAACTGCGGCTTCTTTGAATTTCCCAAAATCTCTAATAGGTCATCATTGGAGATGAAATAAAATCTTGGGAATAGTTGTCGTTTAGTTTCTAAATACTTCTCTAGGGCTCTCAAAATCCCGTCCAAGTTATCAACCATCTTATTCAGTTTGTTAAAAACATAAGGCGCTGGTTTAAATAGACACGCTTCGATAG
Source organism: Idaea aversata (assembly GCA_907269075.1). Classification (NCBI taxonomy): domain Eukaryota; kingdom Metazoa; phylum Arthropoda; class Insecta; order Lepidoptera; family Geometridae; genus Idaea; species Idaea aversata. The sequence continues at coordinate 1,188,573 of OU026088.1, forward strand.
CATTTTTTCCCGCGTACATACTGCAAATAGATATAAAGTAAGTCACCTGAATTCAAACTCCATACATTGCAAATTAAAACTTCCTTGATTGACAACGAATAAAACGAGGTCATCCCAGTTGTTACCAGTAACATACCCTCTGGTAACCCATTCATTCCCAGTGAGTAGGTACGTTGCTGGTGAGAACGACTGGGAATAAGCGGTCCGCTTCGCCATCTATGCCCTAAATCAGTATTTTTCTTAACACACAAAAATCATACTTAGATGTTATATCTGTCCAATCTGCAGTTAATTGATCAAAAATCTGCACTTCGCTGGGTAGCTGCTTCCTAATGTCTTCACCGCTGAATATACTTTCAAGATATAAATATCGACGCTGCACTTGCAACGCAATCTATGTAAAAAATAAGATGTTTCTGGTAAGTAGGTACCTACATTTTGTAAGTAAATAATTTGAAAAGTGATTATTAGTAAAAAAAATGTTATTACTTCAATACATTCGGCAACATATCCCAAAGACTTCTCCCAATAGTCAACTTCTTTTATGAATGGTTCTACGTATTTCGTTGACTTCATTGAAGATAGCTGCACTTGGTGGTCTTCTAGAAACTGTAACGATTTTTCTTGTTATGAACATGATTAAAATAATCTCTGATCTAACTGGAGATGACAAATATAAGAAAATTTTAGCAGCTTTCTGTGGTCAATGCATAGCAAAACCAACATTAGAAACATGAACGCGCCTGTTTAGCCGCCGGTTTAGTGCAAACTTTTTCTTCGTATTATCATCTCCAGTGAAACAAAGTTACTCAGTGCTTATTATCCTAACGGTTAGGTATTTCAATTCCGTGTTAATCACACCACATAGGTAACCACGAGTACATTCCATGTTAATCACACCACATAGGTAACCACGAGTACCTACCTAACAAAAGTTACGTGTAGCACTGGTGTAGTGCTCATTATCCTAACGGTTAAGTATTTAAATTCCGTGTTAATCACACCACATAGGTAACCACGAGTACCTAACAAAAGTTACGTGTAGCACTGGTGTAGCAAAACGGTGTGACCACAAATCCTTAATTCATTAATTTTAACCTGCATAACATCTTCCACGTTTTTGATCCTATACATTTCGCCTCTATGATGCTGCATTTCATAAGTTGTATTCTTCCAAACCTCTCTTATTGCTTTCAAACCATTTTCAATAGCAAGTTCCATAGTTGCCGCGTTTGATATTTCAGATATTTCATCAGCATATGCTTGGAAATTTAGACGCATAATCAACTCTAGCTTAAAATCTTCTGAGTTTTGATCGAATTCTCTGTTTGATGAAATTAGTAACTATTATTTTATGTAAGAAGACTATATTACACAAAGTTTATAGAAACCTAACAATGTAGGTAGGTACGAATGAAAATAAGTAGGTACTAGGTAAACTAGAAATTAAATGGAATACTAGATGGTTGAGCAAATATCGAATTATTTTATTAGAAAAAGTTAAGTAGGTAGGTACTCTACTTTACACTACAAGCATAATCTTAAATAACTTAATAAAAATAATTTCAAACAGTTTAAGCGTAGACATACACTCCCATAAGTTCTTTGATTCTATCCCAATGGCGTTCCCTCATGCAAGGATTCTTCAAATCGTTAATAAGAGGCAAGGTTCGTCTAAAAGCATCCACTTTAACCCTCGTCGTGTCTATTATTTCCCATCCTTTCTCTTTCAATTGTCGAGATAGACGGTTGAAGTTCCTATAAAAAAACTGGTTGCCTGTAAAGTCGGTATACGGGCGAAAGTTTTACGTGACAACAACTGTGCTCGAGTGGAAGGGACGCGTGCCTTTCACTTTTTATGTCTGTCTCTCTCGCTCTTAGGCGGGCTAACCATGCCCGAGTGGAAGGGACGCGTGCCTCTCACTCGCTCTCATTGTGAGCGCATAACGTCAGCGGAGCGTAACGCAGTTTCTTGAAGTGTCACCCGGCAAACCAATTTATAAAACGTTGTCACGTCAAAAAATATAATTCATATTTACAAAAAATATGATATCATACTTACTTTAAAGTTACTAGTTGATAAACAGACAAAATTATTTGGTTTTAAGTAACGTTTATTGTTACATAAAACCATTTCTGAAATTAAATATTATATTCTCGGCCATCTCCAATCTTTTATTGGCCATTGGTTTGTCTGCTTATAGACAAAGGTGTAGATTGTTTTCTATGTTTGTATTACTAGCTAGTGCCCACCGGATGTGTCATCTGCCATTAGTCCGAACGAGACAAAAACATATAGGTACAATCGAACTGAGAACCTCCTACTCCTTTTTGAAGTCGGTTAAAACTTTAGCAAACTTTTTTTAATTAACAAAATATTTCAGTTTTCAAAGCTAACCTAAACAAAAACATGACGTTGTCTTCCATTTCGTCCGTCTCCATCTCCCAGAAAGTCTGTGTTTTGTACTTCTCCCATGACTCCTCCCACTGCAGCACTAGACCCCACACCTCCTCCAGCTTCTCCAGTTCCTTCTCCATTTTCAGAAGATCCAGATTCACTGGTGTACTGTTATTAAAAAATATGATTTTATAGAATTTCAACAAGCGCCTATAGCATTATAAAAATTTTCGTTAAGACAGTACAGTGATGTCACATATAAATTCGTACTGCGATCGTATGTGTACAAATCGTACAAATACGAACGCAATGTGTCATACACATACGAATTATAAATTATATAATTTATATTTGATAGGGAGGGAGGTATAGAATAGGATTTACCTACAACTAATTTTACAATTTTAATAATAAATAAATAATAGTTTATTTACCAAAACAAATTAAAAGAAAACTTTCAGGTACAATCTACGTGTTACAAAAAAAATGCTAACGAGGCGGGGGGTCTTCCATGTTATCTCAGGGTTTAAAGGTACCAGAACTTACTCCCGCCTAGTGATGAGTAGGTACTGTATGAGTGAAGGAGAGTGAAGGAGTGTGTGTGTGTGTGGGTGTGAGATATCAAATCTGAAAAATGTCGTTCGTTTCATCGTAATCATAATAATTTATGTCCTAATGTTAGGTATCTAGAAACAATTTACGTGAGATTGAAAACGGCAAGTCCATCTCGAATAGCCTGTTCCTGTGCCCTCAAAGCATTCAATTGTTCTCTAAACGCTTTCAGTTGAGACATTGCGTCCTTTGCGCTTATATCTGAGCTGATAGGCATCGTTTTGTAAAACTCTTCGCAAAATTCTCTTGCAGTTTCTTTGAATATCTGTTTAGGATTGCGGATAGGTTCATGGATAAGGATAGGTAATATAAAAATAATATAGATATGAAAATATTTGATTTTTTAACTACCTCCGCTTGTTCCAAAAGTTCCGCTTTGAATTTGTCTTTATTCAGTTCCAAAGCTTTTTTCGCTTCTTCCAGAAGGGCTAGGTAATCAGCCCACAGAACCGGTATGTTCTCATGTCGGGTAGCCATGTCTGAACTTACTTCAACTTCGAATTTTGCTACGGTAAAAATCTTAATTTTAGTTAAAATCATGAAGGCTATCAGGCGGAGGTGTGTTCGTTGTGGTCCAACGTTGATCTCTCACTTGGAAAAAATAGATCAATTCTTGATTTAGGTATTTTTGTTTTAAACATAAACAACTACCTCCTTACATTGCTTATCAAAATTAATTAAACCTGAATACGAGTATGGACGACTAGCTACATCCCACAGTTTCACCCACGTTGGTCATGATTCCGTGAGAATATCTAAATAAAGAGTAGTCTATATGTTAAATCAGGTTTCATCGCAATCGGCTTAGTAGTTTTGCGTAAAGAAATAACAAACATTCACACCTTCTAGAACACAAACCTTCACAATTATTATTGGAGTAGGGTAAGGTATTAAAAAAAGATAAATGTAAAAAGATATTACCAAGTGTTTGCATCTTTTCAGATATAGGAGGGAACGTTCTTTCAACTCTAGGTATGTCTGACATCAGTCGTTCATACGTAGCTATGGCTGAAGCTAGCTCTTTTAAAGTAGCAGGCATCCGCATGGCGTCTTCACTGCTCTTCTCCACATACGCGTATATTTCGTCGATATCTGCCTCCGTGATCTTCCGTAGCAATTCACCTAGTCTCGTCTGCCAGACTAAGCAATGGGCTATTATTGATTTCTTCAATTCACTTGAGTTCAGTGTTATGAAATGGATCTGTTTATAAAAAATGGTAAACATGATAAGCTGTTATTTTCTTACTCCTATTTGGTAATAACAGCAGGTAATGGACCTGATTAACAGTTTCTTGTATCTGAACAGCATTAGCTAAGTCACTGTAGCTTATGATCAACTCATCGAAATTGGCAGCCGTGTGACCTTCTTCTCTGTACTGCACCATGAATTCCTCTTTGTCCACCTTCCAAATGTGCGAATACGGATCCCACATTCTAATGTGTTCTTTTATCAAGACTATGTTATTATCCACTTCTGCAATCGATATTATAAATACCAATATAAATACCTACTACTTACTATCTAAATAAGTCTTATGGACACTTGCAACACTTTGCAACTTGCACTTGCAAAATTACAATACAAAGTCTCGATTTTAGTCCATACATTTTTGATATTAATATGATAATATTAATGTGATAGTCTTTTAGTAGTTAATATGATAGTCTTACCAATATCAATCAGAGACTGAAGTTTATTGCAATCTGAATCCCTTGAAATAGCCTCAAAAAATTTCTTTAAACCTCCGGAAGGAAGTGCAAACTTCTCAAACAACCGAGGAATAGTGCTCAGTATGTGAACGATCTCCTCGAATACTGTCGTGAAGGTATCTAAGAGTTCTTGTTTAGTTGGAATGTACACTATGTTCTTACCTACCAGTAAGAGATTCATTTTTATCAGAGGAGATGGTGCCATTGTACCTGGAAACATAGTAAGTCATTGATCGTGATCTTTTTCTATGATTTTGATCCAACGCTCCAACTACCATCTCCTAAACTACTAAGTAGGTACCTACTCACCATCTCCATGTACACATTTGTAAACGTTTTGCATAGTAGCTTTGATTGAAAGTCTTAGAGCGTCCTCCAAAAGTCGATCAAACCGTCTTACATACTTAATCCAATATTCGGCCATCTGAACAAATTTTTAATGTGAGTATATAATAACATAAAATGAATATGTAATATTGTGTTAAAGAGCAGTATTATTACTATTAGCAGCAATACGATGGTACCTGAGTTATTTGAGCTTCAAAACCTTCGTATACGATAATCAAATAAGTTATTATTTCTTTGTACATTTCTAATATATTTTCTGTAGCCGTTGTTTCCATACTGCGGATCAATTCTCTGAGATCTCGTATTTCAAAAACGTTATAAATATCAAATTCTACTAATGGAGTGTCGCATATTTTCTCCATTATTTTAACAAGATTTATGTTACAATTTTTGTAAGTGGTTAAGAAATCTTGCAGCTGAAACATTGAATTTTACGTTATAATTTAATTTAACTATATTTTTAATTGAGTAAGTACCTGCATACAAACACTAGATACAAAGTAAAAATTAACACCTACCTCGCCAATCTGCATGACACAGTCTGCAATGTACGCATCGGACATAGTAGACGTCCAAGTTAATTTGGTTATTCCAGGCTGAACTTTCTTTTCGCAAGCCTGTAAGAAAACTTACTTTAAAAATAATTATTTTTAAGATGTACCTACCTACTATACAATTTATTATCGAATGTAAAAATAATATTTGTGCACTAACATTTAATAGAACGCAATATAAAACAATAATTATTACCAACTTATACACTTTACTATGTAATTTAAAATAATATTTATGCAATTATTATTTTGTAGACCGCAAACTAAAATAAAACAGCAGCAGTTTGCAGAAGATAATAAACTTCAGGGATCTACGTCTCGTGTGCAGATAGCTTAAGGTGGTACGTTTTCCCTACTAAATGTTTTAGAGATTCCTACGTTTTATACTGAGATATTTAACTTATTATTACTTAAAGTAGGCCTAATTTAAGCTATTGTAGGGGCAGACCAAAAATATCACTGTTTAACATCCAGGAAGTACTCTGTTTCAGCGTGAAAAAAGAGACCAATTTTACGTATGTGGTGGTGCACGGTTATATTGACGTATGGTCATAGTGTGAGGTGACGCATAGATGTGTGGAAACACGCGACGTTGTCGCGTTGTGTGTGGAAGCAGGAACACGCAATTACGCTAGAGCAGAGCCGCAATACAGTTTGCTGGATAAGGGCGACGACGTTGCCTCTCCGTCTAATCTGTCTTAATAAAAAATCAAAATAATTTCGACTGCATGATATTCAACTCAGTGCTGCCAGACCTACACCTGCAAGATTTTATGTAACTTTTGGCACTGTCGCGTCACTTTTGATACTTGAATTATACATTATTTTGATAGACTTATCAAATTATCACTTTACGTATATAATAAATAAATAAACATTTGTACTTGTTTGCATTTAATTAATAGTATAACAATATAATAAAACTAGCTGCGCTCCGCGGTTTCACCCGCGTAACTCCCGATCCCGTGGGAATATCGGGATGTAAGCTATCCTATCTCTCAAGTTGGATCGAACTGCACATGGTGTGCGAATTTTATTATAATCGGTTAAGTGGTTTAGGAGTCCATTGAGGACAAACATTGTGACACGAGATTTATATATATTAAGATATAAATGAAGTATAGTAATTCGCGAGAAACAAACCAAGCAGTCTTGTTGTTTTTTTGATACTGTTTGTTGTACACACTGGCAACATACACCCAGTCGATACTTTGCCTCGCACTAGATGCGCGCTTGTTATCTAGGCAACGGAGAGTCAACAGAGATGTCAAGTAGTCAGTAAATAGAAAAACCAAAAATAAAATATTATAATCATTTAATATATTTCTACTATTGTGTTTAAAGTATCATCCATCTGAGCACCTACTGAAAATAAACCTTGAGGGAATTTTAGTGTCTTGTAAGTGATTGAATTATTTCACAAGTATACCCCTCAAGGTGGGTAACCTATCCACACAAGTTGGGCCGTAGGAACAAACTACGACTACTCTGGGTCCCAGGCCATGAAGGAATAGCAGGAAATGAGAAGACTGATGAGCTGCAAGAACAGGATCGGCAAGTGCTATGCTTGGACCAGAACCATGTACGGGCCTGCCAGCATGCACAATCACAAAGGCCGTAAAGGATTACGTTGATAAGAAACACACGCAAGAGTGGGAAATCAGTGAAGGGCTACTACATTCGAAGAAATTCATAGGTAGCAGCACCAGAGGGGCTTCTTTTATATTGAACAACGGAAAAAGCAAAGCACGAGCTGTGATTGGTGCCTTGACATGGCTTTACAAAACTAATGACATGCTTTTAAAAATGAAGATAACTTCTAATATTGACTGCAGAACCTGCGGTGATGTCAGAGAAACTATGGAGCACATCCTGTGTGAATGCGCCGTCTTAGTGGCGAAGCGAAGGACCGAAGCGAAGGAGACCTATGGGCCTCCTTGGGAATGCATATCCCAAACCGGAGAAACATAGGATTTTTCCTCTTAGTGGGATCACTGCGTTAATCGATCCCAAGGGGTCGAAGTGTTGCTGGCTATGTCAGTCCCCGATATAAGATGATAAGATAGAACTAATTTTAAATAAATACATTACTTTTTTTTGTACATTACTTTGTCTTTATTTTTCTCTTTCCATTCAGACCTAGTACAATTTGCATCGTTCAGAATTCGTCCTAGTTTAAAAAAATGATTACTAACAGTACCTACCATAAAATTGATCCTGTTTTAGAAAATTTATTCAAAAATATATTTTCAAAAAAAAAATTCTATTTGTATCGAGATTTGAACTGGGGCTCTTCAGAACACTACCCCGCCGCTCTAAATGACTACACCAATCGGTATCTGTAGGACTTATATCGTGACAAGAGTTAAAAATTGTACCTTGGAAATACATTAAAATATGACTTCCAAAAAATTAAATTATGTTTGAAATATGTTCAGAGCAAACTAGAAAACAGGCAACATATATACAAATACTTTAATTCCACGTCAATTATAGCAAAATAAAATAAAAATATACTTTCGGGGAAAACAGCGCCATCTAGCGGAATACTTTGCTTAGTGATACGAAACATTCAACCTTAAGCTACCATGCGCTACGTGAATGGGTTGCTTTTATAGAACACGAGTGACAAGGCTGTATGGGCTAAAGTCATGGACCACTTTAACCTCCTTGGCTAAAGTCAATGTATTTTCGTGGGATAAAAACAAAAAAAAAAGTAACACCTCTGTCACTCTGTCCTTTTGTCACTGTCAATATCAAGAAAAATTGGAGCGCGAAGTTTATTCCAATTTTGTATTGCGTCAGTGTGATTTGTTTTACAGTTTTGTTTGGACCTCATTTTTCTGGAAAACAGGCTTGAAATAGAGAAGAATACAAGGTAAACGTCTTCTGCCTACCTACTACCTACTTCAATTTTCTACCCACTTACCGCAGTCAATGGCTTGAAAAGTAGCCTCTCTTCGTCAGACAAGGAGTCCAAGATTTTGTTATAGCCCTTCACGACAGCCAATACACTCTCGAACACGTAGAATATTGTCTTACCTTTCATGTATACCTGTAGAGAGATGAATATTTAATGGACCAAAGTTCTTGGATGTTTTGATTTTCCCCACAAACCTGCCAAGCAATAATGTACTTGCACATAATAATTATGTTACGGTGTGGTAGATGCCCATGAGCCATTACATTCACCTTGAGGCTGGCATGCTTATTTTTATTCAATTCTCTTTTATGATATTAAGTATACTCTGAGCGTGTATTGTGTAGTGTACGCGCACTTGGTTGTCATACCAAAGTCTTTATTTTTTTTAACTTGACCCCGAGCACAAATTTTGTATTTTTTACTGGAGGTGACATGTCAAACAAATAGTTTGCAGCAGTTTTGTCAGTGCATGAACCTCACAACCACATTTGACACATACAGGAACAGTATAACTTGACTCAGAGACGCCGAGTGGTAGTTCTATTTTGTACAAAAATTTGTAAAACTACAGACTAACCTGGTAAGCATGCTGTGGAATATCTAAACCAAGGTTTTCAAAGTGTGCTGCCTCCTTGCAAAGTTCTAAAATATTTCTGAAATATAATTTAACTAATCTTAGCATTTCTATACATACCTACACACATTATTTTACTTTGAAAACAACCCAACTATTTTCTATTAAAATATATAATTCAAAGTCATGACTGACTGACTACATTAAGGCACAGCTATGACATTGAGATTGGGCTCTTTGGCACACAGAGAGCCATTATGATGTAGGCTTCTGCTAACAAAGGATTTTGGAGAAATCAACCCCTAAAGCTGTTTTGGCTAAGTATAAAATGAAATATAGAAGTTTGTTTATATTCCCAGCCCTTTACCATTAAACATATTGACCAATTGTTATGAAAGTTAGGAATCCTATCCTACTAATATTATAAATATGAAAGTTTGTGAGTGGGTAATAGTGGGTATGTATGTTTGTTACTCCTTCACGCTAATCGCTGAATCGATTGCAATGAAATTCGGACTAACATATAGGCTGGAGGCCTGACTAACATATAGGCTACATTTTATCCTGATATTTCCATGGGATCGGGACTTACACAGGTGAAATCGCAGGGCGCAGCAGCAGTAGTCCATAATGCAGGGATATTGTAACCATGCTTTTTTTTCCTAACATTTCCTGCACTAATGTGACTGAAACCGCAGTTCTCAACTTGTCTATACTACCTACTTTAATTAAATTGACTACATACACATCAATATTGCACTCCATAAGTCCTGGATTAGTAGCACTCTTCCTCATGAGCGTCCTGTTCAGTCCCGCACCACATTTTTCGTCTAAATTGTGCTGTGCAAAATAATAAACCAATATAAGGCTTTTAAGAGATAATTAGTGCTAATTCTGTCTCTTTCACGCTTTAACCATTTTCTATCGCGATCAAACTTCGGTAGATCAACATAGGTATTACAGACAGCCCCCTATGCAAAACGTGCATGGATGCTGGAAAGACTGCCACGCACAAACACATACTAGAGGTGGGATCTAACTAGAGGTGTGATTGCGGAAAATTAGCCTGTGAGCCAGTACAACTTCGGCAGATAGCAATAGTCCTGGAAGAACACATAGGCTTACTATTTATCCCGATTCTGGAATGGGCAGGCCGCAGCAGTGCCGCGGTAGAATCGTACCACGTTCCCGCAGCCCTGACATCATGACGAGAGAGGAATCGGTGGAGTTTTAGTGGGTAAACCTCTGGCCGCCCACCCTCAAGCCAGTAGGCGTCACAAATCCTCGCTACTCCCGCAGGGAAGTGGAGGGATGGTGGCTAGGGTTCATTTCTCCACCTTGCGCAGCTGGTAACTAAAATAATAATACTAACCGTCCATGAAATCCAAAGTTCCCTAATAGCAACTTCGATAGCTCCCATCAGCCTATTGACGTGTACGATCACATCTTCAGAGTTGCTGCACGGCATCAACCACACTGAAGCATCTGTCATCACCTAGAAGGAACCAGTTGTTTCTTTAATTTGACGGCCTGCGACTCGGAATTCCCGCTTTAAAAAATCTATCTGGATCTAAATTAATTTTTATTATAAATCTGGACCAAAATGATTACCTTTTTCAGATAAACAAGCCTGTTCTTCCTCATCTTGAGTACGGCAGCCCTTCCCGCGAACGATGGAAGATCAGCCGGATGCTGGCCCCGAGAGGCCACCATATCCTTTTTGGCTTCTTGTACTTCGTCACTGAACATTGCCCACACCTTGGTTGAAAGGTAACATTATCAATCCTACTAATATTATAAACTACGGCTATAATATTATGCATGTATTATACATATAAATTATAAACCTTCCTCTTGAATCAAAAAAACCGCATCAAAATCTGTTGCGTAGTTTTAAAGATAAGCATACATAGGGACAGACAGAAAAGGCGACTTTGTTTTATACTATGTAATGATGTGAAAGTTTGTGTGTTAGTATGTTACTCCTCCTACTGGACGATGAAATTCTGTGTGTAGATTGCTGGAAACCTGGATTAACGTATAAGGATACGCCGTGTTTAAAAACTAAAAAGGAGATTTCCTTTTTAGTTTTTAAACACGGCGTATCCTTTTCTTTTCTTAATTAAATCTTACAAGGGCATTTAAGTCGGCCCAGGAAGCTTATAATGGTACTTTATTTTACATCGTAGTAATTATATGTTTAAATATGTTTTTATATAAATATGTTTTGCTTACTTCAGCAGTTTTTCTCTTGAAGATACGTCTTAAACTCTTTCGTTTAGAGTAATTATTCAAAGAGTAGAGAGCCACCACGGCTTCTTCTACATGGTTCACACCTTCAAACACGGATTCTACTAGATTTTCTATTATTATCTGCAGGAAACAAATTAATTTACATAAAGTATAGGTAGGTACATTGCAAACCTAATGACTAACAGTATCCCGTGGTGTCGCTGCTGCCCTAAGTGTTATTCCATAAGTCCAACTGCCTTCTTGCGAAATTTTATCGAAATCGGGTCTGTAGTTTTTACGTGGTTCAGCACGCACATACCTAAAACCTTTCATATTTCAAATATTAGTAAGATGTTCTACTAGAAAACTAAAATGCATTCCGAATAGGTTTTTCCTCGATGGGATTTGAATCCACGGTCCCTGTTTCACTAGCAGAGCTTCAATTAACTAACGTAAACTACAGAAGCCCCACCATTTTCTTTATTTCTGAAAGCATTTGAAATCAGTTCTAGAACTTTAAGCAGAAGTGTTCTGATCTGAAGGCATAATTTCGTAAATAACATTCTTCAAATTACATTTTGAGCTACTTTGAGGGTAATTTTTGAAATCGAAATGCAATCGAAATGATATTGTAATGTAAATTGAACAATTTTATTGGCCTTCGGGACGTTGATTTGGCATGAGAGCGAGACCGTCGTTGAGCTTCTCTGCTCATAGGACATCTTTCTGCTTCAGTCGCTGGTTGTAAGTTCTGTTAATCAGCTGCTGGGCTAAACTCTTCGATGGTTAATTAGTCGATCTTGGTCGAAATTGTAGAAGACTTTTTTATTACTTTACCTCAATATCCTTAATGACAGTCCTGAAAAGCAGTACATCGTCATACCAAGAAGGTGCTTGAACGTCAAGGATGTTCGATGAAACATCTTTCACGTTGCTCAGAGCATCGTGGAACATGTGCTCTATTTGCTCGCATTTCATTTCGAATTCTTGGCCGCGAGCGCCTCCGAACATAGGCTTGTTTATCTGTTCTAAATCGTCGATCCTGGAATCATGGTAGTTAATTTTAATGAAGCACTGGAGGCTATTACTAGCACTGCGACGGCAGCTGCGAGAAAATGTTCCTTGGAAATAATAGGTTGTTTATACTTAACATAGCTGTATTTAAGTTAGGATTGATCGTACCCTGGGTCCTTTTTTAGGGTTCCGTACCCAAAGGATAAAAATGGGACACTTTTGCTACTAAGACTTCACTGTCTGCCCGTCCGTCTGTCACCAGGCTGTATTTCATGAACCGTGATAGCTAGAGAGTTGAAATTTTCACAGATTATGTATTTTTGTTGCCGCTGTAACAACAAATACTAAAACATAAAAAAAATTAAGTGAGACTCCCATACAACATGGTGCGGAACCCTCCGTGCGCGAGTCCGACTCGCACTTGGCCGGTTTTTTCAAATGTCTACATTTAAATTGACTCATTGCGTTGTGGACGTTATTGTGAATATTTTGGTTTCGCTTACCTCCCAAAAATAACCATACAGTTACACACATCCAGCATATCAAAACATCTCTGAACAAACGAGTCGATATAGTTGAAGATAGATCCCGTATCCAGCTCCCAAGTTCCAGGCTTCACATCGTTGTGAGCTTCCGCCATTAGGTCATAAATCTCTCTATACTTCTTGCAGCAATCAATACATTTAGTGAACTCTCCCATTGCTTTCTTTGTCTGCCCGTCGAATAGGCATTCCAACTTAATGTAATTCTTGCACAAGATGATTATTTGGTTACTTAGCGCTTTGAACAGATTCGTGATGCGAGATTCGGAGTTATAGTGAGGTGATTCTTGCCAAATAAATCTGAAGAGGTTGATGATTTGCGGGATATGGGTGAAGATCTCATCTGGGTCGACAACGCATTCGAGGACCGCGCACGGTTGCTTGATCACCTGGAGGTACTCGATGTTAGAAGTGGCTTCGTATATTTTCTGAACGATCTCGTCACAGAGTGATTGGAATTGGTGGATAAAGGTTGAATGAGTGGTCACTAATATTTTAGTGATATGTCTTACTGCTGGGTTCTTTAATTGGAATAACAGGCAGTTCAGGTTTTCATCTGCAAAAATTAAAACATAAACCAATTTATAATTGTACATATGTTTTAATGTACTTTTTATCCTTAGATAAATAACTTACGCCTATAAATCCAAAAGTCATATTCATCGCTCGGGCAGAGCAGTTCTTTCTGCGAAGCTACGAAAGCTTGGTCCTCCAAACACGACTTGATCTGATGTGTCCAGTAAACCACGACGCCTTCAAGTCTCTTTACCAGTTCTCTATCAGCACTCGCTTTCTCAAAGGTGAGGCTTTGCCCTTCTCGAGGAATGTAGAGAACAGTTAGTCCCAACATCTTGTAGTACATATCAGTTAGTTTAGCTAGAAATGTGTGGATGTGGGAACAGAATTCGCTCTTTACGCCTGAAATGAAGAAAATCATGAAGTACCTCCCCTATTCCATATATCCATACTGACATAATTCCACTGAGTTTTTCTTAGTTCTTGATTTCCTGACTCTTTACCGAAAAAATTTAATCTAGATGTAAGCTGACAACGGTTTTAATACCATCACTAGCGCCCCGCGGTTTCATCCGCGTAGGTCCCGATCTCGTGGGAATTCCGAGATACAAACTAAAATTTCTTTGCAAAATTTCATCCAAATCGGTCATTTGAGTTTGGAGATTGCCCTCTACAACCTTACCAACTCACAAATTTTTACCTCATTATAATCTATACTATATATATTATTATAAAGCTGAAGAGTTTGTTTGTTTGTTTGAACGCGCAAATCTCAGGAACTACTGGTACGAAAAGAAAAATCTTTTTGTGTTGGATAGTCCACTTGTCGAGGAAGGCTATAGGCTAATTTATATTTTGATATTCCCACGGGATCGGGAGTTACGCGGGTGAAACCGCGGAGCGCTGCTTGTATTAGTATAAATTTAAAATAAAATTTAACTTACTATCAGGCCAACTATTGATAGCAAAGAAATAAGGAGCAAAAACATTCTCCAACATCTGTATCATGTTCGATTCCACAGAGTCCACAAACGTCCCAAAAATAATATCATCATGAAACGTTTCAGCCTTGAAAACGAAATCTGGTGATCTAATAAAGTATGTTAAATCGAAGACAGGTATTAGTGGTATATCGGCAACAGCTTTAAGTTTGTCTCCTTTGAAAAATATACACAGTATTAGGTCCTTAGGTTCTAGGATCCAGTCTTCGATGACTTGCTTGACGTCATCGTTCCAGTCTTCGTCTCGAAGGTCGTATAATGTTGTGATCTTCATGATGTACCCGATCAATTTCCCTAACTCTTCCTGTTCGTATACTGGTTTGGAGCTCAGGAGTGCCGCTAGCTCCCGCTCACGTTGGGCTTGCCGTTCTTTTTCTGGGGATTATAATTTAAATTAATAATTTACTATGAAGTTAGACTGGGAGTTTTGGGGGAGGCCTATGTTAAGCAGTAAATGTCCTGTGGCTGAAAGATAGGTAGATAAAACGCTTTATTGCACACACAAGTTACAGAAAATGACAACAACAAGACAAATAATTTAAATGAAACGGTGGTACAATAGGCGGCCTTACCGCTGCAAGCGGTATCTTCCAGGTACCCTAAGGATGGAGAGGATTTGACGTAAGATTAAGGGTAAGGTGCATTAAGAAAATATGATGATGATGAAGTTAGACATTGGAATGTATTTGTGCTCTGGGACATTGGCAAACAATCGGCCTCAGATAAATCCACCTATGATAAGGCAGGTAGTTAAATGCTCGAAGGCACCTACCTCTTTCTTCCTCCGAGTCATGACTCAGGTCGTCACTCCACGCGACTTTAGGCCTTTTAGGCCTGCGTTCTCCCATTTTACCGAATATTACCTAAAATAACTTAATTTCCTACCAAGTTACAACTTATAAACAGTAAACTTCGTTGCCAATGGCAACGTATACGACGTGTAAACAATTGACTGTTGATTGATTTTATTTATTTGTAACAAAAAGTAGTTCTATATTAAACTACAGCTTCAAACTTTGGGTTATTAAGCCTTATTTCGCATTGACAATAATCATGGCGTCAAAATGAACAATGTCACTTGCAAACAGCCATATTGAATGTTTTTGAATTTTGTTTGAATGTAATTCAGAAATGTTGAAAAGAACATGCTGATATTGCTGTAACTCAGTACCTATTCAATTTGTTTTGAAGAAGTTAATTATTTATTTAAGCAAGAGTGGTTTCTTTCCTCAATGTGTGTGTAGATCGATAGCATGAGCTCCCACGATGTTCTCGGATGGCGTGGGGCGTGTTCACGTTCAGTAACGAGGGTAGGGCGCGGATAGCGGGGGTGCTGCGAGCGTTGCTCATTGCTCAGCTTGTTGTCTCACTCTGTATGGTCATATTCTGCTACAACGCTTCTATGAAAGTCATGCTTTTACTCAAGCAAATTCATAAGGTTAGAAACTTGATGAAATACGTAACCTACGATAAATTCAAGCCTTCTGCTGTGTCCTTTTGGTCAGACCCAGTATTGAAACTAGAAATTTTCAAGCATAGAAAGTTGTTTCTATACCGTTACCCATTAGTAATTCTATTATTTATGCTTTTATTATTCTGCAGACGTACTACACTAGCTCCAAAATGACCTAGATGTATGCCCTAACTTAATTGTTTCCTATGCCCTTGATCAGATCTTTCCTCTGGACGGTTGACTAAGCTCTAAAGGTAGTATAGGTGCTCAAACCTATTCCACTTAATACACGTCTCTGGCACTACACCGTCTTGAACAGCTTGGACCGTGCTGCTGTATAAATTAGCTAGAACAGATGTAACCAGAATAAATTGTGCAGTAAGGCTACTATGATACTTCGTCTTCCATTAATGAAAATAACCAATGGACGTGACTTTAATTGCTCCATTTCAAATAATACTTTAAAATATTTGTAATATTGACCTTTGTAAGCGTGATCACATGAAAAAAAAACCCCATGAGTTTCTTGTGCCTTCTTCTCATTGGTGGGCGCGTTCCGAAGGCACACATCCTAATTTAGTTTTGAAGACGTTTCTATGTGATCTGTGTACAAATGTAGCATCCAAATGAATAAAAAAAAAATTGACTATGACTTCGGCAATATTATTACCTTCACCAGGTGACAGTATATCTCCTTTACGGCCTGATACTATTCCAAGCATACGGCATGAAGCTGCACTACACTGGCGGGCTGCGTCTTATCACGCTTTTACTGCAGACGCCGTACTGGCCTCGTGTGTCGACTGCCAGCCGCGTCTGGCTGATCACTGGGGCTTTACTGCCGCTTAACGGGATCCTGGTGTATGCTGCTTGTAGGGCCACTTTGAAGGTAGGGTAAAGAGTTTCTAACCAATATCAGATCTGTTCAGTAGTCCTAGTTCACAGTTTTCTGACAAATAAGTCCTAATAATTCAGTCCTAACTCGCACAGCTCCAATGGACTAATAGACAAACTAACTTGATATAGGTACAGGCATTCTTTAAGAAAGGATTTTAGCAGTAAAATACAACCCAATATCATTTAGCACGCTGAGTAGGTATGCCACATATGGTGTGGTATTTTAATTTGACCTATTTTTTTCCAGGCATTAATGAAAGAATTATCAAGTTCGCTCCGTATCGGAATATCACAATATCTGACGGAACCCACGTGGAAGAGGATTATAGATACAATGCAGGTACGAAAAAATCCCCGTCTGTATAATTTCGTTAGGCTCTGAGGTGTCGCCCTTACATTAAGGCGATACACGTGAAGGCGACCTGGATTTGTTCGACGTAGACTGGCCAAGTTTGGCCTAGAACCGAGATGTTTGGAAGGGTGTGAAGAAGACCTTTGCCTAGCAGCAGGAGAAATAGGTTTAAGAACTGATCTAAGTTTAAGAAAGAGCAAGTTGAAAATAAAGCAAATTGTAGGTCTTCAAGTCACTAGCCAACAGGTTCTTTCTAGGTATGCGTGGTACCTACATCTTAGACAGCATCGTCACTTTACCATCAGGTAACGAAAGTGACAAAACGCTGGCCATTATGATAATAATAGAGTTAATCGTTAATAGATCGAGTTGAGTTGCTGCGGAGCTGACAAACCGAACGACTGGCACGAGATACCCTGGATCAACATGGACTTCCTGAACGAGGATTCAGAGGTCGTGTTGAGCCTCGCCGGCGCTGACGGCAAGGTCCTGCCGCCTGTGTCGCCGTACTCCTGCTGCACGCCGAGGGTCCTCGAGCCATGTTACCATGATCCTTTGCAACAGGTACTCCCGCCGCTGTATCTCCACCTACCTACTTTAAATTAGTTGTTCAGCAATGTTCGATTCTGAATTTTACTTTTCCTGGTAATATAGTTTACCACTGCGAGGCTTTCAAACAAACCATACAGCACCTACTTATCTGCCTCTCTAGCCCTAGTAGCTCTAGTATACGCTGCCAACGTCAGCCAATAATAATGCCAAAGAATTTGCAGCATTTTGGAGTGAACCGATCTGACCTTATTTAGTTAAATTGTGCCATCGACAGAACGAAGAAGTTGACCACTGCTATTGCAGAAGCATTAGAGAACGGATTATAAGGGAAAGTTTAGGTCTCTTGGATTAGAGATCGGATTATGAGGCTTAAGTGTTTTAACCTGTAAGGATAAGTTCTCTGTTCAGGGTGCATGGGGTGCCGTGGGCGGAGGAGTGTCGTGGCGTCACGCGCGCGGCTGCGTGGAGGCGGTCCGGCGGCCGCTGCACACTGCCGCCGCCGGCCTGCGCTGTCTCGCCGCCTTGCTACTCATACTGGAGGTGAGCTAGTCTGTCTTACAGGATAGCTGGACGCTTAGGATAGATCGATACAGAGATTTGTAAACAGGTTTCAATGGAGATTGAAAACTTAATAGCAGCGGAAAGGCGACTGATTGCATACAAACTCATTTGTTTCTATTTCGTTATACCGCTGCCCATCAACTCTAAATACTGGTATTGAGTGGTAAAATCGCTTTCTATTTCGTGTAGTATGCAGATACCGATTAATATAGCTTTTATTAACGTAATCTGAACAACAATTCATTTGTTTAAATTCTTGTTATTTTGGCACTAATATCAAGGTTTTAAATTCGCAGGCTTGTACCTTAGTTATATATAGTTGTGTTGTCCTCAGGCAGTGATCCTCTGCCTGTCCCGGCTGTTGATATCGAGCGCGAGTGACGCGGCGCTGAGAGGTGACACGCACGGAGTCGGAGAGGGGTGTCTCTTGTCCGGCGCCAGGGATACTACCGCCATGGTTAGATTACTTACACAGTCTTATGGTGAACCTTTATCTATTTACTAGCAGCGCCTAGCATTTTTACCAGGTTAAGTTCCAAAAATCTGGATAAATTTTGAATAAATAGCAGGGCTTATTCTCAAACTACATGCGCGGTGGAATACGGTGGACGGCTCCAGATTTTCGTGGTCTATTTCGTAAATTACCGTCCTATAAACTAGAGCTATCTAGCTAACTGTGAGAACCATATTTTTATTGCATTGTCAACAGGCAGACAAGACTTTAAAAAATAAATTATGTATAATTTTTGCCACATGATAACTGCGGTTTCAACTGCGTAAATTTGGGATCGGGATAAAAAGTAACCTTGTCCAACTGTTTGCCAAAATTAATCAAAATTGGTTCGGAGTTTCGGAGGTCGTAACCAACAAAAGGTCCGAGTGACATGTGCTCTTCTAAAACTATATTCTATAACAATGTACAACAGGAAGGCGATGGTCCCAAGTCGAGCGTGGAGGTGTGTCACCACGCGGGTACGTCACACACGACCAGCGCGGTCGCGCTCGCGCTGCACCGGCGCGGGCGGCATGTACGTGGGAGACGCAGGCGCAGGATCACCAAGGGAGGGAGTTATGCATATCTCTCTTAATTGACACTTGACACTTAAGTGTACGGTCGGACGATTGCAAACCCACTATAGAGTTCTAAAATTACTATTATTGGAATGTTGTTATTTTAATAATATTTATATAATGAGATGAGAGACTTTAAACTTAAACTCGAGCAAGACCTTAGAATCTTGCTAAAGTTGAGAACATTCTAATAATAGCAGTTTTGGAGCTCTACGGTGGGTCTGCAAAACGTAGAATTCGCGCATTTTAAGCAGCCATTAGATGTTCCTTAGTGAGCGAACTGTCTCTCAATGTACTGCTCTAACTTGTGCGTAGACGCCGAAGCGGATGTGGAACTTTTTGTTCTCTACCTAATTATTTTTATTTATAAATAAATAAAAAGTTCTCCGTCTGCGCTGGCCTTATATGTGTTTAACGGCCGTCAGAATAGTTCCTAAGTGAAATTTTATTTTAGCTATGTTCTGTCACATTTAAGACACCATTCCTTAACTAAATTTTCATTTAGCAACGTTTTCTGAGTGCGTCCGTAAATCGTTCTAAAATTACTTAGAGCAATAAGAGTCGTAATCGATAATCCTATCATATTTGCAGTAGTCAGTTGCAGATAAGGTCCGAAATGGACATCTGAAGGCCAATTCTCGTAAATAACATTGTTCAAATTACATTTCAATATCATTTCGATCACAAATAACACCCTCAAAGTAGCTCAAAATATACTCAAAGTTAGCTTTAAAAAAAAAACTGACTTTGAAGGTATCTTTTGCAATCGAAATGCAATCGGGATGATATTGAAATGTAATTTAAACAATATGATTTACGAGAATTGGCCTTCTGGCTGCGCGCAGGCGCCAAAAGCAATCTTAGGGTTCCGTACCCAAAGAGTTAAAACAAAACCCTATTACTATGATTTAAGACTTCACTGTCCGTCCGTCTGTCACCAGGCTGTATTTCATGAACCGTAATAGCTAGACAGATTAAATTTTGATTAAATTAAAGTCCTCGTAGCGCACCCATTTTGAAGCGCACCTTAACTATTCCACGTTGCGCACCTGTTAATTGCGCTTCAAACCGGATGCGCTTCGGTATTAAAAATATAAAATATAAAATTTTATTCTACGTTGTTTCTATGTTTAAATTTTAAATAGAGATGGGTACTAACTGAAAATATCAATAACCAGTAATGCACTTAATTTTTTTTTAATAGGGAAGAGCATGAAGTCCACATAATAAATGATATTGATGACTCATTTGTGCATCGACACTATCAAAATAACCATAATACCACATTGACAGAACTGTCACAAGCGTGCACGCGTTACCCTTCACCACTACACCACCCGCTACCCGCTGACATCTTCAGTACCTCGTCCCCGCCACCGTCTGTAACGTCCCAAGGAGGGTTCGGCACGAGTGCTTCCCGTTTGCCCCACCAAGCTGCCCCACAGTGGGGCAAAGTGGAATCGTTAAAATTTTGTAGTCTCGTTTGCCCCACTAATATGATTCTGCCCATCAGGGTTGGCACCTTGTTTAGAGTTTGAGAATTTTCGTGTCATCTCCAAAGTTATGAACCATCACGGTATACAAATACACAATTCAAATTTCAGTTGTGATAAATGTAACTGGGTTGGTAACCTATGTAGTGTGTTTAAATAAAAGTACAAAATGATTATTTGAAACGTTTACTTCTGAAGGAATCTGGTTATAAATCACAAAATAAATTACACGACTCATTACAAATAAAATCTTTGCCAAACTCAACACAATAATTAGTCACTTTTACTACTAACTGTGAAAAATAAAATATCAGATTAATTGACATTTGACTACGCTAACTGTATTTAGCGTAGTCAAATGTTTTTACTGCTACCGGTATGGGAACCACGTATTTTTCAGTCATATTTGAATCATATTTCAATTATGTATATGAGCTCATAGCAGCATATTTGGAGATTGATTAACATTTGACTCAGCTAACTACATTTTTACTGCTACCAAAGCTTACATCGCTCTTTTCTCTGTAGTAAAATGACAGATTCCGGAATGGGAACCACGTATTTTAAACTTTTATTTAACTTGTTTCAATAATATTTGAAGACAGCGAGCTATGTAAGCTTTGGTTGACATTTAACTCATAATAGCGTACACTAATATTTGTTGTTTCTTGAAAGCTACCTAAATCACCATGTTATGTAGACACTTGCAAAAACGGATGTGGGCAACTTTAAAAACGTACCGTCACAGTCACATAACAACAAAACCGGCGAGACCGTTACCTACGAATATGCTTACCAAATAAAACTGGTTTGGTCTTTCTAAAAATTTTCATATTTTGCGTGACTGTTTGTATGTTCTGCATGATGTTTTTTTATTATTTAATCAGTAAAACTGTATTTAACTTAGTCAAGTGTTAATCAATCTGAGATTTTTTTATTTTACAGTTAGTAGTGACTAATTATTGTGTGTTGAGATTGGCAAAGATTTTATTTGTAACGAGTCCTGTAATTTATTTTGTGATTTATAACCAGATTCTTTCAGAAGTTAACGTTTCAAATAATCATTTTCTTTATTTCTTTTCTTTCTTTCATTTTGTACTTTTATTTAAACACACTCCATAGGTTACCAACCCAGTTACATTTATCACAACTGACATTTGAAATGGAGATCTTGTCAATATTATTTAATGTCTCGTATTATAAATAGCTCGTATTTCGAGATGATGGCACCACAAGTAACTTAAGTCTGCATGTTTTAGTGTAATTTGTAACATACCGTGATGGTTCATAACTTTGGAGATGACACGAAAATTCTCAAACTCTCAACAAGGTGCCAACCCTGATGGGCAGAATCATAATAGTGGGGCAAACGAGACTACAAAATTTTAACGATTCCACTTTGCCCCACTGTGGGGCAGCTTGGTGGGGCAAACAGGAAGCACTCTTCGGCACGAAGTTGCCGGACTATAATGAGACCTCCTGCTAAGTATAAGCGCCTGGTACTTTTCGTTCTATACAACGTACAAATGGGATTTTAGTGAACTTAGGCACAGACGGAGGACGATTACGAAAAAAGACCGCCAGTAACTTATGAACGCCTGGTACTTTATCCTGCTCTTCAATGTTTTTGCAACAAAATCGTTCAAATACTAGATATAATAATAATGAGAGCTCCTTATAACCTATGGACGCCTGGTACATTATCTGCGATTACTAAATCTTTAAATGAAGTAGAAGCGTTGCTAGAGTAGTAACTAACGTTTAGTGCAATTTTTTTGCCCAATTTCCATTCGTTTCCACTTAGGAACGTACTAGGTGGGAACGACTGACAACATTCTGTTCGTTTTGATGGCAGTACTTCACCAGTATCACCTTAATTATTTCAAAACCAATCTAAGCTCGCGGAGTATAGAGCTTTTGCAAATTGTAAAAAAAATAAAGTGAATGACTGGTTATCGATAGTTTTAGTTAGTTAGTACCCATCTCTATTTAAAGTTAAACATAGGTGCGCAAATGTGGAATTGTTTAGTTCTGAAGGTCGTGGGTTCGAATCCAGGCCGGCCGTGCAACAATGTATTTTTCTTAAGAAAAAATTATGTGCGCTAATTGACATTGCTCTAACGGTGAAGGAAAACATCGTGATGAAACCCGCGGCTTAGTTGGCTCCAGAAGTATTGACAAGTTCTCTCCTCTGGACATGGTCGACTAAGCTGAGAGGGTAGTAGGTGCTGGGCAAGCCTACTCCATCTTCACGCAAAAAGGACCCAATCAAAAAGGGTCTAATCGCGGAAAACAGCCTGTATACAAGTACAAGTAGTTTCTGTTGCCGCTATAACAACAAATACTAAAAATAGAATATACTGGTACGGAACTCTTCGTGCGCGAGTCCGACTCGCACTTGGCTGATTTTTTTAGTACGCTCACGCTAGTTATCATTGAAAAAGATATTCACGACTAACTGAAGCAAGTAAGATAGGTTATAGAGTTGCGACACTAGTAGTTATCTAGGCCATAATACTTGTAAATATTATAAATAAAACACTTAATAATCAATGCAAAGGCTTTTTATTTCGATCATTTATAAACAATTACTTACAAATCTAATGAATTAAGTAACGATGCGTGTATGCAGATCGAAAGCCGTCCCTTTCGGCGTCGCTATGGTTACAATAGACAATAATACAGTCCGAATTTAAAGACCATTCAACAACAGAGTAAAATAAACTTCTCAGTATTAAATAATCAATCAAATTCACTGCGTATTAACGACATACAAATAAATAAATACACATAAATATAAAACAACTTTCTGAGGCTTGCAGTCCGCGCCGGAAGGACTTTTAGTAACAAATATACAAAAGTTTATATACAGAGCGGCGCGGGCTCAACTCGCCAGTGGAATGTCTTCGTTATAAAATGCTCGCGTTTAGACGCGATAATTTCATAGTAAACTGCACTTTTAGTCATATTTTTAAACCAATTGTTCACTTTCCCATTAGAGTATGTTATATTTCTCTATAATATCGGGAAAGGAAGGCAAATTCGATTTATTAAAAAGTGCAGTTGGTCCCGTATTACACTTTTAAGCCGTTACTAGTCCCAGGTACTACAGCGTCCAGGGACATCGTTTACAACAGATGGCTTACTATAAAGTGTAATACGGTTGTATGTGTAATCAAAGGTCAAAAGTCCAGTAGCAACTTCTTTAGTTGTTTGTTCTGCGCAATTAATGTATTAAAAATCTATTGTTTTACTCATTACCAGTGTTTAACTTACTTTAGGCATTTTTGGCGTTTTAAGTGTAATATTGTCTGTGGTTAAAGCCGAAGAAAAATAACTTTAGAGGGCAAAGTTTTTTTTCTTCGGCCTCCATTGGCCAGAGACACTTTTTCACTATAAAAACGCCATCATTCAAAACTGGTTTTTTAATAGAAAAAAGAAATAGATTGAAGCCTTATTAGGCTAAAGGATAGATGTTTAAGATTTTTTTATACATTAGTTACACAGAATCATTCAAGCAACTATTTTATAAAAATTGGAATTCAAGATTAGTTAATCTATTTGCTAATGAACTTTTGACCGTGATCTGACAATTCGTTCGTTCAATAGAGGTATCAGACTCCTCAAAGTGGTGGAGGTCCGTCCGGGTACCGTAGCACCGGTTCTAGAGCTAAAGACGGTCGACACTCGGTATTGGTGGAAGGTGCTAGCGCTGCAGCACCGAGCAGTAGGAGCAACAACGCCTGGAAGGGGAGGGAGGCGCGCGCGACGCGGGACACGAACCGTAGCCCGCGCTGGAGTCGTGATAGTGTCGCGTCCTCTTCATTCGCGCCCACGCTGGAGTTAGAACAAAAACAGTTAGAAAACTATATATCTATCAATCAATAGAACTTTTGGGTCCAGTTAGTTACATCAAAAACATAAAGTAATGGAACTACTTGGACAAAAAAATCCAAATAGTTCTATCAATAGAAGAATCAAGACAACTAGTGGGAACAGACCGGATTTTTATACTAAAATGGTTATTTTTACCATTAATGTTGGTAAATAACCCGTTTTAAATAACAGTAGAGTAGTTAAAAACTTTTTATTTAGCAAAATTGCAAAATCGTAACTTTACTTTTAGTTCATACTTTGATAGAAAGGTAAAATGGAGTATAAAAAAGTGTACCTATAGACAAGTATTTAGATTTTCAATTTTACTGCAAGTTAATAGATAAAATATCAGAAATAATAAGTTTATAGAATATCTAGTTAAGATATTTCAAAATAAAAGTTATGATGTGGTTTTGTATTTTAAAAGGTAGAAAGGTGAACGAAAGTAATAAAAAATAGATATTTATAGATATTTATATTTAAATAGATATTGAAAACAGTCTTCAAAAAATTAATAACTGTTCGATGAGTAATTTGTATTTAATACTCAATATACAGGGTGTTACGCTTCGAATCTACTTTGTGTATCAAAATACAGTGCAATCAAGTTTGTTGTAATTTCTCGATAAATATTGAACCGAATCGAAAAAAATATCAAAGAATAATGTATAAATCGTTGTCTTTGGTAAAAAATATAAAAAAGAAAAAAAGTACTTTAGAGAAATGGCAAATGGAAGTATACAGCCATAGTTAAATCTCTACATTTTTTATCGATTCGGTTTATTATTTTTCGAGCAGTTTTGTGTTTCTATTATGTATACTCACTCAGTCAAATCTAAAGGCGGTAGGTTGATGGCACTCAACTGATCCTCCTCCGGGCTCAGCTATGGAATAATACATACGAAATACGTCAACATTACTGTGCGAAGCTTCTACGTGTCGTCGATATATTGGTACTACTAGATACTTTAACAACAATTTGAAATTATTTCTTTTAGGTAAATACAAAGTGTAACAAAAACCCTCTCACCCTCCCAGAAAATTACTAAAAGTTCGGGAAAATTACACTAATTTACTAAATATTTATGAAATTTTCGAGATTTGTGGCAACACCATTAGTGGTAAGAGCCTTTAGGTAAATAACAGTGTTGTCACATTTATTTAAATTCCTTAAACTCTAAGATTTACTCAAACTTTTTTGTTTCCAAATCCTTTTTTTTTTTAGTAAAGTATTACAGGGTTTTCTTTGCACTCTGTATATTTTTATTGGGTTTTAAATGTTAAAAAGGTGTTCTTTCTGTGTGTCAAAGTGAGAAGAGTAGTATTTGTGCAATAACTTTGACCTCAAAATTGCTCTTTGAACATTTTTGTGTAAATTGCTTAGATTTTCAAATTGTCGTTTTATTTTTCAGCATCAAAATTAAAAGCAGTCTTTAGTTAAAGGCGATAGCTGGTTGTTGAATATCACGACCTTGATAGTTTCGATACCTATACGAGGTACTGATCTTTCGTGGTAACGACCCAACGACGAAACGTACCGTCGAGGTAGCTATATCGAGCTAACGTAATTCCAACTTGAGTTGGAGCCTTTAAAATACCATCTTAAATCAGTAATTTTGATGCTGTTTATAATATTTTAATACTAAAATACTTATTGTACTATTAAATCTAATTAGAGTGGTTATAAAGTTATCTGGGTATATGCTTGCTTTCTGTGTTAAAAACGATAGGTAGGTGTAATTGTTGCTCTGTGTAAAAGCGTGGTCAAATTCAAGTAGGTTTTTTGTATAGTGCGTGGCCTGCACTGGCCTCTTTCTGGAAATATTTTTCAAGGTAAAATGGGTTCCCAAAAATTCCACGGCGGTAAGACTTGAACTCGAACCATACTCTATACCGTACAAGTCTTGTCGGCCATTTTTGGAGACGCATTTTTCCTTCAATTTCTTTAGTTCAGAGTGGGTAATTTATCAGAATTAATAGAATAAAACAATTTTAATAATTAAAATTTTGAATATTAGGGAATTTTATAATTAACGCTTTTGTGACATAATTGGGATAAATTGGAAAAAATAACTTGTAATAAACATCAATAGATGAATTGCAATTTCTTGCTTATATATAAGCGTGTCTTTTAGGTTTAACAACAAATATACTCTAATACCGCTCGCTCTATCTATCTAATATGTATTTGTTAGGTTTAGATTAATTATGAGTAGTATACCTGTGGTGCGGCGGCAGCTGCGGCGGCGGCGAGGGCGGAGGCCTGGGGCGCGGGGGCGGGGTGCCGCGCCAGCGCCGCGCCCAGCTTCAGGGCGTACACGCCGGCCAACTTGCGCAGCGACTGCAGTCTCAGGCGGAGCTCGCCCAGTCTGTCGTCCATTACATTATACAATAGGTTTTACTCGCGTAACTCGCGGTCCCGTCCAATATCGGGATGAAAGTAGCCAATGAATCAATGTCAACCTATGCAGAATATTGCAGAAGCCTGCGGGTTCGATTCCCGCCTCAAACAAGTATTTAAGTTCAGATATTTGTTTCTGATCTGGGTGTCTGTATGTATAAAAAATATATAATTAAGTATTCTACAGATCTGTTCACTCACGAAGGCGCGCCCTTCCACACCTTATGAATGTTGTTGTAAACATAATCTGTATATGATTATATCTCTGTTGTATGCTGTCTCTACTGATAGTCTTCACACACATTAAGCCATCTTGTTGCACACCGAGAAAATTTACCCTGGAGGAGCGCGCCTTCGTGAGAGAACAGATCTATATCCATTGTCTAGCCACCATAAGACAAGCCTGGCTGCTTAGATAGCGCTGTGTAATATATTATAGCTACAACATTTTAATAAAACGTAGCCTATAACACACCTACGAATCAATGTATTCTCATACCAAGTTTCATCAAAATTGGTCCAGTAGTTTCGGAGCATATTCATACCAACAAAAAATCTAATCTTTCCTTTTTAAAATATTATAGATTGATAGTATACCTGCGACAAATGTCCTGTGAGTTAGGCGGTGCGTTCTTGTCGTCGAGCAACTTGGCCGCGTCGTAGAGCGCCAACACACGTGGCTCAGCGGCCGCGAGCTCGGCACGCAGCTCCGAGTACCGACGGAACTCACGCTGGAGCTCGCGTGCCGGAGCCGTCAGTACGAGGGGGGAGCCCACGCCGCGCTCAGCCGCTGATAGCTCGTTTACAAGCTCTACCACTGTGAAGGGATAGGTAACGTTAGGGGGGAGTCAAAGTCAATAAGGGATTTTGATTTGGGTATTTTAAATAGCTCCGAATTTATTTTCTGGGAAAACGTTTCTAAAAATGTAAGCTTTACAGACCGTAGCGGTGCTTTTACTAACCGACCACTTAGGTCACATTTCACAGCGTCCAAATAACGGAAATTTATTGAGGTCGAGGAAAACCCCTGTTACACCCAAGTTATCTTGAGGTAGAGCATGGGAAGAAACTGCCGCTGATACACCCATGCGAACTTAGGTAAACCATGGAAATAAATCAAATCCCTTCTCCACCTAGTTTTCTCGAGATGTAGCATGAGAAGAACCCAGGTAAACTCTGCTGGTGGACAGAATTGTAAAGCATTTCAAATTCTAAGCCATAATACATTTAAACAATACAACTATGCAACTTTAACACTGTTCCCCACTCACCGATATCATGGAACTGCGTGTTGTGCACCAACGCATGTTGCAGCTTGTGTTGCCGCTCGGTGGCCGCGCGACACGCGTCGTCCCACCGGCGGTTAGCGCGCGCCAGTCTCGCGCGCAGGCGCTCGGCGTCATGCGGCACGCGCGCGTGCGCAGCCACGTGACCGCCGACCACGTTCAGGGAGACCACGATCGACTTGTGCGAGTCTAGGTCGAGCAGGAACTCGCGGTGGTCCTGGTACAACAACGAGAACACTACAGTAGATATTGACTTTAATAATATAGTATGCAAACGAATTGGGAATGATCTCCCATTTTTTAAGTCGACATTTTTATAGTAATCCGACTCGAAGGACCACAACAGATGTACTGTTCGTAAAACTATCAAATAGTTTTATTGGTAGATGATGTTATTAAATCAATTAAATGATTATATAGATATAATAATAAAACAATAGTAACGAAATAATGTCTGTATGTACTGATTTGTGTGGTATGTGTACCTGTATAGCGTCTTCTAGAGCTTCGTACTGTTCGGGTGGTTCACCCACGGAGTCGTGAGTAGCTTCAGCGAACTGCAGCCACTGTTCGAGCCGCCAGAGGTCGTTGTCTAGCTGCTTCCAGTTGCGATCCGAACAGAGTGGGCATGTCAGGCGGCCGGACTCGCTGTTTTCGCGGAAAAAATACGCGGTCAAATTTTATGTCGATTGAGAAATATATTCATAATAGTTGGTACCAACCTACACTAGAATAAATGCTAAAATATATTTTATCTACAAGCTTATCTACTTAGGGCTTTCTCCTAGAAGGATGGACTTGGGCATTAAGACTCTACATGTGCCTACATAGGGTTGGCGAATTAAGCACTAAAAAAAAGTAAAGTTAGGCCATTATGTCCCACTAAAGACCGTAGGCCTCATCTGAGGGGTGGTGATGACATTAAGACGCCACAGATGCCTAGGGTTGGAGGAGGGTTGGAGGGTATGTCGGTTTCACGATGTTTTCCTTCACCGTGCGTGCATTTAATTAATCTGACTACTGTTAAATAAAGAAATACATAAATAAAGAGTCACTTAAACCCAGTTCTACATCAAATTTTATAACAAACACACAGACACTACTCGTAGAAAGCTTTGAGTTAACGTGCTGTGCAAGAGTTCTTAGTAAAAATAAAGTTAAAATAAATACTGTGCGTTCTATACATAGACTAAAATTTTTGGAACAAAATCTGTTAAGTGTTTTAATACATTCTTATAGAAATAAAGTTCATTGTCAAGTAATAACGTAACAGTTTTCATTCCAATAGGTATTAAGTGCTCTAACTACAAAATCATGCTCTGTGGTTTTTCGATCACAAAATTAAAACTAAATTAAACTGATTTAGATACAGTAAAAATCTATCTAAGAATATATAATTATTTGTAAAGACCGCAAACTTGGCATTGCATTTTTAACAAAATAAAATATTGTAATCTAAAATATTAACATAAAGTTAAGTAGGTACATTATTTTAGTTTATTTTGTGTCAAAATACAATCTCGCGCAAGTCGGCCGTCTAGTTTTGAATAACAGTAGAAAAACCATAGACAATAAAAACGTATAGACAAGCGGTACTCACTGTTCACACGTGAGGGCGTACGACGCAGAATGGGGCAACCTATAGGACGAGAAAAACGCTGTCTTTAGACCATGCCTGGTTAGGAAGCTAACTTTCGGTATTTCAATTGGTACCTATATTACACTATATTGGGTCTTTCGCTCATATATGCAAACCTAGATGAGGTTTGGAATTTTAGAAAATATAACCCCGTTAATATTTCTGAGGTTATTAGGTTCCATACGTCACGAAAATCGTGATATTTGAGTTGCTTCGTGTAAGTAGTAACTCAAATTTCACGATTCCTACGATCGCGTGAGTTTGAGCGCCGAGCGAGGCAACGCTGGCAGGGGTGGTAGAGGTGATTTAGCGCGACGCGTGTAGAGACTTCACGCATTTATTATGAAAATGTACTTGAAATTCAGTTTTCAGTAAGAAATAGGTAAGGCAGTTGAACTTAGAACTTCCAAAAAATAATGTTAAAAAGTTAAATGTCAAAAATTCATACTTAGAGTTTTTAAGAATCAAGATCTGAACCATCAGTCGCTAGGTTTGCAAATATGAGGCTGTAACCCGATGTAATAAGTACCTACATAGCCTTTGAAAATTCTACAAGCAGACTACCCTTTTTGTCTATATTTTGGGAGATCGGCCTTCCCATGCATTTGCTATCAACGAAGAATATTCGCTATTTTTTTATATACATTTTTTGGCGAATAATCACCGTTGATGAATAATAAAGGCAGGGCCAAAAATAAGACAACCAATGAGGAAGTAGCATTTCAATTATCTTTAGGATATACTGAACGCTGAACGTGCTAAGAGTAGCAGACCGCCGGTTTTAAAATGAGTATTCTTAGAGAGGAAAGTTGTCTACAATAATGCGGTTAACGACATAGTTTTTCAATCATCTAATATTGTTATTTTAACTGGCAATATCGAAGCCCCATCACCGATGCTTTGAGTGCTGTGTGCTCACATAAAACAGTTATTTCATAATACAACAGTAATATTGTTATGTCTGGTATAGTCAGCAGCAAAACTAGCTGACGTAAGCCAGGGCTGGAAATAATTGCACTGTCAGCCGTTCAAAAGTAGCTGACATATGCACGGTCTTGTAAGATATCGCCAATGACCTCGCATTTGTTTTTAAATATTGATAAGAGTCAGCTATTTTTTCTGCTGAATATACCTACCTAAATTTTCTATAATTTCAATAGTCACCGCCGTATTCATAAACGATACTTAGCAGGCGATTAGTTGATCACCGTTTTGTCACGTTTTTGTTCACGTAAAATGTCAATAGCATAAAAATTACTCGAATTGAAAGATTCCCTAAACTAAAAGTTAAAAAACAAACAAACGAGACAAGACCATTGTTTAACACATGTTCCGCTAAGTAACGATTTTGAGTGCAGCGGTTAGTTTTGAAAATGGTAATAATTTTTTACAATTTCTAACCCACATATAAACAATAGTGTCAAAACTCAATACGCCACACATGCCAGGAAAGTTGGTAACGTTCTGAGTTTTGATCCTTAGAAGGCAACAAGACGAAATATAGGTAGGTGTTTTACGATTATAATAACAATAGGACTGGTTAAGCGCCATGCTGAGCACATTAACTTCATTCGTGTTGAATACGTGAAAAATACTTTTTCGAACCTCGAAACTTTTTAAGAAAAATTGCATTTAATTAAGAAAGTCCTTTTAAAAGAAAAACCAAGAGATTTGTGTGTTTTTGGTAAACCCCAAAACATGAATGACCTTCAAAACTTGAATAGCAAACTATATTATTGATTAATTACAAAAATAAAATGTTATAATTTCCTTTTAGAGAAACCGTGCTCAACGAAAGGATTAAATCGCGGAGGCTTTGCGCTCTCTAAAAAGGCTTTAAAAATGTAATTATTAGTATTTTAAATAAAATAATTATAATGGTAATTTTATTTAAATTAAAAATTCTGTACTAGTGATAAAAGTCTTTTTATATTCCACAAAATGGCATTATAACGGTCCTATAGTTATTGTAATCGCATTGTAAAGAAAATGAGGGCATTTCCAAAGTGTCAGTGACTGCCTTGTAAGTGACAAGTAAAGTGCATTGTTAAAGTGACATAACCATTTCGTCTTTATGCACAAACTTCAAGCCTTGGTTCCTTGACACTGTTGCGATCAATTGATACAACTAATAGAAAACGCGGATCATATTGTTTCTGTGCGCTATGATCACATCATTGTCAGGAACCTTTAAGTTTAATTCCTGGTTATTTCGTTCAACAAATTAAAACAACCATGATTTTCTTTTAAACATCTTACCTTAGATTATTAATCTGTAATTCCCTTTTCTTAGCTTGTGCCAAGAGATCTTCATATCTTAACGAGAGAGATTCAACTTCCTTCAACATAGCTTCGTATTCTGTCGCATCACATTCCGTTAGCAGCAACTCAGATAAATGCTTGGCTAGTTCCAAGCTTTGGGCAGGTTTGGTGCCGGCTTTGGCTATTTCCTTAGCAGCATTCGCTAGCTCATCACCATCAGCATTTTCTCTAACTTGCCGTAGTAAGGCATTTCTTAGTGCTTCTAAAGCGTCTGAAGTTTCTTTGACAGCTGTTTCTAGTTCGGTGCGGTAGGTCTCTTTTGAGGTTAGGGTGTCCACTTGTAAGGCTGCATCGGTTTCCCATTTTAGGGTGTCAACCTGGAACGACGAGTAAATTTAATTGAAGGTTAATATTATATATATATAATATTAAATCCATCCTTCAATATTATATAATATTACATGGGGTATTTTGGATTAATATGGGACCAAGTCGTTGGTAGTATTTTACCTGAACAGCGGAATCCACCTCGCCCGTTACTTGAGCTCTGGCTATCCTCAACCTGGTGGTGACGTCTGCCAACAAGGCGCGGTACTCGGCCACCATATCTTGAACTCCTGGCTCATCACCAGCGGCAGCAGCAAGCCGGTCGGCTTCCGCAACCAGGGCTGTGCATTCTGCTACGTCTGACTCCACACCCTGAGCAAGAAACCAAGTGGTTATTAAATAATTATTCTTAACTTTTAACTGTTTTTTTTTAGTGGATCATAGAACGATTAGTGATTTAAATTGAGATACTTGGTATTAAGATAGCTAAATCGCTGAAATAACAGGGTAAGTTTTAATATAGTAAAGAATATGCAACTCAATTTAGTAATTACGCAACTTCCAGGGATGTGATCACACTTTTCATTGATTGGTTGCGTGAAACATTGGCTCACACTTGACTGTTCATTTGTGCTCACATCTCCTGATAAGTGCATAAAGATACTCACATCAAGTTCTCTAGCTAAAGCGTCATAATCGTGTGGTGTAGGGGACAGGTGCAGTGCGCGTGTCAGCCTGACGTCAGCTTCAGCTAACGACACTACCGCCGCGCCATGCGCAGCCAGGAACTGATCCCGCGTCCTACCACCCACGGACAAACGAGCTACTAGGCGGGTACGTCGGCGAGATATACCACGAAGTTTTGCCGCAGTATTTGCTGCAGATCCTCGAAGCTCTAAGCCACGAACTGAATTCAGTCTCGCTCCAGCGTTTGATAGTCTTTCGCATATTGGTTCTAAG
The DNA here is from genome assembly GCA_907269075.1 of Idaea aversata. Taxonomy (NCBI): domain Eukaryota; kingdom Metazoa; phylum Arthropoda; class Insecta; order Lepidoptera; family Geometridae; genus Idaea; species Idaea aversata. Next base: position 1,222,127 of record OU026088.1, read on the forward strand.
GATTCGAAATCTTTTAAGGCAGATCGTGTAGCCTTTTCGTCTTCAGCGTCCCCGCGCTGCCGTCTCGCTTCAATCCGTTCGACTCTTCGCTCCAAATCGTCGAGTTTCTTCCACGTTTTGTTCAGATCATTAACTTCGTCGGCAGCGGCTCGAGCTTCGACTAAAGCCGCGTGTCGTCGTTCGGTGGCGTCACATACAGCTCGCCATTTCCGCTCGACTATATCTGCAGCAGTTCGTAAGTTTCTTAAGTCGAAGTTCCCGCGAGATACATCGGGTTCGTTAAAGACTAGTTGACATAGGTTTAGAACTTCGCCAACTTCTCCGCTTGCGTTCTCTACATCTCGGCGTAGGGCTTCGCGCTCTCGGTTTCTGATCTCGATTTCGGCTGGAGTTAATTCTTCTAAAACTACTACTGTTCCTAAGGCAGTATCTAAGGTGTGAAGACGTTCGCGTAGTTCGGCTAATCGTTCTTCCAGTTGAGCTATAGTCGCGATAAGTTCACGTATCTTAGCGATCTTAGTCCGTCCGGTCTCTCTGACTCTCTGCCATCTCTCTTTAACTTCTTTCAGTTGTTTCGTCGTGCTCTTGTTATACGATTTCTCATCTTTCTTTGCTAACTCAGCGAGGGTTGTGCCAGTTTCGATAATCCATTCGAATTCTCGTTCTTTCATATCAGTTTCCGCTTGGACGTCGGATGTAATTCGCCGGATTAAATCCTGAGGATCTAAAGCGATAGAGTCGCTTCGGTCGTATGTCTCCAAGCGACTTTCGACTGTCGTCACCCATTCGAGGAACCGAGTCGTCCTGGTCTCGAATATGACATAGATTTCCAGACGTTCTCTTAATCGGTGCAGTAAGATGGCTAACTGGTGGTCCAAGTCTGCTCGCTGCTGTCGCAACTGCCAGACTCTTTGGTTAATAACTCTAATGTCTTGAGGACTGAGGCATTCTTTCAGCTGTTCTTGTATCACGCTCAATGCCTCGATCTGAGTCTCAGTTTTCTCTATCTTTGCTTTCATATCCGTATATTTGTCGATCGATTTTCTTAATTGAGGACGGGATAGTCGGTCACTATCGGAGTACGCCGCAATTTCGTTTTGAGTATTGTTGTATAATTTTCCTAGGTCAGATGTTAAGGTGTCATATTCGGCGACGAGGCCGATGATCCGAGAAAGGAAGTCTCTCCAGGTGTCTAGGCTGGCCTGTAGGTTATCGACCCGTTTAACGCTTCCAGCGTATTCCATTCTCACAGATGCTCCGTAAGCTTCCTCCGTAAATACTAAAACCTTTTTCAAGTTGACTAGAAGCCTGTCAGCTTGCTTTCGTCCTTCAGGAACTTTGTCGGAGAGATTCTGTATTTTTGTAAGGGTTTTGTTGACCCTCTTCATGTGGACGTATCTTAATTGTAGTTTTTCTTTCTCACGTTCCATTTCTTTGAGCCATCGAAGTAGTTCCGTATAGATTTCCCTATATTCGTCCCAAGATGCTATACGCGTGCACACTTCGTCGTGTCGTTCGACTATTCGAGCCAACGTCTCATTGTGTAAGTTAGTGAGAGTATCAAATTTATCGACTAGTTCTTTGTTCTTGGCCTCTCTGTTTTCGTTCATAAGGACCGATCGTTGTGAGGTCAGAAGGTTCCTGTGGACACGGCATAGTCTTCGGTGTTCAGTCAAGTTTTCATAGTCTGCTGGTACGGATCCCGAAAGGAATGACTGTAAGTCTATTAGGTATTCGTGCCACAATCTTAGAGCAGTTGCGGCGTCTCCGGACCTGACTAAAGCAGTCGATAGTCGGTGGTAGTGAAGGAAGGTGTCCCTGAACATTGCCTGCCATAGTTCTAAGATCCGTACTATTGAATGTTCGTCGGAAACATCTCGGTCGATCTCCGGTAACTCCGCCCGTGCTGGAGCTATGTCGGCTTCGCTTTTACCAAGCGCTATCAGGTTATCCCTGAGCGCTATCAACTTATCTTCCACGATTTCACCATCTTCATGTACTGGGGTCAGATCCTGCAATACATAATAGAACATTATCATCAGGAAATAGCTTTCCTTTTGTTAAGTACAGTTAAGGCTCGAGGACATAAATGGAGGTCAATCAATAATCCAATTGGAACAGTTAAACTTATTTAAAATTCATTGCAAGAAATGGCGCAGTGTATCTATTAGCCGTTAAATGCATTGCTAACTCTGTTTTTTAATCGATCATAAATATTTATTTTTTAAGCTATGTGATGAAATTGTAGGCACGTACGTTAAATCCGGAAATTTTCTTTAACCGGTAACAAATTTATTATTCAGACTTTTTACATAGGTGCTCTAATTCGTGTAAGAAAGCGAGTGAAATGTAGTTTACGAGACGAGCCTCTATCGATGGCATCGTCCGACAAATTGCTCACACATTTAAGGCTATAACCACTTTGCATTTGGTACGCGTCTCGCATTCAATTGCAAATGGAAATCGCATAAACATACAGAAGAACTTGTTGTAGGAATTGAATAGGCTATGAACACAGATTGCCTACGTGATCAATGATGTGGCTATTGATTTATATCATGAAGGAGGTGGGTACCACATTCTTGAATTGAATTCTGATTTCTACAAATTTAATAGAAATTTTCCTAGAGATTTATTAGAATATGATGTTTTACACCATGTGCCATAATAGTAAACAAGTCGGCGTTACTTGGCTGATTGTTGAGGATAATTTGTTTCCTATCATGGGGTTTCCTAAGTTCTTGTTAACTGCCTGGCCTTCCTCAGATCAACCAACTCCTGCAGTGCGTTTCCACTTACTTGCACCCTTCAAGACTCAACACTCACCTGTCTCATATCACATAGTTTATCCTTCGCGTGCTGTGCCTTCGCTCTCGCCAGCTGCCTGGCCTCCCCCAGGTCGGCCAGCGCCTGTACCGCTCCAGCTACCAGCTGCAGCCGCCTGGCCAATGCGTCTGCATCAGCTTGTAATGCCCGGGACCCAGTTTCGGCTGCCACTTGAGCGGCGAGTGAACGTAGTTCTGCTACTCGAGCTTCTTGCTCGAGACATGCCTGGGAGAAGACAGAAGATTTAATTTCATAGCTAGTGCAAAATCTATGGCATCGATGCGGTGTTTTAACTTAAAACATTAGTAATTTTGTCACAGTTATGTGACTCTTTTGGTATCCGTTTTTGTAATGAAACCTAATATGTGAAAAAATTGCTTCAAGTTAATGACTAATGCGTAGTAACCTTGAATTTTAAATCTTGAATACCTGACGGGTGACTGAGTGTCAAACAAATAACGATAAATAATAAGTTTAAAAGCCAAACTTAATGTTTACAGACGATGTAAACAGTGGATAGAAATTCTAAAGCATAAAATAACTCAAAGTCTATGTTAGAAATACACAATAGCCACACATAACTACTTATATTTTTGTTATAATATGATGTAATTGATTTGCAACACGTGTCGCAAATCGCAATAGGTACCTAAATCTCTATAATGTAGAGAGCGTGATTCGCGACAAATGGAGCGCGTCGCGTTGTAGGCGACACGCATTTCTGTAGTGTAATCACACAAATGTAACATGCGTGGATAGATCGAAAAATATTTTATTGTACCATTAAGAGTCACAATAATAAAGTGGCTATTACCTTCTAAAAGCGATCTGTTCCAGGCACCAATGGACGGAAAAGACTTAACAGCGGAGATAGAGGAGAAAGAAGTATTTTAATGACACAATAAAAACGAGGGAATCGAAAACTTGTTATTGATGTTAAATAAAAATAACTGCAAGATGAAATAACCAATATATTTTCAAACGAATGAGTACTAACTTACGGGGCTGCATAATTGTGTTATAGAGCATAAGCTCTTTCGTTGACTCTTACTTAATGTGATCCATAAAGCTTCTAACAACCTTTCCGCAGTTGGATTAATAGATATCTTAAGAAAAAATCTTTAAAAAGCAAAGTTGAAATAGTACTTAACGCTGAGATAAACATGTATGTTTTTATCTTTAGAGGTACCCCAATCTCACTCTAAAATGTCATGTAAAAAACCTAGTTTTTGAACAATAATAGTTTTATCTCAGCTACTATCTATCTAGCCATGGAATATTTAGATAGCCCGCCCAAACTAGAGGTCGAGACGTTGCCTACGTATTGTTTAGAAGCGAGAAACTGGGTTAGTTTCAATTCAAGGTTTGATTACGAAATTTATCGCTTCCTAGCTGATAAACGGCGCTAAATTAACACAATTCGTGAAATGAAACGTGTAGTTTTTATATAGGTATGTACTGACCAAATATTTGTGAATTATGTTTTGTTGGAAAATAAACAGCACACATTCTAACAGATCCGTAGAAATATAAATATGAATTTACTAATGCATTTTTGTATAGAATTTTAGATTCAAAATTATAGTTTAATAAAGGGTAAGTATATGGGGTAGGTATAGGATAGGGGACAGACGTTTGACGTAGTAATGCTGCGTCTGTGCACTATGCTGTGTATGTCACATTACGATTATTGTATCCATTGACTGATTGTCTAAAAACTCAACCCTACTCCATAATATAATATACATGTCTCAGGCACAAAAATCATCTATAAATCAGATGTGAAGGCCAATATTATCTATTAATAGGTATCTCCATATCATCTTACTAATACCATCGAACGAAATTAACTGTGATCGATATTCACGTGATAAATTGATTTTATGCAACATCTGCTTGCGGATGAAAATAGCCGATTTCACAGAGCATCCTGCCATGCTAAAAATGATCATAATGTCATTCTGCATATAAACTAGATTCACAGAAATTTATTTTTAGGTCCGCCTACACTCGCGGATGGACTTTTTACAAGCATTCCTGCATCATTGACGTCATATTTCAATTAAATGTTATTAATGAAGATTTAAGACAGAGTTTATCTCCTGACTAGTTTATAGCTCGTTATTTCACGCCCTTGGATCCGTTAAATTTCAAACTAGATGATGGACTGTCTTGACTGTACTGACCTCATTAATCAGATCAGACTGTTAGTAGTACCTACCTCGAAACTCACGTAGGTATATAGGTACATAAATCCTACAATTGCAGGATGTAGGATATATCTCAAGAAAGCAATGAACATATTATAATATAGATAGATATCTTTTATTCAACCGATATAATAGTTTTAGGAGAGATGTAATTAAAACTTAAAGAGAAAACAAATAAATGCCTATACCATATTGTTTTTCCCGTCTGTTGTTTTTAGTTACGATCGTCTTTTGTAAGATGCAAAGGAATTCTGTTAGTCTTTTGTGTTATACATTAGTATGATATTCTGTTATTTAGTTTATTAATACTACTTTTTTGCCCCTAATAAAATAAAAAAGAAAAGGTTGCAGGTTAAGGTACCTTTGCGCAAATAAATGTAATCCATGTAGTAGGTACATATTAGTTTTATACATAGTCGACGAGACGGATCCATATCCCGCACCCTTTTCCATCGAGCTGTAAGGTGCGGTTCACAATTCAGATAGTAAACCGTAGGTACTTTAATTAACGAAGTCCACGCGATGACACATCATTAGACACGCTGCGGTTCGACAATGACACAAGTTGATACGAAACAAGGCGGTTTTCAAATATAATTTGACTTGTAGTTTTGGAGAAAGAGTAATTTTAGTGATTGACGGGGATTTAGTGGCTGTGCCGAAGATGCATAGCACCTTGACATCGCACAAGTAGGCATGAAGCTATGCGGCGCTAGAAAGACAGGGCTTGGCTAGGAGATTAATTTGACTTCTTTAGAGCCAGAGGACATGGCTGCATAATTGCAGCCTCCGGTAGAGTTCTAAAATTACTATTATTAGAATGTTTTTAATCTAATAATTTTTGTTTGAAAAATTCATGAGACTTTAAACTTCAACCAAAGCAGGTATCTGGAATCTTGCTTGTGTTGAAAACATTCTTATAACAGTCGTTTTGGAGCTCTACGGTGGGTTTGCAATTATGCAGCCTATCGTACCCCAGTGATGCATCTTTCAACATGTGCGTGATACATTTGTTTTATTTAGAGGTGATATCGATGCGTGACGTGCTATGTGATGTGCGATGCATCTTCGGCATAGCCCTACCCTTAGAAAATGTCTACGTTAAACGAAAAAATATTTTTTTGTAAAAGCACTGCAAAAACTTAAGATTTTAAATTCATTGTCTACTACAGCTAGTCGAATTAAAAACAAATATCTATCAAATTCACACTTGATACAATATTGCAAACTCACTTTCAAACTTTCACCACAATTTTGGTGGTACAACCGTGATGATGATTGTAATTAGCTGCGCAAAAAGTAGGTTTCAATTAGAACCTTCATACGTTTTACGTTAGTTGGAAATATTACGCAAACCGTTGATGAATGGGAAATGAATAACACAGTTTAACAGTTCTTGAATGTGTTAGGAAACCATGAAAATTAGCACTGAAGACTTACGAAATTATTAGGTACCAACTAGCAGCGTCCTGCAGTTTCTCGCGTAAATCCTATCCCGTGGGAATATCGTGATAAAAAGTAGCTTATATTACTCCCAATGAATCAATGTATATACGTGCCGAGTATTATAAAAATCGGTCCAGTAGTTTCGGAGCCTATCCCTTACAAACCAATAGAGAAATCTTTTAACTTTACCCCTTTGACTGTATAGAAAACTAACTGCGCCCCGCGGTTTCACCCGCGTAAGTTCCGATCCCGTGGAGATATCGGGATAAAAAGTAGCCTACATGTTAATCCAGGTCTCTAGCTATCTACTAACAGAGTTTCATCGCAATCGGTTTAGTAGTTTTTGCGCGAAGGAGTTACAAACATACACACACACACAAACTTTCACATTTATAATATTAGTAGGATTTTATATTTTAGTACTAAGTGTCATGTTAATAAGTGTAAGAATTCAAGTAAATTGATCTGCAAAAAACATCCGTTGTTTAAACTATGATTTGACCATTAATTTCTTTTTCTGTGGTTGTATACAACCGTTAGAACAAATAAAATACCGTTTCAGACTGTTCAAATATTTATCTAGTATGAATAGACTTTTTGCTTCATTATTAGGTACTTATACATGCATACACGACTACCTAATTTGCTTCTTAACGACTCTAAAAAAAGAAGGAAGTTTTGAATTCGACTGTATTTAAAAAAAATATGCCTGTTTTTTTAGACATAACTTCTTTTTTAATTTTTTATTCTTTCATTACCTATCCATTATTAGTCTTAACTAATATTTAAGAGGTAAAGTTTATATAGATGTCGATGTAGGTGTTGATGTAGATGTTTGACGACCCAGTTGGCACAATGGTCACCATGCCAGACTTCCAAACACAGGGTCGCGGGTTCGATTCCCGCCACACACATGTATTTATGCTTAGATATTTGTCTGTGGTCTGGTTGTTTCTATGTATTATAAGTATATATTTACAAAAGAAAATTATATAAGTAGTATATCCGTTGTCTAGCACCCATAACACAAGTCTAGTTACTTAGCTTGGGGCTAGATGGCGATGTGTGGATTGTCCTGCAATATTTATTTATTTATTTATGTTTTATATGGTAAATGTTCGAAATGACTGGGCCGATTTTGATAATTGTTTTACTGATAGAAAGCTGTATTCTCAGGACGTGTTATTATTACCATTTATTCCGACATTAGCTTTTACCCGCAACTTCGGCCGCGTATTGTGTTAATTTTTTTAAAATGCTTTCTTAGTGCACTTACGTCATAGTAGGCATCTTTGTGTCAAACTTAAGCCTGAGCTGTCTATTGGTTTAAGGTGTGCCTTGATATATTAGTCAGTCAGTCAGTCAGAATGTTGAATTTTTTATTTATAGATTCTCAAGAGATCGCGACTAAAGCGGGACAAACTGCAGGATGATTCCAGTAAAGTGAGTATAATGTTAATATGTATTTTTTGTAACCAGTGTATGCATTGTAAAGGTGATCCATTTAAATTCTATCCAAGTAAATTTATATAACTTCTGTTACTAAAGAATATTCACCTCTGACATGTATCGAAAATAAACGCAGTCTGTTTGTCTGTTTACTGTAGGTACCTAAACTTACCTACCTACATGTTGAGTGCAATTAAGCAAATTGAGTTTAAAAGGTTCTTAAATATTTAGATTAGGTGGTTTATTTTAGATAAAGGAGATCAAAGAAAATATATTTGTTTAATTTCTAACATTATCTAAGTAGGTAAGTACCTATAGTTAAAAATCGACTTATGGTTACAGTAACAAATATATCAGTATGATATTTATACATATTATAGCTATGCCGTAAAATACAGGGTTATTGGAAATTATACTAGCAAGCCGTTGAGGGCTACTTCTGTGCACCTAAACAAACAACTTTTGTTCTACGACTTTTGGAAATTCGAAAATTTTTGAAAAAAAAAAATAGGTTAGGTTTACCTGAAAAGCAGCTGTTTCTGACACGGAGAGGTCATTGACCTTAAAATTTTACTTATTTTTTAAGTTTTATCTACTGATCTTGGTCTTTGGAATCACCTTTGTTTTAAAAAATCTGCTGTTTTTCACATTTACATAACCTCAAAATTTTAATTTTTTTTTTCGAATTTCCAAAAATCGTAGAACGAAAGTTGTTTGTTTAGGTGCACAGAAGTAGCCCTCAACGGCTTGCTAGTATAGGTAATTTCCTATAATCCTGTATTTTACGGCATAGCTATATGTATAAAAGTTCAGTGACATACACACACACGTACCTACAGTAGAATTATATTTATAAAGATAAGTATTAGGTAGATTTACTGATATTCACCTGCTTATTCCTGTAGATTGTATCAGTAGGTACCTATAAAGTTATGTTAGTGGGCCTAATTCGTACCCTGAGTGATATTGATTGCGACGGAAGGCCGCGCGCGGCTGATTGTTTAGTTTCGTGGTTGGCCCTGAGCTACCCGCGCCTGCCGCAATTAAGACACCCTACTGCTAGTCGAATGACCAAGTTTTTGAGGGAAAATTAGGTTAGGCCAGGTGTAGGCTACCTTTTTGATAGTGGAGAGCTACATTTAACTTTTTTATGACGTCTGGATAGTTGAGAAACAAAAAAAATATGTTATTTTTTTTCCAAAATATCAGAATTCCACAAATGCCGCTGCAAGCTGGCTAAAACACTTGGATAAAGAGATTTGATCCACGCAGGATAAACGCCATACGCAACGATGCTGATCTGAGTATAATTTTAAAGTTAATATAAGTAGGTAGGTACATTTAATTAGAGGAGTAGGTAATTTGTGATAGTAAAACAATTTATTTTATAATTTGTAATTTTTTCCCCGGGTTTTAATCGCGTATTTTTCATTTTTATTTCTCTTACCTCGACTTTTCGACTATGTTACAATAGTCATGGTCGCTATTTATTTTACTTATTCCACAAAAATATATGGTAAACACGATTATTTATGCCTTTCTAAGTAACAACTAGACTAACGGTAGGTATATGCAAGAAAGTGCCCTTGGAAACTTCTAATTGCTAACATTAGTAACTACTAACACAGTTCCGTTTGTGTGTTTGTCTGCTATAATAATGGTTATAGTGCATATAGGGAACAAACGCAATATGTCTGTCGCCGATAAAATTGTTAATTATTGCATGGAAAAGTGTTTTTAACTATTGTTGTCTGTACCGTTTGTCGAGAGTCCTGAACAGGGCGTCAAATAAGGCCAAAAATATGGCAAATTACATTTAATATTTTTGCCACGACAGAAGAAGAGAAAGAATGTGAGTTTTCATACATTTTGGTATAATTTAAAGACGAAAATTCCTTGTCGTTTCTAAGCCTAACCTAAATGAAAAACCAGGAATTTTGTCGTACCGTTTGTAGGTGTAAAGGATTCACCTACAAACGGTACGCACAACAACACTGAACAAAAATTTTAACAGCAATTATCAATTTAACTTATAAGCGGAAGGCATTTTGCTTTTAGCTCCTATTTGCGCCCTAATTGTTAGAACTTTCTAAATGATATACCTAGTTTTTAGAAATACGCAGTTTTGCAATGTTTGACATAGACATACGGGTACAATTAATTAGAGTATTTGCGCTAACCGAGGACCCAAAAACCGCCCGGCTTAAGTGGGAGTGTACTAGCCACGTGTGCCGAATGCATGCAGATAGATGTCAAGTCACCCAGGCGTCTTTGATATATAGACCCAAAAAGCGACGGCACGACGATTTGAATGCATTCGACGCAGAGTGGTCAAAAATAGCTGGAGATCGGGATCATACGGAGGAAAATGGGGAAGGTCTTTGCCCAACAGTGGGACACAACAAACTACGAGTAGGTAAAAAAAGACCCAATGAGCTTGGATTAGCAACATTCGTAACAAATTATGACGGTACATCTTCATTATATTTTTGCAACCCCCATACTCTTCTATCCGATGTTAGAGTTTATAACATTGAACCGTTAATGTGGACCTTACCTTTAGAGGTAATGAACAAGTAAAATATGGGTATAATTTTCCTGTTTGTTACATGAGGTCATTAGGTAAATAGGCAATTAAATTATATATAAATAAATAATAAAATAATTAAAAGCTTGGTACGAGCATTGAGTAGATAGGTACCTAATAATAATATAAGTACATGTGAGTTTTAAGACATAAGTACTCAAAAATTTAATGCTCCCGGTGGGGTTCGAACCCACGACCCCCGCTTAACCGTAGCGGTGCTCTGACCAACGGAGCTACGTGAACCGGTACACCACATGAATACAAGTGAGTGTAAAAATTACGAATCATTTGCACTAGTTCATAATTCACTCCATACAAATTGTCAGACGTTAGTATTGATAGTATTTTCGTAAAAAATATTTATTTAACTATATGCAGATATTCCTGCAAGTACTAGTTATTGAACCTAAATGATAATTAGGTCATAAAATGCTAGCACAATCTTCTATTAAAACGGACATTGTCCTTTGCAATTTTAATTGATAAAACATATCCACAAACCGGCCTTGAGAACGGTGTACATTTCCTTGAATGATTCACAATGTATTACCAATCTTACGATTAGAAACGAACTATCCCCGTTATCACAATATGCTTATCAATAAACATTTGTAAAATAAGACCTTGGCCACAAACTGTCTATGAGTTAACCATCTATTCTTATAGAAACAGCTGATAAAAGTGGAATTATCTTAACACATAAAACCTATATATTATTTAAACGGGATGTTTACCATGTTTTTATTTTGTGGAGCTCCTGTTTATTAAACAACCGAGAAACTCACTAGTTCAGTTTTAATCACTACATAGTATAAAACAAAGTCGCTTTTTCTGTCCCTATTTCCCTTTGTATGCTTAGATCTTTAAAACTACGCAACGGATTTTGATGCGGTTTTTTTAATAGATAGAGTGATTCAAGAGGAAGGTTTATATGTATAATACATGCATAATATAGCCGTGCGAAGCCGGAGCGGGTCGCTAGTAACTTTTAAAATAACCATGTTAGTGACGAATTTTTGACGACCCAGTTGGCACAATGGTCACCATGCCGGTCTGCCAAACACAGGGTTGCGAACCCTGTGTTTGGCAGTCCGGTTCGATTCCCGCCACAGACAAGTATTTATGGTTAGATATTTTTCTGTGGTCGGTTGTTTTTATGTATTATAGGTAAGTATATATTTACAAAACAAAAGTATATAAGTAGTATATCCGTTGTCTAGCACCCATAACACAAGTCTAGTTACTTAGCTTGGGGCTAGGACGGCGATGTGTGGAGTGTCCTGCCATATTTATTATTATTTATTATTTTACCTGGTCCGTAGGTAAGCAAGGTACCTATTTCAATTGTCTTTCTTTTATCCTAATTAAATAAATATATACGTCCTCTACACTAATACTCTGAAGGAAAGATTTTTTGGGTTTTATTTGTAACTAGCGACCCGCTCCGGCTTCGCACGGCTATATTATGCATGTTTTATACATATAAACCTTTCTCTTGAATCACTCTATCTATTTAAAAAAACTGCATCAAAATCCGTTGCGTAGTTTTAAAGATCTAAGCATACAAAGGGAAATAGGGACATAGGGACGGCGAAAAGTGACTTTATTTTATACTAGCGACCCGCCCCGGCTTCGCACGGCTATATTATGCATGTTTTATACATATAAACCTTTCTCTTGAATTACTCTATTTAAAAAAACTGCATCAAAATCCGTTGCGTAGTTTTAAAGATCTAAGCATACAAAGGGAAAAAGGGACATAGGGACGGCGAAAAGTGACTTTATTTTATACTATGTAGTGACGATTGAACTCGGAAACTACTGGACTGATTTTAATAAAACTTTGTATGAAGATACATTGAATATGTGAGTAATTATGGCTAGTTTTTATCCCTATAATACTACAGGATCAGCGGTTGGTTGAAACCGTAGATTTGCCGTTATTCGCTGAAGTATCACTATCGCTACATAGTATAAAATAAAGTCACTTTTCGCCGTCCCTATATCCCTATGTATGCTTAAAGATAGAGTGATTCAAGAAGAAGGTTTATATGTATAATACATGCATAATATAGCCGTGCGAAGCCGGGGCGGGTCGTTAGTAGTATAATAAGACGTTTATCTACGCCTGACATGGTGGCCGATTAATAGTGTGGCAATGTTTTTACTAACAAAATGTTTTAAAATCTGGCAAAATATCTAAAAAATAGTCTTTTATTTGTAGTATTATTTACATTAAATTTAGTTCAAGTTTCCTTTAACTGAAATACTCTAAAAGCGGTGACGGAATCGACTGGTGATCTCATTATACAGCCAGTTCTGTTTCTTATACATCTTAATTTACTTAAAAGTTGTTACTTTACAATAATGCTGTCGGATTGGTACCTACCAAGAGTATTTTAACACTTACTATAATTGACTAGCTGAGCCCTGCGGTTTTAGCCACGTATGTCCCGACCCCGTGGGAATATTGAAAAGCCTTCAGCTTCCTACATACTGAGTTTCATCGCAATCGATGCAGCTGTTCTAGAGTTATAAATGGTGTAACTAACACGACATGTAAGTTATAAAATAAAATATATCACATGCCACAAATAGACTAAATAGCTAAACTTTTTTATTAATTACTAGCTGCGCCCCGCGGTTTCACCCGCGTAATAATTTTCTACGCAATTTTCTTAACATTTTCTGTCATAAGAACCTTCTCCTGACAATAACAAACACAACAAAAAAAGAATTGGCCAAATTGGTCCAGGCGTTGTTGAGTTATGCGCTTACCAACACATTTTGCGATTCATTTTTATAGATAAGACTAGTCCAGCGGTTTCACCCACGTAAGTCTCGATTTCGTGAGAATATCGGGTTAAAAAGAAACCTATGTTAGTTCCAATGAATCAATTTATCCTCATACCAAATTTCATCAAAATCGATCCTGCAGTTTTGGACCCAATTCGTTACAAACGAAAATATTTTCTCCTAACATTATAAGTGTAGATAACAACTCTGTACTTCATTAAATGTATTAATTTATGATTTTAATTATCATCTAAAAAATAACCTATTTTTTAAATGTTTGTTTATCTCAGGACTGTTTTTAGCACACTATCAGCGCGTCATACCCTCATTAAAAATAAAATGTTTTAATCAAAAGCTCACCTCTTGCAACGACATAGTTACAATAATCCACTAGCTCGTATCGCCTTATCAGATCCTAAAGCCACTTACGCCATCATCTCGGCATTAACACTATTTAACATCAAAAATAGTTTAGCCGAAAAGCTTCAGTGACATTCGTTTGACAGGTACCCGGTTTAAAATTTTCAAATTTCGTAGCACTTTTTGTTTATAAATTCACGAGTCACGGTTCGGGCCAAGGCCATGCATTCCCATTATCTGAATGATCAGAGGATTTATGGATGTGAAGGAGTTTCATGTCGTTTAATCGTCACTTTCGGATTATCGTGTGTTCGTTTTATCGTGCAGACGTCCTACCCGGCGGACGTCCGCGAGCCGACTGTCTCTCATTGGCACAATGTTATCAAGCGTTATCAATTACGTATTTAAAATGAGAATTTCACTGTGAATTTTAACTTTATGTATATTTTTCTGCGATCTTCGCGTTATCTTTTCCCTAATTAAAAACCGGATTAACTCAATTATAAACATTAACTGAAAATGAATGAGAGAATTGAATGTCAATCAAAATATCTATGAGTTTCTTGTGTCTTTTAACCATTAGTGGGTTAGTTTCGAAAACACATCCTAACTTAGTTTTTAAGACGGTGTGGTGTGGTCTCATGAGAATGATTACAACTTGATAAATTAACTTTTTTTTTACTTTATCTTTGAATAATCAGAGGTAGGTGCCAAATGCTTATTTAATAATTAATTTATTAGCCCGTTTTGTCCTACTCCTTCTTTCCATTCCCTTCTGTCTAGAACCAGGGTGGGCCAGTCGTTCGTGTATGAGTTCAATTCGTCTCTACACCACCTCGGTCTACCTCGAGGACGTTTTTTACAGGACTGCCATTCTGCAGCTTTGGCCCATAACACCTCGGTCATGCGGCAGACGTGGCCAGTTTAGGTCCTCTTTGTGTTTGCAAAAACATATCGCCAAAACCACGAATGCCAACCTTTATAAATGTTTGTGTTGGTACATAATAAAATGTACATACTTATTATTATCATATCTACTTAGAATAGTGGCTGGATAACTCTAATTGCTTAATCCACTAAACGATTATTTCAAAGATGTTTGCGTGACTGAATCTAATAAAACTCTACGCGATATAAATTGATAAACCTGTTATCCTAATTTATTTTTCAGATAAATTCAGTATTCTGAACTTTTAAACTCACACGATTTGTATTCATAGTAATCGAGTGTCGGTACTCGATCTACCCTCAACTATCAGCATAATGAGACCATGACTATTGTAACATAGTCGAAACGTCGAGAAATCTATACGAATATTATAAAGCTAAAGAGTTTGTTTGTTTAAACGCGCTAATCTCAGAAACTACTAGTTAGAATTGAAAAAATATTTTTGTGTAAGACAGTCCATTTATTGAGGAAGGCTATAGGCCACTTTTCATTTTAATATTCCCACGGGATAGGGACTTACGGTGCGCAGCTAGCATAAATATAAATACGCGATTAAGACTAGGGAAAATAGGTACCTAATGACTATAAATTCACTATTCTGTGATAGGTTCTGTAAAATAACCCTAAAGATTGAATTTCGAACCGTGTAAAAACAAATAAGAAAAAATAATGTAATAAATGCCCACTGAATATGATAATACGTACCTACTTCGAGTATAGTGACCTTTCTTTACTTGCCTACAATAGTTATCTACTAAGTTGTTTACTTGACCTAAGCACATATGATTTGCAAAGTTAAATTTGCTTAGCTGTTACTAAGTAAGTAGGTCAAACTTAGTTTTCCTATGGAATTTAACTCTAACTAAAAAGTACTTGCCTTGCATTTAACTAACTTTTCACACCTGCAGCACTTTAATAACGGATTAAAGCCCTATTAACCTCAACTTAAAGCAAGACTTTATTCACAAGGGAGATAATGTTGTATAAAACTCCCAAGGAAAAATATTTATGCTAGTGTCATTATCCAGGGAGGAAACAGTCGACTACGTTTATATGGAGAGAGCGCCGGTACCCTTTCCTCTTAAGTGTTAAACAGAGATCGTTGACCGGTTTTTATTTGTCGGCGCTCTGTAACGGTGACTCACATGCAATATGTATCCACCGTTGCATTTCATTGCGATTCTAAGGATAACTCGTAAAAAGAGAGACATTACTTATTTCGCGGTCATATTGTTTTATTTTAGGCACATTAAGTTGAAAATTTGTTTTATTTTATTTGTCGAAAATATATAAAACAAACAAAACCTTTACTAAAATTTGTTAATATTACTTTGGTCAGGCTAACATCGTTATAAGTTTACAAAATTAAATAAATGTATGTTGAAACATTACAATCCTGATTAACGTCCACAAAAGTTAAGTAATATGCCAAAAAAGCTTTTTACCTAAATAGGAGGTTTGCGTAGAAAGCTATTCGGCCTGAGCGAGGGTTTAGTAGATACTAGCGACCCGCCCCGGCATCACACGGATATATTACGCATGTAAGAGCACACCATAGACGAGCTGCTGAACATCAAAGTTCGTCATCTTCTCAGGACCTATAAGTAGAATGGCTTAGTACTAACCTGTGCTGTGTTTGGTGCATCGTGCGGCCTCAACGCATGCAGCCTGCCTTCCTGGTGGTCGGTGAAGGCGCGCACAGCGGCCGCCGCGTCCCGGTACCGCTTCCATAGGTCCACTGCCTTGTGATATCTGGAAGTATTACACAGGTTTAGTATATGCACATTATATCACGCAGGCGTAATACGACCCGTCCCGGCTTTGCATGGGCAGCAGAGATAGATAGATAGATAAATAAATAATTTATTGCATTATACAATGACACATACATATGTATCACTATCACAGCATATACGCCTGAATTTTTTTCCGCCATATTACAGCTAATATACACAAACCATTTATGAATCCTATTCCACTTCACTATCACAATCACTACATAGTATAAAACAAAGTCGCTTTCTCTGTCCCTATATCCCTTTGTATACTTAAATCTTTAAAACTACGAAACGGATTTTGATGCGGTTTTTTTAATAGATAGAGTGATTCAAGAGGAAGGTTTATATGTATAATACATGCATAATATAGCCGTGCGAAGCCGGGGCGGGTCGCTAGTATTTTATAAATGTTAAAATTTGTTACTCTATCACACAAAAACTACTGGACTGAATGCATTGAAACTCTGTATGTAGATAGCTAGGGACCTAGGGAACATATAGGCTTCTTATCACAATGTTCCCACGAGATCGGGACTTACGCGAGTGAAAGCGTGGGGCAGCTAGTTACACATAAATCTCTCCGTTCATTAGAGTAAACCGTATGAAAATCTGTTGAGCGTTTATTGAGTTCAGACAGACAGCCAGGCGCGGGGGGCTTTGTTTTATAATAAGTATAGATAAAAGAAACTTTATTCGAGATAAATATAATATTTATATAGAAATATAAAAATAGACACTAAATCAAAGGACACAGAGAGATTTTTTTTCACACAGCGTTAGCAAGTCCCGTGATCAGATAATGGATAGAATACTTACTTAATTTCGTATGTTTTGTAAATACATATTTATTATAGGTAAGTAAGTACATACAGAAACACCCAGATCACAACAAATATTTGTTTAGAATAAGATTTTACTTGTTCGAGAGGTCGTCATTATTAGAATAGTATACCATCTCCTAACTCGGAGAAGTTCCACTTAGACTAAGTCGACTAAGCTGAGAGGGTAGTATAAGGTGCTGGGCAAGCCTACTCCAACCTCATGCAAAAAGGACCCAACTAAAGGGTTGTAGTTGCGGAAAAAAGCCTGTATACAAGTACAAGTTTCACTTACTTGTCACACAGCTGTGTAAGATTGGTACAGGTATGGTCGTAAGCTGCAGCAGCTGCGTCGAGATCTCTCCTCAGTACAGCTGCGACGGTGGGCTCGGTGGTCGCCTCGAGCGGTGCCGCCGCGTCACGCAGCGAGCCGACCATCTCGCCGCTACGACGCGTCAGTGATTCGCTTAGCGTCTGTTAATGAAGTAAGGAGGTTACACTGCAATCCAGGGCATAGAATAGGTTATCAACAGATCTGGTATGGAATCACTCCATAGGGACATCTAAATATGAATCATGCTACGACACAGTAAAGTTCAATTCAGCTTGCGTAGTTTGATGTTTATTTACAGCTCTCTTTCTAACTTGTGAAACTTTTCATGTAACGTACACATGGCTTTGTATGAAATATAAAATACGGAATACTTAGGATGCATGTGGGCAACAATGCTATGTTATTATGTAAAGATTCTGTTATATTGTGTGCCTCAAGGAAAAAATAACTTACCTCAAGTTTTTCAGTAGCCTTCAGCAGCCGATCATAATCGACTTGTCCCTGAACAGTGAGCAGTTCCACCATGTAGTCGGCCTCTCTCACAGCTCCTTGCACCATCTCCAACTGCTTCTCGAACCTTCGCCACAGCTGCAGTTTAGCACGAAGCCGCGCGCTCAGTTCCCCACAAGCTGCTTCTAGCTCCGCATGGGTTTCTTGCAACGCCGATATATCCTTTTCTACCCCTGTTGGGGATACAACTACACGCAAACTGGTCGGTAATGTGTGTAGCGATTGCCGCAAAACAAGAATGTCTCGCCATTGCGAAGCTAAATCTTCCATCAGGCGATCGCAAGTCTGAGACGCCCGTTCGACCACGTCACTTCCCATTCGCTCTGACGCTTCGCATTCTTCGAGAGTCAATCGTGCTTTTCTCTGACTCTTTTGACATCGGATGATACCGGCTTGCACTTGGACTATCTTCTCCTTTAGCAACAAGCTGCGTTCTAATTCCTCTGATATCAAATCGTCGAGTATCCCCGATTGAGTCAGTAAAACTCCAAGCCGTTCGGATTCCGGTGTTGGAAGCAGACTTAACCTTCCTAATTCGTTCTGTATTCTATCTATTCGTCCAGTCATAACTTGCAGTCTTTCAATGTATAGGTTTAGTTCGTCTTCGCTCTTGATCACACCTTTTAGACCTTCGAGAGAGGCTCGGAGTTCTCTCAACTCTTCATCGAGAATGTTTAACTTTTCACTGGAAGACACGTCGCGATCAGATATGTTCTGGATGGCCGAGGAGTGGATTTCTCCTATTCTATCATTCAGATTGCGCCACCTATCTTCGACTTTGGAGAAGAATTGTCGCTGTACCATTTCATCGGATATTGGTAATATTTCCAGAGCTCGTTCAAACTGTAATCCAGCGTCATTCTTCAAGTTGTTATAAACCTCATGCTGAGCCTTTAATTCCCAGAATCTTCTCAAGTTTCCAGTTGTATTGATGTTTTCAGGGGTTATAACTTCTAATTCTCTATTGGCAATCTTCATCCAACTCTCTATTCTATCTATGAGGTGGTCATACGTAATCCAGTTCTCTTTGAACGCTGTTAATCGAGTGAGCCTGGTGTCAACGTCCTCTTGGAGTTTAATTAGAGTATCCAGAGCTGCTGAACACTCGGTGTCCAAGCCAGAACATACAATAAGATTTTGAAGGCTTTCTGTTATTTGTAATAGCCTCAGTAATTTAGCATAATGGTGAGACACATCTAAGCTTATTGATTGGTAAAGGTTTATGTATTGTTCATGGTCCATAGACGTAACGTTAGCGAGATCTGGTACCCGTTGTTGGGCTACGATCAGCCACTGCTGTTCTTCCTTCATTCCTTGTTCTAAGAGACCCCACCTTGAAGCTGCTAACGTCATTTGTTGTGCACGACTTGCAGCTCTATCAATGATCAGGGTCGCTCTATCATGCAACGAATTGTGTAAAGAAGCATATTTAGCTTTTGTTTCATTATCTAGATTGTCTTCCAAAGACTCCAGAATGGCTCGGCAGTGACTTAGATTAACAAAGAACTTTCTATGTTTTTGGATTTCTTCATGCAAATGGTTCAAATCAGATACTATGATTTTTCCGTCTAATAACGCTTCAGCGACATCCGTAATTTGTCCGAAATCTTGTAACGTTTGTTCGTATTCTTCAGCTAAGGACGCTAGTTGCAGAAGTCTATCTCTTTCGGTGTTGACAGCGTTTTCAACTTGCTTCGTATCGTCTTCGCTACTATACAGTTTCAGTGGACATTCCCTTCTAGGGTTGGTTTCCAGAAGAACTCGGTAACGTTTAAACATTTTAGCAAGAGTTTCAAAGTTGTTAATATTATCTGACTCAATTTTGTCAAGCTTGTCAAGTTTTTGTTGAGTCGGTATTTCTGATAATATTAGTGTATCTAGACTCGACTTCACATGTTCGACATTTCGAGCAAGTTTGTCAGTGTCGTCCAAAAACTTATTCCAGTCGCTCTCGACTTCTTTCACTTTTATTGAGCTTTGCTTATTCAAAGTGTTAACTGCGTCCACCTGACGCGTTAATGTCTCAATCAAAGTGATTATTTCTTCATTTACCTCTACAACTTCAATAATTTCTCTAAGGTTTTTAATGTAATTCTTCATTGCTTTAAGACGTTCCGCTTCTTCTGCTGGTGCACTGCTACCCGACACAGTTTCTTTTTGGATCTTATACTGTATCTCTTCTAGCCAGATCGATATCGTTTCAATGACAATAATTACGCTCCTTTCAGTTCTCATAGGATCGTTACCCTCAAGAGTGTTCTTTACTTCATCGAGTTCTTTGTTGATAACTAAATCGTACGATTTTTGTACTGACGGTTCTATCAAAGCAACGACCATAGAATCGTCTGAAATTTTCTTCTGAGGTTCAGTGACTGATTGCGTTCGCTTTTCAAGTGCGTCGAGTAGTCTAGCTTTTTCTGATTTTCGTGGAATTATACTTTTACTTGGTGACGGTGATTTTGATTTAGACCTTTGTACAATATCTGAATATGAAAGCTTGGGTTGCGAAATTGTCTGTTGTTTGGGTATGATTGGACTGGCAAATTGGTAAATTCCTTCATCAGTAGAGGGAGTGTCTCTGAGAGAAACATCTTCACTTGTCGGTGTCGCTGACAAAGAAATTTCTGAATTAATAGGATCTGAAAGGCTTTCTGGAGATCCAAGCGGAGATTCTGCTTTCCTTTTTTGCTTGCGTTTTTTCGATCTCTTATCTGTAACCAATGATTGAGGACGATCTTCTTGGAATTGTCTTTCGCTTTCGAGGAAGTCGTTGGTCGACTGCGGTATCGATATTTGAGCGCGTAGGTGCACTTCATAGGTTTCATCTGTAGATGTTGATATGGATTCGTCTCGCGGAGATGTTTGTTGCATACCGTCCACGGTGACAACCTCTGTATGTTTATCTAGAGCAGGGACTGGCGCTACTTCCGTTGGTGGTGTTCTTGGCGAAGTCTGCTGAGTTGTATCAGCAGTAATGACTTCCATCTTTGGTTCTTCAGGAATTTCAGGCGGAGGAGTAGTTTGCTGAACGCTGTCTGCTGTGACTATTTCAACGGGCACAGCTGGTGTTTCAATTTCTGGTTCTCTTGGTGTTGTTTGTTGAACACTGTCTACAGTAATGACCTTTGTGCCGGTTAGATCTAGTTCTGGTACAGTAATTTGTTCTGCTTCTTCTCGCGGACTTGTTTGTTGCGATATGTCTGCTGTAATTACTTCTTTTACCGCAGGTGCTTCAACAACAACAGGTTCGGGTTCATCCGACTGAGTAAAGCTACTGACTAAAGGTACTTCTGGTGTTTGAATGCTCATTTCAGCTAATTGTTTTTCTTTTACAGGTGAAGTAGATGTTTCTTGATCAACTTGCTCTTTTTCTGTAGTTTGTATATCTATTTCAGTAGTTTCTATTACAATTTCAGTACTCTTTTCATCTTTTTTAATTTTAGGGACAGGAGAAGTCTGTATTTCTCTAGCTTCTGTCTCAACTTCCGGTATTACTGGCTCTTCTACTATTGGTTCTTCAAGAGGTGACGTTTGTGAGAATTTTTCTTCAGGAGTGCTGATATCGTGAGGTATTACCTGAGTTGTTACTTCAAATTGTTCCACTTTTTCGGGTGTTGGTGTCCTGCTCGTTTGCATTTCACTTTCAGATACCTCGATCTTTTGTACCATTGTGATTTCTTCGACAGTTTGCGTGTGTGCTTCCTTGTCTTCCACGGGTGTAGTTTGTATTTCAACCTCGCTTAAAGGCATGGGTGAAGTTTGAAGTTCAGTGTCTAAAGTCTCTGGTCTTAATATCTCTTCCACAGGCTCAGGTGATGTTTGGATCGAGCCTTCTTGTACTAAAATTTCCTCTACAACTGGTACCGGAATAGTAATAGTTGAATGTACTTCAGTCTTTACCGTTTCAGGACTACTTTGAACGCATTCTTCAACTATTTTAACAGTATCTATGTCCGACGCTTCGCTTATCGTTTTGTATGATTCGTCTTTTGGAGATGTTTCTACTACTTCACTTCCCATTTTCGGAGTAGCTGGTTTAATCTCTGGTTCGGATGTTGTCTCTTGTTCTCCAGAACGCTTCTTCTTTCGTTTCTTGTCTTTCTTATCTTTCTTGATGCAAATGGGTTCAACAACTTCAGTAGGAGATGTAGGAGACGTATCTTCCGATTCCGTTGTACTAAGTTTAGGATATGTAGTATCTTCGCTGACACCATGTGTTCTGCGTTTTTTTTGTTTTTTCTTTCTGTCAGGAGTCACTGGTGGCAGTGAAACGTCTTCTGGTTCGTAACCTTGTTCTTCCGTCCATGGTTCTGATTCAACGAATGAATCTGGTTCTAATGGCTCCAAGACTTCTTCCGTCGGAATTGGTGATTCCTTGTTCGGTGAGGTAGGTAACTCTACATAGTGACTAAGCGATGAACTATCCGTGTCAGCTACGCTCTTATCCGTCTCAACATGCGGTTCTACTGATTGCTCGCTGCTTGGTTCTTTCTTAGGTTTCTTTTTCTTTTTACTTCGCTTACTACTGCTAGAATCTTCAGGACTTACTTCCACAGGTTCTTCTTTCTTAACGACGTCAACTACTTGAACCCTCTCGTCTCTTACAATCATGATTTCACTTGGAAGATTAACATCTATGTCTTTTTTAACCACAATAGGTTCCTTAGTGTCAAAGTGTTCAACTTTCATGTCTAATTTTACTTTAGGTTCTTTTGTCTTGACGTTGGTTTTGGTGATTGACATAGTAATATCCACTGTTTTTTGAGATTGGTCATCTTGACTGGATGAAGGTTCGTCGCCATCAGGTTTATCAGGTTTAAAACCACGGAGATGGGTGTCTTTACGTTCCGCGTCAAGAAGCATTGTGACATCGTACTTAGTGTCTTGTTTAGTGGGCGTTGTTTGTGTACCAGCATCATCTACTGTTTGTGTCAGAACTTCTTTTTGTTCAAGTCTATCAAAAACTGCTAAAAGTTTATTAACACTGTCAGAAGAGCCCTCAATATTGGGTTCAAATTGTCGAACATAGGAAAGTTCTGGCGCTGAAGGTATTGATGTTGAATCTGTTTCAGTCATAGTAGTTCCCACTTTGAGTGGTTCAACTTCAACACAAGTTTGTCCAGGAGCTACTTCTTTGACGACTTTATGAGTTACCGGTTTTTCATTTGATATAGGACGTTCTTCACTCTCTAAAAATTGTTTTAATACTTCAGATTGTGGTATTGTAGTTGCAATATCATCTACAGTTTCAGTTACTTTAGGCACTTGTGTTTGTACGTTACCTTTCTCTTCAAGAGAAGACACAACTGATTCTTTTGTTGGAGAATGAATATGTCCAGCGTGGACATATTCGTTGTCTAACAGTTCTTTGGTCATTTCAATTACATTCCGTTGTGGTGTTTCTGATTTAATAGTTTGTTGAATTACTAGTTTATCGTCAATTATTGTTGTTACTGTTGGTTGAACTGGGACTGCCTCTTCTGTTTCAAATGTTACAGTCTTAGGTGGCGATGGAGTTTTAGGTGTTTTCTTTTTCTTTCGTTGGGCTTTTTGTGGTACAGTATCTTGTAAAATTTGAGTAACAGGAAATTCACTCTGGTCCAGCGATTTTTTGTCTTGAGTTACTGGTGATGTTGGTATTTTAGACACAATTGTATGATCCATTTCGCTCTCTATTAAACTCTTAGTAAAATCAATGACACTTGTACCTTTTTCTGCTGGTGATGAAATTGGTTCTACCACGGAAGTTACAACCGTTGCAAGCTCTTCCAAAACAGGTTCAGATTCTGGTAATTCAGATACTTGTTCCTTTGGAATGTTAACATCAGCACTCGTTACGTCTAAAATAGTCGTTGTAATTTTTGTAACAGTATCTTGTGTAATTGGTAACTCAATAGTTTTATCAAATTCAGTAGGCAAACCAGTTTTAGTAACTGTTTTTTCAACTTCAGATGGTTTAGGAATTTCAGTTTCTATTTTCAGATCTTCAGTCTTTTTGGTAGAAACGGGTGATACCGGTACTTTAGATGCAGTTGAATGTTCAATTTCACTGCCTATTAAAGTTTTGGTTATATCAATAAGCGTTGTGTCTTTTGGTACTGGAACATCTGTTGTGACAGTTATGGTTTGTTTAATTAAAGTTGGTTGTTTATCGATAGTCTCGACCACTTGCGGCGTTTCTTCTTTTAAAATTTTTTGTGATGTAATGCTACTTTCTTGTTTTGGTTCTTGAATAACTGAACTGTCTTTTATAATACTAGTTATTTTAGGTTCAGTAGTTTTTATTGTATCTTGTATGATTTGCATAACACTGTCAAGTTTAGTTTCATTAGGTTTATTTAATTCCGGTACCTTTTCTAAAATTATTTCTGGTGAACTTTCCTTTTCAACTTTGACTACACCTTGAGTAACCTCAGGTAGAATTTCTTTAGTAACAGTTGATGTAATGGTAATATCTGGTTCTGATACAATATTCTTTTCAATTTCTACTTCAGTCTGTAGTACTTCTGGTTCAAGTTTTTTACTTGAATCACCATTTGTGACATCTGGTATTGTCTTGTCACTTAGTTTGGTAGGTGCCAGAGAAGCAAACGTGTGATTCGTTTCGCTTCCTATGAGATTCTTTGTTATGTCTGAAACACTGATTTCTTTTTTTGGTATGTCAGGTATTTTTCCGTGTACAATAGTTTCTTGTACAGAAACACCCGGTTTGCTTATCTGAAGGTCGATTTCAGCAGTGATAGTAGAATCAGGCACAAATTCGTCGTCTGGTTCTTCAATAATTTGTTCAGTGACATGTTCCTTGCCGTCAATTATTTGCACTTGTTTGATTATTCTAACACGTTTAGCTTTCACCCCTTCAGTTTGTACATTGTGCAAGACCTTAGGTTCCTCCTCGATGACTTCAACGTCATCAGGTTCCTCGATAACTTCTTCTGTGACGTGTTCTTTACCATCGATGATTTGAATATGTTTTATGATACGTTTTCTAGTTCTGGTGATCGTTCTAGTGACTTTTTGCACTACTGTCGATGAAGTGTTTGATGAAGTTTCCAGAGTAGATTGTTGGATACCATGTGTTACGAGTGTCCGTCCTTCATGTGGTTCTTGTACAATGTAGTCATGAACATTCTGCTCCGTTTCATCGGTTGGTAATACTTCAAAAGTTTTGGAAACGGTTACCGTTTGTATCGGTGTTGTTTCTCTGGGTTGTGAAGTACGTACTAATGCTGATATTTCTGTAGGAATCAGTTCTCTTGTTTGAGAAGTACGTGTAATCGTTGTTTCCGTAGGAGTCATTTCTCTAGTTTGAGAAGTACGTGTAACCGTTGCTTCCGTAGGAGTCATTTCTCTAGTTTGAGAAGTACGTGTAACCGTTGTTTCCGTAGGAGTCATTTCTCTAGTTTGAGAAGTACGTGTAACCGTTGTTTCCGTAGGAGTCATTTCTCTAGTTTGAGAAGTACGTGTAACCGTTGTTTCCGTAGGAGTCATTTCTCTAGTTTGAGAAGTACGTGTAGCCGTTGTTTCTGTAGGAATGCCTTCTCTAGTTTGAGAAGTACGTGTGACCATTGTTTCCGTAGGAGTTACTTCTCTAGTTTGAGAAGTACGTGTAACCGTTGTTTCCGTAGGAGTCATTTCTCTAGTTTGAGAAGTACGTGTAACCGCTGTTTCCGTAGGAGTTATTTCTCTAGTTTGAGAAGTACGTGTAACCGTTGTTTCCGTAGGAGTCATTTCTCTAGTTTGAGAAGTACGTCTAACTGTTGTTTCTGGGGGTGTCGCTGTTGTAGTTTGAGAAGTAAATATAATCGTTGTTTCTGGGGGTGTCGCTTCTCTAGTTTGCGAAGTACGTATAACCGTTGCGTCTGTAGGAGTTACTTCCCTAGTTTCAGAAGTACGTATAACTGTTGTTTCTATAGGAGTCGTTTCTCTAGTTTGAGAAGTACGAATGACCGTTGTTTCTGTCGGTGTTGTGTCTCTTGACGTACGTTCAATAGTTTGAATCGGCGTAGTTTCTCTTGACTGCGAAGTATCAGTTCTCACAAAAGTTTCAGTAACTCTAGTCTGTTTCCCATATTCGCCCTCCTTTTTCATGAATTGTTCCATTAACTTTTCAAGTTCTTTTTCTTGGGCAGCTTTGTCTGTGGGAATATTCGTTTGAGTGAAGTGTTCGAATATTTTCGCCTCATCTTTTGGGGGTTGATCGTCTTTAGGTAAGTAAGAATCTTTAGGTGGTTGGTCATCTTTACGTCGGGACATATCGTCTTTAGGCGATTGGTCAGGTTTCGGAGCCTGATCACTACGCTTATCTGAACGGGGTGGAATAGCCGGTGGTTGGTCGTCACCTCTATCAGTGCTATCATCAATTTCTTCAAATTGCACACCACCATGATCTTTAACATTAATTTGTACTCTTGGTATTTGTTCTTCGAATACTTCAACACTGTCAGGCTCGTCGACTACTTCTTCAGTCACATGTTCTTTGCCATCAATTACAACTACTCTTCTTATAATACGCCTTCTAGTCTTTACGATTCTTTTAGTAACTTGTTGTACAACTGCGGTCACACTGGATGATGACGTATGAACTTGAGTCGGCATTGCGCCTTCCGCTAACTGCAGTATTTCTTCCGGTTTTAAACCCTTCTCCATTTGGACAACCATATCGGGTCTAGATGTGAATTCTTGAATAGTGACTTCTCCTCCAGGCAAGCTGGATATAACTTGACCACCATAGGTCTGATACGTGACATGTTGGGCAGCACCATCGTCTAAAGTAGTCGATGTTGCACCTTTGTCTTCTTTCAAAGTGATTTGAGAGAAGGACGCTTCATGACCATCACGTGACAGTATATGAGAGCTTTGTTGTTGCGTCTGTACCATTTGTTGCCTGGTTACTAACGTCTTTCTAACTTTCTTGACAATAATTCTCTTTGTACCATCAGCATCGACGACTACTTCTGTAGTTGTCTCGTCTGGTTCTACCATTACCGTTTCAAAAGATTGTGGTAGCGTATGAGTAATGTTAAGTTGAGAGTCTTTTCTGAAATTATCATCCTTATAGTCAGCATCAACAAATAATGACGATTGTTCATCAGTCCTCAGTTCTCTAACGACCGGTCGACTGGCAATCTCAATAGTTTCATGGCCATCAGATATAGTTTGACGTACTTGTATCCTTTCGAGAATCTCCTTCGCAGGAGAAAGTGGATCACTTGTCTGAACTTCCATATCCTGCGGAGGTTCGCACGATATCGCTACGTCTTGTGTCGCTATGACATCAGGCTGACATATCACAGATTTGTCAGATACAGATGGAGGCTCCGACATTAGACTCTTTCCGGTTTGAGTCTCAATCGTTACTGAAGGTTTGACTTCTTCTATTTTAGGACTAGGTTTGCTTTCTTGAATCGTTATCTTTTCGCTCTCCACTGAAGGAACTTTTTTATCGACGTCTCTTGGAGAGACAATCTCCTCCGGCATAGATGTGGAGTCGATAGTGCGGTCTGTTTGTGAGATGTCATCTTCTACAACCTCCGGAGCCGACCGGAGATGCACCAAAACTTGCCTCAACCTCTCTATCTCTACAATGACTAGACGTCTCGTCTCTTCCAACGCTTTCTGCATCGCATTCAACTTGTCTTTCAAAGACTGACTAGATTCATCTCTACTTATCACAGTTATCGACTTTAGAATAATTTCATACTCCTCGTATTCAATGATATACTTTTCGTAAATTTCAATATATCTAATAATATCTTCTTCAGTTAGGACGTCTGTTTGTTCGGTGGACTGCTTGAGCCCATTATTGATCGTCTCGAGCCAGTGGTCTAGCTTGAGAATCTTCTCCTTTTGCTCTTCTAATTCTTTGGCTTGACGCTGCACTTCGAGCTTTGCGTCCTGAAATGATAAAATTTAAAAGTCAGATCACTTCTATTTTCTAA
Organism: Idaea aversata; assembly: GCA_907269075.1. Classification (NCBI taxonomy): domain Eukaryota; kingdom Metazoa; phylum Arthropoda; class Insecta; order Lepidoptera; family Geometridae; genus Idaea; species Idaea aversata. The sequence continues at coordinate 1,250,131 of OU026088.1, forward strand.
CACAGTAAGTGATTTAAAATAACTAAAAATAAAAAAAAATTACCTTTCTTACCTTGATGGTGTCAATACCCTGTCGCGCTTGCGTTAGCAGTTTTGAGATCCTGGCCTTGACGGCAATCAAGTCTTTCAGCAAGACCTGCACTTCCTGCTCTTGTCTCCACTCCATGATCTTCTGCTCCAAGAGGTCGGCCGCTTCTTCGCACTTCAATAAAATCTCGATACCCTCCTGAAAACACAAATGACAAAGATTGAATAACTATTGGAAACGTACTTATTAAGGCTATTATCTAAACGTCCAGGGCACGACTAAAAGTTAAAGTTCCAAGCATAGAATCGCGCACGCACAAAGAGCTCCCAAAGTGCACCGACGTCAATTGTTAAGTTTTTTGCGCATCAAACGATTTGCCTTGCTGTCTGCGACACTTTTTTATACCTATATAAGAAAGCCCAAAAACGTTCAAACACCAATCTATCTCATTAAGCAAATATTCTTTTATCACTTCATAACAAGAGGCTACAGGCTTCGTAATCTTTCAACTGAATCATAATTGATGTAAAAATAAACAGCACCTCATCACGTTGGTTCGTAGAAATGCTAAAATTAACGGTGACATGAATGGAAGAGTATTTGTTTGTGATTATGTCATAGAGACCTCGGTCCTTGGTTTCAGGGAACAGTTGCGAACATGTGGTTCGAATAAAGTTTTATTGCGATATTCGGGATGGGAAATCTTTATAAACGTATCTTTACGAATTGATATAATATAAAAACCGGTCAAATACGATACGGATTTACGCCGAGGGTTCCGTACACACACGCTTATTTGAAAATATTATTTTGCAGCGAATGATTGGTGCCAATTGATTTTTAAGTTTTTTCCGAATACTTCCTTTACTTGTGTTTTCACAGTTTTAGACCTAATGCGGTTTCAAATCTGCGTTGTCTATTCGTATTTATATTTTAGTTTTTTTATATTTTTAAACGTTATATCCGTTGATGAAGCGTGAGTATGTTTGACCCTTCACAATGACATCATTGAATAAAATATTCGTACCTAAGGGAACGTCACCATCTATTAATAACTTTGTTTATATGTAATACTTGTTAAGTTATTTAATTTTAGCGATAACATTTGTGTAGGTTTATTGAAATTAAAAGGAAAACTGGTACAAAATGACAAACAACAGGAATTTAGAAGATTTAAATGGGTTGTTTACCTATACTTAACTCCGCAAGTAGGTAATTTAAGTTCCTAAAAAATAAATTAACCATTTTAAATAATAAATTTAACAAATGCAAACTGTAGGTTGGTTGGTGCCTATTGTTTGTGTTGATCTTATAGATAAGTTTGCTACATCGATAAATCTCCAAAAAAATGTTTGGTTTGCAACGAACTACTAAAAGAAGTTTGATTGTAAGGAGGCTCTGAAACTACTGGACCGATTTTAAACATACTCGGGGATAAAAATGAGGATACATTAATTCCTTCTGAGTAACATAAGCTTTATCCCGAAATTCTCACGGGATCGGGACTTACGCAGGTCAAACTGGGGCACATTGAATAAAAGTTAAGTCGTCTTTAACGAAAAAAATAAAAATACTTTCAAAGAATCAAAGTCGATAAGTAGAGTCATCAAATCAAAGTACCTATGGTATTGTCACCTGACCTGCTAACGTGTAAGTAACATACATAATAATGAATTACAAGAAACGAAGGAATTCTGAAACGCAGTTTACTTTGAGGTGCATACAAATAGGTACCTACAATAACATCAGAAAGATTCGATAGAATATTCTTCTTCTTGAGAACCCATCACCTACCCGGAGGTCGGCTATCATTAGGGCTATTTTTCCTTACGATGCTGCTACACGGAATGAATCTCTAGTGATTTGTTTGAACCATGTCTGGAGATTTTTGAGCCATGAGGTGCGTGTCATTCCGGGTGGAAGAATTTTAGGTAGGTATACTTAGTATTTGAGTTGAAAAATAATTAGGTGATTTATTTGATGAAAATCGAACAATGGACAATCGCAATTGATATACTTACTTATGTTAAATTAGAAGTGTAGGAGCCATTTACTTAATAATTTATTAATAAACTTTGTAAAAGGAATGCAAACATTTAGTTAACGGTAAAGGATTACGTATGGGACATTGAAATTTGAATTTACTAACCATGCTCAGATAACACTTGAGGCAAGCAATGCCCTCGACCTTAAGTCCGACAGCAAAATTTGTTTGAATAGACAGACATAGTTTTCTAAATCAATGGGAGATTAGAACAGTCTAGTCTAGATGAGCTCTAAGGTACCTTTTTTTATGAGATTCAGGGTTACAAGTGTGTCGGTACACAGGCATCAGTTAGTCATCCATAAACATTTACTTGTTTACATTATAATAACCAAAATAACGAAGATATTTTTTGAGAAAATTCCACATGTTAACAGTACCCTAACACCAACATAAAAGCCATCATTACATTACCAGTAGCAGTAGATATATGGGAAAATTTTGACCATTAGTGGCCAGTTGGGAAATCGAAATGCTAACAGACCACTGGTGAGATTTGTTGGTCAGTTGCTCCGGAGCATATTTATCTCTGTTAGAAAAGAACGGTCACCACTGAAAACTTCTTAAAAAACTTCACTAAACATTCACTTAGTTACACATAGGTAAGTACGTACTTAATTAACTTAGTAGGTATATCCCCTGAAGAATCGATCGCATTGTATTCGTTCGATGTTCACCGCGAGACTAGCTCATGGCTCGTACAGTCTCTCTCACTTGTCCCAGTAAGTGATGCCAAACGCATTATTAACTGTGTCGTAATATGTATAATTTACCTACCTACTTATATTCTGTCTCATAAAAGAAGGCCCGTAGATGCAGCACTTTAGACGCTTCAGTTCAGCGCATCATTCTCGGTTTAGTGACTTCGGGGTTTTGATATAAAATTATGACAAAAAGATAAAACACTGCAAGCACGCAGTGTTTTATCTTTTTGTCATAATTTTAAACGCAATTGGCAACTAAATAACAACGTCTAAGTAATTTCTGCGTTATTAGCACAATTATGGGCCAAATTTTGGCACAATTGGCTACTAAATCTGGGGTAAATAATCTAACTATGGGCTGAGCAAGTGGGCTTTAGCATTGTAAACATCACTATAAAACCCGATTCATTATTGTAATGTTTATGAAACGTTCGATCGTTCGATCAAATGATTTGATCAATATAAGTTACAGCAACAGCCAGCCGCGGGTCATCTTTTGCGAAATGTATTCTACTTTATATTGTGTGATGTCATATTTGTTTAAATACCAATGTTTAGAGACTAATCATTGTCAAGGTCGAATGGTGATGAAGGTGTGTTCATTGATCAGTCAGACTATAGGTACAGTCACATTACAAATTAGCTGAACCCCACATGACCCAGACCTCATTCGCATATCTGTAAAAATATAGTATTTACCTATTTTGTTATTTTTTATATGGTATATTGTATTGTATGGTATATTGTTAAAAAAAACCAGAATCAGTTAACATTACTTTACAACCTTACAGATTTGCGAGTGAGCTCTAGGTCACGTGGGATTCAGTCAATTGGTAATGTGACTGTACAAATATTAAATTTATGATCATCATTATTCTGGTTTATTGGGTAGGTAGGTATATCACGTCATCATTTACTTAAATAAATGAGAAAAATACTCATCAAGAATTCTCTGAAATTACAAGCTACGGGTCTGAAACTTCGCATAACTTAAGCAAGCACAAATAAAGGAGTTTTGGAAATTAGATCATAGTTCATCAACTGGCAGATAGATGGCGCCATATTAAAAATGTATGAAGAAACCGGCAGGCGGTTTTCTGCCAGCTGAAAGGGGGATTAAAAATTGTTAATAAAGTTCTTCTACATCTACACTAATATTATAAAGAGGAAAACTTTGTTTGTATGTTTGTTTGTTTGTACTGAATAGGCTCAAAAACTACTGGACCGATTTTAAAAATTCTTTCACCATTCGAAAGCTACATTATCCACGAGTAACATAGGCTATATTTTATTTTGGAAAAAAATAGGGTTCCGTAAGATATTTGGGTTTTTCGGACACAAGGTGTAAAAAATCAACCAGAAAAGTTACTTATTTTGCGTACGCTGCCTAAACTATAAAAGATAGAACCATAAAATGTTCTAATTAATTGTAGATCTTATAAATATCTACAAAAAGTCCGCGACACACTATACCCATCTATGTCGAGTGAGGCACAGCAACCATTTTTTTATTTAAAAATCTTGAATTTTTTTTGGACTACATTTTACTCATGCTATTAATCCTTATCAAAATAAATGATTTCATCACTAAGAACAGTTTATGGAGATAATATTTGGTCTTTGAATGTTTAAAATTGGACGTTTGGTTTTGAAGTTATGGCGAAATTAAAATATTACGATTTCTGCTGCACGGCCCGTTGCGAAGTGGGCGTCACCAAGGGGGGGGTGCGCGTGCGGGAGGGGAGTTTAGATCTATGAGTAAGGTACCCGCGCGGCTCAGTCGCGAGGTCGGCTCCCTACGCAGCGGTCGTGCGCGAAGTCTAATAATTTTCGTGCGACCAATTTGGCCAATTCTCTTTTTGTTGTGTTTGTTATTGTCAGGAGAAGGTTCTTATGAAAGAAAATATTAAGAAAATTGCGTAGAACATTATTACGCGGGTGAAACCGCGGGGCGCAGCTATAGTTTATATAGTAACTATTGAGTATTCTGTGTCTGTAGGAAATCAACATCACTTTATAGAGACACTAACGCTTGTATTTTATAGTTCATTAGCGGAGCCATGCGGTTTTACTAACGTAAGTCCCGATCCCGTAGGAATATCCTGATGAAAAGTAGCCTATATATTATGGTTTCTTCAGGACTTTAGCGATCCAAATACCATGTTTATTTGCAATAATTTTTACGTAAAGAGGTAACAAACTAACAGAATTTTTTTTTTAGGTATTTATAATATAAATCACGTCATTGTTTTATATTTCAAAATCCGTCATAAAATTGAATATGTTATGCTAATTTGTGATGACGAAAGCAACACGAATAAAATAAATGTTTAAAAACGAAGGAATCCGAAGTAGGTAGCTAGCTAATCCCGGAAAAATATCTGTGTCAAAAAGTATCAGCCGTGTTTGTTTCGGAGACGGTTTCTTTTCAATAAAAATTGGTAATAAGAAGCATTTAAAACGATGCTATCTTTACCTACGAATAATTAAATAAGAAATGTATTGTTTTGGATTGTTGTTTGAAATTATCTGAAACAACTGAACGCACCTTGGGTGACATAGGGTAAGTACTTCTTACCCGACCACGGGAGGGTAATGCTATCGAAGTATTCCCAAGAGAATGCGACTTATGCGAATGAAATGGCGGGTTGCTTTTAGTTCTAAAATATAAACATCCTATTGAGATTTACTGCCAATAACAGCCGAGGCGAAATACTTTCAGTGCGATTTCTGAGCGCTAAATCATATAACTGCAGGAATCGCTATATATGCAAGTAATCATACATTATATAAAAATAAATAAAGAATGATGCGCATATTTGGACCTTTTCAATATCAGAAATGTAAAACGATTCAAAGGGCTTTGGTGTGAATATACCACTATTTCCTATGCTAGCTAATGGGCTAACCCCAGAATGTCTAATGACGCTTCCATCTATTTATAACTAAAGTTGCGACAACAGGAATTTAGGTTGAGTATATTTACAAACAACGTAGGTACTTATTTACAGTGACGTCCATTTATATTACAAGCAATTTTTATTAAAAAAAAACATTATCTGTCATTTCACTTTTTTATCTTTTAAGATTAATTTCTAATGATAAAAATATAAATAATAACACAATTCTTGATAAAATTTCGAAAATTGCTTGTAAATAAGAAAGAAACTGAACTACATACAAAACGAATTAGAAAGTAAACAAAAAAAAAACACAGTTCAAAATAGTTATACCTACTCTAATTGCAAAATGTAAGATGACTTTGTTTTTGTGAAAAATAAATTTAATATTACATCGACTAGGGTTCTATATGTAGTTCAGAAATCACAGAAAAATTATAATTTTTGGACATTACACATAGGGCCATCTAGCCCTCAACATAGCAAAGCTTGTTTTATGGAAACTAGATAATGAATTCAACAACACTATATACAAATCTTACCTTGAGACCATTTTCCATCGCGTCCAAACTTTCATCAGGGAGGTCCGACAGTTTTGTCTGTACATCCTTTATTTCTTCGAGTAGGATCTCAATATCGTTAGATAATTCATCCTGAGAACACACGCAATTATTAACGACACACCCTTGGTCACACTCTTCACGCGATAGCAAAAGATTCATGGTGAAAAACAAATAAACTAAGAAACAGAGAGTCCAGTATTGAACATCCTTCTTTTTGGCAAGTCAAAAACTTCACTTTGCTACTAATTGGAATTTTAGAAAGATTCTGTCCGTATTGAGATCTAATCCTTTTTCCAAAGTCGGTAAATAAACACAACAGCTAAGTATTAAAATTAGATATCAACGTGATACTTCAATCATCGTTTTATAAAGACTAGTATAGGTACATTAATTGAAATAATTTTCCATAGTAAGTCATATCAGTATTGAAGCCAAGTATATCAATATCGAACAGCTGAATCGTTTGGCTTTATTCCAGATTGTAAATTAAACACAACTAGAATGGTACTGACGTTATTTACAGCAGCAGGAAAAGAGAAATGTTCAGAATTGGACATTATGAACGGGCAATTTGGCTCATATGTTGAGCAAAGTTCAGATATATCATTTGCAAGGTCAGTAGAGACACAAAAAACTAAGACATTTTATAATTTAAAAAAGTAATCTTTTTCCATCGTATCTTTCTAATTACCTAAATGTATGAATCTTTTGCTTTCACGTAATAAAAAACAGAAAAACAGCACAACATTCCAAATGCTAGGATAATGTTAGCATCATATTGTACAACATTAAATTCTCATTTCTTAGGCTTTAGGTCGACTTTGGCATGACATGCGTATCCAAATCAATAAGGACTATTTAGGACGCATTCTTATAAGTTTTGGCATTGAAAAAACATCGAAAACAACATTTAAAGCTATGTAATTAATGTTTCGAACAGTTTTAAGGTAGCAATCTCGAAATAAATATTGGGTGGGCATTTCAGGAACTCAGATTCTTGTGAAGCATAACTTTCATTGACAGTTATTTACGTCGCAAGAACTTTTCTAACAAGTATGTAAGTACCTAATAAAATATGTTTATACGTATTTTATAGACCAAATAATAAAAGTTATGGCTCCCAAAAATGTTGAACTGTATGTTAGTCGGTAAATATTGCGTGTTCGAAGCGTGCCAACGACATTGACAAGCATTTTAGCTCGAAACACTGGAATCTCAAGAGGTGGGTAATATATCAAAATAAGGATACTTATTATTTACTTTTACTCATGGAATCGAAATGGAAAAATCTGCATTTTAAGGGATGCACAGGACTAACCTGTTTCAATAAGAATTTATAGTTATTTTCTTAATTATTCGATTCCCTTCACGGATATCAAATAAAGTTGAAACCATTGTGTTGTTATGTTCAAGTTTTAGCCCAAATATCTAGAAACAAATTTAATTAAAGCGACTGTTTGTCGATCGTCTCGTAATGGCCAATTTTCTTCCTCGATTGAAGGGTTAACTAAAACTACCCTATCAATAAATGAAACAATATACATAAGTACATTTATATTTATTTAATAAGTAATTAAAACAAAGACTAGTTATTCTTTGGTGAAATAGCGAATATAATTTAGTTCGACTAGATAATGACTAGATTTGCACACTAATAAATTACACAAAGAGTTAAAATTACAAGCTACCGTTTACGAAATGCGTAATTAGGTATTCTAAGTTTGCTCACGTACCGCTACCGCATACAAAGTGCTCGCTATAATCGGCACTACAAGACGAACGGCAAACTCTGCGTTGCTATACAACCGACGATACATAGCTTTGTCAAATGTGAAATTAAAATTTTTGTAAGTATATCATGCCAAACACAAAGTATAAAGTGAAAAATTGTACAATACGGCTCGGAGGGAGTCACCTTTGCTGTCCTCGTGGCTGCGGCGGAGTCCGACGAGGCGGGCGCCTGGCGGGGTGGGAGGAGGTCAACTGGTGCGGGGGGCGGGGGATGTGTTAGTGTATCCTCGCTAGCGACCACTGGCTCCGCGCTCAGGTACGAGCTCTGCGCCGTCCAGCTACAGATCCCGCCCGGCAGATCCATTGACATGTAGCTCGAATTAAATGGACTTCCGGATACATCTTTTCTAGACCCTTCCTCCCCTTCGGATGAATGTCCGGAACTGCCGTCGGGATCTTTATCTTTCCGCTCGGGAATAACGGTTACAACATCGACTTTAGTCGGTTTTTTAGCTTTATTAGCCATGAGAAGGAAATATTGACATTCCGCGTCGTGATATACGTGTTTGTCGGTCCAAAAGCCGTTATCGTGAACGATATTTTCCTCAAAACTTATGCCCTCATCGACGCGAATCTCATCAGACTGTTTAGACTTAGAGTCATCAGAACTTAGAACGTCGCTTAATTTAGATTTCTCAACATGCAATATTTTTTCGGCGTCATCGATAACATGCTTTTCAGTCCGGAAATTATCGGCATTGAGGTTGGTAATGTTAGTAACTGCGAGTTCAATGTTAATGGGAACTTTATCAGCTGATTTAGGTTTTGGTTCAGATTTGTCACTTTCGATAGAGTGTGAACTTGTGAGCTCTGACACTGTCGTATTTTTTTTGTCAACTCGCGGAGTGACGAGAATATCGTCTTGACTTATGGAAAATTCTTCTGTCGGTTCTAAAGAATGCATTTCGGTAAGAGACATTGGTTCCGTATCGTCGAGTAGAGAGTCGATCATGCTCATACTTATATGTTTTTCATCAAAATCATCTTCATTTATTTGATCTGGTTTAGCGATAGGAGCAGCGATTAATTTTAGTTTTTGTGGTGATTTTAGAATTTCATCGGGTTCTGGGGAAGCCAACGATGGCGTCATGTTATCTAACAGCTCTTCGTATTGGTAGTCGATAGAAGTGTGAGTGTCAGTTAACTCTCTAGGCGAGTCATCACTAGCTTGAGACGAGTCATTTTCAGGCAACAACAGCTCCTCGATTTCTTTTTGCAAATCCGCCATTTTACTTTCAAGTGATTGTTCTTCAGTGATTTTGATTTCAGAAACATTAATATTTTTAGAGTCAGCTGACTTTGCTTGTTGTCCAACAATTTCATTGAAGGCTTGTTCAATTTCTTCAGATTTAGACAAATCCTCGCTAGTTATATTTTCTGCGATATTTTCCACTTCTTCGACAGCTACGCTTGGAATAGGCTGCATGATTTCCATTGTTAATGTTTCCGACAACTTTTCGATTTCAGTTATACTGCTAGGATCGACTTTCCAGTACTGAGCTTCTGAATAGAATCTCTCCTTGATAGGTGTTTGTACTGATTCTGGTGTCGATATTGGGGTATCTAACTTCTGTTTCTTTTCTTTAATGGGTTGAGACTCTATTCTTCGTTGTACTTCTGAAGGTGTTTGTACTGATTCTGGTGTCGATATTGGGGTATCAAACTTTTGTTTCTTTTCTTTTATGGGTTGAGACTCTACTTTTCGTTGTTTTTCTGAAGGTATTTGTACTGATTCTGATATCGATATTGGGGTATCTGACTTCTGTTTCCTTTCTTTTATGGGTTGAGACTTAACTTTTTGTTGTACTTCTGAAGGTGTTTGTAGTGGTCCTGGTGTGGATATTGGGCTATCTAACTGCTGTTTCTTTTCTTTTATGGGTTGAGACTCTACTTTTTGTTGTACTTCTTGCTCAGAAGAAGTAACTTCTACAGGCGATGGAGTTTCAATGACTTCTATCGGTTGGTCTTTTTTATCTTTCTTCTTCTTTTTGTGTTTTTTCTTGCTTTCCGGTTCAGTCTTAGGAAGAGGCAATTCGGGTTTTTCGAGTGTAACTTGTTCAGGCTCCGCTACCTTTGATTCTATGGGTTTAGATTTTTCTTCTTGCTGTTTATTCTTAGTATCTTTGGACTTTGATGATCCCTTTTTCTTATCCTTCTTAAGCGGTTGCTTGTCCTCGTCGGATGTGCTGGGAATTACCTCTTGTTTAAATTCTTTCTCTCTGGATTTTGAGGATCGGCTCTTTCTACTTTTTCTTACTTGCTGTTTCTCTTCTTCGGACGGACTGTGAGTAGACTCAACTTCCTCTGGTTTCAGAGTACTGTCCAGAGCTTCAAACCTATTGAATATCTCTTTTTTATTAGTTACATTTGAACTAGATCTGGATCTATTGTCTCTAGATCTCGATCTCGATCTCCTACTTCTATCTACGGTGATAAAACCTTCAGAATCAATAAGAACTTCAGGTTTATGGTGTTCAATAGATTCATCTATACAGATAATAGGTGGAGCAATCGATTTGTGGCTTGGTTCTTTATCTACGTGTTGTACTTCAAGATGTTTGGATCTATCTGGTGAAAGTTTATTTGCAGCAACGATATTTGCCCACGATCCAATCGTACTCTCGATATCCTCTTCAGTTTGACTAACAATTGTCATTGTTTCTTTTTCTACTATGGGACGAGTGTCATCCGTTTTTATTTTTTCTCCTATTCTAGTAACAGGTTCTTTTACAATTTTAGGTTCCTGCACAGTTTGTTTAGGTTCATGCAAGCTTTCTTGAAGATTATCAAGAACCGGTTGAATAATATTTTGTTCTCTATGTTCTAAGCCTTCAGCAAGAATTTCAGCATAAGATTTACCCTCTTCAGCTGCTTTAGCCCAGACATTTATTTGTTCAGAAACCTCAATTGGCGCAGGAGAAACAAGTTGTGATTCTGCTTTCTCAGTTTGTTCTACTTCTTTTTTCACATGTATTTCTTTCTTTTCCTCTTTCTTCTTCTTTTTCTTATTCCGCTTTCCTTTCGGCTCGGAAAGTTCTAACGACTCTTTTGATGTTTCTGGTTCGATACAAATTGGTTGGCCAGGTTCTGTTTTTGCATCTGACGCAGAATGCTGTTCAGTTTTTTGGTTGGTTGTTTTTAAAACAGACGAGTAAGATATAGAACTAGGGGCCGTTTCTGAAGTTTCAGTTGTGATTTCTAGAATATCCTCAGCTTCAGATTGATCAGATTGACTTACAAGACCCCCAGTACTTATTTCTGTTGCGACTGTTTCAGATACCGTTGGTGTTACAGTTTTGTACAAGTAAGAAGGTGTAAATTCTGGTGCATCAGCTGATAAATTAGAATATAATACAGTGTTGGTATAAGATGGTTTGAATTCAGGGATGGAATCTATTTCAGGAAGGAGATCATGCAGGCTATGTATAGGCGATTTTTCTAGACGGGGGCTAGTCGTTTCTGGCTTTGTTAGTTCTGGAGACTCCGAAATAGTTTCGTTAGACTTTGTTAAAGTTTCTACAGTAATTAAACTCTTATCCGTACTTGGTCCGTCCGTAGATCGTTCAAGCGTATCACTTTGGCGTGGTAACTTAATATCAGTTGTCACTTCCGATTGTAGGGATTCATTTTGAATAAATTGAGCCGAGATAGTACCAGGCTTAGCATCGAGATCTTGTGATATTATAGTTCTAGATTGTAGTGATTCATTTTCTTGTTGAGTATCTATTGTAGGAGCCTCAGATGTCAAATATTCGATTGGTTTAGTTCCAGCGTCTCTTGCCGTGTCAATTTCATCAGTGCTAATTTCAACAGGTGAAGTAACAGGAACGTTTTCAACAATAATAGCCTGAGACCTTTCCGTTATAGATTTTTCTAAAGTTTTAATGTCCCCAAATACTACAGGAACAAGGGTATCATCGAGATCGTCGATTTTAATTACTCTCAAAGGTTCATTTACAGAATAATCCGCATCAGATTCTATAGTTTTTGAATCATTTTTTTCTGTAGACTCTGTTTGGTGGTGTTGTTCTATGTACTGTTGTATTTCAGCTACGTCTACAATTTCAAACGTATCTTCAAAATTAATAATCAATTGTTCATCCTGTGACAGAGTGAGATCCGATCGAGCAGCAATGTCGTCCAATTTGCTTTCAATATTGAAAGTTTCAGGTTTTACAACTACAGGAGATTGAGCAGCAGTACTATCGCCGTATTCAACGGCCACAGGCGTATTAGTAAGATCATCTACTTCAAATGAGAAATCCACAATTTTTTCTTCCATAACTTGTTTAGGATCTTCTGTCAAAGAATCCAGTTTATATTCATTGCTGACATCAGCTGGTTGGGAAATCGCTTTTTCATTGTTAATAAAGTCAATAGTGTGGTCTTTTATATCTTTTGTGGGTGTTTTTACTATATTCTGGTCTACATGGCTGATCTCTTCAGTAAACTGCTTTTGAGTTTCATCTATTTTGATTTCTTTCTCAAATTTAATTGGCTCCGTTACAGAAGGTTTGTCTTTCGTAGTCGGTACATTTTCAGTCGTTGTAGACATTTGAGAGGCCATTATATATTCACCATCTTTTGTTTCTGGGTAACTGTGACGTATTGCTTCTGTCGGTGTTATCTCAATTTTCGCGCCTTGAGTCACTTTCTTGTCTTGAACATTATTTTTATCAACTTGAGGTAATGTTTGCTCCTTTATATCTTTTGTAGGTGTTTTAACGATATTCTGGTCTACATTGCTAATCTTTTCAGCATATTGCTTTTGAGTTTCACTAAGTTTGATTTCTTTCTCAGATTTAGTTAGCTCCGGTACGGAAAGTTTATCATCTGAAGTCGGTACATTTTCAGCCGTTGTAGAGAGTTGTGAAGCAAGTATGTATTCAGCATCTTTTATTTCTTGATAACTGTGACGTATCGCTTCTGTCGGCTTTATTTCAACTGCCGTGAATTGAGTCACTTCCTTGTCTTTAACATCATTTGCATCAAATTGAGGTAATCTTTGCTCCTTTAAATCTTTTGTAGATTTTTCTACGATATTCTGGCGTAAATTGCTTATCTTTTCAGAATTTTTCTTATGAGTTTCGCCTTTCTCGATCTCTTTCTCTGATTTACTTGGCTCCGTTACGGAAGAATTGTCTTCCAAAGTCGGTACATTTTCAATAGTTTTAGACAGTTGTGACGCAAGTATGTACTCAGCATCTTTTATTTCTTGATAACTATGACGTGTCGCTTCTGTTGGCTTTATTTTAGCCGCCGCAGATGATGTTTCAGTTTCAGTAAATTCTTTTGCAGAAGGAGTTTCGATTGCAACATCTGTGTCATTATTAGATACCACTTCTTGAATGGATGCATGAAATACGGCGTATCTCAATTCAGCGTCCATTAAGTCACTGTAATTAAATCTAGGAATTTCATATACAGGCTGTTGAGGTTCATCTTCTACTTCATTGACGTTGTTTAATATTGGATCATTCGGTTCAATTACAACGTGCTGAGTTAAATTTATTTCATTATTTAATCTGTTATTAATGTCCTCGGGTTCGTTTGTCTCAAGAATATTGTTAGCCTCTGAAGTCTTATTAATCGATTCAGATTCCGAACTAATGGTGTCTACAAGTTCACTGATGTTAGTCATATCCTCATTATCTCGTCTTGGTTTGGTAAGAATATTGGCAAGTAAGCGATCAGCGTCACTTAATTCTTGATAGCTTTGTGTAGGTGATTCCAAAACTAAATAGTCTCTTTGAGGTGTATTTGAATATTTAGCTATAACAGGTCCTTCAAGTGATTTATCTTCTCTTATAAATTCATCCGAATGATCGATTACATGTTTGGTCGTATCTAAAAGTCTTTCAGCATCAGTTTCATCCTTATAGCTGCAACTTTGTATTTCACTAACTATGTTAGAAATTAAAGATGTTTCAGGTGCAACTTCCTTTTCTTTTTCTTCAGAAGCAACTTCCTGAATTTCATCTACTATGTGTTCAGCTGATTTTTCAGCTGATGACACATTGTCTAGTACAGAAGAAGCTAGAAGACATTTAGCATTGGATATTTCATGGTAGCTTTGCACAGGAACTGTACTTAGCTCCTCATTTAAAGGATTTTTGCTTGTAGCATGCTCAGTTAGAGGTAGAATTCCATGAGATTCTACATTAACTGAAGTTCTTAGAGCACCTAATAATTTTTCAGCGTCTGCGATCTCATGATAACTTTGCCGAGGTGTCACTTGTCGCAATATTTCCACGTAATCCATCGTTCGAACTACAGGCGTTTCTTTCTCTTTCAGGTCTTTAGCAATTGTAGTTAAGTTTGAATCGCATAATATTGGCTTTTCATGTTTAATTTCACTTTGAATGAACTCAGAGCATTGTGATGCAATTGGTTTAGCAGAATCATCTCGTAATAATTTACATGTTTTGTCATCCTCATTTCCAACATTGACGTCGAGAACGGATTTATCTACTTCACTTTTTGACACATCCGTTACTTGGGAAGCAAACATAATTTCGGCATCCTTTAACTCATGGTAGTGGGATACTTGTTTAAGGTCTTCTTTTATGGGACTTACAGATTGGCTTACGCTTTCTTTATCTTTTTCCGGTAAAGCTATACATATTTCTTCATGATTAATTTTCGTGGGTTCTACTGGTAAATTATCAGGCGATGATGTCTCGGGTATTATATCAGACGACTCTTTTGCCAACGATTTTTGGCTTTCAGTTTGTTTGAGTAGATAATAATCATAATCTAATTGATATGTATCCAACTCCAATGAATAAGTTTTAACATCATTGATTAGTTCTTGATAAGGTATTGTTGTTGATTTTTTGTTCTTTTTGTCAGCAGATTTATTGCGATCTTGTACAGAGCCAAAAATAGCTTCTTCTATAATCATATTCAAGTCATCTTCGGTAATTTCAGACTTAGGTTGACTTTCTACAGGACTTTCTGTTAAAGTTTCTGGTTTTTCGCATTCAGGGTCTTCTTTAGATTGTTGAATAACCTCAATTTTATCAACCAATTCAGGTTGTTGAATAAAGTTAATTTGATCAGATTTATCTTTATTTTCAGATTGGATATCAACTTGGTCCTCTGATTTCGTATAAACTTCTTTAGTCTTCAACTCATGTTGAATTTCATTAGTGAGGAAGTCCGTTACACTGGTAACAGTCGTTGTAGTCGTTACGGCATGGGTGTCAACTGTTTCTCCGGGGTGTATAACCACATCATGTATTTCAATATTTTCGTAAGGAGTTTTCGCTACAGTTTCAGTCTCATTCAAATGTTCTAACCTAGTGGAAGACATTTCATTAGTGATTTTGCGATCTGTTTGCTCTTCAATTTTATCTTCAACAGTTGCTTTGTCATCTGTCGACGATTCTTCGACAGAATTACTTTTACTGCCGAACACTTTTACAGTTCTAATCGGAGGCAGCTTCTTTTCTTCATGCGTTATTAAATAAATTGTACGTGTTTCAGGATCTTGAATAATGGGTTCATAGCAGGTAATCTCCTGTACTATGTTAATTGAGCCTCCTCTAGGTGTTTCTTTTGTGAAGAATTTGTCATTATTGTTTTTCTCTACAGAGGGACCCACTGAACCTGATTGAGTGTCTGTTGTGTCTGATTCTTTTGTAGTTGTTGCCAAACTTGCTTCATCAAATGATTCAGTGCTTTCTTTGAGTATTGTAACTTCAGTTGCTATTTGTTCCTGTGAATCTGGGTCAGGTAGAATTAAATCAGGTTCACGTATTTCAACCGTGGCTTCAGGAATTCCTTCTTCTTCTTCCAATAGTGTGTTCCAGTCTACGTAACCAGCAGGCATCACAGTATCTTTGATTTCAGGATCAACTGTCTTATCCTTAACAGGTTCAGTTTCCTTAGATTTGCTCATTTCTACGTCTTTTTGTTTCAGTTTTTTGGATTTTTTCGTAGTACATTTAACTTCTGTAAATTGTTCTTCTATCGCTATTGAAGGTTCTACTATTTCTTCTGATACATTTTCAGTTAGTTTTGATTCATCGACTACCTTTGTTTGTTTAGACTTTGATTTCTTTTTAGAGCGTTTTGTTTGATCAGATGGTAATTCGATGATGGTTTCAGCCGGAAGTACTTCTTCTTTTTGTTCGATTGGTTTTGATTTTTTCGATTTCTTTTTCGAACCTTTTGGTATATCAATTTTATTAGGCTGAGAACTCAGTCCAGTTGCTGAAGTTTCTGCTGTTTCAATATTTTGTTCTATAGAAATGTCGGGACTATCTAACTTATTTATTTTAACGCTCAAATCTGCTATATCTTTATTTTTAGGCTTGGTAACTTCTACCACATTATCTTTGAGGTCTTTCCTACAGGCCTCACTATCTCTACTTAATTCCGAAACTTTAATCACACCGACAATATTTTCCATTTCTTTCGGCGTATCTCGTTCAAATGTCTTCGAAAGCTCTTTCTCATCAGTGAAAGCTTTTTGTAACAAAGCTGTTTCTACAACGGTTTCTGTAGGAATATTCTGTTCGTTTGAAGTCTCGGTAATTGTTTGTTCTTCGCGTTCCTTTTTCTGCTTCTTGTGTTTTTTTGAATGTTTTTTAGGCATTCGATTGTCGTCGTCAGCTAAGTTAAGATCTTTAACATTAATATTTTCTTCTGCGAAAGTATCCCATTGCATTATATCGCAATGGAACGGTATAGGCTGGGGTCTATCGGTACTTTCCGATAACACCTCTCTACTGCTGTCAACTAAAACTGACGATTGTACCGTAATGAAATCACTAGTGTCGATCTTATTCTGAGGAACGTCGTCGCAACGTTTGTTTTTCCGTTGTTTTTGTTGTTTGTTCGCAGACAACTCGGTAGCTTCGCTTTGGATTAATGATTCCGAAAATATGTGTTCTGTCTCTGGGCGTCTTTGACCTCTACTCTTTTTATTATTAGTTTTATGATGGTAGTCGGGCTCTGAGACCGGCTCGGTTCGAGGCAGAGCCTCCTCAATAGGAAGATCTGATTTAGATTTCTTCTTCCGCTTTTCCTGTTCCTCGATCTCTTTCAGAGCCCGCTGAATTTCGTCCTCGGTCGACTTCGGCTTTTTAGGCTTATGTTTCTTCTTCGGTTTTCGAAGTTCAGCCTCTACGTCATCGTCGCTGTTCGCGGTTGCGATTGGGCTTGGAGCAGGCTCAGCTATCGGTTCAGGTTCCTTGGGCCTTGGCTCGGGCTCGACCGGTTCGGATACAGGTGGCTCGATAATTTCGGGCAAAACCAGCTCGCGTGGAGCCGGGAGACGGGGCGAGAGCTGTGGCTCTGGCTCGTCGAAATTATCGACCTCAACGACTCTTTTGGTAGTTTTTTTCTTCTTGATCGGTTGAACGTCGTGCGGACGTGTAGCACGCTTCTCTGGTGCGCGGCGCTGACGCGGCATATCACGAGAGCGACTGCGCTGTGGGCGTTCAGGACGTTCAGGTCGCAGACGCTCAGGTCGCGGACGTTCAGGGCGTGGCTCAGGCGCTACCGGAGGCACACTCGACTCGCGCGCTGTACATTCTACGACTATCTCCCGCACGAGCTCGACTTGAGCTACATGCGGCCTAGGTACCTGCCGCCGCAGCCCAAGGGCGAGGATCTCGGCGTAGGATAACTCTTGTGACTGAGCTCGTGTCGGGCTCACGCCCCGCTCATCTCTTTCTGGTAGCCTAAGATCCTCGTGAGGCGCGGGGCTCGCTCTCCTCTCGGATCTCTCATCTCGGACGGGTTCCGGTTCCGGTTCCGGTCGAGTCTCGGCGAGTGTCACAACGACCGGTGGAGGAACAATCTCGGGTTCCGGTTCCGGTTCAACGGATACTTCTCGGTACTCTACTATCGGAACGTTCACGTCACTCTTACAGATTTCACTGTCACTAGATTCGCACACGATCTCATCGAATTCGCACTGGGTGTCAACTGGCCGCTGTGGCGGCGTATCGAACACTTCACTAAGCTCCAGGTAGTGGTCGGGCGGTGCCCTGCTGGACGGACGATCGCCGCGTGAGCTCGATCTCGAGGTTCCACCCTTCACTATCTCGGCGTAGGTGGTGCTGAGGTCGGCCCAGGCGGTGTGCGCGGTGCGGCGCCCCGGGGAGCGCGGACGGCGCGCGCGTGCAGCCGCCGCCGCGCCCAGGGCGAGCACCGCGCCCGCGCTCGGCTCGGGCACCCACCAAGGGTCCACCTCGTGCAGGGACCGGGATACCTCTTCGATGCGCCGGCGGATATCCTGATACGCAAGTACGGACAGACAAAGTTTACAAGGGCGTCTCGGGCTACGGGGATGAAAGCGAGGCGAGAGAGATAAAGAAAAATGCTCAGATGCGACGACTCGAGTATACTTTATTATCTTAACTTAAAACGAAGGACGAAGAGCGGTCGCGCCTAACGGAATATTCGACTTAAAGCTAAGTATGATAAGACGCGACGCGGACGGCTACGGGTCTGGGTCGGGCGCGCCGCGCTGCACTATCAGCTTGGTGCGTTCGATGCGCGCCGCGATGCGACTCTGGAGCGCTTTCACCCGCTCGCGACACTCCTAGTGTGCGAGGCGACATAGCGCAGTAGCGAGGATAGCGGCCGTAATGTTAGTACGGGAGCGAGGGGAAACGGGGGAGACAGAAAACAAAACCAATAAATAACTAAATCGACTCGGTCGCGGTGTAACTTCTATCGTTGCGTGGGGGTGCGAAGCGGTGGAGATGGAGGTTACTCGCTATAAACCTACCTGGCGATGTTTCTGCTGCGTGTCGGGGTCCTTGGGCGCATAGTGGGGTTGCGCGGCATGTCGCAGCTGTTGCTCTGCGTGCAGTAGCTGGCGGCGGAGCTCGACCAGCTCGGCGGCGAGCGCCTCAGCCTGGCGCAGCGCCGCTTCGAGCCCGGTGGCCTGGCCCTCGGCGGTGGTGCGCAGGGCGTCCAGTGCAGCGCCGGTATCGCGTGCCGTAGCCGCCACGCCCGCAGGGAACGAACCCGCCGAAGCGACGCCCTCCTCGTCGAAGTGGACCTGTTGAGATAACACCCGACCGTGGAGTACATGCTATCGACGAGACTCAAACGACCGAAACAAACTTCAAAAAGCGAGGCACATGACACAACCGTCGAAAAACTCACGTTGAGTTTCTCGATAGCGTAGTTGATCTTGGTGTGTTGCGTGGAGACGTCGTTGATGATCTTTTCTCTTGCCGCGAGCCTGTCTCGCAGCGGTTTCTTGCCGTTCTGAGGCGCGTCGAGCGCCCGTGATGTCGCCTCCACCCAATGACCGACGTCCTTCAACTTCTTCTCGCATCGCTCCCACTCCTCGGCGAGCTCTTGTAGGAGCCCGTTCTGAAACACGAAATCGAGGTCAGTCGCTTAAACCTTCGGCCTAACCGGTTTAGTCTAAGATACTGACTGTCTTCGCGAGTTTCTTCTCGACGTCAGTGGTAGCAATTTCTGCAGCTTCTAGCCTCGAGGGCAGGTCTCCTGGGCTCGTCACTCTCTCTATCGCCTCTATCTCTTTAGCCATATCGGCTAGGTTCTTCGCCTGCTGCTTGCAGCTCTTGAGCGCGTTCTGTAAACGAAACGAACTTTTGACGTTAGTAGGTACATAAGTGGAATAAACGATATTATAAAACGTGAGAATTCTTGGCACGCACCCCGTATTCTGTTTGTTTCTGTTGCACCTCTTGCAGGTCTGCAAGCGGCAGCGGTCGTGCGAGGAAAGCACGTTGTGTTTCTACCCAAAGCAGCACCTTCTCGAGCAGCGCGAGGAAGCGCGCAACAGCGTCGCAGGCGTCTTCGACTGCGGCCTGCCGCGCTTCCAGCTCGGTACACACCGCCTGAAACTGGTCCGCCAGCGCTGTGACGGTTGACTGGACGAGCTGTCGCTCGGCAGCGTCGCGGCTGCCCTCGACGATGGCGCGCGCGTTGCGCGTCAGCCGCTCGACCCGGTCAGCGGTGGCGGGTGCCTCAGCACGCACGCCACTCAGCCGGTCGCGGTACACTTGAGGCGGTAGACCGCGGTCGCGCGCCGCTAGCTCGGCACCGCGTACCCACGCTTGGACGGCGTCTACGTCAGCCGCGTACTCGGATCGCGAAGTGCGTGCGCGTTTCCACTCCCGTTCCTTCTCTTCCATGGCGGCGGCGAGTGCTTCCGCTGACAACTCTAGTGCGGAGAGCTCCTGGCCGACGTCCGCGGGCGCCGACCCGCCGTACCGCCGTCGGCTCTCCTCCGTGAACTTCTTCGTCCGCTCGACAAGCTCGGAGACCTCGGTCTCGAGAGCGCGCACGTTCTCCTCCTCGTCTTCTCCGAACACGTACAACGTCCGGACCTTCGCTATCGACACTTCGATCAGCTGTCTTAGCTCCTCTATCCTCTCCGCTACTCGGTCGAATTCTGACACTATGTCGTCGATTTCCGTGAGCCGCGCCGCTATAGTCTGTCGCAATCTGCAAGAGAGAATAGAGTCATTAGAATGTACCAGTCGGTCGGCGGTCGATGTGAGTTTATGATGTCAGCGTCTGTAGAGGCGCGCGAGTGGGGCAGAGCTGCCAAGCGACGAAAATAATCGAGTCGGCGCGGCGCGATGACGCCGCATCGCACCGCGCGCGGCCATGACGGTGCAAGGTCGCCGGTCGGGTTGCTCGTGCGATGCGACGTAGGTATACCTCGTGGTCGGTGCTCGGGCGCGCGCGGCGCTCCGCTCGGTTCGCTCGTTCGTCGCTCAATGAACCGATCTCGATAGATTCGCGAGGCGCATCTAATTTTAAATTCCACGTTCTAATGTTTGCCCGGTGACATCATAGCGCCGGTTTTTAAGTGCATTTGTCGCCTAGTGTTTACGTTTTGCACACATGCTCGCGACCGCGATTACCTTATGATAGGCTGACGTCCCACCGGTTAACCTTCGGTCACTCGCCGGCCATGTTAATTTCGCGATATCGGCACTTCTATACAGGTATCCACAAAGACGCCGATTGTATCTACCTTATAAATAATTTTACGACTTCGTTAAGGGATAAAGATAAACGACTAAGCTAGACCGAAACAAAATTGAACGAGACGAAGAGGTGAATTAGCCGGCGCGGCGCGGTACGGGTGCGAGGTTCGCTATGGCCGGCCGGTCGCGGCGATGACATATCGTGTGCACGATGCACACCAAACTCTACAACGGAAAGTATGAAAAGAGGCCGCAGAATTTACCGAAATAATTACGTAACACAGCAGAACGATAATAATGTATCCGTGTAAAATCCGTCGAGTTCCTCGTTCACATAAATACGATTACGAATGAGTCAGAGCACACGGAGTCACGCACATATTATTATATTCTGTGCCCCAACATACCTAGTTCAGTGAATTTAAAACTTTATGTATTTTTCGTCGCAATCGGCGACACAGGCACGTTCCAGTCTCGTATTATCGTCGGTTAAGTTTGTTGAAACGTTTATTTCTCGAAGACACTCATTTTCGGAGCACGGCCCGATTGCATGTAGCTATACCGCTGAAGGGACAGCCCGAGAAAGCGATGACGTTCCGCGACGCACGGCCTCTCGCACACAGATACTTTCATCTCGTGATCGTAATTATTTAGCGTTGTATTTACTTAGGTTAAAAATGGAGTTTTGTTCTAAGTATATCCCTGTGTATAGCTCGGTTCTAGTGCAGACTGTCAGGCCCTGACCTATAATAGCGCTGCGATCGCGCGCATGCGCCCCGCGTGCGGACACACTACTCTACCAGTTTGAATAACGATTACACGTCTGCCCGCGTTGTACCGGGTGTCTGGAACTATTGCTGGATGAAAGGCGACCTTATTTCGCGACAGGAAAGAGCGAAAATGGCCCGCAAACTAAACGATACATAGGGCGTTGTCAGTCTGCAACACGGCGGCGCCCCTCACCGATTGATCTGTTTTCCCACCATATGGCGAAAGTCAAATACAGGTCCTAGATGTCTAGAACTATCTATCTTTTAGAAACTAGAATTAGAATTGGTAGGTACGTATGTTCGGATAGTTTCAAAGCCTAATCAAGGTTTTGGTGATTGGAAATTTCCATTTTAGAGTACCTATCAGAATACAAAATAAGTTTTAAGTTATGGTTAGGAAATTTCGCAAAATAATTTTTTTTCGCGTCAATACATAAAGTAAATGACCATCGGTTTAAAACTTAAGCAGGTATATAATGACATCGGTATAAGTACCTACTTACTTAAAATAAACTTGCAAATAAGTACGAGTATAAGTACCCAAACTTACTGCAAACTTAAGTATTTGCCATATATTTATTTAGCCGATGTCAATATACCTAGGTGCAAAAATAAAATAAAAATGTAGTTAAGTACTTAAATAAGTAAGTTAACATCGCCCCACGATTTCACCCACGTAAGTGTCGATTCCGTAGGAATATTTATAAAAACCGGATCTAATGTATCTATCGTCATACAAAGTTGCATTTAAATCTATAAAGCTAAGTTCCTATAGACAATCATAACTTACAACAAAGTTTTTAAATCACATTGTTACGTGTTTTTTTATTTTGTTTTGAAGAATACAATCTACTGCAAACCTACTAATAAAGATTGGACTTCGCTACATTTTATGAGCACAAAATTGTAGTTTCATATTTTATTACTTCCCACATTATTTCCCAAGTACCTATTCAAGTAAACTTTGCAACATCAACACAACAAAGAAACTGTATTTTTAACCGAAAAGACTCAAGCGCGAGTCGTAAACAATTATGTTTATACAAAAATAAAATTTACAAACATACAAAGATAGGCGTCAAAAATATAACCCTTTACATACTGTCGAGTAAAAAAAAAGAGTGCGTGTGCATTGAGTTTCTGTAGAAACTTTCAATGTACGGTCGGCTGCATAATTGCTGACCCACCGTAGAGCTCCAATGTTATTAGAATGTTTTCAACCCAAGCAAGATACTAGGCACCTGTTTTAGTTGAAGTTTTCTTCTAACTCATCAATTTATCAAACAAACAATCAATTTATCCGTTGCAGACAAAATTTAGGCAAATGGGGGTCTAATGCACTGACTGAGGAGCAATGAGAGAGAGTGTGGCGCCCCTCGCAGTCCATGGTGCCCTACTTCAATATCCATCGTGCCCCAATACTGCATATTGAAGAACCTGATAGAGGCCAAAGCTGCTGCAGTTGCAGTGGCTAACTATTGGGCAGGTAAAATTTGACTGGTCGGACGTCATCGCGTCACTGACTCCAAAAGAAGAAGAAGACTGGTATTAGACTACCTGAGTTTGCGACGATTCGATAAACTTAATTGAAGATGTATATTATGTAGGTATAATACGGTCGGTTGCATAATTGCAGACCCACCGTAGAGCTCCAAAACGGCTGTTATAAGAATGTTTTCAACACGAGCATGTTTTTAGTTGAAGTCTTCTAACTTACCAATTTATCAAACAAAAAATATTAGAATGCAAACATTCCAATAATAGTAATTTTCGAACTCTACTGAGGGCTGCAATTATGCAGCCGACTGTACATTTGTAAAAAGGAGTTCACAGTTTTCTTCGTCTTGTCAACATAATGTAAAACATATTAACCCAGTGTCAATCACTGCTTATTTTTAAACGGATATTTTAAACGATTTCACCCGCATAAGTTCCGATTCCGTAGGAATATTGGGATATAAAGTACCCTATGTTAAGTACTCTTAAGGTGAAAGGGTACCTGCGCGCTCTCCATACAAACGTAGTCGACTGTTTCCTCCCTGGATAATGACACTAGCACAATCAGCACAAATATTTTTGTGCCATAAAACCTATAACTGCCATGACTATGCCCCTATGTTTTGGTTTTTTTCATTTTCTAATTATCATAGAAATTAAAATTACAAAAAATAAAAAAATCAAAAAATAGGGGCATGGTCATGGCAGTTATAAGTTTTATGCACAAAAAATATTTGCTCTAGTGTCATTATCCAGGGAGAAAACAGTCGACTACGTTTGTAATAGTTTGTATGGAGAAAGCCCCCAGTACCCTTTCCTCTTAAGAATTCACTCTTACCGAGTTCTATTAAATTCGGTTTTTTAGTTTCAGAATTATTCATCACAAACAAAAATATATCTTTAAATGTAATAATACTTTCAATTTCAATTTCAATTTATTTATTGTTTGTCACAGGTAATAGGTTCTTAAAAATAGCAACATAACATAGTTCCTTTGTAACAATACCACTAGGTGTACAATAATTTTAGTATTAAGCCACATTTTAGTTTTTCAAGAATCACATGTCATTTGAATTAAACAGAGCAAATAATAATAATGTTAAGTAATAATATAAATGTCAATGAGATAATGAAATTATTAATATAATGTCAAAGAACAAAACACAACACAAAATTATTAGTTACATATCTAGTCAAGTTTAGTTATAAAATGGATTTGTCATCAAGGAATTCATTAATTGAGTAATATGTCTTATTTATTAAAAATTTCTTTAACTTAGTATACTTAAATTCTTCTTTTCGAGTCAGTGTAATTTTTTTCCTGCCCCAAGTTAACACTGCAACTGCAGCAGCGTTGGCCTCTACCAGGTCCTCCAATGTGCAGATATAAGGGCACAATAGGCATTGGAGTTGGTGCTTAAATTCAATAGTACTGGTGTTTTTGTATCAAAAGTTAAGAAACATTAACGCTAAATAAATGTTTATCCACGAGACGGGATCTTAAAAAAATAGCCAAAACGTCTACAAGAATTACTATTACGAAATAGTAGCAACTGTAAAACCATGATTTACAACAATTTTACAACAGTTTACAAGAATTCAACGCGTCCTTGAATCAAACGAGTAAACTATAAGAATAGACGGATGTATGTCGTGTCTGTTTAACACAATGGCTAGAATTATTAAAACCAACAAGTAAACACTTTAGATGTAAATATTTAATATTTATTCATATAAAATTTACTTAATTGCATTTTAAAATTTTATTGATTCTTAGTCACTTTTTAGTTTTGTAAGCTGAATATTTATAACTATTTGTTTTCCAAATAAAATAAACTAGAATAAACTTGGGTTAAAAACTGTAATGGTTAGAATACAAATCCAAGATCCAGTAATATGATCCTCAATTTGTTGGAAGCTCACTGTCAATCGAAATTTGAGGATTTTTTACACAGCCAGCCTGCCTAGCATGACGACCAAAACACGATACGATAAAGCTATATCACGCGATATAACTACATCAACTCTCAAAATATGATACATAAAGCCGCCATGTTGAATTTTTATTATAAATTGCGACAAAAATTATGATAAAAATTCAACATGGCGGCTTTATCTATCATATTTTGAGAGTTGATGTAGTTATATCGCGTGATATAGCTTTATCGTATCGTGTTTTGGTCGTCATGCTAGGCTAGCAGGGATAATACGTATTTGCTTTTTTATTTTTGTAAAATACTAGCTGCGCTTCGCGGTTTACCCGGCGTTTGTATCTCTTTAAAAGTGATATTGATTTACTACAAAACACAGAATATATAATAGTTACTTACTATTAACTACAAACTTTATCAATTATGATTTACGTACTAAAAGGAAGTCCCATCCGAAGTTTTAGACTCGTAGCTCTTCTAGTTTTTGAGATTTCATGATATGTATTTTTCTCTTTTATACAGAAAAAATTAGAGTGTTGTTATTAAAATTGGTCAAGTTCCCTTTAGCATTTTTAGATGTTTTTCCATATTAGCTACACTCCAAAAAATCACCTTAAGATTTCTTAGAAAGTAATCACTTTTGATTATTTTCTGTAGCCAATAAATAGTATTTGATTTAACTTTATTTATGTACCGGTTTATTCACAGTTCCCACCAAGTGTTATGTAAGTAATCAATGGATTTAGTATTTGTTATTTTTACATGAGAATTTGAAATTTTTTAATGTATATCTAAAGTCCAATATTATGAGCACATAGCTGAAACCATAAATATTTAAGATTCACGATTTCTGAGTACTTATCCGTGATTAGACGTTCGTTGCTAGGACTGAATATTTTAGCGAATTTTGTACTTATGACTTAAGACATAGAGTTGACAAACGTTTGTCGTACAAAAGCTAAGGACTCAAAATATTGTCGCAAAATGTGTATTTCAAGCAAATCATGATGTCATGTTTAGTACAATCACGTGTCCGGAATCCGGAAACCTTCGTCTTATTTTTTGATGCATAGAGCTCATTTTCCCTGGGCAAGTTGTTTAGAATCATCAGATCTATTTGACGGTAGAGAGTCATTGAAAGTGACGTCATCTCAATTTTTAGGTCAGTATGTGTGCAAAAGTTTTATATTCATCATATTCGTAAATCTGTGCTCATCTTGCATGGAAAGGTGGTCATTCGTATTGGTTTCAAAATAGTGTAACAGTGCTCGAAGGGTTATGGCTTTATGGTTTTCCTGTCATACAAAGTTGTAGGGCTTACCCATTTTGTTTAGGTAGAAAAATTGCGCCGTTATGTCGCGCCTTTTTGGGGGGAGCAGCGAGGGTATGTAAGGCTCTCGTCTGGTCTGAATGGAGGACAACATGAGCTTCTCTCATTAAAACTCCACCAGTTCTTCATTCGTCTTGTGCCGGGACTACGGGGACGTGTAGCGAGTCTTCTGCGGAACCCAAACCAAGCCAGGAAACCAAACATATTTTTTTCGTTGAAGGAAGTTTTTTTCCAAATTGTTTGAACAGTAAATTATCTCTTTTCATTTGGTTCAGTATGACAGTTTTAAATTACTACCTACCGCTTGCTTGCGTGTGTAAGAGGCAGGCCCTAAATTTAATATATCTCTGCACATCGTAATCGGCAACAATTTCAGGCATCTGCTGCTTATCGATTAGCAAAATCAACTCGCGTGATCGATTCAATTCAAATCTGAGACACAATAAAGTTCTATTTTAACGGCTATATCAGATGGGAGACATTGAATTTAAATCAAATGTTTCTACGCTACGTTCGTTGAATACTTTTCAATTAATATTGTTTGGGAATATTCAAGGTTTATTATTATAGTTACCTAATACCTACCTAGATAAAGTTCCAGACACTCGTACTAAACGTTTCGCATTCCTCATTCGTACAATAAGGGAATTAAGTCAGTTGCTTGTGTTCGCCTACCATCAGGTACCTGATGGTAGGCGACGAAAGAAAATACAGTACTTGAAAGACTTTGAAGAAAGTACTTAGGTATGATAGTTGTCAATCGCTGAACTATCACTTGTAAAAAGAATTTAAAAATAGACTGAAACCGAATTATTAAGTTTTCAATTGTATTAGGTCTTAATTCTTTAAAAAAAAAATACTATACTTCTTATAATAATTTTTAGTGGAAAGTGAAGTAAAATTAAATAAAGAAGCAGCAGTAAATCAGTAATAATAGTAATACAGTAATAATGGGAACAGGGGAGACATTTCGCCAGCTATGACCCACAAAGTGGGTTAATAATAAAACATATACCTAGAGAACTAGGTACGATTAGGTAAGAAAATTTCTGTAGAAAATAGTGTCTGTAAATATCTTAAGAGTAGAAAGCCGGTACAAATCTAACGTTCACTATTTTCACCGACTGGTAATCCATCAAAATCTCAACATAGCAAACAAAAACTAGACTCAACTAAAAAATCTAGTCACACAAACTAATCACCTTATGGTGATTCGTAGCATCATCAAGCCTAACAATCGTCAAGCAAAAATCGCCTTTAAAATAACGTCATAAGATACAAATAACGGTTATTATTCTTAGCGCCGATCTGTCAGTAGTTGATTTATTGCCAAAAATTGAATAGGTTTTAACTTCCGTTTGAGTTTTTTGCTTTGCAATTATGAATGCCAGTATTTTTTTCAATGTAAAGTTTAAACGTGAAATTTTGGCAAAACGAGTTAGACGCCTGAAAAATAACATTTAACATACATTTATTATTCCTGAAAACATGAATGAAATAATATTACGGGTTGAACCTGAAACGAGTGCCTAATTTAGAAAAAGGTACGACAGGTTCAAAAATGACAAAAAATACTGTAAGGGAATACACTTTAAATTAATTGAATATGTTTTACAAAAAGTGTACAATAAGAATTAAACTGAAACATAATAGATTCATCATTAAAGAAAACCATGCACACCACACACAAACATACTAAGTAATTTAAAAAAAAATCTACAATTATTATTACAACCGTCGTGTACCTAAAATTTAACTAAATAACGCCACCTAGATACCTACTGAGACCTAACTAAAGAGAGTTGGGGAAAACAGCCCGTAGAAAAGTAGCTAAATACATAATAAAGTCAGAGTTTATCTTTCCTAGTTTTCAGTTAATCTCCTATTACTTCCACAAATTCACTAAGATTTCTTCAAGCTTTTCGTTATATCAGACATTAAAGGTGCATAATATATCTCCTGTAAATTTAATTATATTCATCGCAGCAACCTGTTTATAAATCAACCGCATATGTTCAGACGCTCTACTCTACGTCCTAAGATTTCTTCTAAAGTTTGTATGGATGATACTTCCAGCCTCCTAACTTCCTTAAAATCTACCACTTACTTGTCATAAGCTTCGACTAGTTCTCGGACAGCCTTATCAGTCTCTTCGGCTGCATCCTTCGACCTTGGCTTCAGAAGGTTCACGACGAACTCTACGTGCTCTACCAGCTCATCCTTGCTCTCTTCCAGGCCTGATACTTCGGTTTGGAGTTCCTGAGGACAAAGGATTTTTACGTTAGAACTTGTTACAACTTATTTTTTAACCCCCGATGCAAAAACAACGGGGTCTTAAAAGTTTGATATTAAATGAGACTGGTCCAAACTGACGCCCCAGAAGGCGATTACGGCATATATTTGACTCGTTTATGGAGGAGTGATCAAACCAGCTGAAAAATTGTCGACCAGCTGGTCATTTCATTTTCATTTTCAAAAGTTCTTTATTACCATAAATATTAAACAAAAACAATACAATAAGAAAGTATTGATATGACGTAATATACATTTGCTTTGTCAGGCTAGAGGCGCCTATAAAAGCTTAAAATACCTAAGTATAACAAATATTACAACTCATAACAATATGCATTTATATTTTTTGTATAGTACATTGAATAAAATAAAAATGCGAGATTTTTGTATATAAACTAACAAAATGGTGTAGCTGACCAGCTGGTAATAACGGCAATAGAACTATGGAAACATATTATGTCTTGAAGAGATTGGTCGAGTATGCCACGGTCTTGAATAGTCACTCAGGAATATTAGCCAGGATATGCTGGCTAGTTAGGCTGTATCCACCACAAACTTATGCTTCAATATGACATTGTGAACAACACGGGTGGATAACGAGGTACCATACTATCACTATGCACCTGCGTCAGTCACCGGAAACGACCGTGTCACGCTCTGTTGATACCAATCTATAAAACTAATTGTATGCATCGCTTTTCCCATCCTAAAAGAATTTCTATATATACATTTTTAGTGATCACTTTACTGATTTATACAAAACTAGCTTTTGCTAGTTTTGCTTTTCTACACCGACTTCGTCCGCGTAGAAGTCGAAAATGGTTCTAATAGGATTATTAATTGGTTTTAATTTTTCACCCTTAAGGTATAGACTCTCTTGATCCGTCAGTCAGTCAGTCATCCAGGACAAAGCATTTTATATGTATAGATAATACTATCTAATACAGTGGTTTCCAAATACAGTGGTATCGTTAAGTGCTTTTCCCCACGTTGTTCGAAGCCCCAATTAAAACGCTACAATTGCTAACCATTCGCACCAACTTATAACCTGGATTCTCACCTGGAGTGCATGTCGCGTATCCAACGCTTTCCTCCTGGTGCCAGGGCTGGCGTCCAGCTGCCTCAAGCGGTCCGAGGCCGCAGTGATAGCGGCTCCGAGGCTGCGCTGGACGGACATCAGCTGCGACCAGCGCTGCAGCTGCTGATCTGCTACTGCTGCACGTTTTGATAGACCTGGATGGAAAAAGATAGAATTAAATTAATTAAAAAAAGGAAACGTCAACCAATGTGATCTAAGCAAAACCGATGTCTAGTATAAGTAGCATAACATTTTGAATAGGTCTTCCTTCGTACGAAGTTATTTTTGGTTTTTAAAGTCAGATGAAACCTTGCGATCGACGTAAGTATGTGCAGATAAGTATTTGATCAATCGCAACTAAACACTACCAAAGACCGATTTTATTGACAGAACACATAAAACATCGATTTTAAAAGAATTTCTATAAGATAAACTGTAAAAAGACTCTGGAATCATGTTTCATAGATGATTAGTTGAGAACGGAGCGATAAATCACAACGTTTATTATATAGAGCCTTCACGCACCGTTTGCGATGGAGCTGATAATAATCGCCAACGCCACCTGCTATTTTAATCGAATCAACGGTCTCTTGATAATACTGTATTTTATTTTGCAATATCAAGTTAAATTTTCATAAAATATTTACAGATTTTTTTTTGCATAAGTATGTATATTTTCTGACTTCAAACAAAGAAGCTTTTCAATTCGTATATTTGTTTAAATATTATGTTCACTCGAAGAGTATGAAATCGATTGGGATGATTCTATTTATGTTGGTCCGATAAAAAATTGGTGAGAATGTGACGAGGATCTCCACCTTTGTAATAATACAGCTTGACTCAATGTCTATAAATGACATGAATCAATTGACCTCTATGTCTGTTCGTGCGTCGTAAGAATCACGAGGCATCGCAGGTCCTAGACCGAAGAATACATATTAAAGTGTATTTCTATCTGAATTTCAGTAAGCCATATTGAATGTATTATTTACATTAATAGAAATCAAACTATAATAACGAGGATCCTTGTCCTATAGGGACTATAGTTATTATAATCAATGTTTTATTTTCATTTTGTTCAATGTTGTGATATTTGTTGATTGTACTGACCTTCGCAAGCCAGGTTCCAAGAGTCAGCCAGGTCCCGTGTGGTGTGTTCGACTCGTTCTCCGCTGGCTGCATCAGCTCCGGAGCACAAGTCCCGCGCCCGCTCCCGGACCACATCCAGGAGCGGCTGTTGGTTCTGAAGATAAATTAATGTCATCGTGAGGATCATAAGAGAAATGCATTTGATTAGCAGTGAGCTACAGAACTCATAAACGATAATTTACAGGCATCAACCGTCAACAATAGTAAATTCCTAAGTTTGGGAAGAAAATTATGTTTAGCAGATTTATCGCATTCAGTCTAAAAGTCCGGTAAAGATAGTTTTATTAAGGAATCTAGCTTTGTTATCGTATAGTAGGCCTAATTAACCTAAAGTTTTTAAACCTTATTCTTAAATGTAAAATTCAATTAAAACACAACGTCCTTTATTCTGAAATCAAAACTTGATAATTGCATTATCTCCAAAACTGGTAACAATTACGTGGTCCAAAAGAAATGTACCAAATTATAGCAGTAATTCGGTATAAGTAGTTTTAGCTCAAAAATTTTATTGAAGTTCAATTTTTACTTTATATATAAAATTGAAAGTACTAATATGTATCGCATGACTTAAGCCACTGGGTGGATCGAACGAAAATTGGCACATATATTATGACGTAGGCATCTGCTAAGAAAGGATATTGGAAAATTCAACCTTTACGCGGACGAAATCGCGGGCGAAAGCTAGTACTTTATATTAACGTTCAAATATTGCATAAAAAACCTACTCGAATGTTTACAATGTTATCTAGATCATAAACTGTCTGATAACGGTTTCTACGATAACTTTCACTAATATGCACTTGGTGAAATAAATGTTGATAAAAATTATAGCAGAAACTAACTCTTTTGCCCGCAAATTCGACCGCGTAGGGTTTTAATTTTCTAAATTTTTTTTTTGCGGATTGCTATGTAATAACAGCTCTGTATGCCAAATTTTTGCCCAATCCGTGAATTGGTTTGAGCTGTGAGTTTATATGTCAGTCAGTCAGGACTTTTAATTTTATATTTATAGACATAATATTAGCTTTATTCAGCTCGCACTTTTTTGATCTTAGATTTTATTAGAGACCCGCTCCGGCTTCGCACGGCTATATTATGCATATATTTTACATAAAAAACTTCCTCTTGAATCACTTTATCTATTAAAAAAAAACTGCATCAAAATCCTTTGCGAAATTTTAAAGATTTAAGCATACACAGGGATATAGGGACAGAGAAAGCGACTTTGTTTTATACTATGTAGTGAAGTGATGTCAATTTTTTTTTAACACTATCTCACCTAATTACTTAGTCTTGGTTTGAAGGGTGTTTTTATGTTCCCCGTTATTTTCCAACAGATAACCCATTAGAATCATAGTTAGTTTGATAATGAAATAAATGACATCATTCGTTGACCAAAAATGACCTCAAGGTTCTTGTTTTAGTTTTTGTTATCTTATATATTCTTTTTGTTTATTCTTCTAATGTTATGGTATTTTATATAAATTTAATTGCTTTAGTAGATTTATAGAAATAAATATGTAGGTTAAAGTAATAATAAAGACCAACGATAATAGCTTTTTCGGTACCCAATGAGTAAAAACGGGACCATTTTACTAAGACTCCACTGTCTGTCACCAGAAGGCCAATTCTCGTAAAGAATTTTGTTTAAATTACATTTCAATATCATCCCGATTGCATTTCGATTGCAAAAGATACCTTCAAAGTCAGTTTTTTTGTACAATAAGCTAACTTTGAGGGTATTTTGAGCTACTTTAAGGGGATTATTTGAGATCGAAATGCAATCGAAATGATATTGAAATGTAATTTGAACAATGTTATTTACGAGAATTGGCCTTCTGGCTGTTACTCATGAACCGTGATAGCTAAATTTTTACCACTATCGCACCTGCCTGATGGTAGGTGACGATGCGGTATAAGATTTAGCAAGGTTTCCTAGAAGATACCTGTTCACTCGCAACTTGAAGAATCTAAGGAATAGTTCTGTAATACGTTAAACAAAGACATAACCCTACTCCGCAGTCGAGTAAAAAAACACTTTCAATTCAAAAACAACTTTTTAACGGCCACAAAACGTACTGATCGGCCTTGAACTGATCCTAAAAGGAATATTTAAGTATTTCAGCATTGAATGTGTCCAGTGACTCAGAGATAACCAATTACAGAGGCAAGTCAGAGTGAGCGCCGGCCGGCGTTTCACGCAATATGAATTGTAATTTGTAATGTTATCAAGATAATCGTTAAGTTTTTGGATACTGACGATATCTTTCTTTATATTTTAGGAGCATTTACATGTCCCCACTGTAATTACCGGGATGAAAGTAAATATCCTATGTCTTGATCACCAACTGCGGCAGTTATTCGCCACGGTCGAATAAGCTGAGAGGGTGGTATAGGTTCTGGGCAAGCCTACTCCATCTAAAACATGTCCAGGCAAAGAGCTTCGAACAGCATGAATGAAAGTTGCTGGGGCTATATCACTACATAGTATAAAATAAAGTCACTTTTCGCCGTACCTATGTCCCTTTGTATGCTTAGATCTTTAAAACTATGCAACGGATTTTGATGCGGTTTTTTTTTAATAGATAGAGTTATTCAAGAGGAAGGTTTATATGTATAATACATGCATAATATAGCCGTGCGATGCCAGAGCGTATTATATAATATATAAAGCCAAATAGATATTTTTATTAATCAACAATTTAATGAATATGCTTTTTTGTGGAAGAACCTACCTTTTGCAACACAGTTTACCAACTAACGCGAAAGGTATATTTTTTGTGGTAAATAAAGATATTTGATTTAATTTGAACAACCTAGTGCAAATCAACCGTAGATATCGATCGAAGCGCTTTATCGTGAAGTTCAAATTCTCCTTCGAAAGAACTGGTGAGACTACTGAGTAAGTATAGTAATGCAATTGGTTATTTAGGTTTTTTTTAATTAAGTAAGAATATTAACCATGCCTAGACTGTTTTGCTGATCGTATCTTTCAAAGTAGGTTATAGGCAAGTATAATATACCTATTCGTTTAATTAATGAAACTACAATGCGCTACTGTATACATGTAGGTACCTACACGTTGTAAAGTTACTTAATTAGTTATCAAAGTACAAGTGTGTTAATCGTAAACCCGTTAACAATAACTTTCATTGTTAGTGAAACCGGAACGCCCCGAGCCCGCAGCGCCGGCCGGCAACTCTGCACATTTTATTGTACGGTCGGCTGCATAATTACTGACCCACCGTAGAGCTCCAAAACGACTGTTATAAGAATGTTTTCAACACGAGCAAGATTCTAGACACCTGCTTTAGGTGAAGTTTAAAGTATTTTAACTCATCAATTAATGAAACATAAAACATTAGTATGCAAACATTCCAATAACAGTAATTTTCGAACTCTACCGAGGGCTGCAATTATGCAGCCGACTGCCGTTACACACTTACTGAAAACTTTTATATTTTAGGGATCCGTACCCAAAGGGTACAAACGGGACCATATTAAGACTCCACTGTACGTCTGTCGGTCACCAGGATGTATCTCATGAACCGTGATAGCTAGACATTTGAAATTTTCACAGATGATGTATTTCTGTTGCAGCTATAACAACACATACCAAAAGGAAGTTTTTTTTTTGTGGTGGTCCCATAACACATGGTACGGAACCCTTCATTCGCGAGTCCGACTCGCACTGTGCCGGTTTTTTTATTTATAAGTAAATAGGTCAGTTTTTGACCACTATCTAATACGATGGTAAGTGACGATGTGGTCTAAGAGATATAGCACGCTTTTTAATTGAAATGGGTTTTTTATATTTAAGATAGGTACTGGTAGTTTAATCTCACTTAGAGCTGTTTTTTCTTTACGAATTGTTGACTAATTGCCTGTGATATGTAGTGATAAAGAATATTACAAAGATAGACGCGGAATATATAAGTAACCCTTTTTTACAGTCGTGTAAAAAGAGAGCACTAAAGTAGATGTTTTAAGTCTATTTAAGGGACATTCTAGAGAAATCAATAAGAACAATCGCTGAGGAAATAAAATATATTTAAAACTGAAATAATATAAAGTCCACTGTCTAAATTAAATATAAATGCACAAAAATAAACAGATTTGCCTTATTATGTAGTTATTAATTATTTTTTAATAAGAACGTTAAACCAGTGGAATGGGGCACAAGAACGATTGTTTAGTTCGTCAAAGTCTAAATTTTTATTTTTTACAATCCAACTACAGATAATATAATAATAATAATAATGGTTTTCTAGTGCGCAAGAAACCGGCAAAACGAATTCCAACACGAAACTCTAATAAAAATTATCAATGATCACGATAAACAAAAAAAAACACCAATAAACAAACATAAACACGTGCTTACCTTCCTTTTACGCGGAATTTTCGATACTTATCTTACAACTTATGAAAAAAAAACTACAAAATAGTAGTTGAAAGTCTTAAGTAGGTATGTAAATAAAGCACTTATTTGTTATTAAATAGCAATGAGTATTTGTATGTACGGTTCTCATCGCGATGGTCGGTAAAGGACTGGCGCGAGCCTTGGAGTTTATGACATCATGCGCGAGCGCACTTAAGGCGAAGTCAACGAGTCAATTCACTCGACCGTAACGTAATATTGTGCAATTTTTATTAGGGCTATAGGAAGTCCTTTATGAATTGATATTGGTAATTTACTAGGGCATTGTGTTATACAAGGGCAAGGTAATAATTTAGTAATTTTTAACCGACTTCAAAAAAATGAGGAGGTTCTCAATTCGGTTGTATGTATTTTTTTATAACATGCGAATTTTGAAATATTCGATGACATTGTTTCTGTTTTGTGATAATAAGGGCTTACTCAAAAAATGGACAAGTTCCAGAAGTCTCGATAAATGGCAGACTCAATTTGCTATAAGATTAGAAAAACAAAAAGATGTCTATAGCCAGTAAAATCGTCGTGAGAAACTAGGCTTAGTTTCTCACGACGATTTTACTGGCTATAGACATCTTTTTGTTTTTCTAATCTTATGGGCTGGTAATTTACCCTTTGCCTTCCCTAACAAAGCCGTAAAGAAGATAAAGTAATGGTAGTAGTACCTATCTAGTAAAACACAATTTAATATTTAGAAAGAAGATTATACAAGTATTTATATTTCTTAAACAAGAATAGAAGGACAGACAGACTTGGAAATAGTTGAGGGAGAAAGACCTTTACCCTACAGTGGAACAACATAGGTTGATTTAAAAAAATCCCAGACTATTTTCGAAGTTAATATTAAACAACTCCGCCTTAACGTTTATTCATCAGTCACCTCTACGCTCGTGGTATGAATTCAATATGACTCGTTAAATGATTACTAAGTCCACAATGATCTTGGCCTTAACAGACTGAAGACCTTGAGTCAAGTGCAATAACCTAGTCCGCTGAAACTATGTTCAGACTGCGTTTTATATTAGACTAGCTGTCCCGGCAAACGTTGTTTTGCCATTTACAAAAAAAACAAAAAACTGAAAGAAACAAAATAAAAAATAGATGTAGGCCGATTCTCAGACCTACTGAATATGCTCACAAAATTTCATGAGAATCGGTCGAGCCGTTTCGGAGGAGTTCAAGTTCGAACCCCGTGACACGAGAATTTTATATATATAGAGATATAGGGACTAGCTGTCCCGGCAAACGTTGTTTTGCTATTTACAAAAAAAAAACAAAAAAAAATAGATGTTGGCCGATTCTCAGACCTACTGAATATGCTCACAAAATTTCATGAGAATCGGTCGAGCCGTTTCGGAGGAGTTCAAGTTCGAACTCCGTGACACGAGAATTTTATATATATAGAGATTATAGAGATAACTACCCACATAGGTACCTCATTGTTTACGGAAAAGAAGTTAACGTGACTCTATCTAAAAGAAAAAACTAATAGGCAAATATTCTTCTTTCCTTTATCCCACTATGTAGGGCCAGCAAAACATGTTATTCTTCTTCACTCCACTCTATTCCAAGTCCATCTATATTCATTGACGGTTACAGCGTACTTAGCTATACAAAAATAAATAGCTCTTTTCTCTCCTTATAATTGTATGATTTTAGTGTTTCTTTTTTTGTTGAAATTCATTCATTTTTAACAAGGCTTCTATTTCTTCTTTTATGCTTAACGGACTTTAAAAAAAAACGTTTTGTTTATTCGTCGCGTATGTTTTTTTATGTATGTTCGTCAATTACTCGCAGACGGCTTAACCTTTTTTTCATTGATAAATATGTAATCCTCTTAAAACATGAAATTTAGCACATTAAGTTTTATATGAAGGGATTGTTGAATTTTCACCCGTAGAATTCACGCAAGATTTACAGTTAGATTTTCTTTTATTTTCGTCAGTCATTAAAATTTTAATGATTATAAATTTCGTAAGGAATTAACTAAATTATTATTTCAAAGAACCTATAATTTAGGATTTTAAATTACCGTGGTGATTTTAAAACAAAAAGCATGTTAAATATCTCATTTTAGATAATCTTAATAACATAAACTTATTATAATTTTACGACATTTACTAAGATTTTGTAGGTATTTAACTAACGTAATAAAATTATTTATATCGTCCTTAAATAAAAATCGAAAAATAAACAACATCATTCGAGCTACTAATTTTTTTGTCAACTTTATGCAGTTTTTGCTTTCTCTAAAAATGTATCTACATTTTCCTGTTTATCGTTAAAACATCGATAGACACTTCAGAGACTCGACAAAAATAATTCCGATACACAATCGATTCGACTTTTTACAGCGAACTGGTAAATTAACTTTAAAAACATTTAATCATTTAGTGTTGTTTTTTGGTAGATAGTAACGAAAAAACCGACCAATAAGATTTTTATAAGTTTCGTAGTTCTTAATTTAAAACCGGTCAAGTGCGAGTCGGACTTGCGCACGAAGGTTCTCGTACCATTATATTCGGTCTTTAGTGTTTTTATGGCGGCAACAAAAATACATCATTTGTCAAAATTTCAACACTCAAGTACAGTATATGAGATACAGCCTGGTGACCGACAGACAGACAGTGGAGTCTTAGTAATAAGGTCCCGTTTTTATCCTTTGGGTACGGAACACTAAAAATTAGGTATCACGACTTTAAATGTACAAGAACATTCAAATTATACTTTGCTTATTTCATTTCCGATCGTACGATTGTTTCTTAGAAAGCTGACGACTTGATATGAGTATTTATTTTGTTACGAATTTAATAAGTGAGTACCTACTTAAGGTGAAGTTAGTTTCAAATTGAACGATTTTGGACGATTCAACCTTAGCTTATAACAAAAATATACCTTTAAAACCGCTTGGATTACTTAGAAAAAAATATCTAGTTAATGTTTACAAAACACTTTATTCTTTCTTGGCAACTGAAACATGATTACAAAAATTTAGCTCGATAGAAATCAATCTTTTTTCGTAAATTGAAAAAAATACACATTTCTATTCAACCCAACAGGGACCGCGATTATGAGCGATTAGCACCTTAACATTCATTATAGGGGCTAAACGAAAAATGCCTGTCGCCGAAAACTAAAATTGTTAATTATTGCATGGAAAATTCTTAAGTATTGCTGTGAGTTCTTTTAGTTAAGCGGACGGAGCTGATTTTTACAAAAGTCGTGGTCACGAGCTGTATATACCTAAAACAGGTATCGTTGGATTCCTTGAGATCTCTAGATGACGAATTAGCCTGTCTTAGTTTCGAAAGCCGGGAACTAGTAGCATTTATGACGTCATAAAGATGGCGGCTCTGTACTTTAGATATTTGCACATTTCTCGAGTTCTATTCAACCAATTTACACTTGTGAGGTGTCACTTGAAAGATATTTTAATGTACTTTATCTTTTCCATAGACATAATGTGCCGAAAACCTCTGGTTAAAAAAATATTCTCAAAAATGTGACTTTCTCTCCACATGCCCAACACATGCCATTCTATATTTTGCAATATTACTTATAAGAGACTCACTTTTTTGCCATAGTTGTGTATGAAAAAGATAAAGAACATTTCAAATGCTATCCATTGATATATAAAACATACACCTAATGTAATAGCAACAAAAGTTAAAACCATTTCCGTCAAACAGATACCGCTCTAAACGTGCCCTGCTACCGTGAACTTTGCTTGTGATATTTGCACTTAAAGTGAAAAAAATGGTGTTTTATATAAAACATTGAACAACTAATGATGCAATTCGATAGCGCGAATTGATTTTTATGTTCTGGTAATTTATTGTTTCTTCAACTCTTATAATTTTGATATTATAGGACAAGAACTGTCAAAAAATACCATTTTTGTATGGAAACAAAAATATAAAATGCTCTAATTCCTACCCTAAGCTGAATCTCGTTTTAAGTTATATCTCGTTTGAAAGGTCTTTTTAAAGACTACAATTACTCAAAACATTTAGGATGCGCCAAACTTGACGGTTCGAAGATACAGGGTGTTTTACTCTTCGATGAGAAAATTTATACATATTGAATTTTTATTCAGTGATTGTTTAATTTCTCAGTGAATTCGTGTTACTCATACTGTTACCTTCAAAAATGATTCGTGGTAAATTTTTCGTATTGATTATAGTTTAGGAGAAAATAGTCGTTTTTTCAAAAACTTAAAATTTTCGTATTCAATTTGTAATTAAATAATGCTCTATCCTCTACCCCAAGTTAAATGAAGTAGAAATATCGATCATAATTGAAAGGTCCATTTTGTAGCTATAATTACTGCCTAGCTACTATGTGTGCCAAACCAAATATTTGTAAGATATAGGATGTGCTTTAACTGAAACTGGTGATTCCGAAAAAAAAAAATTTTCTCCTAAGCTATAATCAATACGACAAATTTACCCAGAATTATTTTTGAAGGTAACAGTATGAGTAACACTAATCCACTGAGAAATTAAACAATCACTGAATAAAAATTCAATATGTATAAATTTTCTCATCGAAGAGTAAAACACCCTGTATCTTCAAACCGTCAAGTTTGGCGTACCCTAAATAATTTGAGTAATTGTAGTCTTTAAAAAGACCTTTCAAACGAGATATAACTTAAAACAAGATTCAGCTTAGGGTGGGAATTAGAGCATTTTATATTTTTGTTTCCATACAAAAATGCTATTTTTTGACAGTTTTTGTCCTATAATATCAAAATTTTAAGAGTTGAAGAAACAATAAATTACCAGAACATAAAAATCAATTGACGCTATCGAATTGCATCATTAGTTGTTCAATGTTTTTAAATAAAACAACATTTTTTTCACTTTTAGTGCAAATATCACAAGCAAAGTTTACGGTAGCAGGGCACGTTTAGAGCGGTATCTGTTTGACGGAAATGGTTTTAACTTTTGTTGATATTATATTAGGTGTATGTTTTATATATCAATGGATAGCATTTGAAATGTTCTTTATCTTGTTCATAGACAACTATGGCAAAAAAGTGAGTCTCTTAAAAGTTATATTGCAAAATATAGAATGGCATGTGTTGGGCATGTGGAGAGAAAGTCACATTTTTGAGAATATTTTTTTAACCACAGGTTTTCGGCACATTATGTCTATGGAAAAGATAAAGTACATTAAAATATCTTTCAAGTGACACCTCACACGTGTAAATTGGTTGAATAGAACTCGAGAAATGTGCAAATATCTAAAATACAGAGCCGCCATCTTTATGACGTCATAAATGCTACTAGTTCCCGGCTTTCGAAACTAAGACAGGCTAATTCGTCATCTAGAGATCTCAAGGAATCCAACGATACCTGTTTTAGTTATACACAGCTCGTGACCACGAAACTCGAGAAATAGAGGACTTTTGGCTGAATGGCCTATTTACATGCAATTTAGTACAATTTAAAAACGAAATTTCCTTGTATTTTTTAAGCCTGTCCTTTAAGTCAAAAGCATTTCGACTTTTAAGTATGGATAAACTTAGATATGACAAAAAAATTTCATCCATAAATTGTAACAGAAAACAACAATGTTCCATGCAATGCAACTAACGATTTTAGTCATCGGCGACAGGCATTGCGCTTTTGACTTCAATATCCGCCTTAAATTAGTTACTTTGTAATTCAGTGATTTCATTGTACCTAATATTTAAAGAGAACTTGTAGTTTTATCTAAATTAATTTTAAAATTAATATTTCCTAGGAATAGTTAATTTATCTTGCCATTTTACGATCTATGAATAAGGTCCTGTTTATCTATTCGTCAAAAGTTTTTTTGATGATAATACCCATAGTAACAGCACAAAGAACGTAAGGACGTTGTATTTTAATGTTTTAAAGGAGAATTATTTTAAGCTGAAATTCTGATATCTACACTAATATTATCAAGAGATATAGAAAAAAATTTTTTGTTTGTTTGTCTAATATAAAGTAGTGTAATAAAGATAAAAACTCACCTCAAGGTCGTTCTTCGCGTGATTCAGCTTCTCCAAATGTAGTCTCAATGCATCGACCGATGTCACCGGCTCATCAGGTATATTGTTCTTATCTAAGATAGCCTTGATCTTCTCTACCAACTGGCAGAAGTCCTTCCAAATCTCGAGGTCTTGTTCTAACTGAGCCTGCCTTGATTTGGCAGAGTTTAACGTATTTTTCAACTGTTGGTTATGTTTCTGATGGTCTTTGGAAAGCTCATCTTGTTCTGAAGCGGCCAATGACGCCCAGATTTTGTCAACAATATCCTGCATCCGTTTTCCTACTAGATCTTTCATCTCAGGCTCCGAAGTGTTGAAAAAAGTCTTATGTTCTTCCAAATCTGCTTCGATATTCTCGAAATCGGTTCCGTTCTTGCCCATATTTAAGCGAATTGTGGACTCATTCACCCAAATATTGAGCTTTTCGACTAATTGTAAGTATTGTTGACGGTATTTCTTATTGTCTTGCAGATACTTTTCTCTATCTTTCAACTCGTCAGGCAGAGAGTTCTTAAGGAAATTGCCGACTGAGACCATTTCAAGTAGCGAACCGGGGACTCCATCATCACTCTTCACCGTATCCATTAGTTTAGCTAGTTTCTCAAGATGAGCGTGAACGTTCTTAGCTAGAGTTGCATGTTCAAGTAATTTCTTATCTACGCTGGCGACATCTCTGTTCAGTAAAGGTCTAGAATGTACAGTAGCTTCGTTATCGTGAAGCCAATTGATAATTTCACTAAGATCAGATGCGAGTTTCTTGTGTTC
The DNA here is from genome assembly GCA_907269075.1 of Idaea aversata. NCBI lineage: Eukaryota > Metazoa > Arthropoda > Insecta > Lepidoptera > Geometridae > Idaea > Idaea aversata. The sequence goes on from OU026088.1 coordinate 1,292,362, forward strand.
AGCGGCCGCTCGCTCGTGTTCCTGGCGTTTAGATTCCACAGTCCTTCGTAATGTAAGAAGTTGTTGTTTGAGTGATTGTAGCAGCTCTGTTATATTGTTTCTATCAATAACGGTGCCTTCAGCGGCAATCTGTTGCCCTTTATCGGTAGCAGTGGCCAATAAAGCTTCGCAACCTTGGATCTTAAGAATGATATCATCGTAGCGTTTGATTTTGTCTTCTAGAGAGTCATTCGATTTTTCAATTTCTGCAGTCAAATCTGTGTACTTAGAAATAAATTCTTCGATTTCTTTGACTAACGCGAAAAATTGTTCTCTCAATAGCAATAGGGATTTAAGTTTGGAGATTTGGTCCTCAATAGTGCTCATAAGATCGTCTTGCTGAGCGACGATGTCTTGCAAGTCATGTACGTTGCCTCCTTGTAGTTCGTTCAGCATAGCTTTGTTCTTTTTAAGGTCAGCAAGGATTGATTCGTAAGCTTGGATGACTGGGAGTACATCTTCAACCTTGCTACCGATAGGTTTGTTGAGAGCTTTAAGTTTGTTCTGGATTTCGTTCAAGAATTCTAGAGCAGCAGCAATCTTAGCCGCAGCATCCTTGTATTCTTTGATATGTTTGAGTAGAATATTCTTTTTGTCGTTAATAATAGCGTTGATTCGAGCGAACCTATCAGATAAGATGTTGACTTGTTCTTTAAGTTGTAGTTTATTAGAGTCGGATAGACTATCCATAATGTCTTTCGATTTGTCTTTGATTTTATTAATATTTTTCTCGACATCCTCGGCTTCTTTGCTCAATTTCTCGAACTTAGCAAGTTGTTCTTCTAGTAATTGAAGGCTAGCTGTTCTGAGTTCTGGTGTCGCTGCAACTTCAGCTTCGTTCAACCAGCTTTGACATTTAGCAACGTCAGATTCAAATTCGTTCCTACCTTGCAACAGTTTGTTCAGAGCTGCAAGTTTATCATCAATATCTACTTTAGCGGTTGAGTAAGATTTGTTGAGATCATCTAAAATAGCTTGTAATTTAGCCCTATTTTCGCTGGAGCAATCTTTAGACACAGCGTTACCTTGACGCATTACCTCAGTCAGAGTATCATTATAGAAATTAGATAAATCAGTCTGGTGTTTCTTATGGACGGCTACTTCTTTTTCAACTTTAGCAGCTTCTAGAGGTACAGGCCCTCCGAGTTTCTTAATTTCAGCTAATTTAGTTTTTAGCCAGTTTTTAGCTTTCTCAATATCGTTTTCCAGTTTCTTCCTATCATCGGCACAAGTACCTAGTCTTTCGATCTCTTGTTTGATCAAAGTGGCTAATTGTTTTTGCTTCGAAGACAGTTCGGATAGTTCAGACTCTAATTGCATTTGTTCTGAAGGTTCCAATTCTGCTTGGATGTTGCTAACCTTTTTCTCTAGTGAGTCTATGACAGTTTTCTTGCCGTCTGTTTCTTTAAGTAAGTTGGCTACCTTCTTTTGTCTTTCTTTGACAGATTTGCTTTCGTAGCCTAGAGGTTCAGGATGAACCATGTTGTCTATCTCTTTCTGCATCCATTCATTTTGTGCGGCGACTTCTTTTTTCGTGCCATCAATAGCTTTGTAAGTTATCTCCAACATTTGGAGTTTACGTTGGATACGTTTCGCGATGTCATTGTATCTTCTTTCGACTGATTTCATCTAAAAAAAAACCAAATGTTTATAAGATTACGATTCAAACCATATAACAATTTTTGACCTTAAAATTTAATTTAATTACCTGTTCCTCAACTTGTTGTGACTCCAAATTGCTAACAATATTGATGACTTGAGATCCAACCGCCTTGATGTTATCAACCTTTTCTTTCCCAGCTTGGTCAAACTCAGACGACAGTTCTTGAAGAGCTGCAAGCTTCTGAAGACATGGGAGACCAGAGCCCTTGTCTGCGAGGCACATCTTTTTGAGCACAGCGTCGAAGAAGTCGTGAATCTCCTGGCACTTGTGACGGAAGGCGTCAATGATCGCTTGGTTGTCCTTTTCGCGTTGGATAGCTTTGAATATGGCACGTTCGAGGATGTCTAGCTCGTCTTCTAGGTTGATTTCGTCTTCCAGACCTAAAAATAACACACGGCTATAATTTCTACGACAAAGGACAAAAAGTTCCTGGTTAGAAAATTGAATCAGCTTGCGTTGCACATTTTGTAATTTTTTTGTTATATAGGTACAATTTACTGCACTTTTCCTGACATTGGTGTTATCTTAGCAGGGAAAATACCGTTATTTGCTAAAGATATTAATAACAACTTACCTTCAGTAGGTATTTCAGTAAGCAGTCTATTTCTCTTCTCCCCAAGGGAAACCAGAGCATCGTTCATCGCAGCCATGTCCTGCTTAGCGGCATCAGGTCGCAGTTTCGAAGGATTTGTGAGCCAATCCTTGGCCAAAGCTGTATGGACTGTAATCCATTCTTGGATTTCCAGTACTTGCTTCATGGCTTCTTCCATGCCGTGGACTGCATCGCCCAAGGTTTCCAAGTGGCTTTGTACCTAAGTACAGAGTTTAAAAATGAATAAAACAATTCTCTGAAAAATATTATATGATATTGTGAAATAGTGTGCAAAATGTTAGGTATTTCAAAAACTAAGAGCTCATTGACAATCTGATAATCTGTTAATACGAGAAAATACTTTTATAATAACTTTCTAATAGTCCATATTGCAACATTTCTGAGTGCACAGAGACGCTTAATTTAAGCTACATATCAGATTTTTCATAAGCTCTCAATGAAATGTTAATATCATGCGAAGCCTTACCTTCTGCTCAAGATTGGTCAATTTCTCCCCAAAATCAGGCGAGTCCAAACTCTTTATTAGTTCACTAACGCGCGGCGGCGTTGCGCTCACTTCGCTCACATGTTTCTATAACAGACATGCACGAGCGGACATACAACACACTGTTAATAGACTGTTAGGTTAGGTTAGAATAGGATAGATAGAAAGCGTGCTAATCCGTTGTTTTACATTTCTATTTTTGCCTTTCTCATAAGACTTGACGAACTCAAAAGAAGAACAATTAACGATTTTATACCTTTCCATTTCTCTGTATTTATATAAACTAAAACAACTTCAACGGCTTTCGAAACACTAAATGTTATTTGTGCTATTGTGCATTTATATACAAAATACTTCAATATATTGATGTCTTAATATCTTACGTGACTAATCATAGAAATGAACACTTGGTCTAGCATAGTGCAAGTGTTAGTATAAGGCTGCGTTCTCAGGTGATATTTTGATAAGATAACTATGTCTAGGACACCTGCGTGAACACACCATTAGTGAATCGTACGTGTTTTTTTTTATCAAGGACCTATTCAAAGATACAACGGTGCCAGTGTTTTAGTACACAGCTGTAAATTTAGGTACTTTTTTTGTTCTATGATTTTTTGGGTTCGTACCTTTTACTTGTTTGTTTTTCACTTCATATATATTCCGATGATTTATATAATTTTTCTTAATCTATGAACTTCACGTTGACATTGATATTTTTTACATAGGGCGTATTTTTAGGGCGTTATTGCATAGAACAATAAAGTAGCCAAACTCAACCAGGTGCCAAAAATTACATTGCCAACGATAAGCTTCAACATTTAACTCAACTAGCTAATCTATCTACCGAATTAATTCTATTTTACAAAGGGATAACAAGCATAGATTAACCTCTTATAGATTCCGCATGTAGAACAATAGATGCGTGCAACACATTCTTGCTTTAGTACAAAATCGTATTAAACTCGTCCATAATTATAGACTTGGTCTACACCGATGTGATAGCTCGCGTCAGTTCTTACTTTAGCATATAAACTAGCTATAACATGTAGATACGGACGAGATCAATACTGTTTTGAACTAATTGCAAGTAGGTATATGTTTCGCGCATGTTATTCTATAATAATATGCGGTATCTATTCGGGAGTAATCTATGATAACAAGAAAATGAATATCCTTACTCTATGATATACGTTGGTTCTGTTCTTTTTGTCGACCTGGCGAACTTAAGGCGGTATTAGAAGGCACTTTCCTTTTGTAATTATTTAGTACAGTCTACAGAAAATGTTGTCTTAAATATAAGACGGTTATAAATAATGAGGGATACTATATTGGCTAATTTTTCAAAGCTAGTTCTAAATTACTCAACAGACGGCAGGCTTTGTAGCTACATTTGTCTATGGTCAAGAGATTTTTTTTTTATATTCCCCTATCAGGGATGGCAAAGACGGCTGAGTGAGCAAATACAACTTCGTCAAATAACCATTTACCATCTTCATGCCATCATGTAAATCTAATTATTGTGTTTATTTATTTGCAGTGCATGAATTCCGAATTACAATTATGTTTTTAAATAGGGTTTAGTTTTTCAAAAGTTTCAAATCGCTATATAGATGCGTTATTTTATGTAAATCGGGATTATTTTTGGTCAAAGGCTGGATTTAGTTTCTTGCAACCTGAAATTTTTAATGGTAATTCCTCTGAATTTACGAAGAAAATTTCCTTTGAATTCGGAAAGTTAAAACTCTTTGGCAGCACCATCTATCGAGGCATAATGGAACTATTTATTTAGGATCCCTCATCCAGTAAACAGATTGCTCTAAGGTAACTTTATCTGTACAATGTACTAAACAAATATATGAGTCACTAAAAATGTGACTACAATCAATTCAAAACGATTTAGTTAAAAAACAAGTCAAAGTTCAAACACGCTCAAAAAGCCTGTCGTTAAGGCACATTCTGAACACAATATTAAGAAGTAAGTTATTAAAAAATACACTCAAATACCAACAATTTGTTAAACTTTAACCTACCTAAAGTTTCACACATTCAGATCTTAACTAATATTATAAGATATGCGAAAGTTTGTTTGTTTTCCTTTCAGTCAAATGGCCCAAGCGATTAAGATGAAACTCCCCAGTTGACTTCCAGCCTCCAGTAGTCTAAACTGACCACCAAATGGTGAGATACTACAGCGGTAGCTCCAAAGATTGAAGAAGGACATATGCAAGTTTTACCAATATTCAAATGGGATCGGAACTTACTCGAGTGAAACCGCGAAGCACAGCTAGTAAAATTCACAATCCTTTCAATAAACAATCCATCCAAACTCTAATAATCCATTATTTTTATTAACACGGGTCAAGATTGTGTTTTGCTTTATTACTTTCAGAATTACCTCGCAGCGCGATTAAAATCACAATCTCGAACCTTGTTAATAAAAAGCGTAAATATTTAAACTTTATTCCAAAACTCTTAAAATTCGGTCAACACTTTCGAACCTAAAACAGCCCCACTCCGTTCCATTACCTGATCGATGAGGTCCTCGAGCCTGGCGCGGACCATCAGCTCCTTGGGCGGGACGGGTAGCGGGGCAGAGTCAGCTGGCGACGAGGGGCGGGAAACGGAGGCTGCAGCGGCTGAGCAGGCAGCTACGGCTGCTGAGAGCCGGGACTTCTCTGTTTGAAGGCGGTTGTGGAGCGCCTGTTGGTTGAAACATATTTTTAAATCGATATTTTCTTATTTGGAAATCCAACAGCAATTATAAAAACATCAACAACAATTTAACAATGGTAAGCCAATTCCCAAGCCACAGGATCTCACAAATAAAAATAGAATAATCTAATAAGATAAGGAGTGAGCGTTCTCCTAATGTACATTAAGCTAATAAAATTTTGTCTCATCAATCGATGTAACACTGACATTAGCATCTTTGGTCTTGTAATATTCATCCAATGTGCAGGTGTTAGAGCATATTGAACATTGGAGAAGGAGCTCTATAGTTTACCTGAAGTGCATCCCCATGGACTCAAGTAATATTTTGTTGTTGAAGTTGCTATAATGATAAAAGTAACAAAATAGTTTCATATACATGTCTGACTCACATGCCTAACTTAAACTAGTTGCACCTTTTGAGGTACCGAACCCTAAAAAATACAGCAACTTCATAATAAAACGTAAACTTACCCTCGCCTTATCCAGTAGGTCCCGTCCATGCGACAGCCCATCAACCGGCACATCCAACTCAGTAATGGCCGGCTCACACTCGTCCAAATTATTCAATATACTCTCTAAAGTATCCTCATATTCCTTAAATTTGGCCAATCCTTCACGTAAACGTCTCTCAATTTGTAACGCCGTAGCTAAGAGAGACTTGTGGCTATCGTTTACGTTTTTCAGCTGTTTTCCAACTGTGTCCCGAATAGATGGCGTGGTTGTTTCGTATCGTTCGATCTGAGCACGTCCCTTCCCTTCCAACGCGTCCAAAGTACTCCTGTATTTCTGTATATCATCTAGAAGTACAGCGTGTTGGGCTAATTGTTCTTCTGTCTGTTCCCGGTTGGATATGTATAGGGAATTGTGAGCCATGAGTTGGAAGGAGATTTGGAGCAGCCATTTCTCTGTGTCTTGTAATGATTGGTGGTACTTGTTGTACTCGCTGATCTCGGATTCCAATTCAGCTTTCTTTGCTTTGCATTTTTCGCGGAGGGCCTTGCATTTTCGCTCGATTTCTGTTACCGATTCTTTAACTGCAGGTTTTCGAGCCCAACCACTTAGTTCTGCAGCTTCGTCTTTGAGACGTTCCAATTCTGGTTTCTTATTATCGATTGCGTCTTCGATATGTTTGTATTTTTCTAACCAAGTCTTCATCTCGCCAAGTTCGCCACCGGTTGGAGGAACTTTGTCCAGGTTCTGTTCAGTATCCTTTATCCATTGGTTCATCTTGTTTTTGGATTCTTCGAAGTCCTCCCATTTGCCGATAGCAGCTTTGAGTTGAGCTGTGATGGAGTTAAGATCGATCTTTAACTGATCCCAGCTTTCTTGTAGGACCTGAACATCGTTTCTAAGACCGTCTTGTTCTTCTGGAGGTGTATTGTTTAAGGCTTTCTTAAAGGCTTCTTGTAGAACTACTAATAAATGATGACCTTCCGTCATTCTGTTGGTAACGAGCTTTATTGTCTCTAGTTTGTCTTTTGTAGCATCAATATCACCAACCCCGATAGAATCTTGAACAGTTCCATGAGCTGTTTCAAGCCACTGTGTCAGGTCTTCCTTAGCTTTAATAAACTCTGTATGATCTGACAGATTCTTTTCGCCATTGGAAACTAGACCTTGTATCTTGGTAAGTAAGGTTGTGTATTCGGTTTGTAAATTGACAGTTTTTTCACGAACCCACGCACAGGCGCTGAGTTCCATAAGGTTCTCACATCGATCGTTTAGTTCTTCTAAGATGTGTTTGTGGCCTAGAGCTTCTGATAGCAGTTCCTGTAACAAGAAAATATTATATGATGCAACTAATCACGACATAACTGATTTAACGACTTAAAATACTAAAACGGCATCAGGCAATATAGTTGGATAGGAAATAAATTAAATATGTTATCTAATAGGTACTTACTCTGCACTTCTCAAGATGTTCAGGTGTGATCTTGTCAACTTTCTGGACTCCCTTCAGTTTATTATCAAAGTCTTTCACCCACTTGCTCATCTTATTCGAAGTCTCTAAGAAGTCCGACCACGCAGACAGGCATTTCTCAAGTAGCTTCTTTGTATCTTTGCAAATCTGTTGAAGGTTCTCCCATTCGATTTTAAGTTGTTTAATCTCCTGGTTGATATTGTCCTTTCCTTCATTTCCAGTCGTTTCAAGTACAGCGTTGCTTAGTTTCACAGCCTTTTGCAGCAAAGCTTCACCTTTAGGTAAAGATTCGATGATTTTGGTGACGTTTTTGAGTTTCTTCTGTACTTCTTCCTTTTCGCCGTGAGAGTCAGAGCACTGTTGGATCTCAACCTTGCAGTTTCTGATCCAATCGTAGAAGTTGTCGTACGATTCTTTGTATTGAATGTGTGAGTTTACGTAGTCCTCCAATTTCTAGAACGAAAGTTATAGTAAAAATATTGTAATAAATTTTTTATTACCTACCCTTTTTTTAAACTAATACATAAAAGTTTTATAAAAAGAGGTTGATTATCTGTTAGAGATATAAAAAACGAATATGAACCACACATAAATTTAGGTCGAGATTTAGTCCTACCGTCCTAGGAATATAAGCTTTCTTAGGTTTTCATTACTTCTAAAAATACCACGAATGTATAACTACCAATATGATAGTTGATATCTACATTAATACTGTTAAAAACACTTACGGCAATCATTTCATTGACAGCCTTCTTGATATGATCATATCGCTTCAACGTATCCTCAATATCCTTAGACTTCAACGATGCGTCCTCCTTCAGCTTTTCATTCAACTTCTTCACGAGGTCACTGTGAGAATCAATGTCCCGGCTGAATGTCCTGAACTTCTCCAGTTTAGCCTTCTTTTCAGATAGGTCGTTAAGGAGGGAATCGTCCGACTGGATCTTTTGATCGATGTCGTCCAACCATTCTACTAGTACTTTATGGATCTGTAGAATAAATACAAAATTATTTGTTAGATTAATTCGAAATTACTCACAAGCCTGATTTGTGAATGTCTCAAATACTCATGACATGACATTGCTGACATTCAAAACATACCTTAGAAATATCATCAAACTGTGCAGCCCTGTTCGTTAATTTATTTCTTACGTCTTGCAAATCTGCTATCAGTTTATCGAACTCCTGCTTTAAATTATCAGTATCCTCTTGAATCTTCGCCGCTCCCGCTTGTTCTGTATTCATAATAACCTTCTCTTTTAGTTCCAGAAGGTATCTCAACTTGTTTTGACCTTGTTCTAAGGATTGACGTAGGAGTTTAACAGTGTTGAGTTTGCTGTTAACTTCTGGTAACGTGTTGGGAATTTCAGCGCATTGGTTCAGCTTTTCGCGGGTTCTATCAAGCCAGTCTTGACATTCGCCGTACAGAGCGTTGTGTTGTTGGTGTTCCTAGGAAAATACAGTATGAATTTTTAGACCAACCTTGTTCGTTCTCCATACTTTTTTATATGAGGAAGCCTGGCCTCTGATTTGACCTAACTTCTACCAGGGATAAAAGCAGCAATGACTCAGAGCTGGAAAACTTAATTATTGCCACACTTTTGATTACTCAACCGAGTCTAGTACTACGCTGAATTCATACAACCTTGACCATTGAACTCCGCAAACTTTAATCTTACCTGGTAATGCAGTTCAAGTCTCTTCATGACTTCCTTAGCCAAGGACAGCAGTGCATTATACTTAGTTGTGAGCTGTGTAATACCGTTGGAAACCCTAGTATCTGAGCAGGTTTCCAGCAGTGTTTGTGCCCGTACGTTCAGCTTGTCCAACTCAGCTTGCCAGTCAAACAACATTTGTAGGTGTCCCTAGAAGAAAACATCAAATAAGTTAAGTTAATTACCTCTACCACTCTTTGTTCATTGAGGGTTCAGAAACAGTTGAATATTTAGTATTTTACCTGGAATTCCTCGAGAACTACTTTCTTCTGTTCCAAGTCATTTTGTAGTTTGTTGAAAGATTGCACTAATTTCTCAGTCTTCGACAACCAATCTAAGGCTTCCTTGTATTGCTCTTCGTATTCGGTCCATTTTACGATACCTCCTTCTATAAGCGCTTTGGTGCTGTTCAGCTGCTCTCTGAAAAATAAAAACAGATATTAAAATCACGCCACCAACATACTTATAAATCACGCTGTGGTTATTTAAAGACAGAATTTGTTATCTCTCGAAAACTGATTCATTTCTTATCACGTGTTAAAAACACAGCATAGCAGTTAATACGACTTAATACTTACACATAAGTATCGTATTCCTCTTGCATAAGAGCCACTTCTTCCTCAATCTCTTCTCTGTCATCTTCGTCAGCTAGCCCGCAAGATATCTCTCCTTTTTCAAGAGCTTTCTGCAGTTTCGCGTGACCTTCAGGCAGCTCACTCTCTAGCACTTTTAGCTGAGATATTTTACTGCTAAGCGATTCCTTGTCTCCGGTAGCATCCGAACATTTTCCTAACCTTTCTTTGGCAGCCCTTATCCACTGGACGAAGTCTGCACCAGCATCTATAAACGCTTGGTGTTGTTCAACTGTTTCCTTCTGTTTCTCGTAAAGGTCTTTAGCCTGTTTAGAAAGCGTTTCATATTTGCTGGTTATCTCAGACGCTGGAGCTTGTTGCATAAGTTCTGAAGCCTTAGAAGTTACAGACTGAATCATGGGTTCAAACGAAACGATATCTTGCACAATATTGTTTGTTTGACGAAGTGTGGCTTTTCGTTCGCCAATTCCAAGGCCGGCAGTAAGTCCGGCGAGTCGATCCTGCCCCTTCTTCGATTTGGCGACCTTCTGCTCGCACACTTCTTGTAATTTTGCTTCCCTGTCTTGGATCCATTGTTGAAGTTGTGAGTAACTGGAACTGTAGTCGGCCCATTGGAGTAAAGCCGTCTCGAGGTGTACTTTGGCCGTTGTCATCTTCTTGACCAGACGATCCCATTCGTTTTGCAGTTCCCTTAATTCTGTGTTTATCCTGTCCTTGCCGTCAGATCTTGTGTTTCGTAACACTTTCTCTCCACTGTTCACAGTGGCGTGAACTAAATTCTGCCCTTCTTCACGTCTTTTCAATAAATCTTCGATTTGTTCAAGACGTTTCTGTAACGCTTCCTTGCTGCTGTTACTGCCTGTGTCACTTCCGCTACGTGTGACCTCCCAGGCGTCGTCGATCCACTGTTTGGTTTTTGCATAGTTATCATCGTAGTTCTGGTGTTGATCATAGTTGGTTTCTACTTTCTTAAGAACATCTTTGGCCATGTTCACCAGAACTTGGTACCTGGAGTTGAGGTGTCTCAATTGATTATTGACGTAAGTATCAAGATGTGAAGACAGTAGTCCAGCAGCAGAAGCATTAAAATTATCAATTTCAATTTTGCCTTTGTGTAGCTGATCGACAATTTCTTGGACTTCATTAACTTGTGCCGCCTTTTCTTTGGCAGTACCGAGAAGGGCAATTTTATGGTTTTTAATAAGAATCTCTTTCTGTTGAAGCCAATCAGAGAGTCTTTCATACTCGTCTTTATATTCACGCCACTGACTAACTGTTTCTTCTAATTGACTCTTCTGCTGTTTGATTTCATTGAACAGATCATCAAAGCTTTCTTTCAGAGCCTTCATTTCGTTCTTAATGACTGTCTGTCCTTCGGGAGAAGTGCTAGCGAGGACAACTTCTCCAGTATGCTGAAGATGTTCAAGTAACAGCTCACCTTGAGCCTGCTTATTAATTAAAGCTTCTAGAGGAGCCACAGAATTTTCAATAGCTAGTTTATCACTAAGCGGCTTCGATTTTAAAGAGGGCACTTTTTCTCTTGCCCTACTGAGCCATTGAATAAGCTCGTCATGTGCCTCTTTGTAAAGCCTGTGGTCCTTGTATTGCTCCTCACGGTCAGCTAGAAGTTTCTTTATCTTGTCGTACAAGTTGTCAAACTTGTTAAGAGTTTCTTGTGCTTTTGAAGCGACTTCGTTTTGCTGCCCACTAGCGATCATCTCGGCTGCTTTAGCTTTCAACGTATCGACATCGATGCGGTCACAGCGAGCTTTTTCTTCGACTTCCTTGAGTTTTTCAAGTTGTGTTCTCTTGTCTGACATAGAAGATTCAAATGGAGTTAGTTCAACAAGCATGTTTTCAAGCCAAACGTTGCTTTTTTCGATTAGTTGAATTTGTTCTAAGAAGCCAGCCCATTTAGTGACTGAGTCATCTAACATATTCTTGGTTTCTATCATTCGTGATAATAGAGCTGACCATTGCTCTTGTAACGCAACTAGAGAGTTATTGATTGCTTCGTGACCAGCCGGAGCGGTGTTAGCCATAACGTTTTGGGCAAGCTCTACCAAAGACTGAACCTTTGTGAACCCTTCGTCTTTGGTTAACAACAAGTTTTGAATCAGGACAAGTTTGGTTTCTAAATCATCATGAGACGAAGAGCTCAAGTCTGCGCAGAAATCTAACTTATCTCTTAGTTCTTCGATCCATTGCGAGCACTCTGTTACGTTGCTGGTGAACTCTTGGTGAGTCTTAACGTATTGTTGCCACCTGTTTGTTAAATCTTTCACTTTTTGTGACAAAGTTTGGTATTTCACCGAGAGATCTGATATCTGTGAACCTCGTGGACCAAGAACACCAGTGTACAGGTGTTGAGCTTTCTCAGTGATGTTATCGATCTCCAACTCTTTGGCTCTCACTTCTCCTTGGAGTTCTTGGAACTTCTTAAACTGTTCTTGTTTCTCGGGCAGAGTGGCCTTCAAGTCAACAGCATGAATCTGAGTATCAGTATTTCTGATCCAAGCAAGACACTGGTCTTTCATGTTTTCGTATTCATTCCATTGTTGAATCTTATTTTCTACCGATTCGATTGTCTTGTTTATGAATGAAACCAAACCCTCCCATTCTTGGTGAGATGCATCTATTTGGTTCCTAATATTTGCTTGTCCGTTGCTGATCGTACCAGGCAGTACTTTCTCTCCCAGTGCACGAATTCTATCAATGCGGTTCTTTTCTTCTGGTAAGCTGACTTGCAATGACTTTAATTTCTCACAGTTGCTACTCAAAGCCACTCGTTCCAGATTGACATCACCCCAGAGTTGAGCGGTGTTATGTGTAGCTTCCACCCACTCTTCAAGATCTTTGACAGCTTTCGTGTATTGTTGATGATTATTGACAATTGCTTCATATTGTTCTACAAACGATTTAGCTCGGTTTAGTATAGTCTCGTGTCTTTGTTTGAGTTGGTTTATTTCCTTCGTAATGTCTTTGGTAACATCGGGTAAACTTTGAGCTCTGCTTTCTAACTCAGCAATGTCTTGCTGGTGGGCGATGGCATCTTGTAAGTACGTTCTGTACACATTCAGCTGGTTACGCTTCTCGTCTAACGTAGCTTTAAGTTCGATTTCTTTCGGCAAATTCTTTTCAGCATTCGAAAGCCATTGCTGCACTGTTTTCAGATTATCCTCAAATGACGACCATTTGTTAAGTTCTGAGTCCAAATCTCTTTCTGCCTTCGTAATATTGTCGTAGAGATTATCGATCGCTTGTTGAATTTCATGTAGCTGATGCTCGATGATTTCTTTACCTTCAGGTGATGTAGATGGGTATAGTTTTTCACCTAATTCAAATGTATTGTTAACCATTAAGGTAGCGTTACGGCGCTGACTGAGCAATTCATTTAGACTCTCCCTTTTGGCACTGATGCCTTCAGGTGTATTTGACAAATTTTCTTTGCATTCATCGAATTTCACCTGCGCAGCCTTAAGCCAGTCTGTACATTGATTGTACTTCTCTTGATAAGCATTATGGTCGTTGACAGCTTGCTCGCACTTCTTGACCAGCTCTTTCGCAGTGGACTGAACTGATTGGAACCTGGATGTCATTTGCTGTAGGTTCATTGTTATTCTAGTATCATTGCAGTTTTCAATGAGTTCACTAAATTCGTCAGTAACTTTGTCAACATCGTTTTCTGTCTTCTTCAAGTTCGCCAAAATCGCCTGTAAATTAAACAAAGTACAATAAAATTAATTACAAAATACCTACTATAGTTTTATTAGGGAATTATATAGTTATTATTATTTTTAATCTGATCTACGACAACTACTATTAGTACCGCTTGGTTAAGTTAGAAAATAATTTATCAGACGTTCAACTAAATTAGAAATTCCATAAACCAATCCTAGAGAATTAGTGAAATAACTTTCGAAGTGTAAAACGGAAACAATTACAGTAAGATTTGTATATTTCCCATGTTAGATTTAATTATAGGTACAGACTAGTATTGTGAATTAGAGAGCTACTGAAAATTAGACTACTTCCTACAGTGCTGATTTGACATAGTAACAGTCTTTTTACTGTCTTACTTGATCCAACGCTTCGCCTATTACCATAGCAGCACTCAATTCATTTTCATGATTATCAATCGCTCTACATAAATCCTGTTCAAAAATTAAATGTAAAATAATATAATAATTGAAGATGAGTAACTAGATACAAAATGGGATGTAATGAACAACCATGGGATAATATTGTTTTTACCCCATGGTTGGTTATTACATCCATCCCTTAAGTGGTCAGGTAAAAATGACGACTTACCTGGTATTTATTCAGCTGATCAACCTTCTCATCCAAGGTGGCTTTAGGAGTGTAGGTCTTCAGACTCATCTCAGTATCGCTAAGCCAGTGCTGCAACCGATCGCTAGCGCTTTCAAATTCAATCCATTGTTGTATCTTGTCTTCGATACCTCGTTTTACATCGTGCACCGTAGCGGTGAACTTCTCCAGATCAGCTCGGAGTAAGCCAAGTTCTCTCGACATTCCTTCTTTGCCTCTGGGAGACAATTTCGATCCATTTTGTTCAATCAAGTCCGAAAGAATCTTTAACTTATTTTTACCAGTAGGAATAGCATCTAACAATTCCTGTATTTTACCCAATTTGCTTTGCAACGTAGCTTTGTTTCCACTGTAGTCGGAGAGGAGATGCAGGCGGTCCCACAAATGTTTTTGATAATCTTGCAGCGATTTTTGTTGGTCCGAAAATTGTTGGTATATTTCGAACGTGCTTTCGTGCTTATCGATGATTCCGGACAATCTGTTAGTCAGAGTATGGTATCTGTCCCAGACAGATTGAATTATGGCTGTCATCTCATCATTTTCACCCTTGCTTGAATGAAGCGTAGCAGCTACGTTTTTAGCCTTTTCGGTTACTGTCTCAATGACTCGTTTATGTGAACCGATTTCTTGAAGTAAGGTTTTGTTTTTCAATAACTTAGATTTAATTTCTTGAGCAGAATTGAGTACCGCCTTTTCTTCATTATCAATGATTTTCTCTTTTTCGTCCAACCATGAAAGTGTTTGCTGCAGAACATCTTGATAGCTTGACCATTGAAGAGTTTGTGACTCAAACTCTTTTTGTTGTTGAACGATGGTGTCATTGAGTTTGTCCCATCTTTCCCTTAGAGCTCTTATTTCAGCGCGGATGCTCTCTCTACCATTGGCAGCAGTTTCAGGCAATACTTTGTCACCAGCACTAGAAAGTATTCCTATTTTATGTTCGCCGTTGTCTTTCTCCATCAAAAATACTTGCAATTTATTGCCTTTGCTTTCGATGCTGAGTTTATCTTCTTTGGTGACCATTTGAGATAATTGTTCTTCTAATGGCCTTAACCATGCGTCGAACTCATTGCGTAGTTGTTCATATTTCTTATGGTCTGCGACTAGTTCAGCCCAGTGGTTAACGATTTCTTTAGAAATAAGATGAAGTTGCTGGTATCGACTACTAACTTGTGTGACTAACGGTTTCAATCGTTCAACACCACTGTGTTGGATAAGACTATGTGATTCATCTACAAATGCATCTATTTCTTTTTCCTTTGCATTTATATTGTTACGGATATCTACACATCGTTTCAACTGAGATTCTTTTTCTTGTAAAGTTGAACACAGACTTTGGTCACGACACTTGGATTCCATGTCTTTGAGCCAATCAGTTATAGACTCCATCGATGAATCAAACTTGTTCCAGATGTCAAGAGTATGTTTAAGTTTCTGTTCTGATGTTTCAATGCTTCCGACTGCGTTACGAAGTTGTTCATGCAAGTTTTCGATTTCAGCTTTAATAGCGGCATTTCCAGTTTCAGATGTGCTCTTACTAACATTTGCAAAAACAGCTCTGATGTCGTCTAATTTACCTGAGCCAACTTTTTCAATATCTTTGAGTGTCACAGCAGATTGTAGTTTCCTGATTATTTCCGGTTTTTCGCCTGTCACATCTTCGATGTCTAGAAGTTTTTCGGATTGTGCCCCAAGCCATTCCTTGTACAGTTGAATAAGACGTACTAAGTCTTCATGTTTCTTTACACAGTCATCTAAGTTGTCTTGAAGGTTTTGGGACTTAGTTACTATATTTTGGAACAGTTGCTTAATTGATTGTAGGTAAACATTCAGTGAGGCATCATGTGTTTGATCGACTAACTGCTGGGCTTTATCACAAACCGATTCCACCAATTGCTGATGGCTCATGATTTCTTGGTGCATAATTTTATGGTTTTGTAACTGCGCTTTCTTTTCTTCTAATGATGCCTTGAGCTCAGTATGCTTTTGCATGGCTCTTTCGACATCCTTCAACCATTTTGTTAGTTGTTCTTGAGCCAAGGAAAAGTCGGAGAATTGTAACAGACATTGATCTAATTTGTTTACAGTTTCTTGGAAACTGTCACCAAAACTGTCCCACAACGTTCTTATTTTACGAATCTTTTGACGAATTACCTCTCTGCCGTCAGGACTTGTGTGAGTGTACAATTTTTCACCCAAGCTAAGGAATTCTTCAAACACAGGAGTTTTCTTGTTCCTTGTTTCATAAAGTTCCTTTGCCTTATTTTGTTTTTCTTGAAGAACAGCGTAGTCACCGACAATCTCATTCAGGTCTTGCAGTTCTCCAAGCATTTCCATCAGCCATTTCTCCATGTTGTTATATTCATTTTCAAATGCTTGGTGTTCAGACACAAATACTTCGTATTTGGAAATAATTTCATTGACTAGGTTGTTTAGGGTGTGGTATCTAGTAGCTAATTTTGACGTTTTGCTTGTGAGTTCTGATTCACTTGCTACACTCTGTTTGGTTTCAGTAAGCGCAGCAAAATCGGCACTCCTGGAAGCAAGTTCGCTCTGTATCTCCTTTACTTTTTGAAGATGAGCAATCTTAGCTTCGAGGTTGCTCTTTAAACTTTGTTCCCTAACTTGATTTTCTTTTATTTTTAGCCATTCCTCCAACTCATCTAAGGTCTTTTGACTTTCATTCCATTGTTTCAATGTATCTTTCAACTTTTTATCCTGTTCTATACACTGTGTAGCAAATTGGTTCCATGTGGATTTCAGTTGTTCATATTCATTAATAAGAACAGGATGTCCATTAACACTGGTTGTCTCCAAAACGGTGTCTAACTGGGACTTTAAGCCACTAAGCAGGCTTTCAATATCTTTAGCTTTAGATGTAACTTTTTCAATAGCTACTATCTTTGCATCTACGTCTTCTTTTTGAGTTACAACGCCGTAGTTTAACATACTACTTTCAGCCAGAAGGTGGTTAAGTCGATCACGCGTTTCTTCAAATATTTGTACGTACTTTTCATGTTCTGCGACTAGTTTTTCACTTGTAGCAACCCTATTTTCTAATTCATTAGACATGTTACTATATCTCTCAATAGTTTTAGACAGACTTTTCTCGGCTTCGTCGTCAGGCATAAGCTTAATCTTTTCAGTGAGCTGCGTAAGCATTGATTGGTGTAATTCCACTTCTTGATGTAATATTTTGTTGGCATGGAGTTGGGCTTTCTTCTCTGGTAGCGTAGGGCACAATTTATATTCACCAAGTTCTGATTCTTTATCGCTTATCCATTTTTGTACTTGATTGAAAGTATCATCAAACGATGATCTCTTGTTGATTGTGGTTTCGATGTCCTTGATCACGTTGTTTAGCGAATCAACTGAATCCTCAAAGTAGCCTCTCAAAGCTCTCAGTTCATTTCTTATATCCTCGCGGTCTTCAGGAGTTATTCCACTGAACAAAGCCTCTCCTGATTCTATGGCATTATTGAGGAGTCTCTGTCCGACTTCCTTGTTCTCATTCATTCTTTTTACCTGCTCGAGATCAGCAACCGTTGGTTTTTTACTCATCATGGATAAATCTTTGATCTTACTATTAGCATCTTGGAGCCAGTTCTTAAAATCAACAAGTGACTTGTCATATTTCGCTTTATTATTTTTTAAATCACGAAGGCGGTTCAGATGACTTTCTATGAACTTTCCTACTGTTTGATATCGACTGACCAAGTGATTAATATATTGCAAAACTCGGGAATCCGGGTTTCGTGAAAGTATTTTTTCCCCGACCTCAGTAAGTTTATTAATTTCACTTTCATATTCTTTAACTTCTTTGTTTAGACTCTCAATTTCAGAGATTTTGCTGTCGATTTGATTTATATTAAGTAAGTTAGCTGCTTCTAGTCGAACTTTGTTTTCCTTTTCTTTTAACCAGTCTGCTACATTTTCTTGTAACGATTCACATTCTTGCCACGCGTCAATGTTTTCTTTGAGCCTATTCTTAATTTCTTCGTAATTGGCTGTGAGAACATCTAAATTCTTTTGTGCTTTATCTGTCTGTTGTTCAGCTTCTTGTGCGCAAGCTGGTTCAGCAACAACTTTGAGAATTTGACTTGCTTCTCTAAGTTCGACTACTTTATTTCTGCAGTCGTCAATGCCATTCTCTACGTCAGCTAACGCAGCAGCTTTTACTTCCAAATTGTATTTGTCGCTGGTTACATCAGGCATACACCATCGAGTTTTGTCGTCTAGTATTTTAAGATTTCGGTTGAACATAGCGAGCTTATCAGTAAACAGTTTTTGTAAGAAAGTTAACAAAGTGATTTCAGTTTTGTTAGCATGAACCAAAACACTTTCAAATCTTTTTTGAAGTGTGCTAAGTTCTTTCGGAACGAGTGATTCGTAAAATCCAGGGTAGTTGTCGTTCATTTCAGAAACATTTTGAGTCAGATTGTCAATCTCTTCACTCAAGTTCTGTAATTCTGCTTTGCAGACTTGACATTTCTTTAATCGGTCAAGTATTTTAGCGTTGTCACCGGTCATGTCATCACATTTTATAATATCATCACGAATTTTACTGACGCTATCAGAAAGCCGTTTGACGCGGTCTTTTAGTTTGTTTTCGTTAGATTCTAAGGAAGATACAGCTTCTTCTAAGTTGTCAGCTAGTTGTTGAAGCGCTTGGAACTCATTATCCAGGTAATCAATAATGGACGTAACTTGATTAGTTGGAATACTCTTGTTCATGTTGGTAATTTGTTCACATTTAGATGCGATACTGTTTTTAAGGCCCTGATACAACGGTAATTCTTCTTTGTATTTGTTTAAGTGACTTTGGCCGAAACGGATTTCTAAGTTATCGCAAGCGTTCGACAGATTTTGGCCAGTTTCACTGAGCCAGGCGATGACTTGGTTTTTAGTGTCATCTATTTGTCTCCATACAATCAGTTGTTGATCCAGATCTTGTATTCTATTGATGACACCATCATTAGCCTTTTCCCATCGTGACTGTGCGTTCGAGAAAGCTTCTTCAATCGGAGATGTGTTAAAGCTACCAAGAGCTGATGATTGGCTCAGCACAGACTGCTTTATTGCTTCCATTTGATCTAAGAGCCCTTTGGACCTCTTAACGATTTCAAAAGCCTTCTTCGATCTGTCCAGAAGCTGTCCGGTTTGAATGTAATCATTAGGTGCCTCTTTAGATTCATTAAATAGTTGTTCAGATCGATTCATTTCTCTATCAAATGCTACAGTAAAGTTTTTGAATTCTTGTAAAGTTGAAGAAAGAAGAATGTATTTATTTTTAGTGTCGCGGACAGAATTTACTACTTGGTCCCAATTGTTGTCAGCGACAGTTAAAGCATTCTGAATGGTTCCCATATTGGGTTGATCTTCTCTCATTAAATGAAGGCCTTCCTCTCTTAGTTCCTTTCTGACGGATTGCTTATCTTTCATCTCAGCGTCGAGTTTGTCAAGTTGTTCCGTCATGTCTTGAATAGTGGCCTCAGTCAAAGGAATAGGTTTCTGAGCCATATCGTTCAGAACACCTTGTACATTTTGCAAAACTTCAACTAATGCATTATGTTGGATGTTGAACTTGTCCCATCGAGCTCCAACTTTTTGTACTAAGTCTCTTCTTGAAGTGACTTGATTCAGTAAAGTTTCAGCTTTTACTTCGATCTCTTTGACTAGACTTGTAGGTGACATAATGCGACCGGTATTCTGATCAGTAACTTTAACTCTAGAGGGACCGTCCAAAAGAGCGACATTGCTTTTCCACTCAGGTATTTTCGTAATAACATTTACTAGCTCTTGGCGCAAAACTTCGTAACTTTCGGGAGTAAGTTTAGGACCTTCGATTTGGTATTGAATGTGACCAAGTTGTTGCTTAGTCTCATCATACCAGTTCAAGAGATCCGACCATTTTTGCAAAACTCCTTTGTTCTGTTGAATATTGCTCTCAATGATTTGGTAATGTTCGGCAATATTGGAGTAAGTATCGCTCAAAGAACGGGACTCATCAGGATGAGAGGTGAGCGTCATGTTTTTGATTTCATTGTATATGTCAGAAAACTCTGGTGTTTTAGCTGCATGTTCCTGGAGCAGCACATGCATGGATTGCAGAGTAGGTTCCACTTTATCAGCAGCTATTTGATCATAGCTTTCTGTTTTTCGTCTAAAATCAGTAATCCAGTTGTCGAAGTTGTGTAGTTTGGTCATAAACTCTTGTCTAACAATAATCTTGTCTGAAAGCTCGTTGACTTTAGTGCGGACTGTCTCTGCAAGATCATTGGTACGGTCTTTGATATCGGCAACTTTGTTTTTAAGGATTGTCGCACCTTCTGGTTGTATATTATGACAGATGTTATCGCAAGTCTGAGAAAGGCTGATGATTTTAGCCTGCTGTTGAGATATCTCGTTTCCAAAAGACTTTAATTTGTTTAGTTCACGATCCAATTTTTCGATCTGGGGCGAGTCTATCGAAACGCTACGACTGCTAAGAAGCTTTTCACCATTTTCTATCCATGATTCCAATTTTTCAGCTTCTTGTTCAAAGTTTTCCCAGTTGGTGACTAGTTTGTCGAGTTTGTTGTTCCATTGATCGGCCAAGTCGTGAACAACGGCCCATCTCGAATGAATAGCGTCAACTTCATCAGGCGCACTCGTCTTTCCTGTTAACTGATGGCTGACGCTTGACAAAATTTGTAAATTCATTAGCTGTTTATCACAATCGGTGACAAGAGCACGGGATTGCAGCTGCAACTGCTGAGCTTCGGGCAACGTCGTCGGTTTTGGTACACTGCCGAGTTTCATTTCAGCTTCCTCAATCCATGGCTTTATTTCGGCAACTCCTTTCTGGTACTTTTGCCAACTGGCTAAGTCGTGTTCGACCACTTTAGTTTGATGTTCTGTGGATCTTTGAAGATCGGCCATCATTTTCTCTAAAAGAGCTATTTCGCCTTTGAGTCTAGTGGCGTCTTGAACACGATGTTCAGTTGCTAATTTAGCTCCTTGGTCTGCAACGCCACGAATTATTTCCAGTTTTTCTGATATAACTCCCTGTAACGCTTGTGATTTGTCGACTCTTTCTTCAGGGGTGATGTTTTCGGAGCGAATTCGTGAGATTAAGATTGGGCTCTCTTTCTTTATCCATTCGCGGACGTGCTCCAACTTATGTTCGATCTTTACCCACTCCTCGTTGAATTTCTCAAGATGTTCCACTTTAGTTTGCACTTCATCTTGGACCTTTCCTAGTTTACGCTCGATAGTTTCGAGGTCTTTCTCGATTACCGGTTTAGGTTTGTCAGCCGTAAGGGTTCGGAGCTCGGAGTAAGCTTGCTGCAACTGCGGGAATCGCTCAGATTTCGCCTTTTCTATATCGACACTGAGAACCTTGGTCTCCTGGAGTTCACGTCCAATGTTAGAAACACCAAGCTCTAAACCAGGATGAGCAACATGGCTTTCAATTTTATCCAAATCAGACAGAAGCTCTTCTTTCTGATATTCGTAATTCGACCACACTTTTTGAGTGTCTCTAAGTTTGTGTAAGCGGTCTGTATTAGATTCGTAGGCAGTATTCCAACCGCTCTCGAGATTCCTTACATCTTCTCTCACGAACGCTGGTGCGTTAGCGTCTTTGATGAGTTCCTTTCCTCGTTGTAACATTGACATGACTGACGGTCGGTGTCTGTCGAGTTTCTGGACCGCAGCTTGTTGTTCTAGGACTAGTTGTTCGACGTGTTGGAGCGACTGCGGTTCCGGTTCTGCCATCGCTTGTACTTTAGCTGTTTCTAATATACAGATGACTTCGTGAACTTCGCGCCGGTAGGTATAACACCTAGTGTAAGTCTCTGTTTTGATCATTGTGATTTCTATAGTTGGTATTAAATTTTTGTATCTGGCGATGAGGTTTTCTAACTTGATTTGTTCATCTTGGGCCTCACCTTCGGGACAGTGGTTTGTGAGCATGTCGAGAGTTTGGACGAGCCATTTCATGTCTTCTCGTTTTTTGTCGGCTTCCCGGCAAATGTTCTATAAATTTAAAAAAATATTACGACTTAAACATTGATCTATTCAGGAAGGACCTACATAGTAGGTTTAACTATTCCTACATCCAATCTACATACAGTGGCGACACTAGGTCTTTTTAGAATTTTTAGATAATTTGATGAATATTAATATTGTTAATGAATAATAAGAACCACTTGCACTCAAGATCCTCTCGAGTGGGCTAATGCCACGAGCCCCATCACGTCGAAGACCGGTAGCATTATGCGATTTTGCTACGGTTATTACTCCACTGTCTACATAATTAGGTGTTTCATATAAGCATAAAGTGCTGAGATCAAAATAAGGAACACATATTCTAAGAATATTTACCATCAAATCCCTTAACTGATCCCAATGTAAGCACATTTAAAAATAAATAAAAAAATGATTGTTTATTGCCATGCTCACATAATTACATTAAAGACAACAATAATAATAACATTAAAAAAAATTCTGACTCAAATGAGAATTTTGCAATTTAGGACGTCTCCTTAGTTTTATTATTTAGAGTAGTAATAGAAAGTACGCCTCGCGGTTTCACCCGTGGAAATATCGGGATAAAAGGTAGCTTATTTATTCCAATATTTCTACGGAATAGGACATTCTCATTTTCAACCTGTTGCTTGCGGCGTACCTATTTTTGTTTGAAAGGCAACAAATAGTGCAACTGTACCGATCGTTCAAAATGTTCCTAATAGCACCAAAAGAACATGAAGCAGCATTGGTATCTTTTTCAAGAGTGGATATGTTTAGAATGTTAGCATTCGTTCCCTTTTATCCACAACGGTTTTCTTCAGATTTTTACATTTATAATATTAGTACAACAGATTTAAGATTATTCTAAAATAAAGCAGCGTTACCTGGAATATAGTCTTTTCCCTCTCGAACGCCTCAGCCGAGTCAACCTCCCGCACGATGCTATCCATCGTCTTGTCGACGTGGTCCATCCATCGCTCCATCTCGCGGAACTTGCCTCTGTACGCGTCCCATTTAGCCGGTATCCTTTGTAGCTGTTGTCTGAAATAATAATATCACTACATAGTCAAGTGAAAGTCAAAACATTTTTTTTATTCAATAAGAATCATCCAAGACGGCGAACATCTTCGAGGTGCGAGACGCATAAAATGATGGCACGACGACCTACATTCGACGCAGAGTGGCCAAAATTAGCTGGAGATAGGGACACATGGAGTCGTCGCGGGCAACAGCTAGTATGCAATAAATACGAAGGATCTGCAAAAAAGTAGCCTATAGCATTTTGCACACTTATTATATTAATTTATTAGCCCCACTGCAAGACAAAGGTCCTTATTTTTTCCATTCCCTTCTGTATGAGGCCCGAGTGGGCCAGTCGTATTTGTATGATACAAATACGACTGGCCCACTACACCTACAACTCTGTTTGCATTGAGAACTTTTTTTACGTAGCTACTATAGCCAATAGCTACGGCAGACGTGGCCTGTCCGGTCCCACATTCATTTACTGGCCTAGTCACTGACATCGGCGATTTGTATTTTATACACTAGGGACTATAAGTTTCCGTTTGAAGAATTAATGAATTGTTTATGTGTTAACTTACCTAAAATGTTCAACTCTATGAACGGTGCTCTCCCATATCTGTTCGCATTTCCTAACAGTCTCCTCTAGACTATTGTCCCCGGTTTGATGCGTGAAACTTGTAGATATCTTCTTGAGGTTCTGAAGGCAATGTTCCACTTGCATCACCTTGCCCTGGTTACGGAAGTACTCCTCGTTTCTTATTAGAATGCCGTCCGCATCGTCGCTTTGATTGTAGGCCTGAGATGAAAAATTTCGATTAGTCTAGTTGCACTTTAAATGACGTAGTATGAAATTGAAACGAATTTTGTAGTCAGCGACTCTAGGATATATTATCTAATAATATTTGTGTCATTTTTACGAAAAACTAAACTAAATACCTACCTGCTTAGGACTCACTTTAACACAATAATATAAGGACCCTCCAATGTCATCATATCCCGCGATTAGCCGCTAAATATACGCACAACTTTAAACCACCTTATTAGTTACAATCTAATAAGACTTTGACAGTCAAAATATGTTTAGGCACGTTTGCACAGATGACAGTTGTGCAACTGGCGCAAAACACATTTCAGCTATAGACGTCTTATGCTTACTAAAAGTCTCATAGTTCTAACTAACCTGTTCCTCATAGACCAGCTCTTTCTCGATATCCTTGATGCAGTGTTGGAAGACAGCCTCGTCCAGCCTGAACTCCAGCCGCATGAGGTGCGCGGGCGCACGCTCCAGCAGACCGCGCCACCGACGCTGCAGGTCTTCGACTACGGATACTATCCGAGGACGGTCTGATTCGTTAACCAGCTGGAAATATACGAGACTGGTAAAGCAAGAGCTACATTTTACCCATGGGTAGTAAAATTAATAAAACTAAAGTTGGCTTTGATAATTTTAGTCTATGGTATTGCTACTCATCAACAAATCTGTCATTTAAATAGTAAGTTACAATTTTTAACATTAAGATGCAAGTGCTATAAATGAAAACCCTGAAAACTTATCTAAATACTGACCTCGATAAGTTCCCGACCGGATCTGACCAGTTCCGAAACAGCCCTCTCATCAGCTCCTTGGAAGAACCTTTTATGGAAATCAACTGCCTGTTTTCCCTCGACCTTGGTGTCGGCCAGCAAGGCCTCGGCCCTGGATGCCCATTCTTCTACGGTACGTTTCTTGATCTCGAATTCCTCCCACGCTCGGACCAGACGCTGTAGTTCTGCTTCACGCTTGGTAGCTTCCGATGATACGTGAGCGAATCTGGGGAGGAATTATTTATTTACTTGTAGTATTATTTGAATACGAATTTAGTAGAAATAAAATGATTTTAGCTTAAATCTATCAAAAGTATGGACAAAGTCAGAAGGTGTAATAAAATCAAGATTTTCTCATGATTTGACCCCTATGGCAAAGAGGTCATGGAACCTTTGTCCACTAGAAACACGTCACAAGGCTAAGTAAAAATGTAGTGCAACATACCTATCATTAAGATCCCTCATAAGCCTCAGTTGATCGCTGACATCAGCACTTCGGTCCGTATCGGCTGCCTTCACTATGTTCTGGAACACCTTGTTCTTGCTTTCAAGCATGCTTCTATAGTACGTCGTCCGAGAAAAGAATGTCCGATGGATCTCGTATCTTGATTCTATCACTTCACTGTTGGGAAGGAAAAAAAGCCTATTAAAGCGCCGACAATTCAATTATATCTTCCACCACCCTGGGACATTGCTTGCCTAGCACGTCATTTCTTCTACATCACCAACTTCTAGGACATACCCAAAATAAAAATAAAAACTGGTCTGGAACCTCCTTTGGAGGGTTTAACGAACAGAAATATGCCGCATTTTTGACCAAGGTTCCTATAACATTCTGGCCAGTGTCCACTGATTCAAGCTGTACGACAGCTGCCTGGAATGATATAACTTACCGTGTAGTCTTCACTTCAGTCCTGAGATTATCCTCCGCCTTATCCAGCCATGTTCCTATCTCCTTCTGACCAGTCTCCAGCGACTCATGCTGCACCAACAGCTGCCGGTATTGATGTAACTTCACTGGAACCGTCGCTCGAACCCTGACGAGGGCTTCCTTTTGTTGCTTTAGTTTCGTCATGTTGGATTCGACTTCGTCTCGGGGTAGTTCAGCTATTGCTGTTTGGAAAGTTCTGAAAAATTCAGGAAAATTAGTTGAGTGGTTCAAAATACTCAAATACTCAAATACTCATTTATTGGTAAGGCATTACAGGTCAAATAAACAAAAATCATACATTACTTACTATTATGTAAGTTAAGGCGAGTTTAAAAATCCAAATTATAATAAAATAAATAAAATAATTACAATTTTCATAAATTAATTGGGTCAAATTGTAAAATTAGTATAAAAAATAATATTAGAAGAATATAATGTCAATTTTTACTACAAAATTCAAGTGATATATAAATTCTTAATAAAATCATTAATGTCATAAAACGTCTGCTCAACAAGCCATTTCTTCAGTTTATTTTTAAAAGCAGGCAGGCTAGGTGCCGATACAACTTCACGGGGTAGTTTATTATAGATATTCGGACCCATTACGTGTGTCAGTTTGCCAGACCTCGCCAAGCGTCTGGGTATGTCCTCCAGCATGTGAGCATGACGAGTGTTAAAATTATGCCCGTCACCACGCTTCTTGAACTTACCCTCGTTCATCCTAACATACATAGCAGCCTGCATTAGCACTATACTAGGCAATGTTAGTATACCAAGGGATTTAAAGAACGGCCTAGCCGAGACGTCCTGCGGTACCCCGACTATCGCTCGGACGGCGCGTTTTTGCATCCGGAAGGCACGCAAAATAAAGTTAAAGGCAAAATAAAATCAATTGCCCTATGTTTTACAAGGTTGTTAAACATTGAGTACACAAAAAAGAACATAAGTACTTCACTATCACTACATAGTATAAAACAAAGTCGCTTTCTCTGTCCTTATGTCCCTATATCCCTATGTATGCTTAAATCTTTAAAACTACGCAACGGATTTTGATGCGGGTTTTTTTAATAGATAGAGTGATTCAAGAGGAAGGTTTATATGTATAATACATACATTATATAGCCGTCCGAGCCGGGGCGGGTCACTAGTACGCTATAAAAATTAAAGAGAATGTACTACAAACCTGCTGATAGTCTTGAACAGCTCTTCATGATGGTCTATCTGGCTGTTCAGCTGTAACAGCTGGTCAATATAGGTCTGTATGTCCTCCGTGGTGGCTCGAGGCTGGCGGGCCAATAGTGTGTCGGCCGCTGCGAGCCACTGATCCAGATCCCGGACTCCTGACGCCAGCTCGCGTCGGTGACGGAGAGCGTCCCCTCCGCGGACATACCTTAAAAAAAACAACAAAACACACTCTAAACACGCCCTCCATTAAAGGTGCGTGCTATTATCTTTAAAATGACAGAAGTAAATTAATCAATTTATATTTAATCCTTTACACGAGCCCAATCAAAACTGTAGCTGTAAATTCTAAGAAACCGAAGTATCCCTTATCTTATCAACATTCCAGCATAAATACCGCTCGAAAGATTATTTATAAAAATGTAAACAAAAACATTAAAAACTCACCGTTCAGCCTCCTCCCATATACGTTCCCATCTTTCTGTGATTTCAACGTATTTCCTCTTGATCTCAGTGCTATGTTCCTCATTGCAAGTCGCCGCTAAAAACCCTGCCGCATCACCCAATCTCTGATGCTTTTCTTTCCATACTGTCAAGTCATGGAAGAATTCTAACCTCTCATCTTCTGATACTCTAAGCATATGTTGTGCCTGATCCAACCATACAGTGAACTCGTTGGACAACGAGTTCCATCGTTCCCAATGAGCTATAACCTCTTCTAACACGCTTCTCGCACATCTAACATCGGAAGCCACTCTGCGCCATGTCTCGGCGACTTCCTTCAAAAACGAGTCTATTTCTCTCGCTTCAGTCCTGTCTAACTCACACACTCGCTTATACTCCTCGGCTACTTGTTTAATATCGACATACGCTCGATCAAACTCTTGGAAAATCTTATTCTTAGTGACGAAATTATCGTAATCATCTAATAAGGCACGGACATGTTCGATGCGGCCGTACTTGCCGGTCCACGCGGCAAGCTTGGCCTTCGTTAATTCGGTGAACGCTACGATGCAACACTTATGCTCCAGATACTTTAACCTAGCTTTCCTCTGAGGAGCTCTGCGACTAACAGTTTCAATACGATCCTTCATATCTGTCAGTCTCTCGTGGGGGATGCGAGTGGCATCGGGAGAACGTAATGCCGCTTCGAAAGTGTTTGCGATCTCTGTTAAACCGGAGAAGAAGGCGCTGTGTTCTTCGAGCTTCTCGCTTATAATAGCGGCCGTTCTCTCATCTAAACTAGTCGGTATTTCGTCGAAGTATAGGAGGTATTCCGCTCTCGCGAGCCACTCCCCGACGAGCCTGAAATCTCCGGGTAGATCTGAGTCCAACATCCACAGCCATCTCCTGTGCAGACGTTCGAGTTCGATCCAGAGCGCGACCAGTTCCCTCCAAGACTTGGGAGCGATGGCGACAAGGCTCTGGGTGTACATCAGCTTCTCTAGTTTCCTATAGATGGGTTCGCGGGCGAGCCTATCGTTTTCGGCGCGCACGTAATCGTCGTAATTTCGCGATAATGTGCGCGAATCGTATTGTCTTTGTACCGTGGTGACACGTTCTGTCAACCACATCCTAAGAGATTCGTATTCCTCTTGTACTGCCGCCACGGCATCTGGGCCTGTCGTCTAAAAATAAAACACATTATATTAGACGACTAATACCTTTACAAAACATACGACAAATGTGTATAGTGTGTACATTACCTAGAGCAAAACATTACTTTTGCTAATAGAACACGTACCTTAGGTTCAGGATATTTGTGCAGGAACTGTGCCACATAAGTCATAATGGATCTCTCGTCTGGTTTATCGACGTCTACATCCTCCGCATCCAGCAGCCTAGCGATACCGAGTTCGGATTCGGCGACGTCAAACGCGTGTTCGAGTCTTTGTCTGTTCGTCTTGCGTTTCATCTCGGCCAGGTTTATGAGGTTGGCCTTGATCGCGTCGATGATGGCCAGGAAAGCGATACCGTCGCGCCAGGACGGACCAAAGTCTGTCACTTGGATGTTTGAGTCCCTGGTGGAATACAAACCATCAGTCAATATACTGTTACAAATATAACCACTTTTCAATCAATTAAAAGTGGCTGATTGAACCTGGATGAGCAGCTGACGGTGACTCGTATAGGTATAGAAGAAAGATATTTTAACAATTGTTGGAGTCACCATAATTGGGTATATGTCATTGAATATGCAGGATTTGAACCTGTGAACTCGTCATAGCGCAATAATACTTCTCAAAGTCAAAGTAAAAAAAAATGTATTCATTTGGCCTTATACATTTGTACACAGATCGCATAGAAGCACAAATCCAGCTGAAGTGAATTTGTCGGAATGCTTCATTCTTGGTGGATTCGTATTTGAAATTTCTGATAGCCTGATAGGTCCTTAGTTGAAATGCTTTTCAAATTTATTTATTTTGTTTTCCATTCAATAAGCAGAAAACTTTCCGTCATTTCGACTCAGTCCACGAAACTCGTTTGGTAAGACCAACACTACGGTAAACTGGCAGTCGTGGCTTCAAACCCAACGTGCGCTAATCTATTGTGAGATACTTACTTAGGCAACGCATTAGCGACCCATTGCAACAGCGTCTTCTTAGCGCCCTGCTTCCACTTGTCCTCAGCCCGCTGCGTGGGCGTTGCAGCGCCTGATTCGTACGACATGGCGGACGCACATCGCGACCCACCGAGGTACTCCAAAGCTCTGCTATTCTCCTCAATCTGGTGGTATGTGGGAATCATGTGTTACACATTTAAAATTAGATACTTAGATACTCGAAGGAAATGTATTTCTAATAATCTGACCTTGGGAAATTGATCTGACCCAAAAAGTTGTTATGTTTTATTTTTTGAAAACAAATTGGTTACACAATTATAAAAAAATTCATACAACCGAATTGAGAACCTGAAGTTCCTGTTGAGAACCTGTTTTTGAAGTCGGTTAAAAAGGAAAGTTAATTGAGTTTTATCATAATGAATCCTGTGACTCCTCTCAGTAGTTTTTGATATACTATTCTTTCGATAAACACTTCTGAATCCATTGCGATGTTTGGTATGTAGAAAGCTGATGTTCTGATTAACATAATAATATACGCTACTCTCCATCCCGATATTCTAACGGGACGCAGGTAAAACCGCAGGGCTCTCTATATTTTCAGATTTTTATATTTACACTTCAAAAAATCACCGTGTATTATACAAGTATACCTAAAAACCTTTTGTCTATCTACGTGGTGTTCAGTGTACGTAATATCAAAAGTGTACAAACCGAAAAAAGTTTTAAGTGACTTAGTGCATCTATTGCCAAATCGTGTCAACCAATAGCAGTCGTGAAATATTTTGATGCCTTATACACCAAGCTTTAACAGCCAGAAAACATATCTTGCAGAAGGGAAGCCAGAGACAGGGGTAAATGGAACACGCACAAAAGGGTTGTAGCACTGCAGGAAGAAAGAAGAAGTGATTCGTCTGCCATAATAAGCATACATACATAGGTAATAGTTAAATATAATGATAGTATGTATGTAAAAAATAATATATAAACTTTCTAATAGACATCTGAACAATAAACATGGAAACTATGTATTGATATTTTACATTGAATATTTAAAAAGTACACAATTTTATGGCATTATAAGGCATCGCAAAAATAGTAGGTATTATTAAACATAAAGTATAGGTAAGTACCTATAAAGATAGTTTGATTGCATTAGAGCGAAGAGAGAAAAAAGGAAAAGAGACAAATCTCAATGCTTAAAGGCAGCAATTTTATCATTTTCAGTGCGTGCAAAATTTGGATATACATTTTTCCAATATTTCCAGAAATATTATCAGTTTTTCCTTCTCTTTTTCGATTATTCTTACTAGATATTTCTAACGCAATCAAATATAATCAAAAAGCCTAATAAGATACTGCATTTACCCACCTTAGTTCTTCTGTCCTGTGGGTCCAATTATTAGAACGAAGCTTGCGCAAACATAATAGGTTCAAGCCAATTAAACGAGAATTTACCACGAATTTCGATACTTTTTGTAGGACTACTCTAACAACTCTGTGGGCATATCATTTCGGATGTGTAACGATATAAACAATACCTTTGTGACTAGTGTTAGTATTTTGGATATTAACTGTATCGCTTGTATATCGCGGCGCGGTTAAATCTTTTAATGGAATCCAAAAAAGGAAGAGGTTCCCAATTCATCGGATATGGATGCATTCGACGCAGAGTAGCCAAAAATAGCTGGAGATCGGGAGAAATGGGGGAGGCCTTTGCCCAGCAATGGGAATAAATAGGCTAAATGGGAAACTGTATTTGTTTAAGAGCCGGCGATTAATTAGAACTTTTAATGCACACAAGGTTTGAAGGAACACTAGAAATTAAAACCACACAATTTTCCTTTAATTTCAAATTCGGAAAAAAAGTTAGGTAGACAGCAAACCTCGATAAAAAAAAGGAAAATTGCTCTTTAGGCAATATAATTAAAAAGGGGATAACATTTGTAAGGAGAAAGCGCTGCAAGAATAACGACTTAATTTTCACAAAAACTAACACTAGACACTCTGGCTTTTACTCTTGCTTATATGGTTACAACAGTGCGAGATCAAAGTTGCCAATTCATTACCTAAGTGCAAGAAAATTTAAATATTTTGTTCCTTATACATTTGGAATCTTAAGGATCGAGGTAACAACAATGAAGAAGGTAAATACTAAAGCCATAGTCTGCTATTGGTTGCCAAAAATTATAATTTAGACAACATTTTGAATTAATATGACTAATGAATATTTAAAACAGCAGACACGTTTTAAGATGGAAATCAAAGATATTCCATATTTAAAAGTATTTATTTTATAGTATAACTGTGAATCCTACCTAGCTACAATTTTACATAATAAATACAGAATAGAAAACTACAAATTTTGAAGTGATCCAAGTATCCTACATTCTATTTCACACTTTGTGCTTACCTATATAACCTACAATTATAGAAAATTTAATGTCTCTTTCGTTTGTTGGCAAGTTGTTTCATAATTTCGTTCTGGCAAAAAACTGTTCAAACTATACTTTTTACGCCTTGCTTGATGGCATAAGAGAACAAAAAACTGATGCACAACGGTCATACCTAGTTGTCACCTATAGGTCCTCAGGGGTGAAAACTGGGATTTTCATTTATCTTTCCAGTTAATTTACAATTGTTTTCAGATAAAAAGAATAGGACAAACTTGCCAACAAAACAGTCCCATAGTAATAAATTTCCCGAGTGTTAATCACGTACTTTTTTCATAGACGACGAGATATAATTACAAATAAAACGAGTAGGCTTTATTAATGAAACAGCCGCAGTGGAGTTCATGAAACCTTAAGAATGTATATAGCTGGAACATTAAGGTAAATTACATAAGTTACATTCTCTTTCGTAACATCCGTTTTTTGCAAGAGACCCAAAAAATACGCGATTAAGAAGATCCGGGAAAATTATTACTACAAATACAAATCTTATCAGTTCTATCTCATTAACTCCTCCTTCGTAAGGCCATACCTGGAAATACAATATAATGGTCCAGATGAGGCCGAGGACGACGGCCGGTCTTCCATCCACCAGATCAGCTGCGTTGATGTTGACAAGCTTGATGCGCTTGCCGGCGAGGAACCGGAGAGCTGTGTTCGCGTTCGAGAGGAAATGGGGACGACGGAGAACACGACCTCGCTCCATGGGCTGTGGAACACAGAAGGAATATTAAGATATCTTATTTTATTTTAGGACTGGGCTGGTCACGTCTGCCGTACCTCCCCTGAGCCAAACTTGCTGGAACCCTCCTAACTGCAGGCACACATCATGGGCTAATAAGGTAAGAGGTTTTTTCATGTATGTGAAAATTCTACATTCTTTTAAAGCAAGATTTCTATTTGACCTAATATCGCCTGATGCGTGTTATATATATTTTGTAGGTATATAAAACTCACCAGTTTTTCCCCAGATAGTACTTCAAGCAGCGCCAGAAGTTTGGTTCCATCTCGTAGATCGTAAATGAGATCGTCTATACGCAGTGGAGGTATGCGCTGAAATATAACACAATGGTTAGGCAACTATTCATTGATGGACAAGTTTTAGAAAAATATAATCTATACATATAAAATGCTTAGTCCTGAATGACTGACTGACTGACGGATCTACGCACAGCCTTAACAGCTGATCGTAGAGACCTTAAATTTGGAGGGTGTGTTGAAGTGTGTTCTTTGTATGAGGTAGGCATCCGATAAGAAAGGATTTTCTGAAATTCTACCCCTAAGGGGGTGAAAAAAGGGGCATAGTTTGTTTGGGGCAACGCGATTCCTTGGTCCATTTTCGACGTCTATAGTTAAATTACCTTTTGCACTTTTACAGATAACAAATGCGCGACTGAAGCAAAATGTGTTTTAACTATAGCAGGTTCAAGGCAACTTGTAGGAATCTAGGGCGCACACTTGTAGTAAAATAACAAAATCACGTTTATTTAGTCCATACATTTTTGACAAAAATCCAAAATAGAGTAGGTAAAATAGAATAGGTACCTAGGTATAATAAAAATCGTAATTATGCAATTTTGCTGAAATGTTACATAGATTCTTGATTTTTAGGCTTCCATACCTCAAAAGCTAAAAAAGGAACCCTTATTGACATCACTCTCTCGTCCGTCTGTCTATCCGTGTGTCACCACCGAATTTTAAGCTTAAACTAGCGACAAGCGATTTATTCAATCAAGCTGGATGAACAAAATAATGATCTCTTAGGTTCTCTTAAGTCAGATTGTACTCCAGTTACTCTATATACTGTGTCATATTATCTGTTATTTCACTGGCACCCCAACAAACCGGGGCTCAGCGCAATAATAAGTTTCATTCAATCAACATCGTAAAACAAAATTGATTTGACCTTTGCCAAGACCGGACAATTGACTTATCAAATCTAGACAATCAACTTGGTAATCTAGATTCGGCCTTGACTCACTATAACAAGTACCGAAAATAACAATAATTTTTATCTTTTATCCCTACGAATATATTAAGTGCAAAGTAACTCTGTCTGTTACGTCTGTTCACGCTGAACCAATTTTATTTAATGAAGTTTGGTATAGAAAAAGATGGATCAGACCTTGGAAAAGGCTACTTTTTATCTCAATCCCGTAATTACGTGGGTGAAACTGCGGGGTGCAGCTAGTAAGTTTTTATTTTCAAATTTTCTTTTTTCCAAAAAAATATCAATAATCTCCTTTATTTTTATTTATACTAGCAGCACTCCGCATTCCGTGGGAATATCGGAATAAAAAGGAGATAGTTTTTACTACCACGGCCTCAATGTTTCAAAACCTATTCGTTACAATCACACAAACAAAATCGTTTATCTTAATTATATTATTAAAGATGTGTAGATAATTTTCACGCCATTTTCTCTCAATAGAAAGCTGATTAATTCCTAGCTTATATGTCAGAGATAAAATCAAACTCACCTTTGACAAATGTGAATTGATCCAATTAACGAATGTTTTCTTTTGCACTCTTTCTTGTTCATCTGTAACAATTACAAATATTTATTAGATAAATAAAATTGTATAAAAAGGTAGGGCTTTACACCTATTCTACATTATTAATGCAGGGTCAGCAATCAGCCAATGACAACGCGAAAGACCTGGCAGCACACTGGAGAGATCGGATCTGATCTGACTTTAATCAACTCCCCTTAATTTTGTGCTATCGATACGAAAAAGAAGAAGCTTCAGCAATTTTAATACATATTTTGTGTTGTGGTGCTTACCTAGCACTTGAATATAAATAAAAATAAATTACCAAAATATATGCGCATATATTCCGAACGACAGCACTAAATTAGATAATAATTTTCCTTGTGATCGTTATTGTCAGAACAAGGTTTGTATGAAAGAAAATGTAAAAAATTATGTGAAAAGATTGTCCAGTAGAGTAGTTGTGCATTCGCACGGAGAGTTTCGCACAAATATGCGTATTAAAAAACATTTTCGTTCATTTTTCGTACGATTCGTACGAATAATTGGGCTAATATCAAATTATCAAAACAGTTTTAATGGCAATAGCTTCAATTATATGAACTCCCAAAATCTACCAAAACATCTCTGACCTCATCCCGATCCAGAATTTTCAAGGCCTTACACAATTCTAGATGCAAACAAGCGTTCAATGCCAGTATTCTGATTACTTTAGCTACATCTAAAGTGTTTACTGTCGAACTTTAACACGGTTATATCATATGTTATAAATAGAAATACCTTATAGTTATAGAATTTATTTCCGTTATTTGGCTGGTAATGTGCAGGCAAACGTCATTAGAGATTATAGGTGCAGTGAACCTGCCAACAGCTGCTCGCATTATGAAAGTGATTATATGACTCATTTGGGAACGGTCTATATTTGATCATACTGACGATTCTGCATTTAAAGATTATGATTACTGAGTTACCAACAAGAAATTTTAAAGCTAGAGAATACACTTTATTAAAGTTTTCGCCCACGTCTTGATGTTGTTTTTAAAATGACAAATCTATGAACTCGTACTTAATAAGTTAAAGATTAGGTATACCTCAAAATATCTTAATATATATAAATCTCGTGTCACAATGTTTGTCCTCAATGGACTCCTAAACCACTTAACCGATTATAATAAAATTCGCACACCATGTGCAGTTCGATTCAACTTGAGAGATAGGATAGCTTACATCCCGATATTCCCACGGGATCGGGAGTTACGCGGGTGAAACCGCGTAGGGCAGCTAGTATTTTATAAATTAGGATGAAAATATGACCATTTGCTAAAAACCCCTTAGTCAAAAACCAAAGTCAATAATATCAATATAAGTATTAGAAAAGAAACAGTAAACCATCGTAAATATTTCAACTGATGCTAATCCAAAATAAAATGATATAATTCACCAAAAACTCATTAATAAAGTACCAAAGTATAAGTAAAGGAATGCATCCCCATTAAATCCCCTAGGCTGTCAATTCTGCGTCACGCACGCGCGTGACTGGCAGCAGGCGGAAGCCACGCATGGCACAGCCTTCCACCGGTGCGAGCATTTCAGTACATCATCTGATAGGTTAATGTTCGCTTTTATTTATCTGTTTTCGTATGTCGATGACCGAAAAATTTGACTGTAAATAGACGGAGCTTCCTTTGATGAAACTGATTCAATATCTTTTGACAGAACTTTACAATGAAGAACCATTCTTCATAGGAATGTCATATCGTAGAAGTATAGGTTATAGGTAGGGGGGCTCCAATTTCCGCCCTTAGTAGGCTACACTCTGATCGTGTAAAATAAACCGCATTAGAAGTAGTTCATCCATTTAGGCGCTACATATTCTCATAAAATGCATCTGTATAAGTACGATCGGAGTCAGAATTACAGACCCACTGTTTGCTGACCTAAAACTGCTATTCTTAGAATGTTTTCCATTTAAGCAAGATTCTAAGGTCTTGCTCCAGTTCAAGTTAAAATTGTTTTAACTCATGAATTGTGGTGGGTCTGCAATTCTAACTCCGACTGTATATTTAAACCGACCACTGATCAGACCAGTAACTTATACATACAGATGAAATGAAGTTTCCAATTTCACCGATAATCGCAGATCTTACTCATGAGAGTATTCTGCTAACGTAAATCTTATATCCCAATTTGGCATGCATTAAACAAACGACTTACGAACAGCATAAACTCACAAGGCCAAAGATATTTAATATTTACTAGTCAAAAAGGGAATGGAAAGAAGAAACAGAGGCTTTTGCCCGCAGTGGAACAAAACGGGCTAATAAATAATAAAATAAGATAAGTCGTATCAATGTTGCCAAATTGAAAATTCACAAACAAAGAAAGAGAGAAAGAAATTAATTATTCCAGACAAAACATACCACAAACATAGTTAACAAAAAACAAGACACAAAATTGCCGTCCTGAGCAAAAAGTAGGAGCCAAAATTAACAAGGACATAAAAGAAACAACATAAAAAATAAGAAAAGAAAGAGAAGTCGTGGTGCATGCAGACAGACTATTTTTCTAAATTAATGGCTACTGCACCCCAAAAGCCGCAATTTAGGAAATCACAGCTACTTTTGTGGTTGTCCAATCCATCTATATTAAAGTTCAGTTTTAATAAATGCCACGCTCAAACGTGATGAAAATGTTGCCAATTAGAAGTCACCAACTCTAATCCACTGTAAATTAAATATCTCTGGTCAAGACCTAACATGAAACAAGATCCAGACCAGGTTTGGTAAGTACGACCACTGTTCTAACAAGTTCCACTAAGGCTAAGCATTTCAACCTATTTATTACTCATGTTTTATTCATGTGTCTAAGAGTACTGAAATAGGATACGAAGTAGTAAAACTATGAATTGCTAGCTTTTACGGGCGGTTTCGCCCACATTATTACCTAGATTCGATACCAGGGAGAAGGCTTATTTGTAAAACTAAAACTCCACTTTTGAAATAACAATAGTTGTAATGAATTTTGACGTTTATGCAACTGTATATCCAAGAATGAGTAAAAGATTACGCGAAAGTTCGAGGATCACACACTTTGATGTGCATCAAGAAACCAACACAGCCTAAAAAAGTATGAATGTGATAAAACTTCGCATAATTATTCATATGCGAATAGTCGACTACCTAAGGGGATGGTATAGGTTCTGAGCAAGTCTACTCGATTGAATAAATGTCCCAGCCACCTACGACGGATTTCCTGAATATCATAGATTAAAGTTGCTTAATAAATTATTTAGATTAGATATAAAAGGCCAATATTAGTAGTCGACCCACACTTGTGGTCTCAAATGTTATACACGCGAGAATGTAAAAGAAAGACGTTGGAAATGACTTGGTCGCAGTGCAAAAGGTGAACGTGGAAGGATCAGTGAAGAGCCCAAAAAACCGTTACATAAATCACACAATATGAAAATCTTTTCATTTATAAATTTAGGAATTATTTTACTGTTGGTGGCCGTATCCTGCACGCGTCAATAAGCCAGTGCCAAACGATCATAAAACCAAAAATATTCTGGCAACTACGAGTGCTTGTCAAATGGTAATTAACTTTGAATTACAAAACTTCAAATTGCAGTTACAGAACACATATAATCATAACTCATATAGCATAAAATATCTCAACAAGTCTTTAACCTACATTTCGTTTAACACCACCCATCTGAGGTTGGATTTTACCATCCATATTTGAACGCGATTACTTCAAGCTAATCTCCGTTTTAGGCCTTCATCTCGTTCAAAACTCCAAATTGGATTTTACCAACGAAAACTGATCACGATTAGAGCTAGAACGCGTTTAATTTCTGAACGCCCAATTTTGGACGTTTAGCGCGTTGAACACGATCAAATGAACTGTCATTGGATCTGTCATCGTGTTGTTAGGTTATTTATCTAACATTAATTACGTATTTTCGAAAACATCGTCATTTTTATTAAAGTAATAGCATGAAAAGGGCTTTAGCGCTCGCATTTGATGAAACCTATGATGAAAATATAGTTCGCCGTCCAAGATGGATCCGTGAACGTGAAGAACATTTTGACACCCTTGATGATAAGGATTTTGTTACAAGATTTCGTCTCATGAAACACACAGTTCTAAACTTATTGGAGTCAATTGAAGATAAACTAGAGTTTCCTACAAAT
This sequence comes from Idaea aversata, assembly GCA_907269075.1. Taxonomy (NCBI): domain Eukaryota; kingdom Metazoa; phylum Arthropoda; class Insecta; order Lepidoptera; family Geometridae; genus Idaea; species Idaea aversata. The sequence goes on from OU026088.1 coordinate 1,330,868, forward strand.
ATGTAAGTTCCCTTTTGTAGTTTGTTAGTTCTCACTACCCCGGTATGCGGTTGAACCTATACTTATGTGTTTGTTCTTTTTTAGGAACAACAGTGTATCACCCATCAATCAATTGCTGTGTGCCCTACGCTTCTACGCAACAGGATGTTATCAAATGACTGCAGCAGATTTATGTGGGTTTAGCACTTCTACTGCCCATAGATTTGTGCACAAAGTCAGCGCCGCTATTGCTACACTGCGACCTCGCCACATTTATTTTCGTGAATTACCAGAAGAGATCCGCCAGACACAAATAGAATTTTATAAGAGAGCTAAATTTCCGAATGTTATAGGTGCTATAGATTGCACTCATGTGAAATTTATAAAATCACCAGGTTAGGCATTGCTTTTTTAATTTTCATGAGTTTCTTAAAATATTGAAGTGCACTATGAAATATACTTACTTACTACTTTTTTTTTCAGGTGGAGATCACCCGGAGATTTTTCGAAACAGAAAACAATATTTTTCTTTAAATGTACAAGCGATCTGTAATGCTTAACTGGAATTCACTGATGTGGTTGCACGATGGCCAGGAAGCACCCATGACTCATACATTTTTAACAACTGTTATAGAAGAGCTATGTTTGAACAAGGACTTAAATCAAGGAAATATAAATACTGGAAGTGGAGATGGAAGACTACAAAGGACTAATCCAAATCATAGAAGGCGTAATGAATTTGTAACAAACTATTTTGCACGGTAAGTCTACACCTTTTTGAATTTATCAATAACTAGCGACCCGCCCCGGCTTCGCACGGCTATATCATGCATGTATTATACATATAAACCTTCCTCTTGAATCACTCTATCTATTTAAAAAACCACATCAAAATCCGTTGCGTAGTTCTTAAGATCTAAGCGTACAAAGGGATATAGGGACAGAGAAAACTACTTTGTTTTATACTATGTAGTGACTAGCAAGATTTTCTTTTAATTATATTTAAAAAAAAAAATGCTATGCTATGTGTACGGACAGAGGAAAGCTACTTTTTTATACTATGTAGAGATCAATGTTAAGACCTTCCTTCAAGCTCAGTCTAGTCAGGGAAAGCTTTTGCTTTTCAAGGCACATGAACTAATTATTTTTATTTCAATATTTATACTCCTAGAAAAGTAGAAAGTAATTCCTATTTTGTATCTTTTCAGATTACCAAGATAATTGAGGGAGAAGGTTGACTATTCCACCTTTTGCTTACTTATTTTAAGTCTCAGCTAGGTACAATCACTAAAAAATTATATGAAATTAAATAACATGCTCAGAACACAATATAAGGGTACAGCTTTATGTATAAACTGGCTGCGCTCCACGGTTTTACCCGATCCCGTGGGAATATCAAAATGAAAAGTAGCATAGAGGCTCTATCTCTATCCTCGATAAATGTACTATCCAACACAAAAAGATTTTTTCAATTCGAACCAGTAGTTCCTGAGATTATTAGCGCGTTCAAACAAACAAACTCTTTAGCTTTATATTATAAGTATAGATTCTGAGCATGTTATAAATTTAAATAAAAGTAAGTATCTATAAATATCAATGAAATATATCAATGTGTTTATGAATGTTAAATAAAGATCAATTTGTGATTGTAAAATATTAATAAAACAACATTATTTTGTAAAAATCTAGTCTTTTAATTTTATTTAGCTGTATTTTTAATATTTCCAGCTTTATTTTTTCCTGCTCTGTTTTGAGCTTTTCCTGTTCTAGTTTCTCTCTTTCCGCCTTCTCCTGAACCTTTAAAATACTCATATTAAGTCGATGCTCCTCCTCCGCAAAGGCATTAGTTGTGAGCAAAGTTTGTATACGCTCATCATTCAAACTTTGCTCCCTTCTTAAAACTGGCCTCCAACGACTGGCCCTGGCAGATGTAGTAGTTGCACTGAAAAGAACAGAATAAATTAATCTAAGATCACCAGACATGTATATGTGAAAACTTTAATTGTATATACTATTACTACTAGCAGTGCACTGCAGTTTTAATAGTTCCGGTTCCGGTAAAATATAAGAATACTGCCTTTCTCGCTATCCAACACAAAATAATTTTCAATCATATAAATACAGACAGACACACTTGGCGGGGGACTTTGTTTTATAACATGTAGAGATAGAGATTTACTAACCTTAATGGAGTGGGCAGTGGATTCTGAGCCTCTGGCTGCATATGAGGCGAGGGACTCCGGGAGCTACTGCTGCACTGGTACTAGCTTCTGCTGTACTGCTACCAGTTGCTGTAAAAATAATGCACATAAGCTATCGACAAAGTATCAAAAATTTATGATTACCTCATTTATTTAATACTAACTTTTGCCCGTGACTTTGTCTATGTAGAAGTCGAAAATTCAGGACAAAGCATGATATTATTGTATAGATAATATAATACTCACCTAGAACATGAGCGCCATCGGTATCAAATGGATTATCGAAGCCGGTCACTCTTGTTTGTATTATCTCAGATACACGTTCAATGACCGGATCTTCATTAAATTTTTTTGGGGGACCTCCACCTGTTACATAAAAAATATAAAATATAAATAAATATTGCAGGACATTCCACACATCGCCATCTAGCCCCAAGCTAAGTAACTAGAGAAGGTAAAAAAGAAAAAAGAAGGTAGGTACAGATTGGATAAAGAGAAATTAGAATTACTCAAAGTTTCTAAGGTTTTATGTAGGTACTTTTTAAGTGTACTCACCTGTAGCCAAATGATGTTGATTACGCAAGGTTATTAAATTTTTCGCCCTTTTCTTTAAATTCTACCAACATGTTTTCAGGGATACTGAATCTCTGGGATGGAGATACGACGCAGAATCAAATTCAGTGGCAATTTTTTGCCACTGTTCATTTTTGGCTCGAATTGTAACGTTGTCCGTCTTTTTATTTTCGATTATATCGAAATACTTTTCCACCAACTCTATCAAAGTATTTTTTTCACTGGCGGCAAATGTTGGTTCTCGTTTGCGTTTCATTTTCACTTCACTTCCTCTGCAGTTCGTTTGTAAAAATTCAAATCCGAAAGCACAATCACTCACAATCTCACAATATCAACACCACGGGTCAGCAATTATGACAGAATTTAAAATTTCCCAAATAGCTACGTTGGTATTGCCAGTTATGAATAGAAATATCCACAACAAACATATGATTTCATTAATTTACAATCAATTTAATTATTTTGATAATATTTAAGTATATTATAGTTTATTATTAACAATAATAAATATATTTATAGTGCAGTAATAAAATAATACAATTTAAAATATTATAACACAAATTCAATTTTCCATTTTGTAGTGGAACAATTTTGTGACCTTGTAACAAATTGCAATTGTCAAACTATTCTTATTTTTCCTCTAAAATTTGGCATCGCGTGGCAGCCATTTTGCCCTCGCTCATCATCGTTTTGTCTATGATTGTTTCAATCAATTGCGAGTTTACTTTATTAGGTTGGCGAAAGTTTGGTTTTCATGAACGCGATCAAAATGTAGTCGGTAAAATCCATTTGTACTTGAACCGAGATCGAACGCAATACGAAAACGCGATCAATTTAATCTTCGTTTTATCAATCTCCGATTAGCGTGGCACTGGTAAAATTGGCCCTGAGTATCTTCAAACGAACAACTGGTAAAACAGCGCAGGATGGGAGCGGTGGAAGACGCTTGTTTTTGAAACCAAGCTACACTTCGGGTCACTGAGCCAGTGGAGTAAGTAAGGAGCTAAGTGTCCATACAATTATTAGGAAGAAAAACATTTTTGTCTAGTGTCAAAGTGAGTAAGTTTACTATGCTATCACTAACTATCCAAAAAGAAACAGCGATCCCAGCGGTCTAATTCCGAAACTCATTTCTTTGATACAAACTTCAACTAAAGTTCACCATAATTTAGCTAGGCAATCAGAATAGGTCAATCTGAACCACCACCTAAATGATTCTGATTCAGAATCCAAACAAGACAGATTATAGTCATAATGAAATTAAACAATGCAAACCCACAGTGCAAACCAAACAATACGCAAAAGATATCTGAATAATCAGAATTACTAGGTCAAGTCAGTAATGGAAGTGACGTCACCGAAATGGCGCCATGCCATAATGTCAATGTCACTCACACGGTCAGCTGTTGGTGTGCTCTAAGGATATGGGCCCTATTACAACGAGTTACGTGCCAATTTGCAAATATACGATTGAACCCTTCGGTTTTCCTCATGACGTCATCTAGAGGGTGATGTCTAGTCTGGTATAAAACGTGGCGGGGAGATAGAACTATATAAATGATTCGAGAAAAAGACAAACGGTTGGTTTCTGAGAAAGTGCGTTGCTTATCTCTATAGCGGCAATAGGTAAAGTATAAGCTCTATTATTTGGTTTAATAATCCTTACAAGTTAAGCTGAGTTCGAAAATATGGCGCCAAGTCAAAATATAAATAAACGTTACAGGCGTTAAACTAGTTTGTCTTGTTTTCGAAAATGACATTTTGCTAAAAACTGCAAATAATCTAGTAGTTTAGACGTAATTCTGATTATAATGTGCTGTGTAAACTCATTCAAACAAATGAAAAACTGGCTAAGTGCGAGTCGGACTCACGCACGAAGAGTTCCGTACCATGTTTTAAGTATGATAGACCCCACTTCAATTTTTGTTTTGTTTTTGTCGTTATAGCGGCGACAGATACATAATCTACTAGCTGCCCTACGCGGTTTCACCCGCGTAACTCCCGATCCCGTGGGAATATCGGGATGTAATCTATCCTATCTCTCAAGTTGGATCGAACTGCACATGGTGTGCGAATTTTATTATAATCGGTTAAGTGGTTTAGGAGTCCATTGAGGACAAACATTGTGACCCGAGATTTATATATATTAAGACTAGCTGCCCTACGCGGTTTCACCCGTGTAACTCCCGATCCCGTGGGAATATCGGGATGTAAGCTATCCTATCTCTCAAGTTGGATCGAACTGCACATGGTGTGCGAATTTTATTATAATCGGTTAAGTGGTTTAGGAGTCCATTGAGGACAAACATTGTGACACGAGATTTATATATATTAAGATGAAAAATTCAACTGTCTAGCTATCACGGTTCATGAGATACAGACAGTCAGAAAGTCAGTGAAGACTTAGTAATAGGGTCCCGTTTTTACCTTTTACGTACGGAACCCTAAAAATAGATACAAACAAGTAGGTATGCAATTTTAATAGCAATAATTTAAATATCACGATATTTTAAACACGACACAAGGTCTACAAGATCTAATGTTAGAGTATAATATACCCCAATTTCTTTTTAAAACGTATAGGTAACCTATATTTTCAAGGCGAACAAAGAAATCTGATTCCGTAGGTTAACAAAACAAAGAAAGAAATAACAAACGGCTGTTTATGCTTTATTTCATCTCAGTTTCGGTGGAAATAGTATTTTTATATCTCACACAAAACTTATAAAAAAAGTGACTTAGAGTACGGATTAAAATTTTCGTATCCATCACAATTAATAGGATAATAATAATCCAATGTTCCTCGCGATTTAACTCGCATAAATTCTGATCCCGTAGGAATATCGAAATAAAAGTAGTCCATGTGTTATTCCAAAATTCTAGTTAACTACGTATGTACCGATATTCATCGCAATCGGTTCAGTAGTTTCTGCGTGAAAGTAACAAACATAAACAGTTAATACAAAGGATAGGATTGGGAGTAAGATTTTAGCGCTCTAATCATTTTAGCGTTACGCAACTGCCCAAGGAAAAACGCCAGAAGCCGAAGACGTTATAACGGTAACACGGAACACTACAATGGTTATCGACAAACAGGTGGAAGGCAGGTTTGGAACCCCATAATTTCGAAGGCAAGACATGTTTGGAATGCTTGGCAAAAAACGTTCGCACTAATGGACGAACAGTGAGACTAAAATGTAATATCCATGTCAAGGTCGACTGATTGTAAACAACTCAACTTTAAGTTCACATTTAAGATAGATAATCTAACCCTAACTGTCCCACTACTGGTCAAATGCCTCCCCCTATCCCCGTTCTCAGTTATCAGGGTCATTTGCCCCCTTTGACTTGTTTGGCTTTCAGAGGTCGAGTTCGTCTTGCCAGTGCTTTTGCGGCATTGCCGAGAAGAATACAAAATATAGAGCTCTTAATCTCTCATCTATTAAGCTAGAAAATTTTAACTAGATCGGGATCTATGACGGGATTACTTAAGGGAGTACAGTTATGTGGATAAACCATAACCTGCAAAGCTAAAGAATCTAAATAAGATTAGATACTTAATACAAAATATTTAGTTTCATAAACCATAAGAAAATTGTAACCAATTACAAGCAATTGATACAATTTCTTAGTTTGTACAAAATAATTCTAAACTGACTTCAAAAAAGGTGGAGGTTTCATACAGTCGGATTTAGTTTAGAAAAGGCGTGAACCAAGAACGTACATTCATGTCTTGCCTACTATAATAAACATTTCCGACTTATTTAAGGTCGCGTGAAGCCGTTGGATGCAGAGAACATGCGACAGATAGCTCAGAAAGTATTTGGACCTGTGTCCGACACAATAAAGATGTTTTCAAAAGTTTCCCGCCTTATTAATAAACAACATCTTCTAAATGAAAATGAAACCCTATTTCCCGTTATCACGGCATCACGCGTGAACGGCTGGACAAACTTCGCCAAGAAGGTTCTTATGAAAGAAACAATTAAAAAAGTTGCGCAGAAATGCGGCGCAGCTAGTTACTAATAAATGTTTATCTTTAACACTTTATATGTTTAATGATGCAGGTAATATAGCCAATAAAACGTATAGTTGTTTGTACACATTCGCTTAACCGCAGACCGATGATCTAATGTAACCTTGCTAGTAAAGACATTGATGTATAGTGTTATACTTAGAAGGCTAGATACGACTGATGTATCATTAATATTCTAAGTGCTTTTTATTAAAAATATAGAATAAGCAAGTCTGCCTATTAACGAGCAAGTCTGCCTATTAAATTGATGTTAAGTTAAGCAATGTCTTCTGCAAATAATATTAGCAATATTGTCTGTAATCGTATGATCATGATATCGCCTGTAATTGTTATTCTCAAGCTCGAAGAAAGTGCTCGTGTGCTTCACTCAAGTTTCACCAGGCACCAGACGGGTTTTCCCAGACAAAAAAAGAAGTCATTTTAGGTTACGCTAGAAATATTGGTCACTAGTCGTTGTGAGACTCTGAACATTGTAGGACTGGACGTAATAGAACACTAAACAGTGGCTAAATTGGAAACAATAAAATGGGAAGAATACAATTTAAAGAAAACAAAGGGCTGATTTGAGAACACTTTGCATGAATTGAGATTTTTTTGTTTTTTTGGGAACTAAATCAACCCGAATCGCGCATGCATAGAGTACGTCTCTTGTTTTAAAATAATTCTTCGAACCCTTTCATTATTTTACTGTAAATTATCAACACCAAGGCTAAATACATCTGATTGCTAACGATGTTATCTCTCATTACCAAAGCGACTCTGGCGGACAGCTTCAATATCTTACATATTTATTGCTGTGCCTTCTCGGTAATTGCTTGTGGACTTTATAAACTGATAATTGACATGATTGATATTTCAATGGGTATTCATTCTTGATGGTTTATAGCAGAAATATTTTAGCTACCAACCCAGTATTTACAACTAGGTAATGATTGATGGATGCGCTAATATTGATCTTCTTTTCCGTATTATCCCACACTGTCTTACAGCAAGGCAAAGGCATCAATACCTTTCTACCATTAATCGTGATCTGTAGCTATTACACACCTATCATTTCTATATTCATAATTCACCTTAAATAATGGAATCTTACAGCCGCCATATTTGTTTTTTTAATTACATATCCAATATCTAAGAACACTTGGACTAATGAGACGAATCTAACGATATCTTAATTAAAGAAATTCATCCAGTGTGGTTTGGAAGATATGAGGGAATAAAACTTTTCCTCGCAGTCGGGTTAAAAGACTTGAAAAACAACAAAAATCTGCTCCACAGAGGGAATCGAAACCGCAACCAAGATCTACTACGCCATGGAAGTCGTCAATTATAATCCAGAGACAAGCTTAATGTGGTATTATCGTAAGGATTACGAGCTACTTCTGGCATCATGCCAATGTTAAGCCAAATGATAATGACTTATGTTTGAGTTATTTGCCCTTAGTCTTTTAAAATGTTATCATTAATGTTGTTAATGGTGTGATATTGTCCATTTACATTCTTGTACTTTGGGGAATGAGGTAATTCAACCACATGGTATGTTATTTATCGATGTTTTTAATCCATGATCTAAAAGTTCAGTGACTATATAACTTCCAAATTCGATCAACTCTCTTATGACCCGCTTTAGTTCTAATCTGTTTTAAATAGTAGCCACAAAGTGCATTTTCGTCAGGCCGGGGTTTTACGTTGTCAATTTTCATTTAGTTTTGTCTTGGTGCAAAATGTTAAGTATACAACGACCTTTCCGAAAAATAGAGCTATAGTGAAAATTACATCAATCGGTTCAGTAGTTTTAATTGCATAGGTAACAGAGGGAAACCTGGCAATATATGTTTACTGAGTAGATGTTAGTTATGTTCTAGCCGAGCATTAAATTCTAGACATCGATCGAGGTTAAGGAAACCGAAAATGTAGCAGGAAAATAGTTCAAGGCTAAATATAATTACAATTATCTGTAACTCATATTTTGACGTAGACTGGTAGCAGTATTCTACTCGTACCTAGTTCTTGTTCCGGTAGTATTATAATTGACCATTAAATATAATCTAGATGATTTACGCAGCTCCAGTAACTTTAACAAAAGTTATTCGGGCTTTGTAATACCTGGGAAATATATTGGATGGAGTAGGCTTGCCCAAAACTTATACCACCCTCTCAGGAAATACCTCATCTATACGTAAAGCTGGGGACATATTTGTTGGGACGCATCCGCGGACGCGACCGACTGCCGCGACTGATAAGTGTGCACGGTCGTTTGGCATCCAGCGGCCCAGATCGCTCTAGAACGTCCGCGGACGTCCGAACACTCAAGGGCGGCCCAAGGTTACGTTCGCGACTTACGTCCGATAGTGTGCACAGTTACATACATTTACATTACACAGATGGCTTAAATCGTGGCTGTCGGACGCGTCCGTAAGCCGCGTCCGAGCAATGTGTCCCCAGCTTAAGTCTGGAACCAACTTAGCATAGTGTTGGTCTAGTGATAGATACACCTCGACTTTAATTCCGAAAGTCGTGGGTTCACCAATGGATTTATTCTTAATTATGTGCGCTTTAATCGGAAAATAGCTCTCGCAACATTTACGTTATTATGATTGTTTAATTTGGAGCTAAATGTGATTCGTAAGTTCTCTTTGCTCATAAAGTAGAAAACATAATTGGTTTTATTCGTTAAACTATTGTGTAAATAACCAGTTTGGATGCAACGGAAAATAGCAATAAAAGTATGTGTACACAGGGACCAATTTCACATAGGCGGATGACAAAAACATGAGGTCATGAGTCTGCTTCTGTGTGCGTATCAATTTGAATGTCTATGGCACGATTTTATATGTTAGATACCTAGTACGTATAGGAATTTATGCTCTAAGGTCGTAGTAAGTTAGGAATGAAAAATGTCTGTACTTAACATTTTAAAAATAAGATACTCACCTTAGTCATAACTTTATAATGTATTTCTTTTTTTTGATTGTTTCTTGTGTACTGAATATATTAAATAATTAAATAAATAAATACTCAACTTAGCCGATTTTTATACGTTTTTTGTGTTTTTTTTATCGTTTCTTGTTTCTGTGTCCAAACATGACAGTGCGGTGGGACAACGGTTAAGAAGCGGTTTTGTAATATTTACCTGTAGTCCCACTCTTTTGCGTGGGTCTATGGTGAAAAAAAACTAACTGTAGACCCACCACCAATAGGGCAAAGTGGTGGGATCACAGTAGGTAAATAGCTCTAATTATTAGAAATGATTTTAAAAATTGGCCATTGGTAGGTAAATTCACCTAATATGAAATGAATTGATAACATCAATATTTTTAATCAAATGTCATCATCAGCAATAGAAAATATATTAAATTACTGCCAAAATAAAGTTGCGCAAACACTTGGACCAGTTTTATAAACACACTAATCGGCTCGTTGGAAATCGAGAGTGCAAACAGCACTTGGATGTGAAGATGTTTTTGTACACTTTAAATAAGTTAGATCATAACGTAATTAATTCAATTTTATCTTTGAGAGATAGAACATAGATTGGAGATGTATTCTTTATTATTAATCTACGTCGTATTAAAGTTTGGATGAAACAGATTAATGATAATTAAACCAAAACCTAGGAAATCAATAATAACAAGCCATTTTAGTAAATCTTAAATTATGCGTCAAATATCAATCAACTAACAATAGAAAATCTATGATTCTGACAAATTAAAAACTCGGATTAAACATATTAATTATATTTAAGCCTTGACCAAAAAGTATAGGAAACAGGAGTCCTATAACAAGCAGATTTTTGATAATCTATATAATTTCATTTGTCTTCTATGCGTAATCCTAAATTGTGAGTACTAATCAATTGACAATAACAAATCTATCTGGAAATAGATTTTTTAAATTTGGCATACAGATATCTGTAATTATTATGAAGTAGTACATTCTCTAAGAAATATTTTGGAAAAATTTAACCGGACAAAGTCGCGTGCAATAAACATTAAGCTTATGTCTTATTGACTTCACTTCTTTAACTCTTGTCCATTCATTTCAGGTTTCCTGGAAGACATCGCTTTTAACGATAACGCGAACGAAGTCGACGTCAAAAGCTAGTCAGTAATATTTGTTTGAAACGTACTTCGACTGAAAATTCCGTCAGTATCATCGGAGTTAAAAATTACTATCATTAGAAGAGTTAACAGAAGCATCACGAGTTATCAGCAACGTCACGTTCAAACGGATCTATGACATCATTCGGAAACCTGTAACATTGTTGACTGATGATTTATATGATAGGAGGAGAATACTAACCGATTTAACGATTTTTCTTCGAATCTATAACACTATACTTCTAATAACTTTTTAGCTATAGCATCATATTTATAAATATTTTATTTAGGCTCGTCCTTGTGCACATAAGTATACCTAAGTGGTTGTATATCTTTATCAATACTAACATTATTTGTTTGTTTGTTTGCATTGAATAGGCTCCGAAACTACTGGAGCGGTTTTGATGAAACTTGGTATGAGGATAAATTGAAAGTGAATAGAGAACCTCCTCTCTTTTTTTGTAGTCGGTCAAAGAAATATGGTATGACCATGAATCCTAGGAATAGATATAGACTTTTATGCAATCACGACTTATGTGGATCTCACCATAGCCTTAACGGACAATGGTATCTATAAATTGCTTATTATTTAAAAATAAATTGCATTGAAACAACATTTTAAATGCCAACTAAGTTATTGCGATGTCTCGACTTGATTAGATTCAATCTCAATATTATTCTAACAAGTAAATAAAATAAACAGTCGAGCACGAAATTAACAGACAACAACAGGTAAAAAAACGAATAACATGAAGTCCCACGACACCTACGCACATCGCTTTTTGGCGATTTAAGGCCAAGCGGCGCGAAACGAAGGCCATCGTCAGTTAGCCACCAATTTGCCTGTTTTAATAGTTACAAGTAGAGATGCCACGAATAGTGTTTTTGCCGAATACTGAATATTCGGTTAGCCTCTCAGCTCAACATTCGGTGTCACTTAATACATTCCGCAGGTGATCCTTGCAAGTAGCGATATGCAAACGCGAAACAGTATCCAAGCCTAGCTGAATGTGATTAGATTTATATATCATCTCCCGATATTTAGTGAACGGCTCTTTTCAGAAACAGGAATCATTTATAATGAAAAGCGCAATCGTAAATTTTAAGTATTTAATATGCTGATTTATTTTTAAAATATTTAGAAAAACGAATAGGCCGAATACCGAATAGTTGCCGTATTTTCATGGCATCTCTAGTTACGAGCCACTAAATTTTAACCAAGTATTCAATGGGGCAATAAAACCTGTGATTCTGATTAGCTACGCTAAAACCAGTCTGTATTTATTGGCACTAGTCTACAAACCTAAGTACCTATACATAAGACGAACCTAATATTGGATACCAAGAACGTATTATCATTAAAAAAAAACAAAAAATAAATAAATTGTAGCTTTAGACTTGACTTATTTTAGACCTCAAAATCTTCTGACGTTATTAATTCAAGTCTTTTCCATTTCAGATTTATTTTTCGTTGATTCTCTCGACCGATGTTAATTTACGAATAATTGTTTCGTTTATAATCGACTCAATTAATGTTTACTACGTGAGCACTTCACTAAATAACCGACCGTATAAAAATTTAAATTAAAAAAAAGAAAAGAGTGTAGCTAGTAAACTTAATGTATTCTTTGAGCACTCAACATTTTTAACCGATAAAGCCTAAAGTAGAACATAATCGGAAAGTCCTTATAGTTTACAACGCATAGACATAAAACATCGAGATAAGGCACGGTGCAGGGAACCGAACGAGAAATTCATAACAATATACATAGAGAAGGTAAGAATTTAGAGAAATCATAATATTTTGAAAGTAAAGAGGAAGGAATATGATAACACTGGTGATATAACTTACTGGCATGAATATCCTATTAGGTTAGACTAATCATAACATAATGTGCTTCCCATCAGATCAGATAAAGCCTATTTTGTGTAAAAAAAACCCGGCAAAGTGCGGGTCGGACTCTTGCACCGAAGAGTTCCGTACCATTCTGTTTTTAGTACTTATTTGTGGCGGCTACATAAATATGAGTATGTAATCAACTGTGAAAATTTCAACGGTCTAGCTATCACGGTTCATGAGATACAGCCTGGAAATAGACAGACATACAGACAGTGGAATTTAGTAAAAGGGTCCCGTTTTTACCCTTTGGGTTCGGAACCCTAAAAATGTTAATAATTTTTAAAATATCTTGTCAAAAAGAAGGATATATGTCTTAAGATATTCTTCATTACAAAATATTTTTAAATACCTTGAAACAAGAATGAATCAAGGGAGAAAATTGCATAACCACCGTCCCTCTAAGTTAAAATGTGTAAATTCTTTCATAGATGCCGTATAGATACCTACATGGTGAGGTTTAAGACTGGGGTAGTCTACCCCCTATATCACGTGTATTTTTAAGTTCGCACAAAAAATCTTGTCGTTTTTGATTTTTTTTGCCGAAAAAATAAATACACGTAACTACTCTGCTTCCGCACGTAATATATTACTACATCTCCCCTCTCCCCTTGTGATATTTTATCCCCCCCCCCCTTTCGAGCCTGATTAATGGACAGCCTCATGTATGTCAATTTATAGCCCGATCCATAATTGGTTTGAGCAGTCAGTCGGTCAGTCACTTTGAAATTTACATCTATAGCTAATTTAACATACTTAATGGCATTGTTTATGCATAAAAATGTATTTTTATAGGTTACTAGATATTGGAGGTCCCGAACTTGAACCGCAATATCATTGGTCAATCGTCGAGTGTCGGGTGACATCATGTATATGAATACAGAAGGCAGATAATGTGTATAATTAGCCTATTGTGTGTAGAAATATTGCTAGTTTGTAATCGAATTGGCTACGATTGTATGGGTCGTTGTTGTTGTATGAAGTGGGAAACATTGATGATCTTCTAACCTGACTATGGCGAATCCAAAAGGGAGAGTTATGTTTTTGCCCGGTATATATTAATGGTAAGCCGATAAAACACAAATAGCAACAAAAATGATTTTAGTGCATGTGAAAACCTTCTTTATTATGCTACACCACAAGAAGGTAGGTAGGTAGAACCTATGCCTTAATCTGAATCTATACTAATATTATAAAGCTGAAGAGTTTGTTTGTTTGAACGCGCAAATCTCAGGAACTACTGGTTCGAAATGAAAAATTATTTTTGTGTAGGATAGTCCTTTTATCGAGGAAGGCTATAGGCTATTTTATATTTCGATATTCCCACGGGATCGGGAGTAATGCTGCTAGTTAATGGATAATTCTGTAAGAAATTAGACCTTGAATATTAAACATAGTTTTTTAACTAGATTAGGTGCATTAGTATTAATTGCAGAAGCTGGTTAATCAATTATTTAACCATATTTACCTCTAATCAATCAGTTCAGTGTCAGTTCAAGTATATCTTGAAGGGTAAGGAACTTGTGGTCGTCTGTTATTTGAGACGCTTCTCTAGGGTTGCCTTACTTGACAACTTGTATGGTTTTGAGTAGTATAAGTTTGTTTTCGTACTTATTTCGGATTAAAAAATGTCTTAGAAAAAGCAAAAGAACAAGAATTTATAATTTATGTCTTTCTGTTTTATGCAATTAAAATCTACTGAACATATTAAAAGCTTGTCACTGTTAGATAGCTCTATTTTCTGGGCAGAGGTACATCTTTATATCAAATCCTCCAGGAAGAATCTGAGTAGGTAATTGAACCGCGTTCTAGCGAACACGCGCTACGAGAATGGACTCTACGATTATTATATCCCGACTTTCTCAATACTAACGCGGGTTCAACCGCGAGGCGCAGCTGGTAAACAATAATAGGGTAATCACTGTTAATTTATCCCCGGTTCAAAACCAATTATATTCAAGTTTTATTGAACTATAATACAAGTACAGGTACGAAGCAATGGCTGTGATTATGTGGGGTGATGTCAGAGGCATTGTCAGGAGATTACCGGCACCTGATAGGTTCAGACACGGTGGGTGAGCGTGGTGGAATTACTGAACCGAAATGAGGTAGAGCCAGTGAAATACGGCAGGCGGGCATTCCTCGTTTATTTTAGACAACAATTCCTTAAGGCTGCTTATGCTGCCAAACGCAACCCGCCAGAAATACCCGTCGCTTACAACTAACATTGTTGATTGTAACGAATGTGTTTTGTTTTTTAACCCCCGACGCAAAAACGACGGGGTGTTGTAAGTTTGACGTGTCTGTGTGTGTGTGTGTGTGTGTGTCTGTCTGTGGCATCGTAGCTCCCGAACGGATGAACCGATTTTGATTTAGTTTTTTTTGTTTGAAAGCTAAGTTAGTCGGGAGTGTTCTTAGCTATGTTTCATCAAAATCGGTTTAGCCGTTTTAAAGTTATGGGGGATAAAAGTCAAGATCAAAAACCGAATGTAAGTAGAATGAAAGGGCATGACTTGTACATTACAAATATCTATGTTTGATCAAAATCGGTTCAGCCGTCTGAAAGTTATGGGGGATAATACTCAGGATTAACAACCGAATGTAGGTAAGCAGATTTACCCGAGTGGGGATCAAGTTAATTTGAGTTTTTTGGCTTCGTTTGGATCTTTTTTACTTTTTTTCTCCATATTTAGGGTTCCGTAGCCAAATGGCAAAAACGGAACCCTATAGATTCGTCATGTCTGTCTGTCTGCCGTATGTCACAGCCACTTTTTTCCGAAACTTTATGGAATATACTGTTGAAACTTGGTAAATAGATGTATTCTGTGTTTACCCTTCATTCATGTATTTTTACCACTAGCGCCCTCTATTTTTTTATGACTCCTATTTAACAGACGTGATTTTTATGTGATGATAATGGTACGGAACCTTCGTGCGCGAGTCCGACTCGCACTTGACAGGTTTTTATTATATTACTAGCTGCGCTCCGCGGTTTCACCCGCGTAACTCCCGATCCCGTTGGAATATCGGGATAAATTAAAATGTAAGTTATCCTTTCTTTCAAGTTGGATCAAACTGCACACGGTGTGCAAATTTGACTAAAACCGGTTTAGTAGTTTAGGAGTCCATCGCGCACAGTCAACGAGACACGTAATTTATATATATTAGAGAAGATGTATAGATAACCTAGATCTAGACGTCTTCTTCTACGTATAGGTACTTCTAATATTTAATAGCTATGAAATACCTTATTGTAAAAGTTGAATATCTAAAGGAAGACCTAGAAAAAGAATACCTATTACCTATACCTACTTAATAAAAAAAACTGTTATGGGTTAAAAATATTCTATAATTATATATTAATATTTGTTATTTTATACACCAAATTATCTGAATCATAAATCGCAAGAAAATAAAGAAATTAAATAAGAAAATCAAAAAGTCTCTCCCTACAAAAAGGATGAAATAAAAAATTAAATTAAAAATTTAAAAAACCCCCGACACAAAAAAATAAAAATAGTATGAACGTAAAAAGCCTAAAACAAGCAAAAAAAAAACTATGAAAAGAAAAAGCCACAAATAGAACAAAAAAGGTATAAACGTGAAACCCTACAAAAAGAAAAAAATAACCTCGAAAGTATGATTCTACTACGTAAGTACATGTTGATTTTTTTGATTAAATATTGTCGCGTCGGGGGACCGCTCTTTACCTATAGAAACACCTTCCTAAGTAAAATAATATTAAAATTTCAACGAAAATGTTAAAGTATTAAGAATTACTAGTGCAACTACTTAAAAACTAAATACTTACACAACTTAACTATCCAAATAAATGCTAAAACAAAAATGTTTACATTATATTAAATTGACTCGAAATAAAAAAAGAGCGGTCCCCCGACGCGACAATATTTAATAAAAAAAATCAACATGTACTTACGTAGTAGAATCATACTTTCGAGGTTATTTTTTTCTTTTTGTAGGGTTTCACGTTTATACCTTTTTTGTTCTATTTGTGGCTTTTTCTTTTCATAGTTTTTTTTTTGCTTGTTTTAGGCTTTTTACGTTCATACTATTTTTATTATTTTGTGTCGGGGGTTTTTTTAAATTTAATTTAATTTTCTCAAAAGTGCTGAGATAGAATTGTAGGTGAAATTTTTACCGATATTTTGGGGTAATTTTGAGGCGAAAATTCTTTGTCGTTTTAAAGTTAGACTAGTTTTAATTCTTAATTTTAGGATAGCTTAAAAACTAAAGGAAATGTTTGGCTCAAACTCACACCAAAATGTCGGTAAAATCTCACCTACAATTCCATCTCAGCACTTTTGAGAAAAACAAAACACATTCGTAACAATCAACAATTTTCACCAACGATGGCGACCGGTGCCAATAGTAACTATTTAGTAGTCTGTGTACCAAGGTCGTTGGCGTATGGACCCCCCTTAAACTCCAAATGAAAAGTCACGATACATTGAAAGATTACATTTATACAAATTGTAGGCGATATGCTTCTTAGTCATTGCAGTGTCGTTTTAGGTATGACGACCTTTACGAGATCAATGATTCTACTATACGTTATTGTAAGCTTTTGGGCAGACAAAAATATATCTAAACCTTTGTCGCGATAAGATAATCTTTCATTTTAGGCACTGTACTCATAATCCAGTAAGTGAAACCAATGATGAGCACTATTGAGCACGGACTTGGCATTAGTATGTGAGCTCATCTTGTACAACACTTTAACCCAAAGATCGACTGCGTTACGCGCTAGATACCAGATAGTAAGCAACGTTATAGCTGTGTAAGAGTTCAATGTTTTAGAAGAAAAAACTCAGTTGAAATTAAACTCCGCGTAAACTTCAATTAATCTTTGTTAGTCTAAGAGTATAGGTGAAATGTTTACATTGTATAATGTGTTAAGTGGTTTATTTATTGTCTTGATTGTTTAGATGTTCTGATTAAAAATATTGTAAGGATTTACTAGGCTGATGATTCAACTTGGCAGATAGAAAGCACAAAGGGCAATTTAGGACTAAACCAGTCACTCGCTTTATGCCACAGGACAAGTCATCGTTTTAGAGAAAACAAACGCAAAGTTCGTCGTTCGTTCACATCAACCCAGCATCAGGCCAGCACAGCACGAGCTAACTTAATTCATAAACGGTGTAACAACTTCGTTTATACACACATACACTCTTTGATGCTTAATGCATATGTTTTTACTCGAGTACTTACAATAAATGTGTGCAATAACACACACGCATAGAACTGGTTCCATGCAACATTCCTTAGAAGGGATAGGTCCCGAGATAAAAGTGGCTCGCGACCAATCGGGGATACTCTGTAGAAGGAGCGAATGCAATCCTTTAGGTCAGGTAATATTGGCTAACGTTTATATTGAGCAAATAGAAGCAAAAGATAGTTAATACAAGAAACGTAATGATAAGTAAGTACCTACCATAAATAAATAAAAGTTTTGAAGTTATTTGATAATACAAAACCTATAAAGCAGTTCTAATAAACCTGTATGGATAAACAAGTTATTTCTTCTAGATTCCGATTAAGCTGAGAAGGTGGTTCAGATGGTAGCTTCTTCAGGAACGAGTCAATCCATCTATAGGTACATTTCCTTCTGCAAAAGGGGCATTAAGAAAAAGGAATATTTCGCTACTTTTAGTGAAAGGGACATTTTGCAACTGCCCCTAGGCACTACGTAATGAGTTTCTAGTATATTTGCTACTAGCAGCGTCTCTTAAGAATAATTTTAACATTTTACAGGACATATTAGTTAAATAAGACTATCAGATTTAACTTTGATAAAAAGAAGTTTTCTTGTGAGTCACCGCAATAAAATTTGAAAAATATTTAAAGAGCGACGTTGTAATTAGATTGTAAATAGCTGTTTGATGTAAGTTTATCTATCTTGTTATGATACATTACTTCATCGATAAAAATATCAACTACAACTAAGTGGAAGCTACACGCAGAGAAATAGGAGTCAACCAGAAGTACAAAACTGTATAGTTAAATTATTTTACGACAATTTTAGTCTGAAATACTGTTTTCTTGTAAACTCTACGATTTTATTTTAAACCTCACTAAATGTTTAATAAGGTACACTAGAAAAATATTTTAAATCAAAGCTACAATAATTTTGTATTTAAAACAATAATTCTTGCTTCATAAACGAAATAATTAGTATTATTTACTAGAATAAAATGTACAGTTAACGAAGTTAAGTGTTCTGATTAATGATCGTCATGTTGGTAATGCACTACGAAGTTGCCTGTAACCACAACAACATTATTTTAATTACTACACGAATGTATAATTATCCTTACTATTCTGTTTGTTTCTGAAAATAACTAAAACAAATTGTTATAATAACAAAATAATTAAGTTGTCATATATGAATATCATGTTAATTTAACACTGTGTTCTTTTATATATACAACAAAATTATTGTTAAAACTACAAGACTATGTACATTTTTGTGAATGCAAGAATATTCTAGTTAAATAATTATATTTCTGTGTACCTACTTATTTATTTAGTTTCATGAGTCGCAACTAGATGGCACCAGTAGTAATTTTAGATCGCGCTATCGTTGTGTTTTATCAAATTACCTTGGTCGAGACGAAAATTTTGTTTTGTATCGCGGGTGCGTACGGATTACGGACTCCGCACTTAAAGCAATATGTGGCTATACCACATGAGGCTATACTCCACTATAGCCATAAGTGCTGCATTACTCGTAGAGCGTGCTGACGCGTAGTCTACGAGACAATGTAGTCTAACTTTAATATTCCTTTTTGCTGTCTAGGATTACTATAATTGATTTATACATCAAACGCAATTATCGGTACTAGAATATTTTATACACTACAAAAATATCTAGTTACATTTACAATAACCTAGTAAACGTAACTAGAATGTTTCTCCGTGTATACTAGTAGACTAGTAGTGTGTACAATAATTTCTAGTTGGTCCTCAATCAAAAATATTTGGTAAAGACAACTAGTGGGTACTGCTGTCACGGATCCAAACAGAAGTTCTGGTGGCACTTACGAGATTTCTCGTACGTCTAACAACATTTTTCTCTGTGTGTACTTACTTGCCAACTATTGAAGATAAAGATATGAGTAAGGCATTGTTACTTTATAATAGACCGTACTGTATCCAAAGAGAGTGAGCGGTGTTGGCCTAATGGTAGATATTTAGACTTTCATTTCGAAGGTCGCGGGTTTGGAATCCCAGCAAGTTATGTACCAATTGATTTATGTGCGCTGATTGACATTGCTCTTACGGTGAAAGTAAACATCGTGATGAAACCCGCGGCTTAGTTGGCTCCAGAAGTATTAACGAGTTCTTTCTTCAGGACATAGTCCACTAAGCTGAGAGGGGTATAGGTTCTGGGCAAACCTACTCCATCTAATACATGTCTCAGGCACTACAGCGCCACAAATAGCATGATTAAAAGTTGCTGGCGCTGTATGAATCATCTGGATTATAGTACGGGATCCCTTTAAAGACGACCTTCATCGATTTGTTTAATGGATGAAAGGTATTTTATATCATATTTAATAGGCTAATAAATATATTGCAACTGACTGGACTGAATTTTTTTAGGCAACCCATTTGCAATATTATTTATTGACCTATTTAATTTGATATAAAATGCTTTTCATCCATTAAACAGTTCGATGAAGGTCGTCCTTAAAGGGATCTCCGACTATTAGATGTAAAGACCAATACTATTACTCTACAAGTTTCTACATTTAATATTATTTCAAAGGAATCACGTTGTCCCATACAAACTTTGACTCTCTTTTTCACCTCCAAAGGGATAAAATTTCGGGAAATCCTTTCTAATCGGATGCCTACGTCATACAAAGAACACACCCTCCAAGTTTCAGGTTTCTACGATCAGCGGTATACGCTGTGCGTTGATCCGTCAGTCAGTCAGGTCAAAGCATTTTATATCGATTTGCGGAAAATTCGTCTAAAACAATTCGTCTAAAACAATTCGTCTAAAACAATTCGTCTAAAAAACAATTCGACTAATAACAATTCGTCTAAAACAATTCGACTAATAACAATTCGTCTAAAACAATTCGACTAATAACAATTCGTCTAAAACAATTCGACTAATAACAATTCGTCTAATAACAATTCGTCTAAAACAATTCGACTAATAACAATTCGTCTAAAACAATTCGACTAATAACAATTCGTCTAAAACAATTCGACTAATAACAATTCGTCTAAAACATTAAGTTCGAAGTGAGTTAAGATTCGATGATGGAGGCAAAATAAAACGTGGGTATGTAGGACGCAGCTGCAGTGGAGTTAAGATTCGATGATGGAGGCAAAATAAAACGTAGGTATGTAGGACGCAGCTGCAGTGGGGTTAAGATTCGATGATGGAGGCAAAATGAAACGTGGGTATGTAGGACGCAGCTGCAGTGGAGTTAAGATTCGATGATGGAGGCAAAATAAAACGTGGGTATGAAGGACGTAGCTGCAGTGAAGATAAGATTCGATGATGAAGGCAAAATAAAACGTGGGTATGTAGGACGCAGCTGCAGTGGAGTTAACATTCGAAATTGGAGTTATGCTGAGTCGCGGGTATGTAGGACGCAGCTGCAGTGGAGTTAAGATTCGATGATGAAGGCAAAATAAAACGTGGGTATGTAGGACGCAGCTGCAGTGGAGTTAAGATTCGAAATTAGAGTTATGCTGAGTCGCGGGTATGTAGGACGCAGCGGCAGTGGAGTTAAGATTCGAAATTAGAGTTATGCTGAGTCGCGGGTATGTAGGACGCAGCTGCAGTGGAGTGAAGATTCTATGATGGAGGCAAAATAAAACGTGGGTATGTAGGACGCAGCTGCAGTGGAGTTAAGATTCGAAATTGGAGTAATGCTGAGTCGCGGGTATGTAGGATGCAGCTGCAGTGGAGTTAAGGTTCGATGATGGAGGTTAAATAAAACGTGGGTATGTAGGACGCAGCTGCAGTGGAGTTAAGATTCGATGATGGAGGCAAAATAAAACGTGGGTATGAAGGACGTAGCTGCAGTGAAGTTAAGATTCGATGATGAAGGCAAAATAAAACGTGGGTATGTAGGACGCAGCACCAGTGGAGTTAAGATTCGATGATGGAGGCAAAATGAAACGTGGGTATGTAGGACGCAGCTGCAGTGGAGTTAAGATTCGATGATGAAGGCAAAATAAAACGTGGGTATGTAGGACGCAGCTGCAGTGGAGTTAACATTCGAAATTGGAGTTATGCTGAGTCGCGGGTATGTAGGACGCAGCTGCAGTGGAGTTAAGATTCGATGATGAAGGCAAAATAAAACGTGGGTATGTAGGACGCAGCTGCAGTGGAGTTAAGATTCGATGATAAAGGCAAAATAAAACGTGGGTATGTAGGACGCAGCTGCAGTGGAGTTAAGATTCGAAATTAGAGTTATGCTGAGTCGCGGGTATGTAGGACGCAGCTGCAGTGGAGTGAAGATTCTATGATGGAGGCAAAATAAAACGTGGGTATGTAGGACGCAGCTGCAGTGGAGTTAAGATTCGAAATTGGAGTAATGCTGAGTCGCGGGTATGTAGGACGCAGCTGCAGTGGAGTGAAGATTATATGATGGAGGCAAAATAAAACGTGGGTATGTAGGACGCAGCTGCAGTGGAGTTAAGATTCGATGATGGAGGCAAAATAAAACGTGGGTATGAAGGACGTAGCTGCAGTGAAGATAAGATTCGATGATGAAGGCAAAATAAAACGTGGGTATGTAGGACGCAGCACCAGTGGAGTTAAGATTCGATGATGGAGGCAAAATGAAACGTGGGTATGTAGGACGCAGCTGCAGTGGAGTTAAGATTCGATGATGAAGGCAAAATAAAACGTGGGTATGTAGGACGCAGCTGCAGTGGAGTTAACATTCGAAATTGGAGTTATGCTGAGTCGCGGGTATGTAGGACGCAGCTGCAGTGGAGTTAAGATTCGATGATGAAGGCAAAATAAAACGTGGGTATGTAGGACGCAGCTGCAGTGGAGTTAAGATTCGAAATTAGAGTTATGCTGAGTCGCGGGTATGTAGGACGCAGCTGCAGTGGAGTGAAGATTCTATGATGGAGGCAAAATAAAACGTGGGTATGTAGGACGCAGCTGCAGTGGAGTTAAGATTCGAAATTGGAGTAATGCTGAGTCGCGGGTATGTAGGACGCAGCTGCAGTGGAGTGAAGATTATATGATGGAGGCAAAATAAAACGTGGGTATGTAGGACGCAGCTGCAGTGGAGTTAAGATTCGAAATTGGAGGCAAAATAAAACGTGGGTATGTAGGACGCAGCTGCAGTGGAGTTAAGATTCGATGATGAAGGCAAAATAAAACGTGGGTATGTAGGACGCAGCTGCAGTGGAGTTAAGATTCGAAATTGGAGTTATGCTGAGTCGCGGGTATGTAGGACGCAGCTGCAGTGGAGTTAAGATTCCATGATGAAGGCAAAATAAAACGTGGGTATGTAGGACGCAGCTGCAGTGGAGTTAAGATTCGAAATTAGAGTTATGCTGAGTCTCGGGTATGTAGGACGCAGCTGCAGTGGAGTTAAGATTCGAAATTAGAGTTATGCTGAGTCGCGGGTATGTAGGACGCAGCTGCAGTGGAGTTAAGATTCGAAATTAGAGTTACAAAATAAAACATGGGTATGTAGGACGCAGCTGCAGTGGAGTTAAGATTCGAAATTAGAGTTATGCTGAGTCGCGGGTATGTAGGACGCAGCTGCAGTGGAGTTAAGATTCGAAATTAGAGTTATGCTGAGTCGCGGGTATGTAGGACGCAGCTGCAGTGGAGTTAAGGTTCGATGATGGAGGTTAAATAAAACGTGGGTATGTAGGACGCAGCTGCAGTGGAGTTAAGATTCGATGATGGAGGCAAAATAAAACGTGGGTATGAAGGACGTAGCTGCAGTGAAGTTAAGATTCGAAATTAAAGTTATGCTGATGATGCTACATACCCACGTTTTATTTTACTTCCATCATCGAATTTTAGCTCCACTGCAGCTGCGTACTACATACCCGCGACTCAGCATAACTCCATTTTCGAATCCACACTCCACTGCAGCTGCGTCCTACATACCTACGTTTTATTGAACCTCTATCATCGAACCTTAACTCCACTGCAGCTGCGTCCTACATACCCGCGACTCAGCATAACTCCATTTTCGAATCTTAACTCTACTGCAGCTGCGTCCTACATACCCGCGACTCAGCATAAGTCCATTTTCGAATCTTAACTCCACTGCAGCTGCGTCCTACATACCCGCGACTAAGCATAACTACATTTTCGAATCTTAATTTCACTGCAGCTGCGTCCTACATACCCGCGACTCAGCATAACTCCATTTTCGAATTTTAACTCCACCGCGGCTGCGTCCTACATACCCACGTTTTATTTAACCTCCATCATCGAACCTTAACTCCACTGCAGCTGCGTCCTACATACCCGCGACTCAGCATAACTCCAATTTCGAATCTTAACTCCACTGCAGCTGCGTCCTACATACCCACGTTTTATTGAACCTCCATCATCGAACCTTTACTCCACTGCAGCTGCGTCCTACATACCCACGTTTTATTTTGCCTTTATCATCGAATCTTAACTCCACTGCAGCTGCGTCCTACATACCCACGTTTTATTTAACCTCCATCATCGAACTTTAACTCCACTGCAGCTGCGTCTTACATACCCACGTTTAATTTTGCCTCGATCATCGAACCTTTACTCCACTGCAGCTGCGTCCTACATACCCACGTTTTATTTTGCCTTTATCATCGAATCTTAACTCCACTGCAGCTGCGTCCTACATACCCACGTTTTATTTTACTTCCATCATCGAATTTTAGCTCCACTGCAGCTGCGTCCTACATACCCGCGACTCAGCATAACTCCATTTTCGAATCTTCACTCCACTGCAGCTGCGTCCTACATACCCACGTTTTATTGAACCTCTATCATCGAACCTTAACTCCACTGCAGCTGCGTCCTACATACCCACGTTTTATTTAACCTTCATCATCGAACCTTTACTCCACTGCAGCTGCGTCCTACATACCCACGTTTTATTTTGCCTTTATCATCGAATCTTAACTCCACTGCAGCTGCGTCCTACATACCCACGTTTTATTTTACTTCCATCATCGAATTTTAGCTCCACTGCAGCTGCGTCCTACATACCCACGTTTTATTGAACCTCTATCATCGAACCTTAACTCCACTGCAGCTGCGTCCTACATACCCGCGACTCAGCATAAGTCCATTTTCGAAACTTAACTCCACTGCAGCTGCGTCCTACATACCCGCGACTCAGCATAACTCCATTTTCGAATCTTAACTCCACTGCAGCTGCATCCTTCATACCCACGTTTTATTTTACCTCCATCATCGAACGTTAACTCCACCGCGGCTGCGTCCTACATACCTACGTTTTATCTAACCTCCATCATCGAACCTTAACTCCACCGCGGCTGCGTCCTACATACCCACTTTTTATTTAACCTCCATCATCGAACCTTAACTCCACTGCAGCTGCGTCCTACAAACCCGCGACTCAGCACAACTCCAATTTCGAATCTTAACTCCACTGCAGCTGCGTCCTACATACCCACGTTTTATTTTGCCTTTATCATCGAACCTTTACTCCACTGCAGCTGCGTCCTACATACCCACGTTTTATTTTGCCTTTATCATCGAACCTTTACTCCACTGCAGCTGCGTCCTACATACCCACGTTTTATTTTGCCTTTATCATCGAATCTTTACTCCACTGCAGCTGCGTCCTACATACCCACGTTTTATTTAACCTCCATCATCGAACTTTAACTCCACTGCAGCTGCGTCTTACATACCCACGTTTAATTTTGCCTCGATCATCGAACCTTTACTCCACTGCAGCTGCGTCCTACATACCCACGTTTTATTTTGCCTTTATCATCGAATCTTAACTCCACTGCAGCTGCGTCCTACATACCCACGTTTTATTTAACCTCCATCATCGAACCTTAACTCCACTGCAGCTGCGTTCTACATACCCGCGACTCAGCATAACTCCAATTTCGAATCTTCACTCCACTGCAGCTGCGTCCTACATACCCACGTTTTATTGAACCTCTATCATCGAACCTTAACTCCACTGCAGCTGCGTCCTACATACCCGCGACTCAGCATAATTCCATTTTCGAATCTTCACTCCACTGCAGCTGCGTCCTACATACCCACGTTTTATTTAACCTTCATCATCGAACCTTTACTCCACTGCAGCTGCGTCCTACATACCCACGTTTTATTTTGCCTTTATCATCGAATCTTAACTCCACTGCAGCTGCGTCCTACATACCCACGTTTTATTGAACCTCTATCATCGAACCTTAACTCCACTGCAGCTGCGTCCTACATACCCGCGACTCAGCATAAGTCCATTTTCGAAACTTAACTCCGCTGCAGCTGCGTCCTACATACCCGCGACTCAGCATAACTCCATTTTCGAATCTTAACTCCACTGCAGCTGCATCCTTCATACCCACGTTTTAATTTACCTCCATCATCGAACGTTAACTCCACCGCGGCTGCGTCCTACATACCTACGTTTTATCTAACCTCCATCATCGAACCTTAACTCCACCGCGGCTGCGTCCTACATACCCACTTTTTATTTAACCTCCATCATCGAACCTTAACTCCACTGCAGCTGCGTCCTTCATACCCACGTTTTATTTTGCCTCCATCATCGAATCTTAACTCCACTGCAGCTGCGTCCTACATACCCACGTTTTATTTAACCTCCATCATCGAACTTTAACTTTACTGCAGCTGCGTCTTACATACCCACGTTTAATTTTGCCTCGATCATCGAATCTTAACTCCACTGCAGCTGCGTCCTACATACCCACGTTTTATTTAACCTCCATCATCGAACCTTAACTCCACTGCAGCTGCGTCCTACATACCCACGTTTCATTTTGCCTCCATCATCGAATCTTAACTCCACTGCAGCTGCGTCCTACATACCCACGTTTCATTTTGCCTCCATCATCGAATCTTAACTCCACTGCAGCTGCGTCCTACATACCCACGTTTTATTTTGCCTCCATCATCGAATCTTAACTCACTTCGAACTTAATGTTTTAGACGAATTGTTATTAGTCGAATTGTTTTAGACGAATTGTTATTAGTCGAATTGTTTTAGACGAATTGTTATTAGTCGAATTGTTTTAGACGAATTGTTTTAGACGAATTGTTATTAGTCGAATTGTTTTAGACGAATTGTTTTAGACGAATTGTTTTAGACGAATTGTTATTAGTCGAATTGTTATTAGTCGAATTGTTTTTTAGACGAATTGTTTTAGTCGAATTGTTTTAGACGAATTGTTTTAGACGAATTTTCCGTAGACGTTTTATATCACTACATAGTATAAAATAAAGTCACTTTTCGCCGTCCCTATGTCCCTTTGTATGCTTAGATCTTTAAAACTACGCAACGGATTTTGATGCGGTTTTTTTAATAGATAGAGTGATTCAAGAGGAAGGTTTTTAGATATAATACATGTTATGCCGTGCGAAGCCGGGGCGGGTCGCTAGTATGTACTATAGATTAATTAAAAGCCTACACTTTCCCACTGCAGAGTAAAGATGTTTTTGACTCCTATATGTAATGCAGTGGAAGAAAGTTAGAGAGTACCTTTCTTCCATTGCTCGTGATCTGTAGCTATTGCACTCGTCTTTCATATAGGGCATAAATCTTTACCTAGTACTGTAATATGACTTAGTCATCAACATCATCTATCATCAATTGCTCATTCATA
This sequence comes from Idaea aversata, assembly GCA_907269075.1. Classification (NCBI taxonomy): domain Eukaryota; kingdom Metazoa; phylum Arthropoda; class Insecta; order Lepidoptera; family Geometridae; genus Idaea; species Idaea aversata. Next base: position 1,358,510 of record OU026088.1, read on the forward strand.
TAGCGCAATAAACAATTAGGTACGAGGAAAATTAAATACGCTATTATGTTAACATAAAAGTTAATTTGCTAACTCTCTGTAACTACAGTGACTATGAAAATTACTAATATCTATAAATATCATTAATTACAAAACGTTTTTATGAAAACGCTCTTCGCTATTCAAGAAATGTCTAGATTTTTTATTTAATTTACATAAAAATTCCTACTTTTAATGACGTAGATAAGATAAATATAAGAGATACACACACAAGACAAGAAAAATGTACAAGAAATAGTTTTTTATATAGACAGAATGCTTTTTTTAATCTTAAATTATAAAATTAATTCTATAAATACGGGTCGCGATCGATAACTAGCTTTTTTAATATTTACCCGGAGTTTGGATCGAATTGCACCGATCGTGGTCACGGTTATAGAATTTATCGTGTAAAAAATTAGTTTCAAAGTAGACTCAAATAATGTATGTGCTAAAACAGTATGTAAAACTTACTGTTATTTAATATGTTCCGAAACTACTGGACGGATTTTGATGAAACTTGGTATGAATGAAGATACCTACCTAGATTCTTCCTACATTGAATTATTGGGAGTAAAATAACTTTTTATCCTCACATTCCCAAGAGAACGGATTTACGCGGGTGAAAGAGTCCACGATTTCAGTGTATAAATTGTAGCCTCATCTAGCTAAGCAATACGCTTGTTTTACGGTAGCCAGATAACGGATAGACCAGAAACAAATGGCTGGGGCTGGACCCGCAACCTTCTGCATCGCAGGCGGTTGTTCAGCTGCCACACCACATAGGTGGTCAAATAACTAAAAAAAGCACGAAGTCCTTTTACCTTTTTTTATTTTTTTGTTTTCATTTATAAATGGGAGATATAAAATATATAGGTACTAACGACCCGCCCCTTTTTTTATTTTTTTGTTTTCATTTATAAATGGGAGATATAAAATATATAGGTACTAACGACCCGCCCCGGCTTCGCACGGCTGTATTATGCATGTATTATATCTAAAAACCTTCCTCTTTAATCACTTTATCTATTAAAAAAACCGCATCAAAATCCGTTGCGTAGCTTTAAAGATCTAAGCATACATAGGGACATAGGGACGGCGATGTAGTGATAGCGATAATGATGTGGGTTTACCGTTTTACTTTTTTTTTTTGAAAAGCGTAACATTTTTTCTGGACTAGGTCCCCACCCGCTAATGCAGGAACTTCCTTCGAATAATTCATTAACAGGGATCAAGAACCTCAGGATAAAAGATCATTTCAATCAGACACCAAATCCGAAGGCACGAGGCACAAGCCAAGCCAGTCCCTACAATGAATTCACACGCACACAAGTGTTATTCAGCCGGTTGATGCTAATTCACACAAAATGGACAATGACATCATGCCAATTACAATTTCTATACGCTCGCTGTAATTTATTCAGCTACTCGTTTTGAATTCGTTTAACATTTTAATACTTTTCTTGGTAAAATTCATAATATTGAGAACTAACAGCGATCCGTTAGTATCTCTTTAAAAGTGATATTGCTTTCCTATTAACACAGAATATATAATAGTTACTACGATCTAGGTACAAACTTTAACAGCCCTTTCTACCCCTTTGGAGGTCGAATTACCTAAAATCCTTTCTTAAAATCCTTACTTTCGTACTAAAAGAACCCCCATGCGAGGTTTCAAACTCGTAGCTCTTATAGTTTTAGAGATTTCGTGATGAGTCTTTTTCTCTTTATCGGTTTTATACCGGTAAGAATACCGGAATAAAAAGTAGCCCATTTTACTCTCAAGCATTCAATATATCCATATATCAAGTGTCATTAAAATCGATCTAATAGTTACGGAGTATATTCGTTGGTTACAAATACAAAATCTATCCCCTTTGTGGTTTTCAATAAAGTTTGATTCAGATTTTGATTCTGACCACATCTGATTCTGTTTTTTTTTAATTTATTAAGTACTTATAGGTAATTTAAGCTAAAACTATTCATAATGTTCTTTACGTCGCGTCCAAGGACATAGTTTATTTGCTTTTTTTGCTATATCACAATTTTATTGCCTCAAGGATCTGATATGGAACCGGTTTGTTTTGAATATTTCGTATTTCGATTGTAAATAAAGCAATTTTTGTTATTTTCAATAAGATTTAGAAAAATAATTTGAAGGTAGCTTTCGAGTAAGTATGTAGATTAATTTTTGTATACATGCCTTTGTTATTTACTTCACAAGTGTTACATTTTCGTTAGGTATTAGAAATAAAAAATCTGATCATTCAAAGTAGGGCGAAATCGAGCCCAAAAGAGTCCGTTACATGCAAACATACAAGTGAAACTAATAAAAGCGTGTTAAACAGACGAAAACAGAGGGGCATCAAAAACTAATAATTACTCTAGAGGCATTCATGAATAAGGAAATTGGGAAATACGTTTGTATGGAGAAAGAAATATTCGCTCTTAAATAGATGGCAAATGCAACATTAATCGCATCGTTAACAGTAATGTGTAAGTATTATTTCTGATAACGACAAACTCTTGAAAAAAAAACGCAATTTTATCTTTATACTAGAGTTATGTAGATAAAATTTCTATTGACAATGCAAGTAATTGCTTTTTATCTAATTAAATATTTTACACTATCAACATTTCTGAAGTAGATATAAGATTAATGTTGAAGATTAGTTTCATGTAGATATAAGATTCGTTTTATTTTACTAAAGTAATTTAAAATGGGATTTCACCATGTTTTAATTTTGTTAAGCTCGATTTTTAGATGTGAAAATTTCAACTTTTTAGCTTTCACGGTTCCTGAGATACAGCCTGATGACAGACAGACAAACGGACGGACAGTGAAGTCATAGGGTCCCGTTTTTACCCTATGGATACGGAACCTTAATAATGGTAAATATCGGGTATTTAATAACTTTAATAGTGAAAAGAACTATGTCACTTTAAAATACTATAGTTTCATATAAAACATAAGAAACAATAATCTTATAAGTGTTGCAATAATATAATTTGATACCGCCGTCGTCGTAGCAGATCTAATTGAGTTGGTCACGTTATTTAAAAAAGTATTTAACCTTGATTTGTTAATACATGAAGCAATAAAACTTGTAGAGGTTAAAATATTACATATATAAAATTAAAACATATTACTATAACCATAATTATGTAAGAAAATCTATTAAAGTTCAATAATAACGAGAGTAATCAAAGATAGGTACTACGAAATAAAAATAAGGTATTTGTCTGATTCAAATTCAAAACTTTAGCAAAGATACAAAAAACGCAACGAAAATTCACATCATCCTAAACCAGATTCGAGAATTCAAAAATGTATAAAACCGAAATTATACTTCCAAATACAATGTTGTTTATATTCGGTTGAGTCAAGGTCATTCTGACATTTAGTTTCCAAGAGCAAACAATATGACATAACGTTTTAACCGGTATCATGTAGCAATTAGTTTAACAGATCCAAATTGTATACATATGCATGAAATTAATTAGGTGTTCTTTTTAAAGTAGAACTTACCGCGTAAGCCTGCGATGTGAGAGTCATACTCAGATTTACTCCTCATGAAATCCTTCCTCGGCGCAGTGTGCAAAGCTTGGTGTTTATATTCCGAATACCATTCATGCTGAGGAGATCCCGCCCTCTCCTCTCTGTGGGACTCTGTCACGGTCCTCTTGACCGTCACCCGTTCGAACTTGACGAAACGAGCACCAGATGTGAGGTCGCCCTCTTCGACCTGCCTCTCGTGCTGTTCCACCTCCTCAACAGGTGACTCTACATGCCTCAATTTTAAATTCGGGAACGTAGATTCATAACTTTTTGTTGGCGATTCCGTATCGCGAGTGTGCTTAAGTTTAACTTCAATTTTCGGCGATTCTGGCCGGCGTTTACGCTGTTCAATACGACGCTCTATATCGTCGACGTCTGTAGCTGCATCGACTGCGTCGGCGCTAGAGTTTCCTGTCCATACTTTTTCGAAAAAGCTGACGCGGTCTCGGAGACCGCTTTGCGACGGTGAGTCGCGTCCGTCCGACATTGCGACATGACCTCTCCGCTTGGAGGTTCGCTCGATACTGTCCGCTAAGTAAGATAGGAGGTGCGGTGCTTACTGCGCATGCACAGTGCTTGGCCCACGTGTATACTAGACGTCGCCCAGACGATGCCGCCTGCCGGCGAATGCCGAGCTTTGGGGGTGCTTTCTACACACAAATATATTTAGGGTATTCTATTTCGGTTAGCGTTTATGCTTTCGACGGAGGCAACTGTCAAATCCAACGATATGGGGATTAAATATTTAGTAACCATTCGTTAAAATGTCAAATTTATTGATCGTGGAAGTAAAGTAAAAGAAGGTACTAAGTACTTACGGGGTATTAAAACCAAAGTTTTTGAAAGTATTTTTATAAAACGATAACAATTCCATTATCTTTATTTTGTTGACCTAAGATAAGTAGATTTGTTTTATATCAAAAAGTATTCTTATCAGAATATGCAATAAGATTGTTGTCATTAATCAATGTAAGTTATCTTATACCTTAACAGCAGTCATAAACAAAACTATGGAACGAAATTATCATTACAATTTCAGCAGTAAGGAAAATAAGTTTGTGACTTATGAAGATCAGAAGTCCTTCGCTATGGTAGAAATTGAAAACTGAGCAATTCTAAGGAGCAATAAATTCATAACATCAAAGATCTTCATCGGAATCTCACCAGAATTTTACGAAATGCATGACTGTTCTCTTTTGAATCGAATGTAAGCATATTGGTCCAAATCCCAAATAATAGGTACCAAGTTTATGATTTTAGCAAAAAAAAAACAATAACCAAAATACGGTTTTACCATGTCATAATTTAAAAAGCCCCTGCATCATATTTTCATATTCCATAACAACAAACCTTACGTCAGTTTTATTATATTCCGTCACGAAGGCTCTAATATTGTAATGTGATAGCAACTTTATGTGCGACATGGATCAAAACGAACGTGGCCAAAAATGGAACTAAAACACTTCCATGCAGAAAAGATCGCAGGCATACTTGGATAATACAGGCTCCGCTTATAACATGGTGTTCATTTCTTATACTTTTCACACCAGATTTTCTCATTTCATTTCTTATACTTTTCACACACTCTTTTAAACTAGGTCTGAATCCACGAATTGCTTCGTTACTTTTTGACAATTGGTAGTCTGAAGTCAGATCTTTGGATTTCCCTAGATTTTCCTCGAAAAGATAAAAATCACCAGCTAACGAGCCATAATGGAACTATTTCGTTTTTAATCCCTCATTGGCAACTAGTGCCCGAATACTCAAACGAGTCTCAAAAATTTAGGTATCCCCTAAATATGTAAGACGATCCTAACCTATTTAAACATGACATTTAAATGTCAATTTAATCGCCACTTAAGATAAGTAGCCTTTCAATAAGTCTATGGATAGTAAAATAAGTGAGTGTTGCTGGTTGCGTTGCCTGTCCACAGAGCGAGGTAGCGGAGCGGTGCGTTGCTATTGGTGGCAACGCACCGCTCCGCTACCGCATGCGGAGAATTGCATAAAATTCTCCGCATGCGGAGTTTTTAAGGTTCTGATTGGTGGAAATGCCGCTCAGTTACCTCGATCTACTGCTGTGGAGAGGCAGCCTTACGTTCATTATAATCCGTGCCACACTGTACCTACTGCCGTTTGATAACATCAATTTTTACAGGGGGATCTCTGTGGGAGTCCTTGCAATCGCATGTGTATTGGCAGATATCAATATAAACGTGGGGACAGGTTACAGATAACTTGGAATTAGGACGACAGCTTTATGGAAACGAAAAACCGGCCAAGTGCGAATAGGACTCGCGCACGATGGGTTCCGTACCATGTTGTATGGGAGGTTTGGGAGCTCCACTAAAGATTTTTTAATGTTTTTAGTATTTGTTGTTATATCGGCAACAGCAATACATAATCTGTCTAGCTATCACGGTTCATGAGATAAAGCCAGGAGACAGACGGACGGACAGTTAAGTCTTACTATTAGGGTCTCGTTTTTACCCTTTGAGTAAGAAACCCTAAAAATGAGCCTTAGTGCAATTGATGTAGTTTTTCAGTTGTCGAAAAGTACGAAGATTCAAATCATTATCCCCCTTATTCCAAAACGGGGTTTAAGGATAGTCCGTGATGTCGATTTAAACCTTAGATTTAGACACTGATTTACTCGTGAACTAAAGTCTAAACAAGATCCCTATGGATTATATAGGAAACTACAGTCTAAACACTATCCCTAAAGATTATTTAAAGATAGTGTTTAGACTATAGTTCACGAGTAAATCTGTATCTAAATCTAAGGTTTAAATCCACATCTCGGACTATCCTAAAACCTCGTTTTGGAATAAGGGGGATTGTATTCGGGTCATTTGTACTTTTGACTTCATAAGTGTGGTTTAAAAATAGTGTCGTTAGGGACCACAAACAGAAGTATAGTCCGATCAACTTATAAACCCTAATAAAATAGAATTAAATTTATCACTTTCCATCCTATGCTTTTATTACGCCTACATTGCCTATGTAGTTCAATGCCTTACTTTCAAATCACTGCATTAGGAACTCTACCGAGACTCTCATCTCCTGCATCTATTTTATTATGAACTCTATAATCTCTTTTATTAAGTTATGTTTATGGTTAAAATTATAATGGTGTTTACTGTTTAGTTCTATTGTTTGCAGCCCACACACGATCATCAAGCTTTCATATTTCTTCAATGACTTACTGGTCGAGTTTAAAGAACGGTTTGGTCATTAACTGAACATTAATAATTGTTAGCTGCATCCTGCACCCCATGATTTGATATAAAATATTTTCAATTTTATTAGCGCTTTCTCTTTTCATGCTTTTTTCTGCTTAAAACTTTTAACGCTTTTTAGTTATGTTTTAATTCTTATATCTTTTTATTTTCAATATGCATGGATTCATTAAATATTGATTATTTTAAGAAGCATGGCCTAGTGGTTAGCCTAGTTGTACCTCGACTTTTATTCCGAAAGTCGTGAGTTCTAATCTCGCACGTCATGCACTAATGTAATTTTCTTACAAAAATGTATTATGCGTTAGTTGATATTACTATTCCAACAACCCTTTATTCACATTAAAAACACCGTGATAACATAAATCAGCTGATATATCACCAACCCGCTCTACCTATTCTACATCTATATGTCTATCACTGTCGCACACGTCAAAGGGCCAAGTTCGATCGCCCTTGGCCGCTACCCATTGATGCAGAATGACCCCATTTTGGCGGACTTCCTGAATGATGCAATTGATACCTGTGTTCCAACTTTTGTGACTATATTTTTTTTTATATTATTAACTTTTTTTTTTTAATTCGGTTTTCTATACTGGCTGCCAAAAAAAATTAACCACCCCCTCATATTTGTTTTCAAATTCGAAATCTCCTTAAAATGAAGTGTTTAGACACTGCTGAACCGATTTTGATGAAATTTGGTTTGAGATAGCTGGATCACTGAAATAGTGCATAATGCTATATCCCGATATTCCTACGGGATCGGAACGTAAACTCGAAATAGCGGCGGGGCACAGTCAAGTATTTTATACTTGTTTTTTATTTATTCAATCATTTCAATAGGCCCTTTACGTTGTCTTAGGGACGGACGGGAGAGTATCAGTTTCGAAGTGAGGTTTCTTTTCACCTAAACCGTGGACTTTTTTGCCGACCAGTATTTATTAAAAATGATAAGTCATACATAAATCATACGCATTCGACTGAATTTAGATTCCCGAATGTCAGAAATCGGTTGTTACACCTTTCTTGACACTTTGCTACGCTCAAGCAGAAATACCTATTGCTATGCCGATATAATAAGAAGTAGTCTAAAGCTCATAAAATAGGCAATAAATATGTAAATCGAATCGTCTCACGACCATTTTTCCTTGGAACTCGTTTTCTGAGAATGTCCACTGCAGCCATTTGCTGATGTCACTCTAACTAACTTAAGCGGTTAGACCTCAGAAAAGGACAAATCATTAAATTACTTACTCATATCTACCTACCTACCTACTATTGGTATTTGTCATTGCCTGAGTTAAACTAACTAAGTAAATCTATAGGTAAATATAAAATTGAAAGTTCTGACTGATTGATATTAAGCACAGCTCAAACCAATCAACGGATCGGGCTTTAATTCGGCATATAGATAGCTATTATGACGTATTCATCAGCTTAGAAAGAATTTTGGAAAATTCAACCCCTACACGGACGTAGTCGCAGGTGAAAGCTAGTTTATGGATGTAAGTGAAGAAAACTAAAACATACGGATGGCAAGCGATCCTTTTTGATCAAGGACGATGAAAATAAATATTCACATAGCAAAGCAAACTTTACCAACACATTTTATAAACAATCGTTTCGATTGCCCCAGGACACTTTAGTTTCTGCTAAAAATAGCCCCTTAGCACATTCATTTCTACAAATAGTATGCAAAGAGAGGCGTTGTCTTGCATTAACGTGGCGTTTAAAACATTTGCATAGGGCGATTAAGATGCGGTGAACATGCATGCGTTGATTTATTTATTTTATTCGTTAGTATCGTGATGTCAGAAAGGGGTAAAATCCTAAACCAACCTATTATACAGAGACGCTTTGAATTTGGGATACCTATTTGTGCAACACTTGCAAGCTTTGTCTGTTCTTTTGTGTTCTTATAATGTTCCTTTCGTGTGTAGTGTGTAAAACTAAAAATCTATCTACTCGCCTTACAAAAGCTTCGCATCGTTTACATCCATTACGACGAAAAATTTGCTCATATAAGATGGAAGGGGATTGCCCAAGACTTTATAATATAATCTCACCCTGCCAGCTTATGATCTGTCAAGGTATTTTGCCATTTTAAATTAAATCCTGTCTTAACTTAGCAGAGTTTGGCTATAGTACAGCCATATTTAGAAAACAGATCTGGTCAATGCGTCTAGCACCGACTGTTATTATAAGCTTCTGGTTTAATCGCGTTGATATCCATAATTGTTTAACTAGCTGATCCAGAACGTCCTGAAATGTCAAATACCAGATCTAATTGTAAAACCCACTCAAACACAAAAATTTCATCAAAATCGATCAGTATATTTTAAAATGTATAGTAGGTAAGTAAGATTTTTGAAGTAAATATTAATTAAGTAAATTAAGTAAATCACCAGTACCAGTAAACTATAAATATATTTAGAATTCAAACACTGCAACTGTTACGTGAGCAGTATGAAATTATATCCAAATATAAACAGTTCTAAATAGTAAAAGAAAAAAATCGCCTAAACAAGACTTCGAGTGCAGGGTCTTTGAACTATACGCGTGCCAACTTTTCTTGGCTACTGTCCTGGAGCATTTTAAACTCTGATCTGAGGGTATATAGTATTATTTTCCTTAACAGGACTTCTTAGGGAGTGGTGGTAAGGTTTATGTTAATGCCGATGGCAAAGCAAAGAATGTAAGCTATAAAACGATATACAATTACAAAATGAAGTCATGAAATTGCGAATAACTTTATTTTTTGCATGCCTTTGTGCCATAATTGTTACTATTTAGTTTCAGGAACTTTCCGGTACCTACCGATATTCCGAAATGGTTGCGTGATTGCGATAGTATTTGTAAATAACGGTTACTGTTTTAATTGTGGAAAATTGTCCATAAACGAAAAGCCTACCACCGTGCTTATACTGTAACTCGTAACTTAAAACCAAAGAAGTTTTCAAGTAAATAACTTTAAATTAAGACATTTGATCAAAATTCCAGCCATTCTTTTCTTTCATAGCATAGTGTGTCTCATTATTGATATACCAAATGAAAAGGATTATGCCGTATTCAACCGATGACGTCTCAAACATAGAGATAAAATAACATGTTTTAGATTAAATACTATTATACAAACATCGATGAACTGATTCAGTTTATTCCATCCCTTCAAGGTTATTCAATTCAAAGAAGTGCATCTCAGAGTATCAAAGTAAGCCGGCCTACAAACCGTGGCGAATACAGGTTCGTAACAGGAGATGGCTTATTGTACACAAAGTAGGATGGTGCTTAAACTACACATGTAGCTTATAATAAAATTGGTATATTATATAAGAAGATAGAAGGTGTTCGAGAGACGGGACGCGGTGGTTTCATTTGACCAATCCCGAGCCAAAGGAAATGAAACTATTGCGAAAAATAGCAGCTGGAAAAAATAGGTATAGTAACAATATAGCGTGCGAAAATATGGTGAAAAATGGCAATTAGGCATATTTCAGAAAAGTTGAGCAAGCGAATGTCAAAAAATGCGGCCCAGTCAAAACTCGAGTGGGGAAAAATGCGAATAGAAATTTTGTTACGCGAAATTATTAAATTTGGGGAACATCCCGTGCAAAGCAGAAAGTCCAAACACAACAAAACAAACAACTAAATCGCACAAATATCTCAACCTTCAGACAAGCGCTAAGGGCTAAATCCGCTTCAAAAAGGAACAAAATCAGGAAAAGGTATAAAAAGATGCAAGTATTTAACGCCTACACATGGCACAAGAGCGGTAGGAACCTAGGTACCCACAGAACCGGTCTGGCTAGAAATGTGACCGGCTTTTGTTGGTGGTAGATACCTAGTCTAGGTCATCTGAGTAAATCGTGACTACGTCGCGTGAGCTTCTCGTAGGAATAGATTTAATTATTCGTCTTAGATTTGTGGACTTCAGAACAAAAATGAGGGTTTCATCCATTAGTGAGCAATGGGATGGCTTAAAAATGTAAAAAAATCTTCCTCAATATATTTGAGATGTTTCTTCCCCTGGGACATCATCATCAGCATTCAAATCTTATATACCTACTCCGCTCTTTATTTTTGCGATGAATGCAATAAAATCTAAGACGTATTCGCCAACGGCGAAGAGGTTGGCTAGATTTAATTAAAGGGTGATGGGAGCGGAGGTACGGTGGCTCGCAATTTCGTATTTAATTCAATTAAGCCAATTCATTTCACTCAAGTCTACCGATCTTTGCTGAAAATCTAGCACCCTATTTGACCCTATAATAGCTAAAGCTACTTATAGCAAAGTTTACAATTCTAAAGTCAATTAGCAGATTTGAATTTCAAGTTTCCTGCGAGAACGTGACTAGCAACGCTTCTAAAACACGATTTGTCCGAAACTGGGGAAAATACAAATAACATTGTTTGCTGAAAGATGACTCTATTTCCTTTGGCTAAATTTGACGATAATATTAACTCTCTAGAACACTAGCTGCGCCCCACGTAAGTTCCGATCCCGTAAAAATCTAATATATATAAATTTTGTGTCCCATTTGTGCGCGATGTGTGCAGTTTGTTCCAACTTTAAAGATAGGTCTCTAGCTGTCTACATGAGTTTCATCGCAATCGGTCCAAGTACCACATATACACACACAAACTTTCACATTTATTATATTAGTAGGATTGTAATATTCCACCACTCGGTCCACATGCATCATCATACTAGCCACAAGACGTCCACTGCTGAACATAGGTTCCTCCAAAGACTTCCAGAGCAATCGGTCGCATGATAAACTTTTTAAGATACTAAAATAAATTATTGTAACAAAAACCTCCGATAAACTAAGATGTGGAATTTGTAGAGTCAAAGAAGGAATATGATACAAACTACAAGAATAACACACCTGTAATTTTAATAAAGGCAAAGTTACTTTTATACTTAACTAGCGACACGCTCCGGCTTCGCACGGCTATAATAATCATGTATTTAAACCTTCCTCTTGAATCACTGTATCTATTAAAAAAAACCGCATCAAAATTAGTTGCGTAGTTTTAAAGATCTAAGCGTACAAAGGGAAATAGGGACATAGGGACGGCGAAAAGTGACTTTATTTTATACTATGTAGTGATAGTGATAGTGGATGCGTGTGAAACAATAGATTTTTTACCGCTATCAATCTACTTTGTCCACTGCAGGACTAATATCCTCCTCTCACATTACTGCAAAAACAAGTTCGAAGTGTGAAAACGGTAGAGTATGGAAAGTTTCTTGACGCAATCTAGACAGAATTATTTGGAGTTGTAAGTGCTACAGACTGATTGATTGACACATACAAGACTGGCTAATAGAAGAGTTTTAAAACAGCTTCACCTTGAAACTCACGAGTTTATCGATGACAAGGTAAATAAAACTAACAATTACTATAAGCCAATATTTTCAAATATTGGCAATAGCTTGTTCACGAGCTGAAAATACGTTGGTCTTACGATGTGACTCTTTGCATTTATCCTGGACTAGCATTTCGATGAGTTAGGGTCCTTTTAGCAACAATTATTAGTTTTATTTCGCGTATGATATTTCTATCGGTAAATTTTGAGCTCGTTTAGCACCACTTAAGGATGTGGTTGGTAACTACTGCGGACGTGAGCTGATATCTTTCCCCATTTAGATTTAACATATATTATCTACTTTGTAAACTCTTTTTGTTGCAAATAATTAATATTCAATTATATTCCTACCTACTTGGCCGATGTCACTTTATTAAATGCATCCATTTGTTTTAAAAAACACGTTTGTATGAAGATAAAAGTATAATTTATTTCCTTTTATGTACGTTAAGTAGCATTGCTCATCAAAGTACGTAGCTTATATTATGGTAGGTCGGTCTCTTAAACATACAAGTAGTTTTGTTGTTTTATATATTTGGTTGTAGAACATATAACTCAACCGAACTATAGATACGTGATATACCTTAGCACACGTCACTAGAGTGGTTGAATAGTTCGGACCCACCCTACCGCCAAGGGTATGGCCAGTGGTATGGTGAGTCTGTCATGACTACAATATTATAGCTGATATTTTAAATTTAGAATTTTGTTACAACAGCTATTGACTAATGAAGAACTACCAAGTAACGAACTTCCGACTGAAACACAAGGTTTCAATTAAAATATATCTTCAAGAGCAATTACGATTACCTCTTCAAAAACTTCATCACTGCGGATGATCGAACACACCTTCCAGGAAAAGGTCAATGTTCTTGTATTAGTTTAAAATAGATGTTTATAGAGACGTTGACGGTTGGCGACATCGGTACGTGGTCACCTCGATGACAGACAGAAAGACTGTTGATGGTAAGACGGACATTGGACAAGGATTCTTTAACAAATATAATGATGAGAGAGTTGTATTTGTTCATTGTGTAGGTAAATAAGCGTGCGTTCCCAAGATGTAAAAGAAAAGTGCGGAGAAAGTGCAAGGAATCAGGTACTTATTAGTTACCTTACACACAAAGTCAATACGGAAAAAAAGAAAAAAACGAGTAAATTACTCCTTCGCCTCTTCTTTGTCTTATACCATTCCTAATTTCTCTCTTTTTTACAGTGTGAAAACAATGAAAAGCATGGATTGACTATTAAGTTAGATTATCCCAACTGCAGTGTCCGGGGTGGTTAATCACGCACTCGGGCCTCCAACTACGGATCGTGGTCCAACTTTTTAAATAGTTGGATCAATTATTGGTTCCGTGGTTTAATTAGTTGGGCTGAATAGTTGGGCTACCACCCCGCTCAAAATTATAAATTGATCTTTCTTCACGGTGATCTATTTGTACGAGAAAAGTCCATAGTGTACAGAAGAAATGTTACTTTTTATGGCGACATTTCAACGGGATAGAGACTGAAGTGAGTGAAACTGTGGGGCACAGCTAGTAACGTCATTAGCGTAAATATTTCATCCTGTAACATCAACAAATATGCGAGAACTGCAGCATTTAGCATATTCTAGAGACGTTATCAACATCTAATAATAGATTTGGCGTAAAGCAAAGAATTGGCTACCTATAGATTACCGAACAAACATGTAATGGCTTTATTTTTAAACATGACACTAAGGTTGAGGCCGTCCGAACATCGATTCGAAGAAAATCAGTTCAGATTTTCATACAAAATAAAATCTACATATTTTTTAAGTAAAAACTCGGATAAATAACTCAGAATTATTACAATTTCGGAGTAACAACAATTAAATTTACCTAACTCACCTAAGTAATAAGTTTATAATGTATTTCTATTTTGTTTGTTTCTTGTGTAATGAATATATTAAATAAAATAAATTTAATTCTACGAACATTATCAGAAAGAAAGACTTAATATAATATGATGAAAAGTGCTTATAGAGCTCTGGAAATTGTGCTTTCTTAAAAGGAAAGAGTACTACCGGCTCTTTCGCCATACAAACGTAGTCGACTGTTTTCTCCCTGGATAACAGCAGTAGAGATTTTTGTACTTAAAAACCTGTAATTGCCATGACCATGCCCCTATGTCTTATGGATTTTTCATATTTAAAAACATATTTGCTCCAGTGTCATTTTCCAGTGAGGAAACAGTCGACTACGTTTGTCGAGCCAGTACTGCTCCTCTTGACGTTGTGCTACAAAAAATATTTTTTAACAAACTCATACGTAAGCATGTGCTTGCACCTGCTAACTAAGTCACTATTTAACAATTTCCCCTTTCTGCAAATAGGTCAAAAATATATAATTAAATTAACTATATTTCACAACATTTGAAATGATCGACAAAACAATGCTACGTCACTACAATGTAAAGTACGGCCATCAGAAATAGTTGTCTACAATCTAAGCGTAGGCGATCTTAGCTGACGACGCGTAACTATTATAAAAACCTTATAAATAGACCACCCTCATATTTATTTAAGTCAAATACTCCGTGTGCACATGGATTAAACTAGTATCTCTGATCCTATGGTGGAGTGGGTGAATGTTCGGCAGCGACAGAAGGTTGCAGATTCAAATAAAACAGGATTTTTTAGGTAATGGTCTCAAAGAAAATAATAATAATATGTATTTTAGAAGATACACGGGAACAGATGAAAAATACTCATATTCATAAATACGTGTCAAACACATAACCACTCCTTTTCGATTTTGGTAAAAAGGTATTTAATACTTAATTTAATTTTATTTATTTATTTGCACTTAATATCTTTTCTGTCATTTTTACGTCAATTGAAGGCTGCGGTCCAAATTGGATGAACAGCGCTTACAGAGGTAACTAGCGTAAGCGTAATAAAAATGCTTACTGTGCATGCGCGCGACTACAATATGTCCTAAAAATTCTTACGTACACACGCAGTTGTATATCCATTTCCGTATCCTGACTGTACTGACTGACTGTGCAACTGACTGTGTAAGATAGCGTCCCACAAGGACGCAAAAGACGCTCAAGTCGACAACGAATAGGTAAAATAATAGTGATTTTCGACATGGCAAATTCCACGACCATAAATCAAATCATAATATCTTTTACAAGCCATAGTCAACTACATCTTGACACTTGGCATCAACACACCGTTCAGAATAAATTTCATCACAGCACCACCATCGATATACAGTTCTCAGAAATACTCGTTCATTCATGCCGGATTCGCAACTGGGTCAGGACGTAAATAGTAACACAAAGATGGTTTGTTTCGGTGAATTCATAATTACGGGTACATGAAGTTTTGCCTCCACCTCTTTCTTAGTTATTTAAGAAATAATTAGGTTTATTGGTAACCAAAAACAAACTCCTTTAACATAAGAATAATTAATTACATTAAGCAGGGTGGCAATTACAAAGCACTGCACAAGAAATATGCACGGGTATTGCTTTACAAATATTATGTTCTAGGTTTTATTCAAGAAAGAAATAGGTAAATACTCCTATTTCTTTCCTGAAAAAAACATAGGTTTCATGCTGTAGGTACATAAACCACATATATTCATTTTTATATAATATCCTATTAAATAAAAACGGAGGCATTGCCCTGCAGTGGGGCAAAACGGGCTAATAAATAAATAATAATAATTAACTTATGGAAATATTCTGAAATTCCATATTTTATAAAAAGGAAAAATGTTGCTCTACAGGCAATATTCCGGAATGAAATAGGGGAAATCATTTATATGGAGAATATCCTCTAGTAATTTGAGTGTTTAAAATAGCTATGAGAAAGCATTTACCTTTCCCTAATAGACTCATCGCGGCTTCCGTTGACGGACTAAATTATATTACTTCCGAATACTTTCAGATTCTTTATTTAGAAATAGGCATAGTTACGACTGCATTCCAGCATTTTAAAAGATTAGCTATAGGTTTCTTTAAGTATTAAGTACTTATGGTTATTTTTCTGCAAAAGGTTTTTAATATGGGATATTTACCATGTTTTTGTTCTGGGGACTTCGTTTTTCAGAGCTGTTGGAAGTGTCATTCTCTCAGTCTCCTGAACATGGCGCTTGTAACAGTGACGAAATATCAAAACCCCAAAAAACAAGACATGTTAAATATCCGTAACTTTAGGAACTTAGTAGCAAAGATTCGACTATTGCAACTACAGCAGTGTTAGCCTCGAATACACATACAAAAAGGTTTCTTGATGTGAGAAATAATCGTCTCCCTATAGACGCTAATAATATCTTGTTTTAAGTCAATGTTCATGAAAATAATAAGTAGTATTTTCAATTCAAGAATGCTGATTATCATTTTTTTTTTACAAAAACTAAGAATTCTCTAACATCAGGGAGAAGATTATGTTTTGAAGCATCCTTTTTTGTAGAAGGTTTTGAAACAGGTGCATTACCTGCTTTTAACCTTCATAATCACATTGTTAATTGCTAACTACTTAACAGTAATTAGTGTATTAAAGACAGCCGGTGGCGCGCTAAGTCTAGGTAAACCCATATTCTACCCAGTACCAAAATATCCACAACCACCACGTGGCGAGCAACGTAGACGTGCCCCCATTACAAGACTCGGAAGGAATGCGGTAAATGTGATTTAAATGCTTTTCACCTGTACTGTGAAAAATGTGACAGTCAAAATTGGGACATTGAAAACACTTTGAAGAAAATTTTGTAGCGGAAAACTAAAAGTAATCAATTTGTGTAGCTTGCTGTTGCGCATGCATAATGATGATAAAGATTCTATATTATGATTACAACAATTATATAAATGTACTATAGTTACTGATAACTAGTCTACTTTAAGGACCTGGGTGCTTATGTGAATTCACAAGTGATTAATGGATACAAACATTTTTTTTCGTTTATTGGTCGTGGTCCGACTGCCGGAGTTCTATCAATCGAACCACGGGCAAATAAAACTGTCCGTAGTTCTATCAATAGAACCACGGGCAAATCAAACTGTCCGTAGTTCTATCAAACGAACCACGGGCAAATCAAACTGTCCGCAGTTCTATCAATCGAACCATCGTTATAATAATATCCAATTGTAATAGAGTAATAGTTTTACTGGAAGAATAGGACCAAGATTTTTTTATTGGAGTGGCCTTTAAGAACCAAGTGCTTATTTCTCAGATGCTCAAAAGACACTAAAGTGTTTCCTGTAAGCACCTAGATGATGATAGTGGATATCATCCAGGTTCTTAAAGTGGAATAGATCAATAAAACTTTTAGAATAGAAGTACGAGCAGATCGCCACTGTATTATTGTTTACACAATCGTAAACTCAACGGTTTAAAAATGATCACTGTAAAAATAATAAAAGAAAACGTTCTAAACGTTCAACAACCGACCGCTTTTTTTAATGAACCCTAATAATTTTTTGGTAGCCTATATTGTCCCACTGCTGGGAGCAAAGGCCTCAATATCCTTCCAAAGTCCGTTCCTGATCTAGGTTTGAATTGTCTCTATCAAAAGTATCGATTCGGGTCTGCCATGACTTCGATGTCCGTTTTACGGCACCCAATGCGTGACTATCTTACCCCATCGGGCGTCAATCATCACATGATTTGTCTGATCCTTGGTAAGCAATCCTGACATTGAAATCCTGTAAAATGACGGATACACCAACTATGAGTCGCAAAGGAATCTTTGCGCTACACCTGGTAACAGAGCCAGTCCAGCATCTCTGACTGGCAACATTTCACAAATCGAAGAGCAGGATCTAACGAAGGTACATGAGCATAAAAAGCAAAATATAGATGTCCGTAACCTGCTCACTAAACATTTATCTTTCATCAGGTGATATTGTGGTTAAACGCTGGCCTATATTTTATAAAAAGTAAATCTGTAAATATAACGATGTCCCTGAATTTGGTTGTAATAAAGCATCGATGACGCGAGTCTTGTGGGTGGATTACGTCAGAGAGATCAGAATCAGCTGTAATGCAAACCACGGTATCTGCAGTTTGGACTGGCCATTAATCATATTTTTTTGCATTTTATAAATTGTGTCATGAAAAATAGACAAATATCTACTCGTGTACTAGCTTTCGCGAAGCTTCGATGGCGTTAGACCTTGACTCATTACCGGAAAGGACTAATGTCCAACTGGGATCAATGTCCAACACGAATTTTGTCTGACACGAAGTATCTATAAACATACAATTTAAATCCTGACTAACTGACTGATATATCAACACACAACCTAAAAAAATCAATAGATCTTGCTTAAATTTGGCATACAGATAGTTTGGGAAACTAAGCGGGCGAAGTCCCGGTAAAAGCTAGTTTATAATATGAAGTAGGAAAGAATTTCCGCCTAGATACACAAACTAGCGGGTAGAACTTTGATTGGAAAATATACGCAAACTCTTCTAGATGTTCAATGGATAGACGAAGAAACGTCTGGCTGGATCGGGGCCAAATAGGGACCGAGATAAGGGGAACGCCGGCCGGCGCTCTAACGTCTCCACGCAACGAATCTTTGCTAAAACTTTTATGTTCTTCTAATTATTTTAAAATATCATTTCCTCAAATCTTTTAGATAGATAGATAAACACTTTTTTGCACCATATAAATAAAACGTATACAAAAAACGTAAAATACAAACTAAAAACAGGAAACCTTGAAGATCAGATTTGCGGAAAATTCGTCTAAAACAATTCGTCTAAAACAATTCATCTAAAACAATTCGTCTAAAAAACAATTCGACTAATAACAATTCGTCTAAAACAATTCGACTAATAACAATTCGTCTAAAACAATTCGACTAATAACAATTCGTCTAAAACAATTCGACTAATAACAATTCGTCTAAAACAATTCGACTAATAACAATTCGTCTAAAACAATTCGACTAATAACAATTCGTCTAAAACAATTCGACTAATAACAATTCGTCTAAAACATTAAGTTCGAAGTGAGTTAAGATTCGATGATGGAGGCAAAATAAAACGTGGGTATGTAGGACGCAGCTGCAGTGGAGTTAAGATTTGATGATGGAGGCAAAATGAAACGTGGGTATGTAGGACGCAGCTGCAGTGGAGTTAAGATTCGATGATGGAGGTAAAATGAAACGTGGGTATATAGGACGCAGCTGCAGTGGAGTTAAAGTTCGATGATCGAGGCAAAATAAAACGTGGGTATGTAGGACGCTGCTGTAGTGGAGTTAAGATTCGATGATGAAGGCAAAATAAAACGTAGGTATGTAGGACGCAGCTGCAGTGGAGTTAAGGTTCGATGATGGAGGCAAAATAAAACGTGGGTATGTAGGACGCAGCTGCAGTGGAGTTAAGATTCGATGATGGAGGCAAAATAAAACGTGGGTATGTAGGACGCAGCTGCAGTGGAGTTAAGATTCGATGATGAAGGCAAAATAAAACGTGGGTATGTAGGACGCAGCTGCAGTGGAGTTAAGATTCGAAATTGGAGTTATGCTGAGTCGCGGGTATGTAGGACGCAGCTGCAGTGGAGTTAAGATTCGATGATGAAGGCAAAATAAAACGTGGGTATGTAGGACGCAGCTGCAGTTCAGTTAAGATTCGATGATGAAGGCAAAATAAAACGTGGGTATGTAGGACGCAGCTGCAGTGGAGTTAAGATTCGATGATGGAGGCAAAATATAACGTGGGTATGAAGGACGTAGCTGCAGTGAAGTTAAGATTCGATGATGAAGGCAAAATAAAACGTGGGTATGTAGGACGCAGCTGCAGTGGAGTTAAGATTCGATGATGAAGGCAAAATAAAACGTGGGTATGTAGGACGCAGCTGCAGTGGAGTTAAGATTCGAAATTAGAGTTATGCTGAGTCGCGGGTATGTAGGACGCAGCTGCAGTGGAGTTAAGATTCGAAATTAGAGTTATGCTGAGTCGCGGGTATGAAGAACGCAGCTGCAGTGGAGTTAAGATTCGAAATTAGAGTTATGCTGAGTCGCGGGTATGTAGGACGCAGCTGCAGTGGAGTGAAGATTATATGATGGAGGCAAAATAAAACGTGGGTATGTAGGACGCAGCTGCAGTGGAGTTAAGATTCGATGATGAAGGCAAAATAAAACGTGGGTATGTAGGACGCAGCTGCAGTGGAGTTAAGATTCGAAATTAGAGTTATGCTGAGTCGCGGGTATGTAGGACGCAGCTGCAGTAGAGTTAAGATTCGAAATTAGAGTTATGCTGAGTCGCGGGTATGTAGGACGCAGCTGCAGTGGAGTTAAGATTCGAAATTAGAGTTATGCTGAGTCGCGGGTATGTAGGACGCAGCTGCAGTGGAGTGAAGATTCTATGATGGAGGCAAAATAAAACGTGGGTATGTAGGACGCAGCTGCAGTGGAGTTAAGGTTCGATGATGGAGGCAAAATAAAACGTGGGTATGTAGGACGCAGCTGCAGTGGAGTTAAGATTCGATGATGGAGGCAAAATAAAACGTGGGTATGTAGGACGCAGCTGCAGTGGAGTTAAGATTCGATGATGAAGGCAAAATAAAACGTGGGTATGTAGGACGCAGCTGCAGTGGAGTTAAGATTCGAAATTAGAGTTATGCTGAGTCGCGGGTATGTAGGACGCAGCTGCAGTAGAGTTAAGATTCGAAATTAGAGTTATGCTGAGTCGCGGGTATGTAGGACGCAGCTGCAGTGGAGTTAAGATTCGAAATTAGAGTTATGCTGAGTCGCGGGTATGTAGGACGCAGCTGCAGTGGAGTGAAGATTCTATGATGGAGGCAAAATAAAACGTGGGTATGTAGGACGCAGCTGCAGTGGAGTTAAGATTCGAAATTGGAGTAATGCTGAGTCGCGGGTATGTAGGACGCAGCTGCAGTGGAGTTAAGGTTCGATGATGGAGGTTAAATAAAACGTGGGTATGAAGGACGTAGCTGCAATGAAGTTAAGATTCGATGATGAAGGCAAAATAAAACGTGGGTATGTAGGACGCAGCACCAGTGGAGTTAAGATTCGATGATAGAGGCAAAATGAAACGTGGGTATGTAGGACGCAGCTGCAGTGGAGTTAAGATTCGATGATGAAGGCAAAATAAAACGTGGGTATGTAGGACGCAGCTGCAGTGGAGTTAACATTCGAAATTGGAGTTATGCTGAGTCGCGGGTATGTAGGACGCAGCTGCAGTGGAGTTAAGGTTCGATGATGAAGGTTAAATAAAACGTGGGTATGTAGGACGCAGCTGCAGTGGAGTTTAGATTCGAAATAGGAGTTATGCTGAGTCGCGGGTATGTAGGACGCAGCTGCAGTGGAGTTAAGATTCGATGATGGAGGCAAAATGAAACGTGGGTATGTAGGACGCAGCTGCAGTGGAGTTATGATTCGAAATTGGAGTTATGCTGAGTCGCGGGTATGTAGGACGCAGCTGCAGTGGAGTTAAGGTTTGATGATGGAGGTTAAATAAAACGTGGGTATGTAGGACGCAGCTGCAGTGAAGTTAAGATTCGAAATTGGAGTAATGCTGAGTCGCGGGTATGTAGGACGCAGCTGCAGTGGAGTTAAGGTTCGATGATGGAGGTTAAATAAAACGTGGGTATGTAGGACGCAGCTGCAGTGGAGTTAAGGTTCGATGATGAAGGCAAAATAAAACGTGGGTATGTAGGACGCAGCTGCAGTGGAGTTAAGATTCGAAATTGGAGTTATGCTGAGTCGCTGGTATGTAGGACGCAGCTGCAGTGAAGTTAAGATTCGATGATGGAGGCAAAATGAAACGTGGGTATGTAGGACGCAGCTGCAGTGGAGTTAAGATTCGATGATGAAGGCAAAATAAAACGTGGGTATGTAGGACGCTGCTGCAGTGGAGTTAAGATTCGATGATGAGGGCAAAATAAAACGTAGGTATGTAGGACGCAGCTGCAGTGGAGTTAAGGTTCGATGATGGAGGCAAAATAAAAAGTGGGCATGTAGGACGCAGCTGCAGTGGAGTTAAGATTCGATGATGGAGGCAAAATAAAAAGTGGGCATGTAGGACGCAGCTGCAGTGGAGTTAAGATTCGATGATGGAGGCAAAATAAAACGTGGGTATGAAGGACGCAGCTGCAGTGGGGTTAAGATTCGATGATGGAGGCAAAATGAAACGTGGGTATGTAGGACGCAGCTGCAGTGGAGTTATGATTCGATGATGGAGGCAAAATAAAACGTAGGTATGAAGGACGTAGCTGCAGTGAAGCAGACTCAGCATAACTCCAATTTCGAATCTTAACTCCACTGCAGCTGCGTCCTACATACCCACGTTTTATTTTGCCTCCATCATCGAATCTTAACTCCACAGCAGCTGCGTCCTACATACCCGCGACTCAGCATAACTCCAATTTCGAATCTTAACTCCACTGCAGCTGCGTCCTACATACCCACGTTTTATTTTACTTCCATAATCGAATTTTAGCTCCACTCCAGCTGCGTCCTACATACCCACGTTTTATTTTGCCTTCATCATCGAACCTGAACTCCACTGTAGCTGCGTCCTACATACCCACGTTTTATTTTACCTTTATCATCGAATCTTAGCTCCACTGCAGCTGCGTCCTACATACCCACGTTTTATTTAACCTTCATCATCGAACCTTTACTCCACTGCAGCTGCGTCCTACATAATCACGTTTTATTTTGCCTTTATCATCGAATCTTAACTCCACTGCAGCTGCGTCCTACATACCCACGTTTTATTTTACTTCCATCATCGAATTTTAGCTCCACTGCAGCTGCGTCCTACATA
Organism: Idaea aversata; assembly: GCA_907269075.1. Classification (NCBI taxonomy): domain Eukaryota; kingdom Metazoa; phylum Arthropoda; class Insecta; order Lepidoptera; family Geometridae; genus Idaea; species Idaea aversata. Next base: position 1,381,479 of record OU026088.1, read on the forward strand.
CCCGCGACTCAGCATAACTCCATTTTCGAATCCACACTCCACTGCAGCTGCGTCCTACATACCCACGTTTTATTGAACCTTCATCATCGAACCTTTACTCCACTGCAGCTGCGTCCTACATAATCACGTTTTATTTTGCCTTTATCATCGAATCTTAACTCCACTGCAGCTGCGTCCTACATACCCACGTTTTATTTTGCCTTTATCATCGAATCTTAACTCCACTGCAGCTGCGTCCTACATACCCACGTTTTATTTTACTTCCATCATCGAATTTTAGCTCCACTGCAGCTGCGTCCTACATACCCGCGACTCAGCATAACTCCATTTTCGAATCCACACTCCACTGCAGCTGCGTCCTACATACCCACGTTTTATTTAACCTTCATCATCGAACCTTTACTCCACTGCAGCTGCGTCCTACATAATCACGTTTTATTTTGCCTTTATCATCGAATCTTAACTCCACTGCAGCTGCGTCCTACATACCCACGTTTTATTTTGCCTTTATCATCGAATCTTAACTCCACTGCAGCTGCGTCCTACATACCCACGTTTTATTTTACTTCCATCATCGAATTTTAGCTCCACTGCAGCTGCGTCCTACATACCCGCGACTCAGCATAACTCCATTTTCGAATCCACACTCCACTGCAGCTGCGTCCTACATACCCACGTTTTATTTAACCTTCATCATCGAACCTTTACTCCACTGCAGCTGCGTCCTACATAATCACGTTTTATTTTGCCTTTATCATCGAATCTTAACTCCACTGCAGCTGCGTCCTACATACCCGCGACTCAGCATAACTCCATTTTCGAATCTTAACTCCACTGCAGCTGCGTTCTACATACCCGCGACTCGGCATAAGTCCATTTTCGAATCTTTACTCCACTGCAGCTGCGTCCTACATACCCACGTTTTATTTAACCTCCATCATCGAACCTTAACTCCACTGCAGCTGCGTCCTACATACCTGCGACTCAGCATAACTCCAATTTAGAATCTTAACTCCACTGCAGCTGCGTCCTACATACCCACGTTTTATTTTGCCTCCATCATCGAACCTTTACTCCACTGCAGCTGCGTCCTACATACCCACGTTTCATTTTGCCTCCATCATCGAACCTTTACTCCACTGCAGCTGCGTCCTACATACCCACGTTATATTTTGCTTTTATCATCGAATCTTAACTCCACTGCAGCTGCGTCCTACATACCTACGTTTTATTTAACCTTCATCATTGAACCTTTACTCCACTGCAGCTGCGTCCTACATAACCACGTTTTATTTTACTTCCATCATCGAACCTTTACTCCACTGCAGCTGCGTCCTACATAATCACGTTTTATTTTGCCTTTGTCATCGAATCTTAACTCCACTGCAGCTGCGTCCTACATACCCACGTTTTATTTTACTTCCATCATCGAATTTTAGCTCCACTGCAGCTGCGTCCTACATACCCGCGACTCAGCATAACTCCATTTTCGAATCCACACTCCACTGCAGCTGCGTCCTACATACCCACGTTTTATTGAACCTCTATCATCGAACCTTAACTCCACTGCAGCTGCGTCCTACATACCCGCGACTCAGCATAACTCCATTTTCGAATCTTAACTCCACTGCAGCTGCGTTCTACATACCCGCGACTCGGCATAAGTCCATTTTCGAATCTTAACTCCACTGCAGCTGCGTTCTACATACCCACGTTTTATTTAACCTCCATCATCGAACCTTAACTCCACTGCAGCTGCGTCCTACATACCTGCGACTCAGCATAACTCCAATTTCGAATCTTAACTCCACTGCAGCTGCGTTCTACATACCCACGTTTTATTTTGCCTCCATCATCGAACCTTTACTCCACTGCAGCTGCGTCCTACATACCCACGTTTCATTTTGCCTCCATCATCGAACCTTTACTCCACTGCAGCTGCGTCCTACATACCCACGTTATATTTTGCTTTTATCATCGAATCTTAACTCCACTGCAGCTGCGTCCTACATACCTACGTTTTATTTAACCTTCATCATTGAACCTTTACTCCACTGCAGCTGCGTCCTACATAACCACGTTTTATTTTACTTCCATCATCGAATTTTAGCTCCACTGCAGCTGCGTCCTACATACCCGCGACTCAGCATAACTCCATTTTCGAATCCACACTCCACTGCAGCTGCGTCCTACATACCCACGTTTTATTGAACCTCTATCATCGAACCTTAACTCCACTGCAGCTGCGTCCTACATACCCGCGACTCAGCTAAACTCTATTTTCGAATCTTAACTCCACTGCCGCTGCGTCCTCATACCCGCGACTCAGCATAAGTCCATTTTCGAATCTTAACTCCACTGCAGCTGCGTCCTACATACCCACTTTTTATTTAACCTCCATCATCGAACCTTAACTCCACTGCAGCTGCGTCCTACATACCCGCGACTCAGCATAAGTCCATTTTCGAATCTTAACTCCACTGCAGCTGCGTCCTACATACCCACTTTTTATTTAACCTCCATCATCGAACCTTAACTCCACTGCAGCTGCGTCCTTCATACCCACGTTTTATTTTGCCTTCATCATCGAATCTTAACTCCACTGCAGCTGCGACCTACATACCCACGTTTCATTTTGCCTTCATCATCGAACCTTTACTCCACTGCAGCTGCGTCCTACATACCCACGTTTTATTTTGCCTTTATCATCGAATCTTAACTCCACTGCAGCTGCGTCCTACATACCCACGTTTTATTTTACTTCCATAATCGAATTTTAGCTCCACTGCAGCTGCGTCCTACATACCCACGTTTCATTTTGCCTCCATCATCGAACCTTTACTCCACTGCAGCTGCGTCCTACATACCCACGTTTTATTTTGCCTTTATCATCGAATCTTAACTCCACTGCAGCTGCGTCCTACATACCCACGTTTTATTTAACCTTTATCATTGAACCTTTACTCCACTGCAGCTGCGTCCTACATAACCACGTTTTATTTTGCCTTTATCATCGAATCTTAACTCCACTGCAGCTGCGTCCTACATACCCACGTTTTATTTTACTTCCATCATCGAATTTTAGCTCCACTGCAGCTGCATCCTACATACCCGCGACTCAGCATAACTCCATTTTCGAATCCACACTCCACTGCAGCTGCGTCCTACATACCCAAGTTTTATTGAACCTCTATCATCGAACCTTAACTCCACTGCAGCTGCGTCCTACATACCCGCGACTCAGCTTAACTCCATTTTCGAATCTTAACTCCACTGCAGCTGCGTCCTACATACCCGCGACTCAGCATAAGTCCATTTTCGAATCTTAGCTCCACTGCAGCTGCGTCCTACATACCCACTTTTTATTTAACCTCCATCATCGAACCTTAACTCCACTGCAGCTGCGTCCTTCATACCCACGTTTTATTTTGCCTCCATCATCGAATCTTAACTCCACTGCAGCTGCGTCCTACATACCCACGTTTCATTTTGCCTCCATCATCGAACCTTTACTCCACTGCAGCTGCGTCCTACATAACCACGTTTTATTTTGCCTTTATCATCGAATCTTAACTCCACTGCAGCTGCGTCCTACATACCCACGTTATATTTTGCTTTTATCATCGAATCTTAACTCCACTGCAGCTGCGTCCTACATACCTACGTTTTATTTAACCTTCATCATTGAACCTTTACTCCACTGCAGCTCGAATCCAGGCCGGCCGTGCACCAATGTATTTTTCTTAAGAAAAATGTATGTGCGCTAATTGACATTGCTCTTACGGTGAAGGAAAACACCGTGATGAAACCCGCGGCTTAGTTGGCTCCAGAAGTATTGACAAGTTCTCTTCTCTGGACATGGTCGACTGAGCTGAGAGGGTAGTAGGTGCTGGGTAAGCCTACTCCATCTTCACGCAAAAGGGACCCAATTAAAAAGGGTCTAATCGCGGAAAACAGCCCGTATACAAGTACAAGTACAAGTACCCACGTTTTATTTTACTTCCATCATCGAATTTTAGCTCCACTGCAGCTGCGTCCTACATACCCACGACTCAGCATAACTCCATTTTCGAATCTTAACTCCACTGCAGCTGCGTCCTACATACCCGCGACTCAGCATAAGTCCATTTTCGAATCTTAACTCCACTGCAGCTGCGTCCTACATACCCGCGACTAAGCATAACTACATTTTCGAATCTTAATTTCACTGCAGCTGCGTCCTACGTACCCGCGACTCAGCATAACTCCATTTTCGAATCTTAACTCCACTGCAGCTGCGGCCTACATACCCGCGACTTAGCATAACTCCATTTTCGAATTTTAACTCCACCGCGGCTGCGTCCTACATACCCGCGACTCAGCATAACTCGAATTTCGAATCTTAACTCCACTGCAGCTGCGTCCTACATACCCACGTTTTATTTTGCTTCCATCATCGAATCTTAACTCCACTGCAGCTGCGTCCTACATACCCACTTTTTATTTAACCTCCATCATCGAACCTTAACTCCACTGCAGCTGCGTCCTTCATGCCCACGTTTTATTTTGCCTCCATCATCGAATCTTAACTACTCCACCGCGGCTGCGTCCTACATACCCGCGACTCAGCATAACTCGAATTTCGAATCTTAACTCCACTGCAGCTGCGTCCTACATACCCACGTTTTATTTTGCTTACATCATCGAATCTTAACTCCACTGCAGCTGCGTCCTACATACCCACTTTTTATTTAACCTCCATCATCGAACCTTAACTCCACTGCAGCTGCGTCCTACATACCCACGTTTTCTTTTGCCTCCATCATCGAATCTTAACTCACTTCGAACTTAATGTTTTAGACGAATTGTTATTAGTCGAATTGTTTTAGACGAATTGTTATTAGTCGAATTGTTTTAGACGAATTGTTATTAGTCGAATTGTTTTAGACGAATTGTTATTAGTCGAATTGTTTTAGACGAATTGTTATTAGTCGAATTGTTTTAGACGAATTGTTATTAGTCGAATTGTTTTAGACGAATTGTTTTAGACGAATTGTTTTAGACGAATTGTTATTAGTCGAATTGTTATTAGTCGAATTGTTTTTTAGACGAATTGTTTTAGTCGAATTGTTTTAGACGAATTGTTTTAGACGAATTTTCCGCAGACGGAAGATCATCCACGTAACCATAAGGAAGCTAGCTTTTAGATTTTTTCTTTTTTTGTTGAAAGGGGTTGGGGTCGGGGGAGGTCCCATAAAAAAATGTTGGGGATCTTCGGAGTGATAAACAGAATTGCACCTCGAACATTCAGCAAATTGTTCAGTTTTCAAGACCAGGAGAATCGCGCGGTCCTTAAACTAACTATGCAGAATGATCGAGCATCTGGGACCACCTTATCATCACAAAACTCCAGTTATGTTTACAGGTTACAATTTAAAGAAGTAAGTATGTCCCTTTTGCCTGATATCTAGTGAAATATTTCAAAGGTATATTTGAACATGCATGAGTAATAGGATGCTGGATAACGCACGTTTGCTCTTGATTCTTACTTAATGCAATATAGTAAGGCAAGGTTACCTAGACAAATGTTGGTAGTTATCTATTGCAGGTGCAAGAACTTTAAATCATACACCTATATTTAAAGGAATATTACGTGTTGTACGTTTAGGTACTATATTTTATGTATAACTAGCTGCACCCCGCGGTTTCACCCCGTAAGTCTCGATACCGTGGGAATTTCCAAATAAAAAGTAGCACAAATCCTTCCTCGATAAATGGACTATCCAACACAAAATTATTTTTTTAAGTTCCTGTAATTAGCGCGTTCAACCAACAAAAACTTTTCAGATTTTATAATATTTTATAGATGTGCTGAAGTAGTGTTAGTGTTACCGATCGATAGTCTATCAATAGTTCATTCAAATCAATAGTATCGATAGGCTATTGATACTATCGATAACATTATGCGTAATAATTATCGTAACTATCGATACTATTGAATACTATTTATAATTGTTCAGTTGTCTATGCTAATATTATAAAAAGGAAAAATTATAATTACATACTTATTTGCAAGGTAGTTAGGATCTTGAAGTTCCTATATTATGTGTTATGGCATCAGATGCTGATGAAGAAAATGATAAACACTTGACTTTAAATGCTCAATCTTTTTCCACATCTAGTTCATTTCATTGTAATTCTAGATTACAATGAAATCGATAGTAATTGATAGAACGGAGAATTTTAGGCATAAAAAACTATTGTGGAAGTATATTATGCCTTGCCATCATCTTTTGATTGATTGTTTGTTCTGTAATTTAGGCAGAAATCGATAGTATAGAGCAATCGATAGTTTAGAATGTTTTCATACAATACTATCGATAATATTGCATTATAGCGATCGGTAGTATTACTACGCGCAATAGTAACGATACTATTGATAGGTCTATCGATAGCTATAAACTACAACCCCACTGGTAACACTATGCTGAAAAAATCGTATTCTTCACAAAGTCAGTAGGGCACGAAGCTAATTTTAACATTTGTTAATTTGGCAGAGATAAAGCTTGCAAACATCTAATTTTAAAAGCTGTTACTTCTATATTGTATGTAACAAACAATTAGCAAGACTCGTCATCTGACAATCAAGATATGACATCATGCATGCACTTTTGACGACCTCTATTGTGCTATCGTGATCAGTGCGACTGCGACCCTAATGGCTGTACGTTGGTTGACCTAATTATAACAACACCAAAGACCTGACAGCACATTGCAGTAGACGGACCCTGCCTAATCAATTCCTCTTTAATTTGTGCCATCGAAGAAGAAAAGAAAGAAGAAGAACGACCTCTGTGCCGCGGTGGCCAAATACCCGCCTATGACGCAGAAGTTTGCGAGTTCGAATGACGCCGTCGATCAAGTATTTGTGTAGAGATTTTGGTTCTGTAATATTTTTTGTGGTCTAGGTGTATAAGTAGGTATTATTTGTCTGATCAGGCTCACCATAACACAAGCCTAGTTGCATAGTTTTGGGCTAGACGGCGCTGTTATACATATTTTGCACAGCATTTTTGTTTGTATTGTCACTGTGAAAAACAATATTTTTCGTGTATTACAACGTGAATACGTTCCCTTCCTTACACGTTACTTCTGTTTCATTTGGTTTTTACAAGTGACCTCTCTACTGGTCGAAATCAAAGACGTTTTCATGTCGAAATAACATTTTTACTTTGTAATTAGGATTTCCGCAAAAAAGGGCTATGTGTGACCTCGAGGTTCGATCAATCGAACCACGCACGTGAACTCTTTTTCCCGTTGGTACGATCAATAGAACCACGTAAACTTTTTAAACGTGCAAGGCGATTGTGACCGGTTAATTAACCATGTCAAATGTATTGTGTAAGTATTCTAAAGCTGTTTATTTTGGCTGAAGCTCTAAACGATGAAGTTATCTTGTTTGTTTGTTTTAAATGTGAGTTGGTAACAAATGTGTGATGACAGAGAGAATAACAAAATGTTAGGACATACTTACAGACAATTTAATTGTTTTTGGGAGCATCGTAGTCAACCGAATTTTCATTTAGGTACAGTATGCCTCATAAGTCCACTATCAGTTTGCTAAAATAATACTATAAACAAGTATTGACCTTACGACCTTTTACGATACACACAAATATAAATATTTGAACTAAAAGTACTCAGTGTGATTATTATTTTCAACATGTTAGCTATGTATTTAGTTGTGTGAGTGGTATAAGCCGCCACCCGCTACACCAACCGAGACGTGGGTTCGATCCACAGGTTAGGTTGTTATAATGTTCAAATAGTGCTGCACAGGATTGTAAACGTTGCGGTGGGCAGAGACTTTTGACCGTTGATTGTACTTGTCAGTTGTATTGTAACGATACAATCCTACTAATATAGGAAATGTGAATGTTTGTGTGTTTGTATGTTAGTAACTCATGAATCTCATGAATGATAGATGTACGTTGAAATTCTCACAGATGATGTATTACTGTTGTCGCTGTAACAACAGCTACTAATAACAAAATATATTAGTACGGAACCCTTCGTGCGCGAGTCCGACTCACACTTGGCCGGTTTTTTCCATTAGGAAAATTATAAAGTTAATATTCTTTTTTCGTGTCAATAGCTTATGGTAGGTTTTTAGAAATAACTACCGAGTGTGAAGCAAATAGTTTTCTTTTTAATTTTTTTAAATCACTACATAGTATAAAACAAAGTCGCTTTCTCTGTCCCTATTTCCCTATGTATGCTTAAATCTTTAAAACTACGCAACGGATTTAGATGCGGTTTTTTTTAAAGATAGAGTGATTCAAGAGGAAGGTTTATATGTATAACACATGCATAATATAGTCGTGCCGGGGCGGGTCGCTAGTGTTAATATAAAAGAGCTACAAACAAATTGACTTTGGCAGTAACAATGCTTTGATCTAGACTTCTTAAACAAATCCCGGAAAAGAAACCCAACAAGTGTACTAATTAATAAACTAGTGCATACACGCGAATCTGACTCTGATTGACAGTCTGCAAACACGTAGAAGAGACGCCCACAAAATTATTGTGTTGGCTGGCAACCAAACGTCTACATACCGTCCAATGTTAAGAAAATACATTGAATGACCTAGTCCCAGGTCGAAATAGGGAATCTTCTATGAATATAAAAAAATCAAAGTCCTGACTGATAAACGCACAAGATAAAATATAAATATTGCAGGACATTCCACACATCACCATCTAGCCCCAAGTTAATAACTAGACTTGTGTTATGGGTGCTAGACAACGGACACACTACTTAATATATACTTTTGTACTATAGAAACAACCAGACCACAGACAAACAATCTAAGCATAAATACTTGACTGCTTGACTACTTGACATAAATACATGACGGGAATCGAACCCGCAACCCTGTGCTTGGCAGTCCGGCATGGTGACCATTATGCCAACTGGGTCGTCATGGGTGGGGTGGTCGTCAAGATATATCGGTGTTTTGGTATACAGATACCTGTTATATGGTAGGTATCCGGTAAAAAAGGTTAATGGAAAATTGAAACCGTAAGCGGGCGATTTCGCGGCCAAAAGAAAAGAACTCAGTTTTGATTTTCAGTATAAAGTAAAAAACTCAGTTTAGATTTTCAGTATAAAGTAAAAAACTCAGTTTTGATTTTCGGTATAAAGAAAAAAACTCGGTTTTGATTTTCACTTCAGTATAAAGAAAAAACTCGGTTGCGAAATCTTCTTCTTCTTGTGATACTTATCAAGTGGGTGCGCCACCTAGTTCGACTATTTCTTTAGCAATATTTCCTAGTTATCAAGAACTACGCGGGTCTCATAAATACTCTGTCCTCTATGCAAAGTTTTAGCCCGATCCATTCAGTGGTTTGAACTGTGTGTTGATATTCAGTCAGTTAGGACTCTTTCCATACAAACTATTACAAACGTAGTGGACTGTTTTCTCCCTGGATAATGACACTAGAGCAAATATTTTTAGTGCATAAAACTTATAACTACCATGACCATGCCCCTCTTTTTATGGTTCTTCTTTATTTTTTAAATCTTAATTTCTATGATAATTATAAAATAAAATAAAAAACAAAACATAGGGGCATAGTCATGGCAGTTATAGGTTTTATGGCACAAAAATATTTGTGCTAATGTCATTATCCAGGGAGGAAACAGTCGACTACGTTTGTATGGAGAGAGCGCAGGTACAATTCACCTTAAGTCTCTCTGCTCTCATAAATGAGGCCGATTCATACATTTTCAATATGACGCCATCTGTCTGCCAGTTGAAGATTAAGATAATTGATTAAGTTCATCGGTGTGCAATTGTATGGGTCTGAAGCAACTCGTGTAGTTTTAATAAATTGTCGACCTAGCGATGTATTTGAGTAAAGTCATGACGATGTAACTCATTTTCGAAATAACATGGTGAAAGCGTGTCGAAATTCGGTGTTTGAGTCGTGAAGGCGATGTCAAAAAAGTCATAGTCAATTATAAACAAACAAAACATTTTCGTTTTAAAAGTTCTACCATTAGAACTGTGTTCATCTTTATTAGCGTTATGCAAGAACACAGATGTCAACACAAAATCCGTAAATTGTTGTGAAACTTTAGCTACTATGTTTCAGTAAAATAAAATAATTTGTTCGTTTGTAAAGACACAAAGAAAATAAAAACATGAATATTAACTAAATGTACAAGATAAAATGTAATGACCTACAATAAAACACCTGTTTTAGCAGGTCTCTGAAACAGATTTTTGAAACAATTTCCATACATACATCCTGAAATATTTAGGAATAAGTAATTTTAAGAGGGTTATTGTAAACATCTAAGAACTTACTTTAAACAAATCAAAAAATCTAGAAGATCGAAAATGACCTTTTCGATAGGGTGAATCTGGGAAAACGGGGCAAGACAGAAATAGTTCTGTCTTGCCCCGCCAAAATTAACCTGTCTCTCTAGCCCTAACTGTTGTACGTTGGCTAACCTAATGTCAGCTAATAACAACACCAAAGACTGGAGTGGGCGGATCTGGCCCTACCTTATTAACTCTCCCTTTATTTGTGCTGTCGATACGAAAAAAAATCCCTCATTTTTCCAATTCGCTTAAATATCCGCTCTACCATAACAAAACGAAACGTCTGCCTCATATTTAATCCAATTCCCCGGAAGTACAGCCATAAGACGAGACAACAGTAAGCAATCGGCATCACGTTCACGACATCGACAGAAGTTAGCGTGACATACGACGATACAGGTAAAATCTGATAGGGCACGCAAGAGTTCACTTCGAAAGAGCAATACTGAACATGGTTAGTAGAAATATAGGCGAGTAATGTTGCGAAAACTTTTACAAAAACCTTTAATAAATATAAATTACTGTCTTGTGACTGTCAGAAAACGCACACCCAAAACTTCTGAATCTAAAAACATGCAATTATGCATACAGATTACTTAGTAGTATTAGTATAAGTATGCCTTTCAGACGTCTGTCCATTAGGTCAAACTGTGGATCGATGTATCTGTCAGTCAGGATTTTGAATTAATTTCGATTGACTCACTGAATAAGAATCACATCCAAACACACGAAATCTGTTTATATATAGGTACAATAAAATAGTAACTAAATCAAACAAATGTGGTAACATATTTGTGAAATGCAACGGAGATTTTATATTAAAAATGCAATTCAAGCCACCGATCTTTACAAACTTTCATCGCGTTTTGATCTTGTGACTGTAGAAAATTACGTTGCTATAAAATTATAATAAAAAATATAATATAAAATATTAAAGGCGAATAAAACATTTTATAAATGACAGACATCTTGTAGAAACAGAAGCGTTTATTTATGTTGGGATAAGAGGTCGACCGTTGCAGTAACAGAGATATCTATTATGTTTTAAAACAGTTTATATTTGGTTAGTAAAGATGTGTTGTGGATTGACGAGTTTTATTTTAGGATATTTTATTTTATTCAAAAATATCCCAAACCAGTATTTTCTTGCTTCTAAGTCTAGAAATATGAAAGGCCTTTGAAGAGAGCATAAATAAGAGTACCTACGCAAAACGGCTGAAATAGCGGATGCGAGATTTGTCGACATTTTTAGAGATAATATCCTAAAAATGTTTTTTTTAATTGGAATTAATACTTGTCTAGTTGGAAGTTAATGGGACCAATCTATACTAATATTATAAAGCTGAAGAGTTTGTTTGTTTGTTTGTTTGTACGCGCTAATCTCAGGAACTACTGGTACGATTGAAAAAATATTTTTTGTGTTGGATAGTCCATTGATCGAGGAAGGCTATAGGCTACTTTTCATTTTGATATTCCCACGGGATCGGGACTTACGCGGGTGAAACCGCGGAGCGCAGCTAGTTTGAGAATAAAAAGAATCACCATATATTGCCACTTCTTCCATAAACTTTTTATCGACTTTTGTAGCGGGCGCATACTTCACAATTTAGCAAGAAATATCGCCGTTCTACAGCATAAAGACTGGACGTTCGCGATGTATTTAAACATGACCAGTTTCACCTGTGGCATTAAATATAGAATCGACGAATTGATTCTAAAACGGTCGGCCGTCAATTGTAAACATGCGGTCTTTAGGTAGAAAATTCATTGTTAAAACAGTGACTGTACTGTTCTTGTTACAGGGGTTTATGATCAACTAAAGGTTCTTAAGTGGTTCTAGAGTTTAACGCTATTGGAGAATGTTCATAGTTAAACGACACTTGCTAAACTATATTAATTTGATTGATATATTAGTCATCCGATGACTTTTTTGTGGATTGATCTTAATAGTAAAGGATCTTCAAACTAAATCTTCAAGAGTGCGTCAATTTCTGCATAAAATGTGGTCAAGAATTTGATTGTAAGTTGGTTTTGACATTAACCTGATTTAGAGACGGAAGTTACATCTCTACAATGAAATGACCTAGAAGGTGCCTGCCCAGACACTCAGTCTCAAACTGAAAATGAGATCAATGTGTCTGATACAAAACGGGTTGTCTGACCTAAAAATCGAGTAATTCAGATAAGAATGAGTCTGAACCAACATCGTGTTGTGTTGTGTAGAGCATGTCATTGAACTAACCTTGCAACAATTGTATGGTGAGCTGGTACTCTGCAAGTTTCTCGTCCACATATCCCTCCTGCGACTGCTGCGCGATTATCTCAGCCGTTGAAGGTCCTCGTTCCTCCTCATCCTCCTCATAGATCATGGGTCGAGGAGGCGGCGGCGGTTCCAGTGGTACACCCGCGTAATCATACTCCCGAACCGGTTCGTATGGCGACGAATAGTAATACTCCGGGCTTTGGCCCAACGTTGGCGACATTGGGTACGGAGATATTGAGAAATGGGAGCTAGGGGACGGAGAATGTTGTCTCAAAGTATGAGGAGAGTGCAAAGGCCTGAAGGGCTTCGGAGACGGATGAACTGGTGGAGGCGTAACGATCGCTGTGGAGTGCCTCGGACCGGAGATCAAGGGGGGTGGGCTCGGAGCCCATGGCGAGGGGGGACGGTAGTTGAGAGGGGAGGGGGGGCCGGGGACAAGCGCGCGACCTCGCCCCGGTGGCGGCTGCGACATCTCGCGGATTGAAGCTCGTCAACCCGGTGTCACGCCACTACTTGCATCGCTGTAACAAAAAGACAACAACATTTAGATGAAAAATGAAAGGAAATTACTATAACACCAGAAGCACCTTAAAGACATAAATATCTAATATTAAATTTTATACCCATAGAACCATAGGGGCAACAAACTGCTCCTACTAAGCCCATACTAAGATACTCAATCTAAGCGTCACAATTTGAATTAGATACTGTTTTCACCGGAAGTACGAGTGATAGAGTAGGTACCTACAACTAACAAAATGTTTATATTTAGATACTAATAAGATATTAATCAGGTAGCATCTTAACATTCTTGTATTATTTTGTTTTGACACTCTATTCACCTGCTAGCAATTAATCTCTGATAACATCGGTTTGGCATTATCTAAGTGCTAAAATTAATGTCCCATCTAAATTAAAATTACGAGTCACAATAACCACGAGAGTAATGGCGATAAACGTATGGAGTATTTCCCAAGAAACTTAGGAGATCCAATTGGAATGAGATAGTTTGATATAGCAGAGATTTTGATAATACTATTGAATCTATTGAATTATTGGAAGTAACAAATCCCGATATTTCCACGGGTTCGTAGCCTACGCGGAGTGTTGCTTGTCTTTAATAATTGTAGAAATAGAATAATTCGTGGAGTTTTGTAGAAACACCGTAATTTACATAGTCACTATTGTACACATTTGGAGTGTTGCCAGTACTTACCAGTGTTGATGGTAATTCAAAAATCAAAACAGACAAGTCTGGCAACTTTGAAGCGATTTACACTCATATCATTTCAACATTAACTAAGAGAAAATGCAAATTTTATGACCACAAAACAATAAACTAACACCGCAAACTCATATTCACAGTAAAATTTCACATTTTCTTTATACATTGTTGGTTATAGGTTAAAATTTACAGATACAGTTTAACAAGATTGTTGGAGCGAAATACTATTAGCTGTAAGCTGATATAATTTGATATTTCATAGGTGTGAAACAACGTAAAGAAACTATGAGTTGACATGTTCATAAAAATGTGTACAATAATGTGATCTGCTAGATTTGTGTCCAACATTTTAGGTTAAATAATATTTAGTGGTCTTATCTAAAATTAACATTTCATTAAGTACCTCCTACATCTTTTTTAAAGAAAAAAGATCAAAGACCATCCAAAAGGTGAAACTTTATTATATTGATATACCTAATCCTTAACACTGCTGTTACATTATTTATTTTCCGTTTATTAATTATAGAAAAGTTTTAGTAGGTAAAAAGTAAGAAAATGTGCAAATTACGACATTTTAAGATGCGGTCTGGTATCGCTGCTGAGGATGTCCTGAGGATGCTTTGAATGTAGAAAAGATGTTGAATTCAATTATTTAACTAGTGAAGACGCTAACGGTGTCGAGCCCTCAGTAGAAGCTTATTTTATAAAATCGATCGCTATTAAACTCTCATTTTCTATAATACTATTAATATAAGGAAATATTTGATTGTTTGTTTGTTTGAATTGAATAGGCTCAGAAACTTTGATTGATTCATTGGGAATGAAAAAAGCTACTTTTTATCCCGATAGTCCCACGGGATCGCGGAGTTACGCGGATGAAACCGCGGAGCGCTGCTAGTAAATAATACATAAATGTTAATCATACAGCCAATAAATGATTTACATTATGTATGTTGAACGTATCTTTGTGTGTGCAATAATTGAATTCAAAAATATTTTGTTTTTATAAAGAATAATTAATTTTAATATGAATTTAACAGAAAGACGTGCCCTATTAATACAATATTTTCTAGAACACTGGCGTTTTTCCAACTATCACGATAATCAGAACATAATATTATGCTATCAACACTCAACACTTGCAGATTGCAACGTCAACGCTAATTTCTTATGATTTTCTTACGAAATACAAAGTAAATAATATAATTCCTAAAAATTGAGAATTAAAAATGAAAACTCAATGCAAAATTTAACGTTTTTTTCTTTCTTTTCTTTTATAGAGCTCGGTCGTGCCCTCTAAGAAAATTTTGATTCAGCGGGTGTTTTTTTTTTTATAAAGCTCGGTCGTGCCCTCTAAGAATATTTGGATTTAGTAGATTTTGTGATCTCTGTGGCTTAGTTGTGATAGCACTGTTACAGTCAAGTGGGATAGACTTATTTATATTTCTAACATAAGTTAACACCACATCAAAAGTACCTAGTACGCAAGAGGAAGTCAATATTCCAAAAAAAAAACCCAATACACTTACTACCTATTTAATCGGAATTAACTACAACACCATCTGTTTAATGTAGGTGTGTAATGTGCTATTTTACCCGTACTCTAGCCCTTTCAAGATATTTCTGTTACGATGGCTATTTCAAACTCTAAACACCGATTCATTTCCGAATGTTTTCAAATCTGAGGGATTTTGGGAAAGTTTAAGGATAAAAAATCAACTGTTAATTGTCAGTTCACTAGCTATGGCCTGTGAATTCACTTCTGTACATATTGATCCCGGGGAATATCGAAAACCCCGTCTTAATTCTCACGCTAATAAAATACAGAAGTAAAAAAAATCACCCTAACTGGCCTTTAGGAAGTAGGAAAAATGACACCGGGACATCCGAAAATAAGGACTTCTAAAAATTTAGACCAAGTAGTTTCAACCTAAGCTACGAAAGAGAGAAGTCTATGAATAGGACTAGATTTAACTAAGAGTAGAAATGATTCATCATCACCGAAGATTTGCACACCACACTCTACCGAGATTATATTCTTTTATAGTCATATCATATACAAACTAAATAAATAACAATAAGCAACGTTATACAGAGCGTCGCTAACCATCGTCGTAGGCGACAGAGCGTGGGCCAACATTGAAAATCTTAAAGAAGCCATGAAACACCCACGCTGGTTTTTGAAGAATCACCCAACACGTGCGTACGGCATAAAATCTTATTGCAACCATCGTAACTTTTTCGCTAATGCATATACTAATGCACCACACCTGTCCAGCACTTCCAGAAAACATAGTTTGCATAAAACGTCAGAGAATCGACGATAAAAAAATAAGAAAGATGAAGTAATTATTTCAACGACGAATTCAGGATTGCCAAATATTAGCAAGATCTAGCTAAGAAAGAAAGAAGAAAAACGTTTATTAGACAAGGACGCGACATTACAATTTTTTAAAACATTATCTTCCAGTGGTCTGGTAAAAATAAAGGAGACAATGACGAAAGAATAAAAATACTAAAGAAAGTCTATACCTTAAGTTTTTAAGGAAGGAGTCGTGTGCCGCTAACCTTGATATCATCAGGCAGCTTTGAATTTTAGAATTGGGATTCATTGTCCAAAAATTAACCCTAAAAAAGATGGCCGACAAATTAAGAAACCCCAAAACAATAAAAGAAGTGAAAATAGCACCGATTTTTAACAAACAGCTAAGCTAAGTAAAACACCCAAGCGACATTAAGCTTTTAGGCAAAAAAATTAATCAAAACAAATTAATAGTTTCAACGCCATGTAGCCGGATAAAAAAATATGAATGTATATAGACAGAGGGGTCAAATTTATTCCCTCTATTATCAAAATAGCCAATGACGTTAGATAAAAAATCATATAGTTTTAAAAATGAGCATAGATCATGAAGCATACGGCTAATGGCTGGAACTGATCTAATTCGGTCGATTATACCACAGTGCAACGCTAAAGCTAAAATAGACAGTGTATTGACTTCACAGACTGAGATTGACATAGCCTAGAAACACTGGACGTTATATTTTAATTTGCTACGGTTTTCAGTTGCCGAGTGGAAGGTTTTCAGATTTATTTATATAGTTAGGTATTGGTTGTTTGATCATTTATGCTAGAGGGTTGTATAGGGGTTATAAACAATGTATTAGTAGACGTAGTGGATATAATATATAAGTCCCTGTACCAAAAAGTGAACGTGGAAGTCAGGGAAAGTGTTTCCCACATACAAATTAGGGAACAGAAATATTCTGCTTTCTAGTTTACCCTCAGTTCACTTTTGCAATGCTGTATTCCGCCGTTTAAATTCATTTTGCAAAGGCTAGACGGTGCGATGCCATGGTATAACCCTAGCCTATAGCTGATGTTAATAATTACCGCTTCATCAAGGAAAACCATCTTATTCTGTCAGTATTTTGTAATTCTATAAATGGAATCCTAATAAACCACACACAGGCTGTTTTAATTATACCTAATGCTTGTTAAGTCGAAACTTCAGTGAAGACGGCGACAGGATATAAGTTTAATTAAAAAGATTTAATAGTTCTAGAGTGCTGTTATTAATAAGATTTACAGCATCTCCGAGTCAACGAACTCTTTCAGTTGATAAGACGCGTAATACACGAAAAATACATTAAATTCTAAGAAAGTTCTGAGTGCTATTATTTTTCAACGATGCTACTTAAAATAATATATGAGACGCGATGAGCATCTGTTCGTCGCTAGACTCAACATTTTGACAAAGCATATTAACGTGATGAAATGCTTAGAAATACCTAGCTATTTAATATCTACCTACAGTTTACGTACCGGTGAATCTGTAAAAAATTATGTCACTAATGTTTCATTTAGTTTACATAAAAAACAACAAGAAGTTCCTCGTACAATATAGAGAAAATATGAGCTAGCAAAGCGAGTGATAAAAAACTCCACGAATTTTGTAAGCAATATTATTTAATGAAGTAGTTGCACTCAGAGAAACTGATTTATGGTAGAGTATGGGAACGAGCGAAGTGAGGAACTACAAAATTTTAGCATTTTTATAGCAATTTTCAGGAAAAATCTCTAAAAAACAGTTACCTATTGCAGATATTACGTCTCAGGCAGCTCGGACCCGTTCAAGGACTAAAAAGTTAGTGAATAGGCACTACCAGCAATCGGTTAACAGCTTGTGAAGTTTTCTTGTTTCCGGAGTTCTTACTGAAGCCTAACGGGCGTATACTGTTGATTCTACTGCTGTATGATGGATCAAAAATCTTAATATTTTATTTAACCTATTTAATAAATAGATCCTTAGTACTGAGGTGTTGGCGATAAATCGATACGGTGTTTTAAAGCAACATTAACATTCTGATTACAGATAATTTCTTATTGCGACAGTTCAATATCTAGATCTGTTGGAACATTAATTTGGCAAAGAGCCAGTATAAAATGTAAACCTGTAGTTAAATTGAATAAAAAATAGAAGCAAATAAAGAAGTAAGCTTCGAAGACGCATCTCAAGACAACTTTATGGCTTGCCCGAAAATATCTTCAATGCGAAAATTATGAGTAGGTAGGTCTTCTTTTTTGAAATCATCATCATCATCATCAATGGCTAAACAGCATCTTTTTTGAAATAGTAGGCTTAACTTGTAAACTCATCATCATTACATAATATACAACAAAGTCACTTTCCGCTGTCTGTTCCTATGTAGGTATGCTTAGATCTTTAAAACTACGCAACGAACGTTTTTGTGATTTTGAATAGATAGACTATCTATTCAAAAAAACCGCATCAAAATTCGTTCACTCTATCTGATAGAGTGATTCAAGAGGAAGGTTTATATGTATAATACCTACATGCATAATATAGCCGTGCGAAGTCGGAGAGGGTCGCTAGTCTGTTTATAAGCTATCTATTGCCCACGACTTCGTCCGGGAATTTTCTTAGCGGATGCCTACATTTATAGTTATGTGTATGCCTTCATTAGTTTGACCTATGCGTTGATATATTAGTCAGGAAGTCAGAACTTTGAGTTTATTTATTCAAACAGCTTAATCTAAGTAGCTACAAGCTATTACAATTTAAAAGATCTTAAATAGCGATTATAGAATTTCTTAGCATTTCATTGTTCAAAAATGAATGACATAAAAACACGAGGAGTGGACATATAGATCGCTAAGTATAATTCTAACACACGGTGTGTCAAAAACAGTCTCCAGTTTACAAAAGGAATATTTCTCCACTACAAAGACTCAATGCGGCAACTGGGTACCGATCAATGTGAGGGGAAACTTCTATGCGTCACCCAAAATATATTATCCAGTTATAGCGTAATTTGCTATACAATGGAGCATTACTTGTTATTAAAATGTGTCCCGTTGATGTCTTTTATACGTCAACTGTGGTTTATTTTTTTGGTTCAGTCGTAATTTATAAGTTATTATCCGTTATTTAAATATAGTCTCGTGATAATGGTGCTTGGAACAGCATCGGAATATCAAGCTCTACAAAATAACAACAAAATAAATTCAACTTTCTGAAAAAATCGGTGGTGACACACGGACAGACAGACAGACGGATAAGAGAATGATCTTATAAAGGTTCCTTTTTTACCTTTTGAGGTACGGAACCCTAAAAACATGGTACATACTTACATATTCCGTTTTAAATAACTTTAATAAAGTTTTTTATGTGGGCCTTCAGGGTTATATCCTAAACCTTATGAAATAGCGAAAAATGCTGAAAGGAGTTGAGTGCCCGATTTTGACAAAAACTAAAACTGCATCAATAGATTTTTGAAAAAGTCATTACCCTAGCCGGCCCTGAAGGACCACATAAAAAAATCACCCTGTATAATAAATCACAATAAATAAAAATATCACAGTGCCAAAGAGGTTGTGAAAATTTTAGTGTCCTAATCAGTATATTTTATTCCGTTTTAAATAACTTTAATAATGTTATAAATTATAATCCGTTTGTAATTCTAGTCCCTGATAGCAATTGTAAGGTTATTTCAATAGTTCGACGCTTTATGGGGTCATCTGAAAATTCTAGGCAAAACACCGGTTACCATACCGATGTACGAGAAGTTTTTATAGTTTAATTAACTAGGTAAGTACTGAATTACATTTCTCAAAAGGCAAAAATTGGACCCGTCGGTTGTCCTTCTGTCAAGAAAATGTCTCCCAGGATATCAAGTTTTTTATTTTACATTATATTCTATACAAAACCCGCTTATTCATCGATTTGATAGTCGATCTAAAACAAACAATAATTAGGTGTTTGCTGTTTGTGCAATTAAAACTTCATTAGAAGACACACTCGAAGGTTGTTCCAGTTAATAATTGGAGTTCACAGCTTTTTCGTAGCCGTCAGTTAACGTCATGCAGTCGCCACTCGCCTGCTTGACGGGAAAACATATATTGTAGAGCAAATAAAAATCTAAGTATTTCTAAGGCCACAGCATGGACGTAATATTATATGGGCCGCAGAAAGATCCGTGTGGATCCTGATCCTAAGGGAATCCTGAAAATCTGAATTCTAGGTACCTATTTCGATCAAATACTGATTTTTAAAGAATTCTATGTACCTACATTTCAAAAAATTATTTGACATTATTATATCTACCTACCTAAAATGCAGGTAACGAACTTGCTACCAAACTATTAAAAATAATAAGAAACATACTTAATTGTACTTATATTAACGCTATTTCCATAACCCGTAAATATCCGCAAAAATGCTAAACATCTAATAGCAATAAATCTAGCAGATTAACCCAAATAAAACGGAATGTAATCATTTAGGGGAAAAAAGGGGATGGAAAGGATTATTACCTGATTTAAATTTCTCGTGTCAGTCAATACTTAACGTCGAAATAACATTTATGGTGGCTCTATATCCAGAAAAACATTTTTGGGAATTAGGTAGGTACCTACCTACCTAATCGCCATTTCTACGGACAGCACGGTTGCCTGGAAGATTCGACAGAATTGGTATAAGAATGATCGATGTCCTATTGAATCTCAAGTATTGGCGTTTACATCATTATACCTAGATGATTTATACAGGCAGCGCCAGCAACTTTAATATCCATACTGTTCCGAGCGCTGTAGTGCCTGGCTAGTATTAGATGGATTAAGCTTTGCCAGAACCTATATCCTCTAAGTCAACCATTACCATTAGCTCGTCTTTCAAGTAATGATGATCTGATAAACTTCTGACGCTAGCTGTTTTTTTGCTGAAGGATGATGAATAATTGATGTAACGTTTTTAACGAGTATAAGTGTAAGTAGACCAAAGTAAACAGGAATTCAATTTCGACATCTTCCCGTATTTCTGGAGTAGAGTCGGGAAATAAACAAAACATGAGTACTTACACTCATAGTTGATTTCAGATTGCAATCAAAGTAACATGATTTTGAAACCTATAAAGATAGTTCTTAACTCTGGTGGATAGGAGATCAAAATGTGTAAGAAAGAATCGCAGTTTGAGGTCTCGAACTTTACAAAAATAACAACAAAGCAAAAACTTTAATAAGTAATAAATGAGACCGTCAAATCTGTACACTATTAGAAATAATTTAAAAAAAACTTTTTACCAACTCTACAGCAGATTAAAATATCCACATGACCCATTTATTTTATAAATTAAACATAACGAATGTTAAGATCATCCCACGAAAATATTCAAGTGTCTGTAACTATACCTACAGCTGTGGTGGTATATCTCGAAAACTTCTGACATAAGAAGCAGATTTTCAGAAGATGAAAATCGATAAAAAGTATCTTTACGTCTAGACGTTAAGACACTATGTGAATATGTAACTACATAAGCGTCGCAATGCGGATATTTATAGTACCCACACTGAAAATAATGCACTTTATCGCATTGTTATTAAACATAAAACCCATCAAACCCACTATCTACGTGCCACAACGTGAATTTTTGTAGGTTATGAAAAAACCGGTTAGGTATACTTTACAGTCAGTGCGGAAAAATTAGGTACAGTGAAATAACGATAAGCGGTCGAATGACGGGGAAAATAATTTTGGAACGGCAGGCCGACATGTTGAAACTCAATACTCTCGCTCCAGAGACGTCTGCGTTTCTATCCATCATGCTATACTCTTAAATAATTAAACTAAAGTGATAATAATAGTAAAATCATACATTACCGGTAACACGGAATAAAACATTCAACGGATCACAACACTGTTCCTTCCTTCACTATCACCGAATCGGTTTAAATTATCAAATTCACTTGGTAATCGGTTTAGTAATTCGCGGGTCGTCGGTTCGCGTTCCTTATGCTACGTTCGGTAAGGATATGTCGGATGGCCGTGTTACGATGTGACCTTACGGAGTGAATGTTCCGTTACCGCGCGATCTGTTGCGATGGTTTGGAAATGTCGGAGCGGCAGTTAGCGTTGGACTGAGGCGGGCGGGCGGATTCGGCGGCGTTCGGCTCTATTCGGACATCTTTATATTTAGAATTTGGCTCTCTCCCCGGTTTAATATAGCAGTGAGTACATCGCGTATAAAGTGTATTCAAGATGCGGTATCCTCACATCCTCTATATGTTGGTATATAGGAATTACGACTTTTATTGAGTGGATTGTAAATTTTTGCAACCGTTCCGTTAGTATTTCTGAGCGGACGGGCATTTTTTGGCAATGTTGCCGCCACTTGGCGCTCGTCACCCACTCGTTGCATATTTTCATTTGTCAATAAACTAATAAATAATTTACAGAATTGCAGTTTTTCTAAATGTGGATATTTACAACTGCACAATATTTTGATGAGTTTGACTTTCAGTTTCTAAATAGAATTCAGTGCAGTCACGCTCAAAGTCGAAGCAAATGCTTATTTTATAGGCTATTAGTTTAAAATAAATTACTTGTTGGTGGGGCTTTAAAACGTTTTCAAAGTACCAGTATGCAGGTGAAACCGCGGAACGCAGCTAGTATCTGTATATATCTTCCTACCTACTTTCAACATGTTATGTGCTTTCTAGAAATTCAGAGCTGAGCTTAATATACAGGATGAATTTTTTATGTGTGCCTTCAGGGCTATATCCTAAATCTAATATAGCGAAAAATGCTGAAAGGAGTTGCGTGCCCGATTTAGACAAAAACTAAAACTGCATCATTAGATTTTTTAAAAAGTCTTTACCCTAGCCGGCCCTGTATGTATAAAAATCGCAATAAATAAATATGTATATCACAGTGCCACAGTAGTTGTGAAAATTTTAGTGTCCTAATCAGTATATTTTAAAATTTAAACAAAATAATTATCAAAAGTATTACCCTCGCTTTTGGCTTAACCATGATCAGGTAAACAGCATACTATGGAAGAGAAAGATGACTCGAAAGGTAATCTTACTAAATTATAAAAAGGTAAATGTGTTCCTTATTTAATTTTATATTCAAAGGGCTTCACTGATTTGGATGAAATAAAATTAGAGATAGTCCCAGTGTGAAGAAAGATATCTAAACTACACTCACACGACTACTCCATCAATATATTATAACCATCCTCTTGAATCATTATATCTATTTTAAAAAATAGTTCTAAAGATCTAAGCATACATAGGGACAAAGAGACAGTGAGAAGTGACTTTGTTTTATACTATGTATTGAGACTTAGTAGGTGAGACTGCAAATGAAGAGCTGTAGATTACTAACTAAGTAGGTACTTTTGATGATGAAAACTTGATGACATGATGGTACTTTATGATGTTGATTATTTTAACTTATGATTTCCTTTCATTACTTGACTTTGCCAGGATAGGATAGGACAGGAGTATGAGCAGGACAGGAGTATGAGCAGGACAGGGAAGTAGAACTCCAAATTCTATGAACAGACATAAATGTCATCATAAGACATGTCATCGAGCACTTCATTGCGATCGGACGTGTGCTTAATTAATTTTAATAAAATAAATCAATACTTGCAAAATTGTGACCTAGACATTCATGTGGAATCTAGATATCTAGGTTACTCGGACATTTGTGCAAAGCGATAATTGACTTTTAAATAGTTATGTGTAAATAGTGTGTGGCAATAAAAGACAATGGATGAGAGTCCCTTTAGGAACCGGAGCGCTTTAACGCGCCGTAGCCCGCCGCCCACGCCGTCACCTGCGCCTGCGCCCGCGCCCAGACCTAGATCACAAGAAGAAGACTCAACTACCATGGTGAGCACCGCCGAGATTCAGACCTGGATGACCTCCATCGAGCAGTGTCTGAACGAAGTCTGCGCTATCGCATCAGAGGGCAAATTAAACACTGATCAAAAACTAAAGATAAATAATTTATGCCGAAAAGTTGGTCACGGGACATCCCAGTTGGCCGTGCAGTACCAGGCCCTTAAGACGAAGACCATCCATGCCCACACTTCCCTTCAAGCCCTTCAAGAAAAACAGGACCTCTCGCAATGTATTCACGAACTACAACAAGCTTTTGAAGAGTCCTCAAAAACAGTCTCGGCAAAAGTTTCCTTCGCCGACATAATAAAAAAAGGGACTAACGATTTTATCCAGCCCAGGAACATCCGCTCTGTAGCCATCTACCCTACAGACAAAATGAAGTCGAGCGAGGAGACTAAATCTTTGGTCCAAAACATCATTAACCCAGGACAAATGAAACTCCATGTTAGGGGTTTGCGCAAGACGAAGAACGGCGGTGTTATCATCAGCACGGACACCAAAGACGATATTGAAAAGCTGAAGCAGTCGGCGCAATTGACGACCTCTGGCCTTACTGTGGACGAGCCACAAAAACGCAGACCTCGAATTGTGGTGATCGGAGTGCCCGCGTCTATGCAGGAATCCGAGGTTTTTAGTTGCATTTTCCAACAAAATTTAGCCGAGAAACTACAAGGTACGACTCTTGAATCTTTCTTGTCCTCCATAAAGCTAAGCCATAAATCTGGTAAAAAAGACGCCGAGACCTGTAATTATGTGATGGAAGTCCCGGCACAAATTCGCAAGGCCCTAGTCACCACCGACCGAGTCTTCATAAATTGGTCATCTTGCCCTGTGAGGGATTTTACGCTCGTCACAAGGTGCTTCAGATGCCAACAGTATGGACACGCGGCCAAGACATGTCGGGAGGAAGTCAACACCTGCGGACACTGCGGCGAAGTAGGTCACGGTATAAAGGACTGCAGGAAGACAGCAGAGGCTCCAAAGTGCGCTACCTGCTTGCGCTTCAAGAAGCCCTGCAACCACAAAACAGGCGACCCTACCTGCCCCGCCAAAAAAATTGCTGAAAATAGGTACATTAATTCGATCGATTATGTAGGCGCCTAAGAGCGCCGTTCTCGAGTATTTTTTCAGCGCTTCATTTTTATACACCTATATAATATTATGACTCATAGTTTAATAAACGATTTAGATAGTTTCTCTGTATCTGAATCAAAAATCTGCGAGGTTGAAGGCTGCAAGCTATATCTAACGTCCTATAGTAACCCACTTACCATACTAACTCAAAACATACGTAGTATCTCTAAGAATTTTGACAATTTCAGTGTTTTTCAACAAAGATTAGGCATTAATTGTGACGTTATTATCTTAACTGAGTGTTGGATAAATGAACATAGCATTATACCGTCTATGCCAGGATATAGTAAGTTTAGTAGTAAGGTTACTTACAACCAAAACGACGGGTTGGTGGTTTATGTTAGAAACAATTTAAATATTACCGTCGAGGAACCGGTCATGTTGGACTGCAACCGACTGCTGATTAAAATTGGATCAGATTTTGCAATATTAGCTATATACAGACCTCAGGCATTTAAAGTTATGACAAATTTTTTAAATTCTTTAAATGACACTTTACGAAATGTGTCTTCTACAAAGAATTTAATTTTAGTAGGGGACATAAATATTAATATCCTTCCAGGTAAAATGAGCTCGGATGCCGAAGAGTACCTAACTATATGCTCCTTCCATGGTATACTCCCTGCGCATACGCTTCCTACGTTTCAAAGTGGCTCTTGCCTAGACCATATTATGCTTAAATCTAGCTTTCCATCAATAATTTTAGTAAATAAATCATCAGTAACCGATCACAACGCTGTCCTACTAACCTTAAATCGTAAATTACCTAATCGACTACGCACGTATTGTACTACTAAATTAAATGTAAATAAACTTGAAGACGATTTATGCAACATTGACTTTAACCTAGTTTATTCAGCTGACAACGCGGATTCTTGCATGTTACAATTAATAAATATAATTCAGCAAGCTATTCTAAGAAATACGATGTACCATCAGCAAGAGCTGCGCGGTCCCACCTTAAGGTTGATTATCCTGTGTAGGGCCCTATTGTTTCTCCAGCCTCTTAATTTTTATTGACCAATATGGGAAAGGCGCATTGTTTTTTTTTTCAAACGTCTACGTTCCTTAAAGCGTTTTTTGTATGCTTTTTATGCCAAATGTGTTGTTTGTTGTTGAAACGAAATGTTTCAAAACAATAGACTTTGACAATAAAAAAGGGTACTGGACCCTAATTGGCAAACAAAAAAAAGGGCGGGATTTCGTAGGTTGCACTACTCCCGAGGGAAAGTGTTCATGAATTGGGACTGCACAGCTCTGGCCGATAGTACATTCGAGTAAGTAACAAAAATCACAATATTAAGCCCTGGATCACTCCGGGGCTCATTCGTTGTATGAGACATAGAGACAAACTACATATGAAGGCCAAATCTAATCCAGATAATTTAATATTACAGACTTCATATAAAAGATATCGGAACTTCTGCAACGACCTTCTTAGGAAAGTCAAATGTAGTTATGATAAAAACGAATTGGAAAAGGCCGGAGCGAACAGTAAAAAAGTTTGGAAATATATAAAAACCGTAACATATTTGTCAAAGCAGCATGAATCGTCTTCAGGGTTATTTCAAACTCACTCTTCACAGGTGGAAGCCGTAAACAGCGCAAATAATTTTTTCGTTAACATAGGGAAAAAACTTGCCGAAAAAGTTAAAAACCGTTTGCCAACGGCACACTCAAATACTTGGAAAATTTATAACGATTCTTTAAAATCATTTGTGCTGTTAGATACTGATGAGGTCGAGGTCGAAAGAATTATCTTGGGACTAAAGGATGACTCCGCGGTTGGTTGGGATAACATATCGAATAAAATACTAAAACAATTTAAGCACATCCTGGTTGCTCCGCTTACCTATATTTTTCGGAAATGCTTGGCTGAAGGTATTTTTCCTAAGTGTCTAAAAAAAGCTGTCGTTGTTCCGATTTTTAAGTCAGGCAGTAAGGATGAAATTACAAATTATAGATCTATTTCGATACTTCCATCAATTTCCAAAATATTAGAAAAAATTATTAATATCAGACTGGTCCGATATTTGGAGAAACATTCTGTATTGTCGACAACTCAGTTTGGATTTAGGCCTAAATTATCGACTGCCGACGCTGTACATCATCTTTCCGATTACCTGGTGAAAGAACTTGACAAGGGAAAACAGACAATAGGAATATTCCTAGACCTAGCTAAAGCTTTTGATACAATTTCCATTCCCATCCTATTGCGGAAGCTTGAATCCTTAGGTATAAGAGGCACTCAGCTTAAGCTTTTTGCGAACTACTTGAACGAGCGTACCCAGTGCGTAAAAGTAGGCAATGTACTCAGCTCCGATCTGAAGAATACTTCTTTTGGAGTCCCCCAAGGAAGTATTTTAGGCCCTACTCTATTTTTAGTTTACATTAATGACCTTTGTGACCTGAAATTAGATTATGGCAAAATCATATCCTACGCTGATGACACTGCTCTTTTGTTTTCTGCAAACACGGTTTCAGAGGCGTATGAATACGCACAACAAGGCTTTAATGTTGTTAATAACTGGCTTCAACAGCATCTTCTAACATTGAACACAGATAAGACTAATTTCGTACAGTTTTCTATGCGTAAATTAAATTCGACTACCACCTTTTCAAAATTATATGCACACCATTGTAGGGATCCTATGAGTAATCCTTGTAGTTGTCCAAACATTGCTATTACTAACAAGATTAAGTACCTGGGAGTTATAATTGATGAAACCCTCTCATTTAATCAACATATTGACGCTTTAAATGGCAGAGTACGTAAGTTGATGTTTGTTTTCAAAAAACTCCGCACTATTGCTGACTCAAAAATAATCAGGCAAGTGTATTTTGCTTTATGTCAATCAATATTAACTTATTGTATTACGTCATGGGGTGGCACGGCTAAAACCTCACTAATAAAAATCGAGAGAGCCCAGCGGGCAGTTCTAAAAGTTTCTACTTTTCGCCCTTTCCTATACCCAACTGATCTCCTTTACAAGTCCTGTGAAGTATTAACAGTCCGTCAATTATTTGTAATGAATGCAGTCCTCAAACAGCACTCTTCCCTTCCATATAGCGCTAATATTACTAACAAAAGACGATATGATATAGCTTGCCCTCAGAATATTGCAACAAAACATGCCTTCACTCACAAGTTTTACCTTTTCCTGGGACCTCTTCTTTACAATAGTTTGAACGCCAAATTAAATATATATCCCCTTAGCTACAATAGAGCAAAGAAAACTCTCCTAGAAGCACTAAAAATTATGTCCTATGAAGATACAGAGAACTTATTAGTTGTTTTAAAATAATAATCTGTTAATTTAGTATTCATAATAATTTTAATTATATTTTATATACACTTTCACCTAATTTATTTTATTTTTATACACTTTTATTTTTACACTGAATTGTCTTTGTTTGCTTAAGAATGTATTGGTTTTATTTTAATAATCACTTTGCTAGTAATTTATTTTATTTTATAAGCTAATAACTAAGTCCTTATTCGCCTGAAACACAGGAACATCCTAGTTCAGGCAAATGTGTTTTATTGTGTTTTTGTATTTTTTAGTTTATAGTTTACATTTGTAAAATGGTTTTTTGAATAAATTTATTTATTTATTTTATTTATTTTATTTATAAATAGTAAAATTTTTACTTGGGTCAATCTCATAAGCTTTATTGTAACAGCTTTTGCACTTACTTAGAGGTAAGTAGGTTTTTTATTTCCCCATGAAAAAACTATTCCAACTGATAGTAAGTATATGCCTACTTTTTTACACAAAATAGGCTTGGATTTTGACCTCATCTCACCTGATGGGAAGCGAAGATGCGGTCGAAGATGTAGCATGCTCGCATAGAAGGTACCTATTCACAAGCGACTTGAAGACTCCAAGGTTGTAGTTGTGGGGGAACAGCGACACGGGCAAAGTTCCACTTCTTAGCAATGCGCACGAGAAAGGTAGATAAATAGCTAGTTCAGACTTACAGTTTCCAGGTCCATTTCATAAGCTCCGACGAAAACTTCCCCTTTTCCATTGTTCCAAGGTATTTTGGTCATCCAGGATCAGCCCAAGATAACAGTAATCTAGCAAGCAATAAGCAGCAAAGCATTTAAGCAGCATTGTTAGCCTTTTAATCTCCGAAAGACAATGTTAATGGTCACACAATTTTTGTCTTTAAAACCAGCAAAAACTATTTATTTTCCAATCCAAGTTTGCCATCCATATTCCCGCCAGCTACCACATCAAAAAACTGTCAAATTTTTCAAACTGCAGCAGTCAAATTCGGCAAGACCGTCAATTTCAACTTTGTCATACATTGGCCAACTTCAAAATCACAAAGGTTTTCACCACGGAACAAGGAAGGGTTTCTGTTCTGTGGCCGTTTTCACCACCAAAATTCTTACGCTATTAAAACGAAGGCTCTATCGCACGTCGTCGTCCTTGTGTTATAAAATATTATTACTTACATAAAATCAGTAGGCGAATACGTAGTTGTGTTTAATGTATTATGTATAACAAGAGTGACGAGGGATTGTATGGGTTTTGTTAGGTATTTTGTTGAAGATTTTCACTATACAATAAGAATAAGAGGAATAACCGAAGTTAATTAAGATTAAATAATTTACCTGACACTGGTTATAGGCACAAATCGTGCGAAGCCGAATAGAAAAAAGCTTGAAATCACGAAACTGTCAAGTGTCAATGTCATTTCAAATGAAATGCCAAAAAAATCAAAACATTTTTGATTTTGAGCTTGTCGCGCACTATTTTGATAATTTTACTTGAAAATACTAATTTAACTACGCTGGTCGTCAATTCCTGTAATCAAGAGCACATTATGTACGCTTGATACACAAAAAATCAACAGATACCGCTAGAAACTGTTGATATCAAGTTGTGAAATGTTAAACCCAGATCTGAATGATTACCAACTAACTTCTATAATAACCGAGTGTTGTGGCGGTGTAGCGGTTGTTTACTCAGCCTTCTACAAGCCTACCAACCAGAATGTCGCTATCAAGAGGTATTTCGTTGACAAATCGAAGGAGAAAGCTAGTCTCATCCAGGTATTTTAACCACTACTATTCCT
Source organism: Idaea aversata (assembly GCA_907269075.1). Classification (NCBI taxonomy): domain Eukaryota; kingdom Metazoa; phylum Arthropoda; class Insecta; order Lepidoptera; family Geometridae; genus Idaea; species Idaea aversata. The sequence goes on from OU026088.1 coordinate 1,411,772, forward strand.
CAACGCTTAACCCCTTTGGTCAATTTTTACACAAGAGCTAATAAATTGCTAACGAGAAAGACTGTTTGCTTGTAACCTTTGTACACAAACAGTAAACACTAACTATCTACATAACAAAAAGGGATATTATGTAGATAGCTAGAGTCCTGTAGACTTTTATTATTCTAACGGGTTCGCAACTTTAGGCGCAACTAGTAACTCATGAATTGCAAATTAGATAGGGCTAATCCATTTGTATATCACATTCCAGAATGCTGCAAGAAAAAAATCGAATTTATTCCACTGAACAGTAGTCCTTCCAGTGAGAATCCTTAGTATTCATTCCTTAGAGCTGACTGGTAAAATAGGGGTTTCAAAAGAATGTTTTCGAAACGAATGGGTTTTTATGTACCTACTCTTATTTCATTCACAGTTTTCTATCCCTAATCACAATGTGTTAACTGGACATTAACATCTTTTTACATCAGACCTTACAAACTACCTTCTTCAGTCAACTTATAAAGTTCTAATCACTTGTATTACAATTTCCAGCAAGACATATCAACACGCAAAGAACTACAGCACTCAAACATCCTACCTTACCTGACCTCATTTGTACACGGCCGGGAACTGTATGTGGTGTCTCCATTGATGACCTTCGGCTCCTGTCGTGATATAATAGACCGGTACTTCCCAGAGGGTCTGCCGGAGCTGGCCTGTGCACTTATACTGAGGGATCTGCTGTTAGCGCTACAGTATTTACATAAACAATTGTTTATACATAGGTATGTATTTAAACTTCTTTTTTTTTAATTTGCAATAAAAGTGGAGACCCACTGTAGAGTTCTGAAATTCCAGGCCTCTAAAATTCTGCTTGTATTGAAACACTTTAATCTTACATAATCTATACTTACTAATATCATAAAGCCGAAGAGTTTGTTTGTTGAATGCGCTAATATCAGAAACTACTGGTTCGAATTGAAAAAATATTTTTGTGTTGGATAGTCCATTTATCGAGGAAGGCTATGGGCTACTTTTGATTTTGATATTCCCATAGGATTGAGATTTACGGGGGTTAAACGGCGGAGCGCAGCTAGTAGTTTAAATAACTAAAATGATAGCATATTAACAAATCTATAGTAACTATAGAGCTACCACTTTTGTTGCCTGATTTTACATGGTGAAGATCTACTTTATGTAAAACTAATTTCCTCCTTTGAGAATTTTTAGGTCCTATCAGGATATAAGAATAATAATACTATGCCAAGTTTCATCAAAATACCTATGTCCAGTTATAAACAAAAAACTAAAAGAATTATAATTTCTCTTCATAAATAATTCCAGAAGTGTTAGAGCTAGTCACATTCTAATTGGTGCTGATGGCAATGCTCGTCTGTCTGGCCTCCGAAGCGCTGCCAGCCTCATGGTGGATGGGAGACGGCAGCGGCATCTGTACCGGCTGCCTCCACCGGACCATGATAACACTAATCTCATGTGGTTGAGCCCTGAACTCTTGGAACAAGTAAGAATTTAAAATAGGATTAACTAAACTCTGCCGCCTAACTCGCAACTTCCTGAATCTGTGGAAAAAAATAAAATCCTTGCCTATATTTGACACATAAGGAACCCCTGAGCCAAATTTTAAGCTTCTAGACCCCGCAGTTTAGGCTGTGATAAGTATGACTTAAACTAACATGGTTATGTTGACTTTCGTCAAACACTGAGTATTCACTCAGCATTGATGGCATCATGATCATCAGTTTTAGCTAGCTGTACTATGAAATAGCCAGCCACATCATTAAATGTCCAATATTACGATATTAATCATAATATCGTAATATCGTAATTTTAATATAAACAGTCCCGTAAAACTAAACTAAACCACTAACCCCCGAATACTGAAAGGCTACTTAATCTTAAGTGGCGTTTAAATTGAAATTTGAGTGTAGGCTTCAATAGAAATAATGCACTAAACGTCAATTTAAACGCCACTTAAGATTAAGTAGCATTTCAGTATTCGGGGGTAAGCCTCTTCATTTGCGCCATTGACTAAACCATTAATCAATCTGTATAAAATTCCAGAATCTAAAAGGCTACGACGAACGTTCCGACATCTACTCTGTAGGCGTGGTGTGCTGCGAGGTCGGGAACGGAGCTGTGCCGTTCGCTGAGGTGGCCACCACACTGATGTTCACGGAGAAGGTGCGCGGCTCCAGGCCGCAGCTGCTCGACTGCTCTACCTTCCCGCATCATGCGCTCACGCAGCCTGACTTAAAAGGTAACAATTTTAGGTACATATATTGTTAAAAAAGAAAGATAATTCATTGAAAATGAATGAAATAAAATGAACACTTAGATAAGTTTTAGTACATTCATTTTAATAGGCAGTCTCACCCTGATAACATGTAATGGCAATAATAACCTTCATTAGTACCTAATTGGTCTGATTTTATGATAATAAAGAAATTTAATATTTTATTTAAATAGGTATTAAATATCCCTATTTAGTATGGGAGCTTGGCATAGTGACAATTCTTGCGCGATACACTTTAAAACGTACACCTATCGATAGAGGGCATCAAAACAAACAAATAATGTCTTTACCCCAAACATCTAAAGCGTCTTGGAAACAGGATATTCGAAGACACGTGATGTCCTATGATTTTCTTTAAGTGCGTGATGCACTATGAGACCCACACCTATTGATAGAGAACATCAATATGTACAAATAATACGTCCACCCACACCTAACCGTTTTGATTATAAAAAATGTGATAATGCCATAATAAATGGTAAATTTTTCATCTAAACTGCGATGGCTAAACCCTGTATTTGTTACCGTTTTAGAGTTATACGCTGGAGAATCAGGCGGTGACGGCGCGGAGGCGGTGGCGCGGCTGCGGCGCGCGTACGCTTCGAGGAAACTATCCGATCATTTCCATCATCTGTGTGAGACTTCACTGCAGAGGTTTGTACTTTAGTTATAATTAAGTATCTGTTAGATACTAAAGTCACAATTCATTTCTTTATTGAAAAGGCAACTGTCAAAACCCGCGGCTAAGTTGTCTCCAAACGTATCGACGAGTTCTCTTCTCTGGACATAGTCAACTAAGCTGAGAGAATGGTATAGGTTCTGGGCAGGACTACTTAATCTAATACATGCCTCAGGCACGCTAGCACTGCTGTATAAATCATCTAGATTAGACGTATAGGCTAATGTTGTATTTTATATTAAGGAACCCTGAAGATAGGCCATCAGCGACGCAGCTACTGAACCACGCCTTCTTCAAGCAGATCCGTAAGACTGACTACTTGCCAGGCTTGATCGGACGCGTCAAGCCTATCAAACCGGACCCGGGTGAGATATTATTTATTACATAAACAATTAAATTACACACTTAAAGATATTGGCCACTATCACATCTGCCTGATGGTAGGTGACGATGCGGTCTAAGATTGTATACACTCGTAAGTTGAAGACCCCTAAGTTGTACACGTCAGGAAAGACAGACGTGGGCAACCGTTTCCCTTCCCTTGCTGTACAAAGCTAGACCCCTTTTTCTTTGAGTTTTCTATAATTTCGTTGAAAGTTTCTTAGAGCACCGCAACGATTAAGCGGGGCCACTGGTTGGAACACACCCGAGAGCATATTATTTTTCTTCTTCCAAGCTAAACAAATAGGCCTGGTATGGCAGCCCGCTAACAGGATAGAATATTATTTCTTACGTAAAATACATACTTATTATACAAACATAAATATTTGATTAGGCGGGAATCAAACCCTCAACTATTTGCGTCACAGGCAGCTCGTTAGCTCGTTAATCATAATTAAATAATAGTCGATAATTTGGTCAAGTTTCATAATATATGATCTTTGTTTTCAGATGACATGTCCGCATTCCTCCTCCAAGAAAGATTATCCGAGATGGATATAGAAAAGACAACTGAATGGGACTTCTAGCGCAGGTACATCACATAACACTCTAGCTAGATATAATATATATATATACATACAGGGTGATTCATTAACAGTAACCATAGCTGCGCCTCGCGGTTTCATACGCGTAACTTCCGATCCCACTGGTATTTCTGGGTCAAAATCTAATGACATACTCAATACTCAATCCTCTAAACTCTCTATGCCGATTTTCATCCAAGTCTGGACCGACTGGAAGTCGTTTGACTGTGAAAAGAGAACAAACAAACAAATAAATAAACAATATATTTATTTTATCATTTATTTGGGATTAAGCCTTTATAGAATTGGATAGTTAGTAAATTATTTTCGTCATGCACGGCTTACAGAATAATTTTACATTTCAATTTCTGATCTTCTATAATATAAAGCATATTCGTGTCAATTACATTATTTATAACTCGAAAACGGGTAGACCACCAACGGCGGATATAGCCTAAGTCCTAGAATACCGTATAGGGTTTCGGATATTTCTACGGGATATCGCGACGTACAGTGGTGAAACCGTGAGGCTCAACTAGTTTAAAAAAACTGCATATTTTTACTCTACTGCGATAAAACTCGGTTTGTATACTATATCTATAGACCAGAAATAACACTTTTTAACGCCATTTTTTTACGAGTTAGAGACTTATCCGGGTAAAACTGCAGGGCGCAGTTATTTTTATAATGTGAATAAGAATCACCCTGTATGAAAGTACAATGACTCTTTCACACTAAGCCGCTATTTGGAATGCCTTAGTTGTACTACGAGTTCTAATAATATTTAAATCGTATTGTACCGAATTTAATATAATAATAATAACACAATACGTGAATAATATAGTTTAATATTGATGAAGAAGTATCTATTAATAATAATTTAGCATAAATTTAGTCTTAGATCAGATGTTTTCACTGTGATTTGAATATTAAAGAACAATATTATTTGTTTTACGATATTTACATTTTATTTTAGTTTATGATATTTTGATCCGGCTCGAAGGACCGACAAATTATTTAGATGACGTTTCCTACTATACCGGTCTAAGATGTAGCACGCTTTCCTATAAGAACCTATACATGACTCAAAGACCCTCAAATAAACGGGGGCTTTACGGCGCGGGCGGTTGAATAAAAACTGTTCCGACCCGACCTCCAGCCTTTGAATGATATTCAAGATGGTCTACAATTTCACAGCAATATGATGTAGTATAGCTTTGAGCCATACAGCTGCAGCCCTCGCTCCTGCGTCTTCATCGTTCGTGTATCCGCTAGCTACGTACGATGCTCTGCCAGCCCTATAAATAATAACATAAAAAAAATATTGAAAAATAAAATAAATATCTTCTGATTCATAAATAAAACTAGGTCCACCCTTTCTGAGAAAATCGGTGGTGACACAGGGACTGACAGACAGACGGACAAGAGAGTGACCTTATTTTACCTTTTGAGGTACGGAACCCATAAAAGATCGTAACTTTTTTATGAAACTAATTAAGAGAGTACCTGTGCAGGTATTTCTCTCTCCTTCTCTTCTATTTTCTTCCTGAATAAAGCCTCTGAAGCAATGCTTTTCAGTAGACCTAGGGTAATTTAGTTCTAAAGGACATATTTATTTTTATTTACATCGTCATGCTTGATTTTTATGAAACCAAGTAACCCACATACTTAAGTAGGATAGGTAACTTACTTAGCGGCCATTTTAGCAGTGGCCTTCGCTCCCTCCTCGGCTGCTTCAATCGTCTTCAGTAAGTTTTCCTTCAACTGCTTGCCGAGGTTCTGTTCAAACGCAACAGCCGCTACGTGTAATGTGTCCAACTGAAATTCATATCAAAATATTTGTCATAGCAGCGCTCTGCTTTTTCACCCCATAATGGGTAGAATTTCTGAAAATCCTTTCTTATCGGATGCCTACGTCATACAAAGAATACACCCTCAAAGTTTCAGGTCTCTACAATCAGTGGTTTAGGCTGTGCGTTGATCCGTCAGTCTGTCAGTCAGGACACAGCATTCTATTTGTATAGATTGTATTACCATTGTCCTGTCCCCCGGCTCAGCACCGCCGTACTTGGTGATGGCATCCATTGCGGCGCGCCACGCAGTCAACCATGTCTCTGGGTCGTTTAGTTTTGCACTGTAATCGATGAAATTATTCGCACATTAGTCATTACATCTACACGTCTTAGAGTGATGGGTGCAAGCAATGTGATATGACGATTGAGTAGGTAGGTACTAGAGTGATTGTGACAGAGTAGCCTATGAGTTATTACAGAACTTAAGCTAATTGCATTCCAAGTTTCATTTCTATCGGATCAGTAGTTAGGTGATAAGGTTACAAACATACAAGCACACAAACTTTCATAGTTATAGCATTCGTGTATAATGAGTCTTACTTTCACAGGTCATCTCGTAAACTTCTAATTCACCTAAGTACATGCATTTAACACACTTTTAGTAAACTTTAGGCACCTGGGTTCACCATCACATGGGTGGGTGCATTATTATTCAGCCGCAGTATTATTATTTTTTATACCGCTCAACATTAGATCAATAAAAAATCTCGATTAATTATCTTACGCAGATATGGCCTGTGATGCAGCCGACAGCCCCAAGCTATATATCCCTCCGGAAGTACCTCCCATGTCCTTCTCAGCTATTTCCGCTAACTCCCAAAGTATATTCGAAACGTATTTCATTGAAGCTTTCTCTACGTATGATAAAATTGCTGCAAATAGATGTTTTTCATTAATAATAATGAAGTTTATGTTATTCAGACATCTGTGGAGGACTGAAAACCTATCAGCCGAATGGCCATATAGAAAAAAAATGTAAAGGTAAAGCCATATGCTCCTTCAAAATCAAACGTCGATATAATAGTGCTTTGAAGGTGCTAGTGCGTGTGGGCGTTTTGCTCTAGTTGTTAGTTCTGTTAGCAGTCGTTAGGACAAATAAGATGGCCTGAAAACTCTGACAATAGACAAAAGCCTATTGTCCGAGTTTTAGAGAATTTGAACAAAAATAAAGAAGATGCGCTTAAATCGCTTAAAAGTTTCACAAACATTTTAGGAAAATTCATGCGTAAAGCGTGGTTTTGAATTTAGTTATTTGCCTTGACCTGATCGCCCATTAAGACCACCACTCAGCAACTAAGTATGCTTGATTGTGTCTTTTAACTTAAGTCGACCCTTTTATTTTGTCGTTATGTTTGTCTTCTTTTGTTCCTATTGTGTGTCGTGTTTTGTGTCCAATAAAGGTTTTTTTTTTACCTTTAGTGTCGTGATAACTTACCATGTCCGAACTTCTTGAGCGTGTTACCACAGTCGCCGTCACCGCAGCCTGAGTCCAGCTTGTTAAGTAGCCTTTCGTTGTTGATGAGCTCATTGGCCGCGGAGACCAGCGCGCCTCGAACTGTTTCTTGGTCTTTTGGAGCTAGTGTAGGGCCTGACGCTGCCTGCAATTTATTAACAAAGAGGTACAAGGCCTATTACACACCTATTAAAAAACGAGAAATCTTCCACAAAAATTGGTTTAACCCGGTAAACGCGTTTGAGGCACCTAAATAATTAATAATGCCTGTTTAAATCCACCTACCTTTCTTCCATCGCTCTGCAGCAAAGTCTCATCATCAAGATGCTCTCCATCAACCTTCTTGGAAGTCTCCCCTCCGATCCAGCCCGTGGCTCCAGTACTGGCATCCAAGAGTTCCAACCACAAGTCTCCATATTCCTTGTTCAGGTGTAGCAAGCATAGTTGGAACCCGTGCATCTCGAGTGATGTTTTTAGATGGCCGGAGAATATACGTTCGACGATTATTTTCTTGTTTTCTGTTAGACAAATACAAAACTTTAAATTCGATTCATATGATTTAGTAAATTAAATGACCACTTGCATAGATACTTTAAAATAGCGAGACTCAGTGACTCATACCCAGATAATCCTTCGCTTCTGCACTGATGATATTCATTTCCAAGAAGGATGTGCTTCCTAAATTGTCCACCACAACTGCTACCCTGTTTCCAGCCACTAGTTTTAAATGGTCTACAACCTGCAAAAAGATCTTTCAATCAAACTGAATGGAATGACAAGCAAAGTTTAGTTTTTTATTTGTGACATGTTAAAAAGTATTCTCTGCCCACAACAAAAGACCAGTCAAGCTTCCTTTAGTATTGCTTTTTTACCTACGTACTGTTTTTAGAAATTAAAAAAATACCTGATCCAAAATCATCTTGACAATTTCCTTCGCAGTTCCCATTTTGACCTTCGCAATGCCTGCCTCTCCATGCACACCCGCACCAAGCTCCATCTCATCATGAGCTATTTCAAATAACGGCGGCTGTCCTAAAATTTGACAAATACAGTTACAACCTTTAGGATAGCAGGACTAAAACTTACGTATATTTCTTCACCGTTGACATAATCACTACATAGTATAAAACAAAGTCGCTTTCTCTGTCCCTATGTCCATATGTATGCTTAAATCTTTAAAACTACGCAACGGATTTTGATGCGGTTATTTTAATAGATAGAGTGATTCAAGAGGAAGGTTTATATGTATAATACATGCATAATATAGCCGTGCGAAGCCGGGACGGGTCGCTATAATTTATAAGTAACTAGCTTTTGCTTGTTTTGACTTCGTCCGCGTAAAAGTCGAAAATGGACCAAGGAATCATGTTGTAGCATACAAACTTTGCCCCTCTTTTTGACCCCCTAAGGAGTAGAATTTCGGAAAATCCTTTCTTATCGTACAAAGAATACACCCCCAAGTTTCAGATCTCTACGATCAACGATTTAGGTTGGACGTTGATCCGTCAGTCAGTCAGGACAAAGCATTTTATATGGATAGATATGAATTATGCCTTTTTACATGGTGACAATGATGCCAGCTTCACTTTAAAAGTCCGCGCTGACTGAGCGACCAACGTTGCGAGGGCAAAGTACCGGAAGACGGAATTATTTCTATGTTCATACCTGGTAAAGAGCAAGCACTCAAACAGACTCCCAAAGTGGCCATGTTCTTATTAGCTTCAACTGCCATTTTTCTGATAGCTTCTAAATCATAACCCTTCAGCGATAAGGCTCCACATAACTGAAAATGACCCACGGATCAGGATCTTTAGAGCTATGCAGAAATAAAGCTGCTTAGGTATATTCTTGGTTCATGGGTTTATATGAGTGATACTAACTTTATAAAACAAGACTTCTCCGACCATACTCCGTCCTCCAGTCTTGTTCTTGCTGGAGGCAACGTCTTCACCCACAATCACACCCTCGACCTGAAAAACACCATCAAATAAAACTTCATTTGTTATTTTACAAGTTTTATCAAGTTATTTTTATCAAGCTAGTCAAGACGACCTGTAGAATAGTTTATGAATTACCTTAATCCCAGCTATTTTAGCTTTCTCTATAGCTTTACCGAAGTTCAGTCTGTCTCCAGTGTAGTTTCCAATGATAACTATTACGCCACCTAAAATAAAACAGAGAGCACTTCAAACGAACAAGTTGTCTGAAAAATTAATATCAACCAATTTACAATAAAAATGCTCATGTTCTCAATCGAATTACATAGAGCATAGCTAAGAACACGGTTAATTCTCTGTCGAAACTATATGAAGCCATGTGCGGTCGGAGTTAGAACTGTAGACCCACAATAGAGTTCTTAATTACTATTAAGTTTGGATAAATTCTTGAGTTGAAAGATTTTAAACTTGAACTCGACCAAGACTCTACTAGACAAGACTAGAATCTTGGTTGACTTGAAAACAGCAGTCTGATAATAGCAGTTTCGGACCTCTACGGTGGGTCTGCAATTCTGACTACGACCGTACATAGACAAGGGGATAAGCTATAACTGAATTCTCTATAACTGATTTCCTTGTTTTCAAAAATCTGCATTATATTTTTACGCAATTTAAATATTTCCACGCCTTACCTGAATTATATTTATAAAGCTGTGCAATGGCGTAAAGGACGTGTCCAGTTGGAGGGGATGCGAATACACCCCCAGCTACCGCTCCATCTAACATCCCGGAGCCCACGAAACCTGAAAACATCACGAATATCTATGAAAAAACTTATCTAATATATAAAATTCTCGTGTCACAATGTTAGTTACCATACTTCTCTGAAACGGCTTGACCTATTTTTATGAAATATTAAATGCATATTGAGTAGGTCTGAGAATCGGCTACTATATCTATTTTTTTTTTGTTTCCTTTAGTTTTTTTTTTGTAAAGGGCAAAACAACGTTTGCCGGACAGCTAGTTTACATATAATTTTAGGTAAAGGTCAAATGTATCGCAACCGAAGGGATCCTCACGAATTAAAACAACATGCTAGGTCCCTCTCTTGTCAGTCCGTCCGTGTGTCACTACAGATTTTTTAACCTTTGAGGTAGGGAACTCTAAAAATAGGAAATTAATCATAGAAAACCTGGTGAGTATAGACTAGAGCATTTCCTCTATCATTTCAATGTAATGTAACGTTCTTACGAACTTACCGGAAGCAAACGGTTCATGTCCTGATCCACCGCCACCAAGGATGGCCACCCTTTTGGAGTCATCCTGAAATTGTTTAGGTACACTTAGGTAGGTAAGTACCTATACTATTTATGCTTTGTAAAAATTGAAATTGTGCGGCAGAGCGTACTATTACAAAACTCATCTACTCAACTCATCAAGGTTTAGTATAGAGAGTCCTCTTAAGGTGCAGTAAAAATCAACATTTAACTATCCAGAACATTAAATCTTAATAACTTTTACATTAGTTTCAGTCTTAATAATTGCTTTCTTTATTGCTTTTATCACACACAGATTCACTTTTAAGCAGTTAAATCTTCACTACATAGTATAAAATAAAGTCACTTTTCGCCGTCCCTATATCCCTATGTCCCTTTGTATGCTTAGATCTTTAAAACTACGCAACGGATTTTGATGCGGTTTTTTTAATAGATAGAGTGATTCAAGAGGAAGGTTTATATGTATAATACATGGATAATATAGCCGTGCGAAGCCGGAGCGGGTCGCTAGTATAGATATAAAACGAACTTAGTTAAATCTTACTACTTAATAACTCTACTATTATCTAGTAATTAATTCTAATATCTAATAAAAAAAAATTCTATTGACAACTAAAATTACGAAAAGTCCCGGAACGTCGAGACTCGAAACGTCCCGGGACCCAAACCCTACCGAGGATCTTACCTTCCTCCTAACAGTGATGACCCGGTTCTTAGGATGTAGCTGCAGACCTGGGAACGTAGCTACCACACCGCGAAGGTTATCATCCACGCAGGTCTCGGGAGAATTTATTACTTTTTTAGTTATTTGTTTTGATGACATCTACAATTTTATATTAAATAAATTATAGTTATTATTTGACGACCCAGTTGGCACAATGGTTACCATGCCGGACTGCCAAGCACAAGGTTCGATTCCCGCCACAGACAAGTATTTATGCTTAGATATTTGTCTGTGGTCTGGTTGTTTCTATGTATTATAAGTATATATTTACAAAAGAAAAGTATATAAGTAGTATATCCGTTGTCTAGCACCCATAACACAAGTTTAGTTACTTGGCTTGGGGCTAGATGGCGATGTGTGGAATGTCCTGCAATATTTATTAATTTATTATTATTATTTATAGTAAGTAGTTTTTAAAGTTAGGTGGGAACAGATAAATGAATATAGGTACATAGATACATACATACATACGGATCAAATACATAACCCTACTTTTTGGCTTCGCCGTAATCGACAATGTTAAGTTCTTTACATGTCAAAATTAACATAATTAAAATTATAATTAAATAGGTATGCTTAAAAAATAAAGCCAATTAAGCTACCTAATTGGATTTACGGAGTTACCTTTGTAGGTAATGTTTAAAGGTATGTACCTACCTATACCTAAATTAATTCGGTTCAAATGATTTTACACCAACATCTAAGCAGAGTTAAAGTCTAGAAAATTCAAAATCCTAACTGATTGATATATCAACGCACAGCTTGAAAACCAACGAACCGATCGGGCTAAAATTTGGGTTACAAATAGCTGTTATAACTTAGGCATCCTCTAAGAACTAAGTTTGGAAAATTCAAATCCTATACGGAAGAAATCGCGGGCAAATGCTAGTTATGCAAACCAAACGTACAAGTAAAAAATATAAAGATACACAACATAAAAAAAAACATCCAAACTTAGAATTTAAAACCTACTTATGTAAGTACCTACGTAATTGAAAACAAAAAAAACTAACCTTTTGTTTTTATAAAAACAACACAAAATAATTATTGAAATTATTATAATAAGTAATCACATCACTCTCGAGGCCTATCAACACAATACACAAAATATTTAAAATACATTTTTAAAATATCTTTCTCTAAAGCTGATAATAATTACGTATTATCACGGTTTATGACCCCTGAGCTTCTTATCACTACAGTACACAAATAGATAACGTATGCCATTATAAACTGTATTTTTTCAACTACAACACACTTATTTCTTTAGTAGAATAAATATAATACCTTTTCAATGTGAGATTGATCTGTCTGAACATCGCCTCATTGTGCTAAATGCATCCAATGTCATTCTAATATTTGGCTCCTATTAGAGATGTGTAGTGTCTAATGATTCGATCTATTGATATATATCCGGCTGAGAGATATTCTATGCATTAGTATTTTCATCAAATTGTGTTTTTCTCCCTTGAAGGTCCTAAGGTAGATTGACAGTATAATATCATATACTAGCGACCCGCCCCGGCGTCGCACGGCTATATTATTAAAAAAAACCGCATCAAAATCCGTTGCGTAGTTTTTAAAATTGAAGTATACAAAGGGATATAGGGACATAGGGACAGAGAAAGCGACTTTGTTTTATACTATGTAGTGAAGTGATGTATTGAAGAATATCATTAAATAAATAATATATGTTTATTACTCAGACCAAAATCGATAGGTAGGTACAATATTTAAAACTTAAAACTAACCCAGAAATTAAAGAAAAAATAATAAAGAACTATCAATATATACGAAAGTCTGCTTTGGAATTGTGCATATTATATTATTGGGTTCACACTGTACTTAAGGACCGTGAAAGATACATTACAAATATCGATCTGACATGTTCTTATCGACTCCACGGTGAGGATTCTTGAAAAAGGTCATGCACTGGCTTTAGCGAAATAAGGAGATGAAAAAAATAATCTTAAAGAAATAAGACACAAAACTTGATGAAAAGTATTATATTTATGTGACATCGGCTGTATGAACAAATCATGTGGAGACGTTTCTGAGGAAAAAACAATTATCTCTCACAGCACTAGTTACATAAGATAGTCCATCAATTTATTCATTGAACACTATGGAATGGAAAAAGATAATGGAGTTGCTCATTTTATAAGACACTAAAACAAGATCACTCCCAAGCTAAAATAATACTTACATCCTGAGACATAGAAACGAATTTAGATAAAGCCTAGATTGTGAGTCAATCCTCTTAAAAAACATGATAGTTGCTAGATAACTGACAGTCAGGTTTTAAAAATAATTTTCTTACATATGTACGTATAAAAATACCAAACTATTAGTAATCTAATTCCCCATTACAATGCTAATAACATAAAACGTGTCGTAGTGAGTTAGAAAGTACTACTGCAAAAACTATGTAATTAAAGAGCCTAATAAATAAGATGTCTCCTCATGCCCCGACTGTACTCATAAAAATACGTCTTCCAGTCTACATCATGTAGTGATACCGGGAACAGCTGCTGGTCTTCTGGAGACAGCTTCTCGTGAAGATCGCTCACATTACGAGCTATGAATATCCATTCTCCAGCCGCGTATCTTCTATACGTGTCACGGTACAAAATCACGCGATCATTTAGTTCTACCCATCTGGAATTAAAAGCCCGTATTAAGATGGCACATCATTTCCTGCCAGCATTTTACATGGATTTGGTACCAATTTGTCACACTCCTCCACCAGAGCACGCAATAGACAATTGTGTGTTTTTTACCAGACCTAGTATCAAATCACAAACATCTAGACTTGATACCATATAAGCCTTCGTATAATTGTAAAAAGTATCTTCCGAATACAAACAATTTTCCAAGTAGGTATTGATGGTATGGGACGACGAAAAATAAGTTAACAATCAAAGAAAACGTAAGTAGTAGGTATGTACTTACTTAGGAGGTCTACCCTTAACCTTCAAGAAGAAATCAGCAATGTGCGCCGGTATAGTTTGTAATAGAAATGTCAAGGTTTTTATGGATGCATCTGATTTTGCGTATAAAATTGTTGGACAGGGCAATGCATCTGAAACAGATAACATCCTTCGAAGTGACCATAAATAATATATTTATTCTAACAAACTGCTCACATATGCAGCAAATCAAATTCATAAGAAGATAGATAATTATTTCCAGCTATCTTTAAGTTGCTTCTATTAGGACCTTCTGCTGCCCCACCAGAAAAATCTTGTTTGTATAAAAACTCAGTCTCTATGTAGTTAAAATACGTACTTTGTCCGCTTTTGACGGTTTCTTCTTTGATCCTTTTGTAGAATTCTCCCATCACAACAGGGTTGATACCGCTGCTGCACGAGTGGTAAACTGTCAACTTCTTGGTTCTGCAACGAGCAAAAAATTAAGCATAGTATTATTTAAGGCATGAGAGTTGCTCAATTGTTTTGGCGCGATAAGGACCAAAGTCTAAACCAAAGTGCCATAAGCCAACCTACGAACGTGTATTTGACAGTGCTCTCTGTGCCTTGTGAGCTGATCTTCTCAACAGTGCAACAGATCATGCAGTTGCCATCACACGTTTTGGGTTAAGTACTAAACCTATTGTGTATCTGGATCACTCACAGTGGACAATTAGCCGCGGCAGCAATAGTGAGGTTACCGCAGTAGTCAGCTGGAACCATGTCTATGATATTTGTTCCATCTCCTGAAATGACTCGGGCGTATCCTTGGGCCACGTCGTACCCCAATCGTGAAGCACCACCCCAGTTAACTAACCAGCCCTCGCAGGGTGGCATTGCTGTCGGTGTCACTAGAAGGATACAACGAATCGTGGTAAATAATTAATTAACGAGGATACTAGAATTCCGCTCATGGATCCTATGATCATAATAAATAATCAGGACCCTATTTGGAGTAAGTAGGGAAGAGAAAACATAAAGGTCTTAAAGAGGGCAGAGTCATGAACTAAAATTCGTGCAAACGAATTTGTTCTTTCTCAGTTTGTGCTACAGGTCAAGCAAACATGGTCATAATATGGAATAGCTTGAAATCTGAGTCATTAATACCAACGTACGCAGTAAATATGAAATAATATATTGACGACCCAGTTGGCACAATGGTCACCATGCCGGACTGCCAAACACAGGGTTGCGGATTCGATTCCCGCCTCAGACAAGTATTTATACCTAGATATTTGTCTGTGGTCTGGTTGTTTCTATGTATTTTAGGTACCTACATATTTACAAAAGAAAAGTATACAATATGTAGTACTTATATCCGTTGTCTAGCCCCCATAACAGAAGTCTAGTTACTTAGCATGGGACTAAATGACGAAGTGTGGAATGTCCTGCAATATTTATTTATTTATGGTGTGTAGAATGGAAGAAACCCAAACTCACCTATCGAAGGCCTGACAATAGCAGTCGGTATGTGACCATGGTTGTCTTCAACGTACTTCTCTGCAATACTCTTAGTGAACGTGTAGGTATTGGGTTTTCCATCTGTAATTCATCATTACTTAATTCTTTTAGATAACGAAAATTTAAATATAGTAATCAACAAAAGGTTTTTGTCTTAAAATTAAAAGCGAATGGGTACCTCAAGAAGGTATTTAATGTAACAATAGCAAAGTAAATTATAATATGCAAATGCAGATGCATTAAGATGAAAAGTTCGATATACTTACCTACCTTTTACGCGACTTTTTCGCATAAGACATTAGGCATATACCTATTGAAAGACGCAAATTCAGAATCTTCTAAAAATAAAGCAATTTGTTTCGTACTCACTGAAAAAATCCAAAAGCTCGTTGTCAGTGTATCCCTTTTGTATGAAATCGTGGACCTCTTTGATACTCCTGGGTGAAGGGTATACTACCTCGTCGACTACCTTCCTGTCGGTATTTGTGTAGGCTGTTGAGATATGGACGAAAGCCTGAAGATGAAATGCATGAGGTTGTTTGAATCCTATTAATTTGTTTCGTAACGGGAACAAAATACCGTTTTGGGAGATGGGCGAATTTTAACAATATTTTTCTTTACACTTGGTCAATAAAACCTTTAAAATCAATCAATTAAATTCTGTCTGTTTCTATGTTAACCTTAATCGTATACTCACATCGAGATTCTTAATTCGTTTACATAATTCCAAAACATTCTTCGTCCCTTCAACATTTACATTCATAGCAGTAATTAGCTTATCGTGAAACTTTACTGCTGCTCCCGAATGAATCACAACGGAAACCTGAAAATTACAACATAAACTCGGATTAGCATGCGTATTATTGTTTATATCCCCTACCTTAATATTGTCATGTTTGAAACAAAAGTACCTATCTACCTTTTCTCTAAGGATATTTTCATCTTCATCGCTAATCCCAAGGTTCGGTAGCGTCACGTCTCCAGCTACCGGCACTATCTTCTTCAAATCCTCTGGTCTCGTTTGTCTAATTTTTGAAAACAACTAAAATATTTTTTATCAAGTTAGTAGGTAGGTATATAAATTTACTTTAACAGTGTTTTGTTGTGTGTGTGTTAAGGCCATGTTTTAATTCTTACCTCATTGTTGACTATTTCTTTAATTCTTTGTTCAATTTTCACTTCATTCTTGTCTCGTATTAAGAGGTAGATTTTATCGATACCTTTGATGTCTAGAAGTTTTTGAGTAAAAACCTAAAAAAATTAAACATTAAGGTTATACGTTTTCCCTACTAAATGTTTTAGAGATTCCTACGTTTTATACTGAGATATTTAACTTATTATGACTTAAAGTAGGCCTAATTTAAGCTATTGTAGGGGCAGACCAAAAATATCACTGTTTAACACCCAGGAAGTACTCTGTTTCAGCGTGAAAAAAGAGACCAATTTTACGTATGTGGTGGTGCACGGTTATATTGACATATGGTCATAGTGTGAGTGACGCATAGATGTGTGGAAACACGCGACGTTGTCGCGTTGTGTGTGGAAGCAGGAACACGCAATTACGCTAGAGCAGAGCCGCAATACAGTTTGCTGGATAAGGGCGACGTTGCCTCTCCGTCTAATCTGTCTAATAAAAATCAAAATATTTTCAATTGCATGATATTCAACTCAGTGCTGCCAGACCTACACCTGCAAGATTTTATGTAACTTTTGGCACTGTCGCGTCACTTTTGATACTTGAATTATACATTATTTTGATAGACTTATCAAATTATCACTTTACGTATATAATAAATAAATAAGCATTTATACTTGTTTGCATTTAATTAATAGTATAAAAATATAATAATATATAAATGAAGTATAGTAATTCGCGAGAAAAAAAACCAAGCAGTCTTGTTGTTTTTTTGGTACTGTTTGTTGTACACACTGGCAACATACACCCAGTCGATACTTTGCCTCGCACTAGATGCGCGCTTGTTACCTAGGTAACGGAGAGTCAACAGAGATGTCAAGTAGTCAATAAATAGAAAAACCAAAAATAAAATATTATAATCATTTATTATATTCCTACTATTGTGTTTAAAGTGTCATCCATCTGAGCACCTACTGAAAATAAACCTTGAGGGAATTTTAGTGTCTTGTAAGTGATTGAATTATTAAACACAAGTTGGGCCGTAGGAACAAACTACGACTACTCTGGGTCCCAGGCCATGAAGGAATAGCAGGAAATGAGAAGGCTGATGAGCTGCAAGAACAGGATCGGCAAGTGCTATGCTTGGACCAGAACCATGTACGGGCCTGCCAGCATGCACAATCACAAAGGCCGTAAAGGATTACGTTGATAAGAAACACACGCAAGAGTGGGAAATCAGTGAAGGGCTACTACATTCGAAGAAATTCATAGGTAGCAGCACCAGAGGGGCTTCTAAATTTATATTGAACAACGGAAAAAGCAAAGCACGAGCTGTGATTGGTGCCTTGACATGGCTTTACAAAACCAATGACATGCTTTTAAAAATGAAGATAACTTCTAATATTGACTGCAGAACCTGCGGTGATGTCAGAGAAACTATGGAGCACATCCTGTGTGAATGCGCCGTCTTAGTGTCGAAGCGAAGGAGACCCATGGGCCTCCTTGGGAATGCATATCCCAAACCGGAGGAACATAGGATTTTTCCTCTTAGTGGGATCGCTGCGTTAATCGATCCCAAGGGGTCGAAGTGTTGCTGGCTATGTCAGCCCCCGATATAAGATAAGATAGAACTAATTTTAAATAAATAAACCTTTTTGTACATTACTTTGTCTTTATTTTTCTCTTTTCATTCAGACCTAGTACAATTTGCATAGTTCAGAATTCGTCCTAGTTTAAAAAAAAAAGATTACTAACAGTACCTACCATAAAATTGATCCTGTTTTAGAAAATTTATTCAAAAATATATTTTCATAAAAAAAATATATTTGTATCGAGATTTGAACCGGGGCTCTTCAGAACACTACCCCGCCGCTCTAAATGACTACACCAATCGGTATCTGTAGGACTACGTCAAATATAGTCTATAGTTGCTACAGTTTATTGTTTTGTATGTGTGCGTGTCATTTATATCGTGACAAGAGTTAAAAATTGTACTCTGGAAATACATTAAAATGTGACTTCCAAAAAATTAAATTATGTTTGAAATATGTTCAGAGCAAACTAGAAAACAGGCAACATATATACAAATACTTTAATTCCACGTCAATTATAGCAAAATAAAATAAAAATATACTTTCGGGAAAACAAGCGCCTTCTAGCGGAATACTTTGCTTAGCGATACGAAACGATCAACCTTAAGTCAGAAGATAGCCAAATTTCATTCAGTTTTTCTTTTATATTTTTATTTCTTTCACATATTTCATATCTATTTTGACTTCTATCTTGATATAAAAAAAATAATTAGATAACATTACCTTTCCCAAAAATCCGGATCCTCCAGTCAAGAAAACCGATTTCCCGTTATAAAATTCGCTTATAGATATTTTATTTTTAGTCAAGTCGCTGTAAGGAAAAAATATGGGTCAGTTTAAAGTAGTTAACGATTTTCATACGAGTATTTTGGAGTATCTTTATGTAACCCATTATTATCCTTAACTTACCTATTATTTACATGTGCTGTATGAATCCCAGAAACAGCAGTCCTTAACTTTAAGCAATTTTTTAAAATATAACCAAAACTAATGGAATACATTTTATTTAGCACTAAATCAAATTCATTGAAACACTTAACCGTCTGTTCACTAATTTCATATGTTTCAAGTACGTCAAACAAAGGAGTTTTAAAGTCATTTAAATATAAATAAATTGAGGTATTGTTGTGAATTTTATTTTGTGTAGATTAAAACAAAAAATCTTACAATGGTAATTTAGAATATTATTTAACATCAATTATCTTTAAATTAGTTGTATTATGTTTTTATTGGTTTATTTTCGGTGTTATTTATGAGTATGCAGTAAGTAAGTATATGAATAATTTTAATTCCTTAATAAATAAAAGCTTATTAATTTACGTGTATTGTAAACAAAAAAAATAAATGAAAGCCTGCCCTAATAAACCAAATAACTCCTCATGCCCCGACTGTACTCGTGGAGATACGTCTTCCAGTCTACATCATGCGGTGATACCGGGAACAGCTGCTGGTCTTCCGGAGACAGTTCCTCGTGAAGGTTGCTTACGTTGCGTGCTATGAATATCCACTCATTACACACGAAAAATTTCAGAGCATCTCGGAAGAGAATCACACGGTCATTTAGTTTAACCCATCTGGAAAATCAAGTCCTTTTAAAAATACATTGTAAATAATGTCTTGCCCTAAGACAGCAGCTGATATCATCTAGGGCCGATAGCTTGCTAATATGCACATTGTATCCATTAGTCCTGCCTTTAGAGATATTAGTTCCACTAAAAATAAAAACAAAATTTCTTCTAAGACTAAAACTTACTTGGGAGTTCTGCCTGTGACTTTCAAAAAGTAATCAGCAATATGCGCCGGCACAGTTTGCAGTAAAAAAGTTAGTGCCTTCAAATTAGCATCTGATTTTGCGTACAATAGTGTCGGGTACGGTAGTGCATCTGAAACAACGATTAAAGTTTGAAAATAGCAAGAAAACCCAAATTAATAAAGGTGCAAACAGATTAAAGTAAAATTACAGGCTCATAAGACGTTCCATTTTCAATTCTGAGGAAATACGATACAGTCCAAATCAATCATTAAAAATGTTTTCTAAGAAAAACATTCAAGACCCTTTAGTGCCTGGTACTATAGGGTCTTAAAAAGCACATGCCGAGTTCCTAACATTGTATAAATCATGTAAAATGCATTCAAAAGCCAATTATTCAGAGGATATCGTGTATCTAAATATTAAGCACTTCCGTTTCTCAAATGAATAATGTGTATAGGTACTTACTCTGTCCACACTTGACAGTTTCTTCTCTGACTCCTTCAAAAATCACTCTTGATGTGACAGGATTGATGCTACTGCTGCATGAGTGGTAAATTGTTAACTTCTTGGTTCTGTAATGAGAAATTGCTTTATCAACTGGCCTATTTTTTTACCTATTGTGACCCATTGCTGGACGAAGGTCTTTCTTTTAAATTCTGTGGACTCTCTGCCAGAACCCTGAAATGCGTCGAGATCGGCCACCAAGCTATCACGCCACCATTTTCGGGTTTTGCCTCGACCTCGTTTACCGGCCTACTTCTTAGGATGCATACGGCATAGGCGTGTGACCCGCCAAGTCACATTTAAGACTGGCAGTTTCTAGCAGATATCCGCTAAGTATGCTCTTGAAGTGTAACGTGGCGTGGTGTTACGTACTCTATCGATGTGCTTGATGCCAAGCATACTACGCTCTATGGTACTATCCTAAATTAGAGCACAAAAATATACGTAAACTAGCTTTCGCCCGCGACCTGGGTGCGTGGGTTTGAGTATTTCAAAATCCTTTCTTATCAGATGCCTACGTCATACAAAGAACACACCCTCCAAGTTTCAGGTCTCTACGATCAGCGGTTTATTCTGTGCGTTGATCCGTCAGTCAGTCACACACAACACAAATTATTTTTTAAAGATAGGGAAGATATATAAAGGAACAGTAGAATTAAACTGACCGTGCACACTTGGCAGCAGCGGCTATGGTGACGTTACCGCAATAGTCAACTGGGATCATGTCTATAATGTTCTTCCCGGTGCCGGCAATAGCCCGGGCGTATCCCTGGGCTACATCGTACACAATCCGGTTGATTCCTCCCCAATTGTCCAACCAACCCACTAAGGGTGGATGCGCTGTTGATATCACTGATAAAAAGAGACAAATCATAGGTTTTATTGAGCCTTTTCAATTCAGAGTAGAAACTATAATAATAGGCTAGATAGATACCATAAACAATTTTTTAACTTTCAATATAGGCTTATATTTAATATCATCTCGATGATGTAGCATGCTCGCTTACAAGGAGAACGCTATCGATCCCATGATATTGTGTGTGGAACCCGAACTTACCTATCGAAGGCCTTACAATAGCGGTCGGTATGTCGCCATAGTTCTCTTCTATGTATTTCTCCGCAATAGACTTAGTGAAAGAGTACGTATTTGGTTTCCCATCTGAAAATTTACTGTAACTATAAATAATTAAGATAATTGAATGACTCTATGAGAGTGTGTGGTGGAGGGAGGGAAAATACGTCACTGACAATTATTCTTCGATAAGTCTAAGCCGACCTTCCACCGCCAATTAAACTTTTAGTTTAGCTTAGCCTACTTCAGTTTTACGTAGCTTAGCCGGCATAGTTTGCAGTGGACGCAAATACGTATGAAAAATTGACTCAACTATGCGAGCTAAGCTAAACTAAGTAATTTACTTGGCGGTGGACAAACGGCTTTATTCTGTTCTGACGGTAATGGTGATTAATATAAAAAGAAAAAAACGTGAAATGTGAAATCGTGTGAGTTTAAAAAGTTTATAAAAAGTAGAAATAACAATTGACACTGACGAATGATTTCACCCACGACGACCCAGTTGGCACAATGGTCACCATGCCGGACTGCTAAACACAGGGTTGCGGGTTCGATTCCCGCCTCAGACAAGTATTTATGATTAGGTATTTGTCTGTGGTCTGGTTGTTTCTATGTATTATACGTATATATTTACAAAAGAAAAGTATATAAGTAGTATATCCGTTGTCTAGCACCCTTAACACAAATCTAGTTACTTATCTTGGGGCTAGATGGCGATGTGTGGAATGTCCTGCAATATTTATTTATTTATTTACAATACATAACAATGAAACATTTGAAAACATTAAGAATGCTTGAATTTTACGAATGATGAGTCAACTTACTAATAAATTTAACGAGTTCCTGTTTTGTGTATCCCTTCTTTATGAAGTCGTAGACCTCCTGGATGCTCCTGGGAGGAGGGTAGATCACTTCGTCGACCACCTTCCGATCGCTATTCGTGTACGCTGTTGAGATATGAACGAAGGCCTGACGATGGAAATTCCTTACTTTAGTTTAATTGAAAAACAATATTTAAGAATATCCTTGCCTTTTCCATTACTTACTTCGAGATTGTTAATTCGTTTGCATAAATCCAATATTCTCTTCGTTCCTTCAACGTTAATATTCATAGAAATATTTAACTTTTCAAAAAATTTGACTGATGCTGCCGAATGAAACACTACTGAAACCTGAAAGTTATAACGAGATCTTACTTTAACAAGTCCTATACTTTCTGTAACATTTTGAATCAGTGTTTACCTTTTCTCTCAGTATATTTTCATCTTTGTCACTAAGTCCGAGATTCGGTAGCGCAACGTCACCTGCTACCGGCACTATCTTCTTCAAATCCTCTGGTCTCGTTTGTTTAATATTTAAGAACAACTGGAATATTTTCATGAAATAAGTTTAAGTTAACATTAACTGTGTTAAAGGCCATGTTCAATATTATTACCTCATTGTTAAAGATTTCTTGGACTCTTTGTTCAATCGTGACTCCTTTTTTCTCTCTAATCAGAAGATAGATTTTTTCAATCCCATGAATGTCTAAAAGTTTTTGAATATAAATCTAAAAAAATAATGAAACGTATCATAGACTATCAGATACTTAGGTATAACTAAAATAATTATCAGATGGATACCTACTATTGTTTCTTACCTTTCCCAAGAATCCAGATCCTCCAGTCAAGAAAACCGATTTCCCTCTATAAAAGTCTCTTATAGATATTTTATTGTTGGTCACTTCCCTGATAATAACAATACAAAAATAGATCTCAGTCAAAACTTTTTAAGCATTTTCACTAGTGAACTGTACCTATACGAGTAAAGTGTATCCGTATAAAGTGTAACTCGATGTTTGTTATTAACATATGATAGGTCAGCTTTTCACTAGGTACTATCTCACCTGCCTGATGGTAGGTGTTGATGCAAAAATATTGAAGACCCCCAAATTGTACACGTCAGGAAAAACAGACGCAGGCAACTGACTCTAATTACACTTACCCATTATTGACTGTATGAATACGGGATGCAGCTATTCTTAACTTTAGAGAATTTTTGAAAATAACTCTAGTCCTATTGGAATACATTTTAGGTAAACGCTAAATCAGGTTCATTAGAATACTTAACTACGCGTACTCGTTCACTGATTTTATATTTCAAGATTCTCTAAACAAAAATTATATTTCATAAGTTACTAACTATTCGCCCGTGACTTCGTCCGTGGCGAGAGTAAATTTCAAAAGACTAGATATCCCAGAGAAATATATCATTTTAAGACACAACGCTTTAGGGTCCTACAAAAGTTACTTAGATCTCGATGGCCTCAAGATTCCTGAGATTTATGTGCGTAGGCTTTGATTTCTTAGGTTTCCCTACAAACTTTTACTCCCGATTTCCCCATTAGAGATTAAATTTCCAAAAATACCTTCTTATTACATAACTACGACACAAAAGCTAGCTCGAAATTTATATATATAGTTAGATAGAGTTTAACAATATTTTATTCAGATAGGTACCCATTGTCTTGTATTTGTACCTATTGTTTGCCTAAAATAGTTCTTTCGAAAAGCAGGTACCTACCTAATACCTATACAATTGTGTTTTAGTTTAGTTACCACGTTGTACCCTGTACCTTGTGCTTAATTTATATGTTACTAGCGACCCGCCCCGGCTTCGCCCGGCTACATTATGCATGTATTATACATATAAACCTTCCTCTTGAATCACTCTATCTATAAAAAAAAACCACATCAAAATCCGTTGCGTAGTTTTAAAGATTTAAGCATACATGGGGATATAGGGACATAAGGACAGAGAAACCGACTTTGTTTTATACTATGTAGTGACAAAGCATTAAGTATAGACTAATTATTAATTAAACGTAGAACATAAAGGTAGGTAATAAAAATACGGTAAAATTGGCCTGTTTCGTGTATACATGAGGTGCGACACTTACGTACGTCGCTATTAGGGTTTGTATTTTTGGATATCGTGATTAGGGCCGATGCGAGAGAGATAGAATCTTCCGCATATATCACAAGTAAAGCCTGGACAAGTTGCGGGAAGAGCATGCAGCACGTTGGCGACGTAATTCGCGCCTGCGGGCTAGTTTCTCAAACCAGGCGTTGTTCAATCAAAAATACAGTAGGTTACTCATTAAAAAGCTTACTATGATTGTAAATAGCATTTGATAAGTTAGGTATTTATATAATTTGAATGTAATTGAACGGATAGCCCAGTTATCTTCAGGTGGACTACAGGAAGAAAAATCTACCTTTGGTACATCGAAGTGAACTCTGTTGGAGGACCACGGTCAGGGCTTATTTTTCTAGTCATTTCCAAGGGAAAACGACAAGAAAAATAGAAAATTAGAAATTTATTGTAAAATGTAGTGAACATTTTTAGTTAAAAGGCAAGAATTCAAGGACAAAATATAACGAGGAGGTTAAGGAAACTAAATTGAAATATTTACAATAACATCCTGTAGTTAGATTATTTCAAAATATTATAAGCATTTAAATATGTACTTAAATTAACATTTAGTAAAAACATCAATTAACCCCTATGAAACATGTTTTTTTGTCAAAGTGTAGTGAGTAGGTAATAAAGAACAATATTTTTTGTGGTTATTTTTTAACAAGTGCTACTTAGTTTGAGTTATTTACTGCTACTTAGTTTGAGTTATTTATTATGTTTCTAGTTACATTTCATGGGTGGCCAAAACTGCCTTGACTGCCCGGCTCCGCGTGCCTTTCGACGCATTAAACCAAGTACGCAAAACACCACCTTTACGTAAAACGCCTAACTCGGAAAATACCACTTACGCAAAATACCAACTACGCATAACGTGTCCATTTAAATGACACAGAGGATTAGTTTTTTCCTACGAAATTCTTAAAATTCCTTCCTGGCCTTATGCGTACAGACGCTAAAAGATCTGACAGCCTAATTTAGTTCCATGGCACACAGAATAATCCCTGGATCGCGCGACATGCGACACTGCGTAGGCCACGGAAACCGCAGTCTCACATTAAATTATATACCTATAATAATATTAAATACTAAACTATTATTTATTTAGTTAATACTAACTAGATTTTGTGCCATTTGTTGTGGGCAGTAAGGATTAAGAAGTGGTTTAAGGTGAAAGGGTACCTGCGCTCTCTCTATACAAACGTAGTCGATTTCCTCCCTGGATAAAGACACTAGCACAAATATTTTTGTGCCATAAAACCTCTGCCATAACTATGCTTTTTTTTTAATTTTCTAATTATCATAGTAATTAAAATAAAAAAAAAACAAAAAGAAGATATGCGGGAACATCCATAAAAATAAAATTAAAAAAAACATACATACACTCGAATTGAGAACCTCCTCCTTTTTTTGAAGTCGGTTAAAAACTAGGGGCATGATCAATGCATGATCATGGCAGTTATAAGTTTTATGCACCAAAATATTTGCTCTAGTATCATTATCCATGGAGAAAACGGTCGACTAGGTTTATAATAGTTTGTATGGAGAGAGCCCCCGGTAACCCTTTCCTCTTATAAGCTAATTCTCAATTCCAATTACGAGAATTGGCCTTAAGGGAAGTAGACCTCCCCCCCCCCCTAGAGCGGGGTGGGCGATGGACAACCGCTTCGTTTCTTTCCTGGCGCAAAGGATAGCCATCTCCATACAAGGGCTATGGGTGTCTTTTGCGCCAGTGCAATGCTTCAAGTAGGCAGGTATTCTTGTTTCCTTTGCGCGGAGCATAATAAAGTGGTTAGGGGTGGGTTGTTTAATTATAGGTTACCAATCATAGTTTCAGTTTCATTTGTTTATTTTAGTATATTTACGCTAATAGTATTGTAGGTAAAGATTTTTTGCTTTATTTTTCTCTGTAATGCTTCGAAACTACTGGACCGATTATGATGAAACTTGGTATGAGGATACATTGAATCCTTGAGAGTAACATAGGCTCTTTATCCCTACATTCCCACAGGATCAGGACTTACGTGTGACGCTGCCAGTAGTAAATGTTCCGTTTAAAGGTAGCTTTAGTTAAAAATAGGTTAATTTAGCGTGTTTTTTAATTCCCTATTAATAACGAGGACATTAAAACACCTTACCTAGCTACTAATTAATTCTATTATTTTCACATTTATTTATTTCATTTCATACTAATAGGGGGTCAATTTCAATGACGCACCATAGACAGTCCGCAGGTTCCGCTCTGTGGCTACAAGAATAATTTCATACGAAACCATCCCATAAAGACCAACATCCCATTAAGAAAAATAAAACGCCTATATTTTTGTACTTACCAATCGATAATCTTGCTAATAACCAGACAAAGGTGTAAGTATAACTATAAAAAATGAGCTATTTCCTTTCATTTGCCATACTATGTTTGTTTACAGGAATTAATCGCTATTACCAACATCATCGATTAATACAAAAATATGGGCGATTTCTTGTTTTGCAAAATTAACAAGTTCGATTGTTGACTTTGCTACATTATTGTCCCAGCCGTTATGGTCTGAACTTCATAATTGCGCATCGTTATAAAATAAATAAATAAATATAACTGTGTTGGAGGTATACGCTAAGAAATTATCTGCTCTTATAAAATCACGAAAGTTCGGTGATAGGCGGGATCGGGATCTTACTGTATTATTTTTGAGTTTTCGCACCTATCAATTTGATCTCAAATAAGGAACATAATCTATTTGCTTTACAAAATTGTCCTAATACTCGTAAGTCAAATATTTCCTTATGCCCTGGCTGTATGTTGGAATATACGTTTTCCAGTCTACATCATGCGGTGATACCGGGAACAGCTGCTGGTCTTCCGGAGCCAGTTCCTCGAATAGGTCACCCATGTTGCGTGCTATAAACACCCACTCCTCCTTAGAAAATGGCTTGATCGCTTCTCGGTAGCTAACCACTCTCTTATTTAGTTTTACCCATCTGGAAATTAAAGTCCTTTCATTAAATTTTGTCTCGTGCTTTTCGGAAATCTTAAGAATAATTTGAGTTTATTGGTACCTAACTAGCTTTTCCCCACGACTTAGTCCGCGTAGAAGTCGAAAATGGTTCTAATAGGATTGGGCCAAGGAGTCACGTTGTCCAATACAAATCCCCCCCCCCCTTTTTCACTCCCTAAGGGGTAAAATTTCGGATGCCTACGTCATACAAAAAACACACCCTCCAAGTTTCAGGTATCTACGATCAACGGTTTAGGCTGTGCGTTGATCCGTCAGTCAGTCATTCAGGACAAAGCATTTTTTAAGTAAATAAATAGAGCTATTTATGAAATTTATGCTCTCTTGATTTTCTTAGAGCCTTTGTATTTTTTGAAATTCAATAACTACCCTGAATGTTTTGTTGTTCAACTAAATCTAACCATCGTCCAGAAAATGTCAGGTACTTACTTAGGAGTTTGACCAGTGATCTTCAAGAAATAATCAGCAACATACGCTGGTACAGTTTGAAGGAGAAACGACAACGTTTTTATGGCAAAATCTGACTTTGCATAGAAATATGTTGGAAATGGCAATGCATCTGAAAGAATCGACAACATTTCAAATATTAATTATGAAGATGATCAACTTTTTATGAATAATGAGAAGTTGATTATCTTTATCGTCATACTAAAACTTATGCGGGTGACACCGCGGGGCGCAGCTGGTCTTAAATAAAAACGCTTTGTAAGTGTGAAATTACATTATAAGGTGACTTTTTTCGATTTCTTCGGAATAGAACAGAGTATTTATACATACTTTGTCCACTCTGGATGGTTTCTTGTCTAAACCCTTCATAAATTTCATACGCTGTGGCAGGATTTATACTGCCGCTGCACGAGTGATAAACTATCATCTTCTTTGTCCTGCAGAAAGTAAATATTTCCTATATTTTTCTTCTATTTATAGTGATCCTATTATAGTGATGTTTTATAGAGTTTTTATACGTATCATGTAATTCATCTTAAAGATAAATTAGGTATATATACATTTTCAGGATTCTGCTAAGTGAAAAAGAATTTCTTTCTTTTGATACCAGATAAAAGTACATCATACCGAATTATTAATTTACTTAGTTTTGACTGACATTTTTAAACAAACTCAGATTGTAAGATCCCTTTGACCTTTTTATAGCCCATAATATATATTTGATTAATAACTAGAGATCGGAAATTCGGGGGCTAATATACCTAAGCTTGATTTAACGAAAGCATAATTATGGATGTGCCTTTCGGTACAAGTAGAGGCATATCCCATTTTATTATTTCGTATGCATTTTTGTAAAGTTTAGGTATATTACCCCCGAATTTCCGATCTCTATTTAAAACTGACCGTGGACACTTAGCCGCAGCAGCAAGAGTGAGGTTAGCGCAGTAATCGACCGGGATCATGTCCATATTGTTCGTCCCGTCTCCGGGAACTACGCGGGCGTAACCCTGGGCTACGTCATATCCAATACGGGATACACCTGCCCAGTTGTCCACCCAGCCAACTAGAGGAGGACGGGCGGTTGATGTTACTGTTAATAAGACAAACAATTAAATGATACCACAATTCAAAGAGTTATGGTACGCAATGCCGACTTTCATCACTATGCCATCTTTTCCAAAACACCAAACATTTCCGTAAATAGAGTCGCCTATCAAGACCTAGTTCCACTTTTAACCGGCTTCAAAAAAAAAGAGGAGGTTCTCAATTCGGTTGTATGTATTTTTTATCGATGTTCGCGCATATCTTTTTTTTTTAATACACTAAAGTGTAGCCTGTAAGGAACTGGGTGATATCATCCAGGTCTTGTGGAATAGATATTCATAAGACTCTAGTGTTTAACATTATGTCTTCAGCTACCATTATTTACAGATTCATGAACTTCTGAAAACCGTGAAAGTTATTCTCATTCAAAGTTAACTTTAGAAAACCTACTCAATCCAAAACCCAAAATTTCAAAAGCCCTAAATATCCTCTAACACTGAAATTTATGGTTGGCTAATGAATGAGGTAGGTAAATCATTGTGTGAAATGGTCGTGGACTGGTAATTTTGTGACGCCTTTCATTTAATTTTGATTGTGAATGATTCTCAGGCTGCCAAGGTTTTGTGATTTAAACTTCCATTTATTGTCCGTTTTTGTTTTTTGCCCTTCATGTTTTCCTATACCTATTTTCTCGTTATATTTAGTTCTGGCCAACTTCTACCTAGATATATATGGACTTGGTAAGGTGGACCTACCTATCGAAGGTCTGATGATGGCAGTCGGTATATCACCATGATTATCTTCAACGTACTTTTCTGCAATTGCTTTAGTGAACGTGTAGGTATTTATTTTTCCATCTGAAAATTTAATAGTCTGAAGTTAAAACAATTCTGACAGTCAATTCAATTCTGACAGTTAAGACAATAATTGCAGATCCACCGTAGAGCTCCAAAACGGCTGTTATAAGAATGTTTTCTACAGAACCAAATTGTAGACCCCTGCTCTAGTTGAAATATAAAGTCTTCTAACGCATCAATTTATCAAACAAAAAATATTAAAATTAAAACATTCCAATAATAGTAATTTTCGAACTCTACCGGGGGCTGCAATTATGCAGCCGACTGTACCTAAACCTACCTACTAAATTTGAACTTAAATACATAATTATAATGTTTGGCATTGACAATATTTAATTCGTTAAACACTTAGGTACTCATATTAACTTTAAAATATCTCAAAGTTGAAATTGGTAAAAAATGTAAATTAAACTGGTCTACTAGTGCTCGTATAAGTAGAAAACAATACAATGACGTCTACGGGAAAAAATGTTAGGTCAGAAAATCAGATAATTTTAGTTAATTTATGGAAGCTATAAAATAAAATGTTTGTTACTAACTTGTGAGCGGTGTTGGGCTAGTGGTAGGTCGGAGGTTCGAACCCCGGCCGGCTGTGTACAAATGAATTTTACTTACCAAAAATGTGCGTATTGCTCTTACGGTGAAAGGAAACATTGCGATGAAACCCGAGGCTTAGTTAACTCTGACGATTTGCTTCCTCTGAACAGAGTCGACTAAGTTCAGAGGGTGGTATAGGTGCTTTGCAAACATACTCCATCTATATACTCACATGTCCCAGGCATTAAAGCAACGCCCTGAATAGCGCTGTGCATCAGTCATCTAGATTAAATGTAAAACGCCTATATTATTACTAACTTATAAATACTTCGAGTTCTTGATCAGTGTATCCTTTTTCAATAAAATCGTAGACCTCTTGGACACTCCTCGGTGAAGGGTAGACCACCTCGTCGACAACCTGTCTATCGGTATTTATGAACGCCGTGGATATATGAACGAAAGCCTGACGATAGAAATACACTTTGATTATGGGTAATTAAATTATATTTTTCTTGTACCTACTCTTGACTTGTGAGATTAAACTACGTCAGGATTTTTTATTATATGTATTTCTGTAGGTATACCTACCTACAGAAATACATAAATACCTGCAGTTTCCACATGAATTTTAAAAGCATTAATTCGAATTCTTTTGGTTATTCTGGAACGCCTAGACTCGATTTTCTTTTCGTTTCGATCGTCTTTTGTTTTTTTATCGTCAATTTTTTTCGATCGTCTTTTGTTTCTGTTCTCAAACATGACAGGTGGCTCAACAGTTAAAAGGCGATTAACTGTGGACCTACCATGCAGTGGAGTGGGACCACAGTTAATACCTTAATTTTTTCCTTTCTTATACCTACAGACTTTTTTCCTTGCTTCTTTAAGTAGAGTATCTTTAATAAATAGATTTATGATAAGTAGTTTGGATCGGGTCTGTGAAAGAACTTTATTACCACTCACCTCGAGATTATTGATACGTTTGCACAATTCCAAGATTCTCTTCGTCCCTTCAAAGTTAACGTTCATAGAGATGCTTAACTGTTCGTAAAACCTAACTGTCGCTGCAGAATGGATCACTACAGAAACCTGAAAGTAGGGAAATAGATAGATAACTTAATTGTACAACACAGGAAGAAACAGAACACGATATACATTATACACAAAGTAAAGTAATAGCTAGAAAGTGTAAGTTGCACAAATGGGCGGCCTTATCGCTGAAAGCGATTTCTTCCAGGCAACCTTTGGATGGAATAGAACTGATTCAGCATTAAATATCGTATGAAATGAACGTTTTAAACTTTATCTTATTAGTTCTTTATCTATTTTTTTATGAATTTGCAACAGATGGCGCTATCTTTACGAAATGTAATTTTATTGCAACTTTTTAAAGATTTAATAGGTATAAAAATGTTAATTCAATATTAGAGTATCTTGTCTGTTTCTTTAACTCCTTTTTATAATATCAATAATAATTGTACTTACCTTTTCCCTAAGTATATTTTCATCTTCATCGCTGATCCCAAGGTTTGGTAGCGCCACATCTCCAGCTACCGGCACTACCTTCTTCAGATCCTCGGGTCTCGTTTGTCTAATCTTTGAGAACAACTGAAACAATTCCATTGGTTTATTAATAAAGTTCTATCAAAGTTTAACAAAGGCAAGTTAAAATTATTGTTCCTTCTAACCTCGTTGTTAAATATTTCTTGAACTCTATGTTCAATTTTAAGTCCTTTTTTACCACGAATCAGAACATAGATATTGCCGACTCCATCGATATCTAAAAGTTTTTGAATATACACCTGAAACATTAAAAAATATATAGTCAATCTTCTTTTTCTTTCTTGTGGGGATTACCTACTTTAAATTTTTTGCTCACTTTTGATTCAGAAATTCGAGGTTTTTATTTCAATGATATGGCTGTTTCTTAATACATACCTTTCCTAGAAATCCCGATCCTCCAGTTAAGAAAATCGATTTCCCTCTATAAAAGTCGCTTATCGATATTTTATTGTTCACTTCCCTGTTAATTTTAATGGTACTTATTAAAAATACTTAAAAAAAAACTTAAGAAATTTAATGTAAAAAATATGCTGAACACTTTCACAGATATTTAAAAACTAAGCAAAGCCATCTCTTGTTCCCTTAACAAAGAAAAACAATCAAACCTGGGCGTATCTGAACGTAGCATCGTAGCTACTAAATGAATGAATTCTAACTAATAAGTATCAATAGTAATTTCAGTACCGAGATGCAGTATAGCCGTTTGAAGGCTATGAGTGAGTTAGCAAGTTAGTGGTTCTGTGAGCGAATCAAGTTTTTTTAGGCTTTAAAAACTGAACGGCAAAACGTTTGTGGAAATATTGCGCCAAATGTTGGAATTTAGATTTGCCCGTAACTTTGTCTATATGGAAGGTTTGATGTTGTCTTGTTTGCTATCTAATGTAGATAATTTTAAAATCTTTTTTGCAGGGAAATTAACATCATATAATACATGCCCCAGGCGCGATAAAATTCTAAATAGCAATGCATGTATTAAAATTATGGTGCTGTTTAAATTAGATGTACTTTAATCATCTATCGATTAGATGTTAAAGTTCAATATAATTACTACTTACCTTTCATTATATTGTCTAGTATGAATTCCAGAGACAATTCTCAATTTCGAAGAACTTTTATAAATAATTCTACAACTTAATGAAAACATGCTGACACAATTGACGCAATCCAAATCAATAAACTGACTATAATATTGGAATACTTATGATTTTATATTGAAAATAATAGGTATTATACGTCACTGCATTACTTAAGTACAATTTTTAAGTACTTAAGTAATGCTTAAAGTTGTATGGAAAATAACAAATGACAAATATAAGGAAGTGTACATACAATTTCCCTTCTTATAAACCAATGGGCATTACCAAATTGAAAAACTAAAATTATCCTTTTCTAAGCCGTGTGTAATAATTATTATACCAGGCTTTTGTGGAGTAAATAATCTTATTGGGTACTAAATCTCTAGGTGAAACCGCAGGGCGCAGCTAGTAATGAATATTTTATTAAAATAACGTGCCTAATAATCGTGAGAGAATCTGCGTTACAAAGTTTAATTGTATTTTAATGAAATAAATAAACACATTTATTTGGGAGCAAACACACAATAACACAGTAATAAAAGAAAATATAAATATATAAAAAAGAGAGACAAAATTAAAGAAGACGCAGGATGGGCTTTATTATACCTAAATTTAACCTAAATATAAGAACACTACACTAACAAGAACAATCAAAAGAAGCAGTGTGATGCTCAGTAGGAGTCGACTTCAAAGAAGCCACAGCCAAGATAGGTTTACAAAAACAATTTGGAGCACAAGTATGTAATTTTCAGAACAAATATTCAGCCACATACTCTATTATCAACAATATCTATGACAAATATTTGACAGAGCTCAAGATTAATCAATAAGTATTGTAGAACATTGTGATACTAAGCATCTATGTTTTTAATGAGAACTAAATACAGAAACATTGAAACCAGAATTAACATCTTATGATGATGCCAAGATGTTCTGAGCCTTTAAGGCTTTAGAGTCTGCTTTCGAAAATTATCCTAATAAGTCAAATATTTCCTTATGCCCTGACTGTATGTTGGAATATACGTCTTCCAGTCTACATCATGCGGTGATACCGGGAACAGCTGCTGGTCTTCCGGAGTCAGTTCGTCGTGTAGATCGCTCATATTGCGTGCTATAAATATCCACTGTATCATGGAATTCTGTTTTAACCCTTCTCGATAACTAATCACGCGTTTATTTAGTTTTACCCATCTGGAAATAAAGATGGCAAGGTAATACTTGAGCATAATATACATAGAAGAAGTAGAAATAGTATTTCGTGAACTAGATGTGGAAAAAAGATATATTTATTTATTTATTTAGTACACCAACAGTAACACACACTAATACTAAGAATAAGGAAAAACATTACCGAAATAAAAATAAAACTTTGCCATAACAGATTCTAGTTTCTGGTTCAGATAACACATTTTTAAGGCTTAACCTAAATTAAATTAAAGTAAGTTGAAGACTAGGACTAACCAAAGCTTTTCAGTACTTTGCTTCTGTAACCAGCCATTGAGTCATTGAAGATGTCAATTTCGGAATTTCTAGCTATCTCGTTGTATTTTGAGCAAGCCCTTGTGACAAAATGATGACGCCCAAGGTTGGTTCTGGATATAGGCATTAAAGGTCACGTGTTTTTCATTTGCTTTATTAACATCTAGGCTGACGCCATTTCACATAGGTGTAGGAACTTCAAGAACCTAGGTAACCTCCTTGCAAACAAGTAAATTTTGTTCGAAGTTTTGCCATTATTATTCAGAACCTGCTGTGAAATACTAATCTTTTGATAATTTCAGGACTTTATGCTTCGAGATCTGTGTGTTTTGATTGATAATCAATCTGCCTCATTTTATGTAGAGTCTCATTACTATCTTGCATTTCTTGGAGATACCTATTGAAATTCAGGGCAATAAACCTAATCTTAACCTCTATAAAAATGTTAACTTACTTAGGGGTTTTACCAGTGATCTTCAAGAAATAGTCAGCAACATACGCCGGTACAGTTTGAAGGAGAAACCCTAATACCCTTATCGAAGTATCTGACTTTGCGTAGAAATATGTGGGGAATGGCAACGCATCTGGAACAACCGATAACATTAAGGAAACGTTCTCATACTACGTGACCCATTCAGGGGGGGAGGGGTCTTAGGTTTTTGTAACTTAGTCCACATCCTCTATGGGAATCTCGCGCTTTTCCGAGCTACATTCGAATACAGCGTTTTTTAAACTCACAAATGCTAGGACGTCAGCTGATTTACAACTGACTGTTTAAAGTCCAGTGCAGTTGTCAAGAAAGTCGACGAGCCGTGTATGTTTGTGCCGGTATAATAAATATACGAGCCATTTTTTTTTAATTAAATTATTTTTTCTAACTTACCTCTTTGCAAAAAATAATATAGACCATATTTATAAATTTTTGCGTGCTAACCAGGAGTTTGCCTAGGTTTACAGAATTACTAGAGGGGTGTATTGGCACATGAGTAACTAAGTATTGGTATATACTACGGGCGGTCACCAAGGGGGGAGGGAGGTGGATGAGAATTGAAAAAAATGGGTAGTATGGATACGTTCCCTAAAATTTTTACTTCAATTTAACGGTTGTATCTAATTAGTATGAATACGTACTCTGTCCACTCCTGATTGTTTCCTTTCTGAATCCTTCGTAAATGTCACCAGCCGTGACAGGATTGATGCTACTGCTGCACCCGTGGTAAACTGTTAACTTCTTTGTCCTTAAAAAATTAAGTAGATACTTCTGAATTGAAAATGGTATAAATTTTATGAAATCCTTCTGGGTATGTTATGTCAACTATTGATTTAGGAACTGGGCAGAGGCGGCGTAAGGCGTGGGCGACGTGGGCCACCGCCTACGGCCTCGCGGTACGAAGGGCCTCGCGCCTCAAAAAAAATTTATGCATTGCCTCAAAACGAGAATAAAATAAAAAAAGATATAAATTAATTTATGTGTGAAATATGTTTTTTTAGTCTGGCAACATTTGCTTACGTTGGGTAAACGAACACTCTCAGTGATTGCGATTCGATTCTAAATGAAAAGTTAAGTTTAGAATTTATCGTATCTTTACATGTGTGGTATGAGATATTATCGCGTGTTAATATAATAATAGACCAGTACCATTATTCACTAAGGTTCAAGTCGTCGGGCGCGCGTGATTAGGGGCGGAGGGGGAGAGGTTTTTGTATGGCAATCTCGCCCTAATCACGCGCGCCCAACGACTTGAAGCTTAGTGAATAATGGCCCAGGGTAGAAGCCTTTAAAAATAATAAAAAGTGAAAAAAAATAATAGTAGGATGAAACCCATTAGAAACGGAGGGGAGTATTATAAAAATTAAAGGAAAAATAATTTCCGGGCGATCTGAGGTCGGGAAGGGTATAGGGGTGAGCAGCTTTTAAGGGTAAAAAACGGTTTATCTCGATTTCCGGCAAAACTAAGTCCTATGGAAAAAACTCAAATGGCAAAGTTGTAGGTAATAAAAAGATCTAAAACTTTTGTATTCACACTTTTTTCACATAACCTCAAAATTTATGTGAAAAATTCAAAAAACCAAGTTTTTGGTTTTTTATGTTTATCTTTTACAAAAATGTTTTTTTTTTCCACGAAATTTGTTGAAAACTTTCCTTTTTATGTCCCAAATACGCTGTAATTTATTTGATTAGAAATATTTATTTTTTCACCTTTTTTGAATTAATATCGAAAAAACACCCTAATTTTCAATCGAAAATTCACCCGTCAAAATATCAGCTTTTTTCAAAAAGTTGGTAGGCTTTCTGTTCGCTGAAATCTCTACTTTCCGATGGTGAAAAAAAAATATATGTTAATGTAGTAAATCTTCTCAGAAAATGCAAAAAACCGATCGAGAAAATCGACTTTTTTTTTTAATTACATTAAATTTTGAGCTATTATTAAAATTTACACTTTAATTACTCGAAAAACGTAAGATTACATGTAACATTAATAAAAAAAATTGCAAATCAAAATATACTACTACAATTACGTACACAGTACTACTATACAACTAATACTATACAACATCGTACAAAAAAAATCGATTTTCTCGATCCGTTTTTTACATAACACTCGAAATAATCCCTTAACTTAATATAATTATTAAGCAAAGATGGTTTCCGAATGTCTAACTAGATTGTTTGATGTGACGTTTAACGTTTATTCCATCACTCGCCTGTCCGCGACGAGTTCGAGTGGTGCAGACCACTCGTTTAGATCGAGCGATTCAAAAATAGCAAATTACCGACGTCAAAAGAAAATCAGTAGAAAACGAGCGCTCGTGCGGCGCGAGCGATTCAAAAATAGAGCTCCAGGTCGCCACAGAACAGGGCCTCGCGAAATCTGTCTTGCCCACACCAAATTTAGGTCTTGCCCCGCCACTGGAACTGGGTACTGGCAAATCGGAGATGCATCAGAGTATGGCTCCTGCACCTAAGGAACTTAGAATATTAGATGATTTCTAAACAAATCTTTGTTTTTTGGACCCACGGCTGCATTACCGTAATAAACTAAGCTAATCTTCCTCAAGACAAAGGTTTTTTTGCATTTAACTGACCGTGGACACTTGGCAGCAGCAGCAAAAATAAGGTTAGTGCAGTGGTCGATCGGGATCATGGGGACAATGTTCGTCCCGTCCCCGGGAACTACCCGCGCGTATCCTTGGGCTACGTTGTACGCAATCCGAGAAAATCCTGACCAATTGTCACACCATCCTATCTCAGGGGGTTTGACCTTTGATGTCACTGTGAATAAAATTAAAGCAAAGGATTAGTAAGCTGAAGTGGCAATGGGCGGGACATGGTTTGTAGAACTGATGGCCATTGGTGCTGAAAAGTCCTAGATTGGAGACCACGTACCGGAAAGCGCAATGCGAGACGGCCTCCAAATAGATGGACGGATGACTTAATTAAGGTCGCGGGAAGTCGTTAAACGCAGAGAGCATGCGACCGATCCCTTTGGAAGTGTCTGGGGAGAGGCGTATGTTCCTGTGGCTGATATGATGATGATAATGAAGCATTTAAGAAAGACCTTACAAACTCTGTAAGAAAGACTTTAGCGATACAAGAAGCTAGAATGTTTCATAAAAAGAAAAATATATCTTCAGACGAAATCGGGTACCTACCTAACGAAGGTCTGACTATGGCGGTTGGTATGTCACCGTAGTTCTCTTTCACATAATTTTCAGCCATAGCTTTTGTAAACGAGTAGGTATTTGCAGTATTATCTGAAATTTTAACGTTAATTTACTCATATCTGCTAACAAATCTAAAAAATAAAAAATTACAACTAAATTGTTCTTATTATAATTATTCATTTTTATTATTCATTTATTTCAGGAGAAAATATTTAAAATAAGAACATGACCCATTAATAAATAGCTAATGTACCTATAGGCACATGAGTAGCTATAGGTACTCCACGTCTTGCTGAGGCTTTGAGACTACTACACTTCTGACCATGACTTAAGTAAGTAGTTACTGTAAAAATCCTCAAGTTCCTGTTCTGTGTATCCTTTCTGTATAAACTCGTAAACCTCCTGGATGCTCTTGCAAGGAGGGTAGATCACTTCATCGATCACCTTTCGATTTACATTCACGAACGCTGTTGATATGTGGACGAAAGCCTAAAGACAAAGTATTTAAAAAGTAAATCAGCTTTCAGGTTACGCACGGTTTTGCTCCGTCATTTTCACAAGGGAAGTTGCCTGCGTCTGTCTTTCCTGACGTGTACAATTTGGCGGTTTCAAGTCGCGAGTAAACATATTGTATCATCTGGGAAAGCATGCTACATCTTAAACCGTATCGTCACCTACATTCAGGCAGGTGTGATGTGGTCACACGCTGACCTATTACTTGTAAAAGGGTTTCAAAATGTTGCAAAACCGTTGTTTAACAAAGCGATTTCTGCTGCCAATAAAGGCGCTTTCAAATCCTGAAAGTTTCTTGAATTTCCAATTTTACTTTAATGCCATTTTTTATAAATACTCTATTTACTTATAAGAGATTATATTTTTATTTAGTTTACCTCGAGATTATTGATACGTTTGCACAATTCCAAGATTCTTTTCGTCCCTTCAAAGTTAACGTTCATGGAGTAGCTTAACTGTTCGTAAAACCTCACTGTTGCTGCCGAATGGATCACAACAGATACCTGAAAGTAGTGAAATATCGAAGTTTTTACCTGAACTATTTAGATAAACTAGGAGGAAACCCTGGCTTAGTGTCAGACCCCGAGACGTTCAATCCAAGGCCGTGTATTGAAGGGTTCTTCTATTTGTCTTTATCGTACGAATACAAATAACACTTTTCAAAATACCAAGATACATTTCGGGTAGGTTGCTTGGTAAAGAAAAACGTGAGGAAACTTACAGTTCAATTGGCTCTAGAATTAACCATCATATATCCTCTGGATATGGTCAAATGAGACCATATTCAGAGAGATCCATGATGATGATAACATGGGAGAGATGAATATCAACGATGAGATGACGACTAATAAGAGTAAATGGAAGAAGAAAGCATACTGCGCCCGCGCCGATCCAAAATAAATAATAGGAAGATGATGATGATGTTCGAATGAGCTAAGAAGATGGCATATGCCTACATTTTAATTAGCACGTACCCTTTCTTTAAGCATAGTTTCGTCTTCTTCGCTAATCCCAAGGTTTGGTAGCGCCACATCTCCAGCTACCGGCACTACCTTCTTCAGATCCTCTGGTCTCGTTTGTCTAAGCTTTGAGAACAACTGGAATAATTTCTTCGAGTTAGTGATACCTATCCTATTTTAAGATTTGAAGAGCAAAATCAAATATTATTTCCAAAGACTTTTAAATTCCTGATCTTTTCTTTCTCACCTCGTTCTTCAGTATTTCTTGGAGTCTGTGTTCAATTTTGACTCCATTTTTTTCTCGCATCAGAAGATAGATATTGCCGACTCCATCGATGTCTAAGAATTTTTGGATAAAAGCCTGAAAAATGATATCAAAAGTTATAATTTCTTAACTTTTTGAAAATGTTCTTTCTTATGCCTTTATCTAATGTTATAGTTTTTTGATATGATAACACATTTACCCTCTGCACTCAGGAACACGGGATCATTGGTATTCAAAGATGGTAAATCTAGAGTGGACATTATGGAAATGTTCATAACTAAAACTTTGCTCTCATTTTCGCCACACAAGACAATAATTTTGTCCGGTCTATTTCTGGTCACAAGTAACATATTATACCTACGTTTCTATTGTTTTTGTATCTTTATTGGTATTGCTTATATGAGTCACATTTTCTGACAACAAAAAGGTAACAACATTGCTCAACTAATCATCCTCTCAACAGTTATTATGAGCGCAGCGCTTAGGTCCAGAACATGGAGTAGGTATTTAGTTTGTTTTAAATTATGGTGATGTATCTTGGTACATTACATACCTTTCCTAGAAATCCAGATCCTCCAGTCAAGAAAACCGATTTTCCTCTATAAAAGTCTCTTACAGATATTTTTTTGTTGTTCACTTCCCTGTCAAAGAGAACAGCATGTAACAGATTTATATAACTTATTCTTAGGATCCGGACGGACGTACGGAAAATATTTGTATCAATGGTCAAACTGTTCGACCGATTTAGATGAAAGTTTGTAAAAGGGTAGTTTGGAGGTTGGTGAGTGACATAGAGTACCTAAAACGATAATGTGGGTCAAGCAACGCCTGGCACGGTCGCCCATCTCCAACTTCACTCGATTTAGATGAAAGTTTTGGGCGTTGGAAGAGTGCCGGGTGAAACTACGGTTGCAGCTAGCATACAGCTAGTATTTAGAGCATTTACTCACCCAAACTGTCTAGCATGAATTCCAGAGACAAACCCCAATTTCTGGGAACTTTTACAAACAATTCTACAGCTTAAGAAAAACATACTGACACGATATACACAAGCACATCACTAAACTGAATATTTATTTATATTTTAAATACCCATCCACATATTTTTTAAATTAATTGAATTCATAAAACTAGGTAAGTTAAGTACTCATGGTAATTATTATGGCATATTAAATGTGATTTAAATTAAAATTAAGTACTTAAAAAAACAAACAAAAATATAAATAAAATTTATTTGTTTTACAACGTAAGCAACGCGTTATCTCTGTAAGTTATCTCTTTAAAGTATAATAATATTACAATTACCTATTAATATTAAATTAATTTATACAATGTGTTTTGAAGAGAGTATCGCAACACGAACGAAGGGTGGATGTTCTAGCCTTTCGTTTGTTCTGCAAAATTGTGTCTAAATCGCGTTATATTAAAATATATATTTTAGTATGCTTCTGGACTGAGTCACTATGTAGACAGACGTCTAGGCGAACAACATTAAGTTGTTCTTCAACATTTGATAATTCGTACTTTTTGGAATGTACCTACTCCTTTAGAATCGATTTCATTTAATTAAAGCGTCTGATAAATGGTAAAATATAGCGTAATCAAGAAGCGCTAATTCATTTCGCATTTCGCTAATCTAACCTTATTCTAACAAAGAGGTTGTATTTAACTACACCTGATAATAGTAAAGTTTAAAATGAAACATGGAGTTCTCTTTGAACTAGGAATATTATTTGTTTTCTTCTCCAAGTAATTGATGTTTTCGACAGAATGTTACCCCAAAATTTTCGAAAAAAAAAAACAAAAAAATTTCAAAAGAAGCACAAAAGTGCAGACATCTAGAAACCCCCTTTCAGTATACATTACCTTGTCCCAAACACATTGTATAAGTATATTTATTTCAAAATGAGGATGTTGACACAATGTAATGATCCTTGTACTTGAGGATAAGTAATACATTATCCTGTCTCGCGGTAACTAATTAGGACCATCTTTGAAACTGAACAATGAATTTATCCTCATCTTCTACCATACAATAACAGTAGGTAGGTACCTATGTAGAAACAGACAACAAAGGTGGATAGTTAATTGCTATTATTAAATAAAAACATTCTAGTATATATCTGTAATTG
This sequence comes from Idaea aversata, assembly GCA_907269075.1. NCBI lineage: Eukaryota > Metazoa > Arthropoda > Insecta > Lepidoptera > Geometridae > Idaea > Idaea aversata. The sequence goes on from OU026088.1 coordinate 1,453,943, forward strand.
GCTTTCTGTTTCTATTTCTTTGTCTTTAGCTGTAGACTCTCGTCTAAATAAAATAAATTCAACCTTTTTTTGCATTTTTTTATGTACGCTATTATAAAGCATGCAAACTTTGTTTCAGACTAAAAATGTACGCTTCACCATTAAAAAGCAGCACTCGAATTGGTAAAGTAGCATTTTTAGGCCTGCGTAAACGGCATTTGATGCAAAATTCCACTGCCCTTCATATAATAGTACATTATGCAACTAGTGAATAAAGGACGGATTTAAAGCGAGGGCCATAGAATCACGAGCAGGCGAAGGATTCTAACAACTGAATTACGACCGTAGGGAGTGATTCATTATGATTGTATCACGAGCGCAGCGAGTGATTCAAGTGTTAGAATCGTGAGCCACGCGAGTGATTCATGGCCCTCAATTGAATCCGTACTTTATTCAAGAGTTGCATACTATACTTTATACCATGACTACGAGAAAAAGAAAAACTTAAAACGTGTCGTGAAAAGTCAAAGAAAAGAAAAAAAAAAGAAAAGTGACATTGTCAGCGACAGACAAAAATGTGGGGTATTATAGGGGAAACACCCCCTAAATTCAAACACCAAAACAGTGAGTAAAAGGCCTTTTTATTCACTGTTTTCAGGGAATAAAATAAGCTTTTTAGAGTAAGCATGGTATAAACATTATTTACCTATCTTTAAAATTATAAACAGAATATTCCATTCCCTACATTCATTTGACTTATATTAATTGGGGTAAGTGGCCTCCATAACAACTGGGAACCCATCCTCGCCGGGCATAATATGTCAAGATACAGTGATAGTTATGACAATGAGGTTTTCAAATTATCTCCATCCACACATGGTAGACGTTCCAACCGTCCGTGACCCTGATCTTTGAACACTGACGTCAAGGAATATGTTGGAAAATGTATTATAATTATGTACTACCTTAAAACCGTGGGAGAATAGATTTTATGTAAATATATTACTCCAGTCACCTTCACCTCTATTATAAATAGTTAGACTATGAACAATTATTTTAGTTAAGTTGTTATAACGTATTTCAACAATTTCATGTCCTTTAACTTTGTGAGCTACGCTGACTTCAAGCGCTGCGACGATTTAATATTCTACAACAACTTTGTAAGCTACGCTGACCTTAAGAGCTACGACGGTTTAATATGCTACAACAACTTTGTAAGCTACGCTGACTTCAAGCTCTACGACAATTTCATGTGCTACTAGAACTTTGTAAACTACGCTGACTTCAAGCGCTGCGACGATTTAATATTCTACAACAACTTTGTAAGCTACGCTGACTTAAAGAGCTACGACGATTTAATATGCTACAACAACTTTGTAAGCTACGCTGACTTCAAGCTCTACGACAATTTCATGTGCTACTAGAACTTTGTAAACTACGCTGACTTCAAGCGCTACGACGATTTAATATTCTACAACAACTTTGTAAGCTACGCTAACTTCATGCGCTACGACATCTGACAAACTGACAGTGTTAGATCATTCATACCTGTTTAAGGCAGAAAATAGGAATAAAATATCAGTTTTACTAAGTATATTTTAATTAGTCGACGATAGTGATTGTATCCGTGACTGCAGTGAAGTTCGTGAGTGTTCCTCCTATAGACCGCGACACGCCGTGGTACACTAACCGGTATGAAGTTAGCACCGCATGTTCAGGAATGTGCCATTCGAATCGAACTTCACTCGTTCCTGTTATTAGACTAGTACGCTCCCAGTGGAATCTGTAACATTTTCACATTAAATATAAATTGGTCATAAAGAAATGTATAGAAATTAGAATCTATTATTGACTCTCAGAATGAAATAACTACCTTCTGCTGTAACTAGTTTAAGAGTGGTTGAAAACAATTTAAAAAATTAAAGATAAAATCTAATGACCACTTAACTACAAAGAAATAAAGAAAAAAAATCATTGGCGTCTTAAAAACTCAGTTAGGATGTGTGGGTTTATAATATTTAAAGGATGATATGTAGGTACTGAACTTACTTGGTGTTCCAATCAGCATCGTTAGCGAAGACAGCCCACTCTCCGACCTCTAACCGTTCAACGACTGCATGACTTTCTTCTTGTTTTAGATCGTTGCGTGGATTTGCTCCTACCTATAAATACACAAGAGAAATAGTAAAGATTTTTTTAGATATTAGGTAGGTACTACAACTTCATCATTTACAAAAACCAAATGTTACGATAACTTTAAATGCTACAGGCAAATCATATGCTACGACAGCTTTATAAGCTAAAAAAAACCACGTGCTACGACAAAATATGCAACAATAACATCACATGCTACGACACTTTCATGAGCTACAAAAATCAAGTGCTACGACAAATTTATATGCTACGAGAAAATCACGTGCTATGATAACTTCATAAGCTACAAAAATCACGTGCTACGACGACTTTATATGCTATAAAAATCACATACTACGACAACTTTATAAGCTACAAAAATCACGTACTACAACAAATTTATATGCTACGAGAAAATCCCACGCTACGACAAGTTTTTAAGCTACAAAAATCATGTGCTACCGCGACTTTATTTGCTACAAAAATCACGAACTTACGCTAATATTACCCACGTAAGAGAAAAAACCAGTCTATGTAAGTGTGTTTTGTAAAAACAAAAAAAAACATACTTTCATGGTGTTATTTTAAAGAAATTGAAAACTTCTAAAAATCTCACGATGGGATTGGAACTCACGGTCGTCGGTTCACCGTATCAGTGCTTTAAACCACTGAGCTACGTGTACCACACCCTGAGTTAAAATTAAAGATAGCTTTCTATTTTATTAACGACTTTCATATAAAAAAAATCCTTCAGGTCCAAAGAGTTGAATTCCTTCGAATTCGTCAAAATAATGAATCCTTGATTTTTTCTATTTTTAACACGCTTTTATTAGTTTCACCTGTATGTTTGCATGTAACCGACTCTTTTGGGCTCCATTTTGCCCTACTTTGAATGATCAGATTTAATTCAAACTTTGCACACCTGTTAAAGACCGATGACAATGCAAAAATTCGATTAAAATATCCGATTATCCTGATTAGATTCGCCAGGATTCATCAATTTCTTTTCGCATCCTTTGCATGAGAGTAAGAGATATTACAGTTACAGATGATTAGAAATCGTAACTACATTGCGATAGAGTCTATATTTGTATACGCCTGCGCTACATTTTGTACGAAGCGGCGAGGCGCGGGCACATGAGTAAATAATACAACCAGAGACTAATGTGTCATACAAGGCTCTATGACAAGTCCACTACTACAAGCTTGACGCGCGTGTGTGCGTGAGCACTGGCGGCACATGAGTAAATAATACAACCAGAGACTAATGTGTCATACAAGGCTCTATGACAAGTCCACTACTACAAGCTTGACGCGCGTGTGTGCGTGAGCACTGGCGGCACATCATGTACGGAGAGAAACCGGTATATACTGGCTCGGCCAGTGCCCAAGTTCAGGGCTGTCACACTCGCATGCGAGCGGTAAACATCACGCGTCGCATGTTTGTTTCATATTGTTTAATAAAATATAGTGTTATTAATTTGGTCTTAAGTAGGGAGGGAGTGAGTGTGGACCATTCTTGTGTTATGGTGACGAGTGACGAAATAGAAGACTTAAATAATTTTCTTTCTTTCGAAGGAAGGGCGGGAATGATTGAGTGAGTGAGTGAGCGTGTGCTCCAGTCTAAGCAACTAGGCTTGTGTTATAGTGACTAGACGCGACAGATATAATAGTTATAAATATTAAATATGTACCTTTACTGAGTGGGAACTGAGTGTGTGAGTGCCCCAACCTAAGCAGCTAGGCTTGTGCTATCGTGACTAGACCACGGATAGAAGATTTTCTTTTATAGAGAGGGAGGGAGGAAGAATGGAAACGATTTAGTGAGTGAGCGCTCCAGCCTAAGCAACTAGGCTTGTGTTATAGTGACTAGACACGACGGAAAGCATAGTTATATGTAGGTATGTATAGCATACTACTTGTGAATTCTAGTATGTCAACGTTTATCTATTTAACGTTCAATTCTGTGACATCAAAGTTTCCCGGTAAGCCATAAAAAATTCTGATTTAGGTATTATGATCATCATTCATTTATTTATCTACTAGCTGCACCCCGCGGTTTTACTCGCGTAAGTCTCGATCCCGTGGAAATATCAAAATAAAAAGTAGCCTTCTAGAAAAATGGACTGACCAACACAAAAATATTTTTTCAATTCGAACCAGTAGTTCCTTAGTTCAAACAAACAAACTCTTCAGCTTTATAATATTAGTAAGTATAGATTAATCATAAATTCAGATTACATTGTTACCGCGTTAAAATAAACGCCCATAATAAAAGACACTGATACTTAGTTTACACATTTTTTTTGGAGCGAAGTTCCTTATCTTGCGTTGCGAAAAAAGAGACGGAAAAAGTTAAGACCAAAAGATGTAACGACACGTTTTGCATAGAAAGAAAGCCAGTTATTTTCGTTTCGTCTTTCTATTTCGCATTGAACAGTTTGGTGTCGCGACGATTATTTACAAAAAAAAGTAGATATAAAAAAATATAAAAAACGAAAAACATTAATTTATTACAACTCCTTAACTAATTAATCGAAAGGAACTTCGTTCTATCCGGGTGTGCCTTGACACCTCTCAAGTTTTTTTTATTTAATAATATCCACCTGTGCCAACCCTACATGATTACGTCACAATTACGTATTCATTTTGACAGCTCCGAACAACCTTAGCCTCTGGTCATCTCTACTCATGTGCTGGCGGCACATCATGTACGGAGAGAAACCGGTCTATACTGACTCGGCCAGTGCCCAAGTTCAGGGCTGTCACACTCGCATGCGAGCGGTAAACATCACGCGTCGCATGTTTGTTTCATATTGTTTAATAAAATATAGTGTTATTAATTTGGTCTTAAGTAGGGAGGGAGTGAGTGTGGACCATTCTTGTGTTATGGTGACGAGTGACGAAATAGAAGACTTAAATAATTTTCTTTCTTTCGAAGGAAGGGTGGGAACGATTGAGTGTGAGCGTGTGCTCCAGTCTAAGCAACTAGGCTTGTGTTATAGTGACTAGACGCGACAGATATAATAGTTATAAATATTAAATATGTACCTTTACTGAGTGGGAATTGAGTGTGTGAGTGCCCCAACCTAAGCAGCTAGGCTTGTGCTATCGTGACTAGACCACGGATAGAAGATTTTCTTTTATAGAGAGGGAGGGAGGAAGAATGGAAACGATTTAGTGAGTGAGCGCTCCAGCCTAAGCAACTAGGCTTGTGTTATAGTGACTAGACACTACGGAAAGCATAGTTATATGTAGGTATGTATAGCATACTACTTGTGAATTCTAGTATGTCAACGTTTATCTATTTAACGTTCAATTCTGTGACATCAAAGTTTCCCGGTAAGCCATAAAAATTTCTGATTTAGGTATTATGATCATCATTCATTTATTTACCTACTAGCTGCACCCCGCGGTTTTACTCGCGTAAGTCTCGATCCCGTGGAAATATCAAAATAAAAAGTAGCCTTCTAGAAAAATGGACTGACCAACACAAAAATATTTTTTCAATTCGAACCAGTAGTTCCTTAGTTCAAACAAACAAACTCTTCAGCTTTATAATATTAGTAAGTATAGATTAATCATCAATTCAGATTACATTGTTACCGCGTTAAAATAAACGCCCATAATAAAAGACACTGATACTTAGTTTACACATTTTTTTTGGAGCGAAGTTCCTTATCTTGCGTTGCGAAAAAAGAGACGGAAAAAGTTAAGACCAAAAGATGTAACGACACGTTTTGCATAGAAAGAAAGCCAGTTATTTTCGTTTCGTCTTTCTATTTCGCATTGAACAGTGTGGTGTCGCGACGATTATTTACAAAAAAAAGTAGATATAAAAAAATATAAAAAACGAAAAACATTAATTTATTACAACTCCTTAACTAATTAATCGAAAGGAACTTCGTTCTATCCGGGTGTGCCTTGACACCTCTCAAGTTTTTTTTATTTAATATAATCCACCTGTGCCAACCCTACATGATTACGTCACAATTACGTATTCATTTTGACAGCTCCGAACAACCTTAGCCTCTGGTCATCTCTACTCATGTGGCGCGGGCACGTGGGTACCGCTTGCGCACCGCTACAAATATAGACTTTATCTAATGTATTTATTATATTTTTAGTTTATAAAAACTAAAAAAACACGCTTTTATATTATTTTAAAAAAAGCGTGGGGTATATTTTATTTTCTATTTTTAGTTGGATTTCCTATAAAAGCGTGTCTTTTTAGTTTTTTTTTAATTTTATTGTATAATTTTCAAAACACAGTATTTACTTACGAATGTTGCTGAAACAATGTCTCCCCTACGAGCAGTAGAGGGGGGTTGCACCAATACATCCCCGAAGGAGACGCCTCGCGGCGACCGGTCGAACACTACCGGCGTTATCAGGGAGAGGGTGCTGTCGATGTTGTCTGCTGGCTCCTCACCGGGGGCTACTGACCCACCCTGGACCGGGGGAAACGGACATATTTTATAACTTTTTTTCTAGTTTTATTTATAAATTATATTAACTATCCAGCAATATCACACATTTTTATATACAGCTTAGTTCATTTGAGTAGGTCAGTAAAGAGCGGTAACCGATGGAGGGAGACGGGGGAAACCTTGGCCCAGCAGTTGGATAAAAAAAGTTAGAAAAAAAGCAAGAGCAGGTCCTACATCCGCTGTATCTACGAGCAAAAGTTCATAAGAGGCACTTATTTTGCAAATAATTAACATCTCCCTTAATTTTTATAGTTTATATAAATCTATAGAAATATAAAAAACTACGGAACTAATCGCACTATTGAACGACAACTTTGAAGTATCAGAGACTCCACAAATCGCGATAAACTATCTTCTTAGCGTGCAACAAACTATAGGCAGTTTGGATTAGTTACATCGGTTAGTAAAAAATAGTCAACTCTTGATAGGACCACGGTTAAAAAGCTATATTAAAAACAATTAATTCTTTTTCAGCTGTTTTTTTTCTTACATTTTATTCGATTTTGTATTAATTTTCAAGTAACAATGTAATTTTTTTAACTAACTCATTAATACACAGCTTACAGAAATACTCACCTCTATAGCAATTCTAGTAAACTCGACGAACTTATTCAACATAATTTCTAATGTATGTGGACCGTATATCGTTGATGCTGCTTCGTATCTTTGTATCTGAAATATTTAAAATATATTTTGATAATAAGTAGATATATTTTGATATAAATGATAATAAAACGGCCGCGAGCAAGGAGTGTGTGTCACTTGTATGATTTTTTCCCCAACACCCAGACACTGCTGAACAGATTATGATGAAATATGGTATGAGATAGCTGGATCACTGAAATGTTAAATTCGTATGGTACAAAAACTTCAAGTGCTACGACAATAATATTTTAATGTGGACAACGCCTTTACTGACTACGAAAGTGGTAACTTTGTAGGATACAACCACTTCAAGTGCTACGACAATGATAATTTAATGTGGACAACGCCTTTACTGACTACGAAAATGGTAACTTTGTAGGATACAACCACTTCAAGTGCTACAACAATGATAATTTAATGTGGACAACGCCTTTACTGACTACGAAAATGGTAACTTTGTAGGATACAACCACTTCAAGTGCTACAACAATGATAATTTAATGTGGACAACGCCTTTACTGACTACGAAAGTGGTAACTTTGTAGGATACAACCACTTCAAGTGCTACAACAATGATAATTTAATGTGGACAACGCCTTTACTGACTACGAAAATGGTAACTTTGTAGGATACAACCACTTCAAGTGCTACAACAATGATAATTTAATGTGGACAACGCCTTTACTGACTACGAAAATGGTAACTTTGTAGGATACAACCACTTCAAGTGCTACAACAATGATAATTTAATGTGGACAACGCCTTTACTGACTACGAAAATGGTAACTTTGTAGGATACAACCACTTCAAGTGCTACAACAATGATAATTTAATGTGGACAACGCCTTTACTGACTACGAAAATGGTAACTTTGTAGGATACAACCACTTCAAGTGCTACAACAATGATAATTTAATGTGGACAACGCCTTTACTGACTACGAAAATGGTAACTTTGTAGGATACAACCACTTCAAGTGCTACAACAATGATAAATTCATAGGGTACAACCACTTCAAGTGCTACGACAATGGTAATTTTCAGGGTACAACAACTTCATGGGATATGACAATGATTTTATTCAAATTCTAAAGCAATGTGTGTCTTTCTAATGTATATGTATCTAGGTTTGTACAAAGAGTTCTAACTATCTGGGAACAACAACTTCATGGGCTACGATAATGTTATGCAAATTCTAAAGCAATGTCATCATCATCCGAGCGATGTTCCCGGTTGCATCCCTCTCGGGAGCCCGGGGTCCGCTTTCCTACTTTAACGCCTCCACTTTGCACGATCTTCGGCATCCTGGTTATTAAGGCCATTTGCACGCATATCACCCTTTACGACGTCAAGCCAGCACTTCTTGGGTCTACCCAGTCTGCCACGACCCGGCGGAGGCGCCATGGCAAGACATTTGTTCCCCACGTAACTAGCCGGTTTTCGCAAGACGTGGCCGTACCAGCGTAAGCGTTCTTGCAATTTCTAAAGCAATGTGTATATTTATAATGTATATTTATCTAGGTGTGTATAAAGCGTTCTATGTATCTATTTAACTAAATAAATGCCTAGCTTGTATGTATCATGTGTAAGCTTTTACTAACCTGATATTCCTCATAAGTAGCAACATAATGTATGTACTCGTTAGTCAACCCTGACACCACAACTTTAACCTCCAAGCCGAGTTCCTCCATGACCTCCCCGGCGACTGCCCTCATGCGTCTACCGGACATAGTGGTGGGTTCACCGGGAACACCCAGTACTATGAGACCGGCTAGGTTTATAGTCGATAGGGATATGATGTGAGGGTGCCATGGTATAGGGAAGTTGGCCTGGAATGATGTAAGATATGTAAATTATTCATGAGTTTTTAGTATTATTGATTAGTTAGCTTGTTGATATGAATCCCAAAATATAAAAAAAATCGAATTTTAAAAGTTGTAGAACAATTGTATTTAATTGTTGTATTTAAAAGTGTGACATTTTAAATATTTTAATTTTTTTTAATATTTATGTGTTTATTTTTTAATTAATTTATTTCTTTGATTTATTTGTTTAACCTACCTATTAACTGCTTGTACCTATATACCCAGCTATCTAGCAATAACTCAGTAAACTCTGGGTCTAACAATTTAATAAAAAACCTAGGTACCTACCTATAGTAGTATCTCTTACTTAGGTACTTACCCTCCCAGTAGCCAGTAGTATAGGTTTAGGTGAATGACAATCGATATCGTCGTCGGTTGCTTGAGCAACTATACCACCCACCCAGTCAAATAGTGCGTTGCCTTCTAGAGTACCCTGGGGATATAAAAAAACATAATTATTTACTTTAGCACTGACTTCATATCTTGAAAATACTCAGTGGTTAGAGCACCACTGTGAAAACACAAGAGTCGTGGTTTCAAGTTCCAAAAGTAAGAAGTATTTGTAAATGTATTTTCACTATGGGGTTTTACAATAGCCATATTTAATAGAGGAGGCTCACAGCTAAGCGACGCTCGGTGATTGTTTACGGTCGTGCGTGTTAAGCGACGCCTGGCACGGTAATTACTTCGATGGGTGACCAATTGGTAGTGTGGCAAAAATGTGTTTTCGTGAACCCCTCCGTGCTTCGGAAGGCACGTTAAGCCGTTGGTCCCGGTTGCTACCTCTAGTAGCAGTCGTTAGGTCAAGTTAGAGGCCATAAGGCGATCCGAAAACTCTAACAAGAGATGAGCCACATCACTATACGAGAAGAAGAAGAAGACAATAGCCATCTGAATGTTCATTACGTGGTACCATCTAGTGACAATCGTTAGTAACTAAACCAATACACAAGAATTCAATACAGAAGATATTGCCCTTGTGACTTACCTGAGTAATATTTAATGTATTAGCGCCATCTGTAGTTCCTGAAGCGAAACTGTAACCCATAGCTGGTATACAACCTCTTACTTCATCATCCTGAAATACAAATGATAGAAAAGTTAAAAGGGAATCGTCGTCGGTAGAAGAGGAAACAAAAATGATTTAAACAATGAAGATCGCTGGAAAGGACGAGAAGATTGAGTTATGAATATATGGAGAGATTAAATAGGGCAGGATAATTAATAGAATGGGATTCAAAAGATAAATACAAAGGCTTATATGGAAGAGTGGAAGAAGATTAGGTACTGCGAAATTTTTTTATGGGATGAGGACAAGAAGATATAATTGTGGCTTAAAATAGTAGAGTCAACGGATAAAGGTTTCAAACCTGCCTTGAGGGAACTATAATACCTATTAATGCTAACGTACTGTAAAGCCTCCTATTCTGGCATCATATCTGCGTGCAACTTCGTTAGCCATTTCCACGAACTGGTGAACAACTGCCAGATTTCCTGTCAACTCCTCGCCTTCCAAGTGGAGGGCCCTCTGAAATATTTACACTATTTTTAAAGTGTCTTCAAAAATTTGATTCATTTATAAGTATCTTATTAGGTCCATGATGGATCTGGGGAGAAATCAATTAAGAAAGAAAAATGACAGTAGATTGGTGATGGATCTGGAAAGAAATCGACTAAGAAAGAAAAATCTCAGTAGATCCACAATTTGAAATCTGGATCAATGAGAAAAAAATACCTCACTAGATCCAACCTGGATCTGGCCAATGGATCTTCTAAGAATGATCCATTCTTTTTGGGTGAACAGTAACTATTGCCTACCATAGCTCCTTCAAAGACAGTTTGTCCAATAATCTTCGTGCTGTCAAACATGTCAACTCCAGGTCCCTGTGCGAAGCATCGTTCACCAAGAGGACAGAGGATGAACTGGTTGTCGCACGGTCGGCCGCTCAACTCGCAGAATGATTCTTGAAGGTTTGGTGATATGTCTCCCAGGTTTGATGAGAAGAAACCTGTTACGATTGATGGCTGAAAGTAGAACGTTCAAAATGTAAAGCTTTTAAACTGTAAAGATAATAAAATGGAAGTGTTTTAATGAAGACTTATAATGGGAACTCTTTTGTCTTTGTAAATATTCCTTCTCATCTATGCTTTGACGACCTCTGTGGCGCGTCGGGCGAACACCCGACTGCGACGCAGAAGGTTGCGGGTTCGATTCCCGCCGGGAACAAGTATTTATGCTGACCATAAATTCTTGTTTCTGGTTCTGGGTGTTTCTTATATGTATAATATGTATATATTTACAAAAAAAAAGTATATAAGTAGTTTATCCGTTATCTGGCACCCATAACACAAGCATTAAGTTGCTTAGCTTGGGGCTGGATGGCGATGTGTAATATGTCCTGAAATATTTATTTATTTATTTAACCCTTGAGTAAAATATAATGAATTTAAATCCATTTGGCACTGTCTTAACCTTGTCTTGGCAGTACCTTAATTAAGTACTTACTAAAGGGTTAAGTTCATATGAAATGGGCTAGTTGCTCTGTTCTAGCTGGTATGATCGTAGATAGTTTCGTATGATTTTACTGCACAGACCTAGGGTTAATGTGACTTACCTTGCCAGCCAAAGTCCCAGGGTTAAGCTCCTGCTCCATCATTAAGGCGGAATACCCCAAGTTATCGGAGGAGATGAGCTGGTTGGTCATATTCATGCTGGTGGTATGTAGCGCGAACCAGGATAGCACTCCGTGAAGGGTTCCGTCTGATTTTACTATACGGACTTGGGTTAATGTGTCGTCAGCGTTTCCAGAGTATCTGGAATGAAGAAAGGTACCCTGTGTAGCACTGGGTGAACATTGTGCAGAAAAACAAAACTCAAAAGCAACAGGCCTGTTCATGAGTGCATGCTGTGCTTGTTTTTATTTGCTGAAGTCAGGGGGGTTTCAGAAAGGATTCCCGAGGGCGATAACTATTTTGTTATGAAATGAACGAATACTGTGGATAATAGGTACGTACTTCTCTTTTTCTTGTTCAGGATTAAATTCGTAAGAGTAAGGTGAACGATTCTTTTGTGCGTGCTCTACAGTCGTTTGCGAGAAGATCAGTCGGGCCCCCACCATGTTCTCATGGGCACGGACTATACTCTGCAAATTGTGCAAATCATATTATTTCTTAAGAATAAGGGGAAAGTAAATCGGTTAAACAGGAAACGAGGTAAGTGAAATGAAAATATAGGTACCTAACTATAATTATTGGGAATACTTAAGTTAGTACCTACATTAAATCTGGCATCAGTTCAGTTTGTATTCTTCGTTACATGGAGACTAAAGAGATTTCCGAGGAGTCTATAATCTAGATAGGTATACCATATACCAAGCTTTAAGGGATGATTCCCATTAGACCGGGCCGTGCCGTACGTGGCCCGGACGGGGCACGGATTTACAACGTTAGGTACATACATTTGGTATGAAGCGATTTATATTACACAGTGCATGATCCGTGTCCTGTCCGGGCTCGGACGACGCTCGTCTACTCCATAGATCCACCCGTCCCCTCGGCGACTGATAATAACCTGGTGTTATATAAACGTGCAGCACGGACGGTTTGACGGAGAATCATCCCTAAAATGATCATGATTCCTCACCCTGGTAATTCCATCAACATAAGCATTGAAAGTCTCCCTAGAGAAGCCAAGGATGCTGATATCAAGGATGAAGTCGACGAGATAACCTCCTGGAGCGCTGTGAGTATGAGTGCCGGTTAATATGACGTTGCTAAGGGTGTATATGTCACCGTAGAGGGCTTGGAGATTCTTTACTACCTGGAAGAAAAAAAAATATTATTTTAATTTTTATCTTCATAACTTTCAGACGGCTGAACCGATTTCGACCAAACTAAGAACTCTCCCGACTAATTCATCTTTCAAACAAAAGAAACAAATCAAAATCGGTTCATCCATTCGGGAGCGATGCCACAGATAGGCAGACACACAGAGGCACGTCAAACTTAAAACACCCCGTCGTTTTTGCGTCGCGTCGGGGATTAAAAATAAAGATAATAATATACTTACAAATAGACATTTTTTAAATATTATTTGAGCTATATGATATACACAAACAAGTTAATGGATGGATTTTTGCTGGGAGGTAATAATGAATGAAGGGTAAATACAACGATATAAAGGCAATAATAGCTAATAGGAAGAACTGAAATCTTGATTTTTATGGATAACTAGCTGCGCTCCGCGGTTTCAACCGCATAAGTCCCAATCCCGTGGGAATATTGAAATATAAAATAGCCTATAGCCTTCCTCGACAAATGGACTATTCAACGCAAACATATTTTTTCGAACCAGTAGGTACTTCCTGAGATTAGCGCGGTCAAACAAACAAACAAATTCTTCAGCTTTATAATACTAATACCTAAGTATAGACTATAACTTAGAGAAAACAAGAAACAAAAGATGTATATTAAAAATCTAAGTAGGTTGGTATACCTACGTCATTTTACCGTCGTCATTTTAATCTTGAGAATGGCATTGATATTATTCGATATTAATTTAACATCACTAATCACAATAAGAATGTTAAGCTGATAAAGAATAATAACAGATTAACCAATTAAACAGTTATTTTGAAACAATGTTTTTTTTTATTTTTTAAACTATCCCCCTTATTCCAAAACGAGGTTTAAGGATAGTCCGAGATGCGGATTTAAACCTTAGATTTAGACATAGATTTACTCTTAAACTATAGTCTAAACACTATCGCTATAGATTATATAGGGAACTATAGTCTAAACACTACCCCTTTAGATTATTGGGGATATTGTTTAGACTATAGTTCACGAGTAAATCTGTGTCTAAATCTAAGGTTTAAATCCACATCTCGGACTATCCTTAAACCTCGTTTTGGAATAAGGGGATAGTCTATTCAAAAGACGGCTGCGATTAAGAATCTATAGGGGGGATGTAGGCGACGCTTTGTAATCTTTTACAACCTTGTTTTATATGTATATATAACCTTTTGGATTTTTAAAAATAAACGGGAGCGGGTGACACGGGGGCGGCGGCGAGTTGTCAGTTAGTTGTCCTACGTTCGTAAAAGCGAGCGCCGCCGTCCTCGCTTCTCCTAACTCACCACCCATTGGAGGCCTATTTGTTTTGTTTGTATATACATATAAAACAAGGTTGTAAAAGATTACAAAGCGTCGCCTACATCCCTGATATAGATTCTTAATCGCAGCCGTCTTTTGAATTTTTCTGTTTGTTCCTATGGTTAAAGTCTTCTCAGGCGAAAGGGTTATGCCCACAGGTGCCTGTTCTCGGTTGATTAATGTCCCATAGCTTCGAACCTTATTAAAGGTCTTTTTAATATCATTATTAATTACTCACCTCTCGCCTAACAGCAATACCAATCGACTGAACTTCAGCAGTAACTAAAACGACTCTTGTATCACCTTGCTTGAATATAAACGCTCTTGAAAATTGACGCGTGTGGATACCACGGCCCGTTTGTGACACATCTGCGTAGCCCATCTTAAAAATCATACAATAGATATAGATTTTATTCACTCCATGCGTACAGGAAGTTTTGCTTTCTTAATTAGGAGAACTTACAAACGCAATTTCAACACACGGTCCTGTCATATCTGCAATTCCAACACCAACTTCATAAGGTAAATCTGACCCTGGCACTTCCCCTGGAGCTTGAGTTGTGGCTGGAACTTCCACATCTGGTTCAGTATCTGTGCTTCCATCATTAACTACAATGATTATAACAGCTGTCAAACCGCCGACCACGGCGAGGCATGTGATCGCGATTACTATCTTTCCTATGAGTGAAATAGCCATTTTCACTGAAAATATAAAGTAATTTAGTATAAAAAAAGTTAGGAACTATGTATTAGTTAACAATATAAACCTTAAAAATTCTATAGTTTGTTATTTTTTTTTATTTAGACGTTTGTGATGCCTCAGGGAGTTGTGCTAGTTCCACTACTGAATGTAACTTATACTGTTGATTAAAACCTTCAAAGCATTTGTTATTGGGTATTATTAAAGCAGATCCTTTCACTACAAATAATCCTTACGTTATGACTAAATGTCTTTTATATTCAAAACCTTTAAAATTTAATTAAACAAAATATGCATCTTACCTTAATAATTCCTTTTTTTGAGCACTTAAATAAATAAAAAATATCTATGCAACGTACATAATACTTGATAACTTAGACCACAATGGATTATTAAAATAATTGAGATATATTCGATCAATTAGCAACGATAAAACTTTAATCTAAATCATTATCTTGAAAGCTTAACGTGATAAAATAATTTATAATTATCTTGTAACTAGTACAAATTACCTTAATAACATGCCTGTTTTTTAGCAATATTTGTTGGACCTAGGTAAATCTAATCTAGATTATTTATAGAGCGTCATTATAATAAAAGCTATTCAGGATTTGTTTTAGTGCCTATTAGACAAAAAAAGCATAACCAACAGCCAACATCTATACCTATACCTACGAATTTTGACCCACTTTGGAAATAAAAGACGGAACGGAAACAAAAAGGGATCTAAGTAGAAACAAAACTGGATCAAAGTACAAACATTTAGAATTAGGTTTGAAATAAAATCGTTGAGATTACAGAAAACAGTAGGTATCTGAGACTAAAATTGTCGTGAAATAATTTAACTACGCAGTTTTGTACTTTTTGTTGTCTCCGACATTTGTACCCTGCATAAAAGCTTCGCGTAGCAAGCAGTTATATGCATAAAGCACCTAACTGTATAAGTTTTTGATTTTTCTGAAAATCTCTTACAGTGCAACACTGCTGACTTATGGTTCCCCCACCCACTATATTTTTCGCCATACTATTGTCGACCTTTTTTATCGTTATCGAATCAGTGTTTGTCGTAAATTACGATAATACATGTTTTAGGATTTGTCTTAAGACTTACGTAGGATAGATAGCCACTAGTAGTTAACAACGCAGAATTATTTCAAAAATACTTTATTATTTCTTCTTTTTATTTATAATATACTTACTCTGGTTAATATAAATAATAATATACTTAACAATAGTTAGATTTTGGTATTTAAATTGATCAGCGGTTTGAAGAAAAGCCTTTGACATTTTCTTTGTTCAATTTTTGTACAATTCTCTTCACATAATAGGCAAGTCTGCAAAATGCATCTAACAGACCACATTCACAAAGACAGTCGACCCCGACTGGCACTGCTTTTACAGCTACCAGCCGTTGGTTGATAGTTCATACAGTGCCGGTACGCGACGGTAGGCAAGGATGGGTTTACCGGTTTATTTTATACTTACAGATCGCGGGTCTGCTCGGACCAAGACAGAAATTCAAATCACTACATAGTATAAAACAAAGTCACTACCCGCTATCTGTTGTATGTATGCTTAGATCTTTATCTAAAACTAGCATTTACCCGCGACTTCGCCCGCGTAGTATTTCTTATAGGATTGGACCAAGGAATTTATTATTATTATAATAATAATTATTATTTATACATACATATCCGGCCGCATCTACCACGGGAGTCTCGCGCCCTACGTTACATGAGAAACAAAATAGAACGGATCTATCCTGGTTTATATGGGTATTTCGAGTTAATACCCATATTGATTGGAGTTAACCGTCAAAATAGCGGTTTCAAAACCGAAACTAATCGGTTTTATCTCCTCAAGCACCGTCCCGCTCCTAATTTCTTCCCGGTTTTCTATCCCTAAATATTAAATCGACACCGGTTCGGCTTTCGATATGAATGTGATTGTTCATAACCTTTGATATTGATCTATCTATATCTACCTACTACAATAAATATAACTATGTACAAACCAGTCTAGTATTATATGACACTAAAATATCGACTAGTATTAGGTTAGGATTTAGAAATTTTACAGCCCGAAGTACGGTTACCCTCAAAAATACCAAAAAAATATTCAAATTTCTAAAAGTCGTAGAACAAAAGTTGATTGCCAGGGTGCACAAAATAAACCCTCAACCGTTGTCTTCTAAAATTATAAGCGACGAATTGAAACATCCTCTTCTTTTGGAAGTCGGTTAAAAAATTGCGTACGATTTCAGTAACGCAATCTGTTACAAATCCAAAATACCGGTGGCGCCATCTAGTTTAAAAAGTTATAAATAAAGGTGGTGCCATCTATTTAAGAGATTTTTCAACCTAAGAGTAACCGAACTTATTGAACTTATTGACTTTAACCATAACAGTTATAAACATAGCCAGTTTTAGCCAGAATTATATACTAAAAAATGGTTATTTTCGACACTAAAATTATTAAAAACATGATATTTATCATTTTTTCACTTAATATTAGATTAATAACTTTAATAGCCAGTTTCGTTAGATGTTAAAGGGCGAGTATCTAATTATATCACGTTCACTTTAGCCTAATTACAATTGCAATAAAATTTGATACCATTAAAAACTACAAACTGAAAATTCAGTAAAATATAAAAATATACGTTGATATTATACCTACATAAAATATACTATACTTACCACAAAATTAGTAATAATTACTAATAAAATGTGGTGAATAAAATTAAGCATTACGAAATTAGTACTAGAAATCACATAAATAGTACTACAAATTACATGCATAGTACTAGAAATCACATAAATAGTACTACAAATTACATGCATAGTACTAGAAATCACAAAAATAGTATTAAAATACGGAAATAGTACTAAGAACTACATACTTAGATAGTACTAAAAGATACAAATGTACTACTAAAATAACGAAAATAGTACTAAGAACTACATAGATAGTACTAAAAGATACAAAAGTAGTAGTAGTAGTAGTAAATAACGAAAATAGTAAGTACTTTATATTACCCAAATAGTACTAAAAACCCTAAAATCACTACGTAACCTCAAAACTATCACTAAAACCATGATACGGGTATATCCCGCCGAGCACGTACTTATAGTTCCCGTAGTGGTGCAGCCGGTAAGTCCCCGCCGGGGTGCCCACGGGGATTTCCCACTCGATCTCCGCGTGACTTGTCCCTAGGAACTTTGAGTCGCGGTGCCAGATGTATCTAAGGAAATATTAGAAAAAAATGATTGTCTGTAAAGTCTATTTCCGGACGATAATTTTACGTGATAACGTCATAAGAAAACATTGATGGTAACCATGGCAACGATAAAACGTTGCTATAGTTACCTTGTCAATAACATGAGGCGTTCCAGTAACGACGTGTGACGTCACACTTTTTGAGATTGCAGGTGTTCACCTATTTATAAAACGTTATCACGTCAAAAAAAACTAGTAATTTTATGCATAAAAGAGTGGCAAGTCAGACGCAGACTCTTTATTCTTATTGTAAGTACAGTGGGACATAGATCTATCATTACCTCCAAGATCATCAATTTGCCTTGGCAGAGTTTTTATGTAGGTACCTAAGATTGATACTGCACCCCGCGGTTTCACCCTCGTAAGTCCTGATCCTACAGGAATTTCGCGATCAAAAGTATTTTATGTCCCTAAACTACCATTATACAGATTTCCATCCAAATCGGTCCAGTTGTTTGACCGATTTCAACTTAGGATTTAGGACTTAGGATTTAAACTTAAATGTTGCCCCAAAATAAATCGGAATATCTGTTACTAAAGGTACTAACTTGGTTTCCCAATCGCCGTCAGTAGCGACCACAGTCCAAGCGTCATCTTCCTCCGATTCCAATTTCTCTACAGCCGCGAACCAGCGTCCGTGTCTGATGCTGTTCCGAGGATGACCTGACACCTGGACGGACATATCATTCAACTTCAATTAAGTTATTAAAATAAAGTTTGATAAGTAGTACTACAATGCCCATCTTTGGACAAGAACTTTAGACCCTGAGTTGAAGAAGAGCATTTGGTTGATCTTTTAGCTAGCCTGCCAGCTAGAAAACGCATTTAATTGGTCAACGGCTGATTGCGCTCTTACGGCGAAGGTAACCATCATGATTAAATACCCACGGCTTAGTTTGCTCCAGAGGTATTAACGAGTTCTTTTCTGGCCTGGCAAGCTTACTCCATCTAACTCATTTATGTCCCAGGCACCACAGCGCCCTAAATAGCATGGATTTAAATCTGGATTAGATTTCCAGACAATAGAAAGACCAGGGCTGCAAACCTTCACAATTAAAAAAAATTGAAAGATTTGATGACAAACATTGGGACAAGTGAAGCTAAATAAAAGCTTGTAATATACAAAGCTGATCAGAGTGGGTCTCAGATAGAGGTTACTCACGAAGCTAACAGTGACGACATCTCCGTAGCTGTATGTCTTCTGCGGTTGCTGGATGCAGTCTCCGAACTCTTTCTTCCAGGGTGCTGCGTCCCATAACACAGGAGGTACCAGGGTTATCAGACTGCCACTCAGGTCAGGGGGTTCCGGGCCTGCGTCGATGGATTTCCCCTAGGATATGCAAGAAGACAACTCATAATCATATCGTAACGGTAATTCCAGGCGATCATCACCTCAAAAAAGTGCTAAATGAGGTACTAGGTACTAAACGAGAAATTAATGTGGTAAACTATAATAGAAAGTGCTACATTTAGCACCAAAAGAAATAAATTAACTTTACTGTAAAATTTGTTATGTCACAACAAGTTGAAAACAATATAAAATACTATGAAACTCGGAGACGGGTCGCTCGGAGACTAACCTGAAATTAAAATCTATACACAATAAAGATGTGGAAGGGTGTTATGCCGTTGCTTAATCAAGCAAATAATACAGAAACATACCGATACTAAAGCTTCAGTAAGCTCAACGTACTTGTTGAGATATATATCGAGGGTATGTGGTCCGAATATCGTTGATGCCGCCTCGTAGCGCTGCGCCTGTTTACAAAAATTTCAACTTTTAACATAATTTAATCGAAACCTTAGCCCAGCAGTGAGGTAGTTCGGGCTTAGACAAGATTTAATAATTAAGAGTTTGGAAGATCTTATTAAGTAGGTACTTTAATCGGTGCTAATAGGGCTTGGTGCTCAAAATGCGTGCAAATAAGTAGGAAGTTATATAATTATATCGTAATAAAGCCTATCAAATCATCCAAGTAAGCAAACTTTAGAAATAAAGAAATCATTACAATTTTGAGGCTCATATAGTACCAGACTTACCCCAAAAATCATACGAATTTAGGAAAAATAATTAATATCTTACAAAATTACTACGCCCTCATCATGTAGAGGGGCCATTAAACGCAACTGGGAACCCTTTAACGTCAACATACCTGATATTCCTCTGGCGTAGCAATATAATCGGAGTAGACATTAGCCAGGCCAGAAAGTACAACATGTTTGGCATCCGATGCAGTTCTCTTCACAACGTTCCTCAACCTTCGTCCGGACATGGTGGTGAATTCACCAGGAACTGCAACGAGGTAGAGGCCGCCTAGTTTCGCTACGGTGCAGGATACTATTTTGGGTTGCCATTCGTAGGGGAATTTTGCCTGAAAAATAAAAATAAAAAATTGAGTCGTCTATTTGAGACTAAAATAAATATGACTCTAAGGGAAGGAAGGACCAAACACGGTGACCGTACTGACCATAGCTTCGTACTTTATCAAGATTATATTTTATTTTTTTCTCCATATTTAAAATACCAAGTCTGGACTTAAAATATTAATTTTCGTTTCACGTTTTCGTAACGCGTTACAATTTTTCTCGGCTAGGTCGCCTCGCCAACCCGCGATAAGAAACTTCTTCTTCCTTTTTTTTTGCTTTGTAATTATGTCTAGGTACCTTTTTTTCATACCTATTTGTTTTCTTGTCCGTGTGCTTTTCTAATAAATGTCTATTCTATTCTTCGTTCCAATAAAGTAAATAAAGATTGCAAGTTTGCAGGACATTGCACACATCGCCATCTAGCCCCAAGCTAAGTAACTAGACTTATGTGTCTGGGTGTTAGACAACTGATAAAACATAAAAACAACCAGACCACAGACAAATATCTAAGCATACTTGTCGGGAATCGAACCCAACTGGAGGTGGCCCGACCCCAACTGAATTAGGAAAAGGGCAGGACAAAGAAGATAATTCTTGTCGGAAATCGAACCCGCAACCCTAGTCCTCACCCGTCCAGTTGCCAACAATATAGGTTTAGGCGCCTGACAGCTAATGTCCTCCTTCGTAGGTTCAGCTATAAAGTCTCTGACAGCGTTCCACAGTGGGTTGGACGTTGTTGTTCCTTGAGTGAAGTCGAAGGCTCCGGGACCGTCGGTGGTGCCCGCGGCGAACGAATAACCCATAGCCGGTAGACAGCCGTGGACTTTTGTTGACTGGGAATATTAAATAGAAAATTACTTTAAAAAAACTGTCGTCTATAGAGGCATAATGGAACTCGTCCTTTTTAGTGAGTCTCAAAATTAGTGCTTGTACAGTAAGCAAAGGAGTGAGGGTAAGTAAGGTACCCTTATAAGATCACTTTCTTTTCCGTCTGTTGGTCCGTGTGTCACCACCGATTTTCTCAGGAACGGGTCAAATAAAATGAAATTAAATATGAATGAAATATATTTATTTGCCAGAATATGGTGAGTAAATTATGTGGTACAAAACAGTATGTGCTCATATTCAACCGAATCTCGGTTTGCAAATGTCTAGACTGCCTGGCAAGTTGATTGATTGATTGTAATAATGGTTTGATAATTTGTGGTTATTCTGCATTTAATAACTAAGACTTCAGAAGATTTAATAATATCAAGCAGAAAACGAAAAAAATTAAAACTTTAAAATAAGCATCTGGGTACCAGGTCCTTTTCTTACTGTACTATAAGTAGGTATGATTTCGTATAGGTTGAAA
Source organism: Idaea aversata (assembly GCA_907269075.1). NCBI lineage: Eukaryota > Metazoa > Arthropoda > Insecta > Lepidoptera > Geometridae > Idaea > Idaea aversata. Next base: position 1,475,908 of record OU026088.1, read on the forward strand.
ATACTCACAGTATTAAACGTCTCAGTAACAGGATCGTAAGGTGATACTTCTTCTTCTGGCATCTTCACAAATTGGTGCATGATTCCTAATGGACCAGTCACGTCTTCACCGGGTTGATTTAATACTGTCTGAAAATTAAAATTAAAATTTGGACTAAGATAAAAAAAAGTAACAAAAAAAAGAGATTTCAATGACATATATTCAATGAAAAGTACTTAGGATTCTTACGATTCCATTAATTTTCAATTCAGATCAAAACTGAATATTTTTAAATTTATACTTTTAAGCGCTATAAAAATAATATAAAAAAATGATGAGAGTGAAATTTTAAGATGCGCACGCATCACTGTAACACAAAAGTCGCAGGTTGAAGCTGCCCGCAAAATATATATCAGACGGGCGGACAGACGGACAGAAATATAACTTCTAAAAGTATAACTTCTCAAGCGCGTACATAAACGCACCCATTTTTTTTTTATAATAAAAAGAAGTTTACTTCTTTACAAGTCTTTGCCACTATTGACAACAATAAGCATTTGCTGCGATGTGAAGGAACTTGTTTAATTATTTTAAATTATTTAAACAATCACTAACCATAGCAGTATCGAAGAGCTTAGTAGCAATAATCTTGGTGCTCTCAAACATATCTCGTCCCGGTCCCGAAGCGAAGCATTTCTCCTTCGGCAAAGTGCAGAGTTTCTTCTCTTGGTCGCATTCCTTGCCAGAGAACTCGCATTTAGGTCCGCGAGTGTTGGGCGATACGTCGCCGAGGTTCGTTGAAGCAAACGCGCAGACTATTGTGCCCTGAAATAAGAACATAAATTACAGGAAAAAAACAACTATAATAATTAGATTTATATTATTTCGCATTAACTTTCATTCCGAAGGATCAGGCAAACACCTGTCCTGCCACCAATGAATTTTTAAAAATATTTGTGCTATTAACATTGCATAAGAGCATGCGCTATTAAGCAATGTTAATAGCACTGCACAGCAATGTTTAATTTTAATGTACCTTTCCTGGCAAAGTATTATTCCCGTTCAGAGCCTTCTCACAGAGTAACGAGGCATAGCCGACGTTATCGGAGGATATCAGCCTGTTAGTGTTGTTCATGCTGGTCGGATGTACAGCGAACCAGTTGATGACACCGAGCACCTTGTTCGTTGGTGTCAGGAATCTGACCTGGGCGAGGGTTTTGTCCGTGTCGTATTTGTATCTGGGGAGTTTACGGGGTAGTTTTAGTTGGTGGTCGATTTATATTGATGATATTACGCTCGTGCGTTTGCAGTAAATAATTGTCTTGGAAACTGGTATTGTTCGAGGATATTAGCTTATAAGCTAATCTAGAGAGTGAATCATATCATAATTTTAGGTAGAACTTGAAATAAGGTAACTTTAGAAAATTCAAAAAAATCTAAGTTCTATAAAAATTTTCGAAACGTAATATTTTGAGGTTCCGTATCCAAAGGGTAAACGGAACCCTATTATTAAGACTTCACTGTCTGTCTGTCTGTCTGTCACCTGGCTGTATCTCATGGACCGTGATAGCTAGACAGTTGAAATTTTCACAGATTATTTTTAGTAGGTCCTTGCCAATACCTGACTAAAGTTCAACTTATGAAAGCAATTTTGTTTAACCTAAGAAACCAATTTCACTCCTTTTGTCTATAAATTATGTTAAGTCGGTATGTTGTCTGATTTCAAAATAGGACTTAACAATGAGAAGGTATATATATTACTTAGCTCTTTCTTCAGGTGGGTTCCGTAAATAGGAACTCGGCGATCGGTTGATGTTCGCATCCAATAGCTCCGCTTCGCCATATTCTATCCTTGCTGTCGTTAATCTACTGTGTGCTACTACTATACTCTGGAAATAAAAAGGTTTAGGTAGAACTTGAGACTAGCAAAATGAACTAACTGTAGGTACAGTCACATTACCAATTAGCTACACCCCACGTGACCTAGAGCTCACTTGCAAATCTCTAAGATTGTAAAGTAATGTTACCTGATACTGTTTGTTTAACAACTTTTTTTACTGTTTTTTAAAACATACCTACAATATAAAAAATAACAAAATAGATAACTAAGTAGGTACTATATTTTTTACAGATATGCGAATGAGCTCTGGGTCACGTGGGGTTCAGCTAATTGGTAATGTGACTGTACGTGATCCATCAAATGGTTGTCTGTAAAGTCGGTGCAAGGACGATAGTATTACGTGATAACGTCATAAGAACTCTTTTGTATCGTTGACATTAAAAACATAGGTACTTCAATACGTTGCTATGGTTACTTGTCAATAATGCATGACGTCACACTTTTTTGAGACTGCAGGTGTTCACTTATATATAAGACATTATCACGACCAAAATATTTTTTCTATTAATTTTGTATGAAGTTATTCGGCATATAAATCACATGTCTACCTGTGTGCAGCCGCTTATTAATTCTATGTTATTTGGTCAAGGAAAACTACAGAAAAGGGCAATATATTTAGGCAAGAATTTTATTTTAATGTGATGCAGAGTGGAAGTTCTTACTATGTTAAGGTCATTTTTACATAATTACAACTGCGATCTGCTGGCATGATGAGATAGATAGATAGATAACTTTATTTGTACAACACAAGTAAGGAACATATGAATACACAAAGCCAAGTAATAGCTAGAAAGTACAAGTTGCACAAATTGGCGGCCTTATCGCTGAAAGCGATTTCTTCCAGGCAAGCTTTGGATGGAAAAGAACTGATTTAGCTTTTATCGTAGATTGTGAGTTCATTCAAACAGGATATTGAAGAATGAGGATGAGAATCAATATTCAATTAGGCTACTTACTAGTTCCGTTTGGATTGTTGAATATTGTTTAATTAACCTACTTAATTAAATGCCTATTATTAATTCATAATAGGTATTCAATTATAAAAGTAATAAAAGGGCAATAACTTATCCGTAACCTAAATTAACGAAATCGGAGATTAAAATTATAGAGTCATTGAACTATAATGCACTGACCTTATTGTCTTGTAGAAAAAATCATACAAGATAAGTAATTGAATGGCTCAAGTGCCTCTAATCGAATCTCGTCGAACAGCGCGTGCGCAATGTCGGAAATAAGTCGCTAATTACGACAATATTAAGATTAAAATACTAAGTACTAAGTATAATCAATATTTGAAAAAAAGTTTGACTGTAGATATCACTACAATATAATTTAAATTAATCGGAGATTTATGCAGCTGGATCATCTAACACACAAATACTGTCTTCGAAGAACTCCGTGTTCTCCCAAACTAAGTAAACACAGCTGTAACTGACATTCGGTCACTATCAGACTGTCAGCTTGTCCAGAATGTATTAAATTCACTATTAGAACAAATTGATATTGGGTAAACTATAATTTCATTTACTATTTGAAAATAACATAAACCATGGTTAAATAACTACTTAAAGTTACTAAATAACGCTGCAGCGTTATTCAGTAACTTTAAGTAGTTATTTAGTAACATAAACAGCAGAGTTCGCTTGTACTTATATTAATATTAAGACCCATTGTAATTACCGAATTCTTGAACAAATAAATACTTAACAACTTACTTACTTACTTACTATTACAAGACCAAAAAAGAAATTGGATAAAAATAAAGAAATACACAGCATTGACAATTTTACATGACTTGACGTCAATCATTTTTTTAATTAATTGTAAGTACCTACTTTTTCTGTAACTTGCATGGACGTATTAACTCATGTGGTATTAATACCTAATACGTCCGTGGTAACTTGTGTGTGCAATAAAGCGTTCTATCTATCTATCTATCTATCATAGACGGACATTAATTTTTACGATTCAATAGCCGTTCCTTAGAAGAGTAGCTCAAATACAAACATCATTCAATATGGTGTTATGGACAATTTGAAACGTAAACGACTCGCAAAGTGAGCGGTGCAAGGTCGTACGAAACTGACCAGTTAAAAGTGTCGATTATACCGATCGACCCTGCGTCGGATAAGTTTTAAGGCAATGTCATAACTTCGACCAAGTTATTGGATGTGAACGACGAGAACCTATAGAAAATACTACTACTTAAAGTAATGCACATACTCCAAACAAACGCACACGCATTTCACGAGTGGTAACCGCTCAACATTTGAGCTAAAGAATGTCAACGAAGTGATTAATGGAAGAAAGAAAGACAATGAAGAAATAAAGAAAGAAAGAGTTTATTAGATAAGCATACAAAAAGAAGACAATAGGCAGTAGAAGAAAAATACTAGCTGTGATTGCAAATACATTATTATAAAAACAATAGAACAATAGCTAATAGTAACAACAGCCCACACAGGACGGTGTTTTAACACGGGTAATCTAACTCTGCTGTAGTTGGGGCCAAAAATATAACTAAATCATAATATGTATATGTTTAGAAATATGCGAGAAACAACATCTATTCCTTAATGGTTTTTCTTGCTAACCATTGAGACCCCACTGCTGGGAAAAGGTTTCCACCATCTCCTTCCATCGGTCGCGGTCCTGGGTCACCTCCGGTCAAGCTGGCTAAAGGCGGTTGGTGGATTGGTGATGGCCTTAAATGGTTACTTGAAATGACACTTGAAATTCATAATGTTTCAGCTTACCTTATAAATGCCAATGATATAAGCTGCATAAGTCTCCTTCACAAAGCCTAAAATAGGAAGGTCGAAGAGAAAGTCCATGAGGAATCCTCCAGGAGTGGAGTGAGTGTGTGTGCCGCTGATGATAACGTTTTTCTCACTGTAGATATCGCCGAAGCGTTTTTGAAGACGTTTTAGGACCTGGAAGTATGAATAAAGAGTTGTCATAAAGACCAAAAATCACATTGTTAAGGAGCTATATGGGGATTATGATTTTGAACTTTCAAATGATTTGGTTACATTTTTACTCTAGAAGAAAATGAGATCAAAAAATGAAAACGAAGTCAGCTTTTTGTAGACTCAGCAACTTTCATTTTGCTTGTAGAAACTTTGTCTGTATTTAGTATTTGGATTCAGATTAGCCTTACCTCTGACTAAAACTAGGGTAAAACAGGTATTAATTAGTTAATACTGTATACTATCGTTATCCAAATTAGGTGAAGAGGTAACTATATAATCACAAACAAACTTTTCGTCTATAAGTAATATAATTGTCTTTAATTACCTCTCTCCTAACTCCATGACCCATCATAGCAGCATCGACAGATACGAAGGCGATCCTCTGGCCATTGCTCTCGTCTTCCAAGACGAAGGCTCTTGAGAACTGACGTAGATGGATACCATGGCCGACTTGTTCTAGTTTAGCGTAGCCCATCTAAAACCAGATATATAACGTGTTAATTATTGATTCTTCTTGTCCATTTTGACTCGTCAAAAACATAAATGTAGATGAAGTCTCAGTATCTCAACGCAATCCTTCCACCATAAAAGTTGTAATTAATCTTATGTAAAGCCAAGTCAGTTATTTAAGATATTATTGAAGCACAATATTAGACATATTTTTTCGAAAAACCATAATTCTATATTATAAAGTGGAAAATAAAATGTTTGTAACGAATAAATAAGCTACGAAACTTCTGAACTGATTTTGAAAACTTGGTATGAAGATTGATTTATTGTAAGTAGCTACAAAGGAAGTTATAACATGCTACTCTTTATCTCGGAAGCTACTTTTTATCTCGATATTACCTCGGGATACGGACACTCAGGCAGCGCTGCTATAGTATGTAAATAATTTCTAGACCTCTTCCATGCTTCAGAAGTCACCCTCATATAATCATTGACTAGTAGGTTGGTTCACCATGCATGATCAAGTTATTTTTAATTTTTGTCTTACTTATTATAGAGTGGGTACCATTGAAAAAATGTATTAGATATGTACTTAATAGGTACCTACCTACCTACTTAATAGATACATGGATAGATAGAAAGAATCTAACAAAAAATAAATCTAAACTAACAAACAAAAGAGAGAGAAAAAGAAAAATATATCATAAGAAATGAAATAAAATTAAAAATCACAATTAAAAATATTCCTAGGTCTCATGATTATGGTTCGGGATTATCCACAAATATCTAAGTAGATAGGCACACTTCACTATTCACTACATAGTATAAAACAAAGTCGCTTTTTCTGTCCCTATTTCCCTTTGTATGCTTAGATCTTTAAAACTACGCAACGAATTTTGATGCGGTTTTTTTTAATAGATAGAGTGATTCAAGAGGTTTATATGTATAATACATGCATAATATAGCCGTGCGAAGCCGGGGCGGGTCGCTAGTTTAGAATAAATTCACGCATCACGGACCATTACAATTTGGTAACAATAACAAATGACTAATGCTCCCAACCCAGTCCACGTGCACCGGGAGTTATAAAGATAAACAAACAAGAGTTGACGAACCGAGCACTTAACGTTTGACCTGGTCAAGGTGATCGATTTCACTACCTAATTTTTTTGTTGATGTTTCATGCTTTCGGCTTCGATGCTTTGGAAAAAAGTAAAGCACCAAAATTTATACTTACTCGTTTCAAACGAAAAGGAATTTATCAAAATGGGGGTAAAGTTTTCATCAAACTTTTGGATAATAACAACAATCTGTTATGCAATATTTTACAATTTTAGTTCGCCATATTCACTTTTTCTTATCGTGGCATAGGTTTAGCTCTGCTACGTAATACATATCTTGCAATAGCGATGGCAGCATCAATGGCCTCATAAAGGTCGTCCAATGTGCCGCCGGTGCTCCATAGACTGAGGCCTCGCATTCACTGTGCAAATCACTCGTCTACAAATCTTTGAAACTACAAGAGCTACTAGTTTGAAACTTTGGACGGTTTATTTTAGGACGTTTAGAAACGATTTTTTGGAAATTCGACCTCTAAATAGGTAAAAAGGGCTGTTAAAGTTTGTAGTACCTAACTAGTAGTAGTAGTTGTAAGTTGTAGTAGTAGCTAAGAAAAGATGGATGGACTGCGTGAGGCAAGACATGAGAGAGATGAATGCGAACGATGAGATGACGACTAATAAGAGTGAATGGAAGAAGAATAATACTGCACCGACCCCAAATAAATTGGGATAAGGGCAGGAAGATGATTATGAAAGTTTGTAGTAACTATTATGAATTCTGTATTTGTAGGAAATTAATATCACTTGAGCGGGTGAAAAGCGCAGCTCTAATATTTTAAATTACATCTAAAACTAGTCTACGTAAACTAAAGTAGGTAAATAATCTATAAACTGAACAAAGGTTGTTTGATTGCGTAATTTTCGTAAGAATTACTGAGGGTACGTCAATGACCATCCTTTTAAGTGTTTGTAAACAACAGTACGGAGCTCCATAATTCGCAATCAAGAAACAAAGACCAGGAATGACTCATATACTCAAACAAAGAATAACTATTGAACTAATTCTTTGTATCATTTATTCAGTCATTCATTCGCTCATTTATTAAAACTTCCGTCACTACAATGCGACTGTTTCTAAAAGATATTGAGTAAATAAGGAGATGGGAGGAATTTTTTGTAAAAAAATATCGACGCAAAATTCGCGATGCCTTCCTTGCTCTTACGACGAAGGAAAACATCGTGATGACACCCGTGGCTTAGTTGGTTTCAGACGTATTAACTAGAACACCCCTGGCGCTCACTGTATTAGATCATATGGATTAGATTGTAGAAACGAGAGACTAAACACTTGACAAATAGACACATTGGAAAGGGATACGAAGCTACGAGACGACGTCATCTCAGACGATTGTGTCATAACAATAATATGTTAAGAGTAAATAAACTAGTATTGCTGACTGACATCCTGGTGAGAGGAGCTCATTAGGTGTTACATCCAATATTACTAAAATTATTATTTAATAACAAGACAGAGACTTCTTCAAACTTGAATCTTAATTCGTCAAAGTTAACCGCATACCACGTTTAGCTATCGCTAGCTAGCCAAACTTTTTCTTTCTACATAATCAACCTGCATTTGAATATTTACCACAGTCTTATGGTTTGTATGAAGCATAGAATTTGATGTTCTTGCCTCGTTTGAAGTTAATACTGTTACATGTATTTATTTACTGTGGCAGAAGGAAGAAGATGTTGTGGTTTGTGGTCTTCTTAAAATCTTAACTTTAAGTATTTTAACAAAACTATAAGTATTTTAATGCTGACATTTTTTTTCCTTTAACCTTCACTACATGAATGAAATATGCACAGAACAGGAAATATGATATTAGACTGACTGCAAAAATATTTAGCACCTATTTAGCACGAAATAACCCCATTGTTAGTGTCTAATATCCCGTCTAAATCAGCTTTAAGACCTTAGTTTTGAGGGCCAATTTGTACGTGCATGATATTGACTTTTTGATCTGCAAAAATATTTAGCACAAATAACCTATTTAGCACAAAATATAACCTTGTTGTTAGTGTCTAATATCCAGTCTACATCAGTTTTAGGACCTTAGTTTTGGGGGCTAATATGTATGTGTATGATATTGACTTTTTGATCTCGTGTAGGTATTATTTAAACTAAAGTTAACTAAGTACTAAATGGTGTGAACTATCTTGACCTGCGTTTCTTCATTGCCACTCGTAAGTCATAATAATTATGAATGTTAGCATTTTATACGTATTTGCTTATCTTAGATAGTTAAGAATGTTTATGGTGTTATGCTCTTGGTGTTCCTAAATAAATAAATAAAATATATTATGCTGAAAAAAAACATTTTTTAAGACTGATTTAGAAATCAACGTGTTACCCTTTTTTAGTTAGCCTGGATTGTACCACTTCTGGACAAAGGCCTCCAACATATCTTGTTATTTATAATTTCTCAACTACTTACTAAAAGCCTGTAGGTGTAAAAGCTTAACTAGACTATAACTACACCTTGAATAGACTATAACTACACCTTGAAACTGAAACTTGGACTTAGATTTGGATATATTCTTAAAATATCTGGCTCAAATTAACTTTGCTGATGTGTACAATTGTAACGATGCAAATACCGCCTATAAAGTCTTTATAGATTTATTTAAATTAATTTTCAATTTATGTATACCTATTAGAAAACAAAGAATAGATTATAAAAAAAAACTTAAATGGAAGACTAAAGGTATATGTTTGGCTAGTAAAATGAAAAGGAAACTTTACATTGAATGCATGACAAAGAAAACCGAAGCTAGTTGTAATAGGTATAAAACATACTGTAGAATATTTAAGAAAACAATACTCACATCAAAGAAATTAGTCAACATAAATTATATAAGAAACAGTACAAACAAGAGTAAAGCCACCTGGAACATCATTAAGCAATATACCAACCCTCAAAATAGCATCCATGAAACTATAAAGAAAATCAAAATTGACAATCAAGTAATTACAAATCCTTTAAAAATAGCTAACACTTTTAATGATTATTATATTAACCATAATTTTGTAAACTCTAACTCGAGCCCTGCTTCAAAAAACATAACAAACTGTAGCAACTCTATATACATGACACCTGTAAACATAGCTGAAGTAAAAGACATTATAAATAAATTAAAAAATAAAAACAGCTCTGGTATTGATGGAATACCCTTAAAAATATTAAAAAGTAGTATAGATTATATTGTAGAACCATTAGTATTTATTATTAATCTAATTATAGAATCAGGGTGTTTTCCTGATGATTTAAAAACAGCTTTAATCAAACCTCTTCACAAAAAAGGTCCCAAGTCAGAAATTGGTAACTTCAGACCAATAGCAATTCTACCAAGTTTCTCAAAGGTCGTCGAGAAAGTGATTTTTAATAGACTTACATGTTTTTTTTCTAAAAATAATATTATAGATGAGAATCAATTTGGTTTCCAAAAAAACAAAAGCACTACTTTAGCAATTTTCAAATATTTATTAACTGTATGGAAAAACTTAAATAACAAAAAGAAAGGCATAGCACTACTGCTAGATTTATCTAGGGCTTTCGATTGCGTAGACCACAAAATTCTTATTAGCAAACTAGAAAGTGTTGGAATTAGAGGATCGTCTCTTTCACTATTAAAGTCTTATTTGGCTGAAAGACACCAGATTACAGTAATTGATTATTATAATCCAGATAATAAAACAGTAGAGTGTGCTAAATCAACCGAGAAATGTGTTAAGGTAGGCATACCACAAGGAAGCATTCTCGGTCCTTTGTTATTTCTAGTATATGTAAATGACCTCCCAAAAATAATACAACATATTTGCGTTATGTTTGCAGATGATGCGTCAATTTTTATTTGTCAAGAAAATAGAACTTTAAAAGAATTAGAAGCACAAGTTAATATTACTCTTCAGAAATTAGTAAACTGGCTAGAATCTATTAAGCTAAAAGTCAATATTAAAAAAACCAATGTCATAGAATTTAGAAGCTATAGAGCTAAACCATTAGAATTTGATATCACAAATAACAATAACAAAGTAAATGAAGTAAATGAAACTATATTTTTAGGGATTACAATAGATTCACATTTGAACTGGAAAGCGCACATCGATAAGATTAATAATAGGATTTCTAAATACTGCTACGCATTATCTGTTCTATCCAATACATCTTCTCAAAGGTTAGCTATAAATGCATACTACGGTTTTGTATATCCACATCTAACTTATGGGGTTATCTTTTGGGGCAACTCTGTAAATGTTGAATCTACGTTTTTACTACAAAAAAGATGCTTACGAGCTATATATAATATGGAGAGCATTGAATCTCTACGGAGTGTGTTTAAAACAGAGAATATATTAACATTATCCTGTATTTTCATATTAGAAATCTGCATTTTTGTTAAAAATAATGAAACATATTTCTTTAAAATAACTTCCAGCAGAGACAGTAGTTTGCGAGACATCCACAAATACAATATATGTCATACACAGATCAATAATACTATTTTTGAAAAAAGCACCCATATACAAGCAACTAAAATATATAATCATCTACCCCATGAGCTTAAGTTATTACATGGAAATATGTTTAAATTCAAACTAAGAAACTGGCTGTTGTCTAGGGCTTTCTATACTGTTGCTGAATATTTTAATGAATAGTAGTACAATATTTAGATGTCGACTAAGTGTATGTAATGAACATATAGATATAGGTAGATATATTTTTATAATTGAATATATACTTGATGTACCTTTTAGATTATATCGTGGATGATGATATAATAATATCTAAGCTACTCTCTGTATGCTATTGTGCAATATTATATTAATTAGACTAAGTTATGTTAATTTTTTAAAATAACTATTACTTAATTATTGAACGTCTGGTGCAGACATGTCTGTTGATACCTATTTTTACTATATTACATAACATCTGTAAACCTAACATCATAAGAACACAGTCAATCAATAAATGATTTCTGATTTCTGATTTCTGATTTCTGTTTTATATGCAAAAAAATGCAATTCAGAATAATTTACAGTTATTTTATTAAAAGACTGGATAGTTGCAAAGTTTAAAAGAAAGTATGTCATAAATAAATCCAAAGATGAAAAAATATTTAACGTGACATTTTGTTAATAATTCGTCATAATTATAATGTATTTTCGAACTGAAGCAAGAATAAAGTTATAATTTAAAGGAACATAAGACACCTAAAAATTCCCGCATTAGACTAGGTTGATTTATTGACACAGAAGATAATTTTAATATTAACTTACAAACGCGATCTCAGCAGGCGGGCCCGTGACGTCAGCGATGCCGACACCAACGCGCAGAGCGTGCGCCTGCGCAGCGCACAGACACGCGACCAGCCACGCGGTCAATGCCATATCTGCAGCAAGATGAGAGATACACTTGTTATTGTAGAGATTATGCAGTTGTATTGTTGTATTAGGTAAGATAATATCTAGATATATAATAGATGGATATATCCCTATACATATTATAGTAGGTATACTTTTCTTCTCTGTTTCTTTTGCCTCCTTCTCATTGTAAGACGCGTTCTCAAGTAACGCATCATACATAACTTAGTTTTTAGACGTTCGTAAGATCGGGACTATCGCGGGTTGCAGCTTGTGTTTCATATGATTGACATTGTAATAATACACTCGGAAACAATAAATGATAGATATAGTTTCCACCACATACCTACCTAGTTAGGCATAACGTGCGTCATTCCAGGAAAAAACCTTATTATTTTGCTTAGCAAACGAAACTTCGTGTGTATTAGCATTTCAAACAATATCAGCTAGTTAGTTTAAATTTTTGTTTAAATAATTTTGTTAATCTATAACTTTTTATTTTTTATTAAGAAAAGACTTAAGTAAGTATCATGAAATCTCTGAAACTACAACAGAAACGAGTCTGAAACTTTCCTTTTGAGATCGTAGGGGGGTACTGAGAAAGGATTTTTGAGAACTGAAAACCTCTAGGGGTGTTAAAGTTTAGTTCGTGGTAATTATTATCTATTCTACGTTTATCGGAAATGCATAATTTTGAAAGAGACTAATTCGGGGAAAATTGATCCAGTACCAAAAACCAATACCAATGGTATTGTTTATTATCGTAATAAATATTCTATTCCGAACGAGTACCAAGTAAAAACGAATACCAAAACAAGTAGAATGATATGAGGTACTGTCAGTGAAAATAGTTTTAAATTATTTAAGTTATTTCTTCAAGTACAATAATTCAAGTCGTGAATGAATAGTGCTGGTCACAGCCAGTTAAATAATAAAATTAGAATATATTTTTTGCTTCCCATATTTTAAGTCAATACATGTCGTAAATATTTGGTAACAACTAACGAAGAACCTATAACAATGAATAGAGATAACATTAGAACATTTATCAAACCTACTTAGAACCTACTTACATATTATTAATATAATATGTAAGTAGGTATATTAAAAAGTATTTCTAGAGAAGGACTATTGACTATGTCACAGATTACATTATACAAATAATAGTGACTACGTACGTTCAAGTCATCGTCAAAACAGATCACGTCCGCGCTTCGAGAATCAAAGTCATTGACAACACCTTCTTCCGAGTACGTGATATGTCTCACAATTTATTTATAACTTCCATATAGTTTTAGAAACATAAAAAAAGTATACGCGACGAATTGAAAACCTTCTCCTTTTTTTAGGTCGGTTAAAATCCAAACTAATAATTACTATCCTGAAATGGCATCACTTTAGCAATCAATAGTACCTACTGCTGATAGAGATCAATTCCTGAAAACAAACATAGTATGGCAAATAAGAAGAAAAATTCAGTTATGTAGTCTTCTGTAAGACAACAAACTGAAATACTGAACGTACCTACTGATTGTATGTAGGTAAAAGCATGTCAAAGACTTACTTAAGTATACATTTTACTTTCCAAAAGAACCGGGCGAATTTATTATGTTTTTTGTCCTATAATCACGGGATTAAGGAGCCACGGACCTTTAGAATGCGTGCGTGGGGCCGAAGTCAACACGAAGAGGCCCTTTACAATAACAAGTTTATTGGAATTATTATTATCTTCTTTAATTTTCAGGAAAACGACTGAAAATCAGCGTACTTACTGGTTGTATATAGCAGTGTGCACTATAAGCTGAGTTGTATTTCTTTTGGTAACCACACTATGTATTTTATTTATGTGTTAAAGTCGTTTTCTTTATTTACAAATAAACATGTTTCTTTCTTTTTTTTTTCTTCCAAGGGGCGAATGGGATAATAAAATTCAACAACAACAAATGTTAAATTCTTTTTGTTAACCTACCTACTTATTTCTACCTTAGGTTAGTAGGTACTTAGTAAGTATGTATATGCCTCAGACAATTTACCTAAATAATGGTCAATGACACTATCATAATGTCTTCCCTATAGCTATGGCATTACATTAGAACAAAAACTACAATTTCCTTCCTCAAACAAAACAATAAATAAATACTTACTACCTTTTTGTAGTAAATTATAAATAGAGCGTTTGATGCAATTTGCCAATAGATTTATAAAATCGTAAGGCAATAAAATAGGTACTTAGGTAACATTATATGATTTAAGTAGGTAAGTATACAATGTATTTCGACAAGGGTAGGTAAGGTACATCAATGCGAAAGGGGGTTGTTTATTAGACATCTAAGCGAAGCATCTAACTTAACAACTTTTTATTCGAAAAATTTAAGATTATACCTACTTGGGTAAGTAGTAAGTAAGTACCACGGATTGTGGTAGGTATCTACTTATTGAAAAATCTACTTTTACTTTTGACTGTGGCCGGGCGGTGGGTGGCAACAAGATGCGGCCGAAGCTTCCCACCAGGATATCGCGCCTATAGCATCACCCAGGGGTCACATGAAGGACATCTGGTGCTAAAAGGCCCGAGTAATGCGAATCCCCACAAACTATGTAGGTACCTACTTCTACATACTATTATGTAAATATGTAGGTAGGTACATTATACCTATAATAGATACACTAGTTTCATAACAGTAAAGTTATTACAAACCGCAGGCACAGGCAGGCTAGGTGTTGTCACAGAATAGATAATAGTCGGTGTTGTGCCATTGCGTTTCTGCGTTTGCGCATCCTATTCATTGTTTTGACGACGCTATTATTATATGAAAGGGGATTGTCTAGACGTCTAGGCGAACAATTTTTGGTTTACGACATTAAACGACAAAAAAAATTTAGTTATAGGTAGGTACATTTACTGAAAAATTAGCTGTTTAAGAGAATAATATTTGACAAAAGATGTAAGTATATTTACCTCGAGGTCTAGAACAACCCCTGTCCATAGTACAACACCCTTGTCGAAACACATTTTAGAGTGTGAGTGAGAATTGCTGACTAATATACCTAATGCTAAACAACTTTCGCTTGATAACATAATAAATCATTAACTTAAGTAGAGTTTAATTTAAATAAATAGACTGCAATAGAGAGTAGGGACTTAGCATTTTCCTCAGCAAAAAAAAAGATTCAGGTGTCAAATACCTACACTACTCTTATAGTGTTACTTTTTTGTAAGATGTACAAAACATAAGTACACTGAAAACTATGCACTGAACTGTCAATTATTGCGGCATTTTACCTCTATCTATTTTGAGGAATGAAATATGTTAATTTTCGCAAAGTTGATATTATTTATTAGCAAAAGTTTCAAGTCAACATTGTGAAACGTCGACTTTGACCCACAGAGTAACATACATGCATACACTAGAGATGTGGTCACGTACGAATCGTATAAAAATTAATGAGGTTATTTTATCTAATGTCGGTTACGGACCTGGATTAAATTTTTACTAAAATGCCATGTTTTAGAAAAATAAAAAATACTTTGAATATGTTTTTACAAAAAGATGGTCACATTAGTTAACATACCGCATAGGTTTCGATGTGGAAGATAAGAGAATAAGTACCTACCTATCGAAATAAATATTTCCCTTGAACGGAATAAATATCTGTACTTATACCACCATGACTACTTCAATGACTTATACAAAGTATTTGTTTGAGGCGTGAGTTGAGCCCGCAACATTTTGCATCGCAGGCTGGGAGTTCTTCATCTCCCGTTAATTACCTACGCGGTGCCTTGCCTTTGCGTCTTTACTGCAGACCGCGCACCAGTCGGAACAGCATTCTGCCGACGTTCTACTAACATTAATTTTAAGTTTAAATTTTTACTAACATTTGCATGGATCTGTTTATTTATAGGTACGATCTGAAATAAATCCTATACTAATATTATAAAGCTGAAGACTTTGTTTGTTTGAACGCGCTAATCTCAGGAACTACTGGTTTGAATTGAAAAATTCTTTTTGTGTTGGATAGTCCATTTTTCGAGGAAGGCTATACGCTACTTTTTATTTTGATATTCCCACGGGATCGGGACTTACGCGGTTTAAACCGCGGAGCGCAGCTAGTGATTAATACCGTATTTATGATAAAAAACAGTTTTATTTATCAATCTCTTTTTGTTGTCTGTTATGTTTTATCGTGAGTCATTAATATCGGCAGATATCTATAGGTAAAGTACCTACTCTAGCTACCTAATCTAGTCAATATAAAAGTACATATTTTGTTTCTGTTCAAATCGCCTTTGGATTTTGTTTCGATAGTCTTTGTAGATAGATAAAATTCATTATTGTAGGTACCAATTCTTTATTGTCCTTTGTTGTTATGTATTCCTTTACAGATAATAATATTAGTGTAGACTAGCAGCGCTCCGCGGTTTCACGCGTAACTCCCGATTCCGATGGAATATCGGGATAAAATAAGTAGCCTATGTGCCGGTCTCCAGCTATCTACACCAAGTTCGAAAGTACTAAATCGGCCCAGTAGTTTCGAAGCTTATTCGTTGCAAACAAACAAAACTTTTCTCTTTTTAGTATTAGCGTAGGGCCTTTTTCTAATCCCATGTTTCAACTAGTTGGTAGTACCAATTCTACCACCTCCCCGTCTGCACTCAAATAATTAGGGATATAATACGGTAGGTATTATATCCCTAATTATTTGAGTAACTAACCTACTTATACTTAGTTTTAAAGTTCTACCTATTACCTACGTATTCTATACAATTTGGCATTAAATACATTGGATCGTTTTGGATAAACATAACACGTAGGTCTGCTTATTGTATCTTAATCTGATAGCTGTAGAAATGGCTTACAATTTGATAATCATTATCGAAGTTTTTCGCCGATGAAAACGCCAAGTTATCTTTTCTCTATTGAACAAAGGAATAGCAAACGACTTTAAAAGACCTATTTTTCCTATTGTAGGTCAATCTTAAGAGGATGATGCTGGTAAGTATTTATTTCTCCATTAAATCTATTCCCTACCTAGGTATCTCCTTGAATATTGGCTATTATAGCAACCATTTTTTTTTTCATAAAATCTAGGTTTGCAATACAGCACCATATAAATTGCATATAGTTATACTATTAATGCACTTATAATTTATATCTATAGGTACACATGATTTTTTTCACTCGTCATAAATCTTAGAAGGCATACAAGTTCCACGGCGAGAACTACACAACCTTCTATAACGCAGGCGGGTGTTCACCCTTCGCGCCAGAGACATCTAAAAAAAATATTCACTCACCTTATGTAATTTATTTCAATCCAACATTAATAATCACGACTATCCAATATAAACACAGATCACAATATTTATTTATATTAATGCAATTTTTTTTCACATATTGCCGCGTAATTTATACGAAACTTTTTCTCGTAACGCGGTTTCAAAAGCTCCCGGAAATAAATAGCTACAAGGACTTCCGGTTAATTTTTTCTACTCTTTTTTTTAACAAGATTTAGAGAAAGAGGTTTTATGTCGTGAATATTATTTCAACCACGAGCTAAATGACGAAAGGATTAAAATTTCAACACGTAATTCCTTTGTCGTGGTTTCAACCGCACTAAATTAAAGTCGGCCACCACGGTGAGTGAACCAATGAAAACATTGGCGCCAAGCGCCTTTAATGGCCGATACGGATATAAATTCATAATTTAGGTATTTATTTATTCCGATTTTTATGAGTTAAATGTAGGTAAAATACCTTTGCGTAATTTTAGAAGTTTAATAAATGATTAAGAAAGAAAACACTAGGTATACAAAATAGAAACAAAAACAACTTAACTCAGGGTGGCCCATATTAAATCCATGTTCATATAGTTTTTAGGGGTGGCCAAAATAAATACTTAGTAAAAAAAATATTTTATGGCCTAAGGGCAAAGGGGCTAAAATAATTGTTTTGTCACTGTCAAAAACTAGGAGTAGGTAAAAGTGTTCCGTGGTCAAAAACGTCAAACGGTTTTTCATTTGATTATTTTTTAAACTTTGAGATTAGAGCTGAGGATTAGAGATTGAATTTGCAAGGAGAGGTTTCTATGGATTTTTCCTGTGGATTTTTCGTTGTCAGAATCCTGCAAATAAAAAGTGTGAATTTCAATGTGTTAATTACTTAAGTGATCAAAATAATATAATCTAGGAAAATATTTTTTACAGTCGGTTCCAAGATTTTTTCTGTTCTGTGGTTCCAAGTCAAAGTTACTAGACCAAACATTGGACGTTTTTGAACGGTTTTAAACGTTTGGTAAATTGCAGATAAACTAGAAGATTAATTTAAATAATATTTTGAGGAGATTTAACGTGGATTAGAATATTTTCGAGTTGTACTTACACGTGTAGGTAAATACAAAATTGTACATTATTAAAAGATAGTTAACGAATTGACCTTGCGAAGTCAAAAATCGCGCCTATTTTATATAATGTTCTGTGCCATCTGTTGCTTAAACACAACAGAACAAAGCCATTCGGTTTTGCACCCGACGAGATGCTCTCTAAAACCTTTTGCGCACACCGGTTTTCCGTCTTTTTATTTTTATAACTATTTCCGCTTTCATCAATTGAAAAATAAATATTCAAAGTAGAATAAGTCGTATAATTAAACATGATTTTTCACACCAAAATACATTCATAATCATTGAATACCTATTTATTTTATTATACTTACAAATATTTAGCCGCGACATCTTAAGAGCTCTTCCTAAACAAAGTTTTCAAACTGACGCTAGATGTCGCTACTTGTACGAAACTACCGAAGACTATTCATAGAAAAAAATACTTTGACCTAAGGCTGAGTGCACAATGCAATGCTCGATATTATTAAAACAAAAAATCGTTGTTTACTTATATTGTATGCTCCGGTCATGAGACTTACGTGATTTTACCGTTACTGTTTGTCTCTGCAGGCGTGCGTCTCTCATGTCTCATCGTCATGAAATCATGATTTTTAAAATAGATAGATGGGTGTAAGTACTTATGTATATGTACCTACGTAGTCACTTAGCTACTTACCGAATGTGCGTAGGAACTTATTGCACCATAAATTTCATAATAACAATAATATTAGAACGGTAGAATGAAATGACAAACTCATCTATCCAACTGAGGATTGTCATATAATGCTTTATTTTATTTTTTTACTTACGGGAATAGGGAAAATAAAAACTTAAAAACAAAATAACTTTTTACTTAAATCGGTTGTATTTACATTTCGTCCTTGTAGAAAATCAATAGTGGTCAACATCACAAATAAATAAAATCGTACTAAGTTTATTCACATAAGTAGTACATCGTACACAAAATGCGACAGCTTTAAAACTTACCACAAATGAAAAGGCGGGAAGTTAAGATTAATTTAAAATATTTTATTGTATTTCTCATGTCAATTATTTTCTAAAAATATTTAAGCTCCCTTTGGTATGAAATCCATTGGAAGTATTAACTAAATGCTTTTGATAACTACCACTAACGTGCTACCTTAGGCGTCAGCAAGTCATGATTTAAACTTAGGCTAGTAGTAACTTTTAGAACAAGCGTGATGTCAGCTCCACGATCTTTATACGTAGATGTACGATATTACTTCTTTATACTGATTTACAAAGAATAACGTGATAGGCTCTATTCACAATTAGCGATGACTCGAATTTTGTTGGATGGAGTACAATTCGGTCGCGACCAGTTGTGAGTTTCGCTACATTTACGTTACTAAATTTCTTTCTAAAGTATGGATATCGCTGTAACATCTATTAGCTTCTACCTTCTGTCTTGCTGACGCCCCAATAGCTTTACGCAGATAACACGAGTGAAAATTAATTCAACAAGATGTATCAAAATATCGTATATAAACGGCGTCTCGGTGACCGGACGCCTGAAAGCATTTCGTTCGAATACATCGCCGGGCGAGCCTCTCGTAACGCAGTCGAACGGCAATGTATATCGAACAACGAGTGATTTTCCACGGTATGGAACGCGTTGCCGTGACGTAGTGCAGGGCGGGCTCGACAGACGCCGGCAAGGGGAGAGGAGGGACCCACGCCGTGAAGCGCGCGGCAAATCGAACGAGGCCACGCCGAACGCGGGAGGGGGCCGTTTTGACGCGCACCTCGAATCTCCCCCACTACCCGCATCGTACCCCGGGGCTCCCTTAGCGTCCTCTCATAAAAATGACATACATCCTACATACTAAAACGCCTAACCTAGAAATCTCTTAATCCACACCGCCGAACACTGGAATAACCGAACTGGAGGTTCTATCCTAATTAACAGTATGGACAAAAATTACAGGCCGGTTTTATGAATTTAATGTTAGCTATCGCGGCGCGTCGACCGTCGCGGTCTCTTTATCAGTCGCTCAGAGAGCGGGCGGTCGGCGCGCGATGTGCACGAGATAATGGTAAAATTGTGATGTTTTTCTAATTTATTATCGTACGATGTACCCATGCAGTTGCGTCTCGGTGGTCGTTGTTGTTTACCTGAAGATGTATTTCTCGTTCTGGCTCGAATATCTCTGTATGATCTCAGCTCAGCCTGACTCATTCAAATCAACTACAACTAATTTAAGTATATTTAATAACATTTACATTTTTACTATCGTTCAATTCAGATGATAAACGAGCAAAACGAGGGATTTTGTGGTAAGAATATAATACGATGCACGGACACGACTATCGGGTAATAAACAATACAACCTGAATGCAAAAATCATACTAATGTTACGTTACTGATTATAAAAATCACAGGCTTCACTTATTCTAAATATGTACACACAAACTCACATCATCAACAGAAAAATGAAGAATTGAGCTTTGTGACTTGCTTATCTACATTATTAGCGCGCCAACACTGGCCTATTTCTATCTGAATGAGGTCAAGATTCTACGGTATAGAAAAATATCACAACTTCACCATTCGACGGGCTCATAGGTAAACCTAGAATACAGAGTGATTTTCACTTAGAATAAAGTTTACTTTCGAAAACACATTTGTACATTTCATGACAAAATTCAACATCATTCTACTAAGTCTTATTAATTACAAGCTCGCTGCGGCGAGACGAAATCAAGGATACAGCTTCGGTATCAAACTTAAAACATATTGTAAAAAATTGAAAATCTGCATTGAATTTGACTTATTATTAATTTGTCATTTAAATAGAACTGCACCCGTTTTTGGTGGGAGCGATGTCGGCCCCGCATGTTCCCAACTGTTGGTCTGTATCGGTGCTTGGGGCTGTTGCTTGCTATGCTGGCAGTTGGGGCGAGGCGGGGCCGAGCCAGTCCGGGCGTCACATACACTAACACATCACTGTGACATTGTCCATTAAGTAAGAGGCACTAAGCGTATTACGCATCATCCTCTTCCTCTTCACCCAATAACTCTTCTTCTACTTCTTCATCTTCTGTAACAAAGTTAATAATTCAGTTAATAAAACCTATCGTCAACGTGCGAGGTCATAATGATAACCAATCGTGGCGTGTAAAAACAAACAAGCTACATACTTTGTGGTGTACCTATCTGAATGTCATTTTTTCTACAATTTTGTTCCTTATTGACTTACCTTCGAGATCGTCGTCCTCTCCTTCTCCTAAAACCTCCTCGTCCTCCTCTCCTTCTACCTCTTCATCGTCGTCGTCATCACCCTCCCCCTCTCCCTCCAAGTCCTCCTCTTCACTGTGTGGTTCATCATCTCCACCGCCGCCGTTTTCTTCCTTTCGCGCCTTTTTCGCTTCTGTTTGTTTTTCCTAAAAGAATAAAAGTGCACGATATTAATCTCATAATGTTTACATGACGCAGATGACACGAATCGTAACATCTCACCGTTCAAGTTCGTACAAAAACAAACAATAACTGGCTATATGCCAATTTATTTCAATCGTTTGCAGTGACAGATCGTTACGTAGATGATTTTGCGGGAAAACGATGCAACTTGCGTGTGAAATAATACGGAGCAGGTGACAAATATTGGGAACGATAAAGACGAATGGATGTTTGGTTGTGTGAGAGAAAGAGCTAGAATAGCAGGGGCCGGCGTCATACGGCCGTTTATCCCGCGGCAAGTTGTTCGGAACGCGGTCACCGTGTACCTACCTAACCAATTTCAATAATGCATTCGTAGACGCTACAGCGTAACAAACGTAACATAACTTGTTAAGACATAACCTCTAAAAGAAATCGTATAAATATTCATTCAAGTCTCCATTTTGAAACTCGTTGATAGTAAACTAACCTCTTCAAACAACGTTACGATATCCAACAAACCGTAACCGCCATGCTTCCCCATGTTTTATAATGAGAAAAAAAGTAGATAGTGATTATGTTAGCATTTGATGTATAATTTCCCGCTCATATATTTTAGGTAAAAGGTGCTCGAGGTAGAAACATCTTTAGTCGAACAAAGGAAATAGCTATAATGTATCATATACATCACACCTACATGCAAATAATGCCGGGTCATTGACTACTTTTCTATGATTACCGAAAGATATAAAACAATAAACCTACTAAGTTAATTGTAAGTAGGTACAATACTTATCAACTGACAGGAATTGTTAATAACATAGAAAGCATTTTTCTAAGTAAGTACCAGTCAACGTAACCTAACATTGGCGCGCCGTTTATATGACAAGCCATTCGACTTAAACACTGACATTCGCCGGCCATGTTAACGAGTGTAAAGCGTCACGCTACGGTGAATGTGCCCTAAGAAAGTCTAAAATAGCTATGAACGCAATAAAATCAATAATCAAGAAGCCTTCTATGTCCATATTAATAACAACGTTGGTTTTTTTTTAAATAAACCAGTCAATGAGGACAGCGTACGTTCCCGCGCCATGTTTTTTTTTCTACCAAGGTCATGCATGCCTCTGTATCGAAATCGAGTAAACAATGCTAAAAAGTTAGTAGTCAGAGCGTTGAACGCGTGATTCGCGCTCTTTAGAGGGCCCTCTAAAGATTATCTCATATTAAGTATAGGTACTTCATAAGTACGACAAGTGGTAATCAAAGGAATGCCGTTCAAAAATGCCGGCAGTCGGCGTCTGTTACCCCATGGTATTGCTAAACACGTGGAAATTACGGAAGGCGCAACGTAACACCGAAATAAGACATTAGTCTAATCTAGCCTTTATTCGTTCAATAAAATGGCGAGCGATTATACGAAAACTGTAAATTCGACATGTGAACTCACCTCTGCCGCCCTTTTCGCTCCTTTTAATTCACTTTTCGCGTCGGCTTTCTTCTCTTCTCCGACTTTGTCGACTGCCACTTCACTGTTATTTTCGTTGGTGCTCATGATTGTTCTGATTTTGGTGTTAATTTACTAAAAATATTCTATGTTGTACGGTTACCCGGGTCCGACGCGCGACTGACTGAGCGACTAAACTAACCGCGGCACCAACACGTTTGAAAACGAAGATGGCGCGCGTTTCCGCACGCCGCTTCCCTGATTGGTCGAGCACAGCCGCCATCAACAAATTTATGACTAACATGTGGGTAAAAATACACATTTTTGTTTTAATAATTATGCCGTTAATTAACTCAAAACTAGGGTAGGATGATGTTAAAACATTGTAATATAAGTCCGACTACCATCTTATTTGGGAAAATCTTGTACTTTCTTCAAAAAATATAAAAAAGCGGGCGCGTCTGATAAAATAGTTCTAATTAATGCCGCGTGATGGCGCTAGGACGGGTTTAGTTTAAACGCGGGAAAATAAAATTGTCGTGGCTTATTAGTCTGTTGATAGAAAAAAAGATATTTTTAGCCAACAATGTTAAGATTTGGAACCATAAAAATAAAAACATGATCTTAGAATAATCATTTATTTACAGAATTCTAAGTAATCATACATTGTTTTCAGACGTATGTATAACTTTAACAAGCATCAAACAAAATAGGTACTTATCTATACTTATAGGGAGAAAAAATGAATTTACAACATATCAGTTATTTTTCGGATTTGAATACTTTATGGATAGGAGAAATTCCTCCTAATCGCAGATGGTTTTCAATTTTAGATTAGAAACATTTCTAATTTCAAAACTAAATAAATATATACAGAATATAGCCTTCAATATGGCTTTTATTCAATAAAAATATAAATTACAAAGAGAGAAAATATTAACTATTAATTAAACTACAAAATATACTATCTAAACTACTACAGACCGTTCGTCCTCTCTGAGAGGGTGTCGGCAGTAAGACGCCACAGGTGCCTAATTCAGGTTGGCGAATATACCAAACTTATAATTTGAATCGTGGTGAGTTCTAAGGCGCGTCAGGTTCCTCACGATGTCTTCCTTCCACCGTAAGAGCATGTTTATATGAAAACCATGCATTCTAAGTTTAAATTAATTAAATATTTTACTAAAATAATAAAATACATATATATTTTATATATTATATTCTTCAAACAATATCACAGGCATACAATAATAATGTGCAATAAACAGGGTCATTGGGCATTTATTGATAATATGAATCTCTTGAGACTATAAATGGGATAAATTATAAAGGTTTTTTTTAAATAGGTAAATCCAAATACTGCTGTCACACATACCTAGAGTTTTTATTCTCCCGAAAAATGCCCAATTTTGGAAATTATCAATAATCTCCCGGATTATTTGCGCCACAAATAAAACCTATCTATTCTATAAGGCGCTAAAATGGTACAAAGACTATTTTATATCTTTCATAAACAAATAACTATCTATTGCAGGACATTGCACATAATACAATCTAGTCCCAAGCTAAGGCTGGTGTTATGGTGACCAAACTGATAGAATAGGTACTTAAATAAGTACTTTTCTTTTGTAAATAAATACTTAATATACATACGGAAACACCCAAACCACAACAAATATTTACACAAATACTTGTTTGATGGCAGGAATCAAACACGCAACCATATGCTTCGCAGGCGGGTGTTTGCCAACCACGCCACAGTAGTCATCGTCACAAAAAAAAATATGTATCTCTAAATTAGGTACCAGAAATAATACATATTACCTTTCATATGCGTCTGTGTTGTGTCGAGTTAGATCAAACAATTGTTATAATGCCAATTAATTTCCAATAACCCTGTCTACTCATAAGTCCTTACATTTTCTTGGCTTTACATAAGTATTGCAGTAACAAGTTTTTTAACCAATTAAACACATGAAAAAAATAGATCCGGGGCAATTGTAACTATAGGGCTAAAATAACCTAATCTCTGATTTTGGCTTTCCAATAGTAAAATAAAGTTCCTTAGGACTCGATCGAAAGCAGGCACCATATAAACATCACTAGCTACTGGATAAAATCTGCAAGATGTAATATGTAATGATATGTAAAAGACCTAAGCATTATATTTCAGTTTTCATTTATCTAGCATTCTCTTGACCGGAGCTGATGTTTATAGAGCGCGCTATCTTTCTAGCACTTCAAACTAGTATAAAAAACGCAAAAACTAGTATTATCCATTGCTTTATATTGATGGAACTTTAGTTTCCTTTATTTGTGCACCTTCGACCAATAAGGGAAAATATTCCCGACTCAGTTCAGATTCAAATATAGCTAAGAAATATTTTCATTTGACACTGGTCATATGCACAAATCGCATGACGCCATTACTAAGGTTATAGAAGTTATTAAAGTAAGTTACAATAGCCCCAGGTTACAATATAATTGGTAATTAGAATGCTAAAGAAGTTTTTCGCCATCCTTACACGGAAACTGTCTTTTGAACCCGAAACATCCATTAAGAGGAAAGGGTACCGCGGGCTTTCTCCATACAAACTATTACAAACGTAGTTGACTGTTTTCTCCCTGGATAATGACACTAGAGCAAATATTATTGGTGCATAAAACTTATAACAGCCATGACCATGCCTCTATTTTTATTATTATTATTTTTGTTTAATTTCTATGATAATTAGAAAATGAAAAAACCAAAACATAGGGGCATAGTCATGGCAGTTAAAACGAATATGTTATTCAAATATAAGCAAATTGGCCAAGACTTTTTTTTTTCATAGTGCGGCTTGTGCCTGCTATCGGAAATACTTTGTTTTTTTTTATTGTTTTTTCTTTTCATTGAGAGTTAAGTCGCGAAAACCTTAAAAATACTTATTTATTATTAGTTATTACCTCATAAGAATGACGAAAAACACTATGCATTAATCAGTGGAAAATCACGATAACCTCCCAAGTGATACAATGTACTATTTATACATAACAAACGCAACTAAACAAAAAAAAACTTTTAACATCTTGAACTTTCACGTTTTAGAAGCTTTTCGCTTTACACAAAGTAAAACATTTTTACACGATTACTTCGCCCCGCGATTTAACGAGCGTAAGTTATTATCCCTTGCGAATATTGGAATTAAAAGTAACCCAAGTTTTACTTCACAATATGGACTAGCCCTGTACAAAAGTTTCAACCAAATCGGTTGAGCGGTTTATGAATAAAAAAACAAACTTTCGTAATAAGAGTTGAGATAAGTATTAAAATACCTAAATACATGAACTATTTAAAAACTTAGTTCTTTTAGGACCGTTGATTACTCAATTTTTATAGATAATTTATTGAAGTTTCATATTACAAACTAGCTGAGCACCCTGAGTTTCTATTTTTTACTGGAGAATTCATGTCAGAATTGTGATTTCGTTCACAATAAAAAAATTACAATGATTTTAAATTTGAAAAACAAAATCGTGACATTTTTTTTAGATCAATTGTGATCCATAGACGGCAAAATCAACAACATGTCACACATGCGCGCGCGCACCCTGCATACTGCAAACTTTTTTATCGTATGTCATCTCCAGAGAAACATAGTAACTCAGTTTACACACACGGGTCTTTATAAATTTCTGAGAAAGACAACACCAACCAATGAAAGTTCAGTAAATAATCTATTTTTAAGCGCCATTTAAACTACTCTCTAGATATTTCAAGTTAGTATTGATTATGTTGTTAGCAACATAGTTAAAGACTTACGCACACATTGAACTGCGCTCCAATATGTCTTGAAATATCTATACAGAGTTTAGCTAACTAGCATGTCAATTTTAATAATATTGCTTTGAATTTCCACCGTGTCCACTATAGTCCATTGATGGTTCTTTTTGCACTTTTTACACTTTATTAATAGTAGGCAAGTCAGGTTAAGCGACCGGCTCGTTAATAAGTTTGGAGACAACTAAGCCGCGGTTTAGTTAGGTCCAGACGTGTTGAAAGTTCTTTCCTTTGGACACGGTCGGCTAAACTGAGAGGTTGGTATCGGAGCCAGGTCTACTCCATTAAGGAATAAAGTGGACATAAGAGTGCAAAAAGATCCATGGATTCTAGTAGATACGTTGAGTAGACAAGTGTAGAATTAATGGCGCTATTCGGCTAGCTTTGTACTGCACTACGGGATCGTTTCTCACTACTATTGCATCCACATCGCAATTACTTTATGTTGAGCAACATAAGGTAACATTGAACATTTGTTGAATGTTACTATGTTAAGGTATTATTAGCAAATTCTGTAACAAAATATAGTAGATTGTGTCAGTAACAAAACGAAAACGACTGAAGGAAGTCAACAATACAGTGCTTCATTTGATGGATACGTCAGGACGCCGCCATCTTGACTACTATTTTGTGTCTATAAATAAGAATAAAATGACGGAACGTGGTTCAGTCTGTCGCAGTAGCTTCATGATGTCCGAACCTTTTTATGGTCGTACCATTTATTTGAGTTAATTAGTTTAATACCGTTCAGTGAGTGGATTAAGCGTTGTGGTAAAATAATGCCGATGGGTATGTAATTTATATGATTAAAATATGTTCTGATGATAAGTGCCTTTATATTTACGTAACCTTACGCTCAGATTTGCTTAAAATAGCTGGTCCTTTATAATTGTTACAAAATGTTAACTGTTAACACATGTTTGTCAGCAAACACTGCAATAAACTATTAAACTTTTGTTAGAGGATGTTGCCTGGAAACATTGTTCAACAAGTAAGATGTGGATGCAACTTTACGATCCTATTTAGTGTAAAACCAGCCTATTGAGTAAGTAAGGTCCTTATTAACCCTAGAAGGTGGTACAACCATTCCCGTCAAAGTCAATATTTCCGCCAAAAGTGCGCGGAGTGAAGGGCAGCCTCATTATCTCAGCGTCTGGCCGCTCCGTGACCATCTGTTCGTGGAGCGCGTCATAGAGTGTAGGTAAAAAATCGTTGAATAAAGGACTTTGGAAGCCGGCTTTACTGTTGTTGCGGATTACCTGGAATTAGAGACATTGTATTTTAGTCGCCACATTAAAGTAGAATTTGGCGATGTGAGCCGCAAGCCGTAGGTTTTCCGTAGGTAAGAGATGACTTAGGACCGGTTTCTGGTAGATTGGCAATGCGTCGCAGAAGACCGTGAACAGAGGAAAGGAAGAACCCTTTCCCCTAAAGTTAGACACCATTGGCGCCTAATAATGTCTTCAGAAGTCATAAAAATATACCCAACATATATAAAATTCTCGTGTCACGGTGTTGGTTACCTAGGTCCACCTAAACGGCTGAACCGATTTGTATGAAGTTTTTTGTGTATATTCGTTAGGTCTGAGAATTACACATCTCTTTTTCTCTTTTTTTTTGGTAAGTATGGCAAAACAACGCAACGTTTGTCGAGACAGCTAGTAATGTATAAAACTCACCCTCTCTAAACCTTCAAATTTAGGATCCTCATTGGCTTTCGGCAGCCAGATCTTGACGTCCTTATCCAGGCCACTTGTAGCCAAGATCGGGAAGCGGGGGTGAGCTTCTACGCAGTTCACCTGGAATTTAATGAAGTAAGAATTTAATACAGTCATCTATAGATATAAAATGCCTTGTTCTGAATTACGGACTGATTGACGGATAACCGCACGGCCAAAACCGCTGATCGGTAGAGACCTGAAACTTGGGGGGTGTGTACTTTGTATTCGTTAACAAAGGATTTTTCAAAATTGGAGGTTGTTTTACATTGCACCATTATATTTTTTTTTAGGATTTATCTAAATTTATTACAATCAATCGTCTACTACAATCCAGTCAGTTGTGTATCTGAAATTTTGGTGTTAACCATAATTAAATATCTTGTCTCTTACACAAAAATAGCAAATACACGTAAATCAGATGATAGAAACACAATAAATTGGGCCAATAGAAAAAAAAATGTTTTTTTTTAAACTTCAAAGTCCAATATCCTGATGAGGTATGGTGTTTCATAGTGAAATTAGTCAGGAATGATGGAAACTACAACGTCTTAAAGTATCTAGGTCGATTTAACTTGTAACCATGTATAGAGCGAAAGTGAAGGAGTGTCTTCAATTCTTGACTCACCACTCCCTGAACATCCCCCTGCATCCACTGAACGATGGCCTCCGTGTTCTTGTCCCAGATGTAGATGTAGGAGCAGTCTGATCCGGACACAATGTACTCGGACTTGGGACCAAAGAAGGCGACACCTTTGAAGGTAGCGCTGTTCCTGTGACCAGTGTAGCGATGGATATAGCTCTCTTCGGATTTGGATACTGGTTTATCTCTGGAAATATATCACATTACATATTAACTCTGTATGAAAGCAATAAACTCAAAAACTACTGCACGGATTTTCATTCAGTTTTCTATAATGGACAGAGTTATTCATGAGGAAGCTATAGATGTTTAGTATAATTCGTTAAGGTTTTGAGTCAATTGGCTGCAGGGTTGCCAGACGTATGAGAAAAGTCGTACGTAGGTATATGAGATTTAGCTGGCCTGTGGACGCAAAAAATGTCTAAGCCTGCACAGCGTGCAGAAAAAACAATAATTGTGTCCTTGCCACTAACAATCGATACAGCACATCACTAGATTAATTACCCCATAACATAATTTCGTAAGAATTTGTTAAAATTTATACGAGATTTTGGAGTACGAGAAAAAAACCGGCACGCAATATGACAGAAAAATGTTGACGTATGTGCTCGCTGATGCTAGTTATCTATACCTATCACTAATAGTCACTACATAGTATAAAATAAAGTCACTTTTCGCCATCCCTATTTCCCTTTGTATGCTTAGATTTTTTAAACTACGCAACGGATTTTGATTCGGGTTTTTTTAATAGATAGAGTGATTCAAGAGGAAAGTTTATATGTATAAAACATGCATAATATAGCCGTGCGAAGCCGGGGCGGGTCGCTAGTATAAAATAAAGTCACTTTTCACCGTCCCTGCCCCTTTGTATGCTTAGATCTTTAAAACTACGCAACGGATTTTGATGCGTTTTTTTTAATAGATAGAGTGATTCAATAGGAAGGTTTATATGTATAATACATGCATAATATAGCCGTGCGAAGCCGGGGCGGGTCGCTAGTAATATTATAAAGAGGGTAGATTTAATTGTTTGTTTGTTTGTTTACATTGAATGGACTCCGAAACTACTGGACCGATTATGATAAAACTTGGTATGAGGATACATTAATTCATTGGAAGTGTCGCTAGGTAATAATTACATGCAAACATACAGGTGAAACTAATAAAAGCGTGTTAAAAAGAACTAACTTATCATACGCGTCCTGTATCGGGTCGAATAGATATATGTTTTCATCGTTATAAGAGCCGAGTATCTCAGTGCCGTCGTGGTTGTAGACCGCACACGTCAGGTGGGTCAGGGAGAGCCGTGTCTCTAAACTCTGGAAATAATGCAGGCACGTTTCAAAATATATGTTATGTTCTACCTGCACCCCGCGTAAGGCCCGATACCGTGGGAATATCGGGATAAAAAGGAGCCTGTGTGTTATCAAGGTCTCAACTTATTTACATACCAAGTTTTTGACGTGACAACGTCTTATAAATTGGTTTGCCGGGTGACACTTCAAGAAACTGCGTTTTTAGCTATAAGTTTAATTTTGGATTTTCAACTACTATGGTTATTTTCAAGTTATATTTACCAAATTAACATTATTAGTTTATTAAAGTTAACATGGTAATTTATCAGTTTTTACGTCACAAATGTGTCTTCTATGCTTTTCATAAAGGAAAAAATGGAAAAAGAAATCGGGTCAAAGTAAGAATAAGCAGACCATATTCGGAACTAGTAAAAGACCATTGAGTAAAGACCATTATCAACTAAAACGAAATAACTCCGTGTAAAACAGCGGGGCGCAGCTAGTATTATTAGTAGCATAACAGTAACATACTACCCAGTTGGCACTGACGACCCAGTTGGCACAATGGTCACCATGCCGGACTGCCAAACACAGGGTTACGGGTTCGATTCCAGCCGTAGACAAGTATTAATGCTTAGATATTTGTCTGTGGTCTGGTTGTTTCTATCTTAATATATATAAATCTCGTGTCACAATGTTTGTCCTCAATGGACTCCTAAACCACTTAACCGATTATAATAAAATTCGCACACCATGTGCAGTTCGATCCAACTTGAGAGATAGGATAGCTTACATCCCGATATTCCCACGGGATCGGGAGTTACGCGGGTGAAACCGCGTAGGGCAGCTAGTGTATTATAAGTATATATTTACAAAAGAAAAAGTATTTATGTAGTATATCCGTTGTCTAGCACCCTTAGCACAAGTCTAGTTACTTAGCTTGGGGCTAGATGGCGATGTGTGGATTGTCCTGCTATATTTATTTATTTATATTTATACTCACATTATTTCTATTAATAAAAGAACCCGGACAGTATTGCGCTATTGGTTTAGTAGATTTCCTCCTGTCATACATTCGTATGAACTTATCCCGTCCGGCGACGATCAGCTCCTTCGGCTCGAGGGGGTGGGCGTGAATACTGTACAGGGGGATGGTGCTGCCGCGGTCCTTTACTTGGAATAACCTGCAATTATTGAAGTTATACTTCTTTAGACGCGTTATGAAATAAATTTAGAATTAAAAACAAACCCCGTCTTTTTTATTTTTACCCCGATTTATATCAAACATAGCTAACACTCCTGACTAATTTACCTTTCAAACAAAAAAATGCGACAGACATACACAGACAGACACGTCAAACTTATAAAACCCCGTCGTTTTTGCGTCGGGGGTTAAACAGATGAGAGTGAAATTTTAAGATGCGCGCGGCGCATCTATAACACAAATGTCACATGTTGCAGCTTCGTAACCCAAAAGTAAAACAGGTCGAAGCTGCGACAGTGATATTTTAAGATGCGCGCGGCGCATCTATAACACAAATGTCACATGTTGCAGCTTCGTAACCCAAAAGTAAAACAGGTCGAAGCTGCGACAGTGATATTTTAAGATGCGCGCGGCGCATCTATAACACAAATGTCACATGTTGCAGCTTCGTAACCCAAAAGTAAAACAGGTCGAAGCTGCGACAGTGATATTTTAAGATGCGCGCGGCGCATCTATAACACAAATGTCACATGTTGCAGCTTCGTAACCCAAAAGTAAAACAGGTCGAAGCTGCGAGAGTGATATTTTAAGATGCGCGCGCATCACTGTAACACTGAAGTAACAGGTTGAAGCTGCCCGCAAAATAAATATCAGACGGACGGACGTATAACTTCTCACGCGCGTACATAAGTACTTGCACCTATTTTTTGTATTATTATCACTACATAGTATAAAAAAGTCGCTTTCCTGTCTTTCCCTATGCTTAGATCTTTAAAACTACATACATATTTTGATGCGGTTTTGTTTTTTAATAGAGTGATTCAAGAGGAAAAGGTTTTATAACCATTTCATACCTCCTCGGAGCACAGAGCTGGGGGACATATTCCGAAATGGAGCTCATGACCATAAAACATGACTTCTATTGTATGTGACTTAGCACGTCGTGTTCATACCACATTCATACTTAAATTATTAGTTGTTTTAAAATAATAATCCTTAAGTTAATTTAGTATTCATAATAAGTTTGATTATATCCACTTTTACCTAATTTATTTTATCTATTTAAACTTTATTTTTACACTTAATTGTTGTTGTTTATAAATGTATTAGGTTTATTTCTACAATGACTTTGCAGGTAATTTTTATTTTATAAGCTATTAATTATAAGCCCTTATACGCCTAAAACAAGTCCTTATTCGCCTGAAACACTGGAACATCCTAGTTCTGGTAAATGTGTTTTCCAGTAGTTTACATTGTAAAATTGTTTTGAATAAATGTAATTTATTGTTTTATTTATACCCCTCACCTATTAGTGTGATCGGTGCGCACGTCAGAAAGCAGCACGAGTCCGTCCTCGCCGGCGGACAGCACGACGTGCGGCTCGTGCGCGGACACGTGCAGCTTGTGAGCGGCACGACTGTGTGACGCCAGCTTCCGACGCGCGGCTGCCCCGCCTGACGGACCGCATTGCACTAGTCGCACCTTTATGATAACAAGGTATTTGTCAAATATATTATATTAATGATAAGCAGAGCTCCGCGGTTTCCCCCGCGTGTAACTCCCGATCCCGTGGGAATATCGGGATAAAAAGTAGCCTATGTTCTGTAAATGAATCAATGTATCCTCATACCATGTAAATAGGTTCAGAAGTTTTGGAGCCTTTTCGATGCAAACAATTAAATCTTTCCTTTTTAAATTATTAGTAAGATGATAAAACAAAGATTTCCAAAGATAAATGGTCATAAATAGCATATTAGAAAAATCTTTCGCGCTGTGGGAAGATAGGTAGGTGGGGGGGGGGAAGAAACATTTTTAATTTATTAAATGATAGATAGGTGAGTGTTTTTCCACCATCTCACCTGATGGTAAGTGAAGATGTGGTCTTAAATGTAGCACGCCCCTCTAAAACATATCTATAGTATAGTCGTAACTTGTAGACCCCAATTAAGCTTCCTCATTGCGGCGCAATGTAGCAGTGGCTTAATGCGCGGGCGTTCTATGCGACTTACCTATAGTATGTTTGTTCTTCTTACAACCAATTGAGATGAAATTTGGTATAATAAATAGAAAGATATATTTATTTGTACAACACAGAAAGGAACATAAAATACGATATACCTACACAAAATAAAGTAATAGCTAGAAAGTATAATAAACACAAGTCCACGCTTAGTTCGGCAACAGTGGCTACAATATTTCTTGATATGTATGTAACTAATTATAGTACCTACAATGTTGTTTTTGGAAAATAAACGATTTTATTATTATAAGTTGCACAAATAATAAATATTACAGCCCCAAGCTAAGTAACTAGACTTGTGTTATAGGTGCTTGACAACGGACATACAACTTATATACTTTTTCTTTTGTAAATATATACTTATAATACATAAAAACAACCAGACCCCAGACAAATATCAAAGCATAAATACTTGTCTGAGACGGGAATCGAACCCGCGACCCTGTGTTTGGCAGTCCGGCATGGTGACCATTATACCAACTGGGTCGTCTAAATAGAAGACCTTTTCGCTGTTAGCTATTTGTAATTAGCTGAAATCCTATCCTGGATAAAAGCGCAGTTAATAATAAAACGAACAAACCTGTCCATCTCTAGCGCACGTGACGATATTGAGCTGGCTCTCAGCGTTGAGATACAGGAACTTGCTCTGGAAGACGTTAGACTTGTGACCCGTCTTGATAGTCTGTAACGGTATGTTCTTGGCCCAGTTCCATACCACGACGTTCATGTCATCAGACCCTGATACTAGGAGGTGACCTAGAAAGTAGGTTATAAAACTTTAGTTATGTGGTACCAGTAGCGTAGCGAGGGAGAAGGCCGAGAGGTAGATCGCTCCTGGCGCCATCATTGAGGTGAAAGGGTACCTGCGCGCTCTCCATACAAACGTAGTCGACTGTTTCCTCCCTATAACTGCCATGACTATGCCCCTATGTTTTCGTTTTTTTCATTTTGTAATTTCGACGACCCAGTTGGCACAATGGTCACCATGCCGGACTGCCAAACATAGGGTTGCGGGTTCGATTCCCGCCACAGACAAGTATTTATGCTTAGATATTTGTCTGTGGTCTGGGTGTCTGTATGTATATAGTATATATTTACAAAAGAAAAGTATATATTGACAAAAGTAGTATATCCGTTGTCTAGCACCCATAACACAAGTCTAGTTACTTAGCTTGGGGCTAGATGGAGATGTGTGGAATGTCTTGCAATATTTATTTATTATTTAATTATCATAAAAATTAAGATTAAAAAAAACAAAGATTAAAAAAAAACAAAACAATAGGGACATTTTACAAAATCCATTCTTATCAGATGCCTATGTTTTAAGCGCTATTTTTATGCCAAACTAGCTGCGCTCCGCGGTTTCACCCGCGTACGTCCCGATCCTGTGGGAATATCAAAATGAAAAGTAGCCTATAGCCTTCTTAGATAAAGGGACTATCCAACACAAAAATATTTTTTCAATTCGAACCAGTAGTTCCTGAGATTAGATCATTCAAACAAACAAACTCGTCAGCTTTATATTATTAAGTATAGATTTTAAGCCGATCCGTTTATTGGTATGAGCTTGTTGATATATGAGTCAGTCAGCACTTTGATAAATAAATTGAAATTGAAAAAATTGAATTTTTTAGATATTTACCTTCCGGATGAAAATTAATAGCGTTAACACATCCTCTGTGTTTATTCAATGAATGTAGCTTCTTAAGTCTGTATACAGCGTGTAGCGAGCCATAGAACCTTCGTTCGAACATCACATCCTCCTTGGCGGTCCTCCCAGGCGGAAATGTCAGACCCGTCTCGCGGTTTATTATCTCTGAAATATGATACACACATTTTTAACCTTTCCAAATACTTTTGGAATGTTTTATGAACTTTTTGTTCCTCCCCCACTTCTATCCACGCTTCTATGCGCTGTGCAGCTGCATCTCACAGCATATGCTGAGCCTGCTCCCTTTGCCACACTTATTATTAGTTTATCTAATGTATAGAAATTGTAATTTTATGGCAATAAATGATTATTTATTTATTTTTATTTATCCCCCTATCTTCTTACTAATTCTGCGAGTACAAAAATTTTATTGATCCAAGTACTTGTGCCCCAAAACAAGATTATTGTTGAACAAATGGACAAAGTTACAAACATACAAGCATAGATCTCACAAATGCCGTTACGCATGACGCTGTTAAAAACATCTTTTGACCAGTAGTTTCGAAACCCATTCCAAGCCTATTTGCCGAAGATCCTGCGAAGTGGAGGCGTAAAAGCCGGAAAGCGGACCCCGGCTACCCGAGAGAGATGCACCCGGGAACATCGCTCGAATGCTGGAGTTTCGGAGCCTATTCGTTACTTACAAAAAAAAAAAAAACAAAAATGTTTCCTCTTTAAAATATTAGTATAGATATATGTTATGTATGCTAAATGCACCTGCTACTCTTAGTCCTTTTCTGGCTGTACTAGCTGCGCTCCGCGGTTTCACCCGCGTAACTTCCGATCCCGTGGGAATATCAGGATAAATTAAGATGTAAGCTATCCTATCTTTCAAGTTGGATCAAACTGCACACGGTGTGCAAATTTGATTAAAATCGGTTAAATAGTTTAAGAGTCCATCGCGCACAAACAACGTGACACGTAATTTATGCCTTTTGCCTTACTATGTTTGTTTCCAAAGATTGATCTCTATTGGCAAGACCAGCTATTGGTACAAAAATATAGTATGATTATTTTTTTGCAAAATCAACAGGTTCGATTCCTGGTTAGGGTACTGAATTTTTCAAAAATCTACTGATGCAGTTTTAGTTTTTGTCAAAATCGGGCTGGCATCTCCTTTCAGGATTTTTCGCTATCTGTTATAGTTTAAGTTAGGATATTTAGACCAGGGTCGATAGTTTTTGAAACCAAAAAAAATCACAGTAGGATGAAACCCATTAGAAAAGGAGGGGAATATGATAAAAATGAAAGGAAAAATAAATTACGGTCGATCCGAGTTCTGGAAGTGGGAGGGGGGGTTTTTAAGGGTAAAAAATGGTTTATCTTGATTTCCGGCAAAACTACAAGTCCTATGGAAAAAAGTTGAATGGCAAAGTTGTAGGTAATAAAAAGATCTACAACTTTTGTATAAACAATTTTTTCACATAACCTCAAAATTTAGGTGATAAATTCAAATAACCCAGTTTTTGGTTTTTTATTTTTATCTTTTTCAAAAATATTTTTTTTTCTACGAAATTTGGTGAAAACTTACCTTATTATGTCCCAAATACACTGTAATTTATTTGATTTAAAATATTTATTTTTTCGCCTTATTTTAACTTAATATCAAAAAAACACCCTAATTTTCAATCGGAAATTCTCACGACAAAATATCAGCTTTTTTCAAAAAGTTGGTATGCTTTCTGTTCGTTGAAATCTCTACTTTCCGATGGTGAAAAAAAA
Source organism: Idaea aversata (assembly GCA_907269075.1). Classification (NCBI taxonomy): domain Eukaryota; kingdom Metazoa; phylum Arthropoda; class Insecta; order Lepidoptera; family Geometridae; genus Idaea; species Idaea aversata. The sequence continues at coordinate 1,513,059 of OU026088.1, forward strand.
AAAATATGTTACTCTAGTAAATCTTCACAGAAAATGCAAAAAACCGATCGAGAAAATCGATTTTTTTTGTACGATGTTGTATTGTATACTGTACTGTGTACGTTATTATAGCAAATCAAAATATAATATATTTTGATTTGCAATTTTTTTTATCAATGTTACTTGTAATCTTACGTTTTTCGAGTAATTAAAGTGTAAATTTTAATAATAGCTCAAAATTGTATGTAATAATTTAAAAAAATATCGATTTTCTCGATCGGTTTTTTGCTATTTCTGAGAACATTTACTATGGCAATGTATATTTTTTTTACACCATCAGAAAGTAGAGATTTCAACGAATAAAAAGCCTCAAGACTTTTTGGAAAAAGCTGATATTTTGACGTGAGAATTTTCGATTGAAAATTAGGGTGTTTTTTTGATATTAAGTTAAAATAAGGCGAAAAAATAAATATTTTAAATCAAATAAATTACAGTGTATTTGGGACATAATAAGGTAAGTCTTCACCAAATTTCGTAGAAAAAAAAAAACATTTTTGAAAAAGATAAAAATAAAAAACTAAAAACTGGGTTATTTGAATTTTTCACCTAAATTTTGAGATTATGTGAAAAAATTGTATTTACAAAAGTTGTAGATCTTTTTATTACCTACAACTTTGCCATTCAACTTTTTTCCATAGGACTTGTAGTTTTGCCGGAAATCAAGATAAACCATTTTTTACCCTTAAAAAACCCCCCCTCCCACTTCCCGAACTCGGATCGACCGTAATTTATTTTTCCTTTCATTTTTATCATATTCCCCTCCTTTTCTAATGGGTTTCATCCTACTGTGTTTTTTTTTTCATTTTTTATCATTTTTGAAGGCCGGCCCTGGTCTAATAACCCTGAAGGCCCACATAAAAAATTCACAAAAAATTCAGATGGCGTAATACCTCTCAAAATGGTAAAGTTATGTTTAGGCTGAGGTTTCAATGTCGGAGTGGGTGACTTGTTGGGGTTGTCCTCATCGTTGTCGTCGTTCTCATCAGTAGAGTGTACCCAGGGCGGCTCGTCGTCGGTATCCGTGTCGCCGGAGTGCATCCGCATTATATCCGACTCGTATGTCGCCTCGCTGTCCGATGAGTTGTTCGATCTGTAATATATTGGTATAACACCATGTAGGGTTGCCACTTGCCACGCTAAAGGTGAGTGCACACCTAGCCGCACCACACGCGCCGCAGCGAAGGAAATTGACGACCCAGTTGGCACAATGGTCACCATGCCGGACTGCCAAACACAGGGTCGCGGGTTCGATTCCCGCCTCAGACATGTATTTATGCTTAGATATTTGTCTGTGGTCTGGTTGTTTCTATGTTTTATAAGTATATCCGTTGTCTAGCACCCATAACACAAGTCTAGTTACTTAGCTTGGGGCTAGATGGCGATGTGTGGATTGTCCTGCAATATTTATTTATTTATTTTTATTTAAATCCCCAAGGCCGATGCCGATGAGGACACCAACCCGGCGCTGCGCGCATACAAACGGAGACTGCGGCGCGTGCGGTGCTGCTAGGTGTGCGCTCACCATATGCATAATTCCAATACACTACAATAATTCCGTTTCATCACGCTAAGATCTGGTAGGTATACAAGAAGGTATACAACTTAATAGTTTCTAGCTATTACTTTACTTTGTGTATAACGTATCTTCCTGTGTTGTACAAATAAAATTATCTATCTATCTAAATCCATGAAAATCAAATCTAATTATGACTCGAAGGGCCTATGGCAGATAAAAGGAATAAAAAAAAGAATGTACCTCTAATGAAAATCATCCACTTGTTTAATTTGTAATTGAAGTTAATACCTTTATGTGCTGAATTAGATCAATTTTTAGCAAGAAAAAACATCCCACCAGCAAACAATATTTGTTTAGTAAAATATTAAGTAAGTATTTAACCTTTTTGAACCAAGCAAGTCTAGTTCAAGTTATCAGTAAGATAATTTGTAAGTATAGGTATGTACCTATTTATAATCGACTCAAATACCTATTATTATGATTGGTTGGATTAATCAACAGAACTTTACAACCTCAAATCCTTCAAAGAAATGATAACCACATGGTTTAGTACTGTTAGACAGGAGTAACATGGACGTAGATCTTTAAACCTCTGTGTTCTTACATTATTGTGCAGTTGTTATTGTAACCCGTGGCTTAGAGCAATATTAAATAATTATATTTGATTTGTGCCTTTGATTTCTATTTTAAATCAATAAATAATTGCAGGAGATTCCACACATCGCCATCTAGCCCCAAGCTAATTAACTAGACTTGTGTTATGGGTGCTAGACAATGGATACACTACTTGTATACTTTTATTTTGTAAATATATACATAGAATACATAGAAACAACCAGATCACAGACAAATATCTAAGCATAATAAATACTTGTCTGAGGCGGGAATCAAACCCGCAACCCTGTGTTTGGCAGTCCGGCATGGTGACTATTGTGCCTTATTCTAAAGTTATCTAAAAAGGGTAATTAACCATGTTGTTTGTTCCTATTTAGTGGAGCCTATGGAGGTAATAGGGAACTAAATTCAAGTTTGAATCTCAACAAAACTTCAAGTGATATGTTATTATGATATTTTCTAGTTTATGCAAATTGTATAAGCAATTATTATAATGCAGGGTTAATATTGTAATGTGTAGGTTAATGTAAAAAAACTCCAAGGCTTTTTTAAATTTGACCCTTGTTTAGAGAAACAAAGGTGTAAGAAAGATGGCAGAAGTAACAAAACTATATAGAAAGATATTCTTGACACTGTACAAATCTTGTGAAGCCAATTGAAATTAAATCATTCTGCTATTGTTATGGCCTGGGTTTAACGGCGCATATCTAAAATTGTTAGTTTTTTCACAGAAAATTTGTGTACATACCATTTGTAGGTAAAATCCTTTCGTACATTTTGGTATAATTTAAGGGCGAAAATACCTTATCATTTCTATGTTTGTACAGATGTAGAATAAGCATAAAGAGAACAACAAATTTTTGTCTTGAAATTATACCAAAATGTAGAAAGAGATTTCGACTACAAACAACGACATTTAATAACAATCTCCCATGCAATTAATAATAATTTCAGTTATCAGCGACAGGCATTTATAGTATGGCAGTTTTATACACCTTCATAGGTGCACCATTCTGTAAAAGGAACTCACCCACTAGTGTTGTTGACATCAGAGTCAGAGCTACACAAGTTTACAAACCGAGGCAAATCATCGCTCTCTGTCTCCGAGTTGCTCACTTCATTCACCCTTTCCTGGGCCATCTCCTCTGGGGATAAGTCATCAGAATCTCGAGAAGATGCATTGCTGTCACTATCCCTATCTGGAATATAAGATGGAATTAGAATCAATTGTTTCGTTTGATAACTATCAGGGGATTGAGAAGGTCCTAGGCCTTATATTGCAATCTTCATCTCCGAAAATGATGTCCCATAAAAATGAACTCAGAAAAGTGGATTATAGTTAAGTTTCATATGGGTGTTGTTATAGGATTTTTTTTTCTTATTTTCAAATATTTTTTGGTCTGAACATTCTCAAGCCCCTACACTTATAACAATATTTGTTGAAGGATACTTTGGTTTGATATCGTTACCTGGAGTCTTTCGTTTTCTATAGTTTTTGCGACTACGGCGACTCATCTCAAAGAAGGCCGATATGCCTTCTCTAGGTAAAGCCATATGGACCACGTTATTCGATGTGCTAGCTACTCTGTCATCACTACTCGTGCTCTCAGATTTATCGACAGATATGCCGCTGTCAAAGTTCTCATCTTTGGAATCTTTGCTAGTTGTTGCAGCAGCTGCGAAAATTGTAAGAAGTTTTAGAAAAAGTTTTAGTCAGAAAATTATCGATTTTAAAGTGGTTATGTAAATTCACCTGGTGGTTTAGCGCTATCTTGAGTGTCTTGAGGAGTTCCGTCGTTTAATTTCAACTTTTTTCCACCCATTTGGGGACTACTCGGAGATTCTATAACTTCGTCATCGCTGGATTTGTCTTCCATTGTGTTTTATTGCGAAGTTTTCTACAACATTGACTTTTTTAGGCGGAAATGCTTAACGACTACGGTTCTACATTTACAATTTTATCAGTAAAATAGAAACACGATGGAAGATTTTTCGCAAATAAAATTAAAACGAAGAAAGAAAGAATCAAATTTTTTTATGTTTCATTTTGGCAGATTTGACCACAGAACACTATTACTCCTAACGGAGGATTTGACATTGGCATATAATAACGTTCGCCAATAATGTCAGGTTCATCCGGCCGATCATCAGGCAGGATTAATTTTTAATCGACTTCAATAGAAAGAGAACGCTTCGCACCTCTGTATTATGCATGTATTATATCTAAAAACCTTCTTCAATCACTCTATCTATTTAAAAAAAACTGCATCAAAATCCGTTGCGTAGTTCATACATTAGACATAGGGACGGCGAAAAGTGATTTTATTTTAAACTATGAATGTAGTGATAGTGATTTTTATTATCATGACTTCGTTGTTTACGAACTGATTTTGATAATTCATTTTTGAAATGGTAGCCTCAAAGGTGGTCTCATGGGGTATACTATTAAAATACTCTTTGAGGTAGATTCGGGGAGTAGGTACCTCTACTCTTGGCAGTGGCGGACTACGCCCGTCAGAGGCCCGGGCGGCAAAGCTGAATGAGGCCCCCAGCTTTGATTTTTTTTAATTTTACAAGCATTTTATTCAGTTTATATTTATATGTATAAATAAGTGTTTATGTTTATTTCGTTAAAATCTGTCCAGTGAGACAGATTTAAATTCGACTTAAATTAATAAGGCTAAATAAACGTACATACCTACAATCATGGACCTATAAAAGTCCGGACACCGCGTTGCTAAGGAAAAATTTAAAGCTCCATAATGGCGGCGAGTAACCATGTGTCAGTGTAAAAGATTGCCATATCGAGGGAAATAATCCATTTTTATAAATAATATTCGCCACCGTCCTCGGAACTTCATCTTTATTGAACGCTAGTTTTTAACACGTGTTGTTTAAATAATAAATGAATATGAATAAAACCCACGAATATGAAAATATTTATTTATTTATTTGTTGGATAGAATAAACAAAATATGTAGGCTTATGTAGGTATGTATGTGACTATAACTGTGTGACCTCGTAGGGACTACACGGTTGAACTGTTTGATGAGTAATACATTGTTAGATTCGTCGTCAAAGCGCAGGGTCTACGGGCAAATGCCATATTTGTACGACATAAATAAATATAAATAAATAAATATTTCAGGACATATTACACATCGCCATCCAGCCCCAAGCTAAGCAACTTAATGCTTGTGTTATGGGTGCCAGATAACGGATAAACTACTTATACACTTTTTTTTTTTTGTAAATATATACATATTATACATATAGGAAACACCCAGAACCAGAAACAAGAATTTATGGTCAGCATAAATACTTGTTCCCGGCGGGAATCGAACCCGCAACCTTCTGCGTCGCAGTCGGGTGTTCGCCCGACGCGCCACAGAGGTCGTCAAAATAAATTTTGAAACCTAGTTAAAAAAATATCAATCCAATATTCGCACATACCTTAAATTACATCAAACCCTTTTTGGAACGGCGGCGGCGCGGGCGTAAGTTACAACGCGAAGAAGACGTCCACCTTTAGTCATTGAGATACATACCTAGAGAGGACAGCCCCGTACACTGCCTCATTCCGTCCAACTGCGCTGATATCCGACCTGACGACTTAATCGCTTGCTAGTTCGTGGAGGTTAAGGCGCTCGTGCATTTTTAATAAAAATATACGGAAATGTTACGGAAAATGACTCACTGCGTACTTAGATACTGCACAAACAATAGTAGAAAGATTTCTAGAGCGGAAGGAATAACCTAGCACAGGTAAATAAGTATTTTTATTTTGCATGCATACAACACTATAGCAAACCTGGCCAATACCATGCCCAACATGGCCAATAGAGGGTGTCTGGCAACACATTGTGTTACTTCTAGCTATTGTAAAATGGTAACACTGCGACGCGACAAGCTCATGGATTTGTTTCCGTTTCCTTCTTCGACAATCGGCTCTTGTCGCGCGCGCATTGTTACTGTTAAAGTTTGTTAGAATCATCACCGTTTTCTCCTACTAAATTGAACTTTTTATGAACCTGTTGCCACAATAAACTTTGTGTTCTAACTTAGGTCCGTATTAATAAACCGAACTCAATATCGATTTCAATCTTGAGTTTGCTCTTGAGTTGTTGCGCTGATTAATAAACCTATCTTAAGACGCGATTAAAGAGCGACGTATCACTTGAGTCATACCGTATTAATAAATCAAACTCAGCTCTCAAGATATGTCTCAAGATGTAGTTTCGTGAACTCAAGTCTGATTGCGGGTCATACAAATCTTACATTTTTTTAAATATTTTCACATTAAAAACAAGTTGACAGCAAAATATGACGACACTACCTACCATAGGGTAAGAACATATCATTCAAGGTAAGAACAAAGCGTTACTGTCATTCAAGATCAGTCTCAAATCTCAAGAGCGATATCAGCCTGGTTAAAACTTGAGTTTTATCTATTAATTAACGCCTAACTTAAGATAGTGACCACATCTCAAGACTCACTCGATTGATACGCACTCAAGATCGATATTGAGAGCGATTTATTAATACGGGCCTTAGTGCGTGTTTCCCTAAATATCCCTCGAACGCGTACTAAATATTGGCTGCCCAACGTGAAAAAAGTTCGGAAAAAATGGTGGACGCGTCTGTGTGAAAAAACTGCCGCGCTGCAAACTTTTAACTTAAATAAACTTTGTGTGATTGAAGAAAATGGTACTGGCACGAAGCTGCGACCGAAAGGGGGGTGAAGAAGTCGATACCAGACTAGTTTTAAACCCACCCACCCTAATACCCGACTTCGACGATGACGTTTCAGCACCGCCGCCGGCCGACCCTCAATCGGGCGCAAGCCGCGGAATTGGCTACTCAAACGTTTCTCACTCCGTCGGCGTCGAGGATATCACGCCACCGCCGGCCGACCCAAGACAGGGCAACAGCCGCGGCGGCGCAAGCGTCGATCTCGATACAGTCACCATCCTAATGACACACCTACAGAAGACACAAACCGAAGCAATAAAAGAGCTCCTAGACTCCGTTCTGAACCGTCAAACACATTCATCGACACCGGTACCATCCTTTACCAATCCCACGATGGGAACCTTAGCTCGTTGCAAAGCTACGTTCGGCGGCGGTCCAGATGAGTCCATCGAAGCCTTCATCGATGCAGTAGAATCATACTGTGAATGCACACAAGTGCCAGACTCAAACATCATCCGAGGATTATCCATGCTTTTATGCAAAGAGGCAGGTACGTGGTGGCTTGGCTTAAAACATACCGTAACAAGTTGGGTACAAGCCAAAGATAATTTGATAAGTGCGTTCGGGGACCGCCGGCCGCCTCACCGAGTCTATCTCGATATTTTCGCCTCGCCTCAGAACACAGAAAACACTGATATGTTTGTGGCGCGGACGCGCTCTCTCCTAGCAAGGTTGCCACGAGGTGATATCTCACAGAAGGCCGAGCTAGATATTACTTATGGCCTCTTACACGCTCGCATCCGAGAACGTCTTCGAAGGGAGGAGTTTACTTCTTTTTCCCAGCTACTTCAACGTGCTAGAGCCATCGAAGACTCTTTGAACGAGAAGGAGACATCAATGCTCAGAGAGCCTACAGTACCACCTCGCCCTGCCGCCACTGCGGCCCGCGCTAAGCCGGTGCAGGCACAGGCCACGCCGCCGACCGCACCGCTCGCCGTGCCAACTGGCACGCAGCTCATCGTGCCGCTTGCTGCACCGCCGACACAACAGCAACAGCAGCAGACCGGCGCGGGCGCCGCTAAGAAGCCCCACCTAGTTTGTTCATACTGCAAGTTCTATGGTCACTCGAGGGAACAGTGTCGTAAGTTGACGAGCCGAGGTGAGTCCAATGCCTATACTAACTTTGCTCAAGACTCAAGTGATAATAGTGCTAAAGGTTTTTATAGTGTTGAACCTGTTAATAATTGTGAATATCCTAAATTTAACTCAAATTGTCATTTGAATGCTGAAAATTTGAATAATTTTCAATTTTCCAATAAGAATGTTGCATGCATGGATATAGCTGATTTGCCAAATATTAATGAGCATAACCCTAGCCTACATTATACCAAAAATAGCTGTGCATGCACCATTCAAAGTAATAATTCTTGCTCTGTATGTATTTCTCAAATGGAAACATGTTCTCAAAAACATAATTGCAAGTTAACTGTGTGCGATGAACCTAACTTAGCTTGCAATAATAGCTCAACTAACTCATGTTGCTGTATTCATAAACGTTTTTGTCCTAAAGCATTAGTTCAACCTGACAAAAATAATATTAAGTTTAATAATTGTACCACTGTACCGATAACTTGTGTTGATATTATTAATAATGAAAACAAAACTTCTTTAAATTCACCTGTTAGTAATTTGCAACATTTCTCTGAAGGAGTTAATAATAATACTAATGATACCTGCATGTCTAAAAATTTTAGCCCTTTACTGCAGGGGAATGTTGACCAACTTAACCCCCCAGTACAGTCTGTAAAAAATATTTTTACTAAAACCGAAAATGTTAACCCTTCAAAATGTGATGTGTTCAATGTTAACCCTTTATTACCCGAGGGGTCAAATACTTATAATGTGACTTCAGTCACAAACAGTAATTCTGAAAATGTTAAATGTTCTTTAGCTAAGTTATCGAATAATACTTGCGGTAGTAACATGGCGTGTTGTTCGGTCCCTTCCATTAGAGGTCACGACCTACGCCCAATTTTTGAAATCGAAATTTTAGGGGTGAATGGTACAGCATTAATTGACACGGCCGCTAAACATTGTATTGCTGGGCACACGCTATATGCTCTACTTCTCCGTAAAGAACACCCTCTCTCTCCGGCTACCAGAAAAATTAAGTTGGCCGATGGCATCATTCGAGAGATGCAAGTGTTTTCTACTATGTTACAAGTAAACTTAAAAGGGTTTTTGATTAACATTCCGTTCCTTGTTTTTCCTCATTATAACAACAATGAAACGCTACTAGGTATAGATTTTATTAAGGCTGCTGGAGTGGTTATCAATTTTTACCATGAAACATGGTATTTTAATAAGAAACCTAAAATCAAATACAGGCTTTTGTTTGAACCGGCTTCTCGAGTAGTTTCCTGCGCTTACACAGATATTCTTCGAGAGGATGAGGGTCCTCACCTTCAACCTGCAGAACGAGAAGCACTCACTGGTCTCCTCGTCCATGATTCGGACATTTTTATAGCAGGGGGAGGTTCTACGCCGTATGCAGAGCTTAGAATCGACATTTGCAATCACCCGCCCATGGCTGTCCCTCCATATGGTCGTAACCACCCGAAAAAGAAACTAAAGAAAACTAAAATCAACAAAATGCTTCAAGAATCGACTTGGTGTTCCCCGGCACTTCTGGTGCTGAAGTCCAATAATAATTGTGGTATCCGTCTTTGTGTCGCTTATCGACGCCTAAACGCTGTCATCAAGTTTGATTCCTATCCGATGCCACGCATCGATGAGCTGTTGCAGAATACTAAGAGGAATCGCTCCATCAGTTTGTTTGACCCTTTTCGGCCCGTTTTCTGCTGGGAACCAGGGGGAGCAAAACAGAATTTTCATTCCTAATCGCGACAGTCAATAACTATATTATAAAAAGGCAAGGCCTACCTACTTTTATTCCAGATATTCAAAATCCTAGCATTCATATTTTAGATTTTTAAATTTAACACCGCATTACATTGGTTTTTTTATTACCCTTCAAACCCTGTTTTTCTATGAGCAATCAAGGAAAGCTAGCCGACGTCGACAATAGGGTCCTAGTCCAGGAGCGAGGGCGTTCTCCAGGACTAGAGGGGGAGTATATAGCAAACCTGGCCAATACCATGCCCAACATGGCCAATAGAGGGTGTCTGGCAACACATTGTGTTACTTCTAGCTATTGTAAAATGGTAACACTGCGACGCGACAAGCTCATGGATTTGTTTCCGTTTCCTTCTTCGACAATCGGCTCTTGTCGCGCGCGCATTGTTACTGTTAAAGTTTGTTAGAATCATCACCGTTTTCTCCTACTAAATTGAACTTTTTATGAACCTGTTGCCACAATAAACTTTGTGTTCTAACTTAGTGCGTGTTTCCCTAAATATCCCTCGAACGCGTACTAAAACACTAGATTTCAATGGACTCCAGCCGCTTTCTTTTCTAGAATCTCGTATGATTTCCCGCGACATGTCTCATGTCTCCTCGCGACCATGACTATTGTAACATAGTCGAAACGTCGAGGTAAGAGAAATAATTACTATGAATACAAATCGTGTGAGTTTAAAAAGTTCTTTAGTTAGAAGTTAGTTTCTTCAGTTGATTGCTGAGGGTTAGGGTACCTCAGCGGAGGCATTTAGGGGCCCCCTGAGAACGGAGGCCCGGGGCGGCCCGCCACCTCCACCCTCCCCCCTTAGTCCGCCTCTGACTCTTGGTAACCGAAAATAAAGAATTGTAGCTTTACCTATAACCACATGAGTAGAGATGACGACGTTATCAAACGTACCGCGCGTCTTGTGTAAAGTATGCTAACAGCAGCTGAGTTGTACACATGTTGTACACCAAGCCATCTGTGATGGATGAACCAGTGTTACCGAAAAGGATAACCGGAAACAACCGGACGGAATGTCACGCTGTGAATTCGTATGACAATATATTTTTCTAATCAGTCATCAGTCACTGTCAACGTCAAAAACACGTGCGGTACTTGTGTTTTAATAATTTTGTGTATTTTTGCATTTCCCAAAGATTTTTTAGAGATTAATTGAATAAAATACAATAAAATAAGCCCATAAATTCTGGAGGACGTGATCTCTGTGATGAACAGATTCCGAGAATTGCAGAAATATGGATAACGAACAAGAAATTGTATCATTCCTCGACCTGCTGGATTTGGATGAAGAACTAGTGGATACCAGACTCAAATCCATAATTAAACGCACATCCTACACTAATAAACATCTAGCCAACGCTCTCCAGCTCTTACGGTACAAACTGCTCATTAATCTACAAGAAAACACTACTTGCAGCAACTCTGAAGAATTTGAATTCGTTGTCAAGCTAATCAAAGAAATACAACCTGAAACGGCAGATAATGTATGTAAAATCGTCAATACGGTGATAAAATTAAACTCAGAAACTCTGGTTGGTTATTCTGAGCATTTAGTACAGCAAATTTTGTCAAATATTGATGCCATAAATGAATATTCAACTGATGACAATAGCAACTCTTTATCTCAAACACTTATAAATTTAAAAGTATGTGATAGTGTGATAGATGCCGTCATTGAAAAAGGAGAAAGATTATCTTTACTTATGTTAGAATTACCACTGGAGAACATTTTGAATTCCGTTGATGAAAAACTTAAAATTCATTTCATAACAAGTACAGTACCTCGATTAAGCGAAGGTGTTCATGGATATAGCATTTTGGATAATATTTGGGAGTATGTAACAAAGTTAGATTGTGACAGTCTAGATACATGTTTGAAAATTCTAAGCTGCTTATCAGAATATTACTTACCAAGTGTAGACAATAAAATAAAATTTGAATCGGAAATCCTGAGACAATACACATTTTGGAAGATAATTCATAATGGACTGATGTCTGTAGATTTTTCTTTGAGAAAATTGGCTGTGTATCTTGCAAAAAGAGCCATTGATTATATTTCAAGCAAAAAATATGATTTGAATATTAGCGATGAAGTTGAAACACTGTTTAAATGGGATCACAAAGATGCAAAGATACTCAGACACCAATGGGATAAATACTTTATCTTATTAGACAGTTTAGAAGAAAAACAAAGCAATATTGTCCTACCATCACTACAATTGTTTGACACAATTAACAAAATAGAAAAATGTTGGTTAAATTGTGTATTTAATCTTGGACTAAAACATGACAATACACAAGTAAGATTAAAATCTATTGAACACAGACTTAAAATCAAAATTGACACATTATTTGAAGCAAAAGTTTTACTAGAGGCATTGAATGACTTTAATTTTTATGATGATGAAAATAACACTAACAATTTAAAGAAGAAAATTATTAAAATAATTACTGAGGAACAAACACTTACACTTATTTTAAAAGCTATTCCTGCAGTTAATATAACTCCAGTACCACTCTATCATATAACTGATATATTGGCAAATATTGATATTAATTTCATTGTTAATAACAATAAGAATATATCAGATACTCTAATAGCATTGTTTAAAGTACCTTGTAATATAATAGCTATGAGAAAAGCAGTCCATATAAATATTCTACAATTTATTGGAAGACATTATAGAAAGTTAAATTGGCCAGTGTATATGACTATTGCTTCATTGCTACATGTAAATCTACAAACTATTAAAGATACTAACAATCCTTTTGCTAATTTAATAAAAAATGAACTTTTTGTAAGTATCAATGACAAAAAAGAGTTTTTCAACTCTATATCTAAAACACACACAAACATAGAATTTGCAATGATATATTTTGAAGATCATAAAGAAGATATTAACTTTCTTAATGATATAGTATATGCTAAAGTGAATAATATAAAAGATATTGTAAATAGACAATATTCTAATAAGATGAATTCTTACAAAGATGTAGTATTTTTATTGAGACTCCATAACTATGTCCATGAAAAAGAAAATGATGTTTCAAAAATGATTAAAGAAATTATTGAACCAGAAATGAAGACGATATACCAATACATGTTTAATTTATTAACATGTGAAACTATTCTACTGTTAGATGAAGTAACATTACTTTTTGAATACTTTGAACAATCTAAAAATCAAATTTACAAAGATATTTTGATTGAGATTTACAAAAATTGTGCTATATTATTGAAAGATGCAAGCACTGAATTAGATAAAGCTATATTTAGTATGTTTCTTATTAATAATTTGTCTAAGAATATTATATTTAAGAACTTATACAGCCATGAAATGCTTGCTCTTAAGGATTTTTTGGAAATTATAAAACTCTTTGAAAGTAAAGTTGTTCATAACGCTAAGAATCTGGGAAGATCTAGAAATATATTTTACGAGAAACATAGTGAAACTGTGCATTTTTTGTGGAAAGATTTCAAAATAGATGGCCTTATTATTGAAATAGTTGAGTATGTAGATAAAGTAATAGAAAGTGGAGGATATGGGTGTCTCAAATGGATTCTAAAAATTGTAAACACCATAATCGATAAAATATTAAATGACGGCGTAAAATTCGATGTAATACAATTTATAAACAGAATGTGGAGGGAAATAGAGGAATTAAAGACAAATCATCAATATGCGCCATGTATGAAAGAGTTTGTTAAGTTTATAACCCATGATGCTTTACTTAAAAAGCCTGAATACAATAATACGATAATATTATATTGCACTAAGCTAATAGAGTATGGATATGTTAAAAACAGTCCTCTTTTCTATTTAGTAGAACAATTATATTTTAAGTCTGTTATGGAACATGCACACATGGTTTACGTTCTGACCGAAATATTACTTTTTTGCCCAGTTCCAAAAAAGGATCAAAGGTATGTAGTTCTTTTCATTAAAACTTGTTGTAATTCTGAATTAAGAACCTGGATGATGCTAATTTTGAAACTATTTTCACAGGATAGCAGACAATTTGGCTATAGAGATCTTGAGGAACCCTAAATATGGCTTGGAAAGCAAAAAGTAAAATAGTTGTTTCAATGTTCCATATCATAAATACTTATATTAACTATGTTCATTTTATACTAAATAGGTACACATTTTATATTCCAGGTTGGATATTCACTTCAATTTCGAAATTCAATACATGTCTATGCTCATTCTATCCCGAATAACAGATGATGAAATATTAAATGTCATATCATCACTGATCATGGCAAATGTTGATAACATCTTTAAGTCAAAAGTAAGGTATCATGGAAACTCGCAAATACACAGGTCTTTGCAAACAGCATTACAGAATTTATTGGTAATTTTGTTGCTAAAGAACAGTGTTGATACAAAAGTAATGCTAAATTGGGCATTGGAGTTGTTGGGGAAGTTGTCACATCAAATTAGTGTAAGAATATTGTTGGAGTGGCATATCTGTTTATGTCTCTATTTAGAGGTAAGTCTGGTATTATTTGCTATGTCTGTGTTTTCAGTATTGATTTTGTCGTATTTTCAATTCATTTCAGAAACGACCAATAAATACCAAGTTACTAAAACAATTGAAGTTAAAAAATGTACCTTTACAATCTCAGTTCATAATTATCTACTGGCTACTGAAACGTAAAGTAAGCAATGACTGTTTCACTCCAGAAGAATATGATTTTGTACTAGATACACTTTTGAGTCACACTATGGGTCAAATGTTTAATGTAAGACTACAAGCACAATATCTAGCCGCAAAACTTTACAACAATGAAAAGAAATACGAATATACTATAGAAATTATTAACAGAACATTAGCTGATAATTGTAACGATAAAAACTTTATGAAATTAAAAGAGGATTATTTCGTTAATGAATTTGATATAATTAACAATCTCTCTACTTATTTCATTTACTATTTACTTCCTAAGCTTTGTGATGTTGGCGAGAATGAAACTATTTATACAGAACTTATTTTAAATATAGTTAAAAGAACAGATAAAAATATTAGTATATCTAGTGAAAATAATTTAAAAATTGAATGGAGTAAATGCTATAAGCATGAAGAAGACTATGACAATATAAAGCTTGGGAAGACTGCTGAAGGGAAATTAATAGAAGATACAGAATCTGTTGGAACTATTCAGAAGAAATATATTCCTTGGAAGAGTATGAATGATGTGAATAGCTATTATGTGGAAAAGAAGGTATTTTAGTACTGCTTGCTAATGCAAGCATATCAATACAGCAGTACATTTATATAGTTTAATAATTTATATGCTAGGCTCAGTTGGGTGTTTTTTTGTTTTCAGAAAGAAAGTCCAAGTGATTTAATAGTAGTAGCATCTTTGATTGATAAACTACCAAATCTTGGAGGAATGGCGAGAACTGGTGAAGTTTTCGGAGTAAAAACCTATGTTATAAATAGTTTGAGACATTTGCAAGATAAACAGTTTCAGGGTCTCAGGTAAAACAATACCTAGTCTAGTTTAGAATTTATTAGGTAATTTTGACAAAAAAAAAACTCTTCCTCAGTGTCTCAGCTGAAAGATGGATTAACATAGAAGAAGTACGTCCTGGTCAAGCATTAAAAAACTATTTAACTGAAAAGAAATCTGAAGGTTATTCTGTGGTAGCAGCAGAACAGACGTCAACTAGTACCAAGCTGCAAGTTTTCAAGTTTCCTAAGAAGACCCTGCTTTTATTAGGGTGAGTAATCTAGTATGTAGGTAGAAAAGAGGACAGGGCTCAGTAATGTACCTTGAGGTATCCCACTTTCTATAGCTGAATCTACGTACTATAAAAAAATAAATTAAAATTTAAAAAACCGACTTCAAAAAATCTGAAAACAAAAACTAAAAAAACTTGAAAAAAAATCCTGGTAACAAAAACTAAAAAAAACCTGAAAAAGAAACCTGAAAACAAAAACTAGAAAAAGACTGAAAAAAAAAAGAACTAAAAAGTGAAAAATAATCCATTTCGGGTCACTAAAACAGCAGATAACATAAACATACTTAGAAGTCGGACTGGGTTAGATTGAATGTTGAGAGGTATTATAGGAAACATGGTGTCACCCAGTCCGACTTCCAAGTATGTTTATGTTATCTGCTGTTTTAGTGACCCGAAATGGATTATTTTTCACTTTTTAGTTCTTTTTTTTTTCAGTCTTTTTCTAGTTTTTGTTTTCAGGTTTCTTTTTCAGGTTTTTTTTAGTTTTTGTTACCAGGATTTTTTTTCAAGTTTTTTTAGTTTTTGTTTTCAGATTTTTTGAAGTCAGTTTTTTAAATTTTAATTTATTTTTTTATTTAACCATTTTTAGTGCCGCTGACACTGAAAATTCTACTCCATGAGGCGAAAGCGACTATTTCTTAAAATTGCAACCTGTACCTAATCGTAACTCATTGAAGGGTTTGGTGATGAGAAGGTTCAGATGCTCCATTCGTCGATAGGTAAATATTAGTGTATGGGCCAATTCTACTAGTGGTAATGGAAAATTGAGCAATTTGCTGAACCTCGCTGTGCAGATCTGTTCATCACTCCAAAGATCCTCATCATATCTTCATTTAGGATAGGGTTCTCTATCAACATTCATACAAGCCCAGTCCGGCGACTAAATTCGACTAAATTCTTCAAATTGTAACCTGTGATCGTAACCGATTCAAGAGTTGTCTGATGAGAAGGTGGTTTTAGATATTCCATTTATCGGTAACTATTAGTTTATGGGCCAATTCTACTGGTGGAAATCGAAAATAGAGCAATTTGCTGCACTCTCGAGGTGCAATGCTGTTCATCCCTCCGAAGACCCTCATCAGATCTTTATTGAAGATAGGGTTTTCTGTCAACATTCATACAAACCCAATCCGGCGACTAAATTCGACTAAATTCTTCAAATTGTAACCTGTAATCGTAACCGATTGAAGAGTTTTCTGATGAGAAGGTGGTTTCAGATATTCCATTTATCGGTAACTATTAGTTTATGGCCCAATTCTACTGGTGGAAAACGAAAACTGAGCAATTTGCTGCACTCTCGAGGTGCAATTCTGTTCATTACTCCGAAGATCCTCATCAGATCTTCATTCAATTTTTATGGGACCACCTCTGAGTTATCCCCTTTCATACAAAAAAAGATTTTTCCAAATCGGTCCAGGCGTTTTCGAGTAATCGGCGAACATACATAAAAAAAAAAAATATATATATATACGCGACGAATTGAGAACCTCCTCCTTTTTTGAAGTCGGTTAAAAATTAAAAACGAAAGGGATACAATAGTTGTTATTGTTACAAAACTATAAACATCACTCACTACCTACGTTTATGAACTTCACTTATAAAATGAAAACTATCAAAAGCTTTGGATAAAACTAAAGAATTATTTGATTTCAGACATGAAAAAGATGGTGTTCCATCCGATTTGCTACCTATGATGGATCATTGTGTAGAAATACCTCAACAGGGTTATGTTAGATCTCTCAATGTTCATGTAACTGCCGCCATATTTGTGTGGGAGTATGCTAGACAAAATATTTTGTAACATTTTATTAGAAGACTATTCAATAAAAATACCTATTTGTTACTGAGCGTCATTTATTTGCGGTTTACAAAATAATTTAATTACTTTAGGCAGAACTGTTATTTTAACAGGTTTAACGTCAAATTCTTCTTTATCTATTTCAATTGTTACTTCTTTTTCATTTTCTCTGGGCATAAGTTCAACTGTTCTAGCGTAAATTGGTTCATATTTATGTAGGTTCTTTACACGATTCCATCCTTCTGTTACAAAATCTTTGTAAGAATAATTATTTTTACCTAACGCTATGCTAAGGGCAGGTAATTGGCTGGTGTGATCAATGTTTTGTGTCCTGATTCTAAAATCACAAGTTTTGAAACACAATTCCTGTGTATTTACACATTCAGGGTTCAAAATCTTTGTCTCATCATTCTGACTAGCTTGAGTGTTTGGCAAGAAAAAAGACCATTTACGTTTCATTTCTTGTTTCTTTGGAATGCAATTACTACAACCTTTGCAGGGTGGAGAGTATTTGATTGTGCCACTGCACTCCCATGTAAGTGAATCTTTATAGCCATTGAATATGAATGTGGCATAATCTCGTAGAGATCCTGTGAACCAATATTTATCTTTTCTAGCAAAAGTGTCCCTAAATGCACCCCATTCAATAGAAGACATTGCATAAATGGGTCGACTGGGAGATTCATCTTCATTTGCTATAGGTTCTATTTTCATAGCATCTTTCAGGACTGTGTTGCCTTGGATAATGGCCATGGAAGCATCAATAAGCTGTTTCACTTTTCCAACTCCTTCTCCCCCAGGAAACAGTGTATTACCGATTGTGTTGGTGCGTCCAAGGGGGAGGATACCAAGTGGAAAACGATTTGCTTCATCATTTCTTCTGAGTAAACCTAAAACAAAAGTAATTTCTAGAACAATGAAATACTAATTTTTTCTTTTTCTTTTTTTAGTAGTAATCTTACCTGTAACAGTTTCAGATAGAGTTCCATCTCCACCAGCAACAATAATAGCCTCTGTTCCCTTTAGATTCTCTATTATCTCCTTGGCATTTCCTTCTGAAGCAGTCTGAATGACATCTACCTATGAGGAGTAGACACTAAGTATTTGACTTCAATATTTGTAGTTTAATCTAAGCTATGGGGCATCCTTTTTTTATGTTAAACAATTCATGGGATTTTTTCTTAGTCATTAAACTCTAGACAGAGCGGTCATGATTATCATGTAGTGAGGGGGAAGATGTGGCGCGCTTTATGACTTCTCGTCATCTCTCCCTGAAATATCTCATGAATCTCACATGAGATATTTCACCTAAAAGCCTAGCAGACAAAATATGGTCTATATTATTAAATCTTTTTATCCAACATGGACAAACTGGGCACAAAATCTTTACGAATCTGGAGTAGATATGAAATCTCAATCCTTTATGAGTAAATAAAAATGTGTATAAATAAGACACAAAGAATTACTCTAGTAAACAAAATGTCTAGTTTCTAAGCTCCGCAGCTAATGGATTGTTATTGATTGTCTTTCAATCTTTGAACTTTCCTTATATAAGTAGATTTTATGTACTTATACCTGTAGTCCAGCCAAATGGAGAAGTGGTTCACAGTATTTTTCATAGTCTTTCTTTGCATTGCGTTTATTAGCCACAGGATTCAAGATGACGGTGACAAGTGTCGGATTCCGATCCATGGGTATTAAGGAATCTCCGTATTTAGCAGCTTCTTTACACGCTGCACGCATGAGGACATTGATCCTGAAGATTAATAGGTATATTGTAAGTATGGGTAGCTACTGGTACCTACCTACTAAGTTATTAGGTATCGATCTTCAGCTTTTTTTTCTCTGGAGCCAGCAACTTAGGCTCTGCATTGTCTGTCTCTAGATAGACGATATTACTGAATTTATAAGTCCCTAATTATTCTAAATAAAGCATAGAATTTAAAATATATCTAGTAGGTAGTTGAATCCACTTACTCATATTTTTCTTTGGCCTTCACACCCACATAATACAGACCAACGGCGCCGACAGCTGACTTTTTCCAGTTATTTCTAATAGTTTTACTTAGTTTCACAATTTTTTCCATTTTATTTATATTCAAAACCAAATTTTACATTTCGTTCGTTACAGGTTAGTTTTTGATGTTATCTTTCAAGAAAGATTTGACAGTAAGCAACATTGTTTACTGTCAGTTCTTGACTGCGTCCGAAACCTGTGTTTTGGTGGCCTAGTGCTTGGCTGAGTTGCGGCTTTTTAACCACGATGATAATTGTTATGAAGTATATAGTATTATAGCAGTAGGTAATCGAAACAAACAACGGGTTGGCCGTAGAGGAGCTCGTGAAACGTAACATCCTATAGAAAGCCCTAAGAAACAATCAAGTCTAGTAGGTAGGTATAATATATTACGTCCATGACCAAATTTAACAAACGCGTTCTAATTTTTGTACTGTCACTATCAATCTCTGACATTGACAGTGACGGTCTTAAAATGTACAGAAAGCAAAAAAAAAACCGAGAAATTTATTGAAAATAAAAATAATAATTGTTGAATTTTACCTTTGTTTTATATTATTGATTTCTTGATTACTGGCGTCGTAAACATGAGTTCTAGCCAAGCAGCGGACATCAATTTACCCGATGGTTGGATTGTTTGTAATTCCAAATCCAAAGATGGTAGAAAATATTATTTCAACAAAAAAACAGGAAAGTCCTCTTGGACCAAACCAGAGGTAGGTTTTCTGTAATTTTATTGACCACAAACGTTCAATTATTTGTTTAACTACCCGCTTTGTACAACCACTTTCGTGAGGAGTCAGTATTTAGTGCAGAGCTCCATGATTTTATTTCCATGAAAAATGGTATTACACATACACTACATACCTACTTACTTAGTTTCCCTTTTATAATGTCCAAAAGAACACTGTTACGATAGCGACCTGTTGTATTTATTTCTAGAATGAACCTTTACCAACTAAAAATGCACAAAAAAATAAGGAAAAAGAAAAAAATGTAAATGAGGGAGAAGGTAGTAAGAAGTCAGTGAAACGCAAAAGTGATGGATGCAGCGCTCCTGAACAAAGCCCCTGTAATAAAAAACGGAAAGAAGGTTAGTTAGTTCTCGTTATCCATTAGTTTAATTTGTTAATTTTAATTTTTGTTACTTTTTCACTAGAATCATATGTAGATTTACCCAGCATATGAGCACTATATCGCTCCTTAGTTATGAAAATACAGTCTAAGATCCAAGTAATTTATAACTGTGACAGTGTGTAAGTATGTTTGTTACTTATTCATGCAGAAGTAAGTTTTCATAACCAATTGTGGAAGCAGGTGTATATTTGTAGACAGTTGGAGTTTGACCTGCATAAGTCTTGATAGCAGACTGTGTTACTGACATATGCAGGTCAAACTGAAGGGTAGAAGTACTTACATAATATTTTGCTCTATTACAGATACAAAATCTCCAGAAAAACGTAAAAAAGATGAACCACCGAGAAACATTAAAAATATTCCTTATAAGATTCCGAAAAATCAGAAATATTCACCGAACAAAAGCATTAACTCTCTCAATTCAACCCTTAACTCTAGCCGGGGCTCGGTCAAAAGCCGACATTCATACAGTCCAGCAAAGAGAGACACAAGCATCTCTTCTAACGAAAGTTCTAAACGAACACCGACTAAGAACCTTGCTAACAATCGTCTCTCCCAACTACGAGCCGAACTAGCTGAATCACTTCAGAAAGAAGAAAAAAACTATTCCACAACAGAACAAAAAACACCAAAAGAAAGAAGCCCTCAAGAATATCTAACCCAATCAGACAGCAATAGCTTACAATCTTCACCATCTCCATCACAATTCTTTGCTGCCAACAAAATTCTATCTTCAATGAAAGCCCAACTCCCTGAGAAATACTCGATCAAAAAACCTAAAGACACATTTGCAGATATCGAACAAGGTATAAACCAGTCTGATCATTCATTTTTAAAATCTCCGGGGACTCCACCTCAGTTTTCTGAAGCCAGTAAGTTGGTGCTGGCTATAAAATCCAAGTTATCTTATAAAGGAAGTAAGGAACCGGTGAAAGTGTTCATGTCTGCGAGGGAGAGAATGGAACAGATGAGATCGAGGGCTGTATCGGACTCTAGTACAGAACAGTGTGCAACTGATCCTAATGAAGCTATGGAAGTGGATTTTAAAGAGGTATGTTGTTACTTAAACTGACTAATATTCCTACTTAAATAATATAAATGGGGAAAATACTCTGTCTATACAGGGTTATTGGTTTCCAATCCAAAACCGTGCAGGGGGTGGTTCTCCGCATCAAAACGAATAACTTTTGTTCTACGACTTTTGTCTATTCTTTCATTTTTTTTTCATACAAAAATAAAAAAATAATATTCTGTTCTGTACGCGCTATAAGATCTGTAGTAAAACATAGGTAGGTAGACGGCACGCGCCCAGCGCCGCGCGGCTTGTCGAAAGGGGTAGCGGTGCGCGGGAGCAGAGAGGGGGGGGGGTATGTATGACGAACGCGTGACGCAGTGCTTAGCCACTTTAGTCTCTATTTAGCGCACGCGTAGTAACTACATGCCGGACCGCGCGCCGCCCGCGCACCGCGCCGCCGCGACCGCCGAAAATCGCGTTTAGTTAATCTTAACAAGTGCCTACCACCCGCGCTACCATGCCATACCGGTATAGTAACCTGGAGTACACTGAGATGGTCCGACTGTTGGCAAGGTGTAATAGGTAATAGGTGCACGTAGTTATGTAGGTAAAAACCTAACACATAATAGGTAGATAGGTATCGTGTGTAATAAATAATATTTTTGACGTATTTCTTTAAGTAGGTATGTTTCAATTATTTTACCTATTGATATGAGTACAGCGACCTGGGCGTGGGGGCGTGAGGAGTGCGCGGTCGGGGCCGATCGACGTTCGAGCACATTTACTCATGTGGTTCGAGTGAGTCGAGCGCGCGCGGTCGCGTCTACGCGCTCGCAACTACCTATTTAGTCCATAGACCTAGCAAATGTTGAGAATTACTCGCAGAACTTCAATACATTTTTCAAAGCTAAGTAGTAGGTTTTGACAAAAGTCGTAGAACAAAAGTTATTCGTTTTAATGCGGAGAATCACCCCCTGTACGGTTTTGGATTGGAAACCAATAACCCTGTATAATTGTCTGGTACATTTTTCACTAAAACTATTGAACCAATTTTAATGAATACTAATAATGCTGTGGAAGTGGATTTTAAAGAGGTATGTTTTTACTGAAACCTGCTAATACCCCTTCTTTTAATAATATAAATGGGAAAATAACTCTGTCTGTCTATCTATTTGTCTGGTACATTTTATGCTAAAACTGTTGAACCACTTTAATGAATTTTGATAGAGACCTATGAGAGGAAGAGAATGCCATCACTACATAGTATAAAATAAAGTCACTTTTCGCCGTCCCTATGTATGCTTAGATCTTTAAAACTACGCAACGGATTTTGATGCGGTTTTTTTTAATAGATAGAGTGATTAAGAAGGAAGGTTTGTAGATAAAATACAGCCGTGCGAAGCCGGGGCGGGTCGCTAGTATCCAATAAATCAAACCTGTAAAACGAACTTATATGTGAATGAGTCTATACTACCTTGTTTAAAATAAAAAATATGTGAATACCCAGAAAAATCCTACTAATATTATAAATGTGAAAGTTTGTGTGTTAGTATGTGTGTTTGTTACTCCTTCACACAAAAACTACTGAACCGTTTGCAATGAAACTCGGTATGTAGATAGCCAGTGGCCTGGATTATTATACAGGCTACTTTTTATTCCGATATTCCCACGGGATCAGGACTTACGCGGGTAAAACCGCGGGCGCAGCTAGTAATGACTATGAATACAAATCATGTTAGCAAAGTTAATTACTTACCTTGTTTAGTTTTGTTTTTATTGTACTTTGCTCTACTCTCAGTCTGTAGAATATTTTTACGTCCTGCTAAATCAGCGCTAGGGCCTTGAACCTTTTTTTTTTGGGAGCTGTACTACTTTTTCTTGTTTTTTGTTTGTTAATTTTACGTGTAAGTATTACAGTCCTGAAAATAACAGTTTATTTTTTTCTTTCTTTCTAATTACCAGACTAAAACAGTACCTGAATGTAGTATGAATACAACGCGAGCGGCGCCCAATCCTTGCAAGAAGGACCCACAGAGTAAAACAGACGAAGTCATTTTAGTTGTTGACACCAATATTTTTATACATAAGCTGGACTTGATTAAAAATATTATGAATTCACATGTGCAAGGTAAGTTAGTTAAATTACTCACTGTTAATGAATATGAACAAAAAATTAGGGGCAAATCCAGCGCCATCTAGCTCCAACCTAACCAACTAGGCTTGTGTTATGGTGGCCAGACAACAAATAGAATACTTAAATATTTTATATTGTAAATACATAGTAGACTTATACACTTAGAAACACCTACCAGAAACAAATACTATAGTTTATTTTTTATTAGCTAGATGGCAGTAAAAAATTTAAATCAGCGCCATCTACATTCGAATAGCGGTCTTTCTAGAAACTAAGTTTCTCAATTTGTGTAATAGATGGCAGTATAAGTTAAACAAAAAGACTAACACAAATAAAATCTCATCTGTCGCGTCAAATCTCATCTGTCGCGTCAAAATCTGTCGCGAGAACGGCTGAAAATGCTCACCCACAAAAGTGCCCAACGCGCCATAAGAAGTTTTCACTTCAAAAAATCTGAAATGAATCTGAAAAAAGAGAAAAAAAAACTAAATTGCATCATTAGATTTTCAAAAAGTCATTACCCTAGCCAGGAATCAAATTTCTTGTTTTTGCAAAAAAAACTTTCTTTATTTTTATACCGGTCGGTAGTATTGCTGATAGAGATTAATTCCTAGAAACATTGCTGATAGAGATTAATCTTCTAGGAAGGCGTGTTACGTCTTAGGCCGCATCGCCACAGGTGGCAGGCAGGTGTGATAGTGGTCAAACGCTGACCTATCATAAGTAAAAAAAAAAAAACTATTACATAGAAGGCATGAAGGCCTATGTATAAAAATTCAACCTGTATTATAAATACAACAGCAATAAATAATCTGTGAAAATTTCAACTGTCTAGCTATCACGGTTCATGAGATACAGCCTGGAGACAGACGGACAGTGTAGCGTCTTAGTAATAGGGTCCATTTTTATTACCCTTTGGGTATTGAACCATAACAATTGATGAACGTTTCAGGATACAGCAAAGCCCCAACGTTGCTGGTACCATGGCGAGTGATCAACGAACTGGACAGGTTGAAAGACAACAGTAATGGATACACGGCTATATCAAAGCGTGCTCGGCCTGCTATGGATTATCTATACAAATGTCTACCTGAGAATAATAGAATAAAAGGTAATTTGGTATTCTAGGTATTTAAACTTCATAACCCCCGAATACCTAAACATTTAGAAGTCCCCTTAATTTTTTATTATTTGTTTCATAATCACTACATAGTATAAAACAAAGTCGCTTTCTCTGTCCCTATGTCCCTATATCTCTATGTATGCTTAAATCTTTAAAACTACGCAACGGATTTTGATGCGGTTTTTGAAGTGAAAACTTCTTATGGCGCGTTGGGCACTTTTGTGGATGAGCATTTTCAGCCGTTCTCGCCACGGATTTTGACGCGACAGATGAGATTTTATTTGTGTTAGTCTTTTTGTTTAACTTATACTGCCATCTATTACACAAATTGAGAAACTTAGTTTCTAGAAAGACCGCTATTCGAATGTAGATGGCGCTGATTTAAATTTTTTACTGCCATCTAGCGAATAAAAAATAAACTATATTTGTTTAAGTGAGTGCTAATAGATGGCAGTAGCAGATCGTTTCAAGAAATATTCTATGAGAAATAACAAGTTTATTGTTTTCACTTCTGCCTGCACTCCCGGAGTGCCCTGTTTTTTTTTAATAGATAGAGTGATTCAAGAGAAAGGTTTATATGTGTAATACATGCATAATATAGCCGTGCGAAGCCGGAGCGGGTCGCTCGCAATTAATATGTAAGACGTTCCTATCCTAATGAAATATGACACTTAAATGTCAATTCATTCGCTACTTCAGTATTCGGGCGCGAGTCTTTTTACAATCTCGTTTTTAACGTCTTATAAATTGATGAACACCTGCATGCACAAAAAGTGTGACGTCATGTCACGTTCCGGGAACATGACGCGGCACGCGTCTCGTGTTTTTTGTTACCTAAAGTTTCGATAGTTATCTCTGGATAAGGGCTTGTAATAGTTTTCATAAGTAATGGCTTCTCAAGACTTATATCTAGCTCAAATTGTGCTGATAAATAATTTACATTATTTCTTTGACCTGTCCTAGAAGGCTTCTCAGGATTGATGGAATCATGACGTTATTACATGCGAGGCACAGCTAGTATTAATTACATAATTACATTGTTGTTTTTCAGTGCAACCTCTAAGAGAGGCCAACTCCCACATCTATCCATGTGAATCTCCTGACGATGAAATCCTGAACTGCTGTCTCCAACAGGCTGAGAGGGGGCATTCCGTTGTAAGTAACTTCTTTACACTTTAACTAACTTATCACTACATAGTGTAAAACAAATTCGCCCTCCGCCGCGTCTGTCTAAACGCCAAGTGCGAGCTATGAAGAAACTAAAAAACCGGCCAAGTGCGAGTCGGACGCGATCGAAGGGTTCCATACCACGTTGTATGGAAGCCCCACAATTTTGTTTTCTGTTATAAGTACTTGTTGTAATAGCGGCAACAGAAATACATAATCAGTGAAAATTTCAACTGTCTAGCTATTACGGTTCATTAGATACAGCTTGGTGAGAGACAGACAGACAGCCAGTCAGACGGAGTCTTCGGATACGGAACCCTAAAAATAGTGTCTATACATATAAAATCCTTTGTCCTGACTGACTGACGGATCAACGCACAGTCTAAACCGGTGATTGTGGAGACCTGAAAATTGGAGGGTGTGTTCTTTATATTACGTAGGCATCCGATAAGAAAGGATTTTTCGAAATTCTACTCCTTAGTTGGTGAAAACGGGAGCAAAGTTTGTATGGGACAATGTGATTCCTTGGTCCATTTTCAACTTCTACGCGAACGAAGTCGCGGGCATAAACTAGTCTTATCATAATATTGTTCCCCAGATATTACTATCGAACGACAAGAATCTCTGCTCCAAGGCGTTGGCTAACGGCATCCCACACAAACAGCTGGAGGAGCTGTCCGTGCGCCCGCGCACCTCGCCCGCTGCGCCGCCGCACGCGCACGGGAACATCGCTAAACATATTTATACGCTACTCGCTAATATACTAGAGGTAAATCTATACATTTTCCTATCGCATCTCTAAGGATCTCAGTCATCATCGGATGATCTATCTCCAATGGTTTTTGGATCTCTTGCAATGTTATGGAACCTGGCTCAGGACAATTAAACAGATTTGAATACTAACAGTTTGTTTTTTAATCTGAACGCTGAATATTCCGTAAGCGTTTTTAGATTATATTTCATGAAAATAGGTTGAGACATTTAAAAGTAAGGAGCATTTTTAATTCTTATGTGTTTCTATTGTATTTTACTTCTTCTTTCACATATTTTTCATTTGTAATTCACTTATACGGTTACCCTTGTTTCACCTCAATTATTTATTTGTTGATTGAATCCGGCGTTACTTTTCGACACTCCATAATATCTGTAATGGAAGTATTAATATTTAGTTTTAAGTTCCGAGCCTACTGCCAAAACACAAAATGCACCGCCCTCCCGCCCACTTGAAAGTTTGCAATGAGGACAACCAATAATTTATATATTTACTAGCTGCCCTACGCGGTTTCACCCGCGTAACTCCCGATCCCGTGGGAATATCGGGATGTAAGCTATCCTATCTCTCAAGTTGGATCGAACTGCACATGGTGTGCGAATTTTATTATAATCGGTTAAGTGGTTTAGGAGTCCATTGAGGACAAACATTGTGACACGAGATTTATATATATTAGATTTCATTTGTGTTTCACATGTTTCACTTGTGTTTGGCGTGAGTTTCATTGTGTTTAACATGTTGCAGAACGAGATGCGCGCTAAATACGACAACCTCTGGCTCCACGTACTGTTCAAAGCCCCGCCGTGGTCCCTGGCGGATGTGTTACAATGTCTCCTCAAACATTGGATAGCTGTGTTCAATGAAGTCTTCCCGAGGATAGAACAGGTTATTGTTGAAATGAAGACTGGTTTAGCTATTATCGAGAGTAAAGGTAAGAGTAGAAAATATCATTTTTTCTTTTATATATTGACATTGCAGACAGCGCTATCTAGCCGCCTTAAGCAATCCAGGCTTGTAATATGTGTGCCATACAAAGGATATAATAAATAAATAAATATTGTGAGATACTGTACACATGGCCATCTTGCTCCAAGCTAACCAACTATGCTTAAAATATATGTGCCAGACAACGTATAGAACTTAAAGTATATTTTTATTTTGAAAATATTATAAATAAAAAAATAGCCCATAAGTTTCTTGTGCCTTCTTCTCATTAGTGGGCGCGATCCGAAGGCTCACATCCTAACTTAGTTTTTAAGAAGTTTTAATGTGATTTCCTGTAAATTGTGTGATTCCAAATAAATAAAGAATTTTAAATTTAATACAAAACACCCAGTCCAAAATGAAATGTCTGAAAATTTTAATAGAAATCGAATTCGCAACCTTGTGCAAGCGAGTATTCTTGCATTGCGCTACTGAAGACGTATTGAGAGTGCCTAAACTTTAGCGTAAAATTAGTTATCACTACATAGTATAAAACAAAGTCGCTTTCTCTGTCCCTATATCCCTATGTATGCTTAAATCTTTAAAACTACGCAACGGATTTTGATGCGGTTTTTTTTGAATAGATAGAGTGATTCAAGAGGAAGGTTTATAATACAAGCATAATATAGCCGTGCGAAGCCGGGGCGGGTCGCTAGTTTCTGTATAAAAAGACGCTTGAAAGCTTATTGGAATAATTTTCAACTTTTTTTTCAAATTACTCTCAGATCAAAAAACCCTGACACAATCAGAGGTGGCCAACTTTAAGGAGTTATGTTTAGAAGTTGCTAAGCGCTGTCAAATTATACCCGAATACATGGAGTTGGCTAAAGCGACGGTAGCGAATTTGGAGAGGGCGAGCGAGACGGAGGAACCTGTGACATCGCCGGCAGCGAGTGCGAGAAGGACCGACGATGCCATAACGTCGCCTATATCGGGTGCGAGAGGAACAGACGACGCCGCAACGTCACCGGTGATCAGTGCAAGAGAGATGGACGATGCTATGACGTCACCGGTAGATAGTGCGAGGGTGACGGACGAGGATGGGACGTCACGGGTAGCGTGTGCGAGCGGGATGGAAGATACGAACGGAGAGAGATACGTTATCGACGCTTTGGAGAAGATCTGGGTTATTTTGTCTAGTTATTGGTAAGTATGGAAACTTTTTGCCAATTTCAGGAAAATATTTTGCAATAAGATGCTTTATTTAGACCCATTATGCTGCATTATGTCACAATGATGTTTTGTTAAAACTTGCTCATTAATGTACGTAAAGACTTGTGTACATTTTAACACTGAGACCATGATATCCATTGACATTTTAACATCGAAACATTTAGACTGTGATGCATTATGTCATAATGATGTTTGTTGTACTTATTAACACTTGCTCATTGGTGTACATTAATACTTTAGTACATTATGAGACTAAGACAATGTTACCCATTGACATATCGACTTCGAAACATTCAGTACCCGGTCCCGATCAGTTCAGTCATCAGTGTATTTGTATTTGTTGTCGAGCTATCCCAACTCTCCAAGGAAAACCAAAAGACCTGTTTGAAGACAAGCTTTATGTTTACAGTGCAAAAGTGGCATCATGCCTGGACATACCACACAATATAGAAGACGGTATCCCGGGTGCGGAACCTATAGAGAACCTCATTGACAAGCTGCAGCTCTTCGGGGGTCAGATCACTGCACTCGCTGATGCTATGGAGAGGTAATAATACATATCGTATTTGCTATAGTGAAGCCACGTGAGGCGTAACGTCGATAGAGCTAGATAGGCGTTTGACGACCCAGTTGGCACAATGGTCACCATGCCGAACTTCCAAACACAGAGTTGCGGGTTCGGGTCCCGCCTTATACAAGTATATAGTGCTTAGATATTTGTCTGTGGTCTGGTTGTTTCTATGTATTATAAGTATATATTTACAAAAGAAAAGTATTTAAGTAGTATATATCCGGTGTCTAGCACCCATAACACAAGTTTAGTTACTTGGCTTGGGGCTAGATGGCGATGTGTGGAATGTCCTGCAATATTTATTTATATTTATTAAATTTGTTATTGTAAATGGCCTCTACATGTTGGCTTCGGCTCCACTCATGTCTTCCAAAGCTCCGGGATGTCTATAACACCGTGATATGGTACACTAGCTGTGCCCCGCGGTTTCACCCGCTTAAGTCCCGATTCCGTAGGAATATCTGGATAAAAAGTAGCCTGTGTCAATCCAGGTCATTATTCAACGCAAACAAACTAAGTGTAGATGCAAATCAATTATAGCCTATGTTACTCCTAACATCCTAACTAATTTTTTTTAAAGTCAAGATTTCATCTTAATTTCATGCAAATTGTATGATTCTAAATGAATAAAGAATGTTGGGTTTGACTATAATTTCCGCTTCGAACAAATATTTATGTACAGACTAGCTGCGCTCCGCGGTTTCACCCGCTTAATTCCCGATCCCGTGGAAATATCGGGATAAAAGGGAAAAAGTAGCCTATATGTTAATCTAGGTCTCCAGCTATCTACATAGCGAATTTCATTGCAATAGGTTTAGTAGTTTTATCGTGAATGAGTAACAAACATACACACACAACATTTCACATTTATAATATTATTAGGAAGTACGATATTTGGTTCTGGTCTTTTCTGACCACCATAAAACAAGTCTAGTTGCTTAGCTTGGGGGTAGATGGCGCTGTGTAAGATGTCTTGCAATATTTATTATTTAACTTGAAATTTGCCAGAATGCTGCAAACAGACGAGGTGACGGAAGAGAGGACAAAGTTGGCTCTCTCAAAAATGGAGAATGCAATACAAGATAGTCTGAACACAATAGGAGTTGATGCAGATTTAATTACTGAAACTAACCTAAGGATATTCGGTTCGAAATGCAGGTATGTTCTATTTGCTTTATACCGAGATACATGCGGGTAATAAAGGCTACCTACCATCTTTATTAAAAACGAAATATACTAAATAACTACACTAAACTAAATATTTCGTGTAAATAGAGAAAACTACTTGTAACAGGTCATTAGATAAATATTTGCTTTATTGTTAACTAGCGACCCGCTCCGGCTTCGCACGGCTATATTATGCATGTATTATACATATAAACCTTCCTCTTGAATCACTCTATCTATTAAAAAAAACCACATCAAAATCCGTTGCGTAGTTTTAAAGATTTAAGCATACATAGGGATATAGGGACAGAGAAAGCGATTTTGTTTTATACTATGTAGTGATGATGCATAATATAGCCGTGCGAAGCCGAAGCGGGTCGCTAGTAATGTTGTGATTTGTTTTCTAGGAATATGCTCCAGGAAGCTTACACGAAGTTCTCGCAGCTGCTCCAAGTTCTAGACGTATGTAGAGATAGACTTTCTATACCTAGCGAATAGTTTTATAATATTTATTTAGATATATTTGTATCTTATCATATATTTATAATACTAGCTGTCCCGGCAAACGTTGTTTTGCTATAAAAAAAATACAAAAAAAGACACGTTGGCCGATTCTCAGACCTAACAAGCACAAAAATAAATCATACAAATACAGCCGTTTAGGTGGATATTGGCAACTAACACTGGGACACGAGAATTTTGTATATTTTATAGTTTTGTATCTTATTCTGGGTGTTTATGTATGTATTAGGTATTTATTTATACAGGGTTATTGGTAATTATGTAAGAATGCGGTTGAGGGCTACTTCTGTGCACCTTCACAATCAACTTTTGTTCTAAGACTTTCGGGAATTCGAACATTTTCGGAATTTTTTGAGGTTATGTTAATTCGAGAATCCGTTGATTTTCAATAATATAAGTCATTCAGACTTAGAACAGTAGATAAAACCTATGAAAGGGTCCTTTTTCACTTTTTGGGTACGGAACCCTAAAACAAGTATACTGTTACAGTTCTTGGAATTCACGAGTGTGCTCGGTCTTTGTTTGTAGTTGTATTCGTAAATACACATGTTCGTTATTGTGTGTACCCGACGGAGCGGTCAGTAGCGAGCGACACATATAGAATAGAATTTATTCAAACAAACACACGACATAATTTAGACACAAATAAGAAACAGTAAGAGATAGTTATAGAGAAAAGTAATACAAATAAGAAACATTAACGAGATAGTTACAGAGAAAAGTAAATACAAAGAACAGACAATAAAAATAAAAAGTATCTGAAAAGTCGTGTGTTGCCCGAATGGGTAAAGCTGCAGATACGCAGGCGCATCTGCAGCGCTAGTCTTCCGACAGCACCCTGAATACAGATATACAGATTGGTCACTCACACAAACAAAGACCGAGCGCACTCGTCAATTGCAAGAATTGTAAAGCTAATGACCTCTCCATGTAAGTAGGTAACAGCTGATTTTCAGGTAAACATAACCTCAAAATTTTCGAAAAATGCTCGAATTTGTAAAAGTCGTAGAACAAAATTTGATTGTTTAGGAGCATAGAAGTAGCTCTTAACTCCTTTTTATATGATTACCTACCAATAACCCTGTATAACAAATATAAGTATAATAAGAAATTCTGACCTCCGTAATACAAGCCTTAAAAAATATAGACTCATTCGAGAATAGGTTATTGTCAAATTTTTACATTTTTACTCTGTGGCGTAGTGGACAAATACCTGCATGCGACGTAGACGGTTTCCCGCCGTAGTAGTCGCACGCCACCTTCGTAATAAGTATGTATTTAAAAAGTATGTTTTCTGGTCACTATAACACAAGCCTATTTGCTTAGCTTGAGGCTAGATAGCGATGTGTGCAATGGCGATGTCCGCCTTTCCGCGGGTAAAGAGAAAAAAATCATCAATCTATGGTCAAATTGCAGTACTTACAGGTTCTGTCACGAGACGTGAGCATTTTTTATTGGTCGAATTGTTTACGCGATTGGTCCGTCAGTCGATTCTCGTTTTATTAGGGCTCATAGACGAACATTGACTGACGAACTAATGACTTGTGTCAGTCCAACTGTGCTCAAGACTCGTGATAGTATGTGTAGCCAGTATATTTGTAAATATATTTCTAAGTTATGATAATATTTATATTTTAAAGTTATGGAGATGACATACGGGGTCCCGCGAAATTAAATTTTTGTCTTTGTTAAAAATTACTTTGTTATAAATAGTAATATAACGTTATTGACTGACTTCATAAATGGAAGAGGTTTTCAATTTCGGGCACCAACCGATTTTGATTATTCTTCTTTTTTTGAAAGGGCACACCTCAAGTGTGGTCCGATAAAAATTTGGTGAGGATCTGATGAGAATCTTCAGGATTCTACTCTAGAATATAATTCTTTTAACTACTATACCAAATGGGGAATATTAGATTTTTTTTTAAACTAGTGCTGAATCGCCACAGATGGCGCAGTCCAAAATATCTGGAAAAAAAAAGAGATTCGAAAAACCTAATTGAATTTGGGATTATTTCAAATACTTTATTGATTCATTTCTTATGTAAGAATTTTTGTACGCCATTTTTTTCATTACACTATGTACTTACCATATTTAATGAAAAAAAATAATACTGATTCTTTTATTATTAAAAAAAAAATTGTATCGCAGACTACTAAACATTTCAATTTCTAACTTTGTAATTTTTACGAAAAATAATGAATTTTACGCCCACCCGGATGGCATTTCTCTTTTAAAAAATTGGTTATTTTTAAAAATATAATATTTTTATTTAGGGTAGTTTGTTGTTTTGTTATTTAAGCTAGATTTATTTATGTAAGAAAATGTAAAAATATCAAAGGTTTAAGGCCCGTCGCTATAACTAAAATTGTTCAATATTGCATCTTTTTTTTCCTAATACAATTTGTAGATTTCTATTAGCTTTTGAAACGACAAAGCATTTTCTTTTATACAAAAACTAGTCGCCCGCGGAATTTTTTTTTAGCGGATGCCTACGTCATAACAGCTATCTGTATGCCAAATTTGAGACCGATCCGTCCATTGTCATATACAGGGTGAATTTTTTATGTGGGCCTTCTGGGTTATATCCTAAACTATAAGAGATAGCGAAAAATGCTGAAAGGAGTCGTGTGCCCGATTTTGACAAAAACTTAAACTGCATTATTAGATTTTTGAAAAAGTTATTACCCTAGCTAGGAATCGAACCAGTTGATTTTGCAAAAAAAACCCTATATTTTTATACCAATGGATAGTGTCCTGGAAACAAACATAGTACGGCACATCAAAGTAAAAGCTCTTTTTTGTAGTCTTTTGTAATTTTCATTTCAATTCAATTTTCATTAAAATTATTTTTTTGCAAAATCAACAGGTTCGATTCCTGGCGAGGGTAATTACTTTTTCAAAAATTATATGATGCAGTTTTAATTTTAGTCAAAATCGGGTACGCAATTCCTTTCAGCATTTTTCGTTATCTCTCATAGTTTAGGATATAGATAGATAAAAAAATCACCCTGTTTTTAAGATATACATATAAGTCAGTCATACAGTCAGGACTTTGAATTTCATATTTATAAATGTCAATAAAGATATCGCCTGCAAATTGTGTAGATTTGTACATAAACAAATTATTATCGGTAGATTCTTAGTTAATTTTGACGCAAAAAATTGATTATTTTCTGTAAATATAGGGAGTGGTATGCATTTTGACCGAAGCTTTAACATAGAGGGGGCATTGCGTTAAGTTAGTCAGTCAGCGGGCTCATTCACAAACCATCGGAAGGCTACCGAAACGAATAAAACTGAAAAGACAAGGATGGCAACACGTCAAGTCGTGGGAGTGAAAGAGCAGCAATATTATTTATTTATTTATTAGGTACACCAACAGTAACACACACTAATACTAAGAATAAAGAAAAACATTACCGAAATAATAATAAAGTGTGTTTACCAATAATAGGTATACACAACTTTGCCTTAACAGATTCTAGTTTCTGGTTAAGATAACAAATTTTTAAGGCTTAACCTAGGGACTAAATTAAATAAAATAAAATTAAAGTAAGTTGAAGGCTAGGACTAACCAAAGCTTTTCAGTACTTTGCTTTGCTTTGCAATATTTTTTTTCGTTTCGGTAGAGTTCCGATGGTTTGTGAACCAGCGTGCTGGACTTTGAATTTTATATTTATAGATTATTCTTCGTAAAAGCCCCCTCCATGCTTTAACTTACACGCCGCCTTCTGTAACTTAAATACTGAATTCAATATTTATGTAGTAAAGTGTAAAATATTCCGTTACAAATTAACTTTATATTTAAGCGAATATGTACCTTAATTTATTAGAGATAAGTATTCTTATTGCCTACCATTTTTTTCCGTTTTGATTCATAATCATAGGCATAAAATACCTATTCTATATTAGAGAGTACATTATCAAAACGGAGCTAGTAATTTTGTGTTGAATTTTTGGGAGTTAGTTAATGTCAAACATCCACTAAATTCGATTATATTTTTAATTTTCCTTTACATATTGAAATATTTATCACGTTATTTTGATAATCTGCGGAAAAGTGGGGTACGAAATACCTTTAGGGTTTTGTTTTTTTTTTTTAAATTTTTTCGTACATATATGTGTGTAAGATTAGTTTCTCGTAAGAGCGATGATATGAGCAACTGACCCTCCCTTCACTTCTATCCCCCCGCCAAACGGACCCAAAATTGAGTTCTGCGCATACCCCTTCCACTTTCCGCTGGGGGCCAAGATTAATTGCCCGACTTATACTCTGTTTAAGGATTCCTCTTATGATGCAATGTACTGTTATAGTATAGGTATTTTATTGAAATCAATGTTTATTGATGAACACAAAGTCTTTTTGTACCAATCTATATAGACTGATACTTATGTCCTTAAATTCGTAAACTTTTCATAAAATTGTCTTGTTACTGAGGAAGCAAATAAAACAAATTGCTATAATTTCATAACTTTTTGTTCTTCGTTTTACCTTACAAATATATTTTTACTAGCTTCTCCCCGCGGTTTTACTTACCGCGGAATTGCGGAATCAATATCGAATGTCGTTCTCCGTACTCTAAAGTTAAGAGGATAGAGAACGACATACGATTTGAATGAAAATCAGCAATTTAGAGTCTAAACTACCACTTTGCTGATTATCACTCAAATCTGTCCAATCGTTTGACCATGAAGAATAAATTAACTAAGTTTCGGATTTATGATATTAATATTTAAATTATACTGGGATAAAAACATTTTCATAGCAAGACATCAAAAATTAGGTGTTAGAATCACAGAATAACTCCTCCTTAGGTTAAAATATTGAAATAAGTTTGCACGTGTAGTCATAATCGAAACGAATCTAAGATATAAGTTATAGCCTTAATTCTGTATACTTACCCACTTAATATCTCTTTTCGTCCGACTTAGATGTTTATATTTTTTTTTAAGTCACTAAGTTATAATAAGTTAAAAGTGTTTTTTAAAATAATAATACATTTATAATACAAAATATTCTAGCGATTTACATCAATAACTTAACATTGTGTTGCAATTTAGGGCGTGAAAACAGGCCATGTCCCTTAGCGAAAATTTCATTATAAAATGTCAGTGGTATGGCATCACCTTAACGTGTCTTATGTGTGACAAGGCAAAATATTTTCATAAATATAACTTATTTTTAAAACTATCGATAAACATGAACAGATTGTGGTACACAGTGGTACTGACATTAATCAGTTGCAGGTGTACCATTATGTTCATTAAATGCATATAAAAGCACTATTTTTTAAAGATTTTTACTCATGTTCGTGCAATATCCACACATATAAAACAAGCTTTTAAAAATCACAGCCGCGGTCAGGGTCCTTTGCCCCTGAAACGACTTCTACAAAACTTCTAACAGAAACTTGAATACGGCTACCGCGATGTCACCAAATATAACACGGTCACATTATCTCGAGACCTGGCGTAAATAAAAGTCCAAACGTAACAATGAAATGTTTAAAAATATACCACGAAAAGAAGTCGACGCGTATCGGCAACGAAAGTGCCGATACGCGTCGACTTGTTTTCGTTGTTTTCGTGGGACTTTTATTTACGCCAGGTCTCGAGATAATGTGACCGGGTTGTAAATGAATTTATAGGTACTGAAATCAGACATAGGTAGAGCTTTCTCAGGCTGCTATCAAGTTTAGTGTGCACTAAGTCTCACTCAATTTTGTACTTCATTGTTTAATTTTCCATAATCTTCTTTGATCATATCTGCGGCTTTCTCCCCGATCATGATAGTTGGTGCGTTGGTGTTCCCGCTGGTGATGGATGGCATCACGCTCGCGTCCACCACGCGCAGTGACGTCACACCGAGCACTCGCAGCCTCGCGTCCACTACCTTCCCCATAGCACAAGTACCCACCGGGTGGTAATGTGTCCCACCCACGTTCAAAACAAAACATTTCCAATATTCGTGACTCCCGAACATTATCCCTTGACATTGCTTCACATCCAAATCTACTATTTCCGACTTTATATTTTTTAAAGAACTAGTGTTGACTACACTGATGTAGTCCTCAACATATTTTGCGAAGTTCTCTATATCTGATGGATTCGTGAAGTACCCGGTGTAAATTAGAGGCTTTTCATCAGGGTTTGAGTTTTTTAACCTAACTTTTCCGGTTGATTTCGGATGCAGCAATGTTAGTAGGGTAAACAGGCTTTCTTTACCCATCGTCTGTCGAGCCATAACCTTGCATATCTCGTCTTCTAACTGAAGTAAATCAGAACACATGAAGATATGACTGAAGGCACCCATGGGAGTAGATATGGCACTAGCTTGATAATCAGGACACGTCTGGTTTCTATCCAAAGCAGCAAACCCCAACATTGAAGGTGCAGGAAACTTGTCCGTTTGCGTAAACATGTCCAAGTTGTTCAATACAGACTTTATGCTTCCATCATGTGCTAATACTATTGGGACTATGATGTGGTCTTGTAAATTTTTGCCAACGTTTGGTGAATTGGTTACTACGTCTATGCCCAATTCTTCTAAATTTTCTTTGGGTCCAACTCCAGATAGCATTAATAAATGTGGTGAGTTAATAGCACCAGCAGATAGGACGACTTCTTTACCGCTTTTTACAGTAATGATCGCACCATCTGGAAGCGTAACATGGACTCCTACAGCTCTTTTCTTCTTAAAAACGACTTTTCTTACTGAAGTATTTTTCAAGACATAAAGGTTAGGTCTTTTAGCTGCTTGTTTAAAAAATGTTTTAGCGGTGCTTTGTCTCTTCCCGTTATTAATTGTAAACATGGACTTTGAAAATCCAATCTGGTGGTTTTCATTCGTCTCATCATGTACCCCGTGCCCATTTTCCTTAAAAGCTTTTAAATATATGTCCAATCTATCGCCCCAAGCTGGTTTGGTCACTCCTATAGGTCCTGTAGAGCTGTGAATGTCAGATATGGTATCATCGTTTGGAGTCACGCTCTTTTCGAAGTAATGTGTAACGTTGTCCCAATTCCACCCTTCGTTGTCTTCGGCCCAGGAGTCGTAGTCTACCTTATTGCCACGGACGTAGAACATGTAATTGTTTGTGCTGGATCCGCCGAGTGCTTTGCCGAGGTTGTAGTGTACGTTTTTGGTTTTGTGAGCTTGACTCGAGTAGCCGTCATCGACGGTGTAGTATGCCCAGTTTGGGAGTGCTGTTGACACGAATACGGATAATCCAGCATTCTGAAAATTCAGAACAAAGTATTATTCATTTTGTATTGTTTTAGAAGAAGGGAAGAAGAAATAATTAATGAAAAACGATAATTTTGCAAAAGGTTTGATCGTGTCGATGTTTGGTAGTGCAATATGGATCAATATCTTTGTCTCCATCACTCTTGGAGCTTTGAAGATCAAGACCTGAAGTGCTGATAATGGAAAAACTAGATTCCTAACAAATTCAATTACATTAGCAATACTCGGAGGGTCGTCTCCAGCTTCGATGAGCAGCACGGTCCAGTTGGCGACCTCCGTGAGCCTGTTGGCTATCACACATCCAGCTGACCCACCTCCAACCACGACGAAATCGAAGGTGTCCCCATCTAAAAAGGTAATAATAATTAAACTAACTTTGTGACTTTGTAAAATAGGTGCGGTCCGTCTACCGATTTAAAATATACGTAAACTGATCCCATGGAACAACTAGGGCCAGTTTATTAAAGGAGAAGTCATTACTATCTAATCCCTACATGTTGTTCCCAAATCTAACCTTATCCCCTAGTCTCTAACTAATCCAGACCGAAATCCCTGTGTGGAAAAAGAGGATAGGATCTGGGATTTGAAGATTGAATTCGTCCAATACCGGAAACAAATGACGATCGAAATCAAATCAAAAGACGATCGAAATGAAAATAAACAGAAGACCATCGAAATAAAATCCAAATCAAAAGACGATCGATAAAGAGCCGGCAAACCCCCGAATACTGAAAGGCTACTTAATCTTAAGTTGCGTTTAAATTGAAATTTAAGTGTAGGCTTCAATAGAAAACATACAGTTAACATCAATTTAAACGGCACTTAAGATTAAGTAGCCTTTCAGTAGGTATTCGGGGGAAAGAGGAGCTGTGATGAAGATTGGGACTTAGACACGCGGATGAATAGCGTGAGTATCTACTTTAATAAAATAGATATAATAATATACTTACTACGCAAATAATTGATAACCTCTTCCTTTTTTTAATTTGGTCAAAAACAATAGTAGATCCTATGATGTATAATAGTTCGTTGTAAAATAAATAATCTTAATTCTTATAATGAGAATCTTAAAGAGCATGTTTAATTTCCGTTTTTTTAACATAATTTGATACAATTTGAATAATAATAAAAAAATGGTTTATTTTCTCACGTATACGTTTGTAAAAAACGGGGTTTCCGTAGGTATCTTACATTTAGCATTTATTTTAGCTTTCCACGTACAGAAATCCGGTATTTTTTTATCGTAGTTTTTAAAGACATTATTATAAATAGGTACCTATATGGATGAATACAATGATACAATTTCAGTGGCTAAATATAAAGTAAAGCTTAAAAATAACTTTAAATCTCACACTTATAAAGACAATGGAGTAAAAAGGTAAGTAGGTACTTAATTTATTAAGTGGTCGAATATCAAAAATCTCGTGTAATTGTTGGATGAAATAAAATTACGTTAAAATTACGCTAGACAGATTGTATTTGCCGCGAATGGCACACGCAAAAAATCAGTGTTACCTACGCATTGCATTGACGGACATAGACTAACAACTATATTTATGTTGACGGAGTCTCCGCCGACAATGGTCGCCAAGGAGATTTCATAGACGGGCCAAAAACACAACCATCCCTTTTAGCTTCGCCGTAGTCGGGTAAAAAAACGATTCCTATATTCCTCGATAGATAGAGTGCTAATAGGGTTGTAGGTAACAAATTATTCATACCTATAATAGTCTATAGACCTTTGTTGTTAGAAACTAATTCCAATTGAGACAGGCAGCGTCAGAAAAAAACTGTTATTCAAAATCATATCTTTTAGGCTAAAATACACACTTTCTTATAATTCTATTCCTTTGAAATAAAACACTAAGTTAAAAATAAAATTAATACAAAATTGAAAACCGACTTAAACAAGCTCCAACCGATTTCATCATCAAATTCAGTTCATAAAAAAGTACCTACAGTCAAATTTCCTTGAAGTTGGTAAATAAAAAGCGATGATTGTACGTACCTCGAACCTGAACATTTGGTAGATAATCCTCAGTCGCATATAACAAAGCCACGAGACTGACAGATGAAACCTGTAATGCCTTCAATATCGGTATGAAAACTCTCATCTCCGCTTCAGACAGTATATCTAGCGTATACCTAAAACAAAATAAAATATAAATATTGCAGGACATTCTACACATCGCCATCTAGCCATAAGCTAAGTAACTAGACTTATGTTATGGGTGTTAGACAACGGATTTACTATTCGTATACTCTTAAAACAATAATTTTCCATAAAACCTAGGTTTACTGTAGGTATACATGCCCCCTCTGTTTTCTTTTTCTAACAACTAATTACTTATACTTAGGAATGTGACACCCTAAAACTCTAAGATAAGAAGTAAACCACAGAGACATATTGTGTAGGTACAAACGCAAACCATGCTGGTTTTACGAAAAAAAAAACAACGATTGCCATAGAGAGAGATATTATTTAGGAAGTAGGTAAACTGGTAGATTAAAAGTAGCCTTATGTGTAATTAGAGGACTCTAGCTATCCACATATTTACTTACGGTTCAGTAGTTTTTACCTAAAGAGGTAGGTAACAAATTAAAACATAAACTTTCACATTCATCATATTAAAATTATTATTATGGTACCTAATTAAGTAAAATATTTTTTTAATTATAAATATTAAACCTAATTTAAATAACTTAATACAAAAAATACTAAATAATTTGAAATTATTAGTACCTAGAGTACCTACTACCTACCTACTAGGTACAGTCGGCTGCATAATTGCAGCCCCCGGTAGAGTTCGAATATTACTGTTATTGGAATGTTTTGATT
Organism: Idaea aversata; assembly: GCA_907269075.1. NCBI lineage: Eukaryota > Metazoa > Arthropoda > Insecta > Lepidoptera > Geometridae > Idaea > Idaea aversata. The sequence continues at coordinate 1,554,263 of OU026088.1, forward strand.
CTAATAATTTTTGTTTGATAAATTGATGAGTTAGAAGACTTCAACCTTCAACTAGAGCAGGTGCCTAGAATCTTGCTTGTGTTGAAACATTTTTATAACAGCCGTTTTGGAGCTCTATGGTGGGTCTGCAATTATGCAGCCGACCGTACCTCCTTTTATTAGCTTCAGGTGACCAAAGGGCTGCGGTAAAATAAAACTTTGGCCAACAGTAGATGCAATTAAATAAATAAAAAGAAAATTTAAAGTGAAAAAAATACAAAGACAAAAAATATCAAAATCGGTTCATCCGTTCGGGAGCTATGATGCCACAGACAGACACACACTGCACACACACAGAGACACGTCCAACTTATAACATCCCTCTTTTCGCGTCGGGGGTTCAAAATAACCGCCCTAGAAGAAACCTACGAGGAGGAACTTTATCTTTGAGATCTACCAGCCGTAAGTGAACATCTAAGACCGCATCGTTACCTACCATCAGGCGGGTGTGATAGTGGTCACACGCTGACCTATCACTTGTAAAAAACTTACCTATTTTCAAAAAATAATCCAAAACACAAAACCACTATGTAAGTGAATAATTGGTAATATTTAGAAGAAGACATGTTTAAACAATCGTAAGTGAACCTCAACTGAGCAAAATGTGTGCGCCCGTTCGCGGTTTAACACAATACAGAACTAAAGTCTATGTGAGAAATTACAAAAGAATATCAATTTAAATAATAACTAGCGACCCGGTCCGGCTTCGCACGGCTATATTATGCATGTATTATACATATAAACCTTCCTCTTGAATCACTCTATCTATTAAAAGAAACCGCATCAAAATCCGTTGCGTAGTTTTAAAGATCTAAGCATACAAAGGGAAATAGGGACATAGGGACGGCGAAAAGTGACTTTATTTTATACTGTGTAGTGATAGTGAAGCGATATTAGTTACTAGTTGCGTACTGCGGTTTCACTCGCATAAAATCCCATGGGAATATTGTATGCAATAAACACCCTGTAATTTCTCCTAAGGCGGTCTAGTTCTTAAAGGCGACTTCAATTAAATTATTATTTTTGTGCCCCCTGGAGCCCTATTTTTGAATCGTTCGCCCCGCGTCGAGCGCTCGATTTCTACTGATATTCGTTCGACATCGGAAATTCGCTATTTTTGAATCGCTCGATCGTAACGAGTGATCTCCACCACTCGTCGCCGACAGGCGAGTGGTAGAATAAACGTCAAACAATCAAAGTCAAACATTCGGAAAGGATCTTTCAAAAAATATTTAAGTAGGTATATCTTTTGGGATTATTTAGGACGTGCGTCGGTAATTACCGGTTTCTTAATTATCTGCGTAAAACGAATAAAAATGGACATTTCAAATTTAGACGACGAACAATTCAAAAATACAGAAAATTGGTGTCATGCGACTTGGAAGTCGAGCATGACTTGTAGGCGTATACGACGAAGCTATGTCACACGAGCGATTCAAAAATAGAGCCCCAGGACATGCAAAAATATTTTGTGTGAAACTAAAATAGTTATTTTAGAGTTCTGTAAAATTACCTATAAGTACCTCCCTTATTTTTTTTGAAAATTCAAGGAACTACGAAGATGGGGCACCAGTGTCTACACCGTATTGCCAGCGAGTCCATAGGTAAATAATGGTATCACAATTGAAAAACCCCTGGGTAATTTTCTTAAATTAGAAAAAGAAAAGTGAAAACGTCATTTTCCTATTTATTATTTTATTGGGTAACATACAAAAAAAAATAAAAAAAAATGGGTGCGTGTACTTATGTACGCGCGTGAGAAGTTATACTTCTTTGGCATTATTAAAAAAAAAAAAAAAAAAAAAAAAAAAAAACTCGTCCGGCAAAAAACTCGTCCGACAAAAAACTCGTCCGACGAAAAGTTCGTCCGACAAAATACTCGTCCGACAAAAAACTCGTCCGACAAAAAACTCGTCCGGCAAAAAACTCGTCCGACAAAAAACTCGTCCGACAAAAAACTCGTCCGGCAAAAAACTCGTCCGACAAAAAACTCGTCCGACGAAAAACTCGTCCGACGAAAAACTCGTCCGACAAAAAACTCGTCCGACAAAATACTCGTCCGACAAAAAACTCGTCCGACAAAAAACTCTGGACTGGAAAAGGATTGTCAACACAATCAATAAAGTTCAATTTAGATTTAAACAACTTCTCCCGTGAGAATTTTGTGTGACGTGAGAATTTTGTGTGACGCTTTTGTAAAATTTCACTCTCATCATTTTTTCATAACGCGCCTAAAGAAGTATAACTTCAAAAAAAAAAAAAAAAACTCTTCCGACAAAAAACTCGTCCGGCAAAAAACTCGTCCGACAAAAAACTCGTCCGACGAATAGTTCGTCCGACAAAATACTCGTCCGACAAAAAACTCGTCCGACAAAATACTCGTCCGGCAAAAAACTCGTCCGACAAAAAACTCGTCCGACAAAAAACTCGTCCGACAAAAAACTCGTCCGACAAAAAACTCGTCCGGCAAAAAACTCGTCCGACAAAAAACTCGTCCGACGAAAAACTCGTCCGACAAAAAACTCGTCCGATAAAATACTCGTCCGACAAAAAACTCGTCCGACAAAAAACTCTGGACTGGAAAAGGATTGTCAACACAATCAATAAAGTTAAATTTAGATTTAAACAACTTCTCCCGTGAGAATTTTGTGTGACGCTTTTGTAAAATTTCACTCTCATCATTTTTTCATAACGCGCCTAAAGAAGTATAACTTCAAAAGTATATTTTCTCCCTATAATATTTTATAGAATTTTAACCTATGCATAAATAGAGTGAAGCCAAATCTTAGGAAAAAATCTCGGCAGTTCCTTGAGTCATTTACAGTACGCGCGCCTCGTGTATCCTGCACACCAAGATCTTAGATACGTATTTGAATAAAGAAAAATGTAAATCATCTTAAATGTATATTTGGTACTTTAACAAAAGATTAAACTTAGGTTATCACAGTTTAAGATCGATCGCATAATAAGTATTTTTCCTTTGAAATACTTAAGTACAAAGGAAAAAATGACTTTTTATAACAACATAGAATAAGTAGGTACCTATAAGCTTTAGTTAGACCAATAACTTATAATTACAAAATAAGTACCTACATACAATTACATAGGTATTGTTAGTACCTAGATATACAGGGTGAATTTTTTATGTGGGGCTTCAGGGCTATATCCTAAACTATGAGATATAGCAAAAAATGCTGAAAGGAGTTGCGTGCCCGATTTTGACAAAAACTAAAATGGCATCATTAGATATTTGAAAAAGTCATTACCCTAGCCGGGAATCGAACCTGTTGATTTTGCAAAAAAATAATCATCCTATATTTTTATACCAATCGATAGTGTTGCTGATAGAGATCGATTTCTAGAAACAAACATAGTATGGCAAAACAAAGGAAATGGCTGAATTTTGTAATTTTCTGTAATTTTCATCTTTCTGTCTCTGGCAAAACAATAGTGTGAGACATAGAGGAAGACAAGTAATATTATTCTAAATATGATAAAATAAGTTCTAAAAGAAGTTCTTTACATAAACTTTGTATAAACAGTTCATATTTTAGTGCAGCAGTTTGTTACGTCATTGGCCATACCTTCTCACTGCATTTTTTCAGAGATCGTTGTATGAAAATTACAGAAGATTACTAAAATGAGCTATTTCCTTTAATTTGCCAGACTATGTTTGTTTCCAGGAATTGATCTCTATTAGCAACACTATCGATTGGTACAAAAATATAGGATGATTATGATTTTGGAAAATGAACAGGTTCGATTCCCGGCTAGGGTAATGAATTTTTCAAAAATCGAATGATGCAGTTTTTACTTCTTGTCAAAATCGGCTACGCAACTCCTTTCAGCATTTTTTGCTATCTCTTATAGTTTAAGGATATAGCCCTGAAGGCCCACATAAAAAATTTACCCTGTATAATAAAAAATACTTACCTACATCGGGATTTTACTACACGGTAGCGTCGATAGATGGCAATTTTACCCGCGAAAGTCTCGATTTTTTGTGGGATTTGGGTATAAAAAGTTTCCAACCTATGTGTTATGCTACAACTCTAGCTATTAACTTACCAAGTTTTATCTCACTTTGAATTTGGACTATGAATAAAGGAAATTAAAGTGACTGTGTACAACAAACCTGAGTAATTTTATGAAATACGCAAGAATATGTAGGTAGGGACTTAGGTACTCTAGTAGAGGCATTAGTCAAAAAGGAATAGGGCAGAGAAAAGCAACACCCGCGTAGGTACCCTTAATAATTTTCCTACAAATATTATAAAAGCAATTTGTGCCAGTGTGGTTGTTCCCTTTTTACGCAAAAATATATAACCGATTGCGATATAACTTGGTAAGTAGGTACGTAGAGTACCCTCATGAAAATCATTAGAGTTTAGTACCTAAAGTTTAGTTACCATAATTACTTACCTGGCCTGCTACGTCTGCCCGATTATCTATTTCGCGGAGGACTTGAACAGGGCGTCTCGGATAAGGCTGCCTGTCCACTGGAGCGTTTCCACCAATAAATCATTTATCTACCAAATATTGGTGGCAGCGCTCGCTGCGCTCCAGAGGACAGGTAGCCATATATCCGTCGCCAAATTGTTTTTGACACTACAAAAGAAAAAGTTACAAAATTGCCCAGGCAAACGTGTTGTAACTGTTTGTTTTCTGATGGTTTTTCTAATAATATTAAATATCTTTAGACGTAGGTACGTAGTAGGTGCATTGTATACTTATTCTAGGTACCTAGCTATTGAATATTTTATATTAAACTAGCGACCCGTCCCGGCTTCGTACGGCTATATTATGCATGTATTATACATATAAACCTTCCTCTTGAATCACTCTATCTATTAAAAAAAACCGCATCAAAATCCGTTGCGTAGTTTTAAAGATTTAAGCATACAAAGGGAAATAGGGACAGAGAAAGCGACTTTATTTTATACTATGTAGTGATACATAATAAAATAATTAAATACAATTATTATTTACTTACCTAAATAATACTTAGGTGCAAAAAATAGGTAGTAATAATGACTTGTTTCCCCTCAATATACAGGGCCATGATTTCACTAATACTTAGATTAGTCAATGTAACATATAGCTATAAAGTAGAAGTAACTACGTAAAGTCGAAAGAAGGATTCAATGAAAAAAAACGGCTTGCATGCGTGATCATTTTTAAGGGTTTCTTTTTAGGGTTCCGTAGCCAAATGGCAAAAAACGGAACCCTTATAGATTCGTCGTGGCTGTCTGTCTGCCGTATGTCACAGCCACTTTTTTCCGAAACTATAAGAATTATACTGTTGAGACTTAGTAAGTAGATGTATTCTGTGAACCGTATTAAGATTTTCACACAAAAAAAAAACAGTAAATTTTAGGGTTCCCAATACTTAGAACTGAAACTAAAAAAAATATTTTCATCAAACCCATACGTGTGGGGTATCTATGGATAGGTCTTCGAAAATGATATTGAGGTTTCTAATATAATTTTTTTTCTAAACTGAAAAGAGTAGGTACGCGAGAGACACTTCCAAAGTGGTAAATAGTGCCCCCCCTGTAACTTCTAAAATAAGAGAATGATGAAACTAAAAAAATATCTTATGATATAGGTAGGTACAGTCACATTACCAATTAGCTGATCCCCACGTGACCCAGAGCTCATTCGCATATCTGTAAAAAATATAGTAAGTATTTACCTATTTTGTTATTTTTTATATTGCATATTGTATTGTGTAATATATTGTTTCAAAAAACAGAATCAGGTAACATTTCTTTACAACCTTACAGATTTGCGAGTGAGCTCTAGGTGACGTGGGGTTCAGGTAATTGGTAATGTGACTGTACATTACCATGCAAACTTCCACCCAAAATTGGTTTGAACGAGATCTGGTAAGTAGTTTTTTTTAATACGTCATAAACCGTAAAATGCCATATAGACCAGGGTCGATAGTTTTTGAAACCAAAAAAAATCACAGTAGGATGAAACCCATTAGAAAAGGAGGGGAATATGATAAAAATGTAAGGAAAAATAAATTATGGTCGATCCGAGTTCGGGAAGTGGGAGGGGGGGTTTTTAAGGGTAAAAAATGGTTTATTTTGATTTCCGGCAAAACTACAAGTCCTATGGAAAAAAGTTTAATGGCAAAGTTGTAGGTAATAAAAAGATCTACAACTTTTGAATTTGCAATTTTTTCACATAACCTCAAAATTTAGGTGAAAATTTCAAATAACCCAGTTTTTGGGTTTTTTATTTTTATCTCTTTCAAAAATGTTTTTTTTTCTACGAAATTTGGTGTAAACTTACCTTATTATGTCCCAAATACACTGTAATTTATTTGATTTAAAATATTTATTTTTTCGCCTTTTTTTAACTTAATATCAAAAAAACACCCTAATTTTCAATCGAAAATTCTTACGTCAAAATATCAGCTTTTTTCAAAAAGTTGGTATGCTTTCTGTTCGTTGAAATCTCTACTTTCCGATGGTGAAAAAAAAAAATATGTTACTCTAGTAAATCTTCTCAGAAAATGCAAAAAACCGATCGAGAAAATCGATTTTTTTTGTACGATGTTGTATTGTATACTGTACTGTGTACGTTATTATAGTATTATATTTTGATTTGCAATTTTTTTTTATCAATGTTACATGTAATCTTACGTTTTTCGAGTAATTAAAGTGTAAATTTTAATAATAGCTCAAAATTGTATATGACGGAGGAGGTGTTCCATGGACTCCAATCTCATCGTCCACTTGACGACTCTTCGGTTAGTAGTTTTTGTAAGTGGTTTTTAGTTAGAAATATTAATGACGTCAGTGAAGCCGACGTCATCAGGTAGACCAATCTTCGATTAGGAGCTTCGTCTTCAAATAGTAGCTTCGATGGTGCTGAGTAGAAACCGCAGGTTGTAGGGAGGTCCGCTCGGTCTGAAGTCTGGCGCTGGAATGGCTTTCCTACTGTTTTGCGGCTGTATTTATAGTGATTTTGTGTTTAAGTCAATTGAATGTTTTTCAAACACTAGAATCTTGTTTTTAATAGTTAAATTCAATGTAAATCGATCTATCAATTAAATTCTTAACTGTTTATTATTGTAGTTTAAATTAACCGTTAGTTTCAAGAATTATTACAACGAAATGAAAACATGTTATTGCAAAACAACAATATTGTTTTGAATAATCAATAATTTCATGAATTCTAGATGAAAATTAGTTTTACCAATCAAAGTTTAGGTCAATAATCATAATTGCGCCGATACGGCCATTCTGACAGGCGGTGCGCGCTCTGCACCAGCCTGGTAAGAAAAGTTGTTGTCTCCGAAGGTTATTTTAGCAAAAATTGTTATTGGGTCTTCGAAGGGTTTCATAGGTTCTGAAAGAAATGTTTATTAGATTCTCGAAGATTTTTGTAGGTTCTCGAAGATTTTTTTTTAGGTTCTCGAAGATTTATGCAGGTTCTCGAAGATTTATGCAGGTTCTCGAAGATTTATGCAGGTAGGTACTCGGCGAGTCTAAAGTTTTAGTACTGAGTTTGAAAAGTTGTTGTTCATACTCACTGAGTCTGAACAGTTCTATTGGGTTGTCGCAGATGCTTGAAGAGTCTGAAAAATGTAAGTAGTTCCTCGTAGATTCTTGGAGTTGTGGAGTTTGTCTAACATCTGCCGATACGGTTTCCTAATTACCAAATTGTGGAGCAAAACAATGTTAGTGGTCGGGAAAATGCCAGTGATTCGATGAACTGTGCAACTATAAGTATTGCAAGTTGTAGTTCATTACATCAAGTGTGTTATGCCACAGCTTGATTTCGTATAGTTCTTAATCATTATAAAGTAAAACGAAACGCAAAACGAAGTTAGTAGTCGTGAAACTGCCAGTGATTTGATGAACTGTGCAACTATACGTATTGCAAGTTGTAGTTCATTACATCAAATGTGATATGCCACATCTTGATTTCGTATGGAAAAAGCTATGCTTGAGATTTTCAAGTAAGAAGAATACTTCAGATCAAAGATCACAGTTAGGGACATAGTTAACGTGATTGTTAAGCGTAAGTAGATATTGCAGAACGAGCTACGAAAGGTGGACGCTAAGACTGCTTAAGTAGCTCCACGAGCACATTATTGGGATAGACCACCAATGACTTTAAAAGACTCTAACAAACCTTGATTTGTATAACAAGCAAGATAATTGGATATCCTGAATTTCGGTCTGTAGCGTTACTTGGCCGCGTAGCGCAGTGGTTATTACACCCACACTGTAAGCAGGAGGTAATGAGTTCAAATCTCGCCGCGGTCATAAATTTTGGCGATGCCTTTTTTTTTTATTTTTTTTTATTTCTAGATAAAAAGAAGATACTAAAAGACTGCAGGCTATGAACGTCAATGGTTCAAGACGGTTGGTAGTGGAAAAAGATGATGGAGACCTACGTCCCAGATTAAACAAGGAAAGGCTGATACAGTGAGATGGATGAAGTTTTTCAGTCTGCGCATTCGCTCGGCTTATTCCTGATATTATGCAATTTTGAGGTTTCTGTAATTCAATTTGAAATTAGTGAACGTTGCCTTCTAAAAAGTACATTGAATGTGTGCTGGTTTCAAATTTTCTGCAAGTAATAGTGACTTTTAGAGTCTTTTTAGTTTCTGTAGGTTTAAACCATAAGGGGTTCTTCTGTGGTAATATGATACCTAGGTGTAGATGACTTGCTCTGAAATAAATACCTTTAGCGTTTAGATATTGTAGAATTCGTATTTAAGTGGGTATGCTTTATTCGAACTGATGACGCATGTTTTTCATGGTCTCGAGTTCATCCTTATTATCCAAGCTGTCCTTGGTGCATATTTTTATTTTTTATAAAACCTAGTCGTGTGGAAAATACTCAGCAATATTCGTAGATGAGTAACAGACGTCTTTTCTAAATATCTTTACATTATCATGACTCACGAGGATATCTATTCTCAGATTTGAATGTGGCGATGAGATTGTTCGATGATATTTAGAATACTCTCGGTCAGCGCAGCTGTATGAAGGCACGAGCAAATTCAACGACCTTGGACTGCTTCTATAATTTACGGTTTTTTTTAACTAAGTAGGTACCCAAAACTTTCTCAACCCAATAAGGTGAGATTACCGTAGATAAAGGGCATAGCGGATCCAATCGATGACGTCACAGATGAATTCACTAGAAGGAAATCGAGCACCATGCCTACATGACTCGCCCAATATTACCACTATTCCGCATAATATTTTCTGAGCTTGAACATGGTAAGCGGAAGCGCAGTGGCCAGTTCCTTCGCTATAAAGATGTTCAGAAAAGACAAATGAAGAATTACGACATAGACCCTTGTGCTTGGGAGTCATTTGCTTCAAGGCGTCCGGAATGGAGGCGGTGAGTGCAGACTCAGATGTCTAAGTTTGAGGACGCGCAAAGGTGTGCTTTAGACGACAAGCGTGATCAGCTGAAGAGTAAGCCACCTTCTGCCATTGATTACAACTATGTAAACGGAGTTCTGACGTGTGCTTGCTGCGGATGAACCTTTGTAAACAAAATAAGTTACAAAAGTTACCTAAGGACGGAACATTCGAACCACAAGGGTTTTTTTTTTTTTTTCTAACAAATACCAGTCACCGAAGTCGAAATCCACTAGAAGGATGATGGTGATGAAGTGATGATGACATTATTCTCTTCTGCGGGTAATGGCATAGCTATGGTCGCGCAACTTGATAAACAAACGATGAAAGTTGTAGACAATTAAGCAAAGCCTTACTTGCAAACCAAGCCGAATGCTACACTGTCTAAAAAGGCGTGACCTACATACAGCGACAGGTACATTGACATGACCACATCACTTCATCTTAATGTCTTAGGTATCACCACAAATAACTAAATTCTTCTAAATCAAGTCTATGTACTAATTGGATTTGAACAGAACCTTGTTTTCTTTTGAATGTTAAGGTCATGGCAAAATACAGTGACTATAGACAGTCGACATAATCGATACCTCAACATCTCATTTCACCATAATATTCGTTCTATGAAGACATCGCTGGTAAACAGAACTCAAGTTTTATGACCCCTAAGTATCAAAGTAAGATTGGGTCCATGTTAAGAAAACAAAAGTAGAATAATAGATAGGAACGTTGGAGTACACCATTCACTATCAGTGTACCGGCGTGGCGTCTATAAAATGAAATTTATCTACGGTAGCTCTGTGAACAGATGAAACGAACGATCGCTATTAAGCACCCTAGCAGCTGTCAAGAATCGCAGATTTAAAACCCGTGATAACTAGTCATTTAACTATACTGGGATAAAACGACCGTTGTTTGCATAAGAATCATTTAGTAGATGACAGGAATTTTTACTCACGAATCGTATGTGAAGCGGGTGAAATGAATAAACAACAATTTTAACGAAAAAGAGGTTTAAACTTTCATTTAACCTTCATTCCAAAGTTGTTTGTGACGTGCCTTAACAACTCTTTACCCATTGTTCCGTAGAGTGGACATTGCTTAGTTATTTCTGTCAACTTCATTGGCATGACGCAGTGGGGTGAGTGTTGGCATATGACTCAGAACCTGACTCCACGTCACTCATTATTTAGAAGCAAAATAAGGACGCAGTTAGTCTTCTCGATATTAAATTTTGTCTAATCAATAATCTGATTCACAAAATCTCAAAGGATCCGCGTGATTTAATTAGATTTAAATCTCAAAAATACAGTGGAAGCGGAACGTGAACAGTTCTGTCTGTAGCCGAACAAAAAGTGAAGCTGTTGCTAACTTGGTTTTTAACACAAAGGGGTATCGAAACGACAATATTATTTCGTACATCAGCAACACTGAATTTACGAAGTTTCCATGCACGATAACAGATGGCGCTTCTAACTCTGCGACAGGCATATTAACATTTGCGGGTAGTTTTCAATATCAACATAGATATCGTGAATCTTGGAACATTTTCATCACCTTGTCCCACGGTTTGCTGTGGAAGTCTCACACACACGACGGTGGAGGCCTCTCTAAAACGAGTAAAGTCTGGATTCGAGGTTAGTGAAGCATTCACATTGAAGTGCGTTATCCTACACCTAATCAACGAAGAACAACCTTCGCTTCTCAAGTTGTGATTACTGCTGATGTAACTCGGCTGAAACTCATAATTCTCGGCGAACACTGCGAGAACGTGGCGCATACCGGGTCGACCTCCTTCTGCGAGCTTACTTCCGGTAGGAGCTGGTTGACTGAAGTGACACAATCGATGATGATGAAAGTGTTAATATAAGACCCTCTAAGTAAGAAGAATCGGAGCTTTCTACCTGTAACAGATGAAATGGTCATTGTGGATCAGGATTGGATGATTGTAGCTTGACGTTCTTATTATTAAATTCAGCTGGTGAAACAACAATGGTTTAACATTTCCTGTACCACTTTCATTATTCCTGATGATTGTGGTGAAAGCCCATCCATAAATAGATCAACTACCGATGCCGATGGTGATGCTGGAAGTTATTGGTGCCATAGGTTATGAAGCAGAACCCAGGCGGGAGCAGCAGCATGGTTACCTTGGATGCAACAGATGCCCCAATGGTTACAGAGTTTGTTGGTTGATATCAGGTGGTATACGAGCTGATAAGGAAGTGGTTTAGGATCGGATTCCGTTCCGATCCCACTTCTGATGACGGAGGAGGTGTTCCATGGACTCCAATCTCATCGTCCACTTGACGACTCTTCGGTTAGTAGTTTTTGTAAGTGGTTTTTAGTTAGAAATATTAATGACGTCAGTGAAGCCGACGTCATCAGGTAGACCAATCTTCGATTAGGAGCTTCGTCTTCAAATAGTAGCTTCGATGGTGCTGAGTAGAAACCGCAGGTTGTAGGGAGGTCCGCTCGGTCTGAAGTCTGGCGCTGGAATGGCTTTCCTACTGTTTTGCGGCTGTATTTATAGTGATTTTGTGTTTAAGTCAATTGAATGTTTTTCAAACACTAGAATCTTGTTTTTAATAGTTAAATTCAATGTAAATCGATCTATCAATTAAATTCTTAACTGTTTATTATTGTAGTTTAAATTAACCGTTAGTTTCAAGAATTATTACAACGAAATGAAAACATGTTATTGCAAAACAACAATATTGTTTTGAATAATCAATAATTTCATGAATTCTAGATGAAAATTAGTTTTACCAATCAAAGTTTAGGTCAATAATCATAATTGCGCCGATATATATAATAATTAAAAAAAATATCGATTTTCTCGATCGGTTTTTTGCTATTTCTGAAAACATTTACTATGGCAATGTATTTTTTTTTTTTTTACACCGTCAGAAAGTAGAGATTTCAACGAATAAAAATCCTCAAGACTTTTTGGAAAAAGCTGATATTTTGACGTGAGAATTTTCGATTGAAAATTAGGGTGTTTTTTTGATATTAAGTTAAAATAAGGCGAAAAAAATAAATATTTTAAATCAAATAAATTACAGTGTATTTGGGACATAATAAGGTAAGTTTTCACCAAATTTCGTAGAATAAAAAAAACATTTTTGAAAAAGATAAAAAAATAAACTAAAAACTGGGTTATTTGAATTTTTCACCTAAATTTTGAGGTTATGTGAAAAAATTGTAAAACAAAAGTTGTAGATCTTTTTATTACCTACAACTTTGCCATTCAACTTTTTTTTATAGGACTTGTAGTTTTGCCGGAAATCAATATAAACCATTTTCCCACTCCCCTCCCACTTCCCGAACTCGGATCGACCGTAATTTATTTTTCCTTTCATTTTTATCATATTTCCCTCCTTTTCTAATGGGTTTCATCCTACTGTGATTTTTTTTCATTTTTTATCATTTTTGAAGGCTTCGGCCCTGGTCTAATATACCTACACTTCATTCATGTATTTTTACCACTAGCGCCATCTTTTTTTTGCATTTGTTTTTGCGTCCGGGTTAAAAACAGAATACAGTGGTACGGAACCCTTCGTGCGCGAGTCCGATTCGCACTTGGCCGGTTTTTTTTTAACCTTTGGAGGTACGGAACCCTAAAAAACGATTTACTAACCTACCTACTACCGGTTTTGATGAAACGGGTTTTAATGAATAGGAAGGGTTTTAAGTAGGTTATGTAGGTTTACCTAAATTATTGACCAAGCGAAGCATCTCTGTAAAATGTGCTATCCCTTGTCAGTATGTATTTAAGGTCTATACGTATGTTTGATTAGAGATTATTCCTTAATTTAAACCAATCAAAAAATTAGTAAGTACTTAGCTTAGTATTTTTTAACCGACCTTCAAAAAAGGTGTTGTTTTGTTTAAAAAAGCAACAACGTTTCATTTTACGAAATGAAGGTTGGTTTCGATCGTATGTCGTAGAATGAAACGTAGACAATTCGTTTACCAAACGGTTTTGCCGTCACCGTAAATGTCACTCATAAAATGTCAGTCAGTCAACATAACCTCAATCTTTATCTCGAATCATTTTTCGAAAATTATATTACTAACCAATCTAATAGTAGTCTGTGTTACTAACTTGTGTAAATCATGTCGAAACTGCGACAAATTATAAATCTATCATACTGTCGTTACTACAGCGCACAGCAAGCTATTAAAAAGCTACCAATAATATCGTGTAAGCGGCCTGAATACAATCACTACGAAGGGCAGAACTACAGCAAATTCGAAGGCATAAAACTAGCTTCTCATGGCTGGTTGAGTAAGAAATCTAGAGGTGACTACTTCATTATTCATGGCAATGCAAATCACAAAGAAGAGAAACCAGTTTACAAGAAGAGTTTCGAAGAAATAGGCATTTGTTCTCAATTGATAGAGGTTATGGACGAACTAGGGTATAAACTGCCTACTGCAATTCAAGCGAAGGCAATACCATCGATATTAGAAGGTAATAACACTGTGATGACAGCTGAGACGGGCTGTGGGAAGACCTTAGCGTATCTGCTGCCGATTTTCCAGCATATTTTGAAATGGAAACCAAGTGTTCAGGAAGAATTTAACAGTCCCATGGCTGTTGTTATTACGCCGAGTAGAGAACTGGGTAAGTGTTACAACATTATATTGAAGCATTAAACAACACAAAAACATGCTTTTTAAAACCCTAGCCAACCCGAGCTTAATATCCTGTTTTTAAACTTTATCATGCTATTTGCTTACATATTTCAGTAAAAAATTAAAAGGAATTTGTTTCTTTGTTAATTCTATTCATAAAAACCTAAACGCATTACTATCTAAGCATTCTAAACTCAACTTTGATTCATGCTTCAAAATTCAAGATAACCTGTGATATTCTATTCTATTCCTATTCATCAAATGCTTACTGTTCTTAGAAATCTTCAGTATCACAGTTATTTCTATTTCAGCATCCCAAATAGGTGAAGTAGCTCAAAACATAGCTCAATCACTGAACCTGAACGTAACTAGCCTCATCGGAGGTAAAACCAAGCAGAAAATGCTGAACCCACCCATTGAATACTGCGATATCCTGGTCACAACGCTTGGAGCTTACAGTAAATTAGTAACAACTGGTATTTATAAGGTTAAGAATGTATACCATGTTGTGCTCGATGAGGCTGACACGTTATTGGATGATAGTTTTATTGATAAAGTTTCACATTTGTTGAAGAAGTTCTCGGTAAGTGTTTTTGCAGAAAGAATCCAAATATTGTAATCCATTTCTAGCTATACCCAATGATGTCACCTGAATAAGTCCAGGTTCAGGATAGAAAGTATCCTAGTGGTCAGGAGTTCATTTACAATACCTATTGAGTTCCATTTTGCCTAGCAAATATGTAGGTTGTAACTGGCTGGTGTTGTGGTTACACCTGCCTAAATCTGAGATTAAGATCGGAATTGGGATAAAAAGTAACCTTTGTCTTGGTTTAAGGTTGATCTATCAATCAAGCTCTCATCTATCTTAGCAGTTTAGGTCTGAAAACATAGCAATATAATTAGTATTGCAAGGATACAGTTTGGGTATCTGTTAAAATAAGCCTCCCGACGAGTGGCCGTTTTAATAAACCCTGTAAGTATACATATTAAAAGCACACTAATATTCTTGTATTTCCAGATACAATATAAAACAGAAATCCAAGTGCCTCCATCCGGGTGCCAACTGACCCTGGTCAGTGCGACCATGCCTCACGAACTACCGGACACAGTCAGATCCTTTGTGGCTCCGGAATCATTGAAGACCATTTCCACATCAAATATACATAAGATGTTGCCACATGTGCCTCAGAAGTAAGCTTTTTAATTCAAACTAACATTTGGAGCCTATTTATTACAAACAAAAAATACATCATCTGTGAAAATTTTAACTCTCTAGCTATAATGGTTCATGAGATACAGCTTGGTGACAGGGAGACGGACGGACGGACGGACAGCGAAGTCTTAGTAATAGGGTCCCGTTTGTACCTTTTGGTTACGGAACCCTGAAAAGAAAAAAATAAAAATAATTTCCTCTTTATTACATTATTATTGTAAATGTAGATTTGTCATCGTAAATATAAAATTCAAAGTCGTGACTGACTGATTGTTATATCAATGCACAGACAGATCAACTCAATGGCATAAAGCTAATATTTGACATACAGATAGCTATACATATTATGATGTAGGCATCTGCTGAAGGTGAGCGCACACCTAGTCGCACCGCACGCGCCGCAGCGAAGGAAATCCCCAAGGCCAAGACGATGCTGATGACGTCACCAACCCGCGCATACAAACTGAGACTGCGGTGCGGCTAGGTGTAGCTCGGCTCACCATAAGAAAGGATTTTGGAAAATTGAACACCTACGTAGATGACATCTTAGTTAAAAACTAGTCAGTAGTTTTTGCTTAATTTTTTTATTTTCTTCCTAGTACAGATTTCTGTCCTATCTTTCTAAAAGAGAAGTATTCTACTAATATTATAAATGTGAAAGCTTCAGTGTATGTTTGTTACTCCTTCATGCAGAAAAACTACTAAACCAATTGCAATGAAACTCGGTATGTAAGTAGATAGCTAGAGACCTGGAGTAACATAAAGGCTACTTTTTATATTCGATATTCCCACGCGATCGGGACTTACGCGGGTGAAAACGCGGGGCGAAGCTAGTTATAACTAGAGACAAGATCCGTCTATACAAAATTTCAAGTTTCTGCACTCAGATGGGTTTAGTTTAGGCTAGGTTGTGCGTTGTCGCAGTCTGAAATTATGGAGATGCAGTTTTCCTAAATCCCAATATTTATAAATTGCAGATTCATCCGTCTCGGCAAAGCTCAGAAACCCCTGGAACTGCTAAAACTAGTCCAAACTGACATAAATCTCAAACGTCCCGTCATGATATTCTCAAACAAAACGTCAACCTGTGACTTCGTATCGATGTACCTCAACGAGAATAACATCGAATGTATCAACATTAACGGGAAAATGGCTGTCGTATTGAAGATGGGGAAATTTGATGCGTTTAAGAGTGGTAAAGTTAACGTGTTATCGTGTACTGATGTGGCGTCCCGTGGATTGGATACTACTAGGGTAAGTTGTTTAATGAATTACTAGTTGCGCGGTTTTACCTGCGTGTTAACACAGCGCCATCTGACCATTATTACAGCGCCATCTAGAGCGCCATCTGAGAATCGAACAACATTCTTGGTTTTTTTTCTTTTCCTTTTAATATAAGTATAACAAACATAGGTATATTTTTTCCTTTTTTTGTAAATGGCAAAATTTTAGTAAGTAGATATATTTTTCGAAAATATTACCACTCACGTTTTTTTTTAAGTGCTGCCGGTGTTCATCAATTTAATAGACGTTATCACGTCAAAAGTACCCTAATGTGCTATTCCAGAAATAACTCATATAAAAATTATTTGCGATAGGTCGATTCCTGCCTTAAATATTTGTGTATTATAAGTCTCTCTGCTTGTCCACAGACTCAACACATAATAAACTACGACTTTCCTCTCTACACTGCCGACTATATCCACCGCTGTGGCCGCACAGGCCGTCTCGGCTCGCCACAAAACTGCTTGGTCACAAACTTCGTGGCCTGGCCTAGAGAAATAGCAATGGTACAAAAAATGGAAACATCCGTGAGGAAACATGCAGATTTACCCAGCGTTAATGCTAATATAAGAAGAATTATTGAAGAAAGAGTCGCTAGGATAACTATAGGTTCGTAAAAATAATTAAATTATGTAATACAATCTGTTTTCCGTTTCATTTTTTTGTCTTTCTTGGCCTGGACTAGAAAAATTATGGAATTGGTCCAAAAAAAAATGAAATTTACGGAGAATTATTAAAGAACGAGTAGCTAGAATTTTTATAAAAAAAATTAAAAAATCTGTCATTCGTTTTGATTATTTGGCTTTTCGTTGCTTGGCCTAGAGAAATTATAGTCATAGTCAAAAAAAAATTAAAAATTAAGGATAATTATTTAAGAAAAAGTAGCTAGAATTATTATAGGTTCGTAAAAAAAACTGTCATTCGTTTTAATTATTTGGTCCTCCGTAGTTTGGCTTCTTGGTTTGGTTTGGTAGAAATGGTCCAAAAATTTGAAACTTCGGCAACAAAGAAAGCACCCAGGGGTCATTTAAGAAGAATTATTGAAGAAAGAGTAGCTAGGATAATTATAGGTTCATACAATTAATAAAATCTGTCTAAAAATATGTTTTCCGTTTGATTTTTTGGCATTTCGTGGCCAAAAAATTGGCCCATTTCGTTCGTTAAGACAACATGTAGTGTTAGTATTTATCTTATACTAGCTGTCCCGGCAAACGTTGTTTTGCCATATAAAAAAAACTAAATCAAAATCGGTTCAGCCGTTCGGGAGCTACGATGCCACAGACAGACACACACACACACACACAGACACGTCAAACTTATAACACCCCGTCGTTTTTGCGTCGGGGGTTAAAAATCATACAAATCGGTTCAGCCGTTTAGTTTGGCAACTAACACCGCGACCCAATTGACATCAATATTTATACGTCACTCAATTATTTTGCCTTCCCGGAACCTCTCCATTAAAACTTGAACTTTATGTTATGGTACTAAAGTTCTTATTGACTTGTATTATTACGAATCGTTTGTATGGTATGGAGTATAGAAAAGTGTTGTTTTTAGACATTTTCAGGTAATTTTTTAAATTTTTCTCTCCGTAAGAACCATCCTCGTACCTTATGGAATATTCTAAAAAAAGAATTGGCCAAATTGGTCCAGGCGTTGTTGAGTTATGCGCTTACCAACACATTTTGCGATTCATTTTTATATATAAGATTAAGTAATAATGCCAATAATTATTAAGTAGGTTCTTGAAGTAATAAAATCAGTCTTAATTATTTTTGCAATAGTCCAGAAAACATTTAGATAAGCGTGGAAACTCTTTTATATACTTACCTCTTTTTTGTGTTTTGTGTAGATAAATTAAAATTAATTTTCCGGATAATTTATCACTTATTTACTTTATATAATTGCGTTATTACCTCTTTAACAATTAGGTAGATTAATTGTTTTTTGTTAATACGTTATTTAAATTATAATATTTTTTATCTCGTATATTCATCAGTAGATTTTATCTTGAAACGTGCTAGGTACGGTCGGAATCAGAATTGCAGACCCAATGTAGAGTTCTAAAATTACTGGTTTTTATTCTAATAATATTTATATAATAAATCCATGAGTTAAAATACTTTAAACTTGAACTCGAGCAAGGCCTTAGAATCTGCTTGAGTTGAAAACATTTTAATAATATCAGTTTTGGTGCTCTACGGTGGGTCAGCTATTCTGACTCCGATCGTACAGTAAGGGTCATAAGTAAATGATCAGTTTGCTACAATAATACTAGCAACAAATATTGGAGTTCCGACCTTCTTCTAATAGACGTTACACACAAACCTAAATACTTGAATTAAAAGTACTCAGTATGATTATTATTTTCAACATGTTAGCTATGTATTTAGTTGTGTGAGTGGTATAAGCCGGCACCCGCTACACCAACCGACGTGGGTTCGATCCACAGGTTACGTTGTTATAATGTTCAAATATTGCTGCACGGGATTGTAAACGTAACGGTGGGCAGAGACTTTTGACCGTGGATGTTGAAATAATACAACATATTCACGTGGTATTATTTATTGAATATAAACTTATTCACACGATATTTATCTATTTTATATGTTTTAGTTTTTTGCTTGAACAATTTCCGACGATAAAATCTAGTGAAATAATTGGGCTATAGGTACTTATATTATTAACAGACTTCAATTTAGAATCAAAAATATTTTTATTGATACGCGACGAATTGAGAACCTCCTCCTTTTTTGAAGTCGGTTAAAAAATAAAATGAGGCGTGAATGAAATGTTTTCTAAGTTGCATATTCTCAGCTGACAGAGCTGACCGCCCGGCGGTTTCTTCATACATTTTTAATATGGCGCCATCTAGCGGAGTAGTTGATGAAATATGTATACAGATAAATGCACTTTAAGAGGAAAGGGTACCGACGCTCTCTCAATACGAACGTAGTCGACTGTTTCCTCCCTGAATAATGACACTGGAGCAAATATTTTTGTTTAATACTTATTACTGCCATATGCCATGACCATGATTGTTTTGATTTGATTGATTGTATGATTTGTTTTTTTTATTCTTTAATTTCTACGATAATTATAAAATGAAAACCAAGACATAGGGGCATAGTCATTGCAGTTATAGGTTTTATGCAACAAAAATATTTTTGGTAGTGTCCAATCCAGGGAGGAAACAGTCGACTACGTTTGTATGGAGAGAGCACCGGTACTTTCACCTTAAGGGTAAATTCTTACAAATGTTATGGCTGCTTGTTCACTGGAGCCACCGATAGAATTTTTATAAATAGAAAAAAAAAACTATTAGTGGATTTTTACCTCGTTCACCGCTACGCTACCTCGCTCCGTTCCAGTGGACAGGCAGCCTAAAAAACTCAACACAAGACATGTCTCATTAATTACTGAACCGATTTTAATTTTACACTCACTGTTCCATAATTTGCTTTTGAAGTCTGCTAAAAATATGTTAAGATATAAAAGTGTGAACACTTTTAGGAATCGTATATAAAGGGCACAGTACACAGAATACACATTTATTTTTCTATAAAAATAACTATCACACATTTACAAATAACACTAATATTGCTTTTTTTAGGGTTCCGTACCAAAAACGGGACGTTTATAAGATTACCTACTTGTCCATCTGTCTGGATGTCAAGACCTTTTACTCAGCAATGAGTAGGGACATTAGAAATTTATATTAATTAATACTTGAAGTCTATGGTCCCAAACTTAAACTTTAAACATCTATTTGCGTTTTCGAAATTTTCCTTTTTTCAATTTGCATTTATAATGTCAACAGATAGAATTGTAAGATTTTGTAAAAAGCAAGGTCTTATAGGACAAGTAAATTAAAAGATTAAAGGAAGTCCTTTATATATACATGTAGTGATTCATTACTTAGTGGCGCCAACCATACCCTTGAAAAATAAGGTACCATTTTTTATATTCGTACGGAACCCTCGGTACGCGAGTCCGACCCGCACGTGACCGTTTTTTTAATTTAATACTTACATACTTCTAACAAATTACATTTTAAATACAGCTTAATTAACATATACATAATAAGTCCTTTTACTAATAGAAACTAAAGAATTAACAATTTATAATTTACAGTTGAAAATATAGAACGTATCTAGTTAGTTTTCATTACCTACTTCTACGATTTTGGTGTTAAAATACCTTTTCTTAAATGTTTACGTTATCTTTACAAGAACAAAAAAGAAAATGCAAATATTAATATCGTCCGAGGCGTTACTTGGCTGCGTGGCGTAGTGGTTATCGCACCCGCTCCGTAAGCGGGAAATCGCGAGTTGAAATCTCGCATGGGATGCATTTTTCCTTGAAAATATTTCCTAAAAGAACATGGAAGCTATGTCTTAAGGCAGTAGAAGAATCGTGTCTGTTTGTCTCTCGGCTCGGTTTTTCCGGTCACTATACTTTCCGGTCTGTATATATTTACAAAAAAAAAGTATATAAGTAGTTTATCCGTTATCTGGCACCCATAACACAAGCATTAAGTTGCTTAGCTTGGGGCTGGATGGCGATGTGTGTGTGTGTACTATACAAATAAGAAATCGGGTTTCCACTATTAGGTAGCTCTGTTTTTAATGTTTTTAAACTTTTTAAGTAATAGAGTTTCTTATTGTTGAATTTTTAACAATAAGAAACTCTATTACTTAAAAAGTAATAAATCATCGAATAGTTTAAACCGTTAAGCTTAGGACATGAATTTTGGAGGGTGTGTTCTTTGTAAATAAGTAGTTACCAACTAACAAAGTTTTCGAAATTCCACCCTTATTAGGGTGAATTGACGGGGTAAGCCGCAGTCAGAATCTTTGTCAATTATGTATAATAATTTGGACCAATGAAAATCTGCGGACGGCCGCGCTGCGCCACACTCGCTTCCTTTGTCCGATTACATGTGAATGCATTTTATCCCGATTTACCTACAGTATCGAGAAAACCCGGTTGAAACCGCGGGCACAGTTATACTTACATAAATACTTAACTACGCAGGCAAGTCACCTTCACTATATATTAAAGTCACAGTTATATAGATCTATATTAGTTATCATTAACTTTTTGTCTAAGTGAAAAATTTACTATTATTCCAAGATTATTATGTACAAAAAGTGTACCTAATTCGTCTAAAAGTTATATTTTTACACACATTAAAACACAATAGCTATTTAATTTAATAGATCATTATTCATTATTAAGATCTTTGGCACTCATCTTGGCAAGTTCATGGCATATCAACCAACCTCCGCACTGTTTTTTTTACCATTCATTAGATATACAATTCCTCTATCTTCCTTTTATTAAACGTAACAGTGATAATACCAAGTGCGACCAAGTGGTACCTACCCTAGAAATCCTAGGAAGATGAAGGTTTTAGTATGTATACAACCTTCTTTAACATTCTTTCACATATGTATACAAACTCTTTTATACATTTCTCACTGGTGGCGACATCTGGTGGTAAGTTGTATTTCCTCATTGAGCCTAGTCTCTCGACGAGGAAGGGCCAGGCCTCGCATCGTCAGTAGATTTCCATCTATTATCTAAGTTCTCTTTAGGCTCTTGGTTACTGACATTCTGATGACTATACCTTCTTTGTTCGTCGTAGATCTTCCCTGATATACTGAACACGCTGTCTGCACTGGTTTTTCTTCTCGTATCTAAAGCAGTAAGACTAGTACCAGTGGGTGATATCCTGTGCGGAAACCTAGGAGATCCTTTGAATTTTTCGCAGGAATTTTGATGCGACATGGGTTTTTTGTGGATTGTTGGTAGAACAAAGTTGACTTTCGTCTCTGGCTCCGCAATATACTTTTGAGCTATTGATTGTCGCCTACTATCTGGTCCGTATGAGCAGGATGGTTCGTCGTCTGTAACTCGAATGATTGGACCACTTTTAGCATAGGATTCCCTTCTTAATTTTAACTCTGGGTGTGGAACATGGAGAGTATTGCAAGATAAGACCATTGAGTGCTTTCTGCTTGGGACTAATCCAGCTATCATCCCAACGTGCATCTTTAAAGCTGCTGCAATGCTCTGTCCCGTTGGATCAGCTATTGACATGGTGGAAGCTTTTCGGCTGGAAGGCCTGCTGCCGAAGAAGCTTTTAAGTCTTCTAAGCAAACCGGGCTGTTCATCTCGCTTGCTTAAACAGAAACTGTATAGATCAATGGCTGGTTGAGACTTCCTGTAGTTGAGTTTTGGTTGAGAGCTGAAGCTGACAGAGTTGCGTCCGCGGAAGGCGTCTGCTGAAGGCCAGCTTGCTCGGGGTATGACCGGAGGAAGGACAGATAATAGCAGCATTGGAAGACCACCACTTATACTTGGTGTTCGTTGATTGTTTCCTCGGCCTTCTTCTTCTACTGTGTTTAATTCCGTCTAGAAACAAAAACAAACACTATACACAAAATATATTTTAACTTTATTAAAAATCATCGTTTTTTAATTGTACCCTGATTTCTAAATGTATCCTTAAAATAACACGTCATCTAATTCGTTACGAAATACCCACGGGATCATGAGTAAAATCACACAGCTAGTTATTTATCAAAGAGCTTAAGGAAGTAAAACAAACATGAAATAATTAATGATCCTCCATATTTAGACAACAAATTGGCTTGAGATTTAAGGCGATATTAACATAATCTATTTTGGGAAGTTAAATACCTATACGTATTTAAGGTTACAATCATTTTATTTTGCTACATACATTAACATATTTTTAAGTTTAGTTTTGACTTAGTTTATTTTTAGATCTGACCACCTATTTCGCTTGCTCGTAAAATTAACGTATGTTGATGAGATATCTATTTACTTTAAATTATAATATTGTTTTGCATGTAGGTAAACTTTACGTAATGGAAATTGGTTTTGGAACGGTTGAAATTTGTTGGAAGTTTAAATGTTTGTATTAACTTTGAAAGTAGTTATTAAGTAAAATATTAGCTCGTGCTCGTAATACTTAATGCGAGCGGTAGAAATAATTCCTTACACGATACCGTGATGAAGAGTTTCCTAGATTAACAGGTATCTATTTGTCTTATTTTATTGCAAATTTTCATTCAAGTCATTTCAGTCCGTGCAGAGGGAGGAATAGATATTTATTAGGGATATTTTTTTCTGATTTCATCCGTCTATGCAGAGAGAGAACTATCGAAGACTTGGATCCTAATTGACTCCAGCGCTTCGGCCAGCAGGCTTCCGGTCTTCCGCGCAACCACATCCTTTAATACACCTAGTTATAACTTCTGCACTCACCCGTCTATGCAAAGAAATCGAAGAGTTCGATCCTATAGACTCCAGCGGTTCAGCCAGCAGTCTCTCCAACCTTCCAATCTCCTTGTCCAGCGCTGCTACCTCTCTCTTATACACTTTGTTCTGGATTTCTATCCTGAAGTGAAGTTCCTGGGTCTCGTCGGTGACGAACCTTCGAGTTTTGCACTCGAGGCGGAGGCCCATGCTTTGGATTACTGGGTCTTCTTCGGCTGTAAGAAAAAACTTATATCACTATCCCTTCACTATCACTACAAGTTGTTTTAAATAAAGCATATCGGTTACGTTTGTAACGCTTCCAGAAAAGTCCCCCATAAAACACGGAATATTCGAGATATAGGTAAGAAATTCCTGTAAAGCTCAGCTTTAAAACAAAACAGCATCTTTAAAGGTTGAAAGCCCATTTGTGAGCCGTAAGTAGGCTTACCATTGCTCCTGATAGCGATAATCTTCGGCAAAAACAACAGACAGAGCGTCGAAGTAGTCGTAATCAATATCAAACTGGTTATAGTAATATACGCCAAGGTAGCCCTCTCAGATATAATAGTTCCGATAACTACGACACTCGCACTAGTTATTACGACGGAATAGACACTGATTCCGATGTATTTGGAGTCGTTAAGAGCTGAGATTTTGACGTTCCTGGTTTCCCACGCCATGTAGACTCCTACGATGAGAAGCAAGCCCTTGTAGGCGTAAAGGGCGCAGAGCCAACCGGTTGTGTTTTGGGATTTGCAGATTTCTATCTGAAAATTAATGAAAGTTAAGGTTCCTGTAGGAAGACAATTCACATTTCAATTGAGATATTTTTTTAATATAGTAAAAACGACTATACTCTGTTATGTAATTCAGTAGAGTTTTTTTGTTGATCCAAAGCATTTAGACACAGTTCTTCTGGTAGTTTGACTCTTGACAGGATTGACGGATGAGATGTTTATTACTTGAATCCTTTTGCACCCGATTTGGACTAAACTTGATACGAAAGTGTGGCTTAGTTAGTTAGCCCATACACCTTAACTTACAAACAAACAAGTTTATCGAATCATGAAATTAGAATTTGCTGTCGTTTGATCGAAATGGGTTTAGGGTTATTAAAATAAGTTTATAGATTAACCATATTTCAAAAAGCATGTTCACAAACCTGAGGCTGATAAATAACACTTCTATCAGAAGCACTGATTTCAATAGTCAAGTTTTTTAAATGCCGTTCCATTGGGTCCATCATAGTCCAGAGGGTGACGATCATACCGTCAATCACCAGTAACGCACAGACTAGGGAAATGAGAGGCGTGTCTTGAAGGAGCTTCGTTTTGCAGACTCCACTACGATTGCTGAAAAATTATAGATTTCATTACTTTTCAAGTGGGTGCGTTAGCTCAGCTTTTAACTTCTGAAAATACTTTTAAAGTGAAAGTCTCCGTCGCCGGTAATGTGATATTTCCAGTAAATGAAACTAAAATGCTTTTGATGCATCTTTGAAGATTGTGGAAGGCAGGAATTCAGGCTAGCAAAAATCGCGGTCGTGGAATAGGTATTCCTGACCTGTCTTATGGGGAGAATTTACATAATTAAATTATTAGAAAACAATCCCCTATAATACCTAACAAATATCAAAGTTCAGATACCTACGCGCATTTTGGATCTGGCCCATGGATCTTCTGAGAATCTCTTCTTCTTCTTTGTCCATCCCTTATCCCTTTATATGGGGTCGGGTCTCCTCACTTTGTTGCGCCATGGATCTTCTGAGAATGATCCGCGGTAAAAGACAGTTCATACATTTATAGGATGACTACGCTATCTTACCTCACAAATATCCTATGAACTCGATAAGTTTTCGCAAACATCGAGCCAAAAGCCAAGGAAAATCCAGCAGACAGTATGTACACTCTACCCTGCAAAGAAAGGGACTCTGAAGATTACTCATAGGTATGAAAAGAACCTGCTTAAGCATTTGAACATTTTTTGCTTTGAAATAAGTGGATTCGCCATTAAGCGATGACAGCGTAGATTTGGTAATGTGGTGTGATATGATTTTGGAACAAAATAAGTAAGTATAGATAATACTAGTTACACAAAATATATCTCAAGAATTTATGTAGGAATGTATTCAATTAAATATAAAGATAAGTAAGTAAGTACCTACTCTAGTATTCAAGCTCACACTGCAAAGTGATCAGAATCAATATGGCTAAATATGGTACATTTGCATTAAATAATATGGTAGGTACATAATGGTGTTACAAAATAAGATATTGTTGTTTGCCATAAAAATGGCGTTCAAATAATAGTTTTAGGACGTTTGCAAGTGGTTAATTGTTTGCAAAATATAAATGATCTTGAGTTTGTCGGGGTTGTAAGTATGTGTAAGTTCTATTAAAACAATACTTACAGTGCACATGGCAGAGAAAGGAACATAGGACGGTAAAGTAGCGTTGTCAACACCCAGTAGTGCGACAGCAGAGTAAACCAGAACACAACCGATTAGGGTCATGTTGTTTAGACGCGGTGATGATAGTTTTATTGATCTGTAATATAATTGAGACGAATTTAGTATGTAAGTAGTTTGTCGTTTTTGAAGTTGATTATTTTTGTTAAAGACACAAAATATATTTTTGTTTTATGGTTAACTAGCGACCCGCCCCTGCTTCGCACGGCTATTTATGCATGTATTATACATATAAACCATCCTCTTGAATCACTCTATCTATTAAAAAAAACCGCATCAAAATCCGTTGCGTAGTTTTAAAGATCTAAGCGGTCAAAGGGAAATAGGGACAGAAAAAGCGACTTTGTTTTATACTATGTAGTGATAGTGATTATGTGGTTGATGGTAAAATAAGAGAGACAGGCTCAGTAGACGGAATTGTTAAGGACACTAAACTCATTTACTAACTCATGAAACAAAGAGTAGATAGACATTTTAGAATTATAGGTAAGTATATTAAGGCTAGTCTAACCTATTTACTTATACAGTTTTCTGCTGTCAGACCTCTGTGGAAATAATATAAGGTAGGCCCTACAAATTGGTCCTTCGAGCCGGATTCGATATAAAAAACGGTACATCCCTTAACTTAACGGTCAACAACATAGCAAAGATTCTATACTAACCTTCTTTTACTATAATGTAAATTAAACACCAAGAAGGCTAATGCAAGTGCAACACCAGCAGCCGCTAGGGCTGCAACAGCGGCGCGTGCAGGAGGCCACACCGAGTCGACGCGCAGCACGAGCACGCGTCGCGCAGCCGGCACGCCGCCCGCCCACTGCGCGCGCACGCATTCCGAGCACGACATCGACTTGCCGTGCACGTATAGTGCCACCGTGCGAGGGCGACCACCTGTTTAAGATAAAGACTTAAACAAAACCAGAATCACAGAGAAAAATATCGTAACTTCTGGACGGCTGAGCCTTTTTGTTTATTAAATAACACTCTAGTAACACACTCAAAGTGATCTTATTAGGGTTCCTTTTTTACCCTTTTGAGGTACGGAACCCTATAAATTAAATTAAAATTTGTTTATCCGTTCAGGAGCTATGATTTTGACGAGTTTGACATCTTATGTACACAGTTTTTCAATAAATATTCTTGATTCTATTGCCACAGATAGATTACACACTTTAAACATCGTCCTACCTCTTTTTACATTAGAGGAAAAATACCTGAATATTTCGCCTAATTGGATTGGATTGGGCGATGAAAATAAGTTAAACTGTTTATATCAATCGAGAGTTTTTTTTAAATCGATATTTCCGAAATTTTAGGTCCTTCGGGTCGGATCAAATGAACCATTCATAGTTTAAAATCGAAATCATTCAGATATCATCTTTAACCTCGTATATCCCCTAGTGAAAACTACGATCGATCAAAATTAAACGTGGATAAACCTATAACCTGACAAGGATCCTAATGAACGTGACAGTGATGAAAATGCTACTTTATTAGTATAATAATAAGGGTCAAATTCAGTTGCGATTGTTGGGTTGGTAAGGACGTTTGTCAGGTTGTCCCTACAATTAAGTATAGGTACCCCGTTTCAAAATTAAACATTCATATCAATTTGGATAATGTTTTGATAATTATACCCTCTTCAAATTAACTAGGCTATTACTTAAATGTTGGGTGACCATATTTTGGGATTGGTCGGGACTAGTTTTCTTTGTAGTTTAGACAAAACGCTATGTATAAGTAATTTGTCACTGCCCACATATTGTCTGATCCAAAATAACAGCGCTGTTGGCCTAGTGGTAGTACCTCGACTTTCATTCCGAAGATCGTAGGTTCGAATAAATAAATAAAAAAAAAATATTGCAGGACATTCCACACATTGCCATCTAGCCCCAAACTAGACTTGTGTTATGGGTACTCGACAACGGGTATACTACTTAAATACTTATATTTTGTTAATATATACATAAAAAACATAGAAACAACCAGACCACAGACAAATATCTATCTCATAAATACTTGTCTGAGGCGGGAATCGAACCCGCAACCATGTGTTTGGCAGTCCGGCATGGTGACCATTGTGCCAACTGGGTCGTCAAATATCTATCTCATAAATACTTGTCTGAGGCGGGAATCGAACCCGCAACCCTGTGTTTGGCAGTCCGGCATGGTGACCATTGTCAAATCCCGGCTGGTCGTGCACCAATGGATTTTTCTTAAGAAAATGTATGTGCGCTAATTGATATTGCTCTTACGGTGAAGGCAAACATCGTGATGAAACTCGCTTCAGACGTATTGACAAGTTATTTCCTCTGGACACGATCGAAGCTGAGAAAGTTGTGCCTCTGTCCCCCAGTGGCGGACAACGGACATAATTTTTAAAGGTTGTTTCGCTGTCCCCCAGTGGTGGCCACGTAAGTGGTGGAAATCGGGAATAAATCAGCTGAGAGGGTAGGATAGGTACCTACTTGGCAAGCCTTCATCCTCACGCAAAAAAGATTCAACTAAAGAGTTCTAATTGCGAAAAAACATTCCGTATACTAAAATAAAACAAAACCAACAACCATTAAGTTGGTTACCTATCAAGTAACTATAATAGAATAAAGAGATTTTGTTCTTAAATTTTCGTAATTTTATCCTTATTTATTAATCGACATAGTTACCCTACTAAAATATACATATTCGCGTTAACTCTAACAAGTTAATCGAAAGATAATTAATAGGGCTTTCTAAATTTTCATGGGAATATAACTATTACAATGTTAAAGGTTCGGGGTTTTAAAATTAACTTATTTGACTGAAAAGTTAAGAAAAATTAGAGACATAGTAGGGTTGTCACTTTTGAAAATGCCCCAAATTCTGGGTCAATAAAAACTTTTTTTTTGGGTAAGATCCGGGATGGGGTGTATGTATAAGAGGGATTACAGGTTTTTTTCTCTTCACACTGTACATTTATGTACCTATTTACGATTAACATTTACCTAAATCAATTAACTTACCCTGTATTTGATAGAAAGCTGATGTTCCTATCCTGTCAGCGCCGTTGAATGAGACCGGCCCCTGAAATGAACGTTCAAATAAAAGACCAACACAGTCGACAGACTTTTAGATCGCCCGACAATTTGGTATTTAAAGAAGCACACAAGATAACAGTAGGTGAAACGGCTTAGCAACTGGACATAAATTCAATTGCTATGAGACCAACTTGAAGCTTTCAATTTCACCTTTCAATTAAAAAAAGAATCATCGAAATCTACCTTTATTTGTCGGAGTCTGGCGTGAACATTGCTAAAACATACGCTTTGAATTGAGAACCTCCTCCATTTTTTAGGGCGGTTAAATAGTAGCCCATGTATTATTCCAGGAAGTTTCATCGCAATCGGTTCAGTAGGTTTAACACACAAACTCTCGCATTTAGCTTTATTATTTAGTATATGTGTAAGCGATTTTAAGTCGACGGAAAAGTTTGTAGTTTAAGTTGTTCAACTTCAATCTAGGTTTCAATTTAGGATTTTGTTAATAGAAAGTTCTGCTAATGAATTAAAAAGTTATTGTGTGCTAATGGGAGATTTTCATTAGAGAGAAAAACAAACCATTTAAATTCGCTCACGCTTGATAAATCTTAAAAACCCTAAGTAGGTACTCTTTTGATAGCTATCCGAGAGCCGAGAGCTCATATTTATTGAACGTATAAATAACACGAGATTTTTGCCTTCAAAAGAGTACTGAAAACATTTGTTAATCCATGTAGTTTATTTTTAAAAGAATTCACTGCTTGGAACTCTGTCCTTTTACGGCAATTAGCAATTGGACAGTTGCTTATCTGTCTAATTGCTAATCAGTCTAGTTGCGAATCTGTCCAGTTGCTACTGAGTCCTTTGGCGAGCTATGTGAAGGAAAGGCTGTCTGCAGTGTTGTTTAATTTTTCAAGATTTGCACCACGCATCTTACCTACTGACAAATAGAAGAACCTACCTACTCATGTCCTGACATAAGTATGTAGAATAAATAAGGAAACTAAATTGGTAATAATGATTACAAATTACAGATCTGTAATTTTGATATGAGTACTTTAAGTGCCCTCATCGTCGTAGGGGATCTCGTAGCGAGTCCACCCCACCTACGAGTCGTAGATGGATTTTGAGGCGAACTTATTTAAAGATTAATTTTCATATTCCAAACAAACGAGAACTTATTTAAAGATTAATTTTCATACCTATTCTAAACAAACGAAAAATCGTTTAGCTATATGTGTTCCATACCACAGAATACTAATAATGGATGAAGGGTTTTAATACGAAAAAGAGTTTGTTCTAGATGTCTAGGAAAACCAAGTGGTTTTCCTCATTCTTTCATTATTTCCTTATTCTCTTTTGAACATTCACACCTTTTTTTTTTTCGAAATTTCAAAAACATCACCTATCAAAACTTTTATGAATGCCGTCGTAGTTAGGTACCTACACTAACAAGCGACGCGACGCGTCTAAAAAGTTATGTAGATGTCAGAGAAATCACGAACACACCATTATAAGTCCATGTCGTACGTGATAGAGGAGATATTTGAATCGGTATAACTTGTTACGTATATTCGGGGGTTATAAATTCTGTATTTTTCTATATACTTGGTACAAGATAGAGAGAGTTTTTTACATGGGCCTTCAGGGCTTCAGGGTTATCCTTAACAGCTATATAGCGAAAAATGACGCAAATGCATGGTTGCGTGCCCGATTTTGATAATAATTAAAACTGTATCATTAGATTTTTTTGACGTGATGACGTCTTATAAATCGATGAACACCGGCACTCACAAAACAGTGTGACGTCATCGCTCACGTTCTCGGCGTTCGTCATGTTATTTACAAGGTAACCATAGCAACGTAAAATTATCGTCCTTAAACCGACTTTACAGACAATCATTTTTTTTTCATTGAAGAATAATCCTTCAAATACTTAGGTTTAAAAAAATACTTACCGTTTTCTGTTCGTTTAAAATTTTTATTTCAAGTCTTTTTTTTTTGAGGTAAAAACGAAAGAAAATTTCCTATTTTACTTTTCTACTTTTTAATTTAGAGTAGAGGGTGATGAAATTCAAGGGCGAAATCATCAATTCTCTGGTTATTCGAGGTTTTTGTATTGAAGTCACTGTTTTATCTAAAAAAATGACAAATCTATTGATTTTGTAAATACGGGCCGCGATAAAATTATATTCATAAAAAAAGTGACCATGTTTGGGCCATAAAAAAGACAATTTATGTTTAATTGAGTTAGAACACCGGTGGTTTGAGTGTTTGATTCAACCTTATAATCAACGCGCCATTATGCATAAGTCGCGCGAGGCCGTAATTTGACGAGTGACAACTGTGTGTCAAATTGACAGTTAGTGGCGGCAGTGTGCATTCTTGTTTCGCTACTGTTCGCTACGCGCGCGCCCTTTAGTTGTATCTCGGACAGAAATTTTTCCTTTTTGGAAAATAACAGTGAAAACCCAAAACTTTAACCTGTGAGTTATTTGGACGATGAGCAAAACGTGTGCTCCAAGTGTGTGTGTGTGTGTGATAAGTGAAATCAAGTGATATAAGTACATCTGGATTTTCAGAGACCGGCGCTGCGGTCATTTCCCACGCGGGAGCTTGGATTCCTCCAGGTTAGTCAGACCTCAGATATCTACGTTTATCCGGCTCGCATTGAGCATACTTTGTTCATTTTATGTCCTATAGCAATGCGTCCTCATTATTTTTCTAGCTATTTGAACTGATATTTTAACCTATAAGTAAGTAGGTAGGTACCTACACATTATTCATCATCTCTCACATAACAGTACTGCACGAGGCTTTCCGTTCTGCGTATCATCATCAGCGCAGACAGACCATTTTTGATAAGTACCAAACAACTTATATAATGTATATTTTAATAATTATTTAAGTAGTCTAAATAGCAGCAGATCTAAATAACTGGCTATTTTATTCATTCTCTCGTCTTGGCTACTTTTTACCACATATCCCGTAGTAATATTTTATTTGACCGAACGAGCGAAGCGAGAAAGGTCTAGTGGTGAGACGGTCGCGGTCGGTCGTTCGTATGTTTGTGTGTTTGTTCGACGATAATTTGAGTACCTACCGTTGCTGTGATCTTCATGATTTTTCGTTTATGAGTAGTTGAAGTCCATATAATTTTTAAGTTCGAAGTTGAGAGGAATCGGTTAGTGGGCTACAGAGATAGGGGGTGCAAAAAGGGATCTCCTATATATCAGGCATACTATAGGGCAAATGTAATCGATCAGGTAACAAATAAAAGGGCGTAACTTTGGTGAATAATCCTTTTTTGGGAAAATAAACGTCTTAAACCATAGGTATGATCGGAACTAAAATCTAGATATTATTTTTATCTTATTTATTAGCAGCTGCTAAAGAAAAACTAATAAAGCTTATTATTTAAAACTTTAGTAAGTAGGTACCTACTATTTATTTATATTATATATAATATTTATTTTATGCTTGCATTTGACCTCATCTCACGTTCACCTGATGGGAAGTGACGTTATGGTCTAGAATGTAGCATGCTCGCCTAGAAAGAGAACGGAAACTTACTTACCGAAACACCCAAAAAACTTAAATTCGCGAACTGATTCAGGAACTCCTCAGCCATGTCTTTTCTATCATAATCGAAGTTCGACAGCCCGTAGCTCGCATTGCTAAGACTTTGCCAGAGTTGCTCAGCTTTGCTTAGAGATAGAGCTATTGCCCAGACTGCGTCGTAGGTCTGGGGGGAGTAGGGGCTTACTGGTACACCTGCTGCTTCCATTTCGCGGTTGAACATTGCGTTAGTCTGAAAGAAAAGAAATATAATAAATTTTGTTGCAAGTAGCATGACACAAAGGAAAGGAAGATATAAATATCTAGATGGATAAGATATATTATTAAACTTAACATTAAGAACCACACAAGACAGGCTTGGCCTAGTGTGGAAACCACAAGAAACGTCTATAGTATTGTGTGTAAATAAACTTAAGTATTTGTATTATGAAACTGGACTATATAGATTGGCTATTCTTCAGTCGCGGTAAATCCTCTGTTTCAAGTTATTTGCCAAATATAAAACCAATTATGTATAACAACGAAAAAAGTAAATATTTAAATAGCTAAAAGTAGAGGTACTAGAAGGTATTTTAGAATGTTAAACTCACACTTGGGAAAATTTAGTAACATAATCACTACTGAATGAAATAAGTGCCTAGACCTCTACTACCTATCTACTGTTCTATTTTTGACAACTCCAAAAAACAGTCGACCTTTGACATTATACTTTGGTAGGTATCGTAAAATTCCACGAATACAAATAAATACAAATACAAATATATTTATTAAAACACATTTTACATATTAAACTAAGCAGAAGCACTAAATATTAAAGAGAACAAAAATAACACATTTGCCTGAACTAGGTAATCTGAATCTTTTTTACAGAGCTTATTACTACAAACAAATCTCAAAACAACATAATTCCCTAACTTATTCACTTGTAAACGTCAGGCTCACGTATAGGTACGTGACGTAAAAATACCCGAACGCACGGGTAGACGAGAATTAAAAACGCTGTCACTCAACAATTCAGTTTGTAACTCAAATTGCCTTTTATGTCAGAGGCAGGGAACATTGACTATCCTGTCGTCCGTTCAATGTTGTATAAAACAGGCAGACAACCGAATCAGCCGGCTTTTTGTTTCTCCTAGCGAAAGTGCGATTCAGTCAGCCAATCGAAGGGCTAGTGTTCTACTCCGTACCAGCGTATCCCCCCCTGGTGAGTATCTCTACCGTTGAGCTACCTACTAGTAGGGCTAGGTGTAATCAAAGTTTCACTTTTCCGAACCGATATGTTTCTAACTATAATAGGTACTGTCAGGTACAAAAAATATTTATTATTGTGGAGGGATTGTGTTAATAAGGTTGACGCCCAACGTCTCCCCTAATGGATCCCCTATTCCCAATGGATTCCCGAGGGTATGACTATGCTGAAGATGCATGAGATGAGACTCAGCGTAGCGAGACTTAGCGTACGCCACGATTGGCTGACCGAGTCTCGTTCGAGCTCTTTCAAGACTAGGAGAAATAATAAGCCGACATGCTGATAATAGAAGGGAGAATGGTTGTGTTCTTCTTCGCGTAAAAGCTACTGAACCGATTGCGATGAATCTCAGTTCATAGATAGCTAAACATTTGGATTTGTACATAAGCTACATTTTATCCCGATATTCCCACTTCATCGGTTTTTATGTGGGTTAAACCGACACAGCTATTGACGTTATAGGGTCCCGTTTTTTCATTCAAGTTACTTAAGCCTGTAATCCTTGACCGTGGGAACTTCTGATAGAACACACACATTGATATTTTCTAGCCACACAGGTGCAACGCAGTATTAAAATTACGCACCCTGGAAACAAATAAATCTACTTTCGATGCATCGTACATTTTGTACAAGTTACATATTCATCAAGCGTTCGTCTTTGTAGGATGTTTATGAATATCATAGAAAACACGCAATGTATGTAGTATTTAACTTGTCACATCGCAAAACTGCAGTCCGGTAGTAAGTAGCTGGCGGGATAGGGTGGGGTCAGAGTGTACGTTTTTTGGGTATTTTGTTTGATAACGAAATTGTCAATAAGTAAATGTTCTGTACTATAATAATTTTTATATTTATATATTTTTATAATAATAATTATGCGAAATAATTATTACATCCGTCTCTATATATTGAAAATTCACACATAAACGTTCGTATGTACCTATGTGCCCTACTAAGAAACAGGTTAAAACGTGTCGGTATCGGCATCATATATTATTATATAAATATTCAGGCAAAACACCTACCAATCTTTATAATATTCGATATAGTTGGGTAAAAAGATGAGTACATTATAGTTACTGGTTTGTCTTAAATCTTCCTTTATTTTTTTGGGATTTATAGTAATTTCCTTTTACTTTTCCCATTATTATTAACCTTGAATAAAAATAAGTTACGATATATAGGATTAAAATATAAAAATAAGCTACAATTTTAATACATCCTACCTACCTAAATCATACCTTTTCCATATTTTTATTTAATTTTTGACAGCTCAATAAATTCCTATTTTAATTTCTTTAAAAAAAAAAAAAAAAAAAAAAAAAAAAAGTCCTGCAAAAGGCAGGAACGTCAAATACTAGTTGAGTTTTTCTTTCCCGCAAATTGTTTGTAAAACATATCCAATTTGAGATCGAAATGTAAAGATCTTTGGACACAACCGGCATAGTAATTTAAAATGCCGCTGTGCAGTTTGATACCCATACCTATTGATAAAAGGCATTACAATAAAAAAATAATGTCTTTACACCAAACCTCTAAAACAGCTCAGAAACCGGATATTCAAATAAAAGCATTGTGACCAAGTATTTCTACAAGACGTATCACCGCGTCCTTTTCCGTGACACTTTTGAGGTTTGTTGTGTAGGCATAATTTTTTCGCTGTAATGCCCTCTATCGAAGGGTATGGGTCTCAAAGTGCACCGCGAACTTTTATAAAATCGTAGGATAAACGTTTCTTCAAATATCCCATTTCCGAGACGCTTTAGAGGTTTGGTGTGAAGGCATTATTTGTTTGTTGTAATGCCCTATATCGAAAGGTAAAAAACCACAGTCCATGAAGTATTTAATTTTTTGTCTATGTTTGCCTGTCATAATTATGTCAAAAATTAAAATGAAATATAGAAACAGTTATTTCTTAGGTTAAAATAAATAATCAATATCACATTATAACCCGCGCGCAATGAGAATGGGATGGAACCTTATCAAAGTAAATCGAAAATGACAGAAAAGTAGCGTTAGAAAAAAAGTTCTGAATAATAATTAGGTATAAATTAGTTATTTGCACGGTCATAGTGTCGCGGATTTGAAACAGACCCATTGATTTAAAGAAAAATTATTATTGTCTGTGGTAGATTGTCTATGGAGCAATGGCGATTTCATTTAAAAAAATGTTTTCTCCAAAATTATAAATAAAACGAGCACATAAGGACTGTGCTTATTAAAGTGATTAAATAAACAAATAATAAATTCCGACCGTGGTTTGTGTTGTTATAAATTGTGGTTTGTTTTATTATAAATGCTAGATTTATGTAATTAATTATTGTGTGATTATTTTAGTGATTTAGTGATAATGAGTGGAAAATGGGGTAAAACTTTGAATAGTCAACCACCTCAAATAGTTCTGGCAGTCGATAGATATTTCGATCAGGAACGAAGTCGGTTTTTCTAACGCATTGAAAATGATGACATAGTTGGCTGTGGATCACGAATCTACTAATTCGGGAATTACATTGTCAAGAGATCTTTTTGACGAACCTATGGGTTTGTTCAAAAATACAAAAAAAAAACAGCGCACTCCGGGAGTGCAGGCAGAAGTGAAAACTGTATATCTGTGTAAAATCTCATCTGTCGAAATCTCATCTGTCGCGAGAACGGCTGAAAATGCTCACTCGTGTATCAGTGATGGCGGTAGCGTGCGACGCGAACTGCGTACGGCAGCTCGCTGCGAACCTGCACCATCCACCGAGAGATGTCGCTGTTAACACTGTTGTACAGAAGTGAGTATCGTAGTTCGGCCGTTTGCACAGAGATGGCGCTGTTTTCAATATTGCATAGTAGTAGAAGCACAATAACTGTTAAAATCTCATCTGTCAAAATCTCATCTGTCGCGAGAACGGCTGAAAATGCTCACCCACAAAAGTGCCCAACGCGCCATAAGAAGTTTTTACTTCAATAACCGAACGCATCCGAGGTGAGGGAACTTTGGCTGCATCAACTTCATTTTTTTCAGAAAGCGATACTTCTGAAGAAAGTCAAAGCTCTGATGATGATTCCCATGAAGCACATATGAGTGGCATTGGGGAATAATAATTGGAATAACTAAAAAAAATATTCCTAAACATTATTATTGAAAGGATTGCAACCATGAAACATTTTTGTGTATTTTTAACAGACTTCAAAAAAAGGCGGTTCTCAGTTTGACCCGTATATGTGTCAGTATGTATGTTTGTCCGTGAAGTCTTCACATACAGTAGAAATGCCTAATACTATATATGTAGCTACACTAAATATGAATAAATAAAAAATAACTAATTACAACAAAACGAATTACCCATTATTCAGAACTTTTATGCTAACGCTACTTGAAGACGACCCAGTTGGCACAATGGTCACCATGCCGGACTGCCACACAGGTACGATTCCCGCCTCAGACAAGTATTTATGCTTAAATATTTGTCTGTGGTCTGGTTATTTCTATGTATTATAAGTATATATTTACAAATTTTTATAAGTAGGTAGGTATTTGCTGATTTTATAAAACAAAGGTCATTCAGACCAAAAACAGTACATGAAACTTAAAAAATAAGTCAAATTTTAAGGTTACTGACCTCTCCGTGTAAGGAACAGCTGATTTTCAGGTAAACCTAACCTCAAAATTTTCGAAAAAAAGTTCGAATTTCTAAAAGTCGTAGAACAAAAGTTGTTGGTTTGGGTGCACAGAAGTAGCCCTCAACGGCTTGCTAGTATAATTTCCAATAACCCAGTATATGTAGTACCTATATCCGTTGGCTAGCACGCATAACACAAGTCTAGTTACTTAGCTTGGGGCTAGATGGCGATGTGTGGAATGTCCTGCAATATTTATTTATATATGTATTTATAAACTGTCATTTTCGATTTACTTTGACAAGGTTCCATCCTATTCTCATTGTGCGCGGATTATAGTTTCGACTCCTTGCTCGAAGAATAGGTACAATTACAAATTAGTTGTCGTGTGCAACACTCGCACCCCACCCTTATGCCAGGTCAAACAATAAATGTCGGGAAACAAATGGACGTGCTCTCACCTTGAATACCGAGATGACACTGTCGCTTTTGCGCGCCGCGACATCTAATATAAAGCGAAATGTCACGAGCTACGGCTTCATACTAAAATGTATGGGCAGCGAGGAATGATTTTAACCAAAAAAAATATCTATGTTTCGGCATTGATTATTATTATTTGGTTTCAATAAGTAAAAAACTGCAATGATGAATGCATTCTCTATACTTTTGTCTCACAATTTAACCAAAAATATTTTCAAATATAACAACGAAGTAGCACAGATACTTAAAATAGAAAAGGTCGATTTCGATGTTTTTCATCAAAGTTAATAATTGTTTTTTCAAAAACTATGGATTATTTTCAAAATATCTGACAGTGAAACTGTAGACTCATCTAATAAGCTATCGAGAATTCTTTTTAGTGTCTTACAATGCAGGGAGTTCTTCAATATTTTTAAAATAGTAAATGACGTTTTTAGGGACTCGCCTCTTAAGTAACCCTAATAAGTAGATACGTACTGGTAGCCCTGACTTTTGTAACCCGATTGTATCTAGATAACCGTACCCTTCAAAATAAACTAATTTAGCTGACTAACCAAACATACTCTAACTGCTCCATGACCTAACTAAGTCAAATCTTCAAACAAGTAAATCCAATAGGTCGGTTCGAGTTCACTTTAGCTAGAATAGAATCTAGTTTACTATGCACCTGTACCTGCTCGCTTTAGCCACATTCAAAGGCTAGTGTTTTGATGAAATCAGAGTCACGCTTCGATGAGTTCAAAACGGAACTAAAACAGACTCAATTTATTCTACGACTAGTTTTCAGCCACGATTTAGTCGTAGTTTAATTTATTTAAATTCGTTTCTTAGATATCTGTGTGCTTTAAGTTAGCCAGATCCGATCATCTGCTATGCAATAACAGGTATTATCAGTTTTTCAGACTTTCAATTTTATATTTATAGATTGTTCTACAAATTTATCCAAGGTTCTAAGATTTCGGGCAGCTTACTTGAAATTATGCTTAAACGTATGTAGCTAAATTATGCTATTGCATCTACCAAATAATCTGAAATTAAATTCTATTTAATAACCATTAGGTTAAATTATTTAATATTCTTGACAAACAGTAGGCATGATTTTCCGGTAGAGTAGGCTGGTTTTTCATAAATTGGCTACTGGACCATTGGACGAGATTTTTGTGACCACACTCATCAAAAGTGGAGGACCACACCGCAGAGTTCTAAAGTTAAGTTTCTTTCTGTGAATTCTTAGCGGGATGCCTACTGTAGCATTTAGTCGAGTTTTTTTTAACTTTCATAAAAATCTGTAGCATAAATACAACATTACTAAAATGGCATACTTTAGATCGCACCATGCTTCGCTGCCTGCCGTCTTTGATAATCATGCTTTTTAGAACGATGGCTGCATAGCTACGATGGGCCATTCGGACATTCGATTTCTCATTGTAAAGTAGGTAGATACATACCAGTCCCGAATAAGAAGGGACATCACCAACGATGCCACGATGGGCGGTGACGGTCACGAGGCCTTCGAGGGCGCGGGCGAGGTGTGCCCTCGAGCAGGGTGCTCCGCCCCGTATCCGAGGCGGCATGCCGGCCACGAGCCACGCGTACTCAGCCCCGAACATGCCCAGTCGGAACGCCTGCGATCTCGCAACAGAACAACGTACGATCAGATAGATAGATTAGAAAAACAAATGAAAGTGTGGCGGGACAATCGTTTGGAAATAGGTGGGAGGTTAGTTTCCTGGGATGGGATTTAAAGTAAAGTTTATAAAAAAATATAAATTTTGTACTTGTTTTTTCTTTACATTTGCCGTAAAATTGAAAAATTTCAAAAAAAATGACGATTTTTACGATGTTTTTCTATCGCGGCAAATCACTCTAATCGTGTTTCGAAGTGTATGACAATACTTAGCATATCTTCAAGTCTTCACTAGCTACAGACCAGTATCGAGATTCAAACCCAGGACCTTTAGCTTGAAACCGAAGTAACCACTAAACTAACACTGCTAAAAAGTCCGTATACCTAAGATAATTAATTGAATCAGGCGTTACTTTACGGAACTGTAATTAGAGTATTTTATTTAGTTTTTAGTTCCGAGTCTAGGCTCGATCTAAAAACTAAATATTAATAATTTCATTCTGTATATACCTATCTAGTCACCCTGAAAATTAAATTAAATGTAAGTAACTCACCTCGCAAAATATCTTCGGAATCATCTCTTGTGAGAAACTCCCAATTATAATCCGGGTGTCGAGCTCCTGAAAACATCCTGAGTGTTAGTTGAATGAATAGAAGCTTTTTATAAACTTTTATAAAGAAAAAATCATTTATTAAACTTTTGTAAGAATGTTGTTAATTTATTAAGTGGAATAAGGTCTCGAGATCTTTTATTGTGAAAGAAAGTATATTTTGTTAGCGATTAGGGAATATTTAACAGAAAAAATTGGTTCCGAATGCTTTTAAACTTAATCGAATGCCTCCCAAACACTGGGGTACATCCAGGGTACATCGAATTATTATCCCGGGTTTTAATCACGTTTCTTTAAAAGTTTTTTTACAATGACGGTTGACCACATAACCTAAAGCTATTAAAATAACTTTAATTTAGTTGATTTTTAATAATCTATAATTAATAAAACATAATATAGGTATACATCCGAATTGAGAACCTCCTCCTTTTTTTGAAATCGGTTAAAAATACAAAGTCTGATATATTTTAACGCACATCTCAAACCAATGAACGGAACTAGCTAAAATTAAGGTTTTTTCTTTCAACTCAACCACTACGCGGACATAGTAGCAAATGAAAGCTAATAATAAATAAAACAATTTGTTAAACAAAATTAAATATAAAACCCTCGATTCCCAATGAAAAACTTCTCATAAGTTTGAACGGCTCAATCGATTTTTATGAAACACTAGCTGTTTACCGCGACTTCGTAGGTACGAGTAGAGATTGAATTTTTTAAAAATCCTTTCTTATCGAATGTCTACGTCATAATACCCATGTCCATCTGTCAATTAATTGCCTTGAGCTGTGCGTAGAAAAATCAGTTAAATCATTCAGGATTACAATATTTTAAATTTATCGATGCTATGACTACTTACGGAAAATTCCCAATTTATACATAAAAACAATCTGTTTTTAAACAAAAATTCGTTTCGAAGCTACGATGCCACTCAGAGAGGAGGAAGTTAAAAATATTTAGTTCGAGAAGTCTGTCTGTTGAACAAGTATAGCAATGTCTAAGTTGTAAAGAAGCTTTGGGACTTCGTGAAATTTTAATAAAGCACTTGAATTTTTATCATCGCTATGCGAGACGAGTCAAGAAAAATGTCAGATGCGACTTAGGTAGGTTACAAGTACCTAAGTAGGTATTTTTATTTACGAGAGTTAAGTGAAGGTAGAACATGCGTATATTTGTGTGAATAGGTAGGTATTATGAAAGACAACAAATTATTTTTTTCAAATTATATCTTTTCAAAATCTGGTATTGATAATAAATTCATTTTTCATTTACTAAAGACGGCATGGGTGACATTGTGACAAAAGCAAAATGCATTTAACGAATAACCTGAAATTAGATTCTAATTTTAATAACCACAAAGTAATATTACGCAGTATTATTCAGTATGATACTTTGACAGTTGATTAATCATGTTTAAGGTCTTAAATCAATTTTTTTGCTCTTTTTAGTAACAAAGGAATACAACATTTATTTATTTGAACATGTCAACCTAAGTCTACATTATGTACAACTTTGCAATAAATGTCTTGATTTAGGTACTTTAAGTTTCGCGTTCTGTAAAAAAATAACTTTTACGTAAGTTGAAGGTTTTGAGAGAAACCGACACGACTAGCTGTAGGTATCTACTAGAACAATCCGATACAATTCAATATTTCACAGAGATCTATATTAGAACTTCTATAATCCCTTTATTCGTCATTCATGTCCAAAGTTCGGAGATATTTGGTAAGCTAAGAGCACAGACTGTTCAGACACTCAAGTGGTTTTAGAGACTTGTGATTGAGATAGACTAGAGAGTTTCTTTGGCAGGTCACCTTTACCCTAAATCAATATAGGTAACTAGTTATACCTTTTACTATTTAAAAGTGCGAATTTTGGAAATTGATAGGTATTGAATCGGCAGGGGTTAAAAGTTCAAGCCCCACTAGATAGAAATTGAAATATAGATTTTAAACGCGAGGGCGTTTAAAAAGCCGAGATACAAAGATCAATTTTCCACACTTGTATCGCAATGTACTATTGTCCTGATTGACTGATTGACTAACGGATCAACGCACAGCTTTAACCGCTGATCGTAGAGACTTAAGTCTGAATATTTACGAATTATTAAAAATAATAATTTGAAAGATTTTTATTAGACAGATATGACTTTTATCAGACATATATTAATAGAGCGGTGAAAACATTACAATGGTAATTTTAGAACTCTACGGTGTGTCTGCAATTCTGTTGCCGATTTTCCCTCCCAAAAACGGGACTACTAGTTAATTTTGATTATCTTTTCGTTATCATTCTCCTATTTGTAATGCACATTACAAGTTGAAGACTCTAAATTGGTTCTAACTTCTTAACACAAGACAAAGGTAACTTTATAATGGCTTTCAATGTGATATTAAGTTTCGTTATTTAATTTTATCGTGGCAATATATTAAATTTATGAGTTTTGACGGTCTTATTATAATTGTATTATGTTGTTGTTAGTGTTTTAATGGTTTTGGTTCTTATTGTTAACACGGTGATGAATTGGAGCAATGCCCCTACGGTTTTACCAGTGTAGGTCCAGATCCCTTATGAGATTAAAAAAACGTGACGTTTTAGAACCTCTTTTTTAACGGAGAGGATTATTTCGCACTTCAAAAGAAATATTTTAAATTAAAAATATTTTTCTGTGTGGGTAAATGCATTGTTATATTAAGTAGGTACTATTAAACTTTCATTGAAAATGTTGTAAAGCGAAAGAAATACAAAGATTAGCTCGATATTGGTAGGTATCGGGAACAATGGCTTCTCTGAATGGTTTCGTATTTGCTTCGGGCTCTTACAAGAAATACACTCTAAAGAATGGATGGAGAGGTACAGATCGGAACAAAAGTGAATGGAATAATGCAGAATCATTCTTGCCCAAAGACTTTCAATTATATTATTAGAAGTAGACGGGACATGAGTAAAAAACTTCTGTCTAAAAGTTTGTTTTGTGTGTGTTGTTTTGTTTTTGTTTACAGTCTAAACTGAAAATCGCTGAACTCAGTGTGACGTTTATGTTCAACACAGAAAGTTGCAGAAAAAAAACTCGAGCAAAGGCCCTTTGGGCAAAACAAATATTATTGTAGTAACTTAAATGTCGCGGTGAATTTTGGGAACCCGCGGTGAACTTGCATTACAAGGATGAACTAAAGGGTCTCGGAAACGGCATTTTCTCTTTTAGAACATATCGGTTATTACGTTTCTTTGAATAACCTGCTTCCGAGAAGCTGAGGCATTATTTGTTCATCTCGATACCCTCTACCGATAGGGTCTCAAAGTGCACCGCGCAATAAAACCACTATGCAAACCTGTTACAATGCCCTCTCTATGAATAGTTAATCTCTTTGCTTCTACCATATTTTTATTATTTACATCTACCTACGCTCACGGTGATCATGATATCAATGCTTCAAAATATTTTCTCGGTGGTTATTTATGAGAACTTCTGAGCTCATGTTTCTAGAAGGTTGTATTTTTGTTAGCGATTGTACATTGCACAACCAGGCGACAATAGTGCACACCCACTATAGGGCTTCAAAAAATTGCTTTTATTATAATGTTTTTACTTGAACATGACTTTAAAGTCCTGCTTCAGTTGAAGTTAGTCCTTCAACACAAATTCTAACTTAGCTTTTAAAACGATTTAATGTTGATCTTATGCAAATGATTACAACTGAATAAATTAAATCTAAGTTATTTTATCCTACTAATATTATAAATGTTATAGTTTGTGTCTTAGTGTCCATGTTTGTTACTTCTTTACCCAAAAAACTACTGAACCGATTGCGTTGAAACTCGGTATGCAGATAGCTCTGTCTCTAAAATAATAGGTTTCCCGTGATAACCTCTAATAAATTGATGAACACTTTCATTCACAAATAAGTGTCATTGTAATATTGTGTGACGTAATGCGTCATGGTAATATACCCATGACGCGTCATGGTAACTTAGGAAACAGAGTATTTATTTTCAATATTGCTCATCTGGGTTTGTGTTATTGTGATGAGTGACAAATAGAATACTTATATAAAGGAAAAAA
The DNA here is from genome assembly GCA_907269075.1 of Idaea aversata. Lineage (NCBI taxonomy): Eukaryota > Metazoa > Arthropoda > Insecta > Lepidoptera > Geometridae > Idaea > Idaea aversata. The sequence goes on from OU026088.1 coordinate 1,598,833, forward strand.
AAAAGGATAACTAGAGAATAAAAGGGAAAAAATTGGAAAAATAAAATCTAAAATTTTCATGGTTTTCTTATAACGTTATCACGTAAAATTATCGTCCGTAAACTGACTTTACAGACAACCATTTCTTTTTTATCCCGATAATCCCACAAGATCGAGACATACGCGAGGCGCAGCTAGTTTCAGATAATGGCACACGCATCAAATGTCATTGGAAATACAAATTTTAGAATCAATTACATGCCACGTCTAAGAAAAACTGTTAGTTGATTACATATAAAATTAAAGCCAAAATAAAATTAACAAAAATAACAAGAAATAAATGTCAACGTTAATAAAGCCAAAAGAAATTAGAATTTTTGACTTTGACTTTCAAACTCCTTCTTCTTTTCGTATGAATTTTTTAAACAAACATAATTCTAATGAAACCATGCTTATGAATTAGTGAAACTTTGGAACTGTACGTTGGGTGTCCAGTGTCCACTTTTGTAACCGAAGCTACCTACGTTTTTATCTCTAAAAATAATGGTTGACTTACAGCAGAGTTTCATTAAAAGTGATCATTTATTAACGCGTTGTAGGCGTCAGGGTCGTAGCTTCAGGAATGTTTCGTAATAGGTACTAAGCAAGCAATGCATATTTTATTTCCTTATACTGCTATAATAAATGTGAAAGTTTATACATCCTATCCATATTGTAAATGTGAAAGTTTGTGTGTTAGTTTGTTACTTCTTCACGCAAAAATTACTGGACCGATTGCGACGAAACTCGGTATGTAGATAACTAGAGACCTGGATTTACACATAAAAGCTATGCAAGGGCATGAAATCATTGAAATTTTCTTGCAATTTGTAATAATTTAACTAACTAACTAACTAGGTAATAGCTATCATCATCCGAGCGATGTTCCCGGTTGCATCCCTCTCGGGAGCCCAGGGTCAGCTGAGGTAACTAGGTAATAGCTATGCCCCATCAAAAATAGGGTTAGGCTCCGAGCGACCCGTCTTCGAGGTTTACACTGTCTGAATTCTCGATAAATGACGACTAAGAATAAATTTTAAATAAAAAATATCATTATAATGCGATCCTCTTAATTCACAATTAGCAAGTCGCACCTTCAAGGTTTCAAGCGGTAAATGTCAAACGGAGATCAAGCACTCAATTATTTTAGTTTGATGAGTTTCTGTTCAGAACCAGAGACTGTGCCTGTTCCTATAGGCCTCCTATAGGTATATAGGCCTCTATAGATATTCGATATCTTTGGAATTATAAGTGCGATGAAGGCAGAACTTTGTGCAGACTACGTACTAAACTGTCGGCGGGCGATAGTAAAAAAATAAGAGAAAAAGCCAGCGCGGGCGGCGGCATGGGCGCAGTGCGGCTTGCCTTTGATTGTACAACTCATTTTTCAGTTATGCAAAACTGAGTTGTTCAACTAAAATATTAATAGTTTTTGGGCTGTGAGATTACCAGCACTTGTCGTGATTGAATTTTGAATTACTAAAACATTGTGCCAGTTTTCTCACTATGTAATACAGATTTAACTGACACTCTTCGTAAACTATATATTTGTGTTAAACTTACAAAGATATTAAAAGCTTGTTTGTTTTTTAAAAGGCCTTATTTACTTTTACGTTTTGATAGTTATGTGATAGCCAAATACCGTACTAGTTGAATCTTTAAGAGCCTTAAAAAATATACATTAAGAAGTTGGCTTAAAACTTTCGGTACCTTTGATTAAAATTTACTCCAAATCGTCGTTTGTTAAGAAATTTTAAATTACGAGCCTGGAGGACGGATGCTAGTGGATCGGAACCCTCCGATACTAACTCAAAATTTCTGAACGGCGGTAAACTGGCAAATGTATCAGTTTTATGTTACTTCAACTACCGAAGCAAAAACGACGGGGTGTTATAAGTTTGACGTGTCTGTGTGTGTGTGTCTGTTTGTGGCATCGTAGCTCCCGAACGGATGAACCGATATTGATTTGGTTTCTATTGTTTGAAAGGTAATAAGTCGGGAGTGTTCTTAGCTATTATTGGCCGAAATCGGTTCTGCCGTCTAAAAGTTATGGGGGATAAAAGTCGACGGGTTTTTTAATTCTAAATTTAATTTTTTTAACCTATGTACTAAATAATAGCGGGCGGATATAAACTATCGGGCGATTTGAAGTTCGTAGTCTGATCTCCTTCCTTAGTATAATAGGATTTGATGGCGTGGTAGCGTTGTTAAACATTCAATTATAAACTAGGTACAGTTTGATTAGTTTGTAGAAATTAATCTACTTCATAAAGTTCAATGATTTATAGACAACACATAGCTGAAACTGGTGGATGTAGAAACGTGAACTTTTGTGCATAGATTGATAGCGAAGATGAGCTCTGAAGAAGAATTTTCGAAATAATATGGAAGAAGGCTTGTATACGCGAGTGAACCCATAGGTCGTACTTATAGGTAGTAGTACAATAGTGCCTGATTGACAGAGAACTAATAGATACAAAGTTCTGCATTGACTTTTAAAGTTCTCGAAAGTGAGTAGGTTTACATAAAAGACATTCTTTTTGTGCTGGTAAAAAACCTCTTCATAGTCAAAGTAATTTTTTGATGAATTTAGAATCATGATACACTGTACAATGTACAGTGCATGAGTTCACTTTGAATAGTCTTAAAAAAGTCTTCGTTATAAAGGTCTTGCTACTGGTTAAAACTAGTTTGATTCCACCTACCTTTAGTTGTTGAAGCTGTTCTTTAAAGTCAGACTCAGCGAAGGTGATGGACGCAGCACACGTGATGTTGGCCGCTTCCAGCTGTGTCACCAGCTCATTTACAGCTAGCGAGTAGACTTCCTCGTTTTGTGAGAAGGCTGTTACTGTATCCCAGCCAAATTGCCTGAGAAATAAAGATTTCCTTGATAATACTGAGAAAAACTTGTAAAAGTTACTTAAATTAAGTAATTTTGTGTCTCTCCGTCGATGTTTTTTCAAGAATAATATTATGTAAATGAGCAAAATTACATAGTAAAGGTGATTGGCTGATACCTATCGACAAATCAAAGAACTCGGAAGCGGTTAGAGGTTTCTACATTTTTGTAATTAGGCTTCCGTACCTTAAAGGTAAAAAAGGAACCCTTATAGGATCACTCTCTTGTCCTATTGTCCGTCTGCCTGTGTGTGTGTGTCACCATCGATTTTCTCAGAAACAGGTGGACATAGCAAGTTAAAATTTATACTAGATACTGAGGTCCTTATTCGGTGTATAAAAAGCAAGGTTATGAGTCAACACGATAAAAAAAATTTAGATTTTTGCGAGATAGGTATCAGTAAGTACCAAAATCTACTTTTATCTTCAACTTTTTTCATTTTTTTTCAACATATTCAACTATTACCTGATAAAAGCAATTCTGGCTGGATTATGTGAGGAATCAGGTGCAACTGTCCGGCAGAAGAGCGGGAACTCTGACCTGTCACTCAGGGCTGGTGATGTAGACCCGAAAGACACCTGGCGGAGATAAAGCATTGAAGTGAATTTCGTTTACAAATGGTGAAAACGGGACCCTATTACTAAGACTTCTGTCCGTCTGTCTGTGACCAACCTGTATCTTATGAACTAATATGTGATAGCTAGACAGTTGAATTTTTTTTAAGCTTGTTATATCTCGCTACTGGACAAGGACCTCTACAGTTTCTTTTATGTGTTTTAGATCGCTAATTATTATTTACTCGCGATTATTATTATTATTATTTTTTGGCCCAAGCTAAGTAACTAGACTTGTGTTATGGGTGCTAGACAACGGATATACTGCTAATATACTTTTCTTTTGTAAATATATACTTATAATCCATAGAAACAACCAGATCATAGACAAATATGTAAGCATAAATACTTGTCTGAGGCGGGAATCGAACCCGCAACCCTGTGTTTGGCAGACCGGCATGGTGACCATTGTGCCAACTGGGTCGTCTCGGGTATTTGTGGGCACTTTATCTCGAATGCATTTAGGTCGTAGCGTTAAAGTTTTTGGGTCTTCTGTAACGTTCAGGTTCCTAATGTCCCTTTCCCAGGGCCGGATTAACCATCTCGGGGCCCCTAGGCGCAGCTGGTTTCGGCCCCCCCCCTTTTTTATACCACTACAACGTAATTTGGAAATTTATACTGTCTACATTACGAAATAGAATGAAGGTACCATCATCAACAACAACAGACTTCAGTCATCACATTGCAAAGGTACGCCTTTCTTCAAGTGAAAATACTTTCGCCACAATCTACAGGACGAAGTATCGGAGTCATTTAAAAATGCCATTTAAAATTTAAGGCTGCTTATGCTGCCAAACGCAACGCGCCAGAAATACCCGTCGCTTAAAACTAATATTGTTGATTGTAACGAATGTGTTTTGTTTTTCTCAAAAGTGCTGAGATGGAATTGTAGGTGAAATTTTTACCGATATTTTGGGGTAATTTCGAGGCGAAAATTCTTTGTCATTTCAAAGCTATACTAGTTTTGGTTCTTAATTTTAGGATAGGAAACTATAGGAAATGTTTGGCTCAAAATCACACCAAAATGTCTGTAAAAATTTCACCTACAATTCCATCTCAGCACTTTTGACAAAAACAAAACACACTAGTTACAATAAAAAAAAATTACCAACGAAGGCGACCGGTGCCAGTAGTAACTATTTAGTAGGCTGTGTACCAAGGTCGTTGGCGTATGACCCTTAAGTATAAAAATTAAATTATACAAGTTAATAAATTAAAGTGTCTATTACAAAAAAAATAGTTAGATTAATTTCAATACAATTAAAAAAATTAGACATTCACCGCCACTCTAATAGTGTCAATAATGGGGGCCTTTACCTTATAATGTGAAAAAAGTTTCACATTTACCGTGGTTTCATAAAACCACACAATCCCCTTTTTTTCATTTTTTATCAGGAGTGTAGGGCCCCTGGTCATAGTGGGCCCCTAGGCACTGGCCTAAAGTGCCTTAGGGATAATACGGCACTGCCCTTTCCCAAAATGTCCCCCGGGCCGGTTCCAAAATGTCCCTTTCCCAGAATAAAACATCAGGCTAAGGAATATCTGTAAATATTAACATCAGGTTTAACCCTAGAAGTGTAATGATTAAAGATCTCGTTATTATGTATGCGCGACATTCAAAGTCAGCGAAAATGTGACACCACATAATAATTCCTTAACTAAAACTTCAATTATTACTACTTGATCTAAATCTAAACGTACATAATCACTCTACCATCAATCAAAAAGCATTCATTAAGCGGGTAATGTCGATAACAGCTGGCAAATGTCGATATTATCTATTACAATGTAGTTATCCGGTCAGAGTTGGTAATTAACACGGTGATCGAGTGCCGCGCGTTTCAAATGCGAATTAGGTTACGAGTAGCTGACGGCGTTTCATTTCATTATAGATTACTATTGGTAATTCGATTCATATCGACGATGGTTAATTTAATGGATATATGAACTAATACTAGCTGCATCCGCGGTTTCACCCGTGTAAGTGCGCCTTCACATTACGTCGCAAGTATTGCGGCAGCAGCGCGTCTATAGCAGCGCGACAGACGCGCTGTTCACCGGCGGCTAATTCCATACTAAAAAGAGCAGCGCGACAGCCGCGCGACACGTGATTGTCCATAGTGGACGGCAGCGCGGCAGCCGCGTGCTGTCAGTCGGCTTCGAGCCAGTGTTGCAATCGTACGTACGGTAGAACATTATTTCACAATGAGCGAACGTCCTTCTTTGTGGGATTCGAGGACCGATGATTACAGCAACAGGATCGTATTTAGGACTTTTCGTACGTATAGGTCGGGACACGTAAGTTGACCCTAAATGGACATGTTCATTCATGAATAACAACAGCAGTAAATGATTAATAATCCAAAGGAAGGCTATTCTGGCTTTAAATGTACCACAGACCACCCACCCCCTAGACGTGCCATCGGGAAGTGTTTAATTATTCAAATTTCATTAATTTGTTCTCAAAGCGGAGTTCGACTCATAGTGGTTTTCTATTGCACCTAATTTGAACTTGAACTCATCCGCCTAAGGTCATTTTTAAAAGTCCTTTTCTTTCACCTAATTATTTTGTACTATTTCACTATTTCCTCTTTGGAGTCCATTGTAAAAATGAACTGGCCACCCTGAGTCGCGCGGCTGTATTTGTAATGAGAAGGCATCCGCTGCTGTCGCGCGGCTGCCGCACTGCTTGCGACGTAATGTGAAGGCGCCCTAAGTCCGAGATCAAATCTGTAGTCTATAATATATGTAATTTCAGAATCCCACAGCTTCCACATCACACCAAGTTTAATCGCAGTCGGTTCAGTAGTTTTTGCGGTAAGAGGCAACAAATATAGCTACTAACACACCAATTTTCAGATTTATAAACTAGTAGTAGGTTTTTAATGAATATTTGTCTAATATATAAAGGTATTGAAACAATAGAAGAACTAAAGGTTATTTAGCGCGTTATTGTAAAAGGGGGTTACCTTTTGGGGCACTTTTATCCCATAATTTTTAATAGAAAAAAAAAAAAAGTATTCTGTTGAGATCAACAAAATACTTAGAGGAATATAAATGTTCCGTAGTATTTACTTACAACGTCCTTGGTCACATCTCATCAAAATACACTGCAAAATAACATTCTAATGAACCCGTAGATACGAAAACTGACAATGTAGATATTACCAATCACAGCCCCACCTTGCATCAAACATCAAACAAAGAACAGCCTTGTAACCCAAGTTGGATTCCTACCTCTTCAGCAGAGAGTCTAACATCGAGCGACGTAGAATGTTCCCAGCTGTTCGAATCGTTCGGTAGGTACAGTATGCGTCATAAGTCAACTATCAGTTTGCTACAATAATACTATAAACAAGTGTTTTACTTATAGACGTTACCCACAAACATAAATACTTGAATTGAAAGTACCTACTCAGTGTGATTATTATGTTCAACATATTAGCTATGTCTTTAGTTGGCGAGTATGAGCCGCCTCCCGCTGTTCGATCCACAGATTACGCTGTTATAATGTTCAAATAGTGCTGCGCAGGATTGTAACCGTTACGGTAGGCAGAGACTTTTGACCGTTGATTGTACACCTAGTTGACTCTCAAGGGATCACGAGATTAGATATCAAAGTCAGATGCAGGTGAAACACAATTAATATAGTGGTTGTTTTAGTTATTCCCTTTCTAGATAGCAGAACAGGTTTGAAAAGGGTTAAACACTGTCGAATTTTACTGCGTTCGGCTTGAATCGAGACCTCTTTTGCCGGTTATTTTACTACTAGCAGCGCCCCGCTGTTTCACCCGCGTATCTCCCGATCCCGTGAGAATATCGAAATATAAATTAGCTTATAGCCTTCTTCGACAAATGAACTATCGAACACAAAAATAATTTATCAATTCGAACCAGTAGTTATTGAGATTGGCGCGTTTAAACAAACAAACTCTTCAGCTTTATAATATTAGTATAGATTATTTGTTTACTGCAGTTTTTGCTGAGGGTGGGCCACACGGGTCCCGAAGACCGGGATCCCGGGATCCCGGTCTTCCCGGGATCGAATCCTCTAGTGTGGCCCTTTCAGACGGCTCCTTGGATAATTACTATATTTTAAGTAATAATGAATGTACTTACGTATTCTTCGGTTTGTTTAATTTCCGTTTATTTAAATAATCTTTGTTTTTTATGTATCTATACTTACTTATGTAATGGTCTTTCTACTTTGTTTTTGTCTATCGTGTACCTTTGTAGTGAACAAATCCTACACTTATCTATCTATTTAAATTAGATTTGAAGCTTATTTAAAGAACCCTGCCCTTTGTAACAATCATAATTTAAATAAGGGAGGAAACCCTTATCTTAGAATTTTGCAACAAAATCATAAAGCAACCGACCCCAATGAGCAATTCACCGAAAATAATTACTTTATGGCTGTTATTCCAAGTTAATTGGCGTCAGCAATAATTATGGCTGTATTATATTTTGTAATACAGTGGTTCCTAAAGTAGCTAAGACCTTGATCTATCTAATAAAATCAAAGTTCGGATACCACCGTGCCCAATTTAATAAGAACCATTGCTAAAAATTCCACTCACTTATGGATGAGGAAGTAAAGAAAAACAGGTAAGTGTCAGCTAGTAAAATCAGAATTATTGCTAATTATACATATAAACCTTCGTCTTAAATCACTCTATCTATTAATAAAAACCGCATCAAAATCCGTTGCGTAGTTTTAAAGATCTAAGCATACAAAGGGACATAGGGATATAGGGACGGCGAAAAGATTTTATTTTTAAACGACTTTATTTTATACTATGTAGTGATTTAGCTTCTGCCCGGGGCTTCGTCTGCCATTTCACTCTCTAAGGGGTAGAATTTCGAAAAACCCTTACTTAGTGGATACCTACACTCCACGTAGAAAACACCCTCCTAATTTAATGTCTCCAGGAAATGCGGTTTAAGCTGCGTGATTTGATATATCAGTCGACGGACTGAGGTCCTGACTGACTAGTCACCTTGAATTTTGGATTAGTGTTGATCAAAAGCGACCTGCCCGATGTTATTATGAACTTATATCGAAGATTTACGAATTTGGTCTTATTGTTTCAGAGCTCGTCAAATGGGGTCATTCACTGTGGTAGCTCGATATAGTGTTTTTTTGCGCCGTGCAGTTTACATATCGATAAAGGACGTCACAACGAACAAATAATTACTCCACACCAAACCTGGAACGCATCACGCTTCTTATAATATCCAGTTTCCGAGACGCTTAGAGGTTTGGTGTGAAGGCATTATATGCCCTCTATCGTTAGGTATTGGTTTCAAATTACACCGCGGCAGTTTGAGATACTTTGTCTGTGTTGTCTAAAGGCCTTTGCTCGCGACCCACCATTGGTTCGCAAGGAGACCCATAGTTTGAGAATAACTGTCGTAATAGCCTATATCTTGTTATGTTGTGAGAATTTCCCGCGGGAACGACTTCCGTTGTACCACGTAGTTCAGGTGTTTTCAGGATAATTGGATAATCATTTCGGTCAGAAATTTCTGGTTATTTTTCTTAAATTAGATTTTGTTGGTCTGAGACTTTCACAAGACCTTCTAAAGACTACAGAGATATAATGACCATGGACTAAAGTCAAGACGTCTTAAAAGTACTTTCAATTAAGTTTAAGTAACTAAGTAGGTATAACTTAAACTCAATTAGGAACTTTTTGACGATGTTGATAATTAAACCCGTTCCGCACCAGGCGGCCCAGAATTCCCAAAACGTCTGGGATCTTTACATAAAAGAATTAAGCCTAAAAGCTTCATGACACTGTATTATGACATAATACTATTAAAGAATATACTTTACCCGCAGAATCCCGTGGTTAAACTTTTGTAAGTATCGATTCCGTGGGAATAACATAAGCCTATGGTACAGGTTTTATCAAACTCGCTCCAGTAATTTCCCCCACTCCTCCACAAAAAATATTCAAGATTTTTTTGTTGTTAAATTGTCCTCAGTATCTCCTTGCAGTGTTAATTACCTGTACAATATTCCAATATGGAACAATCTTGGCGATGCTTTCAGTGACTTCAGAGCAGGCTGTGCCCAGCAGCATCACCATCCTTGACTCCCGTTCAGTGTACAAGGCGTGGAAGAAACGATCTACTCCTACCCCTGGGTCACACTGTAAAGACATCCGTTTGGTTAGATATTTTTTACAGGAAGAGTTACGTAGATATCTCCCACATATTTAAGGGCACACTTTTGAGAAATTTTCCGGCAAATTTTTCAAAGGTTGTTTAGCATTGTACAGTACAGGTTAAGTTTTGGATGTTTAGTAGAGATTCAAACCACGAACTGCCCTATTATGACACTGGCCAAAGATTTTATCTCTTGACATGGTCTACTGCCGACTCAGAAGTTAAAGTCTTTAAAAGAAGGAGCTTTATCGATTCAGATAAAATACAGATTATTTATTTTGTAAATCACAACTAAGTAAAGGTTGAAAGTCTTACATGACGTCCATTGACATTAAATAGCTCGAAGAGACCTAGGATTCTAGTGTGAAAGCCAAGGGTGATATGAACTGACCTTCGTATCATTAGTAAGGAGGTGCAACCGGTAACCAGACAAGATTTTCTTCCTGTTGACATGTTCTACTGCCAGCTTGGCTGCCGCCAGTTCTGACGCTCCATCAGCTCGAGGAGCTTCGCCGATTGACAGCTCGAAGAGGCCCAGGATTGATATGATGCGGTTCGAGGTGGTTTTAGTGAGTTCTGGTGGAAAGCAAAGGTAAACTCTTTCAGTAAACAAATTATTAGTCAAAAAAGTAATCTCTTTCTTTTCTCAACTTTTCAACGGTTCATTCGATTTTTAGAGGTTAAATTTTCCAAAACATTTTTGTTCCAGCTAGTAATACTCAGAAACATTTAGCTTCCAGCTTTGATGGTGTGTTGGTACAGAGACAAATAAACACACAAACGTAGGAGTCAAACTTATGACACTCCTTTTTTTCCTAACCCTAGTTGGTTAGAAAAAAGAGTTCTTCGCAAATATTTTACCTATAAATAGTTATTGATATTATAAAATATGTAAAAGTTTTGTATGTGTTTGTTACACCTTCACGCATAATAACAGATTAAAATCTGTATGCCACATTTTATCCCTATATTCCCACAGAATCGGGACTAACACAAGCGAAACGACGAAGCGCAACTAGTTGTCTATAAATTACAGATTTAGAAAAAATAGGAAACTATTTCCAGTATCATTTTATTACATTTCACTGTGAAAGAGGAAAACGTTTGCAAACAACTTGGGTTGATGTTGATGCGGTTGATGGTCGGTTGATGCTTATCAGGTGTTATTACGTACAGTTAACCATGATGGATGATGGTTTACAACTTTTTGTGTGCGGTTTTCCAGAACATTTCGTTTGAAGTTTAATAGCATTTTGGTTAAGGAAACTTTTATGATATAACTAGCTGTTATCGCATTGTTTTTGTTTTTAATTGTGCGTGTGGTTATAGTTGCGAATCTACTGAGTTGAGTTTCTAGTGAGTTGTGAATCTGGTAAATTTGAAATCTTGTATTTTTTACATAGTAAGTTACAATAATTGTTTTACTTTTACCCGATTGTAAGGGAAGGGTCAGGCTTTTCGTTCTCTGTATGCTAGTTTGTTTGTTTGTGTTGTCTTATATTTTACTTATATGTATTTATTTGTAGGTAACTGCGGGTACTAACAGCCATCTGCCACCTTTATTAAAAACGAAATAATCTAAATATTTTTTTTAAATTGGAAAAAACTACTTATCATCAACATCATCATTTGATATTGCATTCATCATCATCATTTCATTTGATATTTCGTCATTTGATATTTTTTACTTTTCATATGATTTGCTTAATTGTCAATCTGAAAAACAATTTATTTGCAAAGTAATTGCTAGAAAGTACAAGTTGCACAAATGGACGGTCTTATCGCTGAAAGGGATTACTTCCAGGCAACTTTTGGATGGAAAAGAATTGATTACATAAACACAAATACACAACACATTATTTAAGGATGTACTATGAAAAACTGTATACAGGGTTATTGGAAATGATACTAGCAAGCCGTTGAGGGCTACTTCTGTGCACCTTAGCAAACTAAAACTTAAAACTTTAAAACTTGTTCTACGACTTATGGAAATTCTGTAGAACATAGGAATAAAGCCTATTGTCGAGGTTTCTGCCTAGTTCCAATGTCATTCGAATTTGTCCCCTTGTTTTAGCGTACAGAAGTAACTAACATACTTCTCTCACTAACTTTCAAATATATTCGAATTAAACTTAAGTTAGTTTTAGCCGCAGATGTTATTTAGAATTTGCATACGTTTCGTTTCAAGATAAAGTTGGCACTTATCTACCCTCAAAATGGCCAATTAATTAAAAGTTTAAAATAAACATTCAAAGGATTCAGAATAAATTAAGCAAAAGTTTGAAGAGTTTTGATCTTTGTTTTAATCTGTGATTGTTCAATACATTGCTGATTTCAAGCTCTCTCTTATACTGCATGTATTCTGAGGGAGAGCTTAATATCTAAAGCTCCGGACAAATCAGTTCCTCGTGCGATGGAACAAACCTCAATTAATTAGGTATTTTGAAATTCGTGTTTTGTTAGGCTAATTGCAACGCAAATAGATCGAAAATGCCGCTATTTAAGAGGAAAGGGTACCGGGCGGTCTCTCCATACAAACGTAGTCGTTTGTTTCCGCCCTGGAGGAGCACTAGAGCAAATATTTTTGTTGTTCATAAAACCTATAACTACCATGACTATTCCCCTATGTCTTAGTTTTTTTCATTTTCTAATTATTATAGAAATTAATATTTAAAAAACATGATGTGCTAGTGTCATTATTCAGGGAGCAAACAGTCGACTACGTTTGTATGGAGAGAGCGCCCGCGCCGGTACCCTTTCACCTTAAATAGATAATTTTAAGGGCAAAAGCGGCCAAGAGATGTCAAAAATGGAAAACTTATTTTTGGGGATGTTTATTTTGTAAGGCTCTTTTTGTAATTTTAATTTAAAATACCTTATAATATAGGTCAGCAGTAGACCACTATGTCGCCAGATTGTGGTGACGAGGCGCTCTCAGATTTGATAATTAAATCGATAAGTGAACACACTGCGCTAAATGCAGCAGCCCTATTGTCAATTTTGTGCTGCTCTCTGCACTCTAGTATATAACTTTCGGCTCTATGCGTTCGCGCGCACTATGCAATCTCATATAGGGTTGATAGTAAATACGGGTGTTAGCACGCTTGTCTAGATGATGCCTAAAGATATTGGTTTTAGGTATCTATGTTTGGAAAAATTATTTTAGTTCTATTCAATTATCGTATTCGCGGTTTTCAACGTGTAATTTTTCGACTACGTGACTTTTGCGTAACTGTGATCACACACAAGCCAATTCAAAGAAAATAAGAAATTTAAGGTAATCTACATGCAGAGTCGGATTTTCCTTAGATTTTCTTCGAGAATTCAGAGAACTCCCTAAAAGTTAAAATTCTTTGGTCGTATAAATGTTTCAGTTTTGTCGCCTTCAGCCACTTTGGTAACTAACTGATTCGGAACCAGCTACGAAAAAGCAATTTTCTTCACTGTTTTGTAATCGGGTACTAAAGTCAAAGTCAAAGTCAAAGTCAAATTTCTTTATTCATTTCGATGCTTATGTATATATACATAGATCACATTGAAACGTCTTAAAAACTAAGTTAGGATGTGTGCCTTCGGAACGCACCCACCAATGCGAAGAAGGCACAAGAAACTCATGGGGTTTTTTTTTCATGTGATCATGCTCACAAAGGTCAATATTACAAATATTTGAAGGTATTATATGAAATGGAGCAATTAAAGTCACATCCATGGATTCTTATCATTAAGGTACGAATAGGTATCATAGTATGCCTTACCGCACAATTTATGCTTTATAAAAGTTTTGAATTTATTAATGGACATGTCATATACATCTTTAGGTAATTTATTATAATAGAGCACACATGTACTATTAAACGACCTGCTTATTTTCCGGAGCCTACTACCGGGCAAGGTCAGCTCATCCCTATTTCTTAAGTTGAAAATATGAATATCGCTATTTTTGCGAAAAATATCAGGATTTTTGTGAACGTAGAGCAAGTTTTCGTAAATATATTGAGAATAGAGCGTTAATATATTTATCTCTTTAAATATTTCTCTAAGTGATTCCCTGGGGCCCATTTTATAGATAGCTCGGACAGCTCTTTTTTGCAAAATAAAAATAGCATCAATATCTGCAGCATACCCCCACAGCAGGATGCCATACGACATGACACTAATAAACTCTGTTGTGAGCTTTGTCATTTATTGACGCGGACGAAACTAGCTAGGTATTCAAAATCTCTCGTTGATACTACATTAGTGTTCCTTGTTCAATATTCGATTATCGATTTTACATTTATTTTATTTTGTTCTTTTACTATACCTATGCTGGTGTGCACCAATGCGGTGTCCTCGCACTTGGTTTAGGTGCTGCTGAAAATCAGTGTTTTGCATTTAAGCAAATACATCACTGAGCAGTATCCCATCTGCACCACTTCAGCACACAACTCATCTCTCAATTTTTTATACCTATTTGTTTGTAATCTAAATATGTTGTATGCTTTTTGTGGTGCATTAAATGAATATCTATATATATTTGTGCCTTTTTGTATAGAGCTTTAAACCACCCATTTAAAAAGTACACTGTAGTAACGATCCGCTAAAATTAGGAAGGCTGAGCTTAAAAGCTCCTCGTAAAGACGAGAACTTAAAATTTTATTATGCCCCGCTCTGATTCTGGAGCAGTAGAAATATAACAATAAATTATGGAGAAGACTGTACGAAAATCCAAAATGTTTGTAAACCGTGAATGAACAGATGGCCAATTTTCGTAAATAACACATTGCAATATCATTCCAATTGTATTTCGATTACAAAAAATAAAAAATAAAATTCTCAAGAACACCAAACACATACCACCTTTGAGGGTATTTTGAATTACTTTAACTTATTTTTTGTTATCGAAATGTGATCGGAATGATATTGCAATATATAATTTGAACAATGTTATTTACGAAAATTGGCCGTCTTTTTAACCGACTTCAAAAAAGGAGGAGGTTCTCAATTCGTCTGTATGTTGTTGTTTTTTTTGTGAGTATGTTACGCGATCATTCTTTCATAATAAATAAATAAAAGCTTATGTAAAAACAAATAGCTTGTTTCAGACGAAAAACACGATAAACATAGTTACAAAAAAAGACACAAAACAAGGACATAAAAAAAACAACATTAAAAATTAGAAAAGAAAGAGAAGCCTTTTCCTGTAAATAGGCCGATCTCATCTTTAGGCCACAGTCAAGTTTGCCTGAGCCTCTGATCTTCCGGCCAGCCCTAAAATGCAGTTTTTAACATGAAATCTGATTGAACTTTCTAAATTTAATTAAGGAAAGGGTTAAGCGTAATTAAGGAATGCTTTAATTTTGGAAAGCGTGCTACCCGTACACCTACTCGCAGTACCTCTTCGTATTTTACCTCTGGCTTGTCCGCTTCAGTCATTTTGTAAACAAAAGTAAATTCGCTCACCGCTTATAACTTGGACCATACACCTTTGAAGTAGTGGGTAGGTAAGTACTCGAATTTTCCGTTGACGGTTCAACCGATGCACTAACCAACGTCTTTCTCACAATTTCCTGGGTAGGTAGGTAGTCGACGCTGCTCGAAAATCCAGAAGGTGCGAAGACTGAAGTATCTTCTATGCTCGAAGTCGTGGGTCACCAGTGTGGTATGTAAGGTACGTTACCGGTCGGGATCGTAGCCTTCACCAACAGAGTAGCATCTGACGAGCAGCGTAGCAGCGAGTAACCAAGCAGTAGGCGAAGCAGTAGGTAGAAGAAAGTATATACTAGGTGTAGGATGATTTATGAACAGCGAACACAAATGAAGATGTTATTTTTAACGTGAAACTAATAATATTTATTATCCGAAAACAGTTTATAGTTAGGAACATGAAATGCACGAAAGAATGAAAGCACTGATACAAGCACACGCTCGAATAAGCTTTATTCGCGATCGTATTGGTTAGCCGGACGGAAGCGCGCGATACGTGTGTTGCGAAGAAAGGTTCTCGTCGACTGAGGAATGCAGCGAGCGGTGAGCGGTGGCCGGCTCCGAGCGGCGTTCACGCAAGCTGCGCGTGATCCGTATGGTACAATATTCATAAGCGGAGCGGTTTGAGTGGCGAGCGATCCGCCACAGGGTTATTGGAAATGATACTAGCAAGCCGTTGAGGGCTACTTCTGTGCACCTTAGCAAACTAAAACTTAAAACTTTAAAACTTGTTCTACGACTTTTGGAAATTCTGTAGAACATAGGAATAAAGCCTATTGTCGAGGTTTCTGCCTAGTTCCAATGTCATTCGAATTTGTCCCCTTGTTTTAGCGTACAGAAGTAACTAACATACTTCTCTCACTAACTTTCAAATATATTCGAATTAAACTTAAGTTAGTTTTAGCCGCAGATGTTATTTAGAATTTGCATACGTTTCGTTTCAAGATAAAGTTGGCACTTATCTACCCTCAAAATGGCCAATTAATTAAAAGTTTAAAATCTCTATAACATTAGAAATAAACATTCAAAGGATTTAGAATAAATTAAGCAAAAGTTTGAAGAGTTTTGATCTTTGTTTTAATCTGTGATTGTTCAATACATTGCTGATTTCAAGCTCTCTCTTATACTGCATGTATTCTGAGGGAGAGCTTAATATCTAAAGCTCCGGACAAATCAGTTCCTCGTGCGATGGAACAAACCTCAATTAATTAGGTATTTTGAAATTCGTGTTTTGTTAGGCTAATTGCAACGCAAATAGATCGAAAATGCCGCTATTTAAGAGGAAAGGGTACCGGGCGGTCTCTCCATACAAACGTAGTCGTTTGTTTCCGCCCTGGAGGAGCACTAGAGCAAATATTTTTGTTGCATAAAACCTATAACTGCCATGACTATTCCCCTATGTCTTAGTTTTTTTCATTTTCTAATTATTATAGAAATTAATATTTAAAAAACATGATGTGCTAGTGTCATTATTCAGGGCGCAAACAGTCGACTACGTTTGTATGGAGAGAGCGCCCGCGCCGGTACCCTTTCGCCTTAAATAGATAATTTTAAGGGCAAAAGCGGCCAAGAGATGTCAAAAATGGAAAACTTATTTTTGGGGATGTTTATTTTGTAAGGGCTCTTTTTGTAATTTTAATTTAAAATACCTTATAATATAGGTCAGCAGTAGACCACTATGTCGCCAGATTGTGGTGACGAGGCGCTCTCAGATTTGATAATTAAATCGATAAGTGAACACACTGCGCTAAATGCAGCAGCCCTATTGTCAATTTTGTGCTGCTCTCTGCACTCTAGTATATAACTTTCGGCTCTATGCGTTCGCGCGCACTATGCAATCTCATATAGGGTTGATAGTAAATACGGGTGTTAGCACGCTTGTCTAGATGATGCCTAAAGATATTGGTTTTAGGTATCTATGTTTGGAAAAATTATTTTAGTTCTATTCAATTATCGTATTCGCGGTTTTCAACGTGTAATTTTTCGACTACGTGACTTTTGCGTAACTGTGATCACACACAAGCCAATTCAAAGAAAATAAGAAATTTAAGGTAATCTACATGCAGAGTCGGATTTTCCTTAGATTTTCTTCGAGAATTCAGAGAACTCCCTAAAAGTTAAAATTCTTTGGTCGTATAAATGTTTCAGTTTTGTCGCCTTCAGCCACTTTGGTAACTAACTGATTCGGAACCAGCTACGAAAAAGCAATTTTCTTCACTGTTTTGTAATCGGGTACTAAAGTCAAAGTCAAAGTCAAAGTCAAATTTCTTTATTCATTTCGATGCTTATGTATATATACATAGATCACATTGAAACGTCTTAAAAACTAAGTTAGGATGTGTGCCTTCGGAACGCACCCACCAATGCGAAGAAGGCACAAGAAACTCATGGGGTTTTTTTTTCATGTGATCATGCTCACAAAGGTCAATATTACAAATATTTGAAGGTATTATATGAAATGGAGCAATTAAAGTCACATCCATGGATTCTTATCATTAAGGTACGAATAGGTATCATAGTATGCCTTACCGCACAATTTATGCTTTATAAAAGTTTTGAATTTATTAATGGACATGTCATATACATCTTTAGGTAATTTATTATAATAGAGCACACATGTACTATTAAACGACCTGCTTATTTTCCGGAGCCTACTACCGGGCAAGGTCAGCTCATCCCTATTTCTTAAGTTGAAAATATGAATATCGCTATTTTTGCGAAAAATATCAGGATTTTTGTGAACGTAGAGCAAGTTTTCGTAAATATATTGAGAATAGAGCGTTAATATATTTATCTCTTTAAATATTTCTCTAAGTGATTCCCTGGGGCCCATTTTATAGATAGCTCGGACAGCTCTTTTTTGCAAAATAAAAATAGCATCAATATCTGCAGCATACCCCCACAGCAGGATGCCATACGACATGACACTAATAAACTCTGTTGTGAGCTTTGTCATTTATTGACGCGGACGAAACTAGCTAGGTATTCAAAATCTCTCGTTGATACTACATTAGTGTTCCTTGTTCAATATTCGATTATCGATTTTACATTTATTTTATTTTGTTCTTTTACTATACCTATGCTGGTGTGCACCAATGCGGTGTCCTCGCACTTGGTTTAGGTGCTGCTGAAAATCAGTGTTTTGCATTTAAGCAAATACATCACTGAGCAGTATCCCATCTGCACCACTTCAGCACACAACTCATCTCTCAATTTTTTATACCTATTTGTTTGTAATCTAAATATGTTGTATGCTTTTTGTGGTGCATTAAATGAATATCTATATATATTTGTGCCTTTTTGTATAGAGCTTTAAACCACCCATTTAAAAAGTACACTGTAGTAACGATCCGCTAAAATTAGGAAGGCTGAGCTTAAAAGCTCCTCGTAAAGACGAGAACTTAAAATTTTATTATGCCCCGCTCTGATTCTGGAGCAGTAGAAATATAACAATAAATTATGGAGAAGACTGTACGAAAATCCAAAATGTTTGTAAACCGTGAATGAACAGATGGCCAATTTTCGTAAATAACACATTGCAATATCATTCCAATTGTATTTCGATTACAAAAAATAAAAAATAAAATTCTCAAGAACACCAAACACATACCACCTTTGAGGGTATTTTGAATTACTTTAACTTATTTTTTGTTATCGAAATGTGATCGGAATGATATTGCAATATATAATTTGAACAATGTTATTTACGAAAATTGGCCGTCTTTTTAACCGACTTCAAAAAAGGAGGAGGTTCTCAATTCGTCTGTATGTTGTTGTTTTTTTTGTGAGTATGTTACGCGATCATTCTTTCATAATAAATAAATAAAAGCTTATGTAAAAACAAATAGCTTGTTTCAGACGAAAAACACGATAAACATAGTTACAAAAAAAGACACAAAACAAGGACATAAAAAAAACAACATTAAAAATTAGAAAAGAAAGAGAAGCCTTTTCCTGTAAATAGGCCGATCTCATCTTTAGGCCACAGTCAAGTTTGCCTGAGCCTCTGATCTTCCGGCCAGCCCTAAAATGCAGTTTTTAACATGAAATCTGATTGAACTTTCTAAATTTAATTAAGGAAAGCGTTAAGCGTAATTAAGGAAGGCTTTAATTTTGGAAAGCGTGGTACCCGTACACCTACTCGCAGTACCTCTTCGTATTTTACCTCTGGCTTGTCCGCTTCAGTCATTTTGTAAACAAAAGTAAATTCGCTCACCGCTTATAACTTGGACCATACACCTTTGAAGTAGTGGGTAGGTAAGTACTCGAATTTTCCGTTGACGGTTCAACCGATGCACTAACCAACGTCTTTCTCACAATTTCCTGGGTAGGTAGGTAGTCGACGCTGCTCGAAAATCCAGAAGGTGCGAAGACTGAAGTATCTTCTATGCTCGAAGTCGTGGGTCACCAGTGTGGTATGTAAGGTACGTTACCGGTCGGGATCGTAGCCTTCACCAACAGAGTAGCATCTGACGAGCAGCGTAGCAGCGAGTAACCAAGCAGTAGGCGAAGCAGTAGGTAGAAGAAAGTATATACTAGGTGTAGGATGATTTATGAACAGCGAACACAAATGAAGATGTTATTTTTAACGTGAAACTAATAATATTTATTATCCGAAAACAGTTTATAGTTAGGAACATGAAATGCACGAAAGAATGAAAGCACTGATACAAGCACACGCTCGAATAAGCTTTATTCGCGATTGTATTGGTTAGCCGGACGGAAGCGCGCGATACGTGTGTTGCGAAGAAAGGTTCTCGTCGACTGAGGAATGCAGCGAGCGGTGAGCGGTGGCCGGCTCCGAGCGGCGTTCACGCAAGCTGCGCGTGATCCGTATGGTACAATATTCATAAGCGGAGCGGTTTGAGTGGCGAGCGATCCGCCACAGGGTTATTGGAAATGATACTAGCAAGCCGTTGAGGGCTACTTCTGTGCACCTTAGCAAACTAAAACTTAAAACTTTAAAACTTGTTCTACGACTTTTGGAAATTCTGTAGAACATAGGAATAAAGCCTATTGTCGAGGTTTCTGCCTAGTTCCAATGTCATTCGAATTTGTCCCCTTGTTTTAGCGTACAGAAGTAACTAACATACTTCTCTCACTAACTTTCAAATATATTCGAATTAAACTTAAGTTAGTTTTAGCCGCAGATGTTATTTAGAATTTGCATACGTTTCGTTTCAAGATAAAGTTGGCACTTATCTACCCTCAAAATGGCCAATTAATTAAAAGTTTAAAATCTCTATAACATTAGAAATAAACATTCAAAGGATTTAGAATAAATTAAGCAAAAGTTTGAAGAGTTTTGATCTTTGTTTTAATCTGTGATTGTTCAATACATTGCTGATTTCAAGCTCTCTCTTATACTGCATGTATTCTGAGGGAGAGCTTAATATCTAAAGCTCCGGACAAATCAGTTCCTCGTGCGATGGAACAAACCTCAATTAATTAGGTATTTTGAAATTCGTGTTTTGTTAGGCTAATTGCAACGCAAATAGATCGAAAATGCCGCTATTTAAGAGGAAAGGGTACCGGGCGGTCTCTCCATACAAACGTAGTCGTTTGTTTCCGCCCTGGAGGAGCACTAGAGCAAATATTTTTGTTGCATAAAACCTATAACTGCCATGACTATTCCCCTATGTCTTAGTTTTTTTCATTTTCTAATTATTATAGAAATTAATATTTAAAAAACATGATGTGCTAGTGTCATTATTCAGGGCGCAAACAGTCGACTACGTTTGTATGGAGAGAGCGCCCGCGCCGGTACCCTTTCGCCTTAAATAGATAATTTTAAGGGCAAAAGCGGCCAAGAGATGTCAAAAATGGAAAACTTATTTTTGGGGATGTTTATTTTGTAAGGGCTCTTTTTGTAATTTTAATTTAAAATACCTTATAATATAGGTCAGCAGTAGACCACTATGTCGCCAGATTGTGGTGACGAGGCGCTCTCAGATTTGATAATTAAATCGATAAGTGAACACACTGCGCTAAATGCAGCAGCCCTATTGTCAATTTTGTGCTGCTCTCTGCACTCTAGTATATAACTTTCGGCTCTATGCGTTCGCGCGCACTATGCAATCTCATATAGGGTTGATAGTAAATACGGGTGTTAGCACGCTTGTCTAGATGATGCCTAAAGATATTGGTTTTAGGTATCTATGTTTGGAAAAATTATTTTAGTTCTATTCAATTATCGTATTCGCGGTTTTCAACGTGTAATTTTTCGACTACGTGACTTTTGCGTAACTGTGATCACACACAAGCCAATTCAAAGAAAATAAGAAATTTAAGGTAATCTACATGCAGAGTCGGATTTTCCTTAGATTTTCTTCGAGAATTCAGAGAACTCCCTAAAAGTTAAAATTCTTTGGTCGTATAAATGTTTCAGTTTTGTCGCCTTCAGCCACTTTGGTAACTAACTGATTCGGAACCAGCTACGAAAAAGCAATTTTCTTCACTGTTTTGTAATCGGGTACTAAAGTCAAAGTCAAAGTCAAATTTCTTTATTCATTTCGATGCTTATGTATATATACATAGATCACATTGAAACGTCTTAAAAACTAAGTTAGGATGTGTGCCTTCGGAACGCACCCACCAATGCGAAGAAGGCACAAGAAACTCATGGGGTTTTTTTTTCATGTGATCATGCTCACAAAGGTCAATATTACAAATATTTGAAGGTATTATATGAAATGGAGCAATTAAAGTCACATCCATGGATTCTTATCATTAAGGTACGAATAGGTATCATAGTATGCCTTACCGCACAATTTATGCTTTATAAAAGTTTTGAATTTATTAATGGACATGTCATATACATCTTTAGGTAATTTATTATAATAGAGCACACATGTACTATTAAACGACCTGCTTATTTTCCGGAGCCTACTACCGGGCAAGGTCAGCTCATCCCTATTTCTTAAGTTGAAAATATGAATATCGCTATTTTTGCGAAAAATATCAGGATTTTTGTGAACGTAGAGCAAGTTTTCGTAAATATATTGAGAATAGAGCGTTAATATATTTATCTCTTTAAATATTTCTCTAAGTGATTCCCTGGGGCCCATTTTATAGATAGCTCGGACAGCTCTTTTTTGCAAAATAAAAATAGCATCAATATCTGCAGCATACCCCCACAGCAGGATGCCATACGACATGACACTAATAAACTCTGTTGTGAGCTTTGTCATTTATTGACGCGGACGAAACTAGCTAGGTATTCAAAATCTCTCGTTGATACTACATTAGTGTTCCTTGTTCAATATTCGATTATCGATTTTACATTTATTTTATTTTGTTCTTTTACTATACCTATGCTGGTGTGCACCAATGCGGTGTCCTCGCACTTGGTTTAGGTGCTGCTGAAAATCAGTGTTTTGCATTTAAGCAAATACATCACTGAGCAGTATCCCATCTGCACCACTTCAGCACACAACTCATCTCTCAATTTTTTATACCTATTTGTTTGTAATCTAAATATGTTGTATGCTTTTTGTGGTGCATTAAATGAATATCTATATATATTTGTGCCTTTTTGTATAGAGCTTTAAACCACCCATTTAAAAAGTACACTGTAGTAACGATCCGCTAAAATTAGGAAGGCTGAGCTTAAAAGCTCCTCGTAAAGACGAGAACTTAAAATTTTATTATGCCCCGCTCTGATTCTGGAGCAGTAGAAATATAACAATAAATTATGGAGAAGACTGTACGAAAATCCAAAATGTTTGTAAACCGTGAATGAACAGATGGCCAATTTTCGTAAATAACACATTGCAATATCATTCCAATTGTATTTCGATTACAAAAAATAAAAAATAAAATTCTCAAGAACACCAAACACATACCACCTTTGAGGGTATTTTGAATTACGTTAACTTATTTTTTGTTATCGAAATGTGATCGGAATGATATTGCAATATATAATTTGAACAATGTTATTTACGAAAATTGGCCGTCTTTTTAACCGACTTCAAAAAAGGAGGAGGTTCTCAATTCGTCTGTATGTTGTTGTTTTTTTTGTGAGTATGTTACGCGATCATTCTTTCATAATAAATAAATAAAAGCTTATGTAAAAACAAATAGCTTGTTTCAGACGAAAAACACGATAAACATAGTTACAAAAAAAGACACAAAACAAGGACATAAAAAAAACAACATTAAAAATTAGAAAAGAAAGAGAAGCCTTTTCCTGTAAATAGGCCGATCTCATCTTTAGGCCACAGTCAAGTTTGCCTGAGCCTCTGATCTTCCGGCCAGCCCTAAAATGCAGTTTTTAACATGAAATCTGATTGAACTTTCTAAATTTAATTAAGGAAAGCGTTAAGCGTAATTAAGGAAGGCTTTAATTTTGGAAAGCGTGGTACCCGTACACCTACTCGCAGTACCTCTTCGTATTTTACCTCTGGCTTGTCCGCTTCAGTCATTTTGTAAACAAAAGTAAATTCGCTCACCGCTTATAACTTGGACCATACACCTTTGAAGTAGTGGGTAGGTAAGTACTCGAATTTTCCGTTGACGGTTCAACCGATGCACTAACCAACGTCTTTCTCACAATTTCCTGGGTAGGTAGGTAGTCGACGCTGCTCGAAAATCCAGAAGGTGCGAAGACTGAAGTATCTTCTATGCTCGAAGTCGTGGGTCACCAGTGTGGTATGTAAGGTACGTTACCGGTCGGGATCGTAGCCTTCACCAACAGAGTAGCATCTGACGAGCAGCGTAGCAGCGAGTAACCAAGCAGTAGGCGAAGCAGTAGGTAGAAGAAAGTATATACTAGGTGCAGGATGATTTATGAACAGCGAACACAAATGAAGATGTTATTTTTAACGTGAAACTAATAATATTTATTATCCGAAAACAGTTTATAGTTAGGAACATGAAATGCACGAAAGAATGAAAGCACTGATACAAGCACACGCTCGAATAAGCTTTATTCGCGATCGTATTGGTTAGCCGGACGGAAGCGCGCGATACGTGTGTTGCGAAGAAAGGTTCTCGTCGACTGAGGAATGCAGCGAGCGGTGAGCGGTGGCCGGCTCCGAGCGGCGTTCACGCAAGCTGCGCGTGATCCGTATGGTACAATATTCATAAGCGGAGCGGTTTGAGTGGCGAGCGATCCGCCACAGGGTTATTGGAAATGATACTAGCAAGCCGTTGAGGGCTACTTCTGTGCACCTTAGCAAACTAAAACTTAAAACTTTAAAACTTGTTCTACGACTTTTGGAAATTCTGTAGAACATAGGAATAAAGCCTATTGTCGAGGTTTCTGCCTAGTTCCAATGTCATTCGAATTTGTCCCCTTGTTTTAGCGTACAGAAGTAACTAACATACTTCTCTCACTAACTTTCAAATATATTCGAATTAAACTTAAGTTAGTTTTAGCCGCAGATGTTATTTAGAATTTGCATACGTTTCGTTTCAAGATAAAGTTGGCACTTATCTACCCTCAAAATGGCCAATTAATTAAAAGTTTAAAATCTCTATAACATTAGAAATAAACATTCAAAGGATTTAGAATAAATTAAGCAAAAGTTTGAAGAGTTTTGATCTTTGTTTTAATCTGTGATTGTTCAATACATTGCTGATTTCAAGCTCTCTCTTATACTGCATGTATTCTGAGGGAGAGCTTAATATCTAAAGCTCCGGACAAATCAGTTCCTCGTGCGATGGAACAAACCTCAATTAATTAGGTATTTTGAAATTCGTGTTTTGTTAGGCTAATTGCAACGCAAATAGATCGAAAATGCCGCTATTTAAGAGGAAAGGGTACCGGGCGGTCTCTCCATACAAACGTAGTCGTTTGTTTCCGCCCTGGAGGAGCACTAGAGCAAATATTTTTGTTGCATAAAACCTATAACTGCCATGACTATTCCCCTATGTCTTAGTTTTTTTCATTTTCTAATTATTATAGAAATTAATATTTAAAAAACATGATGTGCTAGTGTCATTATTCAGGGCGCAAACAGTCGACTACGTTTGTATGGAGAGAGCGCCCGCGCCGGTACCCTTTCGCCTTAAATAGATAATTTTAAGGGCAAAAGCGGCCAAGAGATGTCAAAAATGGAAAACTTATTTTTGGGGATGTTTATTTTGTAAGGGCTCTTTTTGTAATTTTAATTTAAAATACCTTATAATATAGGTCAGCAGTAGACCACTATGTCGCCAGATTGTGGTGACGAGGCGCTCTCAGATTTGATAATTAAATCGATAAGTGAACACACTGCGCTAAATGCAGCAGCCCTATTGTCAATTTTGTGCTGCTCTCTGCACTCTAGTATATAACTTTCGGCTCTATGCGTTCGCGCGCACTATGCAATCTCATATAGGGTTGATAGTAAATACGGGTGTTAGCACGCTTGTCTAGATGATGCCTAAAGATATTGGTTTTAGGTATCTATGTTTGGAAAAATTATTTTAGTTCTATTCAATTATCGTATTCGCGGTTTTCAACGTGTAATTTTTCGACTACGTGACTTTTGCGTAACTGTGATCACACACAAGCCAATTCAAAGAAAATAAGAAATTTAAGGTAATCTACATGCAGAGTCGGATTTTCCTTAGATTTTCTTCGAGAATTCAGAGAACTCCCTAAAAGTTAAAATTCTTTGGTCGTATAAATGTTTCAGTTTTGTCGCCTTCAGCCACTTTGGTAACTAACTGATTCGGAACCAGCTACGAAAAAGCAATTTTCTTCACTGTTTTGTAATCGGGTACTAAAGTCAAAGTCAAAGTCAAATTTCTTTATTCATTTCGATGCTTATGTATATATACATAGATCACATTGAAACGTCTTAAAAACTAAGTTAGGATGTGTGCCTTCGGAACGCACCCACCAATGCGAAGAAGGCACAAGAAACTCATGGGGTTTTTTTTTCATGTGATCATGCTCACAAAGGTCAATATTACAAATATTTGAAGGTATTATATGAAATGGAGCAATTAAAGTCACATCCATGGATTCTTATCATTAAGGTACGAATAGGTATCATAGTATGCCTTACCGCACAATTTATGCTTTATAAAAGTTTTGAATTTATTAATGGACATGTCATATACATCTTTAGGTAATTTATTATAATAGAGCACACATGTACTATTAAACGACCTGCTTATTTTCCGGAGCCTACTACCGGGCAAGGTCAGCTCATCCCTATTTCTTAAGTTGAAAATATGAATATCGCTATTTTTGCGAAAAATATCAGGATTTTTGTGAACGTAGAGCAAGTTTTCGTAAATATATTGAGAATAGAGCGTTAATATATTTATCTCTTTAAATATTTCTCTAAGTGATTCCCTGGGGCCCATTTTATAGATAGCTCGGACAGCTCTTTTTTGCAAAATAAAAATAGCATCAATATCTGCAGCATACCCCCACAGCAGGATGCCATACGACATGACACTAATAAACTCTGTTGTGAGCTTTGTCATTTATTGACGCGGACGAAACTAGCTAGGTATTCAAAATCTCTCGTTGATACTACATTAGTGTTCCTTGTTCAATATTCGATTATCGATTTTACATTTATTTTATTTTGTTCTTTTACTATACCTATGCTGGTGTGCACCAATGCGGTGTCCTCGCACTTGGTTTAGGTGCTGCTGAAAATCAGTGTTTTGCATTTAAGCAAATACATCACTGAGCAGTATCCCATCTGCACCACTTCAGCACACAACTCATCTCTCAATTTTTTATACCTATTTGTTTGTAATCTAAATATGTTGTATGCTTTTTGTGGTGCATTAAATGAATATCTATATATATTTGTGCCTTTTTGTATAGAGCTTTAAACCACCCATTTAAAAAGTACACTGTAGTAACGATCCGCTAAAATTAGGAAGGCTGAGCTTAAAAGCTCCTCGTAAAGACGAGAACTTAAAATTTTATTATGCCCCGCTCTGATTCTGGAGCAGTAGAAATATAACAATAAATTATGGAGAAGACTGTACGAAAATCCAAAATGTTTGTAAACCGTGAATGAACAGATGGCCAATTTTCGTAAATAACACATTGCAATATCATTCCAATTGTATTTCGATTACAAAAAATAAAAAATAAAATTCTCAAGAACACCAAACACATACCACCTTTGAGGGTATTTTGAATTACTTTAACTTATTTTTTGTTATCGAAATGTGATCGGAATGATATTGCAATATATAATTTGAACAATGTTATTTACGAAAATTGGCCGTCTTTTTAACCGACTTCAAAAAAGGAGGAGGTTCTCAATTCGTCTGTATGTTGTTGTTTTTTTTGTGAGTATGTTACGCGATCATTCTTTCATAATAAATAAATAAAAGCTTATGTAAAAACAAATAGCTTGTTTCAGACGAAAAACACGATAAACATAGTTACAAAAAAAGACACAAAACAAGGACATAAAAAAAACAACATTAAAAATTAGAAAAGAAAGAGAAGCCTTTTCCTGTAAATAGGCCGATCTCATCTTTAGGCCACAGTCAAGTTTGCCTGAGCCTCTGATCTTCCGGCCAGCCCTAAAATGCAGTTTTTAACATGAAATCTGATTGAACTTTCTAAATTTAATTAAGGAAAGCGTTAAGCGTAATTAAGGAAGGCTTTAATTTTGGAAAGCGTGCTACATCTTAACCGCATTGTCACATACCATCAGGTAGGCGTGATTATGGTCAAACGCTGACAAATCATTTGTAAAAAAAACTGTCCCGTGAGTGTCCTTTGCTACGTTTCATTACAATAACGTGAGCATTATAATATATTTTTAGAGTTAGAGTATTTTTTGATTGTGGTGAGTTTTTTTTCTCTAATACTTCGACTTGTATCTATTGTGATTATTTAATTTTCTAACACCAGAATCGCGGCCCCAAAATGTAATAAAGCGAATTCATCCACTTTGCGACCAAGTGTCACAATACAAAATGATTTCTTTTAACTTGAAATCCTTAAGAAGTTGTTGTTTTGATTAATAATATTTTTTTTAAACAAAGTTTTTGGGTAAAGGACTTACTGGAGTTGTAGTCTAGGTATCCAAAAGATTTATGATTTTATAAGAGTTAAGAGTTTCGGAGTTTCATCCGTGTAGGGTTCGATCCCGTTGGAGTACCGAGGTTAAAGAGGAAAAGTTTTATGCGCAGCACACAGGCTTCAGAAAAAAGCCCAGCTGAGGAAAGGGTGGTGCGGTGGAAAATCCCGTACCTCCAGCTTTTTTAACCCCGCGAGAGAGGCTCCCCCCGGGTTCCGATCTGCAAGACTCCGGACTCAAGTAGGCCGTTGCAGACAAAATTTGAGCAAATGGGGATATATTGCACCGACTGAGGAGTAATGCGAGTGTGGAGCCCCGTCGCAGTCCATGGTGCACTTACTCCAATGCCCATTGTGCCCTAATTCCTGCACATTGGAGGACCAACGCTGCTGCAGTTGCAGTGGCTAGCTACTGGGCAGGAAAAATTTGACTGGTCGAACGCCACTGACTCGAAAAGAAGAAGAAGACCGAGGTAAAAACTAGATAGATCAAATATTTATTCAGATATTTAAATGCAACCTCGTATGAGGATATAATCGAATACTTTTCAACGTAACATAATAACATAGTTAATTTATTTAAATAACGCCAGCAATTTTTATCAATGCTATTCAGCTTAGTCATTATGTCCAGAAGAAACATAGGCTGCTATTCCAGGTATTCCCACGGGATCGGGACTAACGCGGGTGAAATCGTAGGTTGATAGCAACAAAAATAAATATAAATATTGCAGGACATTCCACACATCGCCATCAAGCCCGAAGATAAGTTAGGCAACGGATATACTATTTATGTACTTTTCTTTTGTAAATATATAGAAACAACCAGACCGCAGACAAATATCTAAGCAAAAATACTTGTCTGAGGCGGGAATCGAACCCGCAACCCTATGTTTGGCAGTCCGGCATGGTACAATAGGTAGGTATAACATAATTTCCTTACGAAAAGTCAACCCTGATTGATGGATGTCTCAATTGTCTCACCTCCGTCACTCCGCTCATTTCGGTCAACTATTTCCAAACCTTTTAGGCCCACTTAGAAACTCTGGTATTTTATAAGTCAATTTGTGAAACAATTTTCATCATAAATTACTATATTATCCGGTTTGTTTCGTTGTTTTGCCGATGTTTCTTTTGTTTTTTTTTTAATAGACCTTTTGTTTCTCCGAAGTTTCTCTAACTTCCGATATTTTGTATATAATTTGTTTTCGATGTTCGTTTCTTTTTTATAAATTGTTTAGCTTTAATTCGCATTAGTAATTCAGAGGGCTTGTTACTATACACTGATCCTGCTGGGCTGACCTTGCCCGGTAGTAGGCTCCGAAAAATAAGCAGGTCTTTTAATAGTACATGTGTGCTCTATTATAATAAATTACCTAAAGATGTATATGACATGTCCATTAACAAATTCAAAACTTTTATAAAACATAAATTGTGCGGTAAGGCATACTATGATACCTCTTCGTACCTTAATGATAAGAATCCATGGATGTGACTTTAATTGCTCCATTTCAAATAATACCTTCAAATATTTGTAATATTGACCTTGGTGAGCGTGATCACATAAAAAAAAACCCCATGAGTTTCTTGTGCCTTCTTCTCATTGGTGGGCGCGTTCCGAAGGCACACATCCTAACTTAGTTTTTAAGACTATTTCAAGTGATCATGTGTATACCTATACATAAGCATCGAAAGAAATAAAGAAATTTGAATTTGAATTTATTCAATTGGAATCCTTCGCATACTACATATTGAATCGTCTTAAAACTAAGTTAGGATGTGTCGACGCGAAACAACCGTTATTAAATGGGACTCTTGGTCGATTTTCACGGCGAGTTCATTGACGGGCGCAGAGAAATATACGCGATGCAGCACATAATAATTTTGTGATATTTTTCACAAAACATTTGAACAGAAAAATATAATATTTTGCGAATGTGCTTAGAAGAATAAAATAGAAGGACAATGTTTATTAGAGAATTATGTTTATAGCTTCACTTCCGATATAAATACTAAGTTCAGCGGATTGTTTTTGCAGTGGCACAAAATCCCTGCTGAAAATCAGCGTTACATTTATGCAACACATAGCTGAGCAGGAGCCTATTTGGCGACGACATTGTCACTGTGTTATATGTTTTAGTGCATAAGTCTATTATTTTTAGTAATACCAAAAACAAGTTGTGTGTATCATTATTTTTTTTTGTTCGCCCAATAAATATATATCTATCTATCACTTACGATACTGTCCAGTTGCTACTGAGCCATTATAACATCTTTCAAAGATGTGAAAGGGATACTGTAGGTATCTACACACACATAATAATTAAAGGGGATATGTCGGTCCGTCTGTTTGTTACACAATGCTTTGATCGGCACCCAAGATTACCATTTCGCACAGGGCTAATGGTTCAGTAAATGTCCGTTATCTGATCTAATTTCGACGTAATGTTTCACTGAAATCCGCAATTGCTATAACTATACGATAGTTGTCAGGCAAATTCGATTAAAATTAAGGTTGAATTTGCCTACTTACAGTCGGCAATAGATCTGCAGACCCAGCTCTTTTAATTCCTATATTTATCATATTATTTATCTCTTAACTAGCGCCCGTCCCGGCTTCGCACGGCTATATTATGCATGTATTATACATATAAACCTTCCTCTTGAATCACTCTATCTATTAAAAAAACCCCATCAAAATCCGTAGTTTTAAAGATTTAAGCATTCAAAGGGAAATAGGGACAGAAAAAGCGACTTTGTTTTATACTATGTATATCTCTTAATATGTAATAAATGTAATTTATTAAAAAATTAACAATACAAAACACTTGAAATTTAAACTATTATGTGTGTTATTGGTTCAAATCTCAAGTTTCAAGTGTCATGTTTTAGCCACATAAATAGCAACTGATTCCAATTTTAATGGAAGTCGAATTTAAGCAAAAGTGCGTTCGTTTGCGTGGCGATTGATTGTGTAGATCATTTTTTTAGCACGCACGTATTTAGCTCATAGCTATTCTTTTAAAAGCTGTTATCGTGTGCGCAGTGCGCTACTCACACAGAGGTATGCTTAGAACCAAGCAAGCCAATATATATATTGCTTTTAAGGCGCGATTCTGACTTCCTACTCTACTTGTAGTTTGGTCCTTTTTGTAGAAATTCAAGGGCTACTTTTTATCCTGATCCAAGACTTGCGCGTGTGAAACCGTGGGGCGTTGGTAGTTATTAACAATGAGCTCAAATTCAAATTCATTTATTCGCATGAAGTAGGTATAAAACAGTTGGTTAAGTACAAGGTGGTGCCTTACTTCGTCGAATCCTTCGACGTACGAACATTTAAATACATTTATTAAATATACACAGTCAGTTATTACATTAAATTGAGGATTAAATATGTTATAAAGTTTGTTATAAAATATATTATGTCAAATTCATCACACAATAAATTAAATGTTAGGATAAATTGATAAATAAAATTAAATAAAATGATCAAAACCGCATTAAAATATTAACAATCTGGCAATAGTTCTTTAATTTCATAAAAACATTTTTCGACCAACCATTCTTTTAACTTTTTAAGAAATTGTATGTACGGGAGTTCTTTAATGTTCTCTGGTATCATATTGTAAATAGAACTACACATAGCAAAACAATTATTATGATATAGTCTTAAATTAGGTATCACCGGTAAGACGAGTCGATTTCCGTTTCTAGTATTTTTTGGAAACTTTTCTTTAGCAGTCACGAAAAAATAAGGGTGTTGCTTAACAAACTTCGCGGATTACAAAATATACATACTGGTCAGGGTTAGAATTTTATATTTCCTAATAGGGGTCTGCAAGAAACCCAAGGAGGAATACCGACCATCGCCCTAATGCACTTCTTTTGTGCACGGAAAGCTCTACAGGCATCTGTAGAGTTTCCCCACAAAATTATACCATAGTTAAGAACAGATGATATACAGGGTGAATTTTTTATGTGTGCCTTCAGGGCTATATCCTAAACTATAAGAGATAGCGAAAAATGCTGAAAGGAGTTGCGTGCCCGATTTTGACTAAAACAAAAACTGCATCATTAGATTTTTGAAAAACTCATTACATGAAAATTGTAGAAAAATACAAAAATGAGCTATTTCTTTAAATTTACCATCCCATGTTTGTTTCCAGAAATTAATCTCTATCAGCAACACTATCGATTGGTATAAAAATATAGGATGATTTTTTTTTTGCAAAATCAACAGGTTCGATTCCTGGCTAGGGTAATGAGTTTTTCAAAAATCTAATGATGCAGTTTTAGTTTTTGTCAAAATCGGGCATGCAACTCCTTTCAGCATTTTTCGCTATCTCTCATAGTTTAGGATATAGCCCTGAAGGCCCACATAAAAAATTCACCCTGTATATGCGTTATATGCTGCCATTAAAGTGGTTTGCGCGGAAGTTCTCCTAACGACTTGTATGTTTGATGTCTCGAAATAAGCCAAATCACGCATCGGTAAACTGCCTAGTGGCACTATATCTACCAAACCAAACTATAGAAGTTCCTTCACAATATTCTCAACTATTTGAATTTTAGGGTAAATACTTCGTGTTTTTTCCTGTAGGGTACTCAATTAATATATTAGTGTCATCTTAAGACCATCTGTCATTGTCAAACGTTGATTTTTAATAATAAATCTGTCAATTTCAATCAGTATAGAAATTATTGTGAAAGAAAATATTTGTGTTCTTGTAAAAACGTCATAAGTTCTTTATTTTATTGAAGTATAGTGTTATTATACATCAAAATTATCGTTAACGTATGCGTAATCTAATTAAAAGTGAAGTTTTAATGAATTTTGATAATATGATAAGTTTTTTGATCGATAAAAAACGCTTAGTGCAAAATGACAAAAAATGGCGGATTTTATTATGAGGATTTTTTGGAAGGGCTTAGAAGAATTTTGAAGAAAGTAAGTGATAAAATTTTTTTTCTAGTTTTCTTATTAGAATTCGTATAATTCCAAACAGAATTTAGTTTGTTCATAATGTCTTTTAAAATATCCGTAAATTGAGCTAGAGCCGGCGCGGCGCGGGCGCAGCGCGGCGCCGACGGCGCGGCGATTCGCGCCGCAAATTTCTTTAATTTTTTACTCCACTTTTTTAGTATTAAACATGCCTAAATAATAATTTAAATATAAAGGTATATTCAAGTACTTATCATGTGAATAAAAAAAAACGTATGTTATCGCTTTAGATTTTACACAAAACGCCAATCTTTCTAACTACTCTATAATTTCGTCTGAATTTTTTCGTATCTCGAATTCAATTTGTTTATAGAAAAAAAATAAACATAGCACAATTAAAATAACACTTGAAACATAATCCGTGGTCTTTAAGCTATAGATATCAGTCATTTGTTTACTTAGAAGCTCTTTTGAAGTGGTCGTAAATATCGTTTTAATGAACCAGCGCGCGACGCTCACAGATGACGTAATTTATGGTGACATTTGACGGATTTTTGGCATAACACGTCATCACTTTACTGGTTTTTTAAACATACAAGTCGCTAAGTTTATACAATACATAAACAAAACTATTTAATCTGTTACACACTTTATTGATTTGGGCTTTCCAGTTTAGGTTTTTATCGAACATAAATCCCAAAAAATTAGTCTGTTCAACCTCTTGTACGGCCTGACCCCTACAACCAACAGTAGTTTATTGTTATTTTTCCTATAGTTTGCGGTAAACTTCATATAATTAGTTTTAGTTATATTAATTTGTAAGTTGTTTTTCTCTAACCAAGTCACTAGTTTTTCAATTTCATTATTAATGTCAGTGGAAAAAGTATTTATGTCAGATTTAGCATCTGTACTCAGAGCTCTGTAATGCGGTGGGCCACAACGATTCGATTACAGCCTCAAACTAATATTTATGTACGAATCTTTGTTTCTGGTTTGGGTATATCTCTGTAAATTAGTTATGTATTTCCATAAAATGAAAAAGTTTTCTATACGTTAACACACAACTAGTTCCTTAGCTTGGGGCTAGATGACGCTGTGTGAAAGTGTCCCGCAATATTTGCAAAAGCTTTTATTTTATAATTAGCTTGGAAAATTTGCGATACAAATTGACCTATTAAATCAATGCACATCTTAAAATGTTGGTCCTAGAAACATGAAAGTGTGTTCTTTGTAAAGTGTAAGTATCCACTAAAGGGTTTTTTCGGAATACTACCCTGAGAGGGAGGGAAAAGGCGACTAGAGCTGCCGGCTGAAGCTACATTTTTTAATTAGCCTGTTTTGCGAAAGAATTGACTTAACAAAATAAATTAACCTTAGATACGTAATTGGACATAAAGATAAAACGTACCACCTCACACGTCCTTCCTTAACTAGGTCATTTGGTGAACAAACTGAGTTGACATTTCACCGACCTTTCGCTTACTTAGGGCTCTCACAGTCCACAGACTTTGTATCGCGATATTGTTCGCTGACAATTCACAAAATTGCTTATTTGATACTGTTTACGACCCAGTTGGCACAATGGTCACCATGCTGGACTGCCAAACACAGGGTTGCCGGTTCTATTCTCGCCTCAGACATGTATTTCTAAATAAATAAATAAATAAATATTGCAGGACATTCTTGACTTGTGTTATGGGTGCTAGACAACGGATATACTACTTATATACTTTTCTTTTGTAAATAATATACTCATAATACATAGAAACAATCAGACCACAGACAAATATCTAAGTATAAATACTTGTCTGAGGCGGGAATCGAACCCGCAACCCTGTGTTTGGCAGTCTGGCATGGTGACCATTGTGCCAATTGGGTCGTCAATCGTCGATGTCGTCAATGTCGTTTTGCTTATACATTTGTTTCTATGTATTATAAGTACCTATATATTTACAAAAGAAAGTATATAAGTAGTATATCCGTGGTCTAGCACCTATAACACAAGTCTAGTTACTTAGCTTGGGGCTAGAATGAATGTAGAATGTCTGGAATGTCCTGTAATATTTATTTATTTTTTATTTATTAGTCCATCGAAATCTTATATTTTTTTAGGCTTAGCGTGCATTAGTTAGTTGACGCAATTTATTTTTTTAATGTCACGTTGTGTGGGTATGTTGGAGCATGGGTTAGTCCATTGAAATCTTATATTTTTTTAGGCTTAGCGGGGATTTGTTAGAGGACGCTATTTAATTTTTTAATGTCACGTTGGGTGGGTATGTTGGGGCATGGGTTAGTTTAAAATTAAAAGTTAAATCCAAGTTTGTGGGGTCGCAACCCTAGTGTCGTGACCGCTATCTTGGACAAAGTTTCTTACGGTACCTATCTCTGGCATACTAGTATTCGCAGAAAAAAATTGTAAAACATTTTTATTGTAAACTAAATTCTCTACACGTTTGGTCTATTACTTTTAGTCTTAGAACCATAAATAAAAAAGTTATAAACGAAATTCGATGATTTTTTGACAGAGTAGTGTGAGTGCAAAATCGCTCAAAGTGATGTTTTCCAGGTATTCCTTTTGTTTGAAACGTTTCTCTAACATATTTTATATTTTCGAATACAGAACTATCGGCCGATAATTTTTTTGTAGGTAGTCTGCTGGGGTTCTTAGGTCACTTAGTACTAACTAGGTTTACCAATTACCACCATGGGTTGATGGGAACAAGGTTCAAATTGAAGTAACGCAGTTACACTTACCTTGTTTAGACCGTAATTGATAATTGGCTTGACTGGAATAATTCCAGATTCTATAGTATTTTTGTTAAAGTTTATGGGGGAGTTCATCTACTTATTTAATTTGGTACAAAAGTAATAATTTACAATGACTTTGATATATTAGTCAGGTAGTTAGTCAGGACTTTTAAATTTATAGATGGAGAGGGCGGTCCTAGGATACAATCTTAATATGTTGCCGACTGTGAGCAACAAAATTGCAGAACCACCGTACACTTCTAAAATTACTATTATTGGAATGTTTTTATTTTAATAGTTTTTCTATGTCATTTTACACTTCAACTTTTAGCAAGACCTTGATCTTGAATCTTGATCGATTTGACAAAAATCACCCATATAATAGCAGTTTTGGAGCTCTCCAGTAGGTCGCCAATTTTTTAGCCCGATTGTTGTTTTTTTACATAATATGATAGGTCAGTGTTTGACCACTATCACACTTGAAGGTAGGCGACGATGCGGTCTAAAGTCATGTTTTCTAGAAGATGAATGTTTTTATTGCGACTGAGATGCAAGATAAGTTCGTTGCGGAGATAGATAGGGACGGGCGAACTTCTTAATATACCTTAGATTTATGAATTTATTGTTTTTTTGTTATGTTATTGTTCTTTTTTATTTTTGAATTGTATTAATTTTTTAACTTCTTTGTTTACCAACGACTCACTGGTGCACGGACAAACTCGAAAGAGATTTTGTTGCACCTTAATTTTGTACTAGATAAAGTTTTTTATATTGGAATAAATAAAATAAATAAATAAATAACTCGCAACTTGAAGACCACCAAATTGTGATACGTCAGAAAAGACAGACACAGAACCTACGAAGAAACTACCTACGAAGCATTCTCCAATGACAAGTAGGTACCTAAGTACCTAACCCTTTAATATTAAACCTTCCCGTAAAATCCTAACAAAACACTTAAAAACCATTTCCCCAGAGGCTTTGCTAGATTTTTACTGAAAACAATGAGTTTTCACGTGATCGATCGGAATACCTTCCATATTTCTAACGCTCACTTCACACGATAGAAGCGTGGTTCGACGCGTGTTCGCTCACTCGTGTAGACGCAACACTATACGTTGCTCTATCGAGAAATAGGGTTGACAATTCTCATGAATTTGTTCTTTTTGTTTTTGTAGTGAAAACTTCTTATGGCGCGTTGGGCACTTTTGTGGGTGAGCATTTTCCGCCGTTCTCGCGACAGATTTTGACGCGACAGATGAGATTTTATTTGTGTTAGTCTTTTTGTTTAACTTATACTGCCATCTATTACACAAATTGAGAAACTTAGTTTCTAGAAAGACCGCTATTCGAATGTAGATGGCGCTGATTTAAATTTTTTACTGCCATCTAGCGAATAAAAAATAAACTATATTTGTTTAAGTGAGTGCTAATAGATGGCAGTAGCAGATCGTTTCAAGAAATATTCTATGAGAAATAACAAGTTTATTGTTTTCACTTCTGCCTGCACTCCCGGAGGGCGCTGTTTTTTTATTTTTATTTTATCTTAAAATCATTAAGTATTTTTTTGGTAATAACATGGGGTTTTATGTGTTTATTTTTTCATTTTTAATTAATTATTGCTCTAAATGAACGCGAACCCCACAAAACAAATGAACCGAAATGGTGTTATTCAAAAAAATACTGTTATATTCAAGCTGTAATTAGCCTAAAATGTTAAGTTGTTTAAGACAATCTTAAGGTGTGTTCCCAAAAAAAAACCCCATTGCTTGAAAAATAAACAAAAACTGTTTAATTCTGTCGTTATGTTTTTATAATAAATTATTTTTTAATATCGTATTTACTAGTTACATAAAATTATATCTTCATAAACTTTCATCGTAGCTGGCTTTCGTAGATGCCTCGTAGCACATGAGTATTCAATTTCATCGTAGCTGACTTTCGTAGACGCTCGTAGCACATGAGTGGTACTAAATTTCATCGTAGCTGGCTTTCGTAGACGCTCATAGCACATAATTGAGTGGTACTCAATTTCATCGTAGCGGACATTCGTAGACGCTCGTAGCACATGAGTGGTCCTCAATTTCATCGTAGCGGACATTCGTAGACGCTCGTAGCACATGAGTGGTACTCAATTTCATCGAAGTGGACATTCGTAGACGCTCGTAGCACATGAGTGGTACTCAATTTCATCGTAGTGGACATTCGTAGACGCTCGTAGCACATGAGTGGTCCTCAATTTCATCGTAGCGGACATTCGTAGTTATGTAAAATATTTTTAAATGAAAATTTAAAAATAATTAACATGGTACGGAACCCTTCGTGCGCGACTCCGACTCGCACTTGGCCTTTATTTATTAAAATGTTATATGTACAAGAGTGGCAACCTTATTTGAAAGCATCATGGTTGATACGACATTACAGTAGGCTGATTGCGATACATCAGTTCCCACAAATATCAACCTACTAATAATAGGTACCTACCTACCTAATAGTTACTTATTTAGGTGAGTGGTAAGTGGGATAGATTCAGTGCATCACTTTCGTAAAACTGCGGGGTGCAGCTATTTATCCCTATATATATAAAATTCTCGTGTCACGGGGTTCGAAGTTGAACTCCTCCGAAACGGCTCGACCGATTCTCATGAAATTTTGTGAGCATATTCAGTAGGTCTGAGAATCGGCCAACTTCTATTTTTTATTTTGTTTCCTTTAGTTTTTTTTTTTTTTTGTAAATGGCAAAACAACGTTTGCCGGGACAGCTAGTAATATATAAAATTCTTGTGTCACAATGAAGGTAGTGTAAATAGTTACCATACTCCTACGAAACGGGTTGATCGATTCTTATGAAATTTTATATGCATATTCAGTAGGTCTGGGAATCGGCTACTATCTATTATTTATTTTGTTTCCTTTTGTTTTTTTTTTGTAAATGGCAAGACAACGTTTGCCGGGACAGCTAGTATTTATATTAATACTAGCGACCCGCCCCGGCTTGGCACGGCTAAATTATGCATGTATTATACATATAAACCTTTCTCTTAAATCACTCTATCTATTAAAAAAAATCGCATCAAAATCCGTTGCGTAGTTTTAAAGATTTAAGCATACATAGGGATATAGGGACATAGGAATATAGGGACGG
Source organism: Idaea aversata (assembly GCA_907269075.1). Classification (NCBI taxonomy): domain Eukaryota; kingdom Metazoa; phylum Arthropoda; class Insecta; order Lepidoptera; family Geometridae; genus Idaea; species Idaea aversata. The sequence goes on from OU026088.1 coordinate 1,637,833, forward strand.
CGAAAAGTGACTTTATTTTATACTATGTAGTGATCTTTTTTGTTTATTTTCTTGTTATTTTGTCACTAATATCCAGGGTTTTTAAAAACCTTTTTTGACGTGACAACGTTTTATAAATTGGTTTGCCGGGTGACACTTCAAGAAACTGCGTTACGCTCCGCTGACGTTATGCGCTCACAATGAGAGCGAGTGAGAGGCACGCGGGCATGGTTAGCCCGCCTAAGAGCGAGAGAGACAGACATAAAAAGTGAAAGGCACGCGTCCCTTCCACTCGAGCACAGTTGTTGTCACGTAAAACTTTCGCCCGTATACCGACTTTACAGGCAACCAGTTTTTTTAAACCTTTCTTGGTACGTGGTATTACTTACTTAACTTTCATCGTCTTTTTTCTCTTACAAATCGTTGTGGCTTATTCTTGCCGGAATACATTCTTAAAGGCAACCGAAATAAATACGCAGAGAGGAATTCTATGTAGCCATTAGGGTGTGACATACGTGAGTTATATTCTGCTCTTTGTTTCATGTAAAATGAGCCTAATAAATGCATATACGGCTGCCGGTTTCGAGCTCTTATGTTATCTTTCGCAATCGCGTTGAATTTGACATGTATTGGTTGCTATTTAAAACTAATTACGTTTAAAGTATGCATTAGTGACGTAGCGTGTTTGTGATGAACGCGCGTTTGTGAATAAATGCAGTAGTGACGTAGCGAGTATAACATAACATTAAAATGCTTAAAATGAATAAATCATGTATTCTTTTATATCTACCCAGTTGGCACAATGGTCAACATGCCGCACAGTGGCCTCGAATTGGAAATATCGTGCCTTAGGGATAAAAGTTCGATTTTCGGGTTAATTTTGCATGATAGATAATTACAACCCCAACAACATTTGTTCCATACAAAACCATAGAAGCTAACCGTTTTTGAGAAAAAAAAATCTATGGAGAAAGTTACATATAATTTTTTAAAACATAAATCGAACTTTCATCCCTAAGGCACGATATTTCCGATTTGGAACCACTGTGTGCCGGACTGCCAAACACATGGTTGCGGGTTCGATTCCCGCCTCAGACAAGTCTTTATGTTTAGATATTTGTCTGGGGTCTGGTGGTTTATATGTATTACAAGTATATATTTACAAAATAAAAGTATAGAAGTAGTAAGTATATCCGTTGTCTAGCACCCATAAAACAAGTCTAGTTACTTAGCTTGGGGCTAGATGGCGATGTTTGAAATGTCCTGCAATATTTATTTATTTTTTAAATCTTTATTTGACGGCTGTGCTGTCTGTCTGCTGATAGAGAACGAGTTGCCAAGATTGTGGAAGGTTTATGAATTGTTTATTTAATTACTTTGTGTAGCTAGTAATTGATGTATTGGAATATTATCTGTTTGTAATATTACTTCCCCACGTTCCATTATACGTGTTTGTGATGAATTGAGCGCCTTTCTGATGAAATGCAATAGGGAGACGTAGCCTGTTCATGACTAACTGCGAGGTTTCGACGCATGAGACCAAAAACGCGAAAGGCCAATACATACATTTTTAGCGTACCTATCGTTTGTCAATCCGTGAATGACCATGTTAGTAAATTACCAAAACCGCAAAAGGCCAAGACGTACATTTTTGGCGTATTGACATTTTGACATGACATTTTTTTGTGACAGCGTTGATGTTAAATGTGCAAAAAAAACATTCATTAATATAGTCAGCTGTGATAACTAAACTAGCTTTATTAAAAACTTCCATTCCGTATTTAGAACACTAGAATAGCTGAATAGAACACCCTCGCATCTTGAAGGCTGTCTTAGTTTAAAGTGGTGACACATCTCAAGGGACTGACGGTGTCTTATCGACGATTCTAGACAATCTAGAAATGCTTTACAAAACAGATATTTGTATTTTTAGAGTGATCTAAAGGCACATAAATAGGTATGGGCTGAAAACATAACTATTGTTTTGGCTTATCCGCAGTCGGATAAGCCAAAACAAGAGTCGTAGTAAAAAATAAACACATAGTTAATCGAGCATAATTTGGCGGGAACGAAAATGAAAGCTAGATGTATTGAGATCGAAATGTAAAATTTCCTCACGGATTATTTTGTTAAGAAAGAAAAGAAAGTAAAACATTTATTTGGTACAGGCACACGACAACTTTTAAATTAACACACACAATGAAATAGGTAACCTACACAAATAGGAAATAAAGAAAAAAAAACACACATGAATCTTAAGAATACTTAAGAAGCCATGTGCTGCCCCAAATGGGCCGACCTCAGCTGTAAGTCACAGTCAAGCGTAACCTGGCTGCGCTGGTCCGTGCCAAGACCATCGTTGTCTAACTTTTTAAAGCCTAATAATTGTTCTTTGAAAATTGATATTTCATTTCAATCTCCTTACGTGACCAAAGGCTGGCTGTTGGCCAAAACGGATCGATATTGCCATCCTTAGAGGCAATACAGACAGCCTTTTGGACACTCTACCTAGTAAAACTTATTTGGATTTTTTTTTTGCGTTTTATTAGTTATGTAGGTAATTTGAATTTAATAGTTTTATTATAAATTGTTTATTATCTTAACACAAATTTTCCATACTGGGTATTTTAGGGATACTTTTTGTCATAAAAGCTGGTTCTAACCACAGAAAGAAATAATTCATTCCCGCCAATATGTTTGGCATAGCCTGAATCTAATTATAAAAACTACTATCGCCCGATTTTAAGGCTGTCGTCTGGGTTAACTACTAATTCAACTGTAAAATGGGTTTCCGTGAACCAGTTCTCATATTGTAAAACAATGTTTCTCATAAATATACATTTCCTTACTGGCCGAGGGTTTGTTTGATTTATTAATTGAACGCCAATTTTAATGTAGCCATTTATTGCGAAAGTTATTAACTCTCTTGAATAATACGAAGCAGTAAATTTCGGGTGTATCTATTTCTAATTTAAAGATAATATTTTAATACTAGCTGCGCCTCGCGATTTTATCCGGTAAATCAATTAAAAATAAATAAATAAATAATGCAGGACATTCCACACATCGCCATCTAGCCCCAAGCTATGTAACTAGAGTTGTGTTATGGGTGCTAGATGACGGATATACTACTTATATACTTTTATTTTTGTAAATATATACTTATAATACATAGAAACAGCCAGACCACAGACAAATATCTAAGCATAAATACTTGTCTGAGGCGGGAATCGAACCTGGTGACCATTGTGCCAACTGGATCGTCAATTTGAAGTTATCTTCCAGAGGCAAGCGTGATACATCTTAGACCGTATCGTCACTTACCATTATATGAGATAGTGGTCAAACGCTGACCTATTTATTATAACAAAAACTATCGACCCGCCTCGGCTTCGCACGGCTATATTATGCATGTATTATACATATAAACCTTCCTCTTGAATCACTCTATCTATTAAAAAAACCGCATCAAAATCCGTTGCGTAGTTTTAAAGATTTAAGCATACATAAGGATATAGGGACAGAGAAAGCGACTTTGTTTTATACTATGTACTGAAAACAAACAAACTAAGTGATCCCCACTCCTCCGACTAATTTTGAACAAATAACGTTTCGTATAAAGTGTATTTGTGAGACTAGTCAATTTGTTCAGTAGTGTCTTTTACTTTACACAAACGTGCGCTTTAATTCCGAACACAAATAGAATTCTTCAAACAACACTACTGGTAGAATCGACCTCTCACCTTTGAGACCGAGTAGGTACATCGGATATTGCATTGCATTTTACTCCCGCCTCGCTCCGGACTCTCGATTTCAGTGACGCGCGACGTTTGTTGGAAGTGTTCGAGAGTCTATTACTTACTTGTACCTCTATTATTATAGCAGCTGTGTCTTAATCGTTCTACTGTCTGAAAAAGGACTAAGATAGTTTCCTTTGTTTTATCTCAGAACGATGTTGGAACAGTGGTAGATACTTCTACTTTTATTCCGAAGATCAGGGGTTCGAATCGTGAAAATAATGTGCGATTAATTGACATTACTCTTAAGGTGAAGGAAAACATCGTGATGAAACCCGCGGCTTAGTTGGCTCCATACGTATTGTCTTTGCTCTGCTAGTCTCAGCTTAGTTGCCCATCTAGAGGATAGAACTTTCTGGAGTCAAGCAAACAGAAATAAACCATGAATTTTATCACGATGTTTTCATTCACCGATTCACTGTTTAACAATACGTTTACGTCGAGTTGAAAAAATACGTATAATTTACAACTGTAACTCATTAGCTTCTAAAAAGTCTTGAAAAGTTAACGTAACGTAAAGGAAAACCCGTAAATTACGGTCCAAAGTAATGACGATATTTTACGAGTTTTTAACGCGAGAAAATGTATTAAGTAAAACCGACATGCTTTAGAACTCGCCACGGTTGGAAGACATGGAACATTTGTCAATACGAGGTTGGTACCCGTGGCGTCTTACTGGCACCTCTCTGAGGAGGCCCACAGTTTAAATAAACAGGATGATTTTTTTAAAGTGACTTTTTAGAAATTATAAGAAACTAGATACCGAGTTTCATCGCAATCAGTACAGTAGTTTTTGCGTGAAGGAGTAACAAACATACATACACACACACACACACAAACTTTCACATTTATAATATTAGTAGGATAGCTAAAAATGCTGAAATTAGTCGTGTGCTTGAATCGATCAATCGATAGTTATAATAGAGATCAATTTCTAGAAACAAATATAGTTTGGCAAATCAAAGGAAATAGCACATTTTTGTAGTTTTCTGCAATTGGCTTAAACTTAAACGAAAGGCTTTCTTGCATTAAAGCTATCTTTTAGAAATTAGCCCTGAAGGCTCACTTGACCTTGGAAAATCATCCAAAATACGATTTAATATATTATATCCTCCAAATGTAGGAAAATTTCGTATTGCTGTGAGAAATGATGTATGGTTTCATTTTGGCGTGACAACGCGTAGAGGATGGAATACAAATTCAACTCCTAGTTTTAGGTACAGCCAACAGCAAAAGTAGCTGACACATAGTGTAATACCGGGCACATGTTGTTATTTAGAAATCGAACTGTAATATTATTTTGTAATCTGCTACTAATTGAATATTGTTATTATTAGAATATTGTTTCTTTTTTGCAATTTTTAGATACTTATTTTTCTTAAAATTACCTATACATACCTCTTTTGAAACCAGGCTACTAAATACTTTTTAATATTACCTATTATAGGTTATGTTTATTTACTTTATTATCCTGCTTGAATGAACTCACAACCTACCATAAAAGCTAAATCAGTTCTTTTCCATTCAAAGGTTGCCTGGAAGAAATCGCTTTCAGCGATAAGGCCGTCCATTCGTGCAACTTGTACTTTATAGTTATTACTTTACTTTGCTTTGTGTAAGTATATCGTGTTTTATGTTCCTTACTGTGTTGTACAAATAAAGTTATCTATCTAACTACTCTAAGGCCCACTAGCAGAAGAATATAAAAAATCGTTTTGTTCATACATTTTTGACAGAAATCTAAAATCTAGTTTTAAATTGTGTGAAAAATGAAGTCTACATTTGTAAAATATCGTCATTTCTATATCTTGACATAATTTTATAAATTCGACATTTTTCTAGCTAGTCATTTTTCCTGATAGACCTAAGTCGCCAAAAGGCATAAAATTAAAATTTTGCATTTCACTGCAACTGCTCCTAAGTTAGTTTGTGAAATGTTAAATTAAATGGATGTTATTGATAGCAATTTATCAACCGAAATATGGCTAAGTAAATTTCACAATTATTACAGATCATAAATTTCAACACACCTAGATCCCCGTTGTCGAGTAAAAGATTTATTTTCCCTCCTTCTCTAATTTATTACGATAAGAGAATAATAATGTTCTTGTCAAGACGGTAACCAAAATGACATGCGTGTGATAAAAGTACCACTAATAATCTATACTTCTATAGTAATATTATAAAGAGGAAAAATTATTTTGATTTTTATTTGTTTGTAACGAATAGGCTCGGAAACTACTGGACCGATTTTGATGAAACTTGGTATGAGGATACATTCATTCATTGACAGTAACAAAGGCTACTTTTTATCCCGATATTCACACCGAATCGTGAGTTACGCAAAAAGCAGTTACTTTTAAACGTCATATTTACCATGTCTATTCTGTGGTACTAGATGTTTTGATGCTGTTACAAGCAACTTTTTCATGAGATTCTCGTTTTAAATAGCTAAAATAGTAAAAATAACTATGTTGATGACTATATGCTAGAAGCTTACTTAGGCGTTTAATTTTTTTATTCCCCCTGAAGAATTAATAATTTGTTGAATCTGTGAAAAAAATTGTATTTTTTTTTTCGAAAGAGCGCTATCTTGGTGACGCCAGTGCCAGCTATAATGTTTTTAACAGATTTAGCGAATTACATCATTTGTTTAAGGGGAAATAAAAAAATCAAGAGATTACATTTTAGATTAGATTTGGCAAAACTTCAAACAAAAATAACTTGTTTTACAAGGAGGTAAGTTTCTTGAAGTTCCTCTATTATGTGTAATGGCGTCAGATGCTGATAAATAAAAATACGTGATTTTAAATGCATATATTTAGTTCACGAAATGCTATCAATTTCATGACGACCTCTGTGGCGCGTCGGGCGAACACCCGACTGCGACGCAGAAGGTTGCGGGTTCGATTCCCGCCGGGAACAAGTATTTATGCTGACCATAAATTCTTGTTTCTGGTTCTGGGTGTTTCCTATATGTATAATATGTATATATTTACAAAAAAAAAAAGTATATAAGTAGTTTATCCGTTATCTGGCACCCATAACACAAGCATTAAGTTGCTTAGCTTGGGGCTGGATGGCGATGTGTAATATGTCCTGAAATATATTTATTTATTTATTTATTTATTCATTCGAAATACTCGAAAAAAACGGAGAAATTTATTATATATTTTTATTTCTTCTGTATATGCTCAAGTATTACCTTGCCATCTTTATTTAGCATTTTAATGACTGTATTTCTTGTTACTGCAATGATGAGACTAAAGGATGCGACTTACCTTTAATTTGAGGTTTCTTCGTCTTCAGTTTCATAGGGATATCAGAAGAGGACATTACAGTCGATATTGTCTCATTAACGTCATAAAAAATATCATCTATCTCACTCATAGTATCATTAAAATATTCATTTCCATTCGTCTCATTATTTCTTTCTGGATATTTATTTACAGTCGTCGAAAAATCATGAAATATCTTTATACGAGTCTGATCATCTATTCTAAGTTTCTCCATTGAATTGTCTTCTTTATCATTAAAAGTAGTATCTACGTCTATAAGTTTTTTATCTGTATTTATAACTATATTATCTGTATCTACGACTTTTTTATCTGTATCTATGTTTTTTTCATCTGGTTCTATTACTTTATTATCTATAGCTTCATCTTTTCCTTCAGTTAAGTTTTTTCTTCTAAATCGATCAAGAAATGATTGGTATTTAGAGTTTGTGAGGTCAATAGTTTTATTCTCGTGTTGTCTAGTCATTTGTGAGGTGAGGGTAGTGAAAGTGAGGGCGAGGAAGAGGGTTGTCTTCAAGGTAGGTACGTAGAGGGGTGAGCGGGGTGCGGGGCGGGGGTGCGCCCGCGCCGTCATGCCAGGCCGGCCTTATCGCCGACTTTCCTGTAACAAAGTAAAATTCACTTGATTTTGTTTTTATTTTGTGGTTTTTAATTTGACACTGTTGCAAGCGTCATGTTCATGGGACTAAATAACCATGTAACTATGGATTATTGATGTTAGTTTAAACTCCTATATGATATTTTTTCCATCAGTGATCTTTATTATTTCAAAATATTAAAAATAAAACACACAATTTTTTTTAAAATTAAAACACAGGTACAAATTACAAATGAAAAACACCGTCCAGAGCGTCTCCACGAGGCATCGTCCCCAAGAGACTGGCGGCATTTCCTCTCTGGATAGCCAGGTTCACCCTTTGAGTGAAGTAGCCGCCAGCCCTCCGGTCACCTGATGCCGCATTAAGACGCCATATGAAAATTAAAATTCGTAAAAAGTAAATCAGTGGAATGTAGGTATAAACTTAGAATGCATCCGTGACGTAACTTGGCACGTAGTAGCGCAGTTGGGAGCGGCGTCACGAGTTCAGTACTTGTCGCGGTGATATTTTCGAAATCCATTTCTTGTATAGAAATTTTTAATAGATACCTTATCATTCATTGTAGAATTATCTACGTCGTACGAATTATAATGTCGGCATTCAAAATAAAATCGATAGACTAGTGTTAGTTTCTATATCAGCAACGTAAACTCCGAGTTAAATTAACTACTAACGCCATAGCAAACCTTAGGCCGTCCAAATACGCTTGCAATTGGGAATTAATTAACTAGGATGTTTAAGTACACAAATACCTACGTAAACCATCAACAGGTAGGTATAGTTACTCAAATAGTTTCAGATTTAAACTAATTAGTATTCGAAGCAAAAACAACGTAAATCAATATGGAGGGATTGTTTTCAAATGTTTATTCATTAGTATGTAACTTTTGAATATAAATAAAATTTGGTTTAAGTTATCGGGCATGATCTCTCTGATTTAGGTTATTTATCTTAATTAAACCATAGACGAAATAACCAGAGTTACTTAAAAAGGTACCTTCGACCTCAGATAGACCTGTTAAGTTAGAACTTTTTAACCCGTCCTTTTGCGGTGCAGCCACAAAAGGATATTGTGACTGTACCGATAGCAAAACCCGATCAACACCATTTTTTCCAATAGAGCCACAAGAGTTTCTCCGCTAGCACGATATGTTACTTCCTGCTAGATGCATTCTTTCGTCATACCACAACCACGCAAACTGTCATTTCTTCAAATTTCTTATTCGACACCAAGGGAGTGGGAGCAGTGGCCTGCGTCTTCCTCTCCTGACGTGAACAATTTGGGGGTCTCGAAGTCGTAAACAGGAATCTTCTAGAATAGCGTATACCTATACCATCAGGCAGGTGTGATAGTGGTCAAACGCATCATTTGTCAAAAAAGAGATGATTGTTTATAAAATGGACAACACTGTGATAGGACGAGACCGCGCCCACTCATCTACAACTTCCGGCGGCGATAGTCTTACTTACGGTTACTTACAGACTTACGGTCCCTGCTGAAAATCAGCGTTGCATTTATGCAACACATTGCTAAACAGGAGCCTATTTGGCGGCGACATTGTCACTGTGTTATAGGTATATAACATAACTTTGTTTTAATACATAAGTTAGTTGTGTTTTGTTATATCGTTGGCCAAATAAAATCTATCTGTATATCTATCTAACTTACGCGTGTAAAACCGTGGAGCAAAGCACACATTTACATTAATTTATACGTAGGTATATAACTTTTCCCTAACGTTAGGGAAAAGGAACAGAGGTAGACCGCCAGAGAGATGACCGGAAAAAGATTGGATAACTAAAGCACAGAATAAAGACAATTGGAAAGCCATAGAGTTGGCCTTTACTCAAAAAAAAATCCTTGAATAACAGACAATTAAATTTTCAAAGTAGATTTAGTATATATTTTTTTTCAATTCTCATAGTAATAGTTAATTTATTATGATGCATGTTTTATAAGTAATTGTAATATTCAAAGGATAAATAAAAGGCTATATATAATAGATATATAACTCTACAAGTAGGTATGTAAAGGAGTAGGCATCTACTAAATTCTAGTGGTTTATGTTTCAACTTTTGTTTATCCAAATAGTTAACAGTCGCGTGGGTTTGTTTGAAGGAAGCGGTTGTATAGAATATTTGATTTGTAATATAAACTGTACGTTATCCCAGATTTCAGCTTGTATTTGTTGGCTTAGTTGTGTGGCTTTATATAGGTAATGTTGTTTAGGTATATCTTAAACCGACGGCGACGCTCAAATTAATTTAATAGTGTGAAATGGATACTTAAGATAGATAGATTAACACTTTATTGCACCATAAAAACAGAACACAAGTAGAAAATGATTCATTTTAACAAAATAAGGACCTTTAAGAAAAAAGATGCAAAGGTGGTACAAAGGGCGGCCTTATCGCCCTTTTATTAAACGTTATTAAACACTTTATTGCATCATAAGGACAAAACACAAGTACCTATACATAAAATGATTGCATATAAAAATGTTTTGTTATGGGGTTATTCTCGGGAAAACATAGTCTGCGCGATCTAGAACGGCTCAGCGCCATCTATTATCGGCGAGGTGTATTCCTTATTCCCATCTATCCATCCACACAACTCAACATCAACTCTGTCTGTCTGTGGAGAAGGATAGACTCTAAGCATACTGAACCGGTATGTAGGGAGCGTTACTAGAGCGCGTTTTTTTTTGTAATTTTCGAGATTCTAAGCACCATGCCATATAAACTCGGTATCTATTTGCCATAGAACCCCGAAAATTACTAAAAATCCGCCCCAGTAAAGCTCTCTGTACTGCTTCAGTATGCTCAGCACTTTACACGGATGAAACCGCGGGGCGCAGCTAGTTAATTCATAACTTTCCGTACTTACATTATAATTCGTTACATTTACGACATTTTTGCCAACCGATTATGAAAATTCAGTCGTGTGACGTCACCCGAACATTTCGTTTCCGATTTTCGATCGGATTACATTTCCTTAAAGAAATTTAACATTACAGTGACAGTGAAGTAGAGTGAACATTTGCTAGCTTATTATCAAGTTAGCGAGAGCTGGACCGATACTCGGTGAACCAATGGCGTCGCTTTGCGTAGCTGACTTCATCGCAATTGGCTGAGCGAATCCCGCCATCTTCACTCGTATTCTCTTTTGAGCTTTTGCCAGTTTTTTGGCATATTCAATTCAGCCTCTAGAAAATGTTCAAATTGATTTATTCATACTAACTGCCATTACTTACTGGATTAGGTATTAAAGTTCTGCTAAGGAAAAGTTGCAGATGAGTTGCTGGTAGGCTCGTGAAAAAAATACTCAGTATTGTGTTTATTATTCACTAAAATTAGTATGAAATTTGTATTCGTATAAAATTGCATAATTTAGATTGCATTAAACCTATCGCATCGGTACTTACGTTACGCTAAGTACCGATGAATTTTCATATTGATATTGATTGCTTTGGTAATGTAAGAATAACTTGGAAAAGACTGATGGACAGACAAACACAACTAACTAATTTTCAGCCCAATTTTGGTTACAACTTAATGAAAAAAAAATTAAATGCATTTATTTCGGATAACCAAGATCCATATTGTGAATTAAAAATAAAATCTACACAACTCAAATCACAATCCATACATGCAATTAATGCACTGGCAATATGTTTAAGTCGTGCGAAGGTTTAGATTTAAATAAGTTATAGATATTTCTTTATTACAATTTCATTTAAATCTCTTTGTCTCCCTCCGATTGAATAATTTATGTAATAAATTCAAATTACGTATGCTTCATACATTTTTTACTTGTGGTATTTTATCTAAGCGATTCGACTTTTTGTGGATAATTTGTACCCATCTGCGGACGCGATTTGTATAATGAGGGCTTAAAATTGTCATTTTGAAAATGATTTAACATTTATGTAATAACTTTCATCCGCGACTTCATCCGCGTAGGGGTTGAATTTTGCTAAGTAAATCCTTCTTTAGCGGATATGTCACAATAGCCCGATGCGCCAATTGGTTTGAGCTCTGCGTTGATACAACAGTCAGTCAGGTTTTTTCCAAAATGTATTAGTACCTACTAGACTGATTGACTGACTAACTGACTGATATATTAAAGCACAGCTTAAACCACTCGTTCAACTAGAGTCATTTTTGGAGGGTGTGTTCTTTATTATTTATTCATTTCAAACAAACATAACAAACTACACACCCCTTTCTTAAAGGTTAAAAAGGGTTTTTCGAAATCCCTAAGTGGGTGAATCCTATATTCCTATCGAATATTATAAATCCAAAAGTTTCTTTTATGAAGGTTAAAATTAAATTAAAAATGTATTAATCAATACATCATAAACACAAAGTAAAGATAAATTAAATTATTGGTACCTTTTACTTTATTTATTGGTTTGTATTTTTGTTTGTTTGTTCCCACTTCACGGCCGATTTGAATGAAAATCAGCATAGTGGTAGTTTAAAGGATGGAAAAGAATATGGGATAATTTTGATCTCAAAATTCCGGTATCGGGACTTACATAAGTGAAACCGCGGGGTGCAGCTAGTAAATATAAAAGCTTTGCCATAATATGTTTGAATTTACGTCTGTAGCTTCTAAATAAAATATGCTCTCAGTAGAAAGGTATGTACCCTCGCAAAATATTCTGATATACTGAATATTGTTTCGCATATTTTCTACGTTGAATGGACATACAAAAACAATACGAGTACGAGTGTTCTTCATGGAATATAAATTGAAAATATTTGATAGGTAAACTGGGATAACTTCGATTTATTGTGACGAACACAAATGACGAAGGTCGCTGGTTCGATAGAACGAATTGAGCCAAAATTTGCATGGCTAGATATTATGACGCAGGCATCCGCTAAGAAAGGATTTTGATAAATTCAATTAAGCGGACGAAGTCATGGGTCAAAGCTAGTGAAAGCACATATAGGATGATTTTTTAACGGGCCTTAATCAGGAGTGAAACTTGTAAATTTAGCTGAAAAATTATCACCCGATATTTTGTATCAATCGATAGTGTTGCTGATGGAGATCAATTCTTGGAAACAAACATAGTATTTTTCTTTTTCCTACACCATTTTTTGGGGTCGGCAAAGTATGCCTACTTCTTCCATTCACTTCTATTAGTCGTCATCTCATCGTTCACATTGATCTTTCTCATATCTTGTCTCACACAGTCCATCTATTCTTAGGTCGCTCTCTTCCTCTCCATCCATCTACCTACATTCATACTCATCACTCTTCTAGTCACATGCGTCTCTTCTCTCCTCATCACATGTCCATCCATACCAACTTTAACGGTTCTCTTTTACTTTTTCAGTAATTGGTGCTCCTTTCAGGTTAAATCTAATATACCCGTTCCTTATTTTATCCATCCTTGTTACTCCACATATCTATCTCAACATTCCATGGCATATCAAAGGAAATAGTTCGTTTTTGTAGTTTTCTATTATTTCTGTCCCCTTCCAATGAAGCCATTTCAATACAGTTACATTTTCAGAGTGAAAGTTATTCATGGAACAAGTAAGTCGCTTGCCTGATATCAAGGCTTTAAACGTCTTAAATGTGTTAAGAATCTAATTTACCCTTTCTCGAGAACATTGATCGAAAGAAAATCGTGTCCCTAAACTAATAATTTTTTGAATGAAAGAATAAAAGACATGGGAGATAATGAGTGAGAAAGAGCACGCATTATTGCTTCTTGTTTTCTTTTTAACACTTTAAAAAATATATACCATTTACTTAAAGAAATCAGGGAATAAATTTTCCTGTCTGTCCTCAAATTTAAATTCGGAGTAAAACAGGAATTTTGACTCCTGATTTTTTGCTCCCGCCTCCAAAAATTGATACTCAGAAACTTTTCAGAAGTTTTTTTTAATTTGTAACTAGCTATTTAGAAAAAAACTGACAACCTCCTTTGTTTTTTAAGTTGGTTGAAAAGGAATCTAAGTTCTGACAGGAATTTTAGTTTATAACCCCTCGTCTGTCGCGCCACCTTTTCTTAATATATTTTTTCAGTATATTCGGGCATAACTTTCTTATTTATGAATCGGTTCAATTGATTTTTATTTGTTGGAAAGGGAATACTTTAAGGGTCGTTCCATTATAATTATATTTGTCTTGTCGTATTTTTGAGGGTTTTAGAATAGAGATCTGATAGAGTCCCATAGTCTAATAGAGACCCACAAAATAGAGATCTTTGGATTGATTATTTTCTACTCTATTTGGTTTTCGGCGTTTTGGATAGAAGCGTACGTGACTTTGGTAGAAATAGTGACGACAACGCCATTATATAAGAGAAATATGACTTTATTTTACAAAATCTTAGTAATAATCTTAGTTTAATTCTTGCAATAAATTCTCAAGATTCAACACAGATTTTAACACAATAAAATGCAAATCTATACCACACTTCTTCCACTTAACAATGTCTTAAATCAAGCAAAAAAGGTTGAAAGCACCTCGTGGCATTCTACAAGACTTGCTAAGCAGATTTCATCTTAAATTCTATTACAAAAGGTACGGAATCAAACGTAGGATGATTTGCAAGAGTAATCACAAGTTGATTGTAACTTTGTAGGCAAATCTTGTGAATGGGGGAGGTTAATTGAGACGGATTCGATAGAAAAGTAATAATATTTTATTACTTTTCTAGATGAGTTGATGAGATGGTTTAGATGATGTCGATGGAAAGGTCCAACAAATTCAAGTGTTTTTCGTGTAAAAATGGCCAACTTAGTTTTTCACACTTACAATAAGGAATAATCATACACGAACACATTTTAATATTTCTAGCACTTGTTTTTTAACCTTTTTGTCATTTAATGGTACGTAATTGGTATTAAATGATTAAATAACATCATATAAACCTAATAAAAAAAACTGGTTGCCTGTAAAGTCGGTATACGGGCGAAAGTTTTACGTGACAACAACTGTGCTCGAGTGGAAGGGACGCGTGCCTTTCACTTTTTATGTCTGTCTCTCTCGCTCTTAGGCGGGCTAACCATGCCCGCGTGCCTCTCACTCGCTCTCATTGTGAGCGCATAACGTGAGCGGAGCGTAACGCAGTTTCTTGAAGTGTCACCCGGCAAACCAATTTATAAGACGTTGTCACGTCAAAAAACGAAGTGGTATAATGATGGTTATATGTACCTATCCATCGGCAATGGATTCATATTTCTACCCTTTGCCATGGAGACTCTGAGGCCGTGGGCATCCGAGGCTCGATTTTTATAAAATTTGTAATTTTAATTTAAGGTGGCCTAAGGGCTGGCTGCTATTTTGGCCAACGGATTGGTATTGCTATGCAAAGAAGCAATGTCAGCTTTTTGGGCACACGCTACCTAAGGAAAATGATTTAGAATTTGAATATGATTGTTTTTGTTTTATATTATTTAGATCTTTCTTCCTTTAGACTCTGTCCGATGTCTCATGTAGAGTCGAGCTAAGATGTATATCCAGCTGTTCGCTTACTTGGTCAGTCCATAGTTTAGGGCTAATAACTTCTTTATTTTTTTTCTGCCTACCCTTATCATCTCTACTAGCCGTCATCTCATCGTTCACATCCATCTCTCTCATATCTTGTCTCCACGGTTCATCCATCTTTTCTTAGTTCGTCCACTTCCTTTCCATCCCTCTACATCCATACTCATCACTCTTCTAGTCACATGCATCTCCTCTCTCCTCACCACATGTCATCTGAAATGGTTCCGTTTTAGTTTTTTCGTATTCTACGATAATTTTAGGCTACTCACATAAGTTTTGTCTGTCCTCATAATTACGTCCCAACTTAAACTCCCTTTTATTAGGGTTCTGAACCTCAAAAGCTAAAAAGGAACTATGATAAGATCACTCTCTCCATCTGTGTTTTTCGTAAGTAGCGCTACTTTCAGAATTGCTCTAATAAAGTCGTTCCTTATTTTATTCAAGTTAGTCCAAACGTAAAACTTGTTCTCTTTAAAAATAACAACTGTTGTTTTGAAGTATTTATAAATAAAAGTTTTTCTTTCTGAAGATAAAAGTCAAAACTCTCAATTATTTGAAGATCTTCGCCATTAAAATAATGAGATTTCTTTGTAGGTGTCAAAATTTCTAACCACTTCGAGTCCGGATATTTGTAAACATTCCAAACATTCGCTTTTATTCTTATTTCATTTTTACATGTTTACTTTTGAATCGTTCCTTTTCTTGCTTTCAAATGTTTTTAACTTATGTTGGAATATTTAATGCTTTTTCAGAATGTTTAAGGGTGTCTAAGGTACAGTCACATTACCACCATTATCGATCAGAAACTCATCCCTGATCAGGCTGGCTTTCGACCTGGAAAATCGTGTACTGGACAGATTCTGAACCTCACTGAACACATAGAACAAGGCTACGAGTCCAAAAAAGTCACTGGAGTTGTGTTTGTCGACCTATCGGCTGCCTATGACACTGTCAATATCAAGAGACTGCTGGCCAAAATAAACACTCTAACGAATGATCGCAGCCTTGTTAAAATCCTCAGCGAGCTTCTCAGAAACCGCCGCTTCCAGGTTCATCTCCACAACGATAAAAGCCGTTGGCGCTCTCAAAAGAATGGCCTCCCACAGGGTAGCGTGCTTGCTCCGATGCTGTTTAACGTTTATACAAACGACCAACCTAAAACATCGAATACAAAAAGATTCTTGTATGCCGACGACCTAGCCCTGGCATCACAAACCACCACCTTTGTAGAGGCTGAAGAGACACTGACGAGAGCCCTGGAAGACCTCGGTACATACTATGACGCTAATTCCTTGAAACCTAATCCGTCTAAAACAGAATCGTGTGTCTTCCATTTGCGAAACCGTAAAGCCTCTCGTACACTTAACATCTACTGGCGTGGCGTCCCTATATTCCACAGCCATAGTCCCAGATACCTCGGGGTGACTTTGGACCGGTCACTCACTTTTAAAAAGCACTGTCGGAACACAAGGTTAAAAGTTGACGCACGTAACAACCTTATCCGCCGACTGACAACTACCACCTGGGGAGCCGCTCCACAAGTCCTCCATACAACGGCCTTGGCACTATGTTACTCTGCGGGCGAGTATGCATGCCCGGTGTGGCATCGCTCCTCGCATGCAAAGGATGTGGATGTAGCGCTAAACGACACCTGCCGAGCTATAAATGGATGCCTCAGACCAACTCCCTTGAATCAGCTGTACCCGCTAGCGGGGATAGCTCCCCCATCTGTGCGCAGGGAAATAGTTTGTGCTGCCGAAAAAACTAAACAGGAGTCTGACCCCAGGCACCCCATGTTCGACACCAACCTATCTCCACCAAACTACCGATTAAAGAGCCGCAATAGTTTCCAGAAGTCCACTCTACCCCTCACCGAAAGGGCCGGAGATGCCCGAGTCCTTCTGTGGAAGGAAAAGTATGCCCCTCCTCCACATTTCCTGGACCCTGCAGAGACTCTTCCCGCTGGCCATGACTTGCCTTTCACAGTGTGGAAGTCACTCAACAGACTAAGGACTCAGGTTGGTCGCTGCAGGGCGAACCTGGGAAGATGGGGCATGATCGATCCGTGCCGGGTTCGATGCGACTGCGGGGCTCCCGAGCAAACTATGGTTCACCTCTTGACCTGCCCCTCCAATCCTAATACCTGTACATTGGCTGACCTGATGTCAGCTAATAACAACGCCAGGGACCTGGCAGCTCACTGGAGTGGGCGGATTTGACCCTGCCTCATCAATACTCCCCTTTAATTTGTGCTATCGACACGAAGAAGAAGAATTACCAAGTAGCTGAACCCCACGTGACCTAGAGCTCACTCGCAAATCTGTTAGGTTGTAAAGTAATGTTACCTGATTCTGATTTTTTAAACAATATAATAAACAATCACTATCACTACATAGTATAAAATAAAGTCGCTTTTTCTGTCCCTATTTCCCTTTGTATGCTTAAATCTTTAAAACTACGCAACGGATTTTGATGCGGATTTTAATAGATAGAGTGATTCAAGAGGAAGGTTTATATGTATAATACATGTATAATATTATAGCCGTGCGAAGCCGGGACGGGTCGCTAGTACAATATAAAATAAAAATAACAAAATAGGTAAATACTTTATTTTTTACAAATATGCGAATGAGCACTGGGTCACATGGGGTTCAGCTAATTGGTAATGTGACTGTACATAAATTTGCACTAAAAGCCTTTGGACACTTGGGCATAGTAACTTAAAAATCAGTAAAGGACATTATGGCAAACAAATACATAATGCCTTTGCATTAGACCGCTGAAGCGTCAAAAAAAATTTTGTTTTTTCGATCGTCTTTTGTTTCCGTACTTCGGTCGAATAAAGTCCGAGACGAGTGTGCTGTAGGAATAATGCTTTGAAGATTTAACTTCTACGCAGATAGAGTTGCGGGTTTTAACGCCATGTTTAACATGATATTAATGTCGTTACTTTCTGTTCTATTCTTTTGACTAAAATGAAAGACGCCTCATCAAAAACTATAAACTATCAGCTAAATACAAATCTATAGTCTACGTTAGTTTAAACGAATCGGTCTAACTATTTATTTTCCCAATGGCTCTACAACTCGATGGAATCGGTAAATAGGTTCGAATATTTATTGTGTTGTTGCCAACTTTTTGTTGAAACCGCGAAATGAACGTGGCATTTTCTGAAAGCGGAAATCAACCAAGTGTTTAATACTCAGCGTGTTTAAACAGAAAATACGAGTAAACCAATATACAATGTTTTTAAAAGTGATTGCGAAGTAATGGCCCGGCAAAGGTCCTTTTTTTTCAGTTAACATGAAAAGCGCTTTTTAAAAGCGTCGTCGTCTGTAAATTAGACTTATATTAGATAGAAAGGTACAAACACTAAACACAAAAAAAAATTAGAAAATAAAAATAGGCGGAGTTGGGGGTGTTCTTGATTCGGTCACCGCTCAAAGCCCGCGATAAAAGCTATGCTTAACTACAATCAGGAAACTTAAATATAGGGAAAGATAGTACAGTGGCACAAAGGGAGGCCTTATCGCCTAATTATTCTTTAGTAGGTACACTTTTATTTGAATACTAGCTGCGCCTCGCGGTTTCGCCCGTGTAAGACCCGATAGCCTATAAACTTCCTCAATAAATGGACTATCCAAACCAAAAAGATTTTTTTAATTCTAACCAGTATAGTTCCTGAGATTAGCGCGTTCAAACAAACAAACAAACTAAGAAAGAATTGAGTAGTTGAAATTAATTTATGATTCGGTAAATTTTATAAAAAACTGTATATTTTTTTTCAAATTTGCCAAGTAAGTAGGTTGAAATACCCTCAAAGACCAGCAGGTAGATGGTAAATGTCCTGAATATTTAGAGCCCAAATAAAAATAAAATAGCAACGAAGCATGTCGTTTACATTTTGATAAATGATGTCTAGATGTATTGTGAACAATATTCCGGTGGAATAGCTTCATAACAATGAGGAATAGGTACCTACTCAATTCTTTTTACTGAAGAAAAAATATGTTATTTTTGTGAAAAGAATGAATGACGGAACGAGAAAAGAGTCCAATGAGGATTTCTTAACACCGCTTAGAAGGTAAACGAAAAAAACACTGAAAGATAGCACTGAGATAAGCACTTTTTTGCATACATACCTGCATACAAGTGGAAGTATAGAGAGGTGCTGACCTAGTGGATAATACTTCGACATTCATTCCGAAGTTTGTGAGTTCAAATCCCGGCCGGCCATATACACCAATGGATTTTTCTTACAAAAAACTTATGTGCGCTTATTTACATTGCTCTTACGATCAACGAAAACATGTTGAAACTCTTACGATGATGAAACCCGCACCAACGGTCGACTAAGCTGAGGGGTTAGTATCGGTTCAAAACTTCAAAAATGCTAAAAACGGTGCTAGGTTCTAGACGAGAAATAAAAATGCATACCAAAATACATGATAAAAAGTGCTAAATTAACTACTAAAAGTGCTAAATTAACATCACTGGACTTCGGCTTTCAAGAATCTAGAATATTTATTGAAAAACTGTGTATAAGATAAAAAAATATAGTAGGTAGGTATCAACAGTTTGTCCATTCCGGACATACAGAGTTACATAAGTAACTTTATACTAAATACAAAACAATACAATAAATTGAGCTGCTATATCAACCCCATGTATCTAGTATCATCCTATCCTACTAATCCAATCCAACTTAACTAATATTATAAAAGTGAAAGTTTGTGTGTGTGTGAGTGTGTATGTATGTTTGTTACTCCTTCACGCAAAAACTACTGGACCGATCGTGATGAAACTCGGTATCTAAATAGCTGGAGACCTGGATTAACACATAGGCTACTTTTTATCCTGATATTTCTACGGGATCGGAACTTACGCGGGTGAAACCGCGGGGCGCAGCTAGTAAGTAATAGAACTAATAAATTGACTAAAATTTTAATAATATAACGGGAAACAACTTTGGAATGAAAGTCGAAGTATCAACCACTAAGCCAACAATACTCTTATACTACATTTTCCTTGTCTATGAACTAGTATAAAAACAAACAAGAATAATTATCCTCATCTGTAGTACGTATTAGAGTATGTATGATAGCTTCCGGAAGACGCTAAAAGCCTCTCAACCTCTTACAAGGTGCTCATGCGGAACAACTACTTAGTAACCTCGATACTGTGTGTTTGGGTAAGGATATCTCTACATATTATATTGAAAGTCCTGACTGACTAGTATCAACGCACAACTCAAGCCAGTGAACGGATCGGGCTATGTTACCTCTGCCAAAAATATGGTAGATTCTTAGTTCTTAGAAATATTTTCTAAGAAAGCCAAAGTCGAAACTCTTTATGTATTTGAAATCAAACAATTTGCATGAAATGACAAGAAAAAGAAGAAAAAAAGAAGAAGACCAGGAACTCATGGGGTTTTTTTGTGATCATGCTCACAAAGGTCAAGATTACAAATATTTTTGATAATATAATATATGAAATAGAGCAACTAAAGTCATGTCCATGGGTACGACGAAGTACCTATCATAGTACGAAAAATGTAATATCTAAATAATTGCACCGCGACTAGATTTGAAATTGCGACCTTCTGCTTACCGTGCAGACGCACTATCAACTGTGCTACGGCCAACTACGCCGCGCAGGTGGAATTCCGGCTATGCGTTGACTTTGTGTTTGATTGTTCAGGTGTTTTTTTGCTAAGTGCAGGCACTTAAAAAATAAAAATGTTTATAAACGCAATATGGGCTCATGGGCGCAAGCCCATATTGCGTTTATAAACATTTTTATTGAGATGGTACTAGTGAGATGAGGTCAAAGGCAACTTTGACCTCATCTCACTTGATGGTGGCGCAACGATGAGGTCGAAGTGTTGTCGCTTAGAAAAAGAACGGCATGCCTGGAGAACACGTCGGATTGGGAGTAACGCGGGTAGAACCGCGGGGCTACAGCTAATACAGATAAGTATAAAGTAAACAAGAAAAGTTCGATACGTATCACATTGAGAAGATAATGATAACTCGATATGCCTCCCGGAGTGAGGCCTATTTGCAAATGGCGAGGTATTGGTCTACTGATTGAGAAAAACTTTATTTTTCTCAATGTTTTTCCTTCTGAATCATTCCTGTTGAGGTTTTGTAGGCGAAGAGTAAGTTCTTTCCACGTTAACTTCGCACATAATAATTTGGCTTCTATTAGAATGTGTATTAGACGGAGTAGGTTTGTCTCGAACCTATACAACCCTCTCAGCTCCCATCGCTTAAATTTGAGAAAATGGGTATTTTCATGGCATCTTCTCTTCAATCATTATCGGGGAATTAGGGGGAAAACGCACGAAGATTTTTATTTAACCTCAATTAGGAGTAAGGGAGGTAAAAGTTGCAGTCTGAGTTCTGATACGGAGGCCGGTGTAACCACAAAAGGAGGACGGGTCGGAAAAGTATTTTTTCCACTGCCGTCTTCCTACTTTCACTCGCGTCCCTTGAAGGCCACGGTTTATTTGAGGGTTTTTGAGTCACGAGTATATCATCTATTAGGAAAGCGTGCTACATCTTAGACCGCATCGTTAGGGCGTGTTCAGATGACACGCGTCGACCACACGCCCGCCACGCTCATCACACGCGTTGAACACGCTTTGAAATTTGTTCTCCAAATAATTTGAGTCTTATGACACATTAATAGATCTCAAATTGCATTTCTGCAAGAAGGCGCGGGGCGTGCTTGGGGCGGGCGTGGGGCGGGCGCGGGGCGTGAGAGGGTAGACTTGCATAAATGCAATTTCAGATCTATTGATGTGTCATAAGACTCAAATTATATATAGAACAAATTTCAAAGCGTGTTCAACGCGTGTGATGCGCGTGGCGCGCGCGTTGGCAACGCGTGTCATCTAAACACGCCCTTAACGCGCACAGGGTTGTGGGTTCGATTCCCGCCTCAGACAAGTATTTATACTTAAATATTTGTCTGTGGTCTGGTCGTTTCTATGTATTATAAGTATATATTTACAAAAGATAAAGTATATAAGTAGTATATCCGTTGTCTAGCACCCATAACACAAGTGTAGTTACTTAGCTTGGGGCTAGATGGCGATGTGTGGAATGTCCTGCAATATATTTTTTATTTTATTACTCACCATCGTGTGAGATAGTGGTCAAACAAATTATCAAATAAAACAAGTGAAAATTTCAATTGCCTAGCTATCACGGTCTGGTGACAGACTGACAGACGGACCTATCATCTATCTAACTAAGTCTTTAATAATAGGGTCCCGTTTTTTACCCTTTCGGTACGGAACCCTAAAAGAGATATTTTCTACATGTAACTCTTAAGACTCTGAGTCCAATATTGACGTTCTAAATAGCTCTATTAGGTCCAGCCGTAAAACGAAGGTGGTAATTTAGGTCCATATAACTGTCTGTATCACCCTTAACGGTGCCTTGACTTAATCTTAACTGTGTATAAAAGACGATGGTTTTGCGTTACGAAAGGGGATTGTTGTAGACGTCTAGGCGAACAATTTTTGTTCTACGATTTTCGGATAAAATGGTAAAATGATTAGAGGTGTAGTTTTGAATCAATTTTGATAATACGTTTACAGATGGATAGCTACATTATGAAGAAGTGTTGTAGGATTTATCTCGATTTTCTTTATCGCGGACTTTGAGCGCGGCGACCGAATCAAGAAATTCCCTAACGAAAATAAAACCTAACACCCCCCACTCCATGTAGGTCGGTTTACCGCGGCAGTCCTCGAGTGCCACACGTTTTAAGCTATTGCATAGCTTTTATCGCGGGCTTTGAGCGTGGTGACCGAATCAAGAACGAATTCCAAAATTCCGTAACGAAAATAAAACCTAACAGCCCCCACTCCGCCTACCATGTAGCTCGCTTAACGCGTATGTATATTATTATGGTATGACTGTACGAAGCTCGTTTTTTCCTTAGATTACAAGCAGCACCACGCGGTTTTACCCGAACATGTCCCGATCCCGTGGGAACATAGGGATAAAAAGAAGCATTTGTTAGTTCTAAAGATTCATTGCATCTTCATACCAAGTTTCATCAAAATCGGTCCAGTAGCTTCGAAACCCATTCGTTACAAACAAAAAAAATTAGATTAGCTAAAACGTTAAACCATTAACTTAATTAATATGTACATAACATATGTGAAAACCTTAAGTTACTTATAACTTATTTTATACTTAAACATAGTTTATAAGCTAGTTCAACGCCCTTTTGACTTTGAAACCCTTGTAGTTGATTGGTAGGTAAACCCTACCCCTAATGTTATTGTAACTTACTTTTGTCTTATAGTTTCTAAGACGGTTGATAAATGTACCTAAGGGTACGTCTATGACGAAGATACACCGCACGTCACACATCACATGTCGCACATTGATGTCACCTTTATGTAAAACTGATAAAACACAGATTGTTTTTATGCTACCTTTCGCTAAAAGTGTGTACATTTCTGGTGCGTAGAGTCAGGGCCAATTCTAAAAATAATCTCCGATAGATTGGATTGCCCTTAAACGAATCGGTGCGATCTCATTCATGTGGTAGATTACTAACATTCGTTTTTAAGGTTTATTTTACTGATTTTTGTATTATTTTCACTGATCCTTGTGAACATAAAAATCTGGAAAAAAAATGTATTTATTTACGCACATGTCGACAGATGCATCCCTGCGATAAATCGATGAAGTTCATTAATGTGCACTGGCTCGTGATTGGTCAAATCAAGGTCACCGCGCCACGTCTTGCTCGCTCACACTTCGTATCTGCTTGTGCGATGTTGATGTGCAATGCATCTTCGGCATAGCCGTACCTTAAGTTTGTCAAGACGGTTGATAAATATGAGTTAGTTTACCTTTTGTTTTTGTCCGTAGCAACGTAAGCTTAAATATTAAATTATGTTCGGTAACTTTGTACTTTAGTGATAAGACATAGGTGAGTGTTAGATTAAGGCGCATATACAAGCTAAAAGCAAAATGCCTTTCGCGTATTCCTAAACATGTTAATTGACCGGGCGAGCAAAGCGTCTCTACAATTTTGATTTAGTGTGTCAGTATGTTTATTGGTATTCTTAACTCAGCGAATCTTGGCCGCCCGCGGAAAGTGGAAGGGGTATGCGCAGAAGTCAATTTTTAGGTCTGTTTGGCGGGGGGACAGGAGCGAAGGGAGGGTCAGTCATCGCTCTCTGTTCCGCACACACGTCGCGCTCTGTCCCGCTCCCGCACGTCTAAGTACTGTCGCGCACATAAAATTTTAACCGGTTAACATTGCAGCCGTGTAGGTAACTTTACCCAGACCGAAAATACAACTTTAGACAGAAAAATTGGTAATCATTGGTGCAGGCATAGAAATCCATGATCGTATCTTTGTTCAGTAAATAAAATGTGCAGGACAGTATGTGTTCCGCGGTTTAAAGTTCGCGCCAAAAACAATAGAAAATATAGATTTGAATGTAATCAGACATTTTAAAGTAACAGTGACAGATTATCGATCAATAGAAGATAAATAAATAAATAAATAAATAAATATTGCAGGACATTCCACACATCGCCATCTAGCCCCAAGCTAAGTAACTAGACTTGTGTTATGGGTGCTAGACAACGGATATACTACTTAAATACTTTTCTTTTGTAAATATATACTTATAATACATAGAAACAACCAGACCACAGACAAATATCTAAGCATAAATACTTGTCTGAGGCGGGAATCGAACCCGCGACCCTGTGTTTGGCAGTCCGGCATGGTGACCATTGTGCCAACTGGGTCGTAGATTAGTCAATAGGTACATTGACAGCAAAGAAAGTTCGACGTTCAGAACATTCATAGACGATAGATCATTTAAGATATAGTTTAGTAGTGTTATAGATATACCCATACTAGTGCAATTGAATATTATATTTAAATTTTTGAATTTTTCGAAAATTAAATAGTAATAGTATTTAGAGGAATGTTTTTCTGGTTGGGCTACATAATAAACGGTATGTAAACAAGGTATGACGGTTTGGCTGTAATAATTCTGTGCGCGATTGTACATGCCCAAACCATCCCCACCAATTTCCGCCGGCGGTCACCATTCGTTGCACCGGCTATACTTCTGTACGTCGTATTTAACAACCGATCTAGATGAAACTTAGTATAGACGTTTTACGATTTTATAAACTTTTTGCCATTGGGGATTTTTGATTAGAGAGTACCTACTCCCCCATGTTGATGTTTTATTTATTTGAAAAACTTGATATTAGTGTCATAAAAATTTGGTGTAGATCTGCCGAGGATCATTGGAGTGATGAGCAGCACAGCTCCTCAAATATATTTATAAAAAATAAACAGTAAAAAAATATGCTTGCGAGCGCGAGGTCTGCTGTTCGTAGCAATACTCGTAGTTATTGCATTGAGTATTGTTGTTAAGTTTTGTTGTAAAAAAGGCGGTATAGGACTTCTGGATATACTTTAAACAACAAGTAATTTTTATTCCTACAACCGGCAATTTTCCATGAAATAATTGGCAATTTAACTTTTCAGCGATAGGTATTTTGCTTTATATCCCGATATTCCTACGGGACACAGCTAAGTATATAAATCAAAGTACCTAAAGTATATAATTATTGTTACATCAGAGATGGCGGCCTTTATGACAGCTCTCGTATATTGTGAGAGAATGTAATTACAAGACAGGGAATGAGAAAAAATAATGGAGTACGTACGTTAAATACGAGGTATTATTATAAAGTGAAAAGATTTTGTTTTGACGTGGAAATGTCTTTCGTTTCGTCAGAAGAGTACTTAGTAGTCACTTAAAAACTGCAAAGGATGTAACGTCAAAGTGTAATGGATGTAGCTAAGTTTAAATAAGCTACATATTATCATTATTAAAAGTACAACTCTTTGATTTTATTAACTATTTACATGACCAAATACGGCTTTTTTTTTGGGGAAGTACTTGGGTACTTGGGTCTTTTTGATTGGAGGGATGATCGGAGGGTTGGCCCTCCAATCATCCCTCCAATCAAAAAATCTAGACCTACAAAAAATCCATAAAATCGTGAAACCTGTACACCAAGTTTCGTTATGATCGGTTATCAAATACGAGCTGTAGAGGAGTACCAACAAATATGAAAGAGGAAAGCAAATTTTGCCAGACTTTAAGCAGAGACGCTTCTCTAACCCAATTAAGATTTTTGTTAAAAAAATACTTTCCCTTTCTAAAATTAAGTTCTCAAGTCGCGGATTACAAATTGTCATTATATTTCGATTTGTAACTGGTTCATTTTGACGAAAAACTATTTTCGTTATCGAATTTTCAGGCCGAATGTTTGACATCATTTTAAAAAGAATTTCTAAAGATCATAGTCTGGTTCAGACAACATTTAAATGGATGTATCATGTATTCAAAGTTTCCATTTTCCATGAACCCTTTCTGGCCATGTTCGAACCTTTAATGGTTCGTGCCCGGTTTAGATTTCAACGTAGAGTGTTGTGGTCATTTGAAATTTAGATGTTAATGTATTTTGCTATGGTTTAAACAACATTTTCAATGCATGAATTTGTTTGTTACGTGTTTCGTACAAACACTTTGGGGTAAGCATAGAATTATCACTACATACATAGTATAAAATAAAGTCACTTTTCGGCGTCCCTATGTCCCTATTTCCCTTTGTATGCTTTTGGTTAGATCTTCAAAACTACGCAACGGATTTTGATGTGGTTTTTTTAATAGATAGAGTGATTCAAGATGAAGGTTTATATATATGTATAAACATGCATAATATAGCCGTGCGAATCCGGAGCGGGGTCGCTAGGGTCGCTAGTATATTATAATACATGTTATCTATCTATGTATATAAAAGAGTTAAAGACTCATCAACAAATCTCTGCATGAATCTAACTAACTGAAGCCTACTTCTGAAACTTCGGATGGGGGTTCCTTATAAGACGTAGGCGAGCACTAAGAAATTTTTGAGAAAGAAAGAATGAAAAGAAAAAAAAGAAATACGATTTTATGGAATTTCGACCTCTAAGGAGGTAAAAAGGACTGTTTTGTTTTGACCGAAAGACAAATATTCCATTTTAAATAACTTTAGTAGTGCAAAAACCTTGGTAGGTAGTCTACCATCCCACATAAATAAAAAAACTGTGTTTGTTCGTTATTGTAGGTGCTGATAGAATACTTTTCCATTGTAAATATATACTTAATATATATACCTACCATACTGCGTGATATGTGAGAAGACTTAGAAAATTATAAAAAAAAGCTTCCAAAGACGTATAAAAATAATTCATTACTAAAAATAATACCTACTTACCTATAATGGCTTACACAATGGTCTTTATAACACTAGATATAAATCATCCTAAAGCCCAAAAAAGCTTATCTTTCAAAGCTACAAAATTCTTTTACACCATTACTCAGATGTTCTAGCATGCATGTAGATAGGTATTTGGTATACCTACTCGCTATTGTAAGCTTTTGTATTTTTCATGAAAAATACTTGTGTTGAGCCTGTAACATGGAAGAGGCAAGAGACGAAGACGTGGCGCTGACGAGACTTCGACCAAAAAGAAAAACTGTAAGACATAGCACGCGGCACATATCTAGACCATAAAATAAATAATAATAATTTAGACCTTCTGGACCCTAAAAAGAAAACGTTAATTAATAAAACCTGCATTTTTCACACTTGATGCCGGCGCCTCACATGGGCTATGTTGGCTCCAAGTTATACTGTTGGATCCAACACACCAATGTGAGGATCGATCTTGGAACGTTATTGGACGTTATTGAACGTTACAAGATCGATCCTCACATTGGTGTGTTGGATCCAACAGTATAACTTGGAGCCAACATAGCCCATGTGAGGCGCCGGCATGAAAAACATCGCCAAGCGTGTCTCCCCGATGCATCGTTCTTAGAAGACTGGCAATATTCCCCCTCTGGATGGCTAGACTGACCCGCTGAACAAAAGAGCCACCAGCCACCAAAAGATTAGTATTTGTCTTTGGTCTAGATGTCTATGTAGGTCTTATGTTCTTACAAGCTGCGCCCCGGGGTTTCACCCGCGTAAGTCCCGATCCCGTGGGAATATCGGGATAAAAAGTAGCCTATATGTTAATCCAGGCCTTCAGCTATCTACATACAGAATAATATAAGTAGGATTAACTTATTGTTTTAGGACGTCCTAAACTTAATTCACCTGAGCTAAATCACATAACTAGGTGCAATTAATACACTTTTAGTAAAATTGAAGCACCTGGGTGCATTATAATAATTACTTTTTAAAAACTTAATTCACCTTAATCACCTGGGGTGTATTAAACTTACTTTTGAGTGTACTTTATTCACTTTTATAAAGACCCTTTTAGGGTTCCGTACATCAAAAGGTGAAAAAGGAACCCGTATGACCACTTTCTTGTGTGTGTGTCACCACCGATTTTTATAGGAACAGTCCACCCGTTCCTAGCAAGTTGAAACCCATACTAGATACAATGAGATGTATAGTCAGTATTATTCCCGCGCCACGTAGTAATTTTCAACCCTTAAAAAAGGAAGTATGTACGGGTTAATTTATTTAGCTAACCCTTGCTTGGAAAATGAATGTAAAAAACTCAGTGTAATTTAAAAGTGACAAAGGTGATTGGGGTGAGGTGTTCATAAATTAATTGTTATGTTTCGGGTCTGTTTTTAGATGATTTTGATATGGGACGGATAAATTACTAACTAGCAGAACCCCGCGGTTTCACAGAAGTATGAATAATAAGTAAAGAGCCTTTTATTTTCCACTAGCTACCCGCCCCGGCTTCGCACGGCTATATTGTGCATGTTTTATACATAGGTATAGACTTCCTCTACTTCCTCTTGAATCACTCTATCTATGTAAAAAAACGCATCAAAATCGTAGTTTTAAAGATCTAAGCATACATAGGGACAGACAGCGGGAAGCTACTTTGTTTTATACTATGTAGTGATAACTATGAGTGATAATAAATACCAAAATTAACAATTTCATTTTAACTATCGTCATTTTAATTCTTAGTCTTTTTAATAATTTCCATAAAATAATTTACCTATGTCTTTTGTTAAATATAAACTATTTATCAATAATAATAAATTATTTGATGCACAATTTATTTTAATTCGGATATAAAACGAATATTTTAAATATTTATTTTTAAGTTTTCAGAAATAAATTCTTTATTTATGTAACTAGCTGCGCCCCGCGGTTTCACCCGCGTAGTTCCCGTTCCCGTGGGAGTATTGGGATATAATATAGCCTATGTTACTCGTGGATAATGTAGCTTTCGAATGGTGAAAGAATTTTTAAAATCGGTCCAGTAGTTTTTGAGCCTATTCATTACAACCAAACAAACAAACAAACAAAGTTTTCCTCTTTATAATATTAGTGTAGATGTAGATTAATGCTTAATGCTTATGTTAATTCACTGTTGATTAAAGGATACTAAAATAATAATTGTATTAGAGTCGCCATTAAGTATCTAGGCTAGGTGCTTATTTTCTCAATTTTGAATTGACTTGAATTGTATAAATTCTGATATGATGCGACCGCTGTGTTATAACTTATTATTACTTGAGTGAATAACTAAATTATAAGCCTCTGTTCCATTTCCAATGCTTTGATACGTTTTACAAATGCTTAGCATCAAAAGCCTCTTTTTCTAAACGGATTACCAGAAAATCGAATTAACTTGACTAGGTATAGAAACGTATCCCCGCCGGTTTATTCGAAACGATGCGCTTTAAGCTAAATGTAATTTGTTCGTTTAATTCAAATCATTTATGTATGTAAGATGAAGTTGGTTAATTCGTTTCAGATAAAAAAACCCTGGCCAAGTGCGAGTCGGACTCGCGTACGAAGGTTTCCGTACCATTTTATTCTGTTTTTAGTATTTGTTGTTTTAGAGGCAACGGAAAGACATTATCTGTGAAAATTTCAACTGTCTAGCTATCGCAGTTCATAAGGTACAGTCGGCTGCATAATAGCAGCCCCCCGGTAGAGTTCAAAAATTACTATTATTGGCATGTTTTCATTCTAATATTTTTGTTAAATAAATTCATTAGTTAGAAGACTTTAAACTTCAACTAAAGCAGGTGCCTAGAATCTTGCTTGTGTTGAAAACATTCTTATAACTGCAGTTTTAGAGCTCTACAGTGGGTCTGCAACTATGCAGCCGACCGTACATGCCTGGTGACAGACAGACAGACAGATGACGAACTTTTGGGTTACGGAGCTCTAAAAACATGTTTCATCCTCAGAGTAACAGTACTCGGTATAAATACGAATTTAATCTATCTATATGCCTTTTATGTTTTCAAGTCAAAAGTGGCTAAAATAACATTTAAAGAAGGGTATGGGCTACTTCAAAAAAAATACCCGAATTTTGGACTTTCACAGGTGAAACGCGGCGCAGCTAGTCCTTTAAATAAATTACATTTTATGTACGGTCGGCTGCATAACAGACCCACCGTAGAGCTCCAAAACGGCTGTTATAAGAATGTTTTCAACACAAGCAAGATTCTAGACACCTGCTTTAGTTGAAGTTTAAAGTCTTCTAACTCATCAATTTATCAATCAAAAATTATTAGAATAAAAACATTCCAATAATAGTAATTTTTGAGCTCTACCTGGGACTGCAATTATGCAGCCGACATTACCTACTTACTTACCTCATGAGTTTAAAGTCAAGTGTTCATCAACACTTGAATATATCTTGTACCTCGTATTCTAGTAGGTACCTACTGATCTAACACGAATCTTACGTAAGGATTAAGGCACACTTCTTGCTCTCGAGTGGAAATCGTACTGCGACTGTATTTTCAAGTGGATCTACTTGACTAATACGTATCAGATTTAAATTAGAAGATTTCGTCGTCTTCAACGTGTTTTGGGTGTTGACAAGGTTTTTTTCTCTCTATAAAATGTTGACACTAATATCTAATTTTCAGGTTTACACGATTTCATTTAAAAATAAAGATACAAATGTTTTTTCATTAAATAAATAGGTAAATTGATTGTTATACGCATATTTTATGATTTTGAACATCTTTTATAATGTAGGTCAGTAATATTGACCACTATCTGATGGCGATGGTAAGTGTTAACTCTTCAAAGATAGAGTTCTTATTCTTTCTAACAAAGACGGCAGAGGTACAAAAACTTTTCGACCTGTTCTCGTGACTGTACCGCTCTAGTAGAAAAAAATATGTTTAGTGTAGCGACGTATATTTTGTACCTACTCTACTCTCTAGGTCTCTGGTCTAGGTACCTACTCTACTATTTTGGCGAGTAAGTTGGTCAAAATTCCCTTGAGTCAACATTATTCATTAATTTGGACTCACTTGCATGAAATCATATTGAAACAACTAATAAAACTAAGATTTGATAGAAAATGATTAACCAAACGGTCAAAGTGTCAAAATTATATAATATTAGCTGTTGCCCGCGACTTCGTACGCATGGTAGTTTTGTTTTATATACTAAAACTAGCGACCCACCCCGGCTTCGCACGGCTATATTATGCATGTATTCAAGAGAAAGGTTTATATATATACTAGAAACCTTTCTCTTGAATCACTCTTCTATTGGGAAAAAATCCGCATAAAAATCCGTTGCGTAATTTTAAAGATCTAAGCATACATAGGGACAGACAGCGGGAAGCGACTTTGTTTTATACTATGTAATGATGATCAACCATGTTTATTGAAATAGAATTTAGTTTTGAATCGCCCGTTAAATGTCTTTAGCTATTCATAAATATGTTCATGCACGATGTTTTGCAAATTAACTTAGTTAACCTGGTAACCAATCAATCTGTAAAGTTTCCTACGAAGCCTTTGTTGTAGGTATGCCTACATACTGTAACAGACAACTGCAGACAACTCATTACGCGAAGTTTCTCTTGTGAATCCTGCTTTACTTGTTCTGATGACAACAAAAGCGACATTTTAATAATCCAAAGCCATAAACAAATTGTTTTGTAATGGATTCTTATTTTTGTACTTACTTTCATTCTTTAGTAAAGCTATTTTTTGTCATTGTCGTGATTTGTTTTAAAAGATTTTTGTTTTTACCCTATAAGTAATATCACAAAATCAGATGATGTTGAACATTCTGCCGCAAAATTCCAAAATAATTGTTTACTATTCTAAATTACTAAATTGAAAATCTGAATGTAACGTAATTTTGTAAGCTATCTGTGTAGAATATAATTTATGCTTTACGCAAACTTTGGGTAGGTAGGTTGAATTTAGAATAGTTTCAAAGTCTAATTACATAAGGATTCTATTCCTGGAAAATTAGGTTTTTTTGCCTTAGAAATCTTTACGTACTTATCAAATTCCTATTGGGTCATTTTTACAAAAAAAAGAAGAAAAATAGTACCTAATTTCTAAGGTTTCCGCGACTGTAACTCTTAATTAAATTAAAGTACGGGCGGAAAAAACTCTGCCTGTGACCATCGGAACTGCAGAGTTCTCGAAACGTCAGGTTCTAACAAAATAAATAAAAAACCCCGATCACCTGGTTTTTTTTTGATAATAACGCGATCATTAAGAAAATAACCGGTTAAATTAATTTAATTATGAGAAGAAAAATTATTTTCGCGAGCATCTGGGTGACATTTATCTTAAGAAATTAAAATTGTAATATTGTCAATAGAGAGAATACAGCCCATAAAGAGCAGACCGTTGAAAGATTAACCTCAATCCCGAAATGAACCTCCCACGCGGGTTTCACTGTCTCTATCTACGATCGATCGAAGTAATTTCACGCGATGTTAGGTACATTTAGGTACTTACCTACACGAAATACAAGAAATTAATGAAATAGGTACGTAAACAATATAATTTTATTGTAATTTACCTGGGTTATATTTCCCTTTATCTATAGGTACTTCTATAATACCTATGCGTCACTACATAGTATAAAATAAAGTCGCTTTCTCTGTCCCTATTTCCCTTTGTATGCTTAAATCTTTAACACTATGCAACGGATTTTGATGCGGTTTTTTTAAATAGATAGAATTATTAACGAGGAAGGTTTTTAGATATAATACATGCATAATACAGCCGTGCGAAGCCGGGGCGGGTCGTTAGTATTTCTATATAAAGATAAAATATTTTTTTGTTTATAACGAATAGGCTCCGTAACTAGGTACTGGACCGATTCTGATGAAACTTAGTATGAGGATACATTGATTTATTGTAGTAATTTTATCACGATATTCCCAAGAGTGAAGCAGGTGAAACCCCTCCCACTACTTTTCTTATATAAATACTTATGTGGTATTTATACAAGAAAAGTAGTGGAGCTACTAGGAACCCCGATATCACCCTGGGAATCTTGGTGAATTTAATGAATAATAATAATTAAAAAAGATGTTTATTTCTCAAAAATGTATCGGTTCATCACGATCCCACGTTTGGGGATTCTGGTGGACACAGCGTTAAGTCCTAGTTTGGAGCACCGCAGTCGCACGTCTGACAATCAAGCGGAACTCGTGACTCTTGGTTACTCGGTCACTGCCTTGCTCCAGGCATAATATTATACTCATCTAAAAACCAGTCCATCGGAGTGCCTTTATTATTGTATTACGGAATATTTTGTAGATTTAGGCCTTATACAGGAAAAGTATTTTTGTAGTGCACAAATTTCGGTATGTTTTAAGCACATTAAAATAAAAAATACTGTTTTTTTTATTTTGGAGCTAACTCAAAAACTCTCAGAGCTATAACCATTTAAGTGTTTCTAACAAAACGACGAAGTCCATGGACACAATACTAGCGCCAGCGAGTTTAATAGCGCGCTCTAAATGAAGGTAGGTACCTACGTGTCACTGTGCGTATCAATACTGAGATACCCAATAATTTAGAAATTGCAGGAAGTTTTTCACATTAAGTTTTGGTTTTTTTTTTTTTATTTTTTTTTTTGCGTAAATGTACTCCACTGCCGACATATATTCAGCAGAAAAAAAATGTGCACTACAAAAATACTTTTCCTGTATAGAGTTTAGGGCTTACATGAGATTTGAAAACTTTTTAACAGTGAGCGTTATTTTGTTGGTAACATATTTTTTTTTTTGGAATTACGTAATTTTTATGGGTTGGTACCGGAGGGCCCCGACTCCTTTGGATACCTGTCCCCAAGTCACCCAAGTCACCCAATTGATATAACACAAAAAGAATAATTTAAACCAGTGATATGTCAAGTTACATCTCACTGATTTCAACTGGTTGAGTCGCCTTCGAGTAATCGCTGTACATACATAAAAAAATATATATCGCCGCAACCTACGTGAGAACCACCTCCTTTTTTAAAATCGATTAAAAAAAAGAGTTTTAAAATTTGACGATATATACAATTTTTTTAGGTACTTAAGTACCATAGAATCACGATAAAACGTCATAACGTTAAACCATTAAAGGCCCTCATCGAACCAGTCTATGAAATTGGCAAAATTAATTTCTGCATCGTAAAAGATCACTATAAAAGTGAGTTTTATTCTCCACATGTTTTATGGTCCATTACTTTTGAATGGACGCGGATTTACATGAAATCGATAGAAGGGATTAATTTTATGACAATGATGTGTAAATTGAAAAAATCGTGACCTAATCCCTCCGAGAGGAGACTCACGGTCTGTATCTAAAATTAACTGTTTTTACTTTATTTAAAACTAGCTGCGTCCCGCGGTTTCACCCGCGTAAGTCCCGATCCCGTGGGAATATCGGGATAAAAAATAGCCTATGTGTTAATCCAGATCTCCAGCTATCTAGGTACCGAGTTTCATCGCAGTATTAGTAGGATTTACTGGGTGTCTAAATCGAATCAAATCGATAATGTGGCCAAAATAGCTGAGGATACATCGCTGGATCGCAGCCTGTTTCACGCGTAGGTGAAGTAGACGTGCAGTTAAAGTAACGTTTACGCGTAGCTTAATTTTACGGCAATACCGATTATTGTTTGCGTGCACGTGACGTATGCGTCAACTGGACGCGACTCGATCGTCATAAATTACGGCGATCGAGGGGCAGTTCTTTACGTTTTAAATATAACTAAATATTGCTACTATAACTTGAATCCCCAGAACAATATTCATGCCCTATGAATCTATGGCAAACAGTTTTAGTTTAACAAATCGTAAGAGCGATTCTTTACGCTTGACTGAACCTCACGTGATGGTGACCTTCCAGTTCAATAGATACGAAGCGTTGCCGGTAAAACAAACGTATTCTGAATCACAAAGAACATTGCCTTTTGTGGTTTTGTTCTTTTTCTTATCGTATCGTATATAGATAAAACTTGAGGTTTGCAAGATCAAGAACTAGCTACACTTTAAGGGCAGTGTCAATAGTTTCAGGTGGAAGCAAATGTATCATGTTTTATCTCTAAGTACTAATTATTATAAAGAAGAATACTAGTTTTAGTTTTTTTCACTGTTTTTATTTTTATAATTTAAATTAATTGTCTTGTTGTCATTTTCTGTAACTTGTGTGTGCAATAAAGCGTCCTATCCTACTAATATTAATAAATGGGAAAGTTTGTGTGTGTGTGTATGTTTGTTACTCCTTCACGCTAAAACTGTTGGACCGATTGCGATGAAACTCGGTATGTAGATAGCTGGAGACCTGGATTAACACATAGGTTACTTTTTATCCCGACATTCCCACAGGATCGGGACTTACGCGGGTAAAACCGCGGGCCACGGCTAGTCTATCTATCTACTAGATTTTTTGTTTTTAGGGTTTTTTGTTTGTAACGAATGGGCTCCGAAACTACTGGACCGATTTTGATGACACTTGGCACACAACATTGATTCATTGGAAGTAACATAGTCTACTTTCACGGGATTGGAAGTTACGTGGGTGACCAAAAAAATCAGCGTAGATATATCGGCGATAAAATCGACTATAGGTCAGCGTTTCACCACTTATTCACACGATGTAAATGATGATGCGGTCTAAGATATAGCACGCCTTCCTAGAAAATACCTCTAAGAAAGTCGTAGAACAAAAGTTGATTGATAAGATGCACAGAAGTAGCCATAGCCATCACCCACTTTCTAAAATAATTACTAATAAAGATGTTTAAGCTGAAATGTAAAATGTTCCGAGTACTTAAATGTTGATAAAGTGGACACTAAAGGGATACCTACACTATGTAGGTACTATGTACCTTTCCAACTGAACACACAAGAACGGTAAATGTAAAATATACGTATTACAGTTTAGCGAACAGAGAAATATTTGTGGACCCTTTTTATCGGGAGGTATCGGGTAGTGACGGTTCCAAAGATCCCTTTTCGAAACGTATTTCCATACGGTTCTTTCACAAACGATGTGGGTTTTACATGTAAATTACGAATGCGGTTTAATTTAATTTTTGAGAAGTGAATACGGTTTAGGTAGGTACCGAATGTATAAACACACATACCTACTCATTTAGTTTTATCTATCTTTTAATTGTTATGTACCTACTATAACGAAACAAAATTGCGCGTTGGAGATTAGTTCTAAATTTTTAATTTACCACGTGTGTTTTACAAATTATTTTAGGGATTTTGAAATAATTTTTAGGGAACCAGAAATATACAACGAGCAGATTATCTGGGACTCTGGGTAGGCGTAGACTACTATGTTGTCCATAATATGCCAAAACTAGTTAAAGTGTTTGCAACTGATATATATACAAAATAAGAGGTACAGTCGGAATACCAATTAGCTGAACCCCACGTGACCCAGAACTCACTCGCACATCTGTTAAAAATGCAGTATTTACCTATTTTGTATATTTTTTATATTTTATTTATTTTTTTATTTATTGAAACTAAATTATAACACCATAACAGTTTAAAACCAAATCGATGCTATAAATCTATAATATAAAAATGAATCGCAAAATGTGTTGGTAAGCGCATAACTCAACAACGCCTGGACCAATTTGGCCAATTCTTTTATTGTTGTGTTTGTTATTGTCAGGAGAAGGTTCTTATGAAAGAAAAAATTAAGAAAATTGCGTAGAAAATTATTACGCGGGTGTAACCGCGGGGCTCACCTAGTAAAAAATAAAAATAACTAAAAATATTACTTAAGAATTAATCTAAAAACCTAACAACTATTGATTATTTTTCCAAATAATGTTGACTTTCAATCAACCTATGGGCCGCTTCTGTGAATTTCGACGCTGTACAGCCGAAGATATCTACTTCTTGAGCCAGTAACTTTAAAATACGTATAGCTCGTGCCATTGGCGCAAAATACATAAGGTTGGTCCTATGGGTGGACACATGCAACAGTGGTGGTTTGCGGCGCGCTCCCACGACACCGTTTGGTGCACATAGTTGCAGTTCCACCAGCACCTCTGGATGATGAATGATACCTCGCAACACCCGCCACACGTACGTGACCAGGGTCACATCACCCCTCACACTCAGTCTACAGTATCCGACCATTCCTATCACAAATAGGCTCGGGTACATAAATATAAATAAATAAATATTGCAGGACATTCCACACATCGCCATCTAGCCCCGAACTAAGTAACTAGACTTGTGTTATGGGTGCTAGACAACGGATATACTACTTATATAATTTTCTTTTGTAAATATATACTTATGATACATGGAAACGACCAGACCACAGACAAATATCTAAGCATAAATACTTGTCTGAGGCGGGAATCGAACCCGCAACCCTGTGTTTGGCATTCCGGCATGGTGACCATTGTGCCAATTGGGCCGTCAGTGGGTAATACGGATATACCCCATGCTGCTTCAAGTACAAATATCGAGTAAAATTATTTTGAATTTTTTCTAACATGTTAGAATACTTGGCTTCATGGGGGTTCCAAATACAAGCACTCGTTTCCAACCTACTACGAACGAGGGCATTATACAACATTTTGATCGTTAAGGCATTTTGAAAATCTTTGAATTGTCGAATAATGAAACCCAAGTTCCTAAATGCCTTATTACATATATCCACGATGTGCTGTCGAAAATGTAAATCCGGCACCATGAGCAATGAGCATATTGTATTGTAGGTATAATAATACTCTTTAAAAAAACAGAATCAGGTAATATTACTTGGCAACATGACAGATGATGTGCTGCAGTGAGAGGTTCTTTGAACGAATGTAGCAGGATGACCTCCAGCAGGGAGAGATGGCGAGCAGTCGTCTACATCTACCCCCTCTACTACATGATGATCACGGCCGCTCTGTTAAGAGTGTAACGTAAAGAAGTATGTGCGAGTTAGCTCTAAGTCACGTGGTATTCAGCTAATTGGTATTCCGACTGTACCAACCTGAATATAATTTCACCTTGGCCTTACTAATTGCCTGTCCGTGTTCCAAACCATTGTTAAAATTTAAGGTAAACAGCGTACAATACGACGTATTATTTTGAAATAAATTGAATTATCTACTTCTTCATTGTTTCAGATACGAGTATTGTTCCATTCAGATAATTTTACAATGTGTTTCCAAAAATCCATTCTAGATGCCCACTTCGTCCACAGGTTCGAGCTGTGCATATTCTGAGGATGTGCGTTAATATATCAATCTTTATTACTCGCGTAAATAGAATATTTTTGTAATTGAATAATAATTAACTCTACGAATCGTATTTATCAAATATATTTTATTATTTTGGGTTGGATAAAGTTAATTCAAAGGTGCGTGTGTGTGACGTTTGTACGTCTCGTGAAAATTGTGCTTGTAACAGCAACGAAAATAAATATGTTAATTTTAAATTCTATTATTGTCGGGGTAATATTTCATCTATACTAATATTATAAAGCTGAAGAGTTTGTTTGTTTGAACGCGCTAATACCAGGAACTACTGGTTCGAATTGAATAAAAAATTGTATTGGTAGTCCATTTATCGAGGAAGGCTACTTTTTATTTGATATTCCTACGGGATCGGGACTTACGCGGGTGAAACCGCGAGGTAAAGCTACTTTTATTATATTTCCTTTTAATAAAAATAAACAGCTTACGTAAAATTATGTAGCTACATTAAACCTAACATTGCAGATAATTAATATTCATGAAGCTATAAAGCTTTGCTTTGTTTATTGGTTAGACAAACGAGGCTTTCTTTCTGCGGTTTTCATTTAAATCTTTTGATTGCACAATTTTAATTACTTCTAGACAACAATAGAACTGAAGAAACTATGTTAAGAGGATTTAATACAAGATGCCCAACAAATTCGAAATTCATAAAAAAAAAGGTTTCTTGAAGCAAGAAATAATTTGGTAAATGTTTTTAAAAATAATAAGCAGTAGGTAGTCTCAAATTATGGAAATTGCTTTTAAATTAAGAGTATAGCTTACCATTTTATAAAAATTTTCTAAAAACGAGAGTCTCTAGTGTCTTTACACTCGATAATAATTTCTCGTTTTTAGGTTCTCCATATAGATTAGGTATGTTTTTTTTTCAAGAAATGTTTTTTCTGTGTATATTATGTAGTTTTTCGTAAAAATTACCAAGTTAGGAATCGAAATCTGATATAATAATAACTACGATTTTAGAACATATTTTTCCTACTACTAAATTCTTTATTTGACTTTGAAACTATGCCTTTAAATAACAGTGTAAGTAACCATAATTAACGGTTAATTTAATAAATAAAATTTATACATAAAACTGTAGTAGTGTCCTATTTCAATTTTTTTTTTGAAATCTGGAAAGTAAAATAATTTCGCGGACCACTACTTCGTCATCGTCGTGGTAAGAGGATGGGACACTAGCTTCCCGTGAAATTTTTGTCCATAAAATATGTTTGTGTCCATAAAAATGCTAAGTAGATAATAATATTTTAAAATAGGTAGGTATTTACTGTAAGTTTAATCTGCGTTCGTCTTAAAATCTATTTTTATCTCATTGATAAAATTTTAACCTAAAGTTCAGTCAAAAGCTGGGTATAAAATCTCTGTGACCATTGAAGTAGAAAACCCCTACAGACGTGAATCAGCTGAGAGCATTCAAGAGGAAAGTTTAAACACTTTTGAAAATATGTTGGAAGATAAGGACTAGGTGATGTTCAGGGTGTCCTGTGGTTTCACAACATTGTAAGGGCCTCTTAAACAAAATTTTTAAATCACGTTTTTATGAAAACATATATTATTATGTCAATACGTTATTGGCGAAATAAAAAATGAATATTACTTACCCTGTCTTTAAAATGTAAGGAATATAAATTAAAAAAAAAAACAACAACACAAACAACTTCAATTCAGTTGTAAGAGGTCCTTTTAAGTCCCAAACTGTCCCAACTTTAAATTAAAATTTAATAAAAATTTGCAGACAGGTGAAGAAAGACAACAGTAACTTTTCAGCAAGGTTTTATACACGAATGTAGTTGTGTATTAATTTTAATATGAGGAAGAGATACTGGAGTTCTTTAAAACGAGATAAATTAAATTAAAACCTGATAAAAAATAATATAAAAACGCAACGAATTGAGAACTTACTCCTGTTTTTAAGTAGGTTAAAAAACATAATTATCTAACTTAACATAACATAAGTCAAAGCTGCCTTAGGTGCCTACCTAACTATCTAACCTAACAATAGGTGCCTTAGAAAGCGATCATTGCCTCCCTAATCCGCGATATTTCTGCACTTTGCTGGTATCATTGTATTGCAATAGAATTCACTCATCAGACGATTGTGTTCGAAGAAGATAATATATTATTCACGTCTCTCAAAACAGAATCAATAACGTTATTGGATTTGTTACTTCAGAATATTACATTTTTAAATGGATTCCTCTGACAGTAATAATGTCTGAAAGCTATAGGTAGAAAACTAATTCGACAATTTCCTTTTTTGAAATCAATACCAAATAAAATAAAGGAAACTAAATTATATGACATACTAGTTGCTGTGTTCCGCGGTGCTACTCGCATTAATGTCTCTTTAAAATACATTGGTTATATAGTTATTACGAACTATACAAGCTTCAACACCCGTTTACCTCTTTAAATCCTTTTTTAGTGCTCGCCTACGTTCTAAAACGAACTTCCACTCAGAGTTTTACACTCGCAGCTCTTTTATATTCGAAAGATAAAAACATTTACATAACTCAATCTACATTGATCGAATGTCAAATTGAAATAAATGCACTTTTCACCATTGCAGAACTCGAACAGTTAAATCTACAAATTCTCATCATCTTAACACAAAAGAAACTCGTACAAATAATAATATGCTAGAAAAAAGGCATCAACGCCGCTAATCTCAAACTCGGGAGAAGCTCTAAAAGATTATTACCAAGAAAAAGTGAAATAAAAACTAATTTTATGAGCGTGACCCTATTTTTCCGTGTTTCAGAGAGAAAATTGTCATTTTTTTTCGTAACCCATTCTAGACCATGTCTTCAGGTTAATTCGTTTTCCGTCGCCAAGAAATAGCCAATTTTCCGCCTCTCTCACTTGTCATTCTATTTTTAAATTGCGCCATGGAGATTGAAATAAAGTGTCCATTTTGAAAGGAAATTAATTTGAGGCTAAAATTAGACTTGGAAAATATTTATGTTAGTGAGACTCATTTTGTAATTCAATTTTTACGTAAAACTTAGAGCGGCTTGCATGAGATGGTGCTTAAACAAATTTATCTAAATTCTAGCTAACTAAATGCATTTAACGAGTGATATGAAAAATTAAGTTCGCCGGACATCGGTCCGGCGAACAATTGTCCGGTGCATGTACACACATACATTATAATTCATACACCACCGCAAATCCGGCAAAAAACACGGTCCGTTAAAAAACGGACGTCTACAAGCGCTCTAATTTAATTAAATCAGTTTGACACCTTGACATTTGGTTAATCATGTTGTTGGCTATGGTTGTTGGTCCTAAATGCTTTTAATTTTTTCTGTGCAAGTCAACCTCAATGTAGGTTTTTTAATTAGAAATTTAATGGTGGGTGCAATAGAGATGTGTTGACATAACGTCAACAGACGCAATTATTCGTTTCTGTAGCAGAATCATCTTCTAAGAAAGTTTAACTATACACAATCTAATAAACGCCTTGTTAAACGAAAGCCTATTTGGAAGGTGCTTACTGGAATACCAATAGCAATCAGCAACAAAAAGGTTGGCCATCAACGAAATAAGAGGTTAGCAATCAGTTGGTTTAATAAGGATTTTATTAAGTTGTATAACTGTACGTACGCTATTATCTAAAATGTAATTTTGTTTGTGCTTTGATAACCTCTATGGCGCAGTGGGCGAATACCACCTTATAGTACGCTGCATAAGTGATTGTCTATACTAATATTAAGGAAATATTTGATTGTTTGTTTATTTGCATTGAATGGGCTCCGAAACTAATGGACCGATTTTGATGAAACTTCGTATGTAAATACATTAATTCATTGGGAAAGGCTACTTTTTATCCCGATATTCCCACGGGATTGGGAGTAACGCGGGTGAAACTGCGGAGCGCTGCTAGTCATTAATTAAATGCTTCCATTAGATCTAACAAATATTAAAATTTGTATAATCTGTGTCGACGCTTCACAAAATCAAAAAGGTAATTTTTACATATTTTGTTATAAATTTCTCTCGCTTTCGGTAACTCATAACCAGAATAAACTAAATATTTACGTTCATTATGACATATTCATTAAAATATACGTGAGTCGTGGATTCCAAGAAAGGCAAGCATCACGACATAATAGGTGAACTCGAGCTTAGAGAATTAGTTTAGGGATTCAGGTGGCGTTTCATTTGGTGGATTTTACCTATTCCTATTTGCA
The DNA here is from genome assembly GCA_907269075.1 of Idaea aversata. Taxonomy (NCBI): domain Eukaryota; kingdom Metazoa; phylum Arthropoda; class Insecta; order Lepidoptera; family Geometridae; genus Idaea; species Idaea aversata. The sequence goes on from OU026088.1 coordinate 1,680,825, forward strand.
ATTTACTAGTTTTGTACCTACTATCTACCTTTCTTAGTGAATTTAACATGCGACCTCTTGGGGCTTGATTCGCGTAGTATTTCGAGACTGTATTCGCAAAAGTTTGTAACTTCACGTTTTGGAAATAGGTAAACCACAGATAAAATAATGAGAAAGACGGAACATCTATCTTTATTATAACCTTCTATTACTATTTTTTATATTTATTGTAGGTATGTAAAAAAAGAAAGATTACAAAAAAAACGATTTTACAAAAACCATAGTTAAAACAATTTACACATAAGTACGGTCGGCTGCATAATTGCAGCCCCCGGCAGAGTTTAAAAATGACTATTATTGGCATGTTTTCATTCTAATATTTTTGTTTGATAAATTCATGAGTTAGAAGACTTTAAACTTCAACTTAAGCAGGTGCCTAGAATCTAGCTTGTGTTGAAAACATTTTTATAACAGCCGTTTTGGAGCTCTACGGTGGGTCTGCAATTATGCAGCCGACCGTACATAAGTACAAAATACATGCGTCGAATTGAGAACCTCTTCCTTTTTTAAAGTCGGAAAAAAACACAACCAAATAAACGTATAATGTTCTTTCTACCTTCTTTCTGCCGTAATTCTAATTTATTTTAGGGTCAGCACGTAGATCTTCCGTTCCTTTTATCATTCTTCTCTATTAGCTGTCATTTCATAGTTCACATCCATCCATCTCTCTCATAACTTGTCTCACACACTCTATTCATTTGTACTCAGTTCGTCTTCTTCCCTTTCATTCCTCTATATTTTTTTGTTCACCAATTTTCTAGTAATATGCGTCTCAAGAGAGCCTAATTTCTCTATGGCAGAACTTAGGCACGGCTGAAATAGATTTTTCACATACAAAAAACAGCCATGACTTTTTTCCACTGATTAAATTCGAACGTGCTTGACAATTCTCTAGCTTTCCTCAGAGATTGCTCTCAGAGGCGGTAAAAAAATGATATCGTCAAGTATCCGCCGATTGCTTTAATAGTTGTGCGGGTAAAGCAATGTTTGGCGCGGTTGGTACTTCGATGGGTGAATGATTAATTATCAGCCGATAATTAGTTATAGTCTGTACTGTCTTCGACGTAGAAATACCAGTTCTTTTTTCATTACAATTTAAGGGCTTCAGGTTTGCTGGCGTCCGTAGGATTTAATTAAATTCTCGATAACTCTGGATTCGCGTTAAAGGAGCAGACAATCAAGCGGTCTGATCAGCGGCTTCTAAAACCACCCGGACAAAGTTATGGTGCCAATCGTCGCGTTCCATCATGTTGTCCAGGCTTGCAGTTCCCCTTCTAGGCGAGCATGCTACATCCCCGACCGTATCGTTGCTCCCATCAGGTGTAAAACATGGTTAGCTGCAAGCCTATTTGGCGTAAAAAATCTTTAAAAGTTTCAGCATCAGTATAGGTACTACCTACACGTGGCATCTCAAAAAACCTGACGAGTCAATGTCAAAAGAATTTCGGCAAATTATGACCCGAAATTCCGGTCCTGTTGCGATCAAGTTTGGTAATAAGCAATTGTCGTACCTCAGAGAAGGTAGAATATTAAAATCGGGTTCCGTCGGCGTTCCTTTGATACGTAAATTAACCCTTCCTAAGTCGGTGTTGGGTGAGACATCTGAATTTTCCTTAGCGAGTACCCTCTCGTAATCCTTCACCAGATTTGGGAAAATAAAAACTTCACAAAATTCAAGGGGCGATTTGATTGCCGTCAGATTCTTTTGTATTAAAATTGTTTTTAAGTAGGTTCTTATCTCAGAGGTTTCGCTACTTCGAAATACAATACTTGGGCCGACTCTACAACCCTAAAGGTCTACGCTGACAGTGGGTCATCATACTAGGTCTGTATTCCGTATGGTAGAGATATGAGTGAGCTTGGACTTGAAGGATCAAAAAGTATGATTTTTTCCATTGAACTCGTCGCTTAAATCATATATGGTACTGCCAGAAGCAAGAGTCGTTCAGAATTTGTAAGAATTAAGAATATATTATAATAAAAAATATATCCATAGATAAAATATATTGAATTATTAAGTATGTATATGACTTAAAAAGTTTCCAAGCAGAAAATAATTGCTGAACTTAATTTCCTAATAATTATTGTAGCCTGTAGAAAAATAGGTGCCGAAAAAAAATTATTCAATCAGTAGGTATAATTTATAATTACCTAAACAAATATTTGCTAAAATTACAGGCTTCTGAAGTTTGTCCATTCAAATTGTTTGATGAATGAAATAAATATCCTTGAAAATAAACGGTTCGTTAAAAAGAATCAGAAAAATAATTTAGAAAAAGTTTTGTTTAAAAGGAGGTTTCTCAAATCGTAACAATTTTTTGAAACCGCAAATGCGGTATGCTGTGGTTCTGTTTCCGAATTAACCGAATAATATTGGTACAGTCCTGAAGCTGAATGTTCCGAATATACCTACTCATGGCTATGTTTTATAAAAATCTAAAATGAATTTTGAAAAAAGCACCCTTAGTGGATCTGTATGCTAAATTTTAGCCTGATCCGTCGATTGGTTTGAGCTGTGCATTAATAATAATTTAAGTCCGTCAGATATTTAAATTTGTATTAACGATCACTTTATATAGTGAACTCACTTTAAGTAGTAGTTTTAATATTTCAATTAGTTGTAACGAAATAAAGTATTTAAACTCTTTGGCGGGTCTTTGGTCATTCACGACGCTGTTAAAACATCTTTCAAAGAAGATAAAGGCCATTGAAGATTGTTACAAATTAAATAACTTAATTGAAAAAAATACGAAGTAGTCTGCGTAAGTTATCGACATTTGAAAATAATAGTACAGGTCTATTAAATTATCGACATTTGAAAGTACTATTAAAATTAATTCCATGAAATACCGGACTAAGGCGAGAACGACTACGATGACCAACAAATTCTAGCACTTCTCTACTATCCATTAGTAGATTCCTTACCTCTTTCATTTAATACTTTAGCGGTTAGCTTTATAAAACATGAATTCAATGCTCTCACTAAAATCTCGTCGATGCCAACTGAGTAAATAAAAAATAAACATTATATTACGAAGTTGGTAAGCAAGTAAATGAAGGCAAGCAATAATAAAAGACGAGGGAGGGTGACATAAGATACATAGATAAAACATTTATTCGGACGAAAAAAACACACATAACAAAAATGGCAACAAGTACGTTGAAAATAACCATGTTCTAAGGCGGTTGAAATGGGCCACAGTTCAATGCCATAATGGTCAAGGACCAATCACTGGTTTTCAGCTGCTGCCTATTGCAGTCGCTGTTGTGCTCGCAACTCGACCCATTGCGTGCTGCGGTCTTCACGAAAAATTAAATTTTGTGGGAATATTATTTTCATTAATAAAATGCATTTCGGATAATCGCAAATAGTTTTACATGCTGATATTTTTGAAGTTAACTTCTTTAAAAACGATCTTTGCAAAAGAGGATTTAGCTAATCCAAATCTGTCGCGCAATATTTTTCATAATGAACTAAGCAGCAATTTAGCATATATAGCGGCTATAGATTTTTTAAGATGTAGCATGCTTTCCTAGAAGATACCTGTTCACTCGCGACTTGCAAACTCTCAAATTATACTCTTGGGTATTATCTTCTAGGTTAGCGTTTTAGAGCTTATCGTTACTTTCCATCCGGTGAGATAATCAAACGTCAGCTAAACCATAATAAAAAACATAGCAAAAACATAGATGAGGACCAGATACTTAGATCGACTTTTCTAAAGACAAGCCTCCATCCGAGTCTTTGAGTCAAGCATCTCACGATCTCAAGTGACACCAGCAAAACCCATGACTCACGTTTTATGAAGTAGGTACCACTCAAACTTCAGCCGATACTAGGCCCTCACGGTAACTGCAGACTTTAGACTTTTTTTGACCACGGACATGCAGATTTCTTAGATTCAAGTTTTTATTCTAGTCTAATTTTCAGATGCTTGAGATTTTGGTTTCGATGCATATGACCAAAACGCGAAAGGCCAATACATAAATTTTTGGCGTATCGCGTATTTAAATTCGTCAATTCGTGAATGACCAAGATGTGAATTACCAAAATCGCAAAAGGCCAAGACGTACATTTATGGCGTCTGTCTTGATTGCAAATATTTTAGGAACCAAGTTTTTGGGGACCAAGTATGAATTCGCTTAGTATTTGTGTAGCTTATTGTTTTATGTTTCTAGTGTGATGTACAAATATAGTGTCTATCTACCTATCTATTCCAGACGTTTTAGTGCCTGCTCAATAAGCTTTTATGTCGTCCAGCTGAGTTGACTCTCTGCTGACTAGGTATTCTACTTTTGTGTCATCTAGCTGAATTATCTTTCGGCTATCTCGCGTTCATGTCATCTAACTGAAACTGTCTATAGGTAAATTTAAGCCAAAAAGTCATTCTGATAGTGACCAAATGTTTCCAGGTTGATATGTCAAAATGTACAAAAGTCTATAAGTATATTATTGATATATTTGTTCAGTGTTATTTTATCATTGGTTAGTATGATAAAGATTAGTTACCCGCGGCTTAGTTGGTTTCAGACATATATCTGTTAAATTATTTTCACTAGACAAGGGCAACTAAGCTGAGAGGTATTGGTTCTACTCCATCCAATACAAGTCCATGCAGCGCCCTCAATAGCATTGGTTAAAGTTGCAGTCATTTTGATTAGATGCCTTTACATCTTATATTATCATAAATCATTAACAATTTTAATTTATTGTTATTATAAGTAGTAAAATAGCGAAACACAGGTTTTTATGCAATAAATGTTTTTGCATTTGTATTTGTTTATCTGTGTTTACTTTCAAATTAAATAGCAGCAGATGTATCGGGAGATACAAACATCTGTACTCTGCATTAGGTCTTAAAACTCCACCAGTCCTCAACTTCTGCCCTATTTTATTAGAAAATCTCACACAGCATTCAAGAATCAACCTTAATTCCACGGCTTAAACTTTATATTGCTAATTCTTCGCCGTTCTAAAGAGCGACTAAAAAAGAAACGGAGTTGGTATTTAATTAAAACCTGCTTTAGAAGGTTCAGGTCAAATGCTTCATTTATTTTGTACACCATTTATGTTGATTTAGGTTCAATTTAGCACTTGTAAAGGCAGAGTTTATCTCATGAAGTAAAAATATTTAAATATTACAGTAGCACCAATGAAATTTTTGAAGAATATTCGTCCATGGACATACATTTTTAACACGCTTTTATTAGGTCGACGTGTATGTATGTATGTAACTAACCCGTTTCAAATCTTGCAAGTTAAATTTGATCAACTTCCCGTTTACCGATTGAGCTGAAATTTTTTATTCCTTAAATCGCAAGAAAATGTTTTGTTATTGATGTCAATGTCTTGTTACACCAAGAAACAGCTGAAAAATACACATCTACGAGGAATATTTTTGACTAGCGACCCGCTCCGGCTTCGCACGGCTATAGTATGCATGTATTATACTCGTACATATTATGAACCTTCCTCTTGAATCACTCTATCCATTAAAAAAACCGCATCAAAATCCGTTGCGTAGTTTTAAAGATCTAAGCATACAAAGGGACATAGGGACGGCAAAAGTGACTTTATTTTATACTACGAGTATGTAGTGATATTTAACATGATAAAACCTAAATAAATTTAAAAAAGGTTCGTATTTTCAAAAGTTTTTAAACAAAATATATACGTATAGATGTCTAGAACGTTTGTTTTGGGAAGGAGGGGGGGACAAACAGACTTGTTACAGGTCTAACTTATAACAGCCCTTTTTTAACCGACTTCAAAAAAGGAGGAGGTTCTCAATTCGTCTGTATGTTTTTTTTTTTTTTGTGTGTATGTTACGCGATCATTCGAAGACGGCTCAACCGATTGAGATGATTCTTTTTGTGTTCGAAAATTGATACCTCAGGGGTGGTCCCATAAAAATTTGGTGAGGATCTGATGAGAATCTTCGGAGTGATGAACAGAATTGCACCTCGAGAGTGCAGCAAATTGCTCAGTTTTCGATTTCCACCAGTAGATTTGGCATGGGCCAAATCCATCAGTAGAATTGGCCCATAAACGAATAGTTACCGATAAATGGAATATCTGAAACCACCTTCTCATCAGAAAACTCTTCAATCGGTTACGATTACAGGTTACAATTTGAATAAAATATTCGCTTTTGCCTCGCCGGACTGGGTTTGAATGAATTTTGATAGAAAACCCTATCCTAAATGAAGATCTGATGAGGATCTTCGGAGTGGTGAACAGATCTGCACAGCGAGATTCAACAAATTGCTCAGGTTTCCATTTCCACTAATAGAAGTGGCCCATACACAAAAAGGATGAATGGGGCATCCAAAAACACCTTCTTATCACCAAACTCTTCAATGGGTTACGATTAGGTACAGGTTGCAATTTGAAGAAACAGTCGCTTTCGCCTCATGGAGTAGAATTTTCAGTGACAGTGGCACTAAAAATGGTTAAATAAAAAATAAATAAAAATTTAAAAAACCGACTTCAAAAAAACCTAAAAAGAAAAACTAACAAAACCTGAAAAAAAAAACCAAAAAGTGAAAAATAATCCATTTCGGGTCACTAAGACAGCAGATAACTTAAACATAAGTATTTACTTGGAAGTCGGACTGGGTTAGATTGAATGTTGAGAGGTATAAAGAAAACAGTCCGACTTCCAAGTAAGTACTTATGTTTAAGTTATCTGCTGTCTTAGTGACCCGAAATGGATTATTTTTCACTTTTTGGTTTTTTTTTTCAGGTTTTGTTAGTTTTTCTTTTTAGGTTTTTTTGAAGTCGGTTTTTTAAATTTTTTTTTTCAGGTTTTTAATTAATTAATACCTATTCTGATCATAATTTTAAATATATTTGAACGGATATAATTCGCGTTTTTATTTTTATTTTAAACCTGACGTTTCGGAAACTTTGCAGATCCCATGGTCACAGGCAGACTGAGATGACATTCGTCTCACAAAAAATATTATGTGACATGCTGTCAAACTACCGTCTACTTAAAATTAATATAAATGTTACTAAAAAGGCTTAAACAAAAGGTTTCATCTAACGCAGAATTGACTAACGGTGTCCCGAGGTATTGCAGCTGTTGCTTGACCTAACTAAATGTAGTAAACGCGAATTATATCCGTTCAAATATATTTATAATTATGAGTTTGAGTCGCAAAAACCTTAGAAAATACTATTCTTATCAGTTATATTGATAACAACCCATGACCCGTGATTTTACTCGCTTAAATCTCAATCTCGTGCAAATGTCAGGATAAAAGTAGACTAATCCGTCTACGTTTCAAGTTCGATCGGTTCACTGATTCAACTTTGATAAACATAAGCAGACGAGGAAGTTGAAAAAAAAAACTATACAGCTTTTACGCTTACACTTAATTATCGAGACCATTGAAAATGACTCTTTATTTTAAAAGTAAAAAAAAAATACAGTGTGGTACCTACTCATGCCACCTCATACTTCTTTCCTTAATATTAGTCGATGAGCGCTCTCGCGCAGACGAAAGAACTCGAACTGTTGTGACCCATGGCGGCTACAATTTTGCTCCTAGCTCGCTCTTCCGCAGCCAAAATTGTAGCTACGTTCCACACCTCAAAGGTTTTATTTGCGATTTTGTATTTAATCACTCAAAAAAAAGTTTTGACGAATTTCGTCTTCGAAGTCGAAGCAAAATTTGCGAATTTTTCCATTTATATTTTTCTTGCTGCTAACTTCTACGAGTACTCGTACTTCTGGCAATCCTGTACCCAATCTCCAATAAAGAAAACGAATATGTATTTGACGACCTAGTTGGCACAATGGTCACCATCCCGGACTGCCAAACACAGGGTTGCAGGTTCGATTCCCGCATCAGACAAGTATTTATGCTTAGATATTTGTCTGTGGTCTGGTTGTTTCTATGTAGTATAAGTATATTATTTACAAAAGAAAAATATATTAGTATCCGTTGTCTAGCACCCATAACACAAGTCTAGTTACTTAGCTCGGGGTTGATGGCGATGTGTGGAATGTCCTGCAATATTATTATGCTTTCTACATAATCTAGGTAACAGGCGCTGACAACAGTCCGTGGTTATCATTAGATAGAAAGCTGTCAAAACCAGCTTCGCTATTTCTACGTGAAATTGGCCTAACAACTGTTGCTTGTCGCCGAACAAATGTGTGTCTTCGTACCACTTCGTACTGACAATGATATATGACTTACTTTTGACTCGAACTCACTTACCATTATCCTATATCTGCTTTGGTATTTCGTCTGAAGTCGCGGTTACATTATTAAGTACGTGGTTATAATATGATGTGCCTTACATAACACAAGGACCTAAACGATGCTTAATCAAAACAACAAAAAATCAAAATGGCCGATTCTCAATCTCTCAATGACCAGTAAGAAAAAAAAAGTGTTATTTCTGTGACAGAAACACTTAGTAACTACCCACTAAATTCAACTTTTTTTTCAGTTTTTCCTATAAATAGCATATATAGAAATCGAAATTTAACATTAGTTTGAGAAACACGATTTTAAAACATTATTTTTCAACTAGGTTTATTAAGCTTTGAAACTATTCTGACATTTTTTTTTTCAGTAAATCAATCGGAGTAAAAAGTTTATCTCGAAGTTTTTGAAGTTCAGTTCTTTGCCTACAAATACCTTATCAAACTAGAAACATAATATAACAGGATCGGATTAATTCAACGCGCTTTGTCTATGTTCTTTTGTCGACTGGTGACGGATTCGTGTGCTGCTGGTCCATGATAGGTTTATTGGCGATTTTGTGACTTGACACTTAACCTTAATTCTATACCGGAAATTATAATCCTATTAACAACGTCTGCGATGCAAAAGGGTTCGATTCCCTCCTCAAACAAGTATACAAGTGCTATTCATTTCTGGTATGAGTGTCTGTATTTCTATTAGAAAATGTAGTTGTAAGTAATTCTATCCGTTGTCTGGCCACCATAACACAAGCCTAGTTGCTTGGCTAGATGGCGCTGTGTGGAATGTGCTACAATATTTATATTTATTATTCTAGATTAGATTAGATTAGATGCTAGAATATTTTTTACTAGTTACGAATAGTTTGATAAATAGCGTGCTTCAAAAACATCTTAATTCTGGTCAAGAGAATGCGGGCCAGATAAATGAAAATAGAACTGGAATGTTTATTTAAAATTTAATATCATAACAAAATGGATTTTACTGGTCATACATATTTTTATTTAAAGTACCTAAGTAGTGATGTTTATTCTTTAAGTAGTGCTACTATCTATAGAGGTAAAGGGAAATAGTCCTTATTTTTCAGTAAGCCTTATTAGCTGCACATTTATTGTTAATTTATATTTGCTGGAATTTAAAGAACAAGGGCGAATTATTGTCTCAAAAGTTTTGGCGTCTTAAAATTTGAGTACAACCATGGTGTTTAATTAATTATATAATGTTTTTTGGCGCTAATTATTTATTCTATATAACCACCGTTTATAAAATCATATTGATTAGTATAAACACGATTACTTGGTACTTAAATTCCGTTCTACTCAATTTGCATTTCGGTAATACCAGTACTAGAGCATTACTTCTATTTTAGAAGTTATAAATATTAAATGACACATTTTTTTCTCTATGGATATGTATTTATATTTTTAATTATTGTGCATTATGTAGGTACTTATAATAACTAATTATAATGAATCAAAGATAATGAACATACAAAATAAACAACAAAATCATGAACTAAGATATTTTAGCAGTAGAAAATAAATTGAAATTATGGCAACACTAAACTCAAGTGACGGACGAATGACATGCGACTCCGGCGCCCGCGCCGCCGAGCGTTGTTGTTTGCTGAGGTTGTTTGTGTTTCATTGCGATTTTGTTTTTTTATTATCTTTTTAACGGCGGTTCCTATGGAGAATTTTGGTTGTTATATGTATTCTAGGACTTGTGTAGATTGTTTTAGTATTTTTTTTACATCAAGACGCCAAAGTTTTATATAAAAGAAAACCATGTATGGAAAACTGCCCATGTTCTTTGAAAGAGATTTAAAGTCAGCTCAAAATAACTAGCGCCATATTTTTTCTTCACGCGTCTTACGTACCCAGATCAGCTTTACCCGTCATTGCCTATAGAGTGATGGCTCCACCAATAAAAATCCCTTTATGAAAGTACTGGTTTAGAGTCCGTCCACGTCATAAACAAGGATTATGGTCTGTATAATTTACGATATTCTCTCTGGCCCTTAAGTAATAACTGGGGCGGAATATTAACTGTTTTTTTACTGTTCTTTTTGTGTGTTTCATTATTTTAATACGGAACCTTTTTTCTGGGTAACTTACGTGGGTTAAATCCGTACCATATTCAGCGCCTAAGCATTTTGAATAAGCAATTTTATATTAGAAAAACAAACGCAACGTTTTTGAACCATATTTTGGCGGGAGTCAGCACAGGATTCTAAAGACTGTAACGATGGCGTTTAGGTTTGAGTCATCGATTAAGAGGCACTTTGACATTCTAATCGCTAAACACAAATTGATGTATGATATACATAATTTTACTGTAATTTATATAATTGATAAACTTTTTAAACCCACACGATTTGCATTTATTATACTTAATTAGTTACCCGGTCGTGTAATTTTATTTTTATTTCTCTTGCCTCGACGTTTCAACTATGTTACAATAGTTATGTCCGCGAGGAGACTGGAGCACCGGCGAGCGCTGTCGCCGCTCAGCATAAGCTGATAGTTGAGGGTAGTAACCGAGGGTAGGTCGTACCGACACTCGATTTAAAATAAAAACATACATACATCCGAATTAAAAAACGTCCTCCTTTTTTTGAAGTCGGTTAAAAATACGAGATTAAGACCGGGAAAATCTTAATATATATATAAATCTCGTGTCACAATGTTTGTCCTCAATGGACTCCTAAACCACTTAACCGATTATAATAAAATTCGCACACCATGTGCAGTTCGATCCAACTTGAGAGATAGGATAGCTTACATCCCGATATTCCCACGGGATCGGGAGTTACGCGGGTGAAACCGCGTAGGACAGCTAGTAATACTATAAAATCAGAAGAGCTAGAGCTAACCTAAGTTCAGGTCTTTGTGGCAAAAACTAGGGCTACCAATTCACAAAAAAACCACTTATTTCCCTAAGTGTAAATTAAAATATCTTCATTTGGAATTCTCTCAGCAGAACAACTAGTGCCCGAAATAACTAAGGTTATATTATCTGAAATTGTCCCTTTCCATTATATAAAGTAGGTAATTCTGTGTAATTCTAACGGTGATCATTAGACTTAATGTTTTCTGAATGTTTAATAGGGTATCTTAAACGTTATGGTGTGTGTTCGGATAATCCGTACGTAGAGGTGTGTTGTTATTTTAATAAAAGAGCTAATCTATCTATAAATATTTAATTAAATGTCCGGACGGACTGTGGATTAAAGGGGGGGGGGGGGCTAAAAGGGGTACAGACTCGTGCTACACCTAGGTATTTCACCTGGGTGAAGGCCTACTCTACCTACACTTCCTCGTGCTCTAACTGCTAATATTTTACATGTACAATCATGATAATAATAAAAGGTACAGTCGACTGCATAATTACAACCCCCGGTAGAGTTCGAAATTCGAAATTGACGATCTCCTATATAGGCGTTTCGTTATATAGACCTCTTGATAGTTAGACGTTTTGCTACATGGGCGATTAGCTAACTAGACAGATTGCTTACTAGACTTTTCGCTTTGTTAGACGTTTTGCTACTTAGACTTTCTGATCGGGAGGCGAAAATTACTATTATTGGAATGTTTACATTCTAATAATTTTTGTTTGATAAATTGATTTTGGAAAATTCAAGCCCTACTTCGACGTAGACTTGGTCAAAAGCTTGTTGTCTATATAATTTAATTGTTTTACAATCCTAAAGGTATGACAAAATGACAAAAAATTAAAATGGGATTTATTTATTTATTACCCGTTTTGTTCTATTGCAGAGCAAAGGCCTGCATTCCTTCTTTCCATTCCCGTCTGTCTACGGCCAGGTTAGGCCAGTCGTTCGTCTATAAAATGGAAATAATAAATAAAAAAATGTTGTGAAACTTATATTTATTTACTTCAATTTGTAGACGGTGCGATAGATATTATTTCCAATTTATAATTATCTATTGCGCTAATCTTTTTGCCACTTATCTTAATTAACGATGAATTATTATTATTTATAAAATTAATTAATTTAACATTTGGCTCTTGATTCGGAGACTGTCGCCTACTAATTACAGTGCTCATATTTTATTAAAATTCTTTTTTTTTAAATAGTTGATGTTACAAAAATAGTTCTTAAAAACTAAAAGATCGCCTTACTCAGCCATAGCACGTGTGTAAAAGGCATGCAACGATTTCTGTATCTAAGACATTATATTTATCAACATGTTTCAATAATAATATAATACAACTAATACAACAATAATAATTCAATGAATTTTTATGCCAGAAATGCTTATTAAATTAAATACCAATAAAGATGGTTATATTTTTTACCTTTTCGTTTTAATCATTTTAACCTTACTATTACGTCACTTGATTACTTTTGTATTAGGTACTATCAAGATTTTTCACCGACTTAATCTGAATTGGTTCTTCTTCTTCATCGTCGGACTCGTGTCCTTTTTTAATGTCTTTAAGATCATCGTCACTCTTTCCAACAGCTCTCATTGCTTCCCAATAAGAAGGTGGCTGATCTTCCATCTCATCTAACTCTTCTATTGCATCATCTGCCTTATATCCTACGACTATTGGGATCTCCATGAAATTCTCCCAGTAGTGAGGAGCTGGAAGCCCTACACTAATTCTCACTTTATAATTTCTTTTTATTATTTTAATATCCTGTATGGTATTTAATTTTGGCTTAAAAGTTATAGTAGTCCCCATTTTAGTGTTCGAGTCTTTCGGTACGCTGAGGATTTTTGATGATGTCCCTTTGACCGATTTGAATTCAACTTTTCTTTTTCCGCTATCAGATTTATAAGTAGTATATTGCATTAGTTGTACCTTAACAGATGATATTGTTAATCCAGTGTCGTTTGTCACTTCGACGGTTAGTTCTGCAGAGTCGCCAGGCTTAAAAATTACGTTAGATATTTCAGCTTTTAATCTCACGACATGATCTCTTTTTGAGAAAGGTTTGAGTAATTTTTTTTCATAACCAGCGACAGTTTTGCCTTCTATAGCTGTAGTTATGACTGATCCTCGTACATTAATTTCAGTTTTGAATTTCTCTTTGCTACTAAAGTATCCTGGTTTCAAGAACAAAAGTGTTAGTCCATATTTGATGCAACAGTGTGAATTAACGACTGTCGAAGGAAGATTTTCAGGTAAATGGAATTCAAAAGGTTGATCGTAGGATCCAGGATTAACCATGACTGCTTTCTCCTTGCTGTCTAAAATAGTCATTTGGTGTTCCATAAATTTTTCATTGCCTACATAAGTCCAGGAGAATCTGCCGTAAAATTCCGTCCACACACAATATCCCTTGCCTTTGAGAGTCAAAACTATGCTTTTATATTCTGTAGGTTCGTCGATAACATATTTTACAACTCCACTGACCTTATTACCCGATATATAGAAGCCATTTTTTGGTCTATTAATTAAAATCTGACACTGTACTCCCATTTTAACCTACTTCGAAAAAAGGAGGAGGTTATATCAATAATACGTCGCGTATATATTTTTTATTCAGCACGTGTTTACATAACAATGTTACATAGATAACTAACTGGTAGAGTGCTTGTCAATATATTGGCACTTAAAATGCTTATCAGTTTAAATATAACTTTATCAATGGTTCTTATCAATATGTGGTCAAAGAAATTTTAGTACAGGGATATGAAACAGAATATTTAAGATAAACAGCTTAAGTGCTTACGTATTTGTTTATTTATAAACCCACTGTCATTTGTTGAATCATAACGTTGTTGATGAATGATAGAATTTCTATAAGACTTATTGTCAATTGAGACGTGCCACGGAGCAGATTATACGAACATGCTAAAATTCTTGACAAAATAAAACGTGTTTCAATTTTTTTGTTTGATTGATAGCTTTTGACCACTTAGTCCATTGAAAAGTTACATTTGGGGTTGCATTTGTCAGAGGACGCAATTTTATTTTATAGATATCAAGAGGGGGTTAGTCTAAGCTTAAATCCAAGTTTGAGGGATTGTAGCTCTTGTCCCACGGCCGCCATCTTGGAAAAAGGGATTTAAACAGTTTTTATGGTTTATCTGACAAACTATAGGCGTCACAAAAAATATTAATTAACATTTTCCCTCAAACTTGGATTTAAGCTTAGACTAACTCCCTCTTGATATCTAAAAAATAATAGAAATAGCGTCCTCTGACAAATGCACGCTAAGCCCAAAAAAATGTAACATTTCAATGGACTAACTATCATATCTGCCTGATGGTAGGTGACGATGCGGTCTAAGATGTAGCACTCTTTCATTCATTTAATTTTATCACATCCATATCATTTTATCATCATTCAAGTTTAATTCATATCTTTATTACCTACTTTCATGTACTAACATTACATACAACATACTAACATATTTTTACACAAAATTGCTTGCTTGCATTTGACCTCATATCATCTGATGATAAGCGACGATGAGTTCGAGGATACAGCATGCTCGCCTAGAAAGAGAAGGACATGCTTGGATAACATGATGGAACGCGACGAGTCACTTGGCATCATGACTTTGATCAGAGGTGGTGCTGAAAGCCACCGGCCAAGGCCTACGACGGCTGGATTGTCCACAGCGTAGCCGATCGATAGTCGACTGTCGTTGAATAATCGATAGTCGATAGTTCATTAACAACCAATAGTATCGATGGCTCAAAACGTGGCAATACTATCGATAATATTGTTGCTTGTAAATAAAAAACTTGGCAAAACTTTTTTTATTTTTGAGCCACAATACTATCGGTTGTATCGATACTATCGATAGTTTATTCTTCGGGATCAATAATATAATCGATAGGCCAATCCATAGTATAGGCTTTTTCAGATGAAAACTATAATATCGATAGTAAAAGTATCGATAGTTCGGCAATCTTATTGTCCACTCCTTTAGCGCCACCCTGGGGTCAAGTGAAGGACGTCAAGTGCTAAATCCTACCGACGCGACGACGCGAATAAACCTGAACTCCCTTCTTTGGCATAGCCATATCCTTTACTTATATGACGCATTTGGCCAGGTTTAATTCATATCTTTATTACCTACTTTCATGTATACACAAACATCTAACAATTATTAAACCAAGTTACTATTGTAGTTAACATTTACTTGACTTTAACTACTTTAATACTAATTTAACTTTAACATAAGTAAACATTAGTAGTGGTAACCAACTTAAGAGGTTTACATACCCCTTATCTATACACAAATTAATAGTTTTTTTCCTAAATATACTTAGTCTGATTTCGGTGTTGCCTATATTGTAGAATTAATTTCTTAGAAACTTGACTTGTGTTTCATCTTCTTTTAAGCCATTTTAAAGTTGCAAGTTAAATTGAACTTTTTGATTTTAAATAAAAAAACTGGTTGCCTGTAAAGTCGGTATACGGGCGAAAGTTTTACGTGACAACAACTGTGCTCGAGTGGAAGGGACGCGTGCCTTTCACTTTTTATGTCTGTCTCTCTCGCTCTTAGGCGGGCTAACCATGCCCGAGCGGAAGGGACGCGTGCCTCTCACTCGCTCTCATTGTGAGCGCATAACGTCAGCGGAGCGTAACGCAGTTTCTTGAAGTGTCACCCGGCAAACCAATTTATAAAACGTTGTCACGTCAATAAAATATAAGTACGCGTCGACTTGAAAACCTCGGTTTTTTTTCTTAAAAATATGCAAGCTTAGAAAAGTAAAGATTGAAATTTTGTTGAAATTCAAGGAATGAAAACAGCTATGTCCAACGAAAATTCTATAAAAATGTAATTGGTATGTGATCCTCTTAATAAGTCCTCCATAATAGTCGGATGCATTTCAATTTCGTGCTTGAGTATACTTAACAAGATACACTGAACGACAAAAGTGTTAATGACTAAAGTTGTGCGGTTCTTGCGGGAGTTGCACGACGACTTTTTGCTCTGATAATTTTTATTACGGCGAATATTTTTTTAAAGTTTGTAAAGAGCTTTTAGATATGATTTAAGATGGAGTTTCTTTTTGTTGATGTTTCGATATTCATAATCATTAATCAATTGACACAAAATAGAGCAATACAATATGGTCTTTTGGAATAATACTGTTTATTTTTACAGTTTTTATAAAAATATTTTTTTTATGTAAGTACTTAATATTTCGATTTCATAAAATTAAGTGCAATTATGTTCAACACTGCGAAGATTCTTATCAGATCCTCATCAAATTATTATGGGACTACCCCTGAAGATTACCCTTTCCAATTAAATAATCTGTACATAAAATATAAACGCGATGAATTATGGATATAACCTCCTCCTTTTTTTGAAGTAGGTTAAAAATGAGAGTACAGTGTCAAATTTTATTGAATAGACCGAAAAATGGATGTGAGCTTTCTCCTTTTTTTGGAGTCGGTAAAATATGAAAGAAAGAAAGAAAGCATTTATTGAGTACAAACACAGGTAGGAACTGAAGAAAGAAATGAACATGACAATAATATAAGTACTCTATATATTACTAGCGACCCGCTCCGGCTTCGCACGGCTATATTATGTATGTATTATACATATAAACCTTCCTCTTGAACCACTCTATCTATTATAAAAAACCGCATCAAAATCCGTTGCGTAGTTTTAAAGATCTAACCATACAAAGGGACATAGGCGAAAAGTGACTTTATTTTATACTATGTAGTGATAAGCATGTGCCTACCTTCTGGGCTTATGGGGTTCGACGAAGTTAAATAGGTTTTATGTATTTGAAAATATTAAAAATAAACCGGCCAAGTGCGAGTCGGACTCATGTACGAAGAGTTCCGTACCATAATATTCTGTTTTTAGTTTATCTGTTGATAGTGGCAACAGAAATACATCAGCTGTAAGAAGTACGACTGTCGAGCTATCACGATTCATGAGATACAGCCTGGTGACAGGCAGACAGTGGAGTTAGTAGTATAGGATCCCATTTTTACCGTAAACATTTATTTTTGTCGGACAAAGTAATACCCGCGTACCCTCTTAAAGACCGCATATAAACCGAAGCCATCATTTTATGCTAATAGCATCGGGATAAAGTTAAAAATGTTGTTTTTCACAAAATAAGTTCGATGATAAGAAAAATCGATTTGCTTTAACAATCTAATGATATATCCTTTATTTTATAACTCTTCGCGGATATAGCTAATAGTCTTTACAGACAGAAGGCTTTTTGTGGGTTGATAGTCGCAGAGCACAATTTCGGAGTACGTGCTTGTAATAAACGCTGACGGTCGAAGTTTTTAAAGTATACCACAGTCTAACAATAGGGCTGCCCAGTTGGAATGATTCACATAAGATCACATTGAATTGCCTTAAAATTAAATTAGGACACGTGTGTCAGAACGTGTCGATCCTCTCGCATCTCCAGAGTGAAGACGCGCTTGTCCACGATTTGCCACCAAGGCATACTGGCATATTTCGGTCACGTGATACGGAAGGGCGATGAGAACCTGGAGAAACTCATCAGGAACACAGATGGAAAACGCTCTCGAGGCCGATCCCCAACCAAATGAACGGATCAGATTAAGGACTCATCAGCCGTCAAGTTCCATAACATTGTACAAGATGCGATGAATAGAAGCCGTTGGACACAGATCATCCGATCCAAATGCAGACTTCCCAATGATGACCACGATCCTCAGTCATGAGGGGCCAACTATAGAGAGAGAGAGAGTCAGAACACGAACGGATAAATTGTGCGGTAAGGCATGCTATGATACTTCGTCATACTTTATTAAAGAACTCATGGATGTGACTTTAATTGCTCCATTTCAAAAATACCATATACGTACGCCTTATTGCACTATTTATAAAAATATTGACCCTGGTAATTTGCATGTCATCTACATCTTTATATAACTTAACATCTGCCGATAGAGTATCTGTCAACTGCGGTATTCTATGCATAATATTTTACCATAAACTCTTGTATCCATGAGTATAAAACGTTTTTGATCAGGATGAACGGCCGGAATTTAGAGCGCCTTCAGGCAAGCGATAAGATGGAAATTGTTAGATTAAACAAAAAATAAAGGCATATACCCATAATACCGTGGAACTGTGGAAATACCGTGGAAAAACTTAAACAGCGTCAGAGTTCTGGAATAGCAAACTTAGATCACTTTTTATTTCAACATTTGGGTCACTAGTAGAATCTCCATATTGCAAAATGACGATATTGTCCTATAAAATATTCTTAGTCTAATAATTTCAATAAGTTATATTTTTTTGTTATCTTGAGAATGATTACAAAAAAATGATTTTCTTGTGCCTTCATCTGATTGGTGGGTGCATTCTGTAGGCACACATCCTAATTTAGTTTTTAAGACGTTTTAATATCATATCATGTAAATGAATCCAAATAAATAAAGAATTCAGACTTCGACTTTGATATTAAAATATCATAGTATAGTTAGTATTCTATTGTCTAGCCAACATAACACAAGCCTAGTTTCTAAACTTGGGGCTGGAGAGTGCTGTTAAAAGTGTCCTATGTTTAAAAAAATATTTATTTATTAATATCATAACTACTTAACCGATTTTGTTAATTGTTTAACTAATAGAAAGTTTAATTATAGAGACGTGATATACGCTATTATTTATATTAGTTACCAGGATGAAACCGCGGGGCGTAGCTAGTTTAATTATTAAAGTTTGAGATTCAAAATTAGACTTCAAATGAAAAAGTGATTCAATTCCAGCGAAATACTCTCCGGATAGCAATTTTAAGGGGTCCAGGTGTTTGTGCACTGGAATATTATAGTTATATGTATTATTTTTTAAAAAAGCTTAAGAGGGTTACATTCTTAAACTTATGTATGGCAAACCATAATGTACACAAATACATTTATACCTTTTCTCATCTTAATATTGTGCGATGTCAGTGTTATTTCTTTTGGTGTAATTAAATCATTAGACTTGTATTTCCTATTTATATTTTTTAATCTCCAAAAGTTAGAAGTTAAAATTTTACTTTTTATGAAATAACTAGCTACGCCACGCGGTTTCACCGGCGAAAGTACCGATCCCGTGGGAATATCAAAATAAAAAGTAGCAGTCTTCCTCGATATAATATGGACTATCTAACACAAAAATGTTTTTTTTTTCGAACCAGTAGTTCCTGAGATTAGCGCGTTCAAACAAACCCTTCAGCTTTAAAATATTAGTATAGATATAACATGTAAGCCATTTAAACTAGCTATTCAAGCGATTGCGATTGACATCAATAACATATCATTAAGTTGCAATTTAAGGTATGAAACCATCTATGACCCAGAACAAAAAATCCATCAGAAAATGTCAGTGGCATAAATAATATATAAAATATTGTACAACATTTCACACACGCTGTCTAACCCCGAGCTGAGCGACTAGGCTTGTGTTATGGGGGCCACACTTCGGATAGTATATTTAGGTATTTACTTTACAGGTTGTTCGGTAATGAATAGATAAGAATAGAATAAGAATAGAAGGTTCAGAAAATTGAAAGTTATGTTCTATGAAAGTCTTTCGGTTTCCGAGATATCTGCAACCACATATTTTACCATTTCAGAATTTCAGTGAAATAGGCAACTTTTTTTTAAATTTGGCACCAGGGTGACTTTGACTATACATTTTTTTACACCAGGAAAGGTTAAACTTCAGGTTAATAAATTAAAAAATCAAGAAGTTTGAGTTCATCTTAGTTTAAAAAAAAATCATAAAAATTATTGTTAGCATTCGATAGCACATTTATCCTTGAATACTATCCAAAAAGCAGTTTGGATTAATTCCTTCATTTGCAGTGTTGGCATCAAAAAACATAGAGAAGAAGAGAGAGAGTGTTTTTTTTAAATAGCGGATATCTCGGAATCCGAAAGACTTTCATAGAACATAAGGCCATTTTTCTATGTTTACAATTAAATAATTTATCTATCTAAATAAACCTACAGACAAGCAGACCAGAAACAAATACTTATCGAACCCGCTACGTTCTTAGTCGCAGGCGGGTATTACACCGCCCGCCGCGCCACAGAGGTATGTTATCCTCTTAACAATTTTCTAGAGGATTTTGTAAATTGCACGTTGTTAGACCAAGATACCTGGATAGCTTCGAAAGAAAAGTGTTTACGTAATAGTATGCTTTAACAATTTGCTCGAGCTTCTCTTAGGTGATTATGAAAATAAAGCTCGTTGATTGGGTCATATTTTCAGATGATGAAAATAATAAAAAATACCGGCCAAGTGCAAGTCGGACTCCCTCACGAAGGGTTCCGTACCATTGTATTCAGTTTTCAGTATTTGTTGTGCGGCAACAGAAATACATAATCTGTGAAAATATTAACTACTAGCGATCCGCCCCGGCTTCGCACGGCTATATTATGCATGTATTATAAACCTTCCTCTTGAATCATTCTATCTATTAAAAAAACCGCATCAAAATCCGTTGCGTAGTTTTAAAGATTTAAGCATACAATGGGATATAGGGACAGAGAAACCGACTTTGTTTTATACTATGTAGTGATTTAGCTATCAGAGTTCATGAGATACAGCCTGATAATAGACCGACAGACGGACAATGGAATCTTAGTAAAAGGATCCCGTTTTTACCCTTTAGATACGGAACCCTAAAAAGGCATTAAAATTTCTATTCTATGTTTAACTAGTGGAAATAACAATTATTTGTCTGCCGTGTGAATTGAACCCACAACCTTCTGTGAAGTCTTTGTAATAGAGTCCCGTTTTTAGTCTTTGGATACGGAACCCAAAAAAAAACAAGGAAAATGATTGGCTGAAACAAAATCAAGCTTTTACGTTTCTACCGGAACTAACGAACTGTGTGTTTTATAATTAGTCAATAAAGTGCTAAAGTAGAGAACGGTAGAGGAAAACTTTGTTTCCTTTTGTAATCTATGTTTATCCAATTTACTCTGATGAAATAAATCGCTAGTAAATTTACAGGGGATTTTTTTTGAAAAATAGTAGCTTCTCGCGGTTTCACCCGCGTAAATCTCGAATCCCGTGGGATCTTCGAGAACACAAACTTAATTTAAAAAAAATATGGTTGAATTTCCAAAAGTCGTAGAACATAAATAGCTATCAACTGCTGTCTTATCTTCTTCTATACATATAAAATGCTTTGTCCTGAATGACTGACTAACTGACTGACTGACGGATCAACGCACAGCCTAAATTGCTGATCGTAGTGACTTGAGACTTGGAGGGTGTGTTCTTAGTATGACATAGGCATCGGATAAGAAAGGATTTTTCGAAATTCTTCTCCTAAGGAGGTGAAAAAGGGGGGCAAAGTTTGTATAAGACAACGTGATTCCTTGCATTTCCTTGCCTTGCATTGCTTGCAAACATTCTTCAACAGAATTGATAGAAGACGTGTTTCGTAGTTTATTGAAATTCATCCCCTAACGGGGTTTAAAAGGGGTAGAAAATTATTTAATGACGACCTCTGTGACGAGTCGGGCGAACACCCGACTGCGACGCAGAAGGTTGCGGGTTCGATTCCCGCCGGGAACAAGTATTTATGCTGACCATAAATTCTTGTTTCTGGTTCTGGGTGTTTCCTATATGTATAATATGTATATATTTACAAAAAAAAAGTATATAAGTAGTTTATCCGTTATCTGGCACCCATAACACAAGCATTAAGTTGCTTAGCTTGGGGCTGGATGGCGATGTGTAATATGTCCTGAAATATTTATTTTATTTATTTATTTATTTATTTATTTTGGGAGTGATTTGCTTCGAAGTTGATATCAATACTCCTTTTAAATTACCTAAATTTTATTTTGTCACACAATATTTAAACTAACCTACCGATTTTGGTACCTAATATTAAACCCAGAAATATATTAGTGTTAAAAAAATAAAAATTCTATTTCAAGCAATTTTCGACTTCTACGCGGACGAAGTCGCAGGCAAAAGCTAGTATAATTACAAATAATCATGTTGATTATATAAAATAAAGGATAAGAAAATTACCCTCACGTTCTTGGGTTAAAAATAGGCTACTTTTTTAGTTAAATAAATAAATAATAAATAAATATTTCAGGACATATTACAGATCGCCATCCAGCCCCAAGCTAAGCAACTTAATGCTTGTGTTATGGGTGCCAGATAACGGATAAACTACTTATATACTTTTTTTTTTTAAATATATACATATTATACATATAGGAAACACCCAGAACCAGAAACAAGAATTTATGGTCAGCATAAATACTTGTTCCCGGCGGGAATCGAACCCGCAACCTTCTGCGTCGCAGTCGGGTGTTCGCCCGACGCGCCACAGAGGTCGAGTTGCAGGGATTGAATGTATCATTGTATAGAGTTTCATCAAAATCAATCCAGTATAGTTTTTCAGTGTTTAGTTTGTAACGATTAGGTAGAAACAAAATAGATAGGAAAAAAGCTGTACATTAAGTTAAGCGCTATTTGTGTGCACTTTAATAACTTTTGTTCTACGACTTCTGAAAATTCGAAATAAATCGATGATTTTGAAATTTTCGAAAATCAGCTGTTGCTATAGGTCGATAGTCTAAAAAATTCGAATGACTTCTCAGGTTTTTGACTTTGATATTTGAAAAAAATCAACTTATTATTCTAAATTATTATTTTATAAACTTACCATCAAAATTTCAATAAATAAACAAAGTCCACATTTTGAAAAAGTATCGTTTGAACTTCACATTATTCTTCACTTTTATTAACCACTTTAAAACAACTTGCAGTTAAAAAAATACTAATTAAAAAAACTGATTAAAATATATAAATTAACCCGGTTAAAATATAACTCAATATAAAAAAACTTTTAATATTTTTAAAAGCCTTAATTTTTCGTAGTCGTAAGTTTTATCCGTAGCGATATCGTAACGGGCACTCGCTACGGTGGCTACGACGCGACTAAGCTACGAAAGTCCAACGCTACGAAAACATGTTCTAAAATTGAATAAAACATGTCCATAAATTATGTCCAACATGTTTCTATAAATATTTAATGTGAAATATATTTTCTTTCTTGTTTCTTAGTAGTTTTATTATCGAATTCATAAAGCTTTTATCCATAGTCGCAAGGTGGCAAGCCTGTTGGACGACCTCTGTGGCGCGTCGGGCGAACACCCGACTGCGACGCAGAAGGTTGCGGGTTCGATTCCCGCCGGGAACAAGTATTTATGCTGACCATAAATTCTTGTTTCTGGTTCTGGGTGTTTCCTATATGTATAATATGTATATATTTACAAAAAAAAAAAATATATATATAAGTAGTTTATCCGTTATCTGGCACCCATAACACAAGCATTAAGTTGCTTAGCTTGGGGCTGGATGGCGATGTGTAATATGTCCTGAAATATTTATTTATTTATTTATTTGTTGGATTTTTATCGGATACATTTCGGGGAGTGTGCAACAGAATTCCACGACCTAATCTTGTCATCTCCATTCTTTCGTCATACAAGCAGGCAGACTGGTGTGCGGCACCGATTCATGGTGAACATACAAGACGTTCGCACTAACCGCTTTGCTTTGTCATTCCTTATTTGTACTGCAAGGGAATGGAATCGGTTACCTGCTTCTGTCTTTCCTGACGTGTACAATTTGGGGGTCTACATGTCGCGAGTGAATAGGTATCTGCTAGGAAGGCGTGTTACATCTTAGGCCGCATCGCCACCTACCATCAGGCAGGTGTGATAGTGGTCAAACGCTGACCTATCATATGTAAAAAAACCGGCCAAGTGCGAGTCGGACTCGCGCACGAAGAGTTCCGTACCACTGTATTCTGTTTTTAACCGCGACGCAAAAAAAAATACAAAAAAATAGATGGCGCTAGTGATAAAAATACATGAATGAAGGGTAAATGGCGGTTTACGGTTTATGACGTATTAAAAAAAACTTCTTACCAGATCTCGTTCAACCATTTTGGGTGGAAGTTTGCAATGTATATCATATATTTCATTTAGTTTCATCATTCTCTTATTTTGGAAGTTACAGTGACACACTTTTTACCTAAACTATTTAGTTTAGAAAAAAATGATATTAGAAACCTTAATATCATTTTTAGACCTATCCATAGATACCCCACACGTATGGGTTTGATAAAAAAAATTTATGAGTTTCGTGTCTAATTATGGGGAACCCTAAAATGTATTGTTTTTTTTTCTATTTTTGTATGAAAATTTTAATGCGGTTCACAGAATACATCTAATTACCAAGTTTCAACAGTATAGTTCTTATAGTTTCGGAAAAAAGTGGCTGTGACATACGGCAGACAGACAGACATGACGAATCTATAAGGGTTCCGTTTTTTGCCATTTGGCTACGGAACTCTAAAAATATAGTCTCTATTGGCATTTACATCTAGTCTAGATGATTTTATCCAGCGTCAGCAACTTTACTCCGTGCTGCACAGGATTGTAAACGTTACGGTTGGCAGAGACTTTTGAACGTTGATTGTACAGAAGAACTCCTTCATACGTCCGGAGCCAACTAAGCAATGTTTGTAAGGAAACATAAATTTTTCGTGAGAAAAAAATCTATTGGTGCACGGTCTGGATCTGAATGAAAGCCGAGGTATCTACCACTAGGCCAACACTGTTCCTAACTTAGTTTTTAAGACGTTTCTATGTGATCTTTGTACAACATATACGTAAGCATCCAAATGAATAAAGAAATTTGACATTGACTTTGTTCAAGTACTGCACTTGTATTCCGGTTTATCAGTCAGGGTTTTAGTAAAAAAGTCTCCCTAAAGATTAAATAGGTCACAAAAAACATTTCTTAAGTTCTCTTCCGTCTAAAAACGAACTTCATACAAAATGTAGAGGCATAAAATACCCACGTGTAGTTGTCTTGTGTTTCAAAAACTTATTATTCTAAATAATAATTAGGATTTTTTTTAAATAGTTTATTCCTAGTCTATTTAATTTAAAGCCCCAGTAGTAATTTGATGGATAGTAAAATTGAGTGTTAACAAAAAGCGTTACATACACTAATATAATAAGGAGGAAAGATTGTTTTGTTTGTTTGTAACTGTCCGAAACAACTGGACCTTTATTATTTAGATGATTTAGATGAAACTTGGTTGAGAATACATTGATTCATTCCTACAGCATTAGAAGTTTAGCGGGCGGAGCACTGCTAGTGCGCTAAATAACGCTAAATAGCTGAGGACATTGTAATTAATTATAACAAAACAACTCTGTTTAATATGTGAATATAACCGTACTTACAATAACTACTACTACTTACTAGTAACTTATAATCGTAGTTACTTATAATCGTACTTTTGCATCCGGGGTGTATTGGCCCAAGTGTCAATATGTTCAAATGTTAGAACATCCGAATATCAAATCGTCCATTATGTATATAGGTACGTTTATGTTTTGTTAGTAATAAATAGTCTACTCAGTCATCGCAAGACAAATACTTGTAAGTACAAGTATTTGTTTCTGTAAAACAAATATTTGTTGTGGTCTGGATGTATCTATTATCTGGTCACTATAACACAAGTCTAGTTGCTTAGTTTAGGGCTAGATGACACTGTATAAAATATGTGATATTTATTTATTAATTATTTACTAGCTGCGGCCTGCGGTTTCACCCGCATTAGTCCCGAGCCCGTAAGAATATCGGGATAAAAAGTAGCTTATATGTTAATTCAGGTCTCTAGCTAGCTGTCTCCATATACCGAGTTTCACTGCAATCGGTATTAGTAGTTTTGGCGTGATGGAGTTACAAACACACATATACATACACACACACACTGACACACAAACGTTCACATTTTAGTACATTGCGATACAAGTGTGGAAAGTTCTTCCTCTCTGCTTTGGAAAATCTCGGCTTTTGCCACGCTCGCGTTCCGCTCGCGCGTCATAAACCGCCTCTATGGAATGATCAATCCACACGTGTATCGTACGACGTTTTTTAACACAGTTGCGAATAAAAAAAAGACTTGGTAAAATAATAAAAAGTTTTTAAGAATTTTAGGTTATGTTTACTATATTACACTCCCGAAAGGCTAGGCAAAAGACTTTTCACCTATACAGCCTCGTCTGACATACAATATTTTTTTAGAGTTTTTTTCATTTGTTTTTGCGTCGGCGGTTAAAAACAGAATATAATGGTAAGGAAAAAATATATTTATGTACCTAAAGAAAAAACAAAATAAAATCAAAACTTAATTTTTAATTATTTTCAAAGACCTTATCACGTAAAATTATCGTTCGTTGTCAGACTTTAGAGATAACCTTTTGAAAAGAAGAAAAAAGGTACCAACAAAGAGTTTTAAGCCAGCATGGCTTAAAAACTCTTTGATGGTACCTTTTTTCTATACATCAAAACAGTATAACCCAGATAAATTAAGAATGTGTCATCTACCTAATATGTCATTAGCAGTAAGATACGTATTTGACTTAAAGGGATAACGTATTATTTTAGCACTAGTTGGTTTTTTTTATCACACGCGTGTATAATACGTTGCATTATGAGCCTAAAAGCGGTTTAATAAGATCCACTTTATGAGCAACTGTGATAAAAATAATATTAATAGGATAGGATCTTTCGTGCTTGTCCATCAGCTAATTGTTTTATATTGCCAAGACAACGTGGTCGTAGTATACATATATAAGAGCTCACCTTCGTTTGCTTAACCCGTATAATCCTTTTGGGATAAACCCCTGAAATTCTGAAACAAAGTAAACTGTAGAACTTAACTTGAGACCGCAATTGAATAAGCAGCAATTACTTACCTATAATTGAACATGTGTAAAATGTTATTTTATTGTTTACAGATTAAAATAATAAAGCAGTAATCGAAATAAAATAACGTGGTTTTTACAATGGGTGAGTCATCATTTTTCATCTTAAATTATTAGAGAAAAAAACTAGCAACTATCAACCAACTTTTGCTCCTAGTGTGAACTTTACAATACTAATAAGTATTATTTACATAAAATCACCTTAACTATGTATAAAAAATGACAACTAAGCGTATCTAAAAAAAAAAACATAGTTTAAAACAAATCTATTGTCGAGATCTTAAGTTGATTTCGGCGGAGTCACTTGTAGATCTCGGTCCAAATTGAAGGTTTGGACTGAATGTCAATCAGTTCAATGTCTTCCATGTATATCTTAAGCCCGATCTACATTAGGGTAAGGCTATGGCAAAGATGCATTGCACATCGAAATCGCACAAGTAGATAAGAAACAGTACGGTGCGAGCGAGACGGCTGCGATGACTTTAGGTGTACATCCTACTATTTCCAGATTGCTGGTGGTGGCGACAAAAAAACCGCTAGTTGTAATTTGTATTGTAAAACAATTCATCTAAAACAATTCGTCTAAAAAACAATTCGACTAATAACAATTCGTCTAAAACAATTCGTCTAAAAACAATTCGACTAATAACAATTCGTCTAACACAATTCGTCTAAAACAATTCGTCTAAAAGAATTCGTCTAAAAACAATTCGACTAATGACAATTCGTCTAAAACATTAAGTTCAAAGTGAGTTAAGATTCGGTAATGGAGTCATGCTGAGTAGCGGATATGTAGGACGCAGCTGCAGTGGAGTTAATATTCAAGTGAAATGGGTAGAATTCGTTTCTAGCACTCGCCGGCCGCTGCCGCGGCACCGCTCGCTTCGCTCGCTCGGCTCGTGCGTTGTGGTCGCAGTTCTAACATAAACCTAACCTATCCATGTCGGTTCTGGGTAGGGGTTTTTCCAGATGGGTGTTTATATCTCTCTCTTAACTCCACTGCAGCTGCGTCCTACATACCCACGTTTCATTTTACCTCCATCATCGAATGTTAACTCCGCCGCGGCAGTGTACCAGACCCGCGACTCAGTATACCTCCATTTTTGAAACCCAAGTGTAATCGGGAATGGTAATGTTTTTAGACGAATTGTTATTAGTCGAATTGTTTTAGATGAATTGTTTTAGACGAATTGTTTTAGACGAATTGTTATTAGTCGAATTGTTATTAGTCGAATTGTTTTTTAGACGAACTGTTTTAGTCGAATTGTTTTAGACGAATTGTTTTAGACGAATTTTCCGTAGACGGTATTGTAGTGAGTATGTGGTGGAGAATGATTTATTTACTTTTTATTAACGAGAAGTCGTGTTTTTATTTTATTCTATGGATTCAATTCTCAATATCTCTTTAGAATTTTATTTCTCAATTTTTCAATCCAAGGGCAAAATTTAATGATAATAATTCCGTTTTTAACCTTCCGTCATCCTAAATTCCGTTTTTTACCCCAAGACGTAGTTACATGTTCATGCTAAAACGCGCCTCATAGTGAGCCGCGCGCTTAGTGCAAACGTCAGCCATGGCTATCGAGAAACTTGTGTGCGAATGGCTCGGGCAAAGGCGAACTGCCTCAATAATCCTCAAGCTAAGATAGATTTCCAAAAGTCTGCAGCCCTCTCGGAGTGAGGTAGATCGATTCGAGGCTGCTCTATTTGAAGTTGTGTTATGCAAACAACAATAAAGAACTAAGAACAAAGAACAACAACAAAGAACGAATTAGAACAACCACAAAGTCATCGAAGCTGCCCAGTGTGAAGTTGTGTTATGCGAACATTCGAACAACCATTACGAACAAAGAACAATGACAAAGAATGAATTAGAACAACCACAAAGTTTTTTTAAATGAAAAATGTCGTCTCTCAATTTCACTCTCTTTCCGGCGGCGTTGATCCTAAATCCTTACTGTTTCCAATTCCCAAACGAAATCATAACACGCAATTTAAAACTTTTAATTCTGAAAGTTGAAATTTAAATTACCATTTACAACGGATATGTCGTATGTAAAACATTAACCTACATTCTAAGAAATTTAACATTATTTCGGAGTAATAGAGTGAACATTTGAATATTTAAAATAGCTGTTACCTAAATTATTATTTACTGGCAGACAGACAGACGAACGGACAGTGGAGCCTTAGGAAAAGGGTTTTTTTACCTCTGGGTTCGGAATCCTAACAAAAACGAAAGAGCCTCAGATGGACAATCAAGTAATCTGTTAAGAGTCCCGTTTTTTCCTTTACAGCTTGTCAGGCTGAAAGGAAAAGGTTCTTTATCGCGGGTTGGCTGGACCTAACCGTACTGTATATCCAAAAAACTTTTTTACCATTGCCACTCGAAAAGGGGCATTTTATTCATCGATAACAGTGAATAAAACGCTATTTTACTCACTGAGTGAATAAATTAATTTTGAATTTGGAACATGCACGGATATACGAAATAATATGGACTTATAAAAAAACGTACTGAAATTAGTGCTGAAAGAACGTACTGGCTGGATGGAATAGTAAATTTAAAAAAAGTATACCGCCAATTTAGATTTTTTTCTATCTGATAAAGTGGTTGTTTAATGTCATTGAAAAATCGAATAACATAAATAATATAATAAAATGAGTTGTTCCAGTGACGAAAATGAGACACTGACTCCGGAATAATTTTGAAAAAAAGCAGCAATTAGAGTAGATAATTTGTTGCCGCCAAAATCTCGGGAGTACGACAATGGGAGTATGACATGGAATGACATGGAATAAAATTCAATTAAATAGAATAAAACTTAAAAATATTATACCTATACAATTAAAAATTTTCTTTTCTATCTGTTATCGTGGTTGTTTTAAGTTATTGAAACATCTAATAACATAAATATTTTAAAATAAGTTCTTCCAGTAACGAAAATGAGACACAATCTCTTGAACTATTTCTAAATTTATTTTCTCGCAGTCAATGGTAAAAAGTAGAGTACACAACTCGTGAAAAAAATAATTTATCTCGGTCCTTGTATCCCTCGCTCCGCTCAGGATTCTAATCTAGAATCCCTCGCTACGCTCGGGATTCAACTATAGAATCCTTCGCTGCTCTCGGGATCCAACTTAGTCCCTCGAATTAAATTACCTTTTTTTCCACTTGTTGTATAATCTACTATTATATTATAAATCGATGTTTAACCCTATAATCTATAAAAACACAATGCTTGTGCGATTCAATTTCACCTGGGACTCAGATTTAAAAATTATTTGACACTATTACTGACTTATAAAACAAACACAGCGTTTGTTTTATATTGCTGCGTTACTCTGTGACGTCATTGTTGACATGACGTCACAGAGTAACGCAGTTGTTTTTTTCTATTCCTCTGTAATATAATACTCTTTGCCTACATTATGCGACAGTTTTCCCACAAACTCAATTACTGGAACATATTGAAAACAAATGGGAACAACAAATCTTCAACAGTTAACGTAACTTCATTACTGAAAACGCTGAAACATTGTTAATTCATTTTAAACTGTGATGCAACTTCAGGCTTTATTCACTGAAATCGGAATTAAGTGTGGGATTTTCTTAATGCCTAGCGGTTTTGGCCTAGTGGTAGATATCTCGAGTTTTATTCTGAAGGTTCAAATCCCAACCAGCCGGCGGCCGTGCACCAATTTTGTCTTATGAAAAACTAGCTGTTGCCCGCGACTTCGTACGCGTGGTAGTTTTGTTTCATATACCTACTAAAACTTTCCTCTCGAATCTAGGTATTAGAAAAAACTGCATCAAAATACGTGATCTAAGCATAGGTACGTAGGGACAGACAAACAGCTGGAAGCGACTATGTTTAGTGAAGATGTAAATCACCTATTAACATTGCTCTTACGGTGAAGGAAAACGTCATGAAGAAACCCGGGGCTTACTGACTGACTGACTGAGTAACTCTTTAGTGGCTAACTAATTACTCTAAATAGATATATTCGAAAAATGGTATTATGAGTGTTTTATTGTATGAAAAATTCAGAACATGTCTACACAAAATTATTTATTTACGTACAATTAGCGACAAAAGTTAGAACTCAAATTATTTATAAGCTGAAGAAATTAAAAGTGATTGATGCAATGTAATATAGAGTAGATAACAACAAAACTCTTCAAACCTTGGCAATATCTTTCTGTTTTAACGGATTGTTCGACTGATTAATTGTTTTTGGGCACACAAAACCTTGTGCCTTGCCAATTTTTTTAAAGGCGTTGTTTACGTAAAAACTTCTTTCAGTAACAGGGTATTTTGGTAATTTGTTTTCGGACCTTGTTTTTTTAACGTCGTTTTCTTTGCTGGCGTAATCTTTGATTTTTCGGACAAACGCGAGAGTGTATACGTATGCGAGAGGGTACGTGATAAAAGAAAAATATTGTTATTTTTACAATTTAAAAAAGATTGATTACCAAAAACTCAAATATGTTTTATAACCTACTTATTTTTTTTAATTAGAGTTTCATTTACCTCATGGTTGTTGTTAAGAAGTGTATTGAGTTTGAAAAAAAAACCTCTAATGTTTTAAAAAGTAGTTTGGACTATGTGTACCTACTTTGTTTAAAAACAAAGATTATTTAATCTTTGGTTCTAAAACACCTGATTTTGCAATAAACCTATACTCATGATTTTCGCAAAATAATATAAAATTTTCAAAAGTCGTAGAACAAAAGTTGTTCGTCTAGAAGTGAAGAACAATAATTCTGTTTTGGATTACATTACTCTTGCTGAAACTTATTGTACAAATAAATCTATGAACAAGAAATGGCTGAACCGGTCTGGGTTCAATCTTGAGAATAATTACTGAGAAATAATAATAAATCAAACAGATGATTATAAATAACAACATTGTTGTTATTAAATTATACCAGCCTGTGGCGTAACAGTTACAATTGGATTTGAACTGTTTCTACCACGTTTCTACATATCTAATGCCCTTATACATTGATTAACGAAGTTATTTGAGGTCTAGATGCGGTATTTTATGATTTTGTATTTACGAAGAGACTTAACTGAGCGGTGTTGGCGTAGTGGCAGATACCTTTATTCCGGAGGTCCCGACTTTGTGTCTCAGCTCGCAGTACAATCATAAATTTTCTTATTAAAATGTATACGCCTATGTCTATGTTAAGTATTTATCTATCTACCTATTGCTCTTACGGTGACGGAAAACTTCATGATGAAACCTGTGGCTTAGTTGCCTCCAGACTTTTGACTTTCCTCGATCGAACCTTAGTTGATTGATGTTAAATATTTTATAACACGTAACTCTTTTTTGCTGATTGTACAAAAAAGTAAGTGTGGCAAATACAAAAAATATATATGGGCCGTAGGTAGAAGCGGGAATTAAATAATTAAAATTACATTTTAGGATGCAGCAAGCATATTGTTTGACTACCCAGAATTTTTTTATGTGGGTCAAATCCCGATCGAAGAAAAAATCAACTTTTACTTCACGGACGGAGGCCCGCCCGCCCCACAGATGCCACATCCAAATTATTACTTACCACTGGCTATATTATATTGAAATCAATTATGCAATGTACGAGAGTAAGTTACTGCTACGAGTACAACGACGATGGAAAGGAGAGTTTAAATTAATAATTTCTCCCCGATTATAATTATTATTTATGTTAATTATTAATTAACACGTTCTGAAACGCGTGATTTTACAGTAAGGAAATTGAATTAAGCGAGGGAAAATTTGTCATTATTATAATAAAATCAAGGGTTTATTCCTTTTTAAACGAGTTACCTAAATATTCATTTGTCTAAAAATGAGGATGCGTAAATCGTTATTGCAATCAAAAATAACAACAAGTAACAAGTTACGATGTTATCAAACTATCACCAAGGTTAAGGTATAAATGGATCTTAACCTTGGTGTACCTTACCTATACCTAAGTCAGAATAGTTGAAAAGCAATATTGCCCATCCATCAGGATATTTATACAGCAAGAGGACTTAGAGATTATAAAAAAATTAAAATTTTTATTGCTACAGGAAAATAACGAAGGAAATGGAAATTAAGAATATATAGTAAATATACTATAAGCGAGGAGGGAAATGGCTAGCTGCTTCGTCATGTGCTATTAAACGACCTGAAGGCCAATTCTCGTAAATAACATTGTTCAAATTACATTTCAAAATCATTTCGATACTATAAACGAGGAGGGAATAATACCCTTAAAGTACCCCAAAATACCCTCAAAGTTAGCTTATGTAAAAAATACTGACTTTAAAGGCATATTTTGCAATCGAAATGCAATCGGAATGATATTGAAATGTAATTTAAAAAATGTTATTTATGAGATTTGACCTTTTGTTTATTGTCCGACACGAATTTATTTTTTTAACAAATATTTATATATTCCCCTA
The DNA here is from genome assembly GCA_907269075.1 of Idaea aversata. Classification (NCBI taxonomy): domain Eukaryota; kingdom Metazoa; phylum Arthropoda; class Insecta; order Lepidoptera; family Geometridae; genus Idaea; species Idaea aversata. Next base: position 1,714,299 of record OU026088.1, read on the forward strand.
CAATAATTCGGTATATATGTATCCCAGGGCACGTCCTGTGGGTTACAGTAAAACACCTTCGATTCATTAGGAGATAGAGACCGCGATAGTTCTGCTGTGTTGTCGGCGTTCAATTGCCAGGTCTTCATTGTGAAGAATTTCACGAATTCCTGTTGTGCTTTGAACTTTTCTTGAATTTTCATGTATCTGAAATAATTTGGTGAAATTTACATTCGAATTGTTCCACCAGTTTCGACCCGGATATCTTTTTACCTGTTTGACTAAAAAGCCCTTACCTTGGTCTCTTCCCTCGCATCTTCAGCCATAAGTCAGCCAACATGGCCGGAAGTTTCTCTAATAAGAACGATAGCACATTATGTACTATTTCACTCTTCGTTATTATTACAAATGGAAAGGGCAGATCGTCTGAAATTTAGGTAAATTTTTCGTCAAATCTGAACTGAGTCTTGAGGAATGAATTGAATGTGGAGTGAATGAGTTTTGAGGAAAAAGAGAAATAATAATTGCACAATTTTACATTCTCTATATTTGTGCACTTTCATTGAACCAATTTGAATAAAACTTTTATCGAAATTGCGCAATTAAATGCAAGTTGACGGTTTGTAGTGTACTTACATAACTTATTTCCGACAGTATATCTTCGGCTTATCACATTTAAATTTTTCATTGTCAAAGAATTCATTCCACTGGTGCATACGTTGAAAATTTAAAAATACTGTATACTGTAATAGGAAAATCTTTAAATAAGAAAAGTATTTTTATCCTGATACTCGCACGGGATCGGGGACTCGCGTAGGTGAGACCGCGGAGAGCAGTATCTGATAAAATATATTGTGAGATTTTGGTAGTCTAAAAGCAGATGTTTGGACTTTTTCTAAAAATTTAGAAATTAATCTTTACACTAGCAGCGCTCCGTGACACCCATGTTACTCCTGATCCCGTGGGAATATTGGGATAAAAAGTAGCCTATGTTACTCCCAATGCATCAGTGTATCCTTATACCAAGTTTCATCCAAATTGGTTTAGTTGTTTATCACAATATTTGTATATATGGCCTAGTGTCCTAATTCCTATCAGCGTATCCCCCCTGGTAGGGATAAGTGGAATTTTCCACCTATCCCTACCAAGTACTACTAAGTACTGTCAGTATTGGGTAAGCAGATTCTCTGTAACAGTTTTAGCGGTAGGTTTTACCTGTGACATTTAGCGCCAGCAACAATGACTGCATTAGAACAAAATCCGCCGGTATCAAGTCGATGACGTTATTAATTCCACTGAATAAAACTCGTTTATAACCCAATGTGATGGCAGCTATGAGCGGAGACGCTCCATTCCAGCTGTCCGTAAAACCTGGGATTGGTTTCATGTAGCAGGCCGTTGCTGGGAATTAGAGAAAATACATAATTAACAACCAGACTTCATTGAACTATAAGAATTCTATACAATTAAACATTTTCTGCAAAAATCGGGTAAGCCAGTCACCAGAGAACAACCATAGACGAGCTGTTCAACATCAAAGCTCGTGATCTTCTTCTCCATGGGTAGCCAGAAATAGTCACTGTGGCCGAAATTGGTCAAGAAGACATCATCGTGTATACTTCGTGAGGACTGGGTAAATTTACCGAGAGGTTCAGACTTACATAATCCGACCAATTCGTACTTGCGTCTGAATCTCAGTCTGATGCTTACAATAAATGCCACAAGTCAACCTCTTTGACAGCATACTTTTCTCACATAGGCATACCTTGATATTTAAATCAATGCACGGATATAGGAAGGGTTAAAGTTTAATTGTTTTGTAATTATCAAATCAAATCTGTGATCAGTCGTTTGATTTTGAATTAAACTTTGTACCCACGCTTGTGAAGCGTGACGTCTTGGCGCTTGAAGATCTTTTACATAATTCACAAACCCAACAACTCGTTCAAGTTCCGTAATTGTAACAAACCAATTTAATCACACAACCATTTCATATTATGTGCTCAAGTTTGAACTTGTGGTTTAGGCCAGATTGATTATTTGATCGTCGCCTTGGAAGTTTCCTACTTACTTGCTTTTCAATTAACCAAACAATCATTTATTCACATTAATGGTTTATGGTTTTAGACATTTATTTTCCCAAAAAAGAATTTACAATTTACTTAGAGAAATAATCTAATTAAAGTTAAATTAAATAGAGTAAAAAGATGATTGTAAAGAATTAAATACGTACGAATACGTAAGAAGGTCTGATGATAGCTGTCGGTATGTTTCCGTGGTATTTAGCAACGTAACTTTCAGCTAAAGCATTTGTAAATGTATATGTATTTGGTCTGATATCTGAAATACCAGTTAAACGTTAATTTATTAAACTTGATAAAAAGGAACTTCAATTAAAATTAAAAGGCACAAATATAAATAAAGAAATAATAACCCCTTTGGTTCCCGGTGCAAAGCTGCCTAACATGTTGGCTGCATTACCACGCTTTTGCAGTAAAATATCAGAAAAAAAAACATGTTTGGCTGGAACTGAAGCCAAATACATAGTTCACACTTCATCATCATCATGTCAGCCCATACACGTCCACTGCTGGACATAGGCCTCCCCCATACGACGCCACAAACAGCGGTCCTGAGCCGCCTCCATCCACCGACTACCCGCGACCGCCACAATGTCGTCGGTCCACCGGGCAGCTGGTCTCCCAACACTCCGTTTCGCGTTGCATCGCGGCCGCCACTCGAGAACCTTTTCTTCCCAGCGGTTGTCAGTTCTGCGAGCTATATGACCTTAATCAGTTCACACTTAATCAAGCTTAATTAAAATAAGACCATTTTTACCCAAAAATTGTTTTAGCTTCTGTTCGTCAAGCATTCCTTCGTCTTTTATAAACTGTGTAAGTTTTTCGTCCTTTGTTGGTGATGGATAAACGATCTCATTCTGGACATCCTGGTCTGGATACGTGTAGGCCGTTGATATGTAAACCAAGGACTGAAAATTTAAAAAAAGATAGGCGAGTTCAAAATGGCTCAGAAGGTCAATTCTCGCATGGATGTAACATTGTTCCAATTACATTTCAATAACATTTCGATTACATTGCGATCACAAAAAATACCCTCAAAAGTAGGTCAAAACACCCTCAAAGTCTGTTTTTTTAAAAGAAAAACTGACTTTTGTGTATCTTTTGCAATCGGAATGATATTGCAATGTAATTTAAACAATTATATTTATTTATTTATTATTCAATGTATACATAATGTTAATATTTAGTTTTTTATTATTCTACTATGCATAATTATAATTTTTTTAAGTTATACATTAGAAATAACTTTAAGAAACTTTGTGACTATCAACTATGTGATCTATCTATCTATCTATCTACGATAATTGATAATAGGTTGCTTCGAAAATAAATAGAACCGGGCTTTTATGTCGAACTTTGTCAATCTACTTTTGTCAGGATGTACTTGTAACAGGATGACAGGATACAAATGCATGTCGTATGGTACCAAACTTACCTTTAAATTCTTCATCTGATGGCACAACTTTAGAACTCTTTTTGTGCCTTCATAGTTGTAGTTTACAGAAACATCCAGTCGTTCGTTAAATTTAACTGATGCAGCCAAATGTATGACCACGGATACCTGTAATTTATAGTTGGTTTTTAGTTGTCAAGGCCCCACAAAATGTGAAACGTCCCAGATGAAGATGGAAAGATTAATTAATTTGACGCCTATTCCAGACTGGCCAAATATTGATATGGGCCAGGGTATAGGATTTTATTTTGTGTGTGATTAACTTCAACAAAAGAGAAAGTTCTCAATTCATAATTTTTTTTTTAAATTGTTGCTTTTTTATGTTTTACTTTTGAATATAAAATGGTCACACTAAAAGCGATGGTTGCGACGCAATATGGTTTTAATATTAAATCACACACAAAATTGGTAAAATCCACGATACAATTCTGATATGATTCGTTGAAAGTGATCATTTTAGACCCCAGATAATTATGGGTTAATTAAAACTGATAAATATTTATTGTAAAAACATGCCGAATTAATGACGAAATTAACGTTTTTTTTTTAAATCATTTAATAAGAATAATAAAGGCATACCTTATCAATAAGTGATTGTGCGTCATCGTTTCTTATATCTAAGTCATTTAGTGAAATATCGCCACGGATTGGAACTAATTTCTTCAAGCTCTCGGGGTTAGATTTATTTAGGTATTCAAACACCTGAAAAATAATATTAAATACTAATTAAAGAAAAATAAAAAAATTAAGTATTTTTGTTAAAAATCTGAAAAATACATTAGATTAAAAAAATTAAAATACATTTTTTTGATTGTTTGTGCATTTTTGATAGTAATGTAAATATTATCATGTATTTTGTATGTCTTCATTTTATAAAGCATATAAGTAGATCAAGGCTAGCATATGAACACAACAAAATTATTAGAATAATTATCATTTGTTTTTAACGAAATCTCTATTTAAAGAAAAGCTATGAAAAATTTGAGTTGGTCCAAATGAAATTTTTTTTTAAATTTTTCGTAAATTTCTTTAACTATTTGGAAAAACAAAAAGTAACACCAATTTTTATTACCTTATTTTATAATTTGTAATTCAAGTGCAGTCATAAAGATTCGGTACTTAAACAAATAATTTTTGCGTATAAGATATTACGTAGGTATTTCGGTAAAAAATCGTATTTTGGTATTTTCTAAGGTTTTCGCGACTTGAACTCATAATCTTCTTCTTATCTTCTTCTCTTATATATAAAAATGAATCGCAAAATGTGTTGGTAAGCGCATAACTCAACAACGCCTGGACCAATTTGGCCAATTCTTTTTTTAGAATATTCCATAAGGTACGAGGATGGTTCTTACGGAGAGAAAAATTTAAAAAATTGCCTGAAAATGTCTAAAAACATCACTTTTCTATACTCCATACCATACAAACGATTCGTAATAATACAAGTCAATAAGAACTTTAATACCATAACATAAAGTTCAAGTTTTAATGGAGAGGTGCCGGGAAGGCAAAACAATTGAGTGACGTATAAATATTGATGTCAATCGTGCCGCGGTGTTAGTTGCCAAACTACACCTAAACGGCTGAACCGATTTGTATGATTTTTAACCCCCGACGCAAAAACGACGGGGTGTTATAAGTTTGACGTGTCTGTGTGTGTGTGTGTGTGTCTGTCTGTGGCATCGTAGCTCCCGAACGGCTGAACCGATTTTGATTTAGTTTTTTTTTATATGGCAAAACAACGTTTGCCGGGACAGCTATAGTATATTTATAATTATAAATCGTTTTTTGGTCTGATGTTTTTTTTTTAAAAGTTGATAGGTTATTTTTAAAAACTTTGTACCTGCCTGACTTTATACATTTAAAATGTTTAAAATTTTAAATGTTTGTATCTATGACACATTTTTTGAAAATTTCAACCAAATTTGCATTTACAAGCATAAAGTACCTACCTACTTAGTTGCAGTAAAGGTAATATCTATAAACATGACGCAAACAATTTTTTGTCAAAAAAAACAACGTCGACCTTTTTTCAACTGTTTCAGGGTTCCGTACCCAAAGGGTAAAAACGGAAACCTTTTACATTTTTTTACTAAGTTTCCACTATCTGTCTGTCACCAGGCTGTATCTCATGTGTCTTGATAGCTAGACAGTTGAGATTTTCACAGATTATGTATTTCTGTTACCGCTAGGTATAGCAACAAATACTAAAAAAAAAACAGAATATAAAATGATATGGAACCCTTCGTGTGCGAGTCCGACTCGCACTTGGCCAGTTTATTTTTATTTTTAAATGTTGAGACATGTTATTTACACTTTGATCTATTCATAAAATTTTTGTCATTATAACGAAAAATATTACAATTCAGTTTGGCAATCTCAGAAAATTATTGAACTTTTCAAGAAGCTACGTTGAGTGATTTCGCCCGCTTAAGCTTCCTTGTCCATTCGTGAGAATATAGGATAGGTTTTAACTAAATTTTATCAGTAACCTTAATACGGACGAAACGAACCTAGATACCTATACCCAATCTTTTTTAAAATGTTCGCAACAGACAAACAAACGCACGTCTTTGTACCATATACCCACTATTTACTACCCACTCTCTATTTGGATGCTTTTTGCGTAAGGATGAAGTAGGCTTACATACCCAGCATCGCTCAGCTTAGTCGATCGTTTCCAGATGAAGGAAATAGTCAGTATATCTAAAACCAATTAAGCCGCGGGTCACCGTAAGAGCAATGTCAATTAGGCACATACATTTTTCGAAATGATTTTTTTTATGTTTTTGCACGGCCGCGGCCTGGATTTGAAACCATAACCTTCGGAATTAAAGTAGAGGCACCTACCACTATGCCACCAAGGCACCACTGTTTCAAAACGGATGTATAAAGAACAAACTGTTTCTAAAGAGACCCAAAAAAATTATAGGCAAATAAAAATGACGACTGAATAAGCACTCACCGGATTCTCAATAAGTTCTTGTAATCTCTGTTCTGGAGTACATGAGTTGTGTTCTCGAATTAGAAGGTAGATCTTGTCAATATCTTTACATGTCCTTAATAGTTTTTCTATTATTAACTGGAAACAACCAAAATAAAAAAATACAGTCCTATCAAACTATGATATATGAACCACATGAGTAAAGAAAGACCAGAGGATAAGGTTCTAAGGAGCTGCCTTTCACAAACTTTCACATTTATAATATTAGTCATCATCATCATCGTATCAGCCCATACTTACACATCCACTGCTGGACATAGGCTTCCCCCATACGACGCCACAAACAGCAGTCCTGAGCCGCCTCCATCCACCGACTACCCGTGACCGCCACAACATCGTTGGTCCACCGGGCACCTGGTCTCCCAACATTCCAATAATAGTAGGATAATTTTTTAACCGTCTTCAAAAAAGGAGGAGGTTCTCAATTCGTCGCGTATATATATATTTTTTTTATGTATGTTCGCCGATTACTCGAAAACGCCTGGACCGATTTGGAAAAATCTTTTTTTTTTTACAATAATAATAACAATAAGCCCGCAAGGCACCTTGAGGCGAGGTGACGGGGAGTAACGACCCCGCGGTCTCGAGTTCTCCAGGGGGAAGTCACTGTTCCTCATCTCCGGCTTGCTTTAGTTGGCTGGTCGAAGTGAATATTGACGAAGAAGCGGTCCCCGCCTCTGGCTTGCCTTCACCGGCCGTCCAGAGTGGAGTCGCTTGAGTAGAAATACTCGAAGGATGGATGCCGAACGTCAGTGATGATTGGCCCGCTCGCTCGAACTACCAGCGAAGACTTAAAATCCAGTAAGGCCTCTCCATCCTTCAAGCCACTCACGTTCCTGTTGCCCCCTTGCTGTAATTTACTCGGCTAATTAGGGTGGCACAGTCTGAGAGTTGGCGAGTCTCCGCCTGCCATTTTTACGTGTTTATTGGACATTGTTACGGCAGGTGCCATAGTATCCATAGTTCCCCAGTATCTAGTCCACTACCATCCCATCACAATAGCTCAAGTAGTTTTGTCCTGTAGATTATCAATAGTTTCATCCAAACCGGAGGTTGTCCTTGGTTTCACTTTATAGTGTAGACAGGGATAATCGCCGGTTTAGAATCCACCCCAATTGTTTGCTATTATACTTGTTATTGTAAAGGGCCTCTACGTGTTGGCTTCGGCTCCACGCACGCCTTCCAAAGGTCCGGGGCTCCATGGCCCGTGATACAGGACGTATAACAGACACAATAATAATACAAAAGCTAAACTAACTTAGCTTATAAACTCTAATCTTAATAATTGCTAGTAGGTATCAATAACAATAACAAGTAAATCCCACGTTATTTCTACCACGATCAGAATAATAATTAACTTCAGAAAATTATTTATAAATTGGACGCACGTCTATTTTTAGGTTTATTTTATACTAATACTCCTAAAATTATTTTTTTACAATCTAATGACCTGGATAATCTGCTTCGCGAAAATTAAAAATTAATATTCCTGGACCAGGAAAGGGTTAATAGACCAAGCGAGCAATGCGTCTTTAGTCAATTTACGATCAACGGGTATAATAACGAATTTTCTGCTTTCTGTTTTACTTGTAGGTTAAATTTTACATAAACAATATTAAAAATCCAAATAAGTACCTAAGTTTCTTTAGGATAAATACCTTTCCAATAAATCCAGTTCCTCCCGTTATAAACACAGATTTTCCATGATAAAAATCAATCACTGACAAATTATTTAACCCCATTTTTTACAAGAATAGGTAGGTATAATAAACCATTAAACATCAAATCCCTTTAAGAACCAAATAGAAAATGATTTGTTCTTTACAATGTACTCGTTTTATAATTACAATTATCATGTGAAGCAACCTTCGGTTGAATCTATTGAAAACTAGCATCAACTCTCTATTTTACCTGCGGTCTCGATGCCGTGGGAATATCTGAATAAAAAACCAATGTCACTGCCAGTGGATCAATGTATCCTCATACCATATGTTTCATAAAAATCGGTTCAGTAGTTTCGGAGTTTATTCAATTCAAACAAACAAACATCTTTCCTCTTTATAATATTAAGTATCTATGTAGGTATAGAGATATAAATAATGGCTAAAAGGTAATTAGTATTGTGCGCGTATTAAGAACCAAATTAAGTGATAAATCACAAAACACTTAATTTTTAAATACCTCTAATTAACCTTTTTGATGTTATCAATGGAAATTAAAAACTTTTGATATGAAGGCGTTCTCTCACGGTATGATGAAATCTATGGTTATCAGTTTGGGATCTCTATGGATCACCTACGTTTTTCTTCACAGTAAGAGCAATGTTTATTAGCGCAGAATTCGTAAAAAAATCTATTAATAATAATAATAAAATCATTTATTTCAGCCTTCAGTCTACAAAGGCCCATAGATACAAACCTTAAAGACTAACATACATATTTTATAACAACTAAGAACGATGTTAATAGCACTTCCATGACACTACACTTTCGTCTTAGTTTGTTCTTGTGGAATTTGTCCGCGGAAGCGACGGAACACCACATCCTTCGGCCAGAAGCTTTCATCCATAACGCGAGGCAGACAGCAGTGCAGGACTCGCAACACAAACGCCTCAAAATTGACGTTTCGATGCGACTCCAGCTTATGCACTCTCAGCGCATAGCCCAGCTTCCGGCGTACGTACTCGATGATGTCCTATTGGTGCACAACATGACAAACATGTTCAAAGTAATTATTTCCCGGGTCTTTACAGTGAGATTGTAACAATTATAGAGTGGTTATCTCTAAACCCCGCATTACTTTATTGTGAAACAATAATGGAATGCGTGTCTTCGTGCATATCCGAAAACACCCGAGGCCCCCGAGGGGTTAAGAGTCAATTGTCTTAAGTTCGTTATAGTAAATTTCGCCAAGACGTGTCTACCTTTGGTTGATATATGGGTTTTAATCGCGTAGTTTTATTTAAATTTATCTTACTTCGAAGTTTCGACTATGTTACAATAGTCATGGTCGCAAGGAGACTGAAGCAGCGGCGAGCGTTGTCACCTTATGCTGATAGTTGAGGGAAGTAACCGAGGGTAGGTCGAGTACCGACACTCGATTTTATAAACAGTTTTGACAACAAAAGATTTATCCGGAGATGCCACGGAGATGCCTTGCGACACTTGCACATTTTATCACTAGATTTCTCGTAGATTAAATAAATAAATATTGCAAGACATTCCACACATCGCCACCTAGGCCCAAGCAAATTAACTAGACTTGTGTTATGGCTGCTAGACAACGAATATATATTTGTAAATATGTGCATAAATATTTGTCTGAGGCAGGAATCGAACCCGCGTGTTTGGCAGTCCGGCATGGTGACCATTGTTCCAACTTTGTCGTCAGATTAGAGTTTTTTTATCCAGTTTCCTGGTTGAAATTATTCTTCATTTCAACCGCTTCACGCTCAATCCTATGTTAGAAATGTCGTTCAGTGGAAAGGACACGCGGTGCGGTGAGATTTCTCGTAGATTAAATAAATAAATATTGCAAGACATTCCACACATCGCCACCTAGGCCCAAGCAAATTAACTAGACTTGTGTTATGGCTGCTAGACAACGAATATATATTTGTAAATATGTGCATAAATATTTGTCTGAGGCAGGAATCGAACCCGCGTGTTTGGCAGTCCGGCATGGTGACCATTGTTCCAACTTTGTCGTCAGATTAGAGTTTTTTTATCCAGTTTCCTGGTTGAAATTATTCTTCATTTCAACCGCTTCACGCTCAATCCTGTGTTAGAAATGTCGTTCAGTGGAAAGGACACGCGGTGCGGTGGGAAAACACGCGATTGTGACCCCGGAAATAATTACTATAAATACAAATTGTGTGAGTTTAAAAGTTTATGAACAAACAAATCAATCTGTACCTACCTATGTAAGTACACGTAAAGTCGGCTGCATAATTGCAGCCCCCGGTAGAGTTCGAAAATTACTATTATTGGAATGTTTTCATTCTAATTATTTTTGTTTGATAAATTGATGAGTTAGAATAAGCAGGTGTCTAGAATCTTGCTTGTGTTGAAAACATTCTTATAACAGCCGTTTTGGAGCTCTACGGTGGGTCAATGCTCTCTCCAGAATAGTTGATTGGTTTAATTCCAATAATTTATTGACCGAACGAGCGAAGCGAGAGAGGTCTAGTGGCGAGACGGTCGGTCGGTTGTACCTATGTATCTATGTATCTATGTATGTTTGTTCGACGATAACTTGAGTACCGTTGCTCTGATCTTAATGACTTTTGGTATACGGGTAGTTGAGGTCCATAGAATTTTTAAGTTCGAACATGAGAGGGATCGGTTAGGGGGCTTCGATGATAGGGGGTGCAGTAGGGGATCTACCTATATGACAGGCGAACTATATGGCAAATATACCCAAGTGGGGTATCAAATGAAAGGGCGTAACTTCGGTGACCATAATATGGTACCATGGAAATGATCTGATGATGGAGCTGGAAGGAATCCACAGGAATGTATCGTCTCAGCGGTCATTTTTATATCAAACTCATTTGTGTCAAAAAGGAAAAAAACGCTTTGACCTTCATGATTAAAAAATGACAATGTCAAAAATCAAAATGACATGTTTTCTTTCTGTCATTTTCGTAAAAAATATGATCCAAAAACATTTCTAGATAATTTCAAAACCATTACATATTAACTTAGCTTTGATATTATGATTAAAATTGATAAAAAAGGTACCTATCTATATAATAATACGGTCATCCTAAATAAAATTCAAATAATTCGTAAAAGTTTAGAGTGCAAAGTCATGCACTCTTGTGTTCGTTCTCGATGGTCTTCGAAGGATCAGTAGCTGCTTGAACCAGCTATTGATCAGCTATCAGCTAAACGGAAGCCGAAGCGAAAATTGGACAATCCTTCTATGGTTGACGTCGTCTGGGCCACTCAGGATGTACCTACTTACCTACCTTGGATGAAAACTGTAGATTAAAAGCGTCTACTTAATCTACTTTCCTATAAATCGTCAGACCTCTCTTTTCATATTCATAATTATTCCTTTATTTCATAATCAAGGGTTGGTTTGGTTAATAATTGTGGTGAATAATATTAAATAATATTGCTAGCTGATCTAGAGATTCTAATTAAAAAACTGGTGACTAATCTTTTTATTTAATAATAAGTTAGGACTTATTATAGGACATATAGGTCCACCAATAATATAGGTCTCAAACTTCTCTAATATATTTGTATCGAGGGAGGAGCCTCTCTCCTCTTTACCTCTTTCGTTAGATTATGATGAGTACATACTTACTACATAGGTACTAAAAAATTTTGTGTTAAGTCTGATGATAAAGACCCGATAAGAAAGGTGACAATAAGAACTTAACGATCTTGGGAATCTAAGATAGTCATATCCATGTTTGTACTCGTTCAAAGCACCTTGATAAGTATAGGTATTCTATAGCTTCTGAAGAATCAGCTGACATCTGGGATCTGGTGATAGAGGTGGAAGAAGGCACTCAACTTCAAAGAAATATGAACTCATCTTCTAGACAAGATAAGTCTACCGTTAATGTTCGTTAAAGTTGTCTTGATAAGGAGGCACTCTAGGCACATGAGTGTGCTCTAGGTGTTAAACAAGCAACTGATATCTGGGGTTTGGTAATATAGCCGGAAGAAAGCTATATGAACTCATCTCTAGATAAGTTAGGTCTATCGTGTTCACTTGATGAGTAGGTACTCTAGCTACTGGCGATATGGTGGAATATAGAAGGAAGAAGGCTATAGGAGTTTATAATCACACACGATTTACTTTCATTGTAGGTACTTATTCTCTCGAGTATCAATAAAACGCGAAATAAATAAATACGTGATTGAGACCAAGAAAATTAGGCTATGGAACTCATTTTCTAGACAAGATACCTATGCCTAACGCGTTTGGATTCGTTAAAAGTATAATAGAGTCAGCGATGTCCAGGGTCTGTACAAAAAAATCGGTACAAAAAACTCGTGAGGTCTCAGTTCGGGGCGAACTACTAGTTACTTAATGTATCCAAAACTAAATTAATTCGGTTCACACTTCCAAATGTAAAACAAGTAAAAACTGTTGTAAAGATTAATGATGAGAAAGTTGAATTAGTCAGTAGGGCTGTCTTTCTAGGTATAACTTTAGATGCTAAGCTTCAGTGGGGCCCGCATGTGGAAGCATTGTCCAATAGACTTAGTTCTGCCGCGTACGCCGTTAAGAAAATTCGCGAATACACGGACATTGAGACTGCTCGTCTAGTCTATTTCAGCTACTTCCACAGTGTCATGTCGTATGGCATCCTGCTGTGGGGGTGTGCTGCAGATATTGATGCTATTTTCATATTACATAAAAGAGCTGTCCGAGCTATCTATAAAATGGGCCCCAGGGAATCTTAGAGAAAAATTTAAAGAGATAAATATATTAACGCTCTATTCAAAATATATTTACGAAAACTTGCTCTACGTTCACAAAAATCCTGATATTTTTCGCAAAAATAGCGATATTCATAATTTCAACTTAAGAAACAGGGATGAGCTGACCTTGCCCGGTAGTAGGCTCCGGAAAATAAGCAGGTCGTTTAATGGTACATGTGTGCTCTATTATAATAAATTACCTAAAGATGTATATGACATGTCCATTAACAAATTCAAAACTTTTATAAAGCATAAATTGTGTAAATTGGATACCTCTTCGTACCTTAATGATAAGAATCCATGGCTGTGACTTTCATTGCTCCATTTCAAATATTTGTAATATTGACCTTTGTGAGCGTGATCACATAAAAAAAAACCCCATGAGTTTCTTGTGCCTTCTTCTCATTGGTGGGCGCGTTCCGAAGGCACACATCCTAACTTAGTTTTTAAGACGATTCCAAGTGATCATGTATACAATGTGTTTCAGCGAAGGGGTATTAATACGAAAAGGGGTTGTTCTAGGCGTCTAGGCGAACAACTTTTGTTCTACGACTTTTGGAAATTCGAACTTTTTTTTCGATAATTCTGAGGGAATTTTTACTTGAAAATCAGCTGTTTCATACAAAAACTTCGAACGAAATGTTCGAATTTCCAAAAATCGTAGAACAAAAGTTGTTCGCCTAGATGTCTAGAACAACCCCCTTTCGCATTAATACCCCTTCGCTAAAACACATTGTATATACATAAGCATCGAAAGGAATAAAGAAATTTGACTTTGTCTGCAATTAAGCAGCCGACCGTACCCACCTTAAACTTGTACTTTAATATACTGTTAATTTAAATGTGTGTTAAATAACGTGTGTTTGTTTGTGATAAGAACCTATAGATGTGACTTTATTGCTCCATTTTAAATATTTCTTCTAATTGATGGGCGCGTTCCGAAAGCACACATCCCAACTCAGTTTTTAAGACATTTTAATGCTATTTCAAGCAAATTGTATGATTCCAAATAAATAAAGAATTTTGACTTTCATTTTTTTTTAATTCAACTTGCCATAAATGCTAAATCAGTTATTTTCCATTCAAAGATTAACTGGAAGATATCGCTTTTAGCGATAAGACTGCCCATTATTACTTTACTTTGAGTCTATCGTGTTTTAAGTTCCGTTGTCTGTTGTACAAATAAAATTTTCTATCTACCTATCTACATACTAATACTATAAAAAAAACATACATACAACCGAATTGAGAACCTCCTCCTTTTTTTGAAGTCGGTTAAAAAAGAAAATATTTTTTCATTACTCATACTCCGAAAGTAGGTCTAAATATGCCTGAAGAGCGTGTAGAAAATAAAACTTCCAGCCCTAGGGCTTTTCGCTTTCACTGACAGCTGTCATGTCAAATTATGGCTTCGCACGACTTGTGCAATCTGCATGTAGCCAGTATCAGTATCATTACGCATTAGGAACTTCAAAAACCTAACCTCCTTGCTTTTTTTTTACACCAAAGAATAATAATTATGGCTTGGCACGGCTCATGCATACTGCCAGAGTTTAGTACTTAGTAACTTTTATATATATTTAGTTCAAGATATCTTTTTTATATCTATTTCTTCGGTAAGTACCGCCGTTTTTAAGTATTGAATACAAATAGCTGAAACCTAAAAAAAACACTACATAATGTAACCTCTTTGGTCCCAACCTTGTAAAAGGATCGGGTAGTATGGACACATGAGTATGGAGTCTCATAGTCTCATTCACTCTCGTTGTTAGGAAGAATTTTATGTATTATTCGTAATGAAAAGCACAGTGTTTACCTCGGGTGAAAGACTCATTAAGTCCCTCGAACTATTAGCGCCCTCGCTACGCTCGGGCGCCAAACTCCGTCTCGGGACTTGTAATGAGTGTCTTTCACACCTAGGATAACAATGTACTATTTGTTATCCTGAAACTACAGTAGTTATCCCTGTGCCAGTGGGTCCTCACTCCACTGTGGAAAAAATAGAGCGCACGAAGGGTTTAATAGCATGATGTATAGGAGCCCCATTCAAATTTTATTTTTCTGTTTTTATTATTTGTTGATATAGCGGCATCAGAAATACATTATCTGTGAATTGAAAATGAAATGAAATGTGAAGTGAAATGTGTGAAATTTCAACTGTCTAGCTATCAGGGCGTGTTCGGATGACACGCGTCGACCACGCGCCCGCCACGCTCTTCACACGCGTTGACCACGCGTTGAACACGCCTTGAACTTTGTTCTATATATAATTTGAGTCTTATGACATATCAATAGATCTCAAATTGCATTTATCCAAGTCCACCCGCTCACGCCACGCGCCCGCCCCGCGCCCGCCCCGCGCCCGCCCCGCGCCCGCTTGCAGAAATTGCAATTTGAGATCTATTGATGTGTCATAAGACTCAAATTATATATATTGAACAAATTTCAACGCGTGTCATCTGAACACGCCCGAAATACAGCCTGGTGACAGATAACGGACGGACGGACGGACAGGTCGGACAGTGACCCTTTGAGTACGACACCCTTATAAAAATGATTACCTACTCAATGTTTCTGTGATTTTGATTGTAGCAATATAAATGATTCTGTAGCCTTATAAATGTAGTTTATTTTTGAGTAGCACCAATTTCTGTATTGACTTTTAGGTCGGCTAAAATTGTTCAAAAAGTACTAGTAGGTACATCACTGTCACTTCACTATCACTACATAGTATACAACATATGATGTGGGAATAAGAGCTATTGTATATTAATGGCTAAAATCTTACCTTAAAAATAGAATTCAATTTGTTCAAGTTGATTTTTATGATAGAAACACTGGCAAAATAGAGAGCTACCTATCCGATCCGCTTCCTTGGGGAATAGATCAGATCAACGAGTGTTGAACTGCTCTATTCCCCAAGGAAGCGTTCTAAGATGTATCCTATTTCTAGTCTACATAAATCAGCTTCCAAAAACCATTAATACTCATTGTGTGTTGTTTGCTGTCGATGTGTCGCTCCTATTTGAGTACGAGAATTCTGAAGAATTCCAAAATACTCTTAAAGAAACACTCCAAACAGTCATAAACTGGTTAGAAGCACACAACCTTAAAGTCAACTATTCTAAGACTAAATTGATAGAGTTTCGACCTTACCAAAAACCTGGCCTGAATATAAGTCTACAAATAGGAGGTACTCACTTAGAAAAAGTTAAATCATGCAATTTACTGGGTATACAAATAGATGCAAACTTAAATTGGAAAGGGCATATAGAAAATGTAAAATCAAAACTATCTAGGTTTGCTTACGCCCTATATGAACTCAAAGTTAGTACAGATAAAAAAAACTGCTCTATCAGCATACTACGCATATGCACACTCCTGGCTCTGTTACGGTGTTATTTTATGGGGAAATAGTACAGACGTCGAAGACTTATTAATTATGCAAAAAAAGCTGATACGTATTATCGTTAATATCGATAATACGGTTTCATGCAGACCTCACTTTAAGGAATTAAGAATATTAACCCTCCCATCTATGTATATACTAGAATTATGCAAGTTTATTAGAAACTACCCTAACATTTTTAGTGATACAAAACCAAATCGACTATTTGCCCCCCGAAAAAACCAATAAACCAATTGAGATACCCTTCTAGTCGTTTAGGAATATATAGTCATAGTCCCTATGCTAGTGCAATAAAACTATATAATAGGTTACCTAATGAACTACGAAGTGAGCAAAATACTAATAAATTTACAAATAAATTAAAATACATGCTATGCAATAAAACTTATTATAGTCTTAACGAATTTTATAATGATGCACAACTATAACCTTATAATTATGACATACCTATTTAATTTAATTTACTGATATTAATAATTTATTTTATACTTGTTTTATAAAACTTTTATTGGCATATTTTATTTTACTTTATAATTAATATTTAATTCATGACATAATTATATAAATTCAAATAATAATAAATTAATTAATATTTCATACATGACATAGTTACATAACTCAATTAATAATAAAATTTTCGTTGCAGCGCCTCTATAAGACTCCATAAAACCCTAAAACCTAAAATTACTAATATAATGACTAGAATAAAAACACAATGACTCTGATCAGATTCAGTTGAAAATAAAAAAAAAAGCGTAATAATCATCAAACTCATCATTGACCTGCTACACGTTCAAGGAAATAAAATAAAAATTTAAAGTTATAATTAGAATTTAAATCTAGAACAAATTTTATAAATGTGTAACCTCATTGCTACGCCCAAACGGGTATCATGATGAACTTATTATAATTTGTACCACCATCTGTATTACACATGATTAAGCAATAAATAACTTGAAACTTCTTTCTCTGTCCCTATATCCCTTTGTATGGTTTAATCTTTAAAACTACGCAACGGATTTTGATGCGGTTTTTTTAATAGATGGAGTGATACAAGAGGAAGGTTTATATGTATAATACATGCATAATATAGCGGTGCGAAGCCGGGGCGGGTCGCTAGTTTACATATATATACGAAACTGTCCCCTATTATTTACGTTTAAATTTAATACGTCACACGGTGAAAGGTTATAATTTCACGTCATCATTCCGTATAAAAGATCGGAAGGAGCAGGATGTGAATTCGCTTAAATATCAGTCAATGCTCAACCGTGGATTCATTCAGTTATAACAACTATTCATTGTGTTCTGTGAAATATAAAAAAAAATCGCGATTGTTTTTACGAAAACGAGGATAGCGTTTTAGCATATAAATAAAGTGAAATATCAAAAATGTGTGCCAATTCCAATTATGTGCCAGTGGCTGATTTTTATGCTGGTAAATCTGTCTTTATTACTGGTGGAGCTGGATATCTTGGCAAGGTATGTTTTATATAATATTTTAAAATGTTAAGAGGATCACATACATAGAAAAAAAAGGTGTTTTTGAAGTGAGAAATAATCTTCTCCCTATAGACGCTAGAAACTTTATTGTTTTTAGCAAAGTAGTAAATGTTCTTGGAAATAAGAAGCAGTATTCTGAATTTAAGATTCTTCTTTTTCTTTGTCCATCCCTTATCCCTTTATATGGGGTCGGGTCTTCTCACTAGTATTTTGAATTTAAGATTATTGCTTTCAAATTAAGAATACTGCTTATCATTTTAAAATTTTAAAGCCAAGAAATTAAGGAGATTGTTTCTTGGATCAAATAAACCTTTTTTTATATGTAGGTACCAGTGACATTTTTTGATGTAAATATTTCATTGGCGCTTAATAGTAAGCAGCAAATAATAAGGTAGATTTATACAATAATATACGTAATTTAATAAAAAAACCGAGCGAGTCAACCTACCTTGTGTGGTTGCGGACGCAGCAGTTGCAGCCAAGCGTATCAAGTAAGCCGCTTTGTTTATTCCTCTGGCCGTGGGGGTGTTATTATATAATTTTCATTACTCATACTCCGAAAATAGGTCTAAATATGCCTGAAGAGCGTGTAGAAAATAAAATTTCCAGCCCTAGGGCTTTTCGCTTTCACTGACAGCTGTCTTGTCAAATTATGGCTTCGCACGACTTGTGCAATCTGCATGTAGCCAGTATCAGTATCATTACGCATTAGGAACTTCAAAAACCTAACCTCCTTGCTTTTTTTTTACACCAAAGAATAATAATTATGACTTGGCACGGCTCATGCATACTGCCAGAGTTTAGTACTAAGTAGGTAGGTATATTTAGTTCAAGATATCTTTTTTATATCTATTTCTTCGGTAAGTACCGCCGTATTTAAGTATTGAATACAAATAGCAGAAACCTAAAAAAACACTACATAATGAATAACCTCTTTGGTCCCAACCCTGTAAGAGGATCAGGTAGTATGGACACATGAGTACCTACTCATGTGGTATGGAGTCTCATTCACTCTCGTTGTTAAGAAGAATTTTATGTATTATTCGTAATGAAAAGCACAGTGTTTACCTCGGGTGAAAGACTCATTAAGTCCCTCGAACTATTAGCGCCCTCGCTACGCTCGGGCGCCAAACTCCGTCTCGGGTCTTGTAATGAGTGACTTTCACACCTAGGATAACAATGTACTATTTCATTACTCATACTCTGAAAGTAGGTCTAAATATGCCTGAAGAGCGTGTAGAAAATAAAACTTCCAGCCCTAGGGCTTTTCGCTTTCAATGACAGCTGTCATGTCAAATTATGGCTTCGCACGACTTGTGCAATCTGCATGTAGCCAGTATCAGTATCATTACGCATTAGGAACTTCAAGAACCTAACCTCCTTGCTTTTTTTTTTACACCAAAGAATAATAATTATGGCTTGGCATGGCTCATGCATACTGCCA
Source organism: Idaea aversata (assembly GCA_907269075.1). Classification (NCBI taxonomy): domain Eukaryota; kingdom Metazoa; phylum Arthropoda; class Insecta; order Lepidoptera; family Geometridae; genus Idaea; species Idaea aversata. The sequence continues at coordinate 1,733,618 of OU026088.1, forward strand.
GAGTTTAGTACTTAGTAACTTTTTTCTCAGTAATCAAATTCAAGCAGGTATATTTAGTTCAAGATATCTTATTTAATAAAATAAATGTAAAGACGAAAATGGTCAAAGCGACCTATGACCATGCGTGACCACGTGGCACATTTTTTGTTATTTTATTATGTTTTTGTGTTAAGTTTAATCTGGTTTTTATTTATGATTGTGTATTTTGTGTAAATAACATTTTCTAGACATACCGTGTTACAAAAACTGTAAGTTAAATCTACGGACTTCGCGTCATTTCCCAGTGTTGGATTAACTCATTAATAAAAATTTCTTCGGTAAGTACCGCCGTATTTAAGTATTGAATACAAATAGCAGAAACCTAAAAAAAAACACTACATAATGTATAACCTCTTTGGTCCCAACCTTGTAAGAGGATCAGGTAGTATGGACACATGAGTACCTACTCATGTGGTATGGAGTCTCATAGTCTCATTCACTCTCGTTGTTAGGAAGAATTTTATGTATTATTCGTAATGAAAAGCACAGTGTTTACCTCGGGTGAAAGACTCATTAAGTCCCTCGAACTATTAGCGCCCTCGCTACGCTCGGGCGCCAAACTCCGTCTCGGGACTTGTAATGAGTGACTTTCACACCTAGGATAACAATGTACTATTAAACAAGAAAAAAAAGCCTAAATAAAGACAGTATAAATTCGGATAATATTAAATGGAGAAAATAACTCTTTATGGAAAAGTATACGGGATGTAAGCATCTTAAGACTATTGCGAGTAAACCGCAGGGCGCAGGCAGCAGTATCACTATCACTACATAGTATAAAACAAAGTCGCTTTCTCTGTCCCTATTTCCCTTTGTACGCTTAAATCTTTAAAACTACGCACCGGATTTTGGTGCGGTTTTTTTAATAGATAGAGTGATTCAAGAGAAAGGTTTTGTATGTATAATACATGCATAATATAGCCGTGCGAAGCCAGGGCGGGTCGCTAGTAAAATTATAATTCCTGACTGTTTTTTTACCAGAATAGCTGTTGATAAAACAGCTATATTAAGTCTGCCAAATTATGTCAAAGTGATTAAATCATAAACTGTGCCTAAACGTGCTTTAACTAAAAAACTATCAATAACTCATACATAACAACAATAATAGACATAAAAATAGATAATAAACACAGGTCAGTAAGTTTAAGCACGTATAAGTAAGATAAAATATAGTTTTTAAATGAATAAAACATTCTTTATAACAATTAGTATTAAAAACCTAAAAAGCTGGCAGCGTAACCTCGTTGGATGGCGATTTACTTAATTAAATAAGTAAAAAACCCTTACCTTTAACAAAAATACTAAAAAATCTTAAATTATTTACAGCCAAGCCAATTATCAATTAGGGTAAAAGCGTTAATTTGAACCTTGCTCGTATCAACCCATCGCATGGTGGTAATTGGTAAAGCTAGATAGTACTAAGTCGACTGTCCAATGTACAGTCAACTGCATAATTGCAGCTCCCGGTAGAGTTCAAAATTTACTATTATTGGCATCTTTTCATTATAATATTTTTGTTTGTTAAATTCATGAGTTAGAAGACTTTAAACTTCAACTAAAGCAGGTGCCTAGAATCTTGCTTCTGTTGAAAACATTCTTATAACAGCCGTTTTGGAGCTCTACAGTGGGGCTGCATGTTGGTGCGGCTGCTAGCCCTTTGGTCTCCCGAAGCTAAAATTAGTAAATTAATTTAGTTTTTTAAATAAATTTTGCAGTCAATGAGAATAGTGATAATAATTACTGATTGTATGAGATATAACATGATTAAATAAGGTGAAGGCAAACTGCATAAATACTCGTATTTTAAAATCGTGGGTTCTGTTAAAAAACTTGCTTCCAAGGCTGCGAAAAACTCGCAAAATCTTAAATGATTTATGAATAATCAAGGTATACCTACATAACATAAACTACTTTGTCCTGAATGACCGACCGCTGATCGTAGAGACCTGAAACTTGGGGAGTGTGTTCTTTGTATGACGTAGGCATCCTATAAGAAAGGATTTTGAAAAATTCAACTCGCGGATGAAAGCTAGTCTGTGTATATAAAATTTAAAGTTCTGACTGAAATAACGTACAGATTAAAAACAATGGACAGATCGGGCTTAAAACTGCCATACAGAGCTATTATCAGTAGCTATCAGAGCTATTATCAGTAGCATCCGCTAAGAAAGGATTTCAGAAACGGACGAAGTCGCGGGCAAAAGCAATAAAGAACAGCTTGCATACATTTTATGTTAACGGTTTTTATTTCTAATAATCTATTCAATAAGGTTAAATCATGATGAGTATAACCTTATGTTTTTACCGTTTTTGTTCTCTTATGTCTGTTTTGACTGTGGCGTTTTTACCCTTTGGATACGGAACCCTAAAAAGCTTGTTTTAAAAAATGTTTTTCTCCAATAATTATCATTAATTTTTTTAACTTTTATTTTAATTTTAGTTCTTTCTTTTTTAATATTAAAACTTTATTTTAAGTAAATGAGTCTATTTATTTTAACCTTAGAGTGTTATGTGATAGGCATATAACTAGTATAATTATTAACAAGAAGCTTCAATTATGATAATAAATTAAATTAATTAAAAATTTGGTTAAGGACTTTCTTGCTGACTGACTGTATTTTTATTCAAAATCTATTCTTAGTCGTCATTAGTCGAGAATTTAGAAAGTGTGTACCTTGGAGACGTGGCCCTCGGAGATCGTGGCCCTCGGACACTAACCCGTTATTATTATTATTTATTTTAGAATCAGAATCAGATTCAGAATCTTTATTTGCTAAAAAACACAGGCATAATATTAGATGGTAATTACAAAAAAAATAGATCCATATGTTATACCTTACAAAGCCTAATTCAATTTAAGCCTATTCAATCCCACTGCAGGGCCTTTCTCCCTTCTTTCCACTATTCGCTGTCTAGTACCAGCTAGGGACTGGACCCTACGATGCGTGTCCAACTCATCCCATCTCCTTCTCGATCTGCCCCGGGCCCACTGTTCGGAACCCAGTCCGTGGTTTTTGCCCACATCTGGTCGCACATGCGGCAGATATGTCCAGCTCCGATTCCATTTGACTACCCAGTTTGACGACCCAGTTGGCGCAATGGTCACCATGCCGGACTGCCAAACACAGGGTTGCGGGTTCGATTCCCGCCTCAGACAAGTATCTATGCTTAGATATCTGTCTGTGGTCTGGTTGTTTCTATGTATTATAAGTAATTTACAAAAGAAAAGTATATACGTAGTATATCCGCTGTCTAGCACTCATAACACAAGTCTAGTTACTTAGCTTGGGGCTAGATGGCGATGTGTGAAATGTCCTGCAATATTTATTTATTATTATTTTAGTTTTTTGACGGTTAATAATTGATACAAAATAGTCTTTATAATCGGTCCAAGTAAGGTGTTACTTGCAAAAAAACTAATCGGATGTAACGTTTTTACAATATACTAGCTGCACCCCGCGGTTTCACCAACGTATTGTATAAATAAATAAATATTGCTAGACGTTATACACAAACTTAAATACTTGAATTAAAAGTACTCAGTGTGATTATTATTTTCAACATGTTAGCTATGTCTTTAGTTATGTGAGTGGTATAAGCCGCCGCCCGCTACACCAACCGACGTGGGTTCGATCTACAGGTTACGTAGTTATAATGTTGAAATAGTGCTGCACAGGATTGTAAACGTTACGGTGGGCAGAGATTTTTGACCGTGGATTGTACTACTATGTATTCTGTGACGGTTATAGTAAAGAACCCCCGACTTGAAGAACTATGACGACTTTGACGTTTTTGAAACACGAGCCCGAATCCTGAAAATTGAGCCTTAATTTGATGCAAAATAGGCCATGATACTGGCTAAATACAGAAGTCGTGCGAAGACATAATTAATAGAAAATTAAATATAATTTAATTTATTATTTTCAGGTCATTTTAGAGAAATTGCTGTACAGTTGCCCTCTAGTAGATAAAATATATGTTCTACTCCGAGATAAAAGGAATATCACCGCGGAACAGAGACTCAAGAACATACTTGCTTTACCTGTGAGTATATACCTAACCTCAATGTCAATGACCGTTTATTACAATTAAAATCACACGCATATATTTTAAAGAAATATAAAAGAAAACAAAATCAAAACACAAAATAAGAAACAATTGATTTTCGAGTCCATTAAGCCGTTTGTCCACCGCCAACTAAACTAACTTAGTTTAGCTTAGCTCGCATAGTTAAGCCAATTTTTCATATGTATGTGAGTCCACCGCAACCTATGACTGCTAAGTTACGTAAAACTGAAAAAACTGCGAGCTAAGCCAAACAAACTTAATTTAGTTGGCGATGGACGGTTGGCTCCAATAAGACATGAGTTTTCTTACAGTTTTTCAAACAAACTTAATTTAGTTGGCGATGGACGGTTGGCTCCAATAAGACATGAGTTTTCTTATTTAGGCACTAATCGTTTCTTTTAAATTTTGAAATAATTTGTGTATTATTCGATGTTGACTCTATACCTAATTGCTATTTTTAATCTTCTCTAATATTATCAAACAAACTTAATTTAGTTGGCGATGGACGGTTGGCTCCAATAAGACATGAGTTTTCTTACAGTTTTTCAAACAAACTTAATTTAGTTGGCGATGGACGGTTGGCTCCAATAAGACATGAGTTTTCTTATTTAGGCACTAATCGTTTCTTTTAAATTTTGAAATAATTTGTGTATTATTCGATGTTGACTCTATACCTAATTGCTATTTTTAATCTTCTCTAATATTATAAAGAGGAAATAGTTATTTGTTTTTATGTTTGTAACAAAACGACGCAGTTGGTACAATGTTCAACATACCGGACTGCCAAACACAGGGTTGCGGGTTCGATTCCCGCCTCAGACAAGTATTTATGCCTAGATATTTGTATGTGGTCTGGTTGTTTCTATATATTATGAGTATATATTTACAAAAGAAAAGTATATAAGTAGTATATTCGTTTTTTAGCACCCATAACACAAGTCTAGTTACTTCGTTTGGGGTTAGATGGCGATGTGTGGAATGTCCTGCAATGTCCTGCAATATGTTAAAAGGCTCCGAAACTACTGGACCGATTTTGATGTAACTGGGTATGAGGATACATTAATTTATTGGGAATAGGTAATATAGGCTACTTTGAATCTCGATATTCCCACGGGATCAGGACTTACGCAGGTGAAACCGCGGAGCGCTGCTACTAATAAATAATAAATAAGCTTTTTTATTTACTGATCATCGCTATGCAATTTTTAAATAATTTATGATATTGTTTGTATTATTCGATGTTGACTCTATACCTAATAGCTATTTTTAATAATTAATAACTTCTGCCAAAAAGTTTATTCTTACTTGTGTCTATATATAGAATAAATAACCTTGGTTCAAAGATTAAATTTAGAATTAATTACTTTGTGAATACTGTTTTTACTATGATTATAATATAGTGCGAGCAAAAGTGTAGTGGTTCGCAAAAAACACTCTAGAACAATTTATTTATTCGAATAAATTTAAATCGGATTTGGTTATCGGACCCGTACCCTCTCCCCTGTCTCTTAAAAGGCTGGTGATAAGGGAAGGGAAGAGGCTTGACCTCAGGTTTACTCACATAGGTACCTATAAATGTTATTTGTATGTAAATATGTTTATCAGATACTTAAATAACAATAAAAACAAAATATTATTTAAAAAGAAAAACAAAAATAAATAAAAAACATTTTCAATGTTAAAAATAAACAAATGAAAGTCTAAATTAGTAGTAGAAAATGATAATGGAAAACATGATAGTTAAAACAAATAAAATCAGCAGCAATGTATCACAAATGGGGAGTGCTGTTCTATCGTTATTTAGGTTTTCGGGTGTGCCGAAATCGATTCAGGGTTCCGTTCATCTTAGCATGTGGGGACGTATTGAACTAACTTTTCTCGTAATAGTTTTTGCCATATTTTGTGGATCTTCTTTTGTAGATAGATACATAATATAAAAAAACGGTCTCTATACAGAATGTCCTGTAATGAATGGATAAGCGGGCACATACGGATAGAGGACACTGTGCCGGTTCAGAAAAATAAAAGTTGTGCTATGAAAGTCCCACGGCACCGAGATATCGGCCATTTTATAAATTTAAAATTTTTATTTTTAGCTTATTTTACTAGAACAATATATAGAATTCTATTCTTCTATTACATATTTTTAATAGTCTTATTTGTGTAATTTTTAAACGTATAAAAATTAAAACTAAGTAAGTAAGTATTTATTTGTCCAAGAATTCGGTAATTACAATGGGTCTTAATAGTAATATAAGTACAAGCGAACTCTGCCATACAAATGGCGTTCAAATATTAATAGCTAGAGCTAGAGAACTAAACTGACTAGGTATAACTAGTAATGTTATTTCTCTATATTAAGTGCTATAGTAAATATCTAACTAAACTATAATTTTAATAACATTCGATTATAACTTTATTATAAACTAAATATTCTTGTACTGAATAAAAACAATTTAATAATAAATATTCTTGAAGTAAATTTTTAAACACATACTACATTTAAGCAACAAAAAAAAACACGGAATTATAATTATAATAACATTAAATAAATTAAATTAAACAGCATTAACCCAAATGAATAAATTTAAAGTAGTTAAGTTAACTCACTGCAAAAATAATACAAACAATATTGTATTTTTTTGTAGATAAGTAATAGATGTTATCATAATAGAGTAGGTATGAGATGATACATTGAAAATAATAATAAAATAAATATTGCAGGACAATGCACACAGCGCAATATAACTCCAAGCTAAGCAACTAGGCTTGTGTAATGGTAGCTACACAACAGATAGATAACTTATATACTTTCCTTTTGAAAATATACCTATACTCACCTAAAAAAACCTATAGAAATACCCAAATCAGAAACAAATACTTTTTGAGGCGGGAACCGAACCCGCAACCTTCAGCGTCGCAGGTGTTCGCCCGCCGCGCTACAGGTCGTCAATAAATGATTTTCTTTTTGCAGATATTTGCAAGGCTTCAAGCGGTTAGGCCTCAAGATTTGGACAAAATTGTCATTATCAAGGGAGATATTAAATTACCCGGCTTGAATTTGAGTGAGACAGACATGAATACGATTATTGAAAAGGTAAATTTAAACACGACTAGTTTTTAAGCTATTGCATAGCTTTTATCACGGACAAAAATAAAACCTAACACCCTACCATGTAGCTCGGCCGAGCGTTCGCTTAACATGTACCTATGTATATGGTACGACTGTACGAAGCTCGCACGATGCAATAGCTTTGCCGCGGCAGTCCCCGAGTGCCACACGTTTTTTTTATCCTACCAGCCCCCCAAACATGACATGAACAGACATGACGTCCACTGCTGAACATAGCCCCCTCCCCCCAAAGATTTCCAGAGCATGGTCTCTGCGTCCAACGCCTTCCTGTGATCTCGTCCGTCCATCAAGTCGGAGGCCGTTCCACGGTGCGCTTTTCGGTACGTGGTATCCAGTCAGCTTTGTTAGGTTTTTACCTATAGTATAAGTACCGGCAATTAACTGCACCGACCTGGCACATTTGCTCCGTCAATTATTTATTAATTGTCGTACTAATTATGTTTTTATGAATGGTATTGTCAAGTGTCATAAGATCAGTGACACTTTTGTTAATGACTGTGATTAAATCATAGGATTAAATGTAGTTAATTTAATCATGGGTCTCGAGCCAGCGTCTGGGGTAGACCACCCCTTTTAGGGGAAGCTTTTTGAAATTGGATTTCTTACAATTTACTTTTTCTACGTGACCAGCGTGAATGGTTGTATTAATGTATATTTTTTTTAAGGTATCGATAGTGATACACAGTGCTGCATCTATAAAATTCAATGACCCTTGTAAAGTGGCTTTGGAAGCGAACTATGAAGGGACTAAGAATTTAATAAACATTTGCCACCAGATTAAAAATATTAAGGTATGTTGATTATTAAATCTTTAATGTGTATATCTATTTCTTTGTTGACTATTCACGGTCAAAATATGATCTACGGTCGCCTCTAAATATAAAATCTCCAATAGCTTGTGAAAATGGTGTTTGTAACAGCATCAAAATATTGAGCTCCACAAAATAAAGACAAAAGCATGGTAAATATCTTGTTCCAAATAATTGTAGACATTGTACACATTGTTATTGTAGAAGAAAATGTTCTATAATTTAGATTCTACATTATAATATTGGAAATCTTAAAATATTTTGTTGGGTTAACCGCATTATAAAATCGTTCAGAAGACCAGGGGGTCATTTTTACAAAAACCAAATAACGTCGTATTGTTTGAACGTTGATTGTACAATTTGGGGGTCTTCAAGTCGCGAGTGAATACGTATCTTCTAGAAAAGTGTGCTAAATCTTAGGCCGCATCGTTACCAACCATGAGGCAGGTGTGATAGTAGTCAAACGCTGACCTATCATTTGTAAAAAAATAATAATAATAATTATCTACCATATTACAATTATACAAGCTCATGCTCCGACACTATCACACAGCGCAGACGAAGTCGAAGACTTTTATCAACTCCTTAACAACGTATACGACCAACACCGAGGTACCTGGACTATGATCATAGGCGACTTTAACGCTAAACTTGGTGCGAGACAAGCAACCGATAATCACGGCATAGTAGGACCCTATGGTTTAGGTACGAGAAATGAGAGAGGTTCAAGACTTCTACAATTTTGCTTCGGACAAGGGCTCAGTGTCAGTAACAGCTATTTCTTCAAGAAACCTCACAGACGATGGACATGGTTCTCTTCCGACAAAGTCACTAAAAACGAAATAGATTTTATTTTACCTTCAAATAAACAAATAGTAACAAATATAGAGATTTTAAATAACATTAGATTTAGTTCAGACCATAGACCGGTACGCGCCACTATTCGATTAAATACTAAAATACAACGAAAAATAATGATACAAAAATCTATTAGAAGTATTGACTGCAACACATTAGTTAATAATAAAGATAGTTTCCTAATTGACTTACAGAATAGTTTTAGTCTACTGAGTACCGAAGAATCCGATGTAGAAGAACAATATAACAATATAGTTGAAAGCATTAAAAAGGCCAGTTCTAACATCAAATTTAACAAAAATAAAGAACAATTACTAAGTACCGAAACTAAAGCATTAATAGAGGAAAGACAAAAATATCATTTTAGAACTCCTGAATACAGAGTCAAAGATTTAGCAGCCAAACGCAGTATACGGAGAGATATACGTAATCGAAACATCAATTCTGTTCAAATAGCTTTGGAGAACAACCAATCATTAAGAGCCGCCAGACAAGGTACCGAAAAGGGAAAGTCTTTAATGATCTGTTTAAAAGACAATAATGGTGTAAAACAACATGACAAAAACAGAATTTTACAAATTTGCACAGATTTTTATAGAGGATTATACTCTGACGATACTACTGCGAATTCAGACAACAGTTCATACTCTTGTTCGGATGACATTCCACCCATCATTCCAACAGAGGTACATCTCGCTCTTCGCAGCATGAAGTACCGAAGAAGCCCTGGTGAGGACGGAATATCTACCGAAGCGCTTAAAGTCGGAGAACCGGTTCTCATTCAACATCTGACCACCTTATACAACGATATCTTGCGTACTGGAGCTCTACCAACAAATTTCTGTCATTCTATCATAGTTCTTCTGCATAAAAAAGGCGATAAAACGGAATTAGGCAATTACCGACCGATCAGCCTAATATCACATGTTTACAAAACTTTTATAAAAATAATAGAACATAGGATCAGCCGCAAATTAGACGAACACCAGCCCCCCGAACAAGCAGGCTTTCGCAGAGGACTCTCAACAACAGATCATCTTCAATCCATTAATCAAATAATTGAAAAACATAACGAATACAATAGACCACTATATTTAGCCTTCATAGACTTTACAAAAGCATTTGACAGCGTAAAACACACAGCCATATTTGATGCCCTCCGCAACCAAGAAATAGATAACACGTACATCCAACTTCTCCAAAACATTTATCGAAATAGCACCGCAGCCGTCAAAACTCATTCAATAGGTCCCACATTCGACATCAAAAAAGGCGTAAAACAGGGCGACCCATTATCCCCAAAACTATTCACTTCATTATTAGAGGAAGTATTTAAAAAAATTGGCAGCAGTTTGGACAGAGAGGGGTATCGTCCTCGACGAGCGCAGATTAACAAATTTGCGTTTCGCCGATGACATCGTTCTCTTTTCTAATACGGCACAAGAGCTTAGCCATATGCTTGAAGATCTAAGCAAGGCAAGCCTCGAGGTCGGACTGGCGATGAACATGTCGAAGACCAAAGTTATGACCAACAGCGTCAAACACGCGATCAGCGTGGGGAGTGGGCGGATTGACTACGTTCATGAGTACATTTATTTGGGCCAGTTAGTTTCTTTCCAGGCAAGACAAGACAAAGAAGTTGCTAGACGCACCGAAAACGCCTGGAGGAGCTACTGGTCCATGAAAGAACTAATGAAGGGCAAACTTCCACTATCCCTCAAACGAAAGCTCATGGACGTATGCATTCTGCCCATTCTTACGTACGGCGCTCAAACTTGGTCTTTGACTGGTCGTCAAAGGTCCGCACTCGGGGTATGCCAGAGGGCGATGGAGCGAAGTATTCTCGGGGCTAGACTCACAGACCGAATTCGGAATACCGTGATACGTTCCAGGACCCAGGTAGCCGACGTCACCGAAAAAGCAGCCACATTAAAGTGGAACTGGGCCGGCCATGTCAGTCGCATGCCGGATGAACTTTGGGCTAAAATAACAACCCTTTGGACCCCAACTAACGGAAAACGACAACCCGGCAGACCACGTCGAAGGTGGCGCGACGACTTGGACAAATTTCTGGCAGATTGGCAATCCGTCGCACAAGATCGCGATCAGTGGAAGGGGAGTAGAGAGGCCTTTGCCCTGCAGTGGGACACTACAGGCTCATAATAATAAATAATAATAATCTACCTAACAACTTAGTAACTTTATGTTTTTTGGGTGTTTTTTGGGGTTTCTCACACATATTCCTTGTAACGTCATAAGAATTAATTTGTATAAATTAAATATTAATTACTGACTCAATACCTAATTTAAATAAGATAGATATATTATAATAGAGTCTAAATAAGTAGTCCTTCTAAATAAGTAAATTAGAGTCGTAGTCGTCTTGGTCAGCGTAGGCTGCTAATGCAAGCTTTGATCATCTGGCGGTACGCACTTAAGGTGTATATTGTAAACATATACCTATTGTTCCAATAAATATTTTGAAAACTTTTAACTTCTATTTTTCCAGGCTTTCGTCTATATGTCTACTGCATATTCAAATACAGACAAGAAAGTTATAGAAGAAGTATTGTACCCTCCTCCAAGTTCAGTAGAAGAGGCATACAAATTTGCAGAACTAACTAACGTAGATGAAAAAGAACTTATAAAATTTCTGAGTAAGTAGCAACTATCAAAATATTCGTAGATTGTTCAATTTAAAATAAACTTTTAAAATTTTATTATTGTAATCCTGACCTTGGTGAGTTTCTCTTTCTTCTTCTGTCTGCCCTTATTCCAATTTATTTGGGGTCGTAATCCTGACCTATCTGAGCATGATCACTAAAAAGAACCGCATGAATTTCTTATGACTTCTTTACATGGGAGGGCGCCTTCTGAAGATAATTATCAACCTAATTTTATTTGAAAATGATTGCAATTTTATGCAAATTATTTTGACTTTGATCCAATAAAAACTTTAAAACTCATGGACATGTAGGAGATGCACGAAATATAAAATACAAGGTCGCGAGTTTTAGGTTACATTTTAGTCTTATTAATTTACCTGAAGTCATTTAAACCCATTTTAATTTAAGAGTGGGTTTTGTTTGTATTTTTTGATCTTAAGTACTTAATAAGTAACTTGTTTCAAAATGGGGTGTCTTTGGAACAGATGATCCGAATGTCTTCAAATTATGTTTCAGATGGTCGTCCAAATACCTACACATTTACAAAAGCGATGGCTGAGAATTTGGTTGCAGAGACTCATGGGAACATACCATCCGTTATCATTAGACCTTCAATAGGTAATTACGACACAGAATCATCAAACAACCTTTCTCAGAAAATAATAAAGTGAATACTTCTTTATCTGTGAATTACATTCACAGTTAAAGAAATATCCAGACTGACACAATATTTTCATAAATATTGACTTTATTTATGTTATATGGGGTGCCTGAGAGACGGGATAACATCCAAATAAATGTAACGCAACGTTGTTTTAGCTAATGACGACGTTTCGTTAACTTTTCGTTCGTTTCGCTATTTCTCTATTTGAGTTACTTTGCCTTTAACGTCTACTAATTCAGCTCCAATTTCAATAATTTTAGTGACTTTGTCTTTAATATTTACTAATTTAACACCAATTGCTAATGATTTAGTGATTTTGCACTTAGTATCTACTAATTTAACTCTAGGTATTCCCAATATTTTAGTGGCTTTGCCTTTGACATTTATAAAATAATCTCTTTCTTAAATAATTTTAGTGACACCATCCATAAAGGAACCAATAGAAGGCTGGGTGGACAATTGGTTCGGAGCAACAGGCTTAGTGACATTATTGGCTAAAGGAATCTGCAGGGCAGTCTACGCTGATAAGAACTCCGTTATGGATCTGATACCAGTCGACTATGTCTCCAATCTGACGATAGTTGCTGCTACGAGAGCTAAAGGGTAATGTAATTAATAATTACAAACTTTATTTAGCAAAACATAAATATACTCGTTGGAATAAAAAATATTGTAACATTGAATATAGTAACTTGCTGCATATTTTCATGTCTCTCAGGTTCAACTTTGAAATTTAAATATTAATGATTGGACAAAATCAATGTGCCAGTTTGTATCAACAGATTCTAATTTTTTCCCATTTAATTTTCAGAAGTGAAGTGAATTTTTATAATTCTTGTTCTGGAGAATTAAACCCTATCACAAGCTACAGATTCGGAAATTTATTTGTTAAAGAAAGTATGAATCATAATTTTCGTAAGTATTTTTGAACTACGTTTTGCACATAGTATCATAGATTTAGAATAGTGTATGGATGAACATCGCCCATACTAAATAGCCTCTATACATTTTAGTAACTTCTTTTGTTACAAATCTTATGAAGTTATTGAATTCTACAAAGTTTTGGAAATGAGACACACAGACATGGCGTTGTAATAAAGAATTAGATAACATTGAGATTATTTTTTTCGTTTAAAAACTCTTTTTACAATTTAACAAAAGTGCGAAATAACGTCTCATCTATTATATATTTTTAACATAAGCTAACCATTATTTATGTTAAATAAAAAACTAATTTTTATTACGTTGCCCTTATGGCAGAAGCGCCACCTAGTCATAAGGGGGTAAGCTTTTTTGAGTGACGGTTTCTTGTTCCTGAGTAACAATCGAATAAAACAATAAGAGAACAATGGATACCTTCCTTTGTGTAACAAGTAGCACGATACACAAATCAAAAGTTTTAAATGTTGTGACGTAGTTTGTTGCGTAGTTTTTACATACTTAGCATACTTAAAATTTATTTTTCCTTTACAGAATCAATACCATGGCCAAATTTACATATTTACACAAAAAACAAATTTCTTATCCGTGTCATAACATGGATGTCTTTCTTCTTTGCTTACCTCGGAGACTTGGCACTGAAGATCAGCTTCCAAAAACCAAAGCAAGTTAATACCTAATATTTACTAAAAAATAAATCCTGAATATTTTTAATCAATTTTTAATAAACAATAAAATAGCTGCGGCAATATCTGTTGTATAAAATGAGACTTTTAACTATAGACTGTATACGTTATACTGTATACTAGGTATTGCTGTGGCTTTAGTAAAACAATCTGAAGGCCAATTCTCCTAAATAACATTGTTTAAATTACATTTCAATATCATTCCGATTGCATTTTGATTGCAAAAGATACCCTTAAAGTCAGTTTTTTTTAACAGTCTATATAGTCAGTGTTTTGTAGTTTGTAACTTTGAGGGTATTATTTGTGATCGAAATGCAATCGAAATGATATTGAAATGTAATTTGAACAATGTTATTTACGAGAATTGGCCTTCAGAAGGTCAATTCTCGTAATAATAGCAAAATGCAATCTTAAATTGATCGAAGTGAAATGATATTGAAATTTAACTGTCAATTGGTATTCTGCTAACCATAATCATAATAACATTTCAGTTACATTTCAATTACATTTCAATTGCATTTCACTAACATTGCGATATAAAATCATTCAGTCATTCATTCATTTTGCTTTGTTAGGTTGGCTATGTCACAAAATTTAAAAGAATTTCATTTGGCGCCTGTTTTATTTTGGAGTATGTCTGAAGAAACTTTGTGATATGAAGGTCCATGAGATAAATCGCGCTAACGCTCTAGATAGCAATTATGAAAGCGATCGGTAGGAAGGAAGGAAGCGAGCAATTGGTGTCGATAGCAATCAATAGCAATAGCAATAGATAGCGATTTTTTACAAATAAAGTAAATAATGTGGGCCATTTCACATAACGCCATCTAGCCCTAAGCTAAACGACTAGGCTTGTATACTTAAATACTTGTTTGGGGCGAGAATCGAACCTGTAACCTTCTATATCGAAATACAAGTAAAGTAAACTCCAGTCGCGCTTCGGAGATGACACGCATTATTTTTTTTATTAGATTTACACACCAACCTAACTAGTTAACCCTAAAAATTCACTAAATTCGTTGTTTCATGTCGATTACATTTCAATCAACTCTCGATCTCAAATTTGACGTTTCTTATGCGACGAGAATACGGTCTAGATAAGTTCGATTAAGTACATTTCGATATCATTTGTATTTGGAGAATACCGTTTTACGTACATTTTAGTTTCGATTGCATTTCAATTAAATTAACATTTCATTCGGATATCATGTTGAAATCTTAGTTTATGAGAATACCAAAAGATGACGTATAATATATTTTTTGCAATCGAAATGCAATCGAAATGATATTGAGATGTAATTTAAACAATTTTATTTATGGGAATTGGCCTTCAGAACTACATTTTTGTTCCATCTCAGAATACACCCTATTTTTAATATTGTTATTTTTTATTGTTATATTTTTTTCTCATAATGAGAAAAAAAATACAAGTACTTTTACAAAATACAAATACTTACAATACAGAATATCCATTAAAAAACATATACATACAATACATACAACCGAATTGAGAACCTCCTCTTTTTTTTGAAGTCGGTTAAAAATATAAATACAATACAAATACTTACTGTTGGCCAGATCCATGATGTATCATGGATCTAGCCAAAAGATCTTCTAAAAAGGAAAGTGTTCAGTGGTTCCACAAATTGAAATCTGGATTCAATGAGAAAAACATATATCATTAGATACATGATGGATCTAGCGAAGGGATCAACTAGATAGAATAGATCCAAAATTAAAAGTCTGGATCCAATGAGAGAAAATATAGATCCATTCTGGATCTGGCCAATGGATCTTCTGAGCATGATCGTAATTTTTAATTCTAAATGATCTAAGAAAATTTACTTTTATATCTCCCAAATAAATGAATAGTATTAACCGACATAAACCATACTTTTACTTTAACCTTTGCTTTCAGATTAACAAAATACCTAACCCAAGCGATCACAATTGCAGAACTATTGGAATATTTTACAACAAACCAGTGGACAATGCGTTCGAGTAAAACTTTGGACCTCTACGCATCTCTGTCTTCAGAAGACGCTTCTATCTTCCCCTTTAACCCCAAAGATATCTGCTGGGATGACTATATTCCATCTTACTTCCATGGTGTATCAAATTATTTGATTAAAAATAATTAATAAAAAAAGTTATTATGGTGGTTATGCACAGGTATTTTGAAAAAAATAGACAAACAGGAACTAAAATAAAAGAAAATAAAAACAAAAATGAAAAAGATAAAGGACGTTTATGTGTTGTATGACAAAAACATAAAAGATAAAAAGAAAATTATTTATTTGACTTGGGTAAGCACATGACACAAGATTTTAGGAATTGGACTAGATTAACAATATAAATCATCATCATCCTTCTGCCCTTATCCCAATTTATTTGGGGTCGGCGCAGTATGTTTTCTTCTTCCATTCACTCCTATTAGTCGTCATCTCATCGCTGACATTCATCTCTCTCATGTCTTGTCTTACGCAGTCCATCCATCTTTTCTTTGGTCGTCCTCTTCCTCTCCATCCCTCTACATTCATACTCATTACTCTTCTAGTCACATGCGTCTCTTCTCTTCTCATCACATGTCCATACCAACTCAACCGGTTCCCTTTTACTTTTTCAGTAACCGGTGCTACTTTCAGGCTTCCTCAAATATACTCATTCCTTATTTTATCCATCCTCGTTACTCCACACATCCATCTTAACATTCTCATCTCCGCTGCATGCAATCTTCTCTCATCCTTCTTCTTCACGGCCTAGCATTCTGATCCATACATGACGACAGGTCTTATTAACAATATAAATACAGAAAAACAAACAAAATCTAGGAAATCTAGAAGAAGCATATTCGTTTCTTAGCTTTTAACACATAAATTAAAAACATGGATAGTATCCCGTTTAAAATATAACTTTTTAAATAAATTCCACAATGTTATTTTACACGAAAATCCTGCATTATGTGACCGCGGTACAGATAAACAACTTTGCCGAAAAGGCTTTACAGTTGCGGTTTGTGGTTTTATATAGTGGCCTCATGCAATGGATATTTTTACAATTTCGATAATATTATTCAATGTTGTTTTTATGACCAAAGGGCTGTTTGCTACTTTGGCCATGGAATGGGCTTTCCCATTCAAATAGGCAATGCAGCCAGATTTTAGGGCGGGGGTCCAAAAACCTGACTGCATCGTTGAATAAACTTTTTTTAATTTTTAATATTTTTCTGCTATACATTATTTATTTATGTAAATTGTATTTACAATATTAGATAAGTAGTAGAGTTAGAAGAATATGAATTTAGGTCTAGTTTTCTTTCTGACAGTATTTATTTCTGTTTAAAAATTAAGGTATTTATTAAAAATTATAATTTATTATTATATATTAAAATTGTTTTGGCATGAAAGTGCTTGAAATTGGGGCCAAAGTAGAATTATTTAAATAGCCATTTATTGAGTACTTAGGGTTAAGTTATGAACTTTAGTTAATAAATAGGTACTTACTGTAAAAAGTAGGTACTTACGATATGCAATTTTTTAATTTGTATTATTATTGTTTATTCCGGAACTTTGGAGTGCGTGGAGCCGAAGCAAACACGTGGATAGCAAAGTTTCATCTAGACACCAAACCGGCGATTATCCCTGTCTGCGCTATAAGCACTAAGCAGTTAAGGACAACCTTCGGTTTGGATAGAACTATTGATAATATATTCTGAAAAAAAAAATACTTTGGCTATGGTGGTGGGATGGTATTGGCACATGAGTAGGTATTGGACTGGATACAGGGAAATTATGGTCAGTATGGCACCTGTCGTAATAATGTCTGACATATAATATGCATTATTTATAATAAACTTTTTAGTACAATAGCCCGCACGCTGTATTTGATTCTTAGTAATATTTTCTCAGGAAAATGCATATTTAATCATTGCACCACGAACTTCTGCTGGTGCGATTTTCTGATTTGCATTTTACATTATAGTTCTAAGATTCATTATTTATTACTTAGGTTCTTATTGTTTTTATAACTTATATTTATATTTTTATAACTGAAACGATTAAATATAATTGAATCTCAACCGTTTATTATAGAGTAAAAAATCACCCTCATCGGATCCCCTAGTCCTAAGAGCTAATTTAAAATTAGATCGGGGGGGGGGGGATATTTTATACCTACTTATATTAAAGAAAGAACAAAAAGTCTGTACCTACTTAAAAGCAAATAAAAAAAGAGTAGAAGAAAAAATGTTTAATAAACGATTATAATGTTTTTATTCTTTTTTTTTATTTACAAAATTGTATTTAAATGTTACAATTAAAAACTCTACAATTTCGTACTTATCTAATTAGTAGGTATTATTGCAGACATACCTACTTCCTATTATTTTTTACGGTAATTAAAGCAACGTAGTTAAGATTTATTATTACGCAAATGTCTGAACACTAATGATTAATTAATTATGCCTTTGATTATGATTAATGACTTCTAATAGTCATTAATTTGTGTGCCACAAATGTAACAGGAAAAGTAAGTACTTATCTATACATATAAAATGCTTTGTCCTGACTGACTGACGGATCAACGCACAGACTAAACCGCTGATTGTAGAGACCTGAAACTAGGAGGGTGTGTTCTTTGTATGTCGTAGGCATCCGACAAGAAAGGATTTTCCGAAATTCTACCCCTAAGGGGGTGAAAAGGGGGGCAAAGTTTGTATGGGACATCGTGATTCCTTGGTTCAATCTACTTCAAATTTTGCATACCTAAACATTTTTCAACAAAATTAAGGGAACACGTGTTTCGTATTTTATTGAAATTCCTTCCCGTAAAGGGGTCAAAAAGGGGTAGAAAGTTATTTTGGGGGTGATTATCATCGAAGTTGATATCTATACTCTTTAGTGCTTTTGATTAGATTGGTAAGACGTCACCTCCATCTGACAGCAACTGATGTTAAAGTAAAACCAAAGAGGTTAAAAACTTCGATTATTAAACTTAAAAAAGGTGTCTTGCCATTTAGCACTGGAAACTTGACGTAGTATTTTTTTAACGCGATATTTTAGTAGGACATTACATATCTATGATTACGGCAAATCAAGTATTATTTTATACCAAACTTCTCAAGCGTCTCTAGAAATGGGGTATTAGACCAAACGTGATGTCTTAAGATTTTTCAAAAGTGCGCGGTGCACTCATCTCGGAGACGGGATATTTTTTGAAACATGAAGCGCATCACGTTTCTTTCAATATCCCATTTTCGAGACGCTTTAAAGATTTGGTGTGAAGGTATTATTTATTTGCCTTAGTGCCCTCTATCGCTAGAAATAGGTCTTAAAGTGCATCTCGGCCTTTTTCCCGACTACGGCGAACTCAAAAGGGAGGGTTATGTGTTTAAGTTACTATATCTGTTGTGTCCAAAGGCCTTTTTCCTACCCCATGACGTTCACGGTCACAGTTCGCGGTCTTCCAATTTTTTTTAATTCGTATTGGCCTCAGGTATTGGCTCCTCGAACTGCATACAGCCATAGGCATCCGATAAAAAAGGATTTTCTTAAATTATACCTCTCAGGGTGTGAAAAGGGGTAGAAAATTATTTTAAGGGATTTGCTTCGACTCGAACTCCTTAGTGCTTTTGATTTAAATTATGTAAGTAGGTACATTTTATTTTGAGACATGTTTGAAACTCAATCCAATTTTAAGTCAACAAAAAAAATCCTTTAAGAACTATTTTCGACTTTTGCGCGGACGAAGTCGCGGGCAAAAGCTAGTATTATATAAAGATTTACCTATAATTTTCATTACTTTGTTTTCCTACAATTACTTTTTAGTTTTTAGCAAAGACGAAAAGATACAAAAATAATTAAAACGAAGTGATCATTACTACTATTTATTTGCATTTAGACAAATGTTTTCTACTTACTCGCAAATGTCCGTGAAAATCAATTTAACATACATCAGTTTTTTGTCAAAATTACCTTACGAGATTTAACATGGTTTTGTATATTGCGGATCAATTACATAATTCCATAACTACTAAAAGCGAACCTTAAAACTGAAAATTAAATTTTGATTTCGAAGTTTGGAATTATTAAACAAGTATTTATATACACGGTGTAACAAGGGGTTGGATCATTGGTTGTTGGGGGGGTACCTCAGTACCTATCGATTTAACCCCTATATAAATGTTCTGCAATATTCACTGGTTCATAAGTTATTGGGACTTTTGTAAAATTATAGTCAAAATCTTATTTTAGCCTGAACATCGCAATTACAGCCAAACTATCAGATTAGTGATTCTGCTTTTTTTTGTTAAAACAAGTTCAATAGTGGATCTTTTGTTCCTTACACCAATTAAAGTCTAAGATTTATAAAACTACAAATAAAACCACTTAAGTAAATTAAAAAAAAAACTAATTTTTCATTGAGTTTGTATGGTTCTAAAAATAATAATAAACAGATAATTTTTTTTCTGCAACCTATCTTAAAAACTACCGAAAGAATAAACCCTGAAAGTTTCATTTGGCTAGAACTAGGGCATCGTGTAGAAAATATTTAGTATGGATTATGTGTATTATATTTACAAAATAAAAGTAAATAGGATTTAATTCATAGGATAGGATTGGGGGCATTTATAGGATGTCTCCTCGTGACCATGACTATTGTAACATAGTCGAAACGTCGAGGTAAGAGAAATAAAAAACAAAAAATACGCGATTAAGACCCGGGAAAATAATTACTATGAATACAAATCGTGTGAGTTTAAAAAGTTTATTAGGATTTAATCCGTTGACTGGTTACCATTAACACAAGTTTAGTTGCTCAACTTGGGGCTAGATGGCGCTGTGTGGAATGTCCTATAACGTTTATTTATTTGTTTATTCATAAACCCTTATAATATAACGTTTAGACGTTGACAATGTTAAAGTGACCTCAGGGCCTGCGCAGGAGCCGGTTACATGTTGGACCACGCCTTTTGTAGCCGATGTCACAGTCACACATCTCATCCTGTTGAAATATATCTGCATCTGGAAAATCAATAATTCCATAACATAACTGCACATAAAACGATGTACGAAGGCTCGCCATCCACACATGGTGAAAGACGCACAAAGCGTCATGCATCCACCTTTCTCGTACGCACTGCTAAGAAATGGAACTCTCTACCCGCGTCGCTGTTCCCACAAAACTACAACCTTGGAGTCTTCAAGTCTAGAGTGAATAGGTACCTTCTAGACGAGCATGCTACATCTTCGACCTCATCTTCGCTTCCCATCTGGTGAGATGAGGTCAAATGCAAGCCTATATTGGTAAAAAAAAACATAATAGTCAAGTTTGACGCAATCTTTCTACCGCTATGTAAGAACCTATGTGAAGTCAAGTCAGTTATTAAGATAGTATTAAACCACAGTAATTTACATTCTTTACTTCTAAAATAAATTTAAAAATTTAATGACTTGGTAATCCGTAGTTGGCTTCGGACGTATTGCATTTCCTCTGAACACAATCGCTTTAGCTGAGAGGGTAGTAGGTTTAGGCTTTTGGTACAATATGTGCTGGGCAAGTCTACTCCACGCAAAAAGAACCCAACTCAAGAGTTAACCAACTAGTTGCGGAAAAGACCTTGTATACAAGTACCTCTAATATTATAATTTCTTATACTTATACCTTTTTTTCCACACCATTAACATCCTCATCGTTGTCATCATAATCGGATACGTCCATTAAATATGGATTGCCGAGGTCGGAGCAGTTCCCGCATTTCCAAATACCTTCGTTTGACGTAGTTTCATCGTCTGAAACTGTTTATATATCTGATTTCATAACTGTAAACTTTAATCTTAGTGATTTTAAGTTTCAATCACTCTTTTACCCCATTACTGTCTTACATAATGTAGGTAAATAAGTGTTTTTACTGATTAGTCTGGTGTTTGCTTTCCTCTGGTATATATGTGTTTGTTAGTATTCCTCTACAGGTTATATTCTACAACAGATCATACCAATCTAGATAGAGATACAGGTTTTTTAATTTTGTAGACATTGTTTTTGTCGGAAATTTTGGATTTGGATTACTTTCACCAAACTTCACTTCACTTATCTACTCTGACCATAAAGGGACAAAAAGGCAACTTAATATCTCGGTTTCATGAGATTCGAACTCGATGATTTTTATTTTCTTTTTTCGTAGTCTATACTAAAGATCTGATGAGGTAATGAGACGAGAAACTGCTTAAAATTCTGTATATTGCTCACTTTTAGCAATAGAATTAGCCATTTCACTGATAGGTAGAGATTATGGAGCACTTGGAACCACCTTCTCACACAAAACTCTTTAAAAATTATGCTTGCGAGACTAGTATTGGACAGTAGTGTTTAGTAGGATTTGCGTTGTAAACTTATCGGCGCGGGACGGCCTCCGACTAGATAGACGGACGACTTAATTAAGGCCGCAGGAAGTCGTTGAACGCAGAGGTCACACACCGATCGCTTTGGAAGTCTCTGGGGGAGGCCTATGTGTTCAGCACTGAACGTGTTGTAGCTGTTATGATGATGATGAACTTACCTAAAGCATCTTCGATATTCACATCCAATTCTCTCCCATTAAGTAGATAATCTATTATTGGATCAAAATCTTCGATACTATCACAAGATACATTTAAAATACTTACTAAGAGTATTATTATGAACAGTTTAATCATTATATTATTTTGTTTAAGCAATGCTTTGGTCTCGTAAGATGTTAGGAATCAACTGTTCAAGTAATTTCCTTATAAGTTTGTTTAAATTTAGATTATTTTATGTATTAAGTGACCCCTCTCTGATAATGTGGAACAAGGTTGCAAATTAAATAATTGTGAGAGACAATATTATGATTTATTTCAATAAGTTATTACATAATTTGAGTAATGATATACGGACGTCAACAGAATTGCCGACCTACCGTAGAGTTTTAAAATTACTATTATCGAAAGAAAGGAAACATTCGATTACTCTAAAATGAATCCTAGTAGTAATATCGATTATCCTACCATGATATCGATAGTAAAATACTGTTCATCACCATCGATAATAATAATTATTACGCATCAAGCTATTGATTATTAATGACCTAAGCTAACGATAGTGGACTTGTTCAACAATTTCTACCAATAAGGAGCAAATAAAAATAAAAAAAACATTAAAATCACAACATTAAATTAAATAGGTACCTATAATACACATCAAAATTAATACTAGTTATAGA
Source organism: Idaea aversata (assembly GCA_907269075.1). Classification (NCBI taxonomy): domain Eukaryota; kingdom Metazoa; phylum Arthropoda; class Insecta; order Lepidoptera; family Geometridae; genus Idaea; species Idaea aversata. The sequence continues at coordinate 1,756,718 of OU026088.1, forward strand.
GCTCCACATATTAGATTACCCGTGTTGTTACCATCTACTTGAAATGAAACATCATTGTTTGTAGAGCCCAAAGTGGCCTGGTTCGAAGGTCTTCAGCGATTAGGGCGGGATAACTCTAGTTTTTGTAAGACAATCGTACCCTAATCACACACGCCCGATAACTTAAACCTTAATGAATCGAGGCTCAGGTTTATATTCGGGAGGAAGGCGTTTAAAAATGTCAGAGTTCGGGAGGCATTGTCTATTATGGTGCCCGCACATTGATACGCTCCGAGCGCGCCGAATTTTTGCCGTCCACGGAAAAAGATACCATAAAATAATAGGGATAAGGTACATTTATTTATTTCAGAGTCAGCCGCCTCTGACGATGCGGACGACTCTGCTGGCGTCATCGGAAATATAAATGTAGATACCTTATTTTTATTATTATAAGGTACCTTTTTCCGTGGACGGCAAAAATTCGACCCGTTCGGCGCGTATCAATCTGCGTCCACCTTTAAACGCCGTTCTTCCTCTTCCCCCTTAAAACATCTAGGTGGACTCTATGAGACATGGTGCATAGAAACAGGAATTTTAAATTTCTGCCCCGGAACGCTCTTGGTACTGCTTTAGTGAGGTCAGCGATTAAACTTTGTTTCTGCTCTTTTTTGCCATCAAATACTTTCCAACTCCTCTAGTATAAACCTTCATGTAGTCATTCCAATTGATATCTGTAGGGTTACAAGGGAAAGTCCTTGAATCCTTAGCTGAAAGACTGTTTATTACTTGCATGGTCTTCTCGATCTTCATAACCCAAGAATTCTCAGTAAAGTAGGTAAGTGTTTTCCGTACTTGAGTTATTTGTGACTGGATTTTTATGAATCTGAAAAAGGTAACCATAGATTGTCAGTTGAATTAATTAGGGATAAAAAACTCCTATCCAGGCGGTTCTCCTGAACTAGGGGATCTGATTAGATTGAAAAGCGGATCTCTTAGGGAAGCTGTTAAAAGTTACCCAAAATAACTATGTAATTTTCTTTTGATTAATAAAGAATTTATTTATTTTTAATTAGCGACTAGCACGGCTATATTGTGCATGTATTATACATATAAACCTTCCTCTTGAATCACTCTATCTATTAAAAAAAACCGCATCGAAATCCGTTGCGTAGTTTTAAAGATTTAAGCATACATAAGGATATACAGAAAAAGCGACTTTGTTTTATTATATGTAGTGATTAACTGTCGGCTATACCTACCTACTATTAATATGAGCTTGAGCATGTCGCTGACACAAACCCATTAAATTTTTCCCACGCTTTTTCCCTACCGAAAACCGGTCAACGTGCTTAAATAAGTATTTACTACTAAATGCGTTAATAACTAGAAAACCTTTGAAGTTACATCCAACCTTAGTACGAGAAAATGTAACTTAATTTAAAATTGAAATATGATGTTATTATAAAAATACCAATGACGTTGTAAGTACCGGTCGTTTATTCCTACATAATGAAAAAAAAAAATATTAATATTAAAAAATGTTTTGGAGCTAATTATCTTTCGCGTCAATCCTTCCTCAGGCGTGAAGGCAAAATAAGTTATCATAATATTATTATGTAACATTTTTATATTTATTTATTTATTTATTTTAGGAGAACCAACAGCTATAACTTAAATATAAACATAAAAATAATAGAAACAGAGAGCCAATTAAAGGTGGATATTTTTAGACATAATTTACATACTTAGATATTAGAAGGTTAAACCTATAAAAAATCGTAATAAGTTTTTCGAAGATTATCCAAAAAGCTATGGCTGCATTACTGCTTTGGATTGGAATGCCGTTCCTTTAGAAAAGTAACAGCACAGGTTCTTTAGCCGCATTATGTCTAATTCGCAAATATCAATAAAAATAAATTTACTAAAGTGCTTAAGACCAGTGTGAGGCTGTAAATTTCCATACAAAAAGCGGTAACGTTTTCCCTCCATAACGAAGTCGATTTTAAAATGATATTTGAAAATGTTCTAGATCTAATGGAAAACTAGGTTTAACCGTTTTTATTTTAAAGAAATATTGCCTAAGATAAAAGTTATTAATATCTGAATATCTATATTTTTAACTTAAAATCTTCATCGAGCCCTTCAATTGTTTTTTAATAGACTAAACTGAATTACCAAAAAAGAAAAACGTATATACCTAGAATAAGATGCAGTGAATTAAATGAGACCAAATTAATTTCATTTTGTGAAGGATAAACGGGGTAAAAACGTTACGGCCCGCAACATTATTTGAAAGCAAAATTAAGGCAATTACGTTCGAACTTAAACTCTATCGCACGATACGGGTCAATTTTGAAAATACCTACTCGCGTCGCGTATCGAAACCTCATGATTCTCTTAACTATTAAGTTACAAAACTAAATATTAACTTAAAGACAAGTCTTCAGATAAATATTTGCTTCATCACTAATATCAAGGTTTTTTAAAAATCTATTAGCAGCCCTTATTATCCGCAGGCAGTGAACGGAAATAAAAGCTTAAAATCCTGATTTGTTTGTTTATAGGTACGGTGCCCAGTAAACACTGCTCTTTGGATGGCAATTCCGATCCGAGAAGTAACAGTCAGCTGTTGGTCACCTCAAGTATCAAAGTAAGTAATAGATAAATAAATAACTTTATTTGAAACTTTTTATATAGTTACCTTGTTGGTTTTTGTAGAATGTAAAGACAAAAGTCTACGAAATAACTTGGTATTATTTCTAAGAACAGTATCACGATGTTTGCTAACCATCTATGTCGGGTCATGTAGCAGGCGGGGATGGGGATTTCATCTAAAACAAACAAATAAAAACACAATCAAAATCGGTTCATCCGTTCGGGAGCTACGATGCCACAGAGATACCCACATACCAGATAATATATCAAATTTAATAACACCCCTACTTTTTGCTTTGGGGGGACGGTTATAAAAATATTACTCATTTTTAGGGATCCGTACCCAAAGGGCAAAAACGGTTCCTTTTTACCAAGACTTCACTCCATCTGTCCGTCTGTCTGTCACCAGGCTGTAGGTAGGTATCTCATAAACCGTGATAGCTAGAGAGTTCAATTTTTTACAGATTATGTATTTCTGTTGCCACTAGAACAGCAAATACTAAAAACAAAACAATGAAAGGTGAATTAATCGGGAGTGTTCTTAACTATGTTTGATCAAAATCGGTTCAGTCGTCTATAAATTAGAGGGGATAAAAGTGGCGTATTTTTAAATGCTAAATTTAAGTCACTACATAGTATAAAACAAAGTCGCTTTTTCTGTCCCTATTTCCCTTCGTATGCTTAAATCTTTAAAACTACGCAACGGATTTTGATGAGGTTTTTTTTAATAGATAGAGTGATTCAAGAGGAAGGTTTATATGTATAATACATGCATAATATAGCCGTGCGAAGCCGGGGCGGGTTGCTAGTTATTAATAAAATAAGCAAGACTGAAATATTTTTGCACTATCATCTGTTTGGAATACGAAAATCAAACAACCTTACTAAGCTTTTTAATGATAAGCATAAAATCTTAATTTTGAAAGAATTTAAGTAAAGTTAAACAAAGATAAACTTAACTAGACAATGACTGAGCCTCTTTCGGACTAGAAACTTAATGTCGATCGACAAAAGGTATACTTTGTACGCAGTTTTAGATATTATGATTGCAGTAGTCGCATATTTCACTTTAGGCAGTCTATTGCTTGCTAGTCTTACATTTTAGGCAATGCGCTCGTAATCGTTTTGTATATAGATGGATAGTTAAATTCTTTATTGCAAACTCACACAAAATATACAGGATTTTTGTTAATCATATTAGCAAGCGGTTGAAGGAATTTCCAAAAATCGTAGAACGAAAACTGTTTGTGGAGGTGCACAAAAGTCGCTCTCAACCAATAACCCTGTTTAAAAAAACAAGCTTAAGTCTAGGTGTTACGAAGGGCGGCCTTTACGCTCAAAGCGATCTCTTCCAGTCAATCTTTGGAGGGACAAGAAGTTGAGGAAGGTTGTATCAGTGTGAAACGGTCTAAAATCAGTGAAGACGATTTGAATATAGTTCTCAAATGTTAGGTACAATCAACGTTCAAAAGTCAGGTACGGCACCGTAACGTTTACAATCCTGTGCAGCACTAGTTGAACATTATAACAACATTACCTGTGGATCGAACCCACGTCGGTTGGTGTGGCGGGTGGTGGCTTATAACACTCGACCAACTAAATATATAGCTAACATGTTGAAAATAATAATCACACTGAGTACTTTTAATTCAAGTATTTATGTTTGTGTGTGTACATTAAAAGAAGGTGTGTACATTAAAAGATATCCAATACTTGTTGATAGTATTGTGGTAGCAAACTGATAGTGGATTTATGACGCATACTTTACTTACGATAAACGATCGACAGACAAAGTATTATACCTAAAGTCGATTATATTTCTATTTTAATTAGAAAACTTTGGTGGCAGCGGTTTACAAAATAATCTCAAGTATTTTCGGATTCAGTTAAAATTTTACGGTTCAACAGTAATTAAATGAAGATTTTGTTAAAGTTTCAAGATCATTAATTCAGTTGAAAGTTTATTTCAAACTGACCAAAAGCTATCTTTATTGTCGGTCTCAGATTTGAATTTGATGGACTAAAATATTTCTTTAACCCTTCCACAAATTTTGCCACCAGATATGGTTTTATAATATTACTAGCGACCCGCCCCGGCTTCGCACGGCTATATTATGCATGTATTATACATATAAACCTTCCTCTTGAATCACTCTATCTATTAAAAAAACCGCATCAAAATCCGTTGCGTAGTTTTAAAGATCTAAGCATACAAAGGGACATAGGAATATGGGGACGGCGAAAAGGTACTTTATTTTATACTATGTAGTGATAACTCGTAAAGCCTAAAAAGTAGCCTTCGTTTTTTCCAATGAATCAATGTATCCTCATACCAAGTTTCATCAAAATCGGTCTGGTAGTTTCGGAGCCTATTCGTTACAAAAAAAAATCCTCTTTATAATATTAGTATAGGATTTGGAAGGCTGTTGGCGTCACCTATATTCCTGAGTTTAATTTACTACTACGTATTTTAGGAGTTCCAGAAGCTGTGGTGTTGGCTTAGTGGTAGATGCTTAGACTTTAATTTCGAAGTTCGTGGGTTCAAAGCCCCGCAAACCGTGCTTGAACTTTTCTTAAGAAACATTTATGTGCGCTATTTAACATTGCTCTTACGGTGAAGGAAAACATCGTAATGAAACCCGCAGCTTAGTTGGCTCCAGAGGTATTGACGAGTTCTTACGTCTGGACATGGTCGAGTAAGTTGAGAGGGTGGTATATAGGCTCTGGGAAAGCCTAATAGTACTACTAGTAGTAGTACATGTCCCGGGCATTACAGCGCCATGAATGGCAAGGATTAAAATTGCTGCATCTAGATTAGATTGCATCTAGATTAGATTGCATCTAGATTAGATTGCATCTAGATTAGATTGCATCTAGATTAGATTGCATCTAGATTAGATTGCATCTAGATTAGATTGCATCTAGATTAAATTGCATCTAGATTAGATGTAAAAGGATACCAAGAGTACCAGAGCGTTTAAATACAAGGATTTATTATTAGAACTGTTAGAAATATATGTTGAACTCACTTATTCCGTACTCAGTAAATCGCACGCAGAATTGATTTGCAGACCATCCCATGGTTACAGGATTAACAAAGCTACTGCAATAATTGAAGACTTTTACTTCTTTTGTCCTGAAAAATATTTAAAAAATGTATTTAAAAACATTAATGTGTAGGTTGATTTCCTCCTTACAATCAAGTGAAGTTAAAAAACCTTAAGTTAATAATACGACCATCCAAAAGTATTTGTTATCTTTACCTCAGTGAGCATGATCACAAAAAAACCCCATGAGGTTCTTGTGCCTTCTTCTTATTGGTGGGCGCGTCCGAAGGCACACTGCCTAACTTAGTTTTTAAGACGATTCAAAGTAATCCCAAATCGTATGATTCCAAATGAATTATACAGGGTTATTGGAAATTATACTAGCAAGCCGTTGAGGGCTACTTCTGTGCACCGTAACAAACAACTTTTGTTCTACGACTTTTGGAAATTCGTCAAAAAAGGAAAATTTTGAGTTTATGTAAATTCGAAAACAGCTGCTTTTTTAAAACAAAGGTCATTCAGACCAAGAACAGTAGATGAAACCTAAAAAATAGGTAAAATTTTAAAAGGTTACTGACCTCTCCTCCGTGTAAGGAACAGCTGATTTTCAGGTAAACCTAACCTCAGAATGTTCGAAAAAATGTTCGAATTTCCAAAAGTCGTAGAACAAAAGTTGTTTGTTTAGGTGCACAGAAGTAGCCGTCATCGGCTTGCTAGTATAATTTCCAATAACCCTGTATAAGAAATTTGACTTTGACTATAATAAAAAAGCACGCCGAGCGACCCTAAGCTTTCATAATGAGGCCCATGGTAAATGTGGTAAGGGTACGATGAATAGGACGACTTGAAGTCGTTGGATGCAGAGGGCATGTGACCGATAGCTTTGGAAGTCTTTGGGGTTTCAGCAGTGGACGTGTAGTAGCTGATGTAATGATGATGATAATAAAAATGTGTTTACCTATGACACTTAGCTCCTACGGCCAGTATGAAGTTAGAAACGTAATCTACTGGCACTATATCTAAAATATTTGATTCTTCACTATACAGCACTCTGCTGAAGCCGGTACCTATCGCACTCAGTACACCTGTCAATTTTTAAACAAATAAATAAAATAAGCATTTATTACTGTTTTAAAATTTACAAACTAAGTATAATCACTACATAGTATAAAAGAAAGTCGCTTTCTCTGTCCCTATATTCCTTTGTATGCTTAAATCTTTAAAACTACGCAACGGATTTTGATGCGGTTTTTTTAATAGATAGAGTGATTCAAGAGGAAGGTTTATATGTATAATACATGCATATTATAGCCGTGCGAAGCCGGAGCGGGTCGCTAGTAAGTTTATATATCATAGACGATCGGTTTCATCAACAGCTACTTCGAAAACCGGCCAAGTGTAAGTGTGAGTGGCAACAGAAATACATTATTACATTACATTGCTAAGCTGTAAGTTATTGATTACTTACTAGGTGCGCGCTGCGCCCGCGGCTTCTCCAGCGTTAGTCTCGATCCCATGGGAATTCCGGGATAAAAAGGACTCCGCTACTCCTACTACTACTAGCTACTCCCAAACTATCTATTTTGATGTCTATGCAAAACATCAAAATCGGTCCACTAGTTTCGGAGATTACCTCCTACAACCTCACAAACTTTACCTCTTTATAAATTGTGCTTATAAAGTAAAGTTAAGGTGAAAGGGTACCTGCGCTCTCTCCATACAAACGTAGTCGACTGTTTCCTCCCTGGATAATGACACATTATCATAGAAATTAAAAAAAAAAAAACAAAAAAAAAAAAACAAAAAATAGGGGCATGGTCATGGCAGTTATAAGTTTTATTCACCAAAAATATTTGCTCTAGTGTCATTATCCAGGGAGGAAACAGTCGACTACGTTTGTAATAGTTTGTATGGAAAGAGCCCCCGATACCCTTTCCTCTTAACGTAGTAGGCAAAGTTTGTAATTTATAAAATGTAGCATAGGTAACTCCCACTGAATCAATGTATTATCATACTAATTTTCATCAAAATCTGTTCAGTAATTTCGGAGCTTATTCAATGCAAACAGTCAATTGTTTCCTCTTTTTAATCTATTATATAAAAACTAGCTGTCCCGGCAAACGTTGTTTTGCAATTTACAAAAAATAAAAACAAAAAAAAAATAGATGTTGGCCGATTCTCAGACCTACTGAATATGCTCACAAAATTTCATGAGAATCGGTCGAGCCGTTTCGGAGGAGTTCAAGTTCGAACCCCGTGACACGAGAATTTTATATATATAGAGATAAGTCGGGTTTTCCTTCCTGACGCTATAACTCCAGAACGCACGAACCGATTTAAATGATTTCGGTTTTGAAATGTTTGTCGTAGTCCAGGGAAGGTTTAAACGGTGAGAAAGATCGGACTTACGCGAGTGAAACCGCGGGGCGCAGCTAGTATTATTATAGATAAAGATATAGATACCTGTAGCTCCGTTCCAGTTGTCAACCCAACCTTCTAAGGGCTCCGATTTTGAAGCAGTCACTGGAAAATAATTAAAAAATGGTTGTCTTGAATGTCGGTTTACGGATGATAATTTTACGTGATAATGACTTAAGAAAACGATTAAAAATTTAGAAAAATTCTGTAATTCCTTTTTTTTTTTCATACATTTTTTTGCCTCTTGTCTTTTTTTCCTTTATATAAGTCTTTTATTCGTCACATGTCACCATAACACAAGCCCAGATGAGCTACATTATCACTACATAGTATAAAACAAAGTCGCTTTCTCTGTCCCTATGTACCTATGCTGAAATCTTTAAAACTACGGAACGAATTTTGATACGGGTTTTTAATAGATAGAGGGATTCAAGGGGAAGGTTTATATGTATAATACATGCATAATATAGCCGTGCGAAGCCGGGCGGGTCGCTAGTTATTAAATACTCTGTTACCATTATGCGTTTGCTCATATTACCATGAGGCATGACGTCACACAATATTACCGTGATACGAAATTATATTGAAACTAGCGACCCGTCCCGGCTTCGCACGGCTATATTATGCATGCATTATACATATAAACCTTCCTCTTGAATCACTCTATCTATTAAAAGAAACCGCATCAAAATCCGTTGCGTAGTTTTAAAGATTTAAGCATACAAAGGGAAATAGGGACAGAGAAAGCGACTTTATTTTATACTATGTAGTGATAGTGATGAAGCGACTTTATTTTATACTATGTAGTGATGTAATTTAAAAAATGTTATTTACGAGAATTGGCCTGGGTCTTTAGATAATATTGTTCGAACCTTTTTTTTATTTGAGGGTAGAAATAAAACGCTTAGCCAATTACATAACATTGGTCGAGCATCACTCGCTTCATCGACGTCAGATGAGACATACGCTTATGTGTCTTGTCGTCGGGAGTCTCACCGGGACATTCGTGGATCTTATCGCGATATACATCGGAGAAACTGTGTCATTACAAGTTGTGTTAATTTTTAACTTTGGAGGGCGTCGCGGGCGCATCGTATGTGCTGTACTTCTACCGGACTGCGTGCCCGGAAGCGTGTGACTTATTAGTACTTATAGCATGTGCTTACAGTGAACATACAGGAAGTGACAATTATTATCACCATTTATCTTAATTAATAAGTGCAAAGGATCCTGAAACTACCATCCAGAGGAAAGGCGGTGCCAATTGAACTAGGTAAGTGGCCATTGTTTTGTTTCGCCCTCATAAGTATGTAAAGGTTCCTTCGGTGTATATTTCAGTTACTTATTCTGGCAGAAGCTAGTGGTCCTTCTTATTATCTAAATCCAACGACCTATCGACCTACAAAACAACCCCACAAATATTTACAAATGAATTTATTTATTTGTGATAACATTGATGGAATATCGTAGATTTAAATCAAATCATAAATATTTACAAATGAATTTATTTGGTAGATAATTGTGATAACTTTGATGGAATAATATCAGTTATTTGCCTATAACAAGGTAGAATACAGATAGGGGAAAGTATTTTACACATTAATTATAGAAGTCTGCATTTATTTCAGCTTTTATTTGTGTGTAATTAAATCAGCGTGTAATAAACCCGGATCTTACTCAAAAATATATAAAAAAACTAGCGACCCGCCCCGGCTTCGCACGGCTATATTATGCATGTATAATACATATAAACCTTCCTCTTAAATCTCTCTATCTAACAAAAAAAACCGCATCAAAATCCGTTGCGTAGTTTTAAAGATTTAAGCATACAAAGGGATTTAGGGACAGAGAAAGCGACTTTGTTTTATACTATGTAGTGAAGTGATGATAGTGATGGAAGATTATGGATTAGTATTTCTTCATTTAGGAAATAATTTCCCCTTGGGGATTTTTTCCAAATTTGATAACATCACTATATTTACGAGCTTATCTACTTCTAATAACGTGTTGGCACGTCTATGAGCAAACTATGAGTAATTTACGTAATTTAAAAATAGTAATTTTTTCGAACGTCAAACTAAAACCAATCTTTCATTTGCACGCAAATATATTTTTTTTATTGATTTTTGGAATTGCAGTTCTTGTCAAAACAACATTATTTCGGCATATTTACTAAATTCCACATATGCATTCTCCTTCATAACACACTGGACTCTGTAGGCAACCTATATCCGTACATTCTTGCCATGATTTACATTTCTTGCCTGAAAAATATTAATTTATTGATTAATATGTGGACATTGGATTGATGATGATGATGTCTCCTTGACCAATTTCGGCCACAGTGACTATTTCTGGCTACCTATGCAGAAGAAGATGACGAGCTTCGGTGTTCAGCAGCTTGTCTATGGTGTGCTCTTTGGTAACTTGCGTACCCGATTTTAGTAGCAAATGTTCTATCGCATATCGGGCACGTTTTTTACCACACCATTTACAGAATTATACGAAATGGCCGAGGGTGGTCTGGTCGTTATTGCGTCTCGTTTGAGGTCTAAATCAGCACATCGTTAGTATAATAATGATGGTCAAATATGTTATATTTTTATGTGACATCTTTGTACCATATTCTGAGCAAATAAATGACATTCATTCATTCAAAATAAATACTAAGGATTCATTGACGAATACAGACTTTGGGAGAGCGCTGTGGCCTAGCGGTATCTACTCTCATTCCTTAGGATGTGGGTTCGAATACCGATCTATCGTGCACCAATTCTTACGAAAAATAATGTATTTTTTTCGTAGTTATGGAATTAATACTTTAGTAAAATTTAATATATTTATATTTAAAAAATAAACAAGTAGTACTTACCTTCGGCAAATGCCATCATAACAATAGTAATAACCAAAATGGTCATAATAATGCAATTATAGAACTTCATGTTTAGGACAGTTTACTTGCCTGCGTTGCGGAATATGTTTGAATGTCTGTTGTCTGGAACTATATATAGGTATACTGCCTAGGAATCTGTATGCTTAGTCAATAAATAGTAATTAACAAGCGAAACATTCGATTATTAGAAGTAAGCGAAACAAAGTAATAAGCAAAACATTACATAGGTTTTAAAGCGAAACATTCGATTAATGACGGTGAATAATAATATTTATATAAGCGATTAATTACCGTCGTGTGTAGCTACTTTTAGGATTTTATGAGACTTCAGTTTCAGTTTTACTGTACCCTTTATGTCACCTATACTTACGTTTTTTACTACATTTTTATTATTATTAAACCAATTAAAATAGGTCATTGGTATAACATTTGTTAGTATACAACTTAACCTAGTGTTAGTAACCATCAAATTCATTATAAATTAAACTAATCATAATCCAACTTCGAAATCTATATAGTTAATAAAATATATTTAAATATGCACAACAAATCGAGAAACTCCTCCTTTTTTTGAGGTTGCTTAAAATAAAAAAAGCCTCTTCATGTAATCCCTGAAGCAACAAGAGATACGAGCCTGAAATTCCACATAAGGGCGTGTTCAGATGACTGGCGTCGACCACGCCACGCGCATCACACGCGTTGAACACTCTTTGAAATTTGTTCTATATATAATTTGAGTCTTATGACACATCAATAGATCTCAAATTGCATTTTAAATTTTATAATTCAAAACTCAAAGGAGGATGGGCAAGTTGGTCCATGTACACAATACCGACAAGCTATATATATCAATGAAAAGGGCGTTTCTCAGGTTTTATTTTGTTATATGACGGCAAATCTGTAACTCGTGGGGTTCTTGGGTAAATGTCAAAAACAAAAGATAATGATAGAAAGAAAAACGTGTGAAATCTAGAAAAATGAGCTATTTCCTTTGATTTGCTATACTATATTTGTTTCCAGGAATTATTCTCTATTGGCAACACTATTGATTTGTATAAAAATAGGATGATTATTTTTTGCAAAATCAACAGGTTCGATTAATGGCTAGGGTAATTACTTTTTCAAAAATCTAATGATGCAGTTTTAGTTTTTTGTTAAAATCGGGCACACAAACCCTCTCAGCATTTTTTGCTATCTCTTATAGTTTAGGATATAGCCCTGAAGGCCCACGTAAAAAACCACCCTGTATGTATTTAAGGATATTCTCCCTTTCTCACTTGAACTACAAGTATATTTATAATCTATTATGACATAGATGACGTTAGTATTGAGTACTTTCACCAAGGTTCATACATGTTTGCCCATCCTCCTTTTTGTAGACGCATTTTTCTGGGTTTGGCTACGCGAGCTAGTCCGTTCGAGAATTACACTTTGATTATTACATTTGTTTTCCATACACAAACACGAACATAAATATAATCAACTTGTACCGTTACGAAAATACGTAAAAATAATCAGTAATTACTTACCTATAGATGGCTTGATAATGACAACAGGAACGTCACCGTGCATTTCTTGTAAAGCGAATTCAGCTAGAGCCTTCGTGAAGGTGTAGGTATTTGGTTTACCAACTGAAATAAAAAATAATAGTATGATTCAGATACCTAATCATCATCGTAATCATTTAAATTTAAATATAGAGGTATATATCTATCTATATAAAATGTACAGATTTCAGGCAATCAGGAACATTGAAAATGAACCTATATTTTTGTGAATAAAATAGAAAAGTTTTTTTTTTGCTTGATAGTCCCGTGACTTACATAAATAATTATTCATTAATTCATCATTGTCGCCATTTTCATTGATATAGTTCCGGGCTTCTTCAATAGGTACTGGAGGTGGGTAGATTTTCTCTTCGACAAATTGTGAATCAGTGTTTGAATACGCAGTGGACACGTGGATTAAAATCTGAAACAAAGGGGCACATTTTGACCTATATAATATAAAAAATATAGCTTTTGCCCGCAGCTTTGACCGCCATTTCACCCGTGTGAAGGACATCTACCTACACTTCGCCAAAAACTTGTCAAATGTCATGTTTCCAGGACGAGCAGTTTAAGTTATGCGTTGATATCATCAATCAGTCAGGACTTTGAATTTTATCTATATAAATAAAAATCAATTGCTGTTCGTTAGTCTCGCTAAAACTCGAGAATGGCTGAACCGATTTGGCTAATTTTAGTCTTGAATTATTTGTGGAAGTCCAGAGAAGGTTTAAACGGTGAGAATGATCGGACTTACGCGGGTGAAACCGCGGGGCGCAGCTAGTATTTATATACAAATAATATACTTTCATTACATTTGGTTTTTTAAAGTTACCCCCTTCTTTTATTACCAATCTAATAAAAGTTTGACGTCGAAAAAACCTACTTTTTTAAGTAGGTTTAACCTAACCTTTTTTAAGCCTTTAACTGCCTTTTTTATGCAGTGAATAATCCCACCTGATGGTGAGGTCTACCTTTCTGATTTTCTTCCGCTCCACTCTATCTGACCTATCTGAATACCTAACAAAATGTTTTAATAAATTCAGATTTAAAAAAAACAACCAAATTAGAACTGAAATATTTTAATTTCATGAGATTATTCTTTTAAAATAATAAAATACCTTGCTTAAGGTTCCGCTGGTCGATCGTGTTTTCCATACAAATGAATTTATCCATTTATTCTTTATGGAATTTGAAAAAACAAAAGTTAAATCTACATAACAAGTCTATATCTAGCCCATGTAGGCGAGGAAATAGACAAATTATATTTAATTTAATATAATTTAATATAAATTATATTTAATTTAATATAATTTAATATAAATAAATATAATTTGTCTATTTCGTCGCCTACATGGGCTAGATACAGACTTGTTATGTAGATTTAACTTTTGTTTTTTCAAATTCCATAAAGAATAAATGTATAACACTCTAAATTAATTTGTATGGAAACACGATCGACCAGCGGAACCTTAAGAACCGATCGAATGCGAGTCGGAGTTACACACCGAGGATTCCGTACAATGAAGGATGTTAATAGGTATGCCAAATCGGTTTAAAGTTTGTTACAGTAAAACTTGTATGTAAGTATACAAATACACTAGTTTTTGTTCTAGTCAAAAAAATACCTATTAGTTTTGATTTTACAGGCATTTAAACTTACGATCTCTTAGGTTGGATTCTTATAAATAATAGATATAATATAAAAAATATAGCTTTTGCCCGCAGCTTTGACCGCCATTTCACCCGTGTGAAGGACATCTACCTACACTTCGCCAAAAACTTGTCAAATGTCATGTTTCCAGGACGAGCAGTTTAAGTTATGCGTTGATATCATCAATCAGTCAGGACTTTGAATTTTATCTATATAAATAAAAATCAATTGCTGTTCGTTAGTCTCGCTAAAACTCGAGAATGGCTGAACCGATTTGGCTAATTTTAGTCTTGAATTATTTGTGGAAGTCCAGAGAAGGTTTAAACGGTGAGAATGATCGGACTTACGCGGGTGAAACCGCGGGGCGCAGCTAGTATTTATATACAAATAATATACTTTCATTACATTTGGTTTTTTAAAGTTACCCCCTTCTTTTATTACCAATCTAATAAAAGTTTGACGTCGAAAAAACCTACTTTTTTAAGTAGGTTTAACCTAACCTTTTTTAAGCCTTTAACTGCCTTTTTTATGCAGTGAATAATCCCACCTGATGGTGAGGTCTACCTTTCTGATTTTCTTCCGCTCCACTCTATCTGACCTATCTGAATACCTAACAAAATGTTTTAATAAATTCAGATTTAAAAAAAACAACCAAATTAGAACTGAAATATTTTAATTTCATGAGATTATTCTTTTAAAATAATAAAATACCTTGCTTAAGGTTCCGCTGGTCGATCGTGTTTTCCATACAAATGAATTTAGAGTGTTATCCATTTATTCTTTATGGAATTTGAAAAAACAAATGTTAAATCTACATAACAAGTCTATATCTAGCCCATGTAGGCGAGGAAATAGACAAATTATATTTAATTTAATATAATTTAATATAAATTATATTTAATTTAATATAATTTAATATAAATAAATATAATTTGTCTATTTCGTCGCCTACATGGGCTAGATACAGACTTGTTATGTAGATTTAACTTTTGTTTTTTCAAATTCCATAAAGAATAAATGTATAACACTCTAAATTAATTTGTATGGAAACACGATCGACCAGCGGAACCTTAAGAACCGATCGAATGCGAGTCGGAGTTACACACCGAGGATTCCGTACAATGAAGGATGTTAATAGGTATGCCAAATCGGTTTAAAGTTTGTTACAGTAAAACTTGTATGTAAGTATACAAATACACTAGTTTTTGTTCTAGTCAAAAAAATACCTATTAGTTTTGATTTTACAGGCATTTAAACTTACGATCTCTTAGGTTGGATTCTTTTTGCGTAATGGAGTAGGCTTGCTCAACCTATACTGCCCTCTCAGCTTAGTCGACCATATCTAGAGGAAAGAACTTATCGTTCGGAGTCAACTAAGCCACGGTTTCATCACGATGTTTTCCTTCACCGTAATAGCAATGTCAATACATTTTTCGTATAAAAATAAATTTGTGCACGGCCGGCGGCCGGGATGCGAACCCACGACCATCGGTAAGAAAGTCAATGTATCTACTAGGCACACACCGGTTCTTGTGTACCTTAATTTTTAACTCCCGACCCAAAAAGATCAATTTTTTTCTTGTGCTGTTATATTGAATTAGGTTTGAATTTACCCCTTAACTCATAGGACCAACTCTTTAACCTATGAACTCCTAAAAAAACAAATAAACTCATGGGGCCTGTTGGGCCCTATAGGCTTATATATCTCGCCTTTATATCTGTTCTTGTTGTGTGAGAAAAATTGTCTTGACATATTACAAACAGACAGTAGGGCAACCAAAGTTTATTTTTGGGTTACGTAACCCTAAAAAAAGACTTGTTAGTATTTTAAAATATAATAGCAGATAATTAAGTTAATTATATTAAGTCGTCGCTAAATAAAGATATCTTAAAAAAATAATAAAAATAAAAATATATCTTTATTTGACGACAAAAAATTCATTAGTAAAGGTTTAAAAATCCTCTTCGTTAACGAATTATTTTTAGTGAAAATACGAAAAATAATTATAACAAACTTTAGTTTGGCGTAGGTACTTATCATAAATTAAAAATGTTTTGGCTTTTCTGACAACTGTCCAAACAGGTCAAATGTGACACCATTTGACTAATTCAAAATCGTTCAGACAAAAGAAGCAGCGACTACATTTCAATAAGGCTATATTTGCCTGAAGATTCGTTTAAGATGAAGTTCCAAATCGAAAAATTTTGGACAACTCGATAAAAAATGTTTTAACTTTTCTGACAACTGTCCAAACAGGTCAATTGTGACACCATTTGACTAATTCAAAATCGGTCAGACAAAAGAAGCAGCGACTACATTTCAATAAGGCTAAGGTTCGTTTAAGATGAAGTTCCAAATCGAAAGAAGAAAGTGCTTTTTCAATAAATGTCTATTCTATTCTATTCTAAAGATTTTGGACAACTCGATAAAAAGAACACATTTAAAACCACTTAGATTAATCAAAAATATTTGTAAAAGTTTAAAAACAGTTATTTCTTAGAAACCGAAACACAATTAGAAAAAAATGGCTCAATAGAAATCCAAGAATTCAAAAAATCTACGAAAAGAATTAACTTCATTTAGTTTTGTTCAAAGATATTGCCACAATATAAGCTGTAATGTAAATGATATTTTCTATCCTTTCTTGGAAATAATATAATTGTAAAATAAACAACAGAAAAAATATTCTAGCAAAATTCGCCTAATTTCGCATCATAATATCGCATTTCAATTATTTCTATTTAATCCGATAGGGACCGCTAACGCGACGTAGAAACGAGTAATAGTACCTAAAGCCGCTGTCCTAATAGACCATCGCACGACCGCATCGCCTAAGGTGCTGTCCTAATAGACCATCGCACGACTGCATCGCCTAAGGCGCTGTCCTAATAGGCCATATCGCCTGACTACACCACGAGACCGATGCCGCCTAAATTGTATAAAAATCGCGACGCTACAAACATTTTGACAGCTGTCTTAATTGCGCACCATCGCGCGACCGATGCGGCCTGAATCCTATAAAACTGCTGTCAAAATGGTCGTACGATCGCAATTTTCATAGCATTGAGGTCATTGAGGTCATTGGGCGCATCATGGGCTATCTGGACAGCATCGCCTTAGACCTCAAATTGTACCAACGAATATTTTAACTGTTAAGAGTAAAAGTATATTTAGAATACCTCAATATTCTTGATGCGTTTGCACAACTCTAGAACTTTAATGGTACCATCTAAGTTTATACCAAATGCCGTCTTCAGAGGTTCGTTGAAACGTACCGTGGCTGCTGAGTGAATTACTATTGATACCTGAAAATTGAAGAAAAAACGCATTACTCATTTAGAAAACTCCATTTAAAACAATACCAGAGTTCGGACGGAGTTCTAACAGCATTGCCATTCAACGTGGTAATGCTGTTAGCATTTTAGCTCTTTGCCAAATTGTATCCAAAACATATTATTGTAAATTGATGTCCCATATCACGGGGCTATGAAGCGCCAGATCTTTGGAAGGTGTGCGTAGAGCCGCAACGAATGCGTAGAGTCCCTTAACAATAACAAGTTGCATAGCAAAGTGTAAATAGGGTCTGAAACTATTGGATCGATTTTGATACATCTTGGAGGATACATTGAAATATTTCACTTTAGTACCTATTCATAGCCTATTGTGAAAACAAAACTTACTTTTTCCAAGATAATTTTTTCATCCTCATGTTTGATGCCCAAATTCTGTGCAGTAATTTCACCAATGATGGGGATGATTTTATTTAAATCTTCTTTCCTTCTTTTTCTTATTCTGTCGAAATTCTAATGAAAAAAAAAAACGATTTAACTATATTTGTTTAACTAAACAATATTTTTACCCTTAAATTATCAATACAAATGCATTTGGGCTACATTTCAACTATAATAATTTGTTGTTAGTTGTTAGAAAAAAAGATAACAGAGGGGCAGATAAAACAAAACCTAAATTTTATGAAAAATAAAATAGATTTGTCAATGTCTAGAGGTATTCAGGAAGGAATAAAGATGGTTCATACAAGGAATAAGGAGATAATTCAGACATATAGCCAAACAGTATTATAGATACCAATTAACTTTTCAAAGTAATTTGTAATATTATTGAAAAAAAGAGACAATGTCTGACTATATCAATTCTGTATATATATGGGTAACGAACGTGGGATACACAGACGTTGATACGACGACGGTAGAGTTCGAAAATTACTATTATTGGAATGGTTGCATTCTAATAATTTTTGTTTGAATAATTGATGAGTTAGAAGACTTTAAACTTCACCTAAAGCTGGTGTCTAGGATCTTGCTCGTGTTGAAGCTCTACGGTGGGTCTCCAATTATGCAGCCGACCGTACATAAGACTTGTAATAGGAAAATATCTTTCCTGGTGTATACAACTTAGAAGTCGCGAGTGAACATGTATCTCCTAGGAAAACGGCCTAGTACATCTTAAACCACATCGCCATATAGGCAGGCAGGTGTGATATTGGTCAATCGCTGATCTATCTATCATTTGCAAAGATTATTTATTAATCATTATTAATATGATCAGTGTCAAATCTATGTATTGTTTTTTAAATCAGTAAATGAGGTTGAATATCTTTTAAAAAGGCACAACATTTAAGATAGATCCACAAACAAGAGGCGTCTTTTATTCAACCCAAAAAGTAATTTAATAAAATGTTTGTATCTAAATATAAAGTTTAACATAAACTAAGAAAAGGCTTAAGTACCTCACTTGCCAAGATCTTTTCGAGTCTCTGCTGAATATTCAAATTTTTCTTTTCTCTAATCAAAATGTAGATTGCTTCAACCTCAGGGCAGCTGTAGAGCAACTTCTCTGTTAGGACCTGTTAAATAAAGAAAATTGGTATAATTAGTAGCAGTTTTAGAGACAACGGATATATTTATGAAACTTTTTATTATTTATCAATGATAGTAAAGCAATAGATTTTCCTTGCGAGAAACTTAAGTGTGCGAAAGAAAATCGTGATGAAACCCGTGGCTAAGTTGGTTCCCCACGTATTGACGAGATTTTCGTCTGGACACGGTCGATTAGGCTACCTGTCCGGAGCGCCGCTAAAGGAGTAGACAATCAAGCGGTGATAGGCCTTGACCGGTGGCTTCTAAATCCACCCTCTGGACAAAGTCACGGTGCCAAGTGACTTGCGACCTTCCATAATGTTGTCCAAGCATGTAGTTCTTTCTAGGAGAGCATGCTATATCGAAGTTACGTTGAAGTGATGTGTTGATAGACGTTGATCCCACACACTTTTTTCTATCCTGGAACCTATAATTGGCTTGCCGTTTGTTATTATAAGTCTACTTATAGTCTTTGTTAAAGGTGTTGGTTCTCCCAATAAATAAATAAATCATAGTCGCTTCCCATCAGGTGAAATGCGTTTAATTTGTAGAAAAAAAAGGCACTGCTGCGCCTTGAATAGAATGGATTATGCTAGTAAATAAATCATCAAATACTAAATAAGTAACTCTCTAAATACCATCTACTTAATGTACTTAATTTAATATAACTTAGTAATGACTTAGTAGTTAGGTACACTAAACAAAACAGTCTTCAATCATGAAATATTCGGTATAATATTGTGTTGTTATCTGCATAGAATTATTTTACATCATAATGGGCTTTAGAAATTAGCCATTTCTTTAGTTTACATTTAAATATTCTATTAATTTGGATTGATTTAAGTTCTGTAGGTAATACGTTATAAATTTTAATGGTACTGTAATATGGACTTATATAGAAAAGTGCGTTATTAACTTGAGGTACAAAGATATTTGTTCATACTTATTTCTTAAACTTTCTAAACAATTGGATTGGCATCTAGATGAGATCTAGTAAAGGTAAATATTATAATTAAACTGAATGTAAATCCCTACCCTAAGCAACCATCATGCAGTCTCGTGACCACGGCTATTACAACATAGTCGAAACAACAATATTTATCTCGACGTTTTACGGCTATATTAAATTAATTTTTGAAGTTATACTTCTTTAGGCGCGTTATGAAAAAATGATGAGAGTGAAATTTTACAAAAGCGTCACACAAAATTCTCACGTCACACAAAATTCTCACGTCGGACGAGTTTTTTGCCGGACGAGTTTTTTGTCGGACGAGTTTTTTGTCGGACGAGTTTTTTGTCGGACGAGTTTTTTGTCGGACGAGTTTTTTGCCGGACGAGTTTTTTGTCGGACGAGTTTTTTGTCGGACGAGTTTTTTGTCGGACGAGTTTTTTGTCAGACGAGTTTTTTTTTTTTTTTTTTTTTAAATGCCAAAGAAGTATAACTTCTCACGCGCGTACATAAGTACACGCACCCTTTTTTTTTTTAACAGCTCTCACTACATATTATATTGAGAAATCTTTCTTTCTAATACATTTGTAAGTACTTACTTAACTACTTACTGTGAAAACAAATCGTGTGAGTTAAAAATTTAACATAATATTATTATAAAACAGTAGGTAAGGTAAATAATACCTTGCGGTAGGTGTAAAAAAAAAACAACAAAAACATCTTGATAAATGAGTCCTTTAAAAAAATGCACGTGGAACCAAAGAGGTTGCAACATCTAATGCTTAGTTAAAGAGTGTGTAAAGAAATCCCCTCTTAGTTGGTTCCAGACTTATTCACGAGGTCATTCCTCTTTACTTCCTTTTGAAACCGTGGTACACCCAGTAGTACCACTAGTGGTACTACGGTTACTTTTTCATTATCGTGGTACCCCAGTAGTACCTCTGGTGGTACCACAGTTATAAAAAAATAACCGTAGTACCACAGGTGGTAAAGTAGTACCAGGGTAATAACCGTGTTACCACTCAGTTTTACTCTTACTGTGACTAAGGAATACGGAATAATAATACAGGTACTTTTCAACCACTTTTTATTATTTAGTAAACTAGAATAGAATTTCCAAGGAAAACAAAAGACGATCGAAAATAATTACTTGGTCTACTAAGGTGAGAGGGCAGTATATATGCTGGGCAACACTACTCCTTCTAATACATGTACTTGTATATAGGCTGATTTCTACTACTAGACCTAATTAGTTAAGAGAATCACGAGTTTTCGATACGCGGCGCGAGTAGGTATTTTCAAAAATGACCCGTATTGTGCGATAGAGAGAGTTTAAGTTCGGACGTAATTGCCTTCATTTTGCTTTTAAATAATGTTGCGGGCCGTAACGTTCTTACCCCCTTTATCCTTCACAAAATGAAATAAATTTGGTTTCTTTTAATTCACTGCATCTTATTCTAGGTTTATACGTTTCTCATTTTTGGTAATTCAGTTTAGAATTTTTCAAGTAAAAATATAGATATTGAGATACTAATAACATTTATTTAAACCAATAGGTATTTGTTTAAAATAAAAACAGTTAAAATCGGACTTCGTTTATGGGGGGGAAAACGTTACCGCTTTTTGTATGGAAATTTACAGCCTCACACTGGTCTTAAGTTCTTTTTGCGTGCCGCTGGAGTAGGCTTGTCCAGCATCTACTACCCTCTCAACTTAGTAGACCGTGTATAACTATGCCGCGGGTTTCATTTAGATGTTTTCCTTCACCAAAAGAGCAATTTAACTAGCGCAATTTTTTTTAAAGAAAAATTAATTTATGTTGGGATTGAATTATCCTACCTTTCTAATACGTGTTTAACCCGTAGCTTAGTTGTATTCAGACGTATTTATGACTTCTTTCCTCTGGACACGGCCGAATAAGCTGAGAGGGTGAAGGTTATGGACACTGACTCTAGTAGCGATAAATGGTAAAACTCACTTGTCCCAAAAATCCCGTAGCTCCAGTAATAAACACACATTTTCCCGCGTAAAAATCCGCCACAGACACATTTCTTTCCATTTGACTTGGCTTCGACCGCGTTGACGCCATGTTCGGAATGACAGCAGAAATAATGAGCATCACACATTTATACTACAACTAGCTGCATCACGCGGTTTCACCCGTTCATATATCTACACAATTACTATTAATAGTTATAACATGTAATACTAAAATTTACTTTATTATACTTAAAATAAAATGTCACACATATAGATAAGTACATACAACATACATACAATAACATTTTATTGTTATTACAATGAAATATGTCACCCGCTAGTCAAATAACCCGCCCCTTATCGTTCCCGGCGCAAAGGTTCCTCCATATTTTTATCTACTATTCATACTAGAGACCCACCCCGGCTTCACACGGCTGTATTATGCATGTATAATATCTAAAAACCTTCCTCTTTAATAGCTTTGAATAGGGGTTTCTTATAAGGAGGATCCATACGCCAACGACCTTGGTACACAGCCTACTAAATAGTTATTACTGGCACCGGTCGCCTTCGTTGGTGAAAATTGTTAATTGTTACGAATGTGTTTTGTTTTTCTCAAAAGTGCTGAGATACAATTGTAGGTGAGATTTTTACTGACATTTTGGTGTGATTTTGAGCTAAACATTTCCTATAGTTTTGAAGCTATCCTAAAATTAAGAATTAAAACTAGTCTAGCTTTGAAAACACAAAGAATTTTCGCCTCAAAATTACCCCAAAATATCGGTTTAAGTTTCACCTACAATTCCATCTCAGCACTTTTGAGAAAAACAAAACACATTCGTTACAACCAATAATATTAGCTGTTAGTGACGGGTATTTTTAGCGCGATGCGTTTGGCACCATAAGCAGTCTTAAGTCGTTGGCGAGCACTTAGTAAGGATTTTTGAAAAATCGAAGTCTAAAGGTGTAACAAGGGGCTGATAAAGTTTATTACATACATAAGCATAGGTTTATACAAATCTGAAAACCACAGAGGTTTAAGTTTTTAATTTAAATCAATCTAAAAACATAATACCTATTGTTTGTTAAAAAAAAATTGTACCGTTGACCTCTTACGCGTCTATGTGCGTACGTAGATTTCGAAGAATCGACAAACCATAATTAAAATTAAGGTTTTATGAGAAGTATAAATATTATACTAACAACTAATTATTTTATCAATAACTAGCTACACACCGCGGTTTTACCTGCGACAGTGTCTCATAAAAATGTTAACAATTTCCTACAAACACTGAATATAAACTATAGCCCCTTTACCCCTTTAGTGATCGAATTTATAAAATCCTTCCTTTGTGCTCGCCTACTTCTTATAAGCGACTCGAATCGGAACTGTTATATTTTTAGAAATTTGTTGATGAGTCTTTTTTTATTTTATATAGATTTTGTTCAGAATCTTACGTACTAATTTTATTAGTCAAAATAATTAGTTATAATATTTAAATCCATTGTTAAAGTAGTAATTCTGTAGTTCGGGCTGCGGGATTATGACGTATATAGTTTGAAGTCTCACACCTATTGACGTAAAGTTAACACTCCCCCCCGCCGCACCCCGCTAAGGAACCTACTGACTTACCCGCTAGCTCTATTTAAAAATAACTGGCTACGCCTCACGGTTTCGCGTACAGGAGTCATAAACATACACACAAACTTTCACATTTTTATGTTATAGATAGGATGGTCAATTTTAATATTTTTTTATTAAAATTGACCATGTATTTACGTATTTACATTTTCTTTGATAGAGTGTAATTATTTGCATTTCAATTTTTTTTCACATCATGTAGGTATAGTTAGAAAGAAAAGTGACGTATTGTAGTATTTTTCAAACACTCTAGTTAGGTCAGTGTTTCCCAAACTATGGGTCGCAAGTCAATTTCATGTTTAGTCTAAAACAACTTACGGAGTAAGCATCAGAAGATAAGTCCGTAAACATTAATCGTAAGCAAAACTATCTTAATTGTTGATTAGAATTAATTACTATTACCTATTAATTACTAAACCAAGTGCGAGGATACCAGCATTTAGTAAAATACCAAAATAAAATAAAACAATTAATTAACAATTAACAAATTAAATAAATGAAAAATCTATTCAATCAGTAGACAAATAAAGGTGATAACAAGTAAATAAGAAACAACCAAATGTACATTACAAATGTAGTTTAAAAGCAAAAGAAGCCGCTACCACCACTTTGTACAGTATTCTGGATTTCGAATTTTTTGCTCGTTAAGAATATGTAAGCGGAATAATCTTTGGATGATGGGCCTAAGTCTTACTTTGGGAACCACTGCTCTAGGTAAGAAGAGTACTAGAAACATTGCGAATTATAATTTTATTATTATTTAAGTACTTGTTTTGTTTTGAGTAGAAAATATTGTAGTAGTATACTACAATTATAGTAGTATATTACAATATTTAGTTTATTTGTCCTTATTTTTGTTACTATTATACCTCTTTTATTATTTTTAATTCTTGCTTTGTACCTACACTGCTTTTTTTCTCTCCCACAATTATTATTTTGTTTTTATTCTTTTTTATATTCAATACTTATGTATAATAACGGCAAAATTACAAAAAAATCTTTATTTTTGGGAATTTCTTTGTATATTTTTAGTTATTTTAATTTTATGTAATTTGTAATAATATGGTTCATTTTTATTTTATTTTAGTTTTATTGTAATGTTTAGGTTTTTTATTTAAAGTAAGATATTAATAAAGTAATTAGTACCTACCTGAGTCGTGAAACCTTACCTTGGCTTTTAACACTTCACATCAATAAATTATGTTTTACGTTCATTTACTATTGGTACGGTCAGCTGCATAATTGCAGACCCACCGTAAAAGTTGTAAGATCTTATGTAATGCCAAGCCAGTTATTTAAGATAGTATTCAGGCACAAAGGTAGACAACTTTATTTAAAAAATAAATAAATTGATTATAAAGTCTATTGGTTACCAAAAATAGCTTTACCCACGCTTTTGTGATTCCGCGGAATCGGGACTTACGGGGGTGAAACCGCAGGGCGCAGCTTCTTCACTATCATCACTACATAGTATAAAACAAAGTCGCTTTTTCTGTCCATATTTCCCTTTGACTGCTTAAATCTTTAAAACTACGCGACGGATTTTGATGCGGTTTTTTAATAGATAGAGTGATTCAAGAGAAAGGTTTATATGTATAAAACATGCATAATAAAGCCGTGTGAAGCCGGGGCGGGTCGCTAGTTAAATATAAAATTCAAAATCCTGACTGATCGAATTGAAAAGAATATTATAACAGTAATTTTCATTATAGTAATATTACATTAGATATACTAATAGGTATTCTTTTTTTTTAAGTCGTTTAAAACATTTACACACATACTTACAAACTCATTTTAAATTATTATATAGAATTATTATCTGAAAACAACAATGATCTATTGTTTGAAATAGATAACAATGCAACTATTTAAATGAACGTAATTGTTATTGTTGTTGTTATTCACGCTTTCAGTATTTATTTACTAATGTACAGCAATACAATTGCAGACCCACCATATAGTTCTAATTTTTGACGTGACAACGTTTTATAAATTGATTTGCCGGGTGACACTTCAAGAAACTGCGTTACGCTCCGCTGACGTTATGCGCTCACAATGAGAGCGAGTGAGAGGCACGCGTCCCTTCCACTCGGGCATGGTTAGCCCGCCTAAGAGCGAGAGAGACAGACATAAAAAGTGAAAGGCACGCGTCCCTTCCACTCGAGCACAGTTGTTGTCACGTAAAACTTTCGCCCGTATACCGACTTTACAGGCAACCAGTTTTTTTTACTCAAAATTGCCTAGAATTTTAATCTCACCTCACCTGATGGAAAGCGACGATAAGGTTAAGGATGTAGCATGTATGCCTACTAAGAGAACGTCTTGCCTGGACAAAATTATAGAATGCAACGAATGACTTGGCATCATGACTTTGTCCGGGGTGTGGTGTAAGAAGTCGCTGAAAAATAGGCTGATTTATTAAAACCGTAAGTAAAATAAATTAATGAGCTATTGAAAGACTTTAAACTTCAACCCAAGTCGTATCTTAGAATGCTGCTGGAGTTGAAAACATTCTAAAAATAGCAATTTTGGATCTCTACGGTGGGTCTGCACTTTTGTTGCCTAATTCTATAGTCTAGACGCATTCCGTCTTCTCCATCTAATACAATCTTCTTTTTTTCGAGTCAGTGACGTTCGACCAGTCAAATATTTCCTGCCCAGTACCTAGCCATTGCAACTGCAGCAGCGTTGGCCATATGTCCTTAGCAATACAGCGTCCTAGAAACCATGGATCAAAGTTTCTGGCGCTGCGCTGTTCAAATCAACTACATAGATAGAAATACGCTTTATTGTAAACGCACACAAACAAACATTAAAATATAACCTTAAAACTAGCATGATATAATAAATAGGCGGTCTTACCGCTAAAAGCGGTCTCTTCCTGGCAACCTTACGATAGTGAGGATCTTACGAAAGATTCTAGGTTAAATATAAGGGCAAATAATATTAAAAAACAATGTCAAACCAAACAGCTTTATCTTTCCTGTCCGATTTCAAAACAAGATAAAGCACCCTGTCTTTTTTGGGACATTTTCCAAAATTCAACACTAAAGTAATTATCTGTTTTCGACAACGTGATCGAAGGCAACAAAGGCATTTTTCGCTTCAATAGTTTTTCAGGTACAAGGAACAGTATTGTGCGGTCAACTGTACATTTTGATAGGCATGGGTACCAGTAGCGAGGGATGAAATTTTTGAAGTGAAAACTTCTTTAGCGGCGTTGAGCACTTTTTCTGTAATGGGTATAAAATCTTAAACTCGCGTCAGGACACGTGACCTGATCGAAAAAGCGTAAGACGGATGGAGAGTAGACAGCTATCCCCTCTCTACGGCGCGGCGAAAATGTATGCCTGGGCCTACTGTTTTTAATTTGGCTGTGAGTGTATTAAGACGTACATATGGTATTTTTTAACGGACGACTATTGACGGACGACTATTGACGGACGACAAATGTCGGACGACAAATGTCGGACGACTATTTGTCGTCCGACTATTTTTTTTTTTCATCTAAAACTCTTTTTGCGTATGTTCTCGCGACATATGAGATTTTACACAGATATACAGTTTTCACTTCTGCCTGCACTCCCGGAGTGCGCTGTTTTTCTTAAATATAGATAAAAACACGCAAGAGATTGAGTTGCACTGAATTTTTAACATCTTGACTTGTATTAAAATGGTTGATTCTCAACAGACACCCGTTTAGATATTTTCTCTCTCATCGGCCCCCCGGAACTAAGACTTATAAGAGCAAATTGAAAATGTTTTGACAAGAGGGAGGAATTCTTTTTTTGTTGATAATCGAAATGTTGGTGTCTTCATCTTAATTCCCTAGGGTTCAAGTATACCACTTAGTAGATTTGATAGATCCAACTAATTTCCGGGTGAATTAAATTTAGCTATACTACACTACATAGTAGTCTTTATTCTCTCAATACGTTATTTTGCGACTTATAATCTGCGACTCTAAAGCATTTGTGGAAAAAGAAGAAAATTAAAATGCCTACTTATGCGTGTAGTCCATTGAAATGTTACATTTTTTTGGGCTTTGCATTTGTCAGAGGACGCGATTTTATTTTTTAGATATCAAGAGGGGGTTAGTCTAAGCTTAAATCCAAGTTTGAGGGATTTTAGCTCTTGTCCCACGGCCGCCATCTTGGAAAAAGGGATTTAAACGGTTTTTATGGTTTATCTGACAAACTATAGGTCTCACAAAAAATATTACTTGACATTTTTTGTTGAAAATATGATTATCTGCAACTTTTGTCAAGTAATTTTTAGTCGTAGAACAAAAAACAAAAAGTTATAAGCGAAAATCCATGAAAATTTGAGTTTTTATTTTTACTAAGAATACTGATTTCGTAGCACCATGGGAGTAGCCCACGGTTTTCAAGGATGTAAACTCAGGTATAGACTACTCTCGGAGGGTCTAAAAACGTATAATAGTACATTGTTATCCTAGGTGTGAAAGTCACTCATTACAAGTCCCGAGACGGAGTTTGGCGCCCGAGCGTAGCGAGGGCGCTAATAGTTCGAGGGACTTAATGAGTCTTTCACCCGAGGTAAACACTGTGCTTTTCATTACGAATAATACATAAAATTCTTCCTAACAACGAGAGTGAATGAGAGACTCCATACTACCTGATCCTCTTACAAGGTTGGGACCAAAGAGGTTATATACATGTAGTGTTATTCTTTGGTGTTACTTAAAGCAAGGAGGTTAGGTTTTTAAAGTTCCTTATGCGTAATGTTACTGATACTGGCTACATGCACATTGCACAAGTCGTGCGAAGCCATAATTTGACATGACAGCTGTCAGTGAAAGAGAAAAGCCCTAGGGCTGGAAATTTTATTTTCTACACGCTTTAGACCTACTTTCGGAGTATGAGTAATGAAAAAATAATTACATGCTCTTTTTCGATGTTTACTTTTTTGTGTTAATTTTCAGAAGAAGAAAAGTAAGCATATTTTGAAAATTATAAGTCCTATCAACATTCTTTCAAAATAATTATTGTAGACAATTTAATGAAGAACATATTGGTCATTAACAGTTTTGTTATAGCTTTAATTGTTTTTAAAATAAAATTAAAAACTTTAAGGCTGATACAAAACAGGGTCGACGGGGCGTAAAAATCACTTTACAGCTTTTAAACTATAAGTCCGATCTGCTTACTTCTGAGGTAAATGTTGTAGTAAATTTGATGAATATCATATTAGCTATTGGCAATTTGGTTATAGCTTTAACCGTTTTCATAAAAAATGCAAAAAACTCTAAATTGGCACACAAAAGGAGGGGAAAGGGGGGAACCAATCGCCGTACCACTTGTTTCTACTTCTATATCTTATTATCTATGTAAAAGCTACCTGCATGCCAAGTTTCATGCTCTAAGTCACATGGGACCGTGAAAAGAGCTAAGGAATGTGAGTAATGGATTTTCACTTACAACTTTTTTATTTTTGGTTTACGACTTAAAATTACTGAATAAAGGTTGTAGATAATCTTATTTGCAACAAAAAATGGTAAGTAATATTTTTTGTGAGACCTATAGTTTGTCAGATAAACCATAAAAACCATTTAAATCCCTTTTTCCATGATGGCGGCAGTGGGACAAGAGCTAAAATCCCTCAAACTTGGATTTAAGCTTAGACTAACACCCTCTTGATATCTATAAAATAAAATTGCGTCCTCTGACAAATGCAACCCCAAATGTAACTTTTCAATGGACTAGTGGTAAAATTTCAATTTCACCTCAGAGTCTAAAACCACCTCAATAAATAACAATAAAATCGCCTCAGCGTTAAAACCACAAAATTATACTTTCAAACAGAAATACCTTTATATAAGTCAATGAAAAAAAAGGTCTTAAAAAAAAGGTCTTAAAAATGAAAACGAATAGGTACATTTCAGATAGTTTTCAGTAGTAAGTTATAAAAGGAAATTCATAGTTATCTAAAGAGTTGATTCAGACAACTTTTTAACGATGACAGTGAGTGAGAAAAGTGAACAACAAAAGAATTCCAACAATACAACTCAGCAACTTTAACTTGTTACTCTTCAAAAACTTCCATTGGTATTTTCAAAGCATAAAAATCGTGTAAAATCGTTAGAAGTATCTGCCCACGCACCGTAACCTGCGGATCGAACCCACGTCGGTTGGTGTAGCAGGTGGCGGCATATACCACTCACACAACTAAAGACATAGCTAACTTGTTGAAAATAATAATCACACTAAGTACTTTTATTTCATCGTAAAAGATCTATTAGAAGAAGGTCGTAAGTCCAATACTTGTTTATAGCATTATTGTAGCAAACTGATAGTGGACTTATGACACATACTGTACGTACCTTAGTTAGAGGATGTATCTGATGATGAGCTGATGACACGTTATCATTTCCGTTACATTTGGTTTTTGCCAGAAACTCTTCTGATAAATTTAAAGGCGTTTCATGTCAAAAACCAGAACCTTTCAGGACCATTAAGTTCCAAAATTTTGAATTCTTACAATAATAATTTCGTGAAAAATTTGAATTTCGTTGAATTCCTAAAACGTTGAATTCGCTAGAACTTTTAATTATGTTGAAACGTTTATAATGTCACAAAGTCACAATGTTAATAATGTCACAAATGAAGATTGACACAGTTCAAAATTTACACAGAGTAAGGCAGAAATGAGATACTAAGATAATCCAGTGTAATATTTAGACTACGACATTAAAATATTATTTTTTAAGAAAAAATTGCTAACGAATCTTAATTCGTTGACTATGAAGCTTAGAATGCGGGTCATAAAAATGGCTCATGTTGTACATCAATCAATCAAACTTAAAAATTGTGCCTGGATACCTGGAGAGACGAGTCCAAGAGTCACTCAATGTTTCGAGTTTAGAATGTCAACGGGTGCCATAGTCTAAATGTGAAAATGTACAAAAGTCATGTATATTAATAAACCAGAATGGTCTTAAGGGATAGGTGGTCGTGTTACAACTTTTTTATAATTGATTCCCCGGGCTTTTTCAGAGTCTTATGGTTCAACTATTGGGGCAGGATAGTTGGGCCAGTAAGAGCGGTGTTGGCCTAGTGGTAGATACCTCGACTTTCATTCTGAAGGTCGTGGGTTCGAATCCAGGCCGGCCGTGCACCAATGTATTTTTCTTAAGAAAAATGTATGTGCTCTAATTGACATTGCTCTTACGGTGAAGGAATACACCGTGATGAAACCCGCGGCTTAGTTGACTCCAGAAGTATTGACAAGTTCTCTCCTCTGGACATGGTCGACTAAGCTGAGAGGGTAGTAGGTGCTGGGTAAGCCTACTCCATCTTCACGCAAAAAGGACCCAATTAAAAAGGGTCTAATCGCGGAAAACAGCCCGTATACAAGTACAAGTAGTTGGGCCAGTACACCGGACTCGTGTTAATAAGTCAAAACATCATTTTCACAAAATGCTGCAGGGCTTTTCAAACTTGTTTCGTCTACCGTCCACTTTGAAAATATTTTTTAACGCCC
Organism: Idaea aversata; assembly: GCA_907269075.1. Taxonomy (NCBI): domain Eukaryota; kingdom Metazoa; phylum Arthropoda; class Insecta; order Lepidoptera; family Geometridae; genus Idaea; species Idaea aversata. Next base: position 1,787,863 of record OU026088.1, read on the forward strand.
CCATTATTTTTTAAATTTACTTCATCTTAAAAACCACAACGACATTTATTATTATTTTAATTTAATTATAGTGTGCTGCATTAGTAATTAGTTTAATTAAACTTACATCTAAACAAGAATTTTTGCCAGTAAGAGCAATAAAAACCGCAACTTTATAATATTATTAAAAAAACCGCATCAAAATCCGTTGCGTAGTTTAAAATATCTAAGCATACAAAGGGAAATAGGGACATAGGGACGGCGAAAAGTGACTTTATTTTATACTATGTAGTGAAGACTATATTTTATTAAAATTGAAACAAACACAATCAATTTTAATACACCCCTATACATTTTGGATTCTTTTCCGCCTCAGCCTCCAGCACCACCAGCACCCACAAGATAGATAGATACATTCTTTATTGTAAACACCATTTTTAAATTACATTAAATAAAACAAAAACAAACCTTAAGTTTAAGTGTTACAAAGGGCGGCCTTATCGCTCAAAGCGATCTCTTCCAGGCAACCTTTGGGTGGACAAGACATTGAGGAAGATGAAGGGTAGTGTGTTCAATCAATTCCTGGAGACCTAGAAGTTGCCCTCTTTGAGAAAGACTGCTTTAGGGTCTAAATTCGGTATTGGTAGGTACTTAACGTAATTGGCACCTTAATACAAGTTTTCATACTAGGTAGGTACTATGAAAAATCCACCGTATATTCCGAAACAAAAGCATATGTCGAGAGTCTCCATTGTAGATCCACCATTGTATTTTAAGTCCCCTTTGTTCCGAACTAATGCCTACATTTTCCGCTTTATTCGTAAATATAGAACTTTTTTGATTAGTCCGTTAGTGGATTTAGAACTCAAAATGCGGTGAAATCTGTTTCTCTCTAAATGCGAGACATCAACACAAAGTTATTTTAGCTTCCTTCAGATTCTGCTGGACCCAAAAATATCTACAAATGAATTGTTCTCAAAACTTTTGACGTTTATAATCCGTCCCAAAATAAGATGATAAAATGAAATGTAGGGATATTTTCAGCCTTTACTTTTTAATTTGTCTCGAAATGTTTCTAATGCAGTCAGCAAAAATCCCAACACAAAGTAAGATTAGGATTACCCAGAACTTCGACCTTTGCGGATTGTGGCAAATACATACCTCAATTTTTAAAGATATTTTTGTGTTGCCTATAATTATATTTTGAGAGATGTACAGTCGGCTGCATAATTGCAGCCCCCGGTAGAGTTAAAAAATACTATTATTAGCATGTTTTCATTCTAATATTTTTGTTTGATAAAGTTATGAGTTCGAAGACTTTAAACTTCAACTAAAGCAGGTGTCTAGAATCTTGCTTGTGTTGAAAACATTCTTATAACAGCCGTTTTGGAGTTCTACGGTGGTTCTGCAATTATGCAGCCGACCGTACCTACCTAATGTAACGCGTATCACCAAGGTTCCACCATGTTGCCCTGTCATAGTTCTGTTTCTACGCGAACGTTTTTTGACGACAACGTCTAATAAATTGATGGAACACTGCATTCACAAAAAAGTTGACGTCATTGTCACGTTCCGGTGACGTCATGTCAACAATGACGTCACACAGCACGCAGCAATATTAAACAAACACACGTCTCGTGTTTGTTTTATATTGTTTAATAATAATATCGTTTATCTAGGCTTGTGTTATGGTGGCGAGTGACGGATAGAAGACTTAAAAATGAAAAAATAATATAGGTAGGCATATGAAAAAAAAACAATTTATCTTCGGTTTCTTATGTCGTTATCACGTAAAATAATCGTCCGGAAACCGAATTCACAGACAACCATTATTTTCTAATAAACATTTTTGTAAATTTTATTAGACACGTGCGCTGGGTCGTTACTTACCCTAAGCTAATAAATAAATAAATAGGTACCTTTGTAACAATACCAAATCACAGTAATAACTTCAATTTATACCCATAATACGGCAATTACTCACGAGAAGGCAATTTTATCGAAAACGTAAAAGGGTAGGGTTTTCTCAGTTTTATCGATAATACCTCGATGTATCGAGTTGTTTTGCGTTGACTTGTAATCGAGAGAAACGATTGCATTCGAATTAAATTTTCGATTGTAATCAAAGGGTTTTTTCAATCAAACCGTTTTCAGTAAATTTATAAATAAGCCACCAATAATTTCAGTCTTTTGCTGAAAATTCGTATGAAAATCCATTCACTAGTTTTTTAGTTTATCGTGGTCAGACAGGCAGACGCGGCAGGCTTTGTTTTATAATAAGTAGGAATAGACATAGTAAAAAGTAGCTAGGCATAATACTTAGATATAATTTAAATGATTTTACAGCGCCAGCAACTATAAGCTATTAGCTATAATGAAAACTCGTCAATAGGTATACGTCCGGAGCAAACTAAACCGCGGGTTTTATCACGATGTTTTTCTTCACCGTAAGAGAAATGTTCTTAAGAGGAAAGGGTACGGGGGCTCTCTCGATACAAACTATTACAAACGTAGTCGACTGTTTTCTCCCTGGATAATGACACTAGAGCAAATATTTTCGGTGCATAAAACTTATAACTGCCATGTCCATGCAATTTTTTATAAATCTCAATTTCTATGATAATTAGCAAATGAAAAAAAAAAAAACAAAAAATAGGGGCATAGTCATGGCAGTTATAGGTTTTATGGCATAAAAATATTTGTGCTAGATGTCATTATCCAGGGAGTAAACAGTCGACTACGTTTGCATGAAGAGCCCTTTCACCTTAGGAGCACATATTTTTATGTGAAAAATCGATAACCTTCAGAAAGAAATTCGAGGTACCTATCTAAGCCAACACCGCTCTACTTAGGTACCTACTTATGCACGTTGTACAAATAAATATTCCATTCTATTTCACAAAAACATTCCAAGATCTACGATTACTAATAAAAAGACATACTACCCAATTAATTATCTTCAAAGAAATAATTCATCCACAAAGTTCTTCCAAGAAAACGATTCAAAATAAGAATAAATAGGTAGGATTTTTTCTAAAAGGAAATTACCGAAGGTTGCCTTCATTATGGCTATCTTGTTAGAGTAAGAAACTCCGATAGGCGTCGTCTGACAAAGTAGTTTGAGAACCTTTTACTTTTAATAGAAGTAGGTACCTACTAAAGTTCTCGTATCCAATGGGGGAGAAATAATAAAGAACTTTTTAGAACTGAGGCGGAAGTGGGATTTGATGAGTCATTACTACCGATTGTTTCATAATAAAGTCGACAATCCCATCTGTCTGGCTCGTTGTTCCCTATTTACGCCAAATAATCTGGTAAAGTTACGTACGCGACGCTTGTTCAACCCTCCGTCCTCTAGAACCCTCACAGCGCGGTATGCTCCTACCAAGCAAGCTCTTATTCTTCTCAATGAGCTTATTAGTCAACAACCTGATGCCGATATCTTTAATAATAATGTTAATGAGTTTTATAATAATTGCTATAGTTTTCTTAATATGTTTGTTTGTTACTTAAGTTCTATTCAATAATGTACCTAAATAATGACTCTTTGCATGTTTTGGTGTATACTGTAAGTGCAACGTGACGATGCGATCCAAGATGTAGCACGATAAGAAGATACTTGTTCATTTGTCAATAATAATAGACCCACAAACCGTAAATGTTGTTAAAAATATACTCAGGTATTTTCACAACATCGGTTCACAACAACAAACGCTTCGGGTCTTAAATATTTCCACGAGAACCGCTTGCAGATCTTTCCTGGTTCTTTGACGGTAGAAGAAAGATGATAAAATTAAATTGTGCACTTCTCTAATTGCATACCTACTTCCCGAAATCTATGTCGATCTATCTTTTAAACATATAATAAATTCGCAGTTTTGGAAGTGAGCGTTCTATGTCCATAATTTTCTCAGCAATCTAGAGTTCGCTAATTTTTTATAGCTATCTTTGATTGCAACAGATGGAAACTTAACAAATAGAAAACGCAAAGTTATTATTTTAACTTTCCACTTATAAAATAAGGGTTACGTCGACTTAATTCACCTGGGGTGATTCACCTATGTATATTGAGTATACTACTTAGTTGACTTTATTCTCCCAGCTGATTACTTGGTGTATTAAGTACACAACATGGTGAATTTTATTCACCTATGAGTTTATAAGGCTTGTAATCATCCAAGTACAAGTGTTCTATCGAACATAAATATTTTACGTCAAACCATAAAATATAAAACTAACATAAACCAAAGTATAGGTACAGGTATTCTGAACTTTGTCCCATCACCTAGTCGCCTGAAACTATTAAATTATATTTAATGCGTCTATTATTTGTATGAGGAAACCTCTATTTGACCCGGATCTCAATATTATAATAACTAACTAATTATATTAACTGTAATTATATCCCGAAAAACTATAAAAAATGTATACAAACAGATACTTAGTAATTAAGAAAACTAAAAAATGTTTTGGCCGGTTAGGTGGAGTTTGGCAACTTACACCGCGAAACGAGATTTTTTATGTAGCTACCTATATATAGGGATGTATAACAAAGAAGATGATTAGAATACCTACTTAAACGGAAATCAAATTAGAAATCTTGTGATCTCGATGCTTCCGTTTAAAATTATGTACAATACGTAAATACTTAGATATTTCGTGTAATAGATCTACATATAATATGTTACACTAAATCCAATATCCATGCGATTTACCCCTTCGTTTTTACGACAAACCCTCTAATAAAATGGTCAGAGATTAGGGCTGACACTAATATCGCGATACCTTTGAAGGTAAGCTCTTTCTGGGCAACAAAAAGATATGTTTCCGCCCGGGATCGAACCGGGGACCTTGTGCGTGTGAAGCACACGTGATAACCGCTACACTACGGAAACTTGATCGCTCGAATTGAAAAGTTCATTGGTTATTGTCAATGAATACTTATTGTTACCTACTTTCTTGCGCAAAATATTTTTTATTGTTTCAGGGTTCCGTAGGTACCCTCAAAAAGAAAAACAGGAACCCTAATAATTTTTATAGGTACAAGTGCGAGGACGGTAAATCCTATTTCTATGACCCGAAATATAGTGTTATTTGGTAATCTGCTGATCTACCTACTTTCATAACTTTATCTTTTCAAAAATCTAATGATACCGTTTTCGTTTTTGTCAAAATCGGGCAAGCGACTCCTTTTTTTTAGCATTTTGCGCTAGTTTACTAAAAGGCTAATTTGTAAAATTCACACTATATTTATTGCCCTAAAAAGAATTAAAGTTACAATAAAAGGGAATTTGTTATCTCTCAATCTTTGCTATGTAATTATTATCGTTGAAAACTGTTTTGGCTAGTGCGTAGACAGAGAATAAATACTCTCTACTAAAATAATAATAATTACTAGAGTGAGAAGGATTGAACGTCTAATGAGTAAGTGGGAACAAGATAAAGTATAATTTTTTTGTCTCTATTTGCGTATAGGTTTTTTTTGTTTGCCACCAATGTCATCGGTGGCAAACAAACGTTTAAAGTTTCGTTTTCTTATCCCGTAGACTATAATTTGTGTTACTTGTGACTTATAAGATATTAAAAAGGAGTACTAATTGGTGTGCACTTGTGCAGTGATGGTTAATTACTATTTAATGGCAATTTGAGAACTATATACTGATAGGTTATGTTATAGGTATGTTGAATACACTGTATACGCTGGTAGCTTGTCTATACTTATTCTCCGTCTACGGGCTAGTGTAATATTTTGTGTATAATATAATATTTATAAGTAATAAAGGCAGCTGTTTGTTTTGTTGAATAAATTAAAATAAATAAACATAGTTACCTATCTAAATTAGGTAACTTAGATAACTTTCTTTTAATTTTGCCTATATCAAATGTGCACAATAGATGAAATTCAAGCCGATGAACATTTTGTAATAACCGCAACCTAGTTCCATTCGTCGAGATTAGCACCGGGAGGAAATTTGTCACGTCTGTCGAGTGGAGTGTCACAGTGTACAAAATATCAGTAAGACCAAAATTTTGAGCAATTTTCAGGTTATTTCATTTTGAATTTTGTAATTTTTTGGGTTTTTTATGTTTTAATTAGATTTTAGCTGGTTATACAATCTATATGGTGGAGTGCAATAAATAAAAGAAATATTTATGGACACTTTACACAGCGACATCTAGCCCCAAGCTAGCCTAGCAATTCTATAGGCTTGTTTTATAGTAGCCAGGCAACGGATAGAAAAATTAAGACAACAGATAGTTTTTCTTTTAAATATTTTATTTTAAATTTTCTCTTGCAAATAAATTGCAAACAAGCTCAACTAAAAATAAATTGGTTGGTTTAATTTCCTAGCTTAGGTAATCCATGTAACGGGTTTAAATGTCTTTAGCTAGAATTTACCTAATTTAGTTTAAAAAAGCACAATCTCCGCCCTCGTAAATAACATTCTTCAAATTACATTTAAATATCAATTCGATTGCATTCCGATTGCAAAAAATACCCTCAAAGTCGAAATGCAATCGAAATGATATTGAAATGTAATTTCAACAAAGTTATTTACGAGAATTGGCCTTCAGGTAAACCTAACCTCAAAATTTTCAAAAAAATGTTTCAATTTCCAAAAGTCGTAGAACAAAAGTTGTTTGTTTAGGTGCACAGAAAGAGTATAATAAAATTATACGCTAGCAAGCCGTTGAGACTACTTCTCTGTTGTCTGTAATTGTATAGGTACAGGGTTATTGGTAATTACCAATAACCCTGTATACAATTACAGAAACACCCAGACAAAAAAAATCTTTACATAAGTAAATATTGTTTGAGGTGGGAATTGAATCCATATCCTTCTGCGTCGCAAGCAGGACGCAGAACATCACAGAGGTCGGTCGTGTAGAATTTAAAGGGTATCTAATGCACTTTTGGCGCCTGATTGTACGTATGTAACTTCTAATTTACCTTTCTTGTGAGAACCAAAGTGGTTGTTTCCCACTATTTTTTTTTAGTTTAGTTTAGTACCTAGTATTTATTTTTTAGTTGTAAAAATAATAAACCTTATCTAATTACAGAGTTTTTATCTAATAAAAGAGTTTCTAATTAAATATTTTATGCTCAGGTTTTTTTGTAAACGTTTTTTAAATTATTCTTTTTACAAGTAAGTAAGTTCATACGTACTTAAATTACATGTATTATATACCTATACCAGAAGCGCGCGAATATACCTATACCAAGTTAGACATACGTTATAAAAATAACCTACTTTATTATGTCTTAAATAAGTAAATAAATAATAATTATAATAAATATTACAGGACATTCCACACATCGCCATCTAGCCCCAAGCTAAGTAACTAGACTTGTGTTATGGGTGCTAGACAACGGATATACTATACTTTTCTTTTGTAAATTTAAACTTATAATACATAGAAACAACCAGACCACTGACAAATATCTAAGCACAAATACTTGTCTGAGGCGGGAATCGAACCCGAAACCCTGTATTTGGCAGTCCGGCATGGTGACCATTGCGCCAACTGGGTCGTCGAAAACCAAAAAGTAAACCAATACTTACATAATAGGTTTTGTGAGTATATTATTTCTTCATCCAATGTGAGGCGCCGACGAGTGTTTTTAGTGTTCTTATAATTTTATGAAGTAACTCTCCTGCTTCATTTAATTTTATTATCTGCAATCCTACTATAATATTATAAATGTGAAAGTTTGTGTGTGTGTGTGTGTTCGTGTGTGTGTATGTATGTTTGTTACTCCTACAAGCTAAAACTACTGAACCGATTGCAATGAAATTCTGTATGTAGATAGCTGGAGGCCTGGATTAACATTGCCGGGTGGGTACCCACCTAGCGCACAGGCTCGCGCGGCAGCCTCGCGAGCCAAAGCCTCGGCTGATGTGGACGTGCCTCGGCCGGCCACGTGCGCGCGTTCGCTCACCCGAGCACGGCTCGGCCCCGAGCCATCTGTTGTCGGTAAACTTGACGCGCTCAAAAGCGCCTCAGTGAGCGCTGTGCGTTAGGTGGGAACAACGAATACTCGCGGACTTATGATGGCTCAGCCTGCCTCGCGAGGCTTCCTCGTGTAAATTGGACAAAACTACTGAGGCTGCCTCGGGAGCCATCGCTCGCGTTCTGGACACCGAGGCTGCCGCGCGAGCCTGTGCGCTAGGAGGGTACCCGGCTATTGGCTACTTTTTATCCCGATATTCCCACGGGATCGGGACTTACGCGGGTGAAACCGCGGGGCGCAGCTAGTTATCTATAAATATGAAATTTAAAGTTTTGTCTGACTGACTGACTGATATATCAACGAACCATTCAAACCATTCAAAGATGTGCTAGTGACGTCATTCATAATTCAAATGAATGAAGAAAAGTGCATTATTTTCAATTAATTAAAGATTTTCTTAAAATAAAAAAGGTATCTGTGAGTGATTTATAATAAACATAAACTTCTAAAAAACCTACTGAAAAATTGTTAAGAAGCCCATGTAATTGTTAACTGCAAAATTGTTTTGCTATGTACATCATAATATTAAACAACTACACACATAAAGTTCCGTTCATGGATAAGCAAGCAGCGTGGTTAGCTAGATCTTTATTTTAGAACTAGCTGCGCCCCGCGGTTTCACTCGCGTAAGTCCGTTCTTTAAACCTTCCCTGGACTACGACAAACATTTCAAAACCGAAATCGTCTAAATCGGTTCGTGCGTTCTGGAGTTATAGCGTCAGGAAGGAAAACCCGACTTATTTTTATGTAGTAGACTAGCTTTTGCCCGCGACTTCGTCCGCGCAGGAGTCGAATATAGTTCTAAAAGGATTTTTTGGTTGACTTAAAATTGGAGTGAGTTTCAAACATTTGTCAAAATAAAATGTACTTAATTTTTTTTTTTCTCTCTTGTTTGGCCCCAGGAACTTATGCCATTTTCATCTTGTTCTTCATTTTCTTCATTTTCAGCAGGTTTTTTTTTTCTTCAGTTATGGCTTCGCACAGTTTGTGCATATATCCAGTATCAAGTAATATTTTGCATCAAGTTATGGCCCGATTTACAGAAATCGGGCTCAAAGTGTTTCAAGATGGTCAAGTCGTCAAGTCACAGTTTGTCAAGTCAGGGGTCATAGTAAAGCGGTGGCTACTTTACTATAACCTTGTAGGAGATTTTGGAGACAACGAGAAAAGTCCATGTTTGACACTGATTTTTACTTTCACTACACTTGTGCACTTTCACAGAACTAAATTAGATAACTTTCCACCGGAAGATTTTGGAGACAACGAGAAAAGTCCATGTTTGACACTGATTTTTACTTTCACTACACTTGTGCACTTTCACAGAACTAAATTAGATAACTTTCCACCGGAATTATACAATTTAACTCGGTTTACAACTAAGTTTCGTGTAAATACAACTGCAGCACGACATGTTGTTGGCTCGTTCCCGCCAAAACTCAAACTGATGTACTTAATTAATTTAAATCAAAAGCAGGAAGGAAAGAAAATCAATTCCACTAAAATAACTTTCTACCCCTTTTTAACCACGTTAGGGAATGAATTTCGGAAAATCTTTTCTTATCGGATGCCTACGTCATACAAAGAACACACCCACCAAGTTTCAGGTCTCTACGATCAGCGGTTTAGGCTATGTGTTGATCCTTCAGTCGGTCCCGGTCAAAACAAAGAATTTTATATGTTTAGAAGATAGATTTTGAATTACATGTATTTTAACTTGGAAGACGAAAACCTCCGTTACACCTAATTGTCTTGGGATGTGATGCAAAATAGGCTACATATAGGCTACATATAGGCTACATAAAGTTCTAAACGAACATTATTATTTCTTCTGCTTATGTCTTTCTAGCACAGAACCAATAATGCACAATACTTACAATTATTATCTTTAATCATGTCGTACTAATTATCTTTCTATCATAGTCATATTTTGTGTTTTTAGGGGTAAAAAGGTAAAAAAGGAACCCTTATAAAATCACTTTCTTGTCCGTCTGTCTGTTCGAGATGCGAAAGTCCGATTCATAAGTAAGGTATATTAGTATTCATAACAAAAGAGGTTTTAATATGTACAATTATACGTCACGATGACACCATGCAAATAATATTTTGGTTTATTAATATTTTTAAATTAATATTTCTTTTATATGTATAAGTAAGTACCTAACTTTGAGAATTTGTATCTTTTGGCAAATTGTTCAGAATTTTATTATAAGTTAAGGCTGAACCGTTGCGCAGAGAGTAATTTTAGCGTATAATAAATAATAGTTTTGCAAAAAATAATGTTATTATATTATTGCATAAAAAGTACATGACATTGGCTGTATGCAGTTCGAGAAGCCAATACGAATTAAAAAAAATTGGAAGACCGTTAACTGTAGCCGTGAACGTCAAAAAGGCCTTTGGACACAACAGATATAGTAACTCAAAAAAGGCCGTGATGGACTTTAAGACACATATCTATCGATAGAGGGCACTAAGGCAAATATATAATGCCTTCACACTAATTCTTTAAAGCGGTTAGGAAATGGGATATTGAAAGAAACGTGATGCGTTCCATGTTTCAACAAATATCCCGTCTCCGAGATGGTTTAGATTTGGTTAGAAATCATTATTTGTGCGCCGCAATAACCTCATAAGATAGGTATGGGTTTCTAAGTGCACCGCGCTCTTTTCAAAATAATAAACATCACGTTTGGTCAAATATCCCATTTCCGAGACGCTTAAGAGATTTGGTAATTGGTGTGCATTGATTTGCCATAATGTCCTCCGATCTCAAAAACATCGCGCAAAAAAAAACTATGTCAAGTTCCCAGTAGGTACTAAATGGCAAGACACCTTTTTTTAGTTCAATGTTCGAAGTTTTTAACCTCTTTGGTTTTACGTTAACATCAGTTGCTGTCAGATTGAGGTGACGTCTTACCAATCTAATCAAAAGCACTAAAAAGTATTGATACCAACTTCGAAGCAAATCATCCCCAAAATAACTTTCCACCCATTTTTAACCCCGTTAGGGGATGAATTTTACTAAAATACGAAATACGTGTTCTATCAATTCTGTTGAAAAATGTTTATGCAAAATTTGAAGTAGATTGGACCAAGGAATCACGTTTTCCCATACAAACTTTGCCCCCCTTTTTCACCCATTTAGGGGTAGAATTTCGGAAAATCCTTTCTTATCGGATGCCTACGTCATACAAAGAACACACCCTCTAAGTTTCAGGTCTCTACGATCAGCGGTTTAGGCTGTGCGTTGATCCGTCAGTCAGTCAGTCAGTCTGTCAGTCAGGACAAAGCATTTTATATGTATATAAAGAGATAACTATACTTACTTACCTACGCCTGGATACCTTCTTACTTATAGTTTCATGTTTTTGACGTGAAGGTAGGTACATACAACATTTAAATCGGTTAGTAGGGCTAATTTTTTTTCGAAAAAAGTTGTTTAGTGCGATCTAAACTATGCAATTTTAGTAATGTTATCTTTGTACTACAGATTCTATGAAAATTATAAAAACTCGTTGCGATAGTAGGCATCCCGCTGTGATATCAAATAAACAAAAAAAAAACAAATAACTCTTGTCCATCCAAAGGTTGCCTGGAAGAGATCGCTTTAAGCGATAAGGCCGCCTTTGTACCACTTTTATTTTATTAATGGAATTTAAAAATGGTGTTTACAATAAAGAATTTATCTATCTATAAACTGTGCTAGAGTAATAAAAATATTTTTGGTTTCCATACTTTGACTCTCTATTCCTAAGTCGGGTTTTTTAACAGGATTATAATAATATTATGTACTTACCTTTATGTAAGTTTTTTTATTGAACTATGATTTAATTTTAGATTACTCGTTAAAACATGGTAATCTTTATTTATTTACAAGTTATAAAACATTACAAAGTTACAACTTAATTAAATAGAAAAATAAATTAAAAATCCAAATAATGTTCCCTATGTAGGGCTTTAATCAAAAAATATTTTTAATTTCACGGCATTAACTCTTATGCAATGGCTTAAGGTGAAAGGGTACCTGCGCGCTCTCCATACAAACTATGCCATAAAACCTATAACTGCCATGACTATGCCCCTATGTTTTGTTTTTTTTTTAATTTTCTACATAATATCATAGAAAATAAAATTATAAAAATTCAAAAATTAAAAAAAAACAAAAAATAGGGGCATGGTCATGGCAGTTAAAAGTTTTATACACCAAAAATATTTGCTCTAGTGTCATTATCCAGGGAGAAAACAGTCGACTACGTTTGTAATAGTTTGTATGAAAATAGTCCCCGATACCCTTTCCTCTTAACCCTGTTTGTTTGAAATTTTTTGTGTATATTCGTTAGGTCCGAGAATCGAACAACATCTGTTTTTTTTCCTATTTTTAATTTTATATGGCAAAACAACGTTAGCCGGGACAGCTAGTTAGTTAAATAAAATTGTCTAATTTTTAAAGTGAATTGTATATATTTTTTCTAATTAAATACATTCATAATACCATAATATACTTATTATTAAATAATTTTATCAGGAACAGAAAATCTATTGCAAATAACATTTTATTATATCATTTAATATTATCAGTGTTAAAAAATCTCTGTTGCAAATTATTTTTAATTAAACTTAAAATTATATGTACAGTAGCGGTTGCGAGTGCAGTATAGTCATTTAATAAAGCTTTATTATAAAGTATTTTTATTAGAACTATTAGAATTATTGGACAGTCAAGACTTTAAGTACATAAAATTAAAAAATATTGACAAAACAATGTATAGGAATACGTTCAGTGTATCCCAAAATACCATCGAATCGCACAGGTTACACGAAATAACTAGTGAAATCGACGAAAGAGGACAAAAGTCTTTACTTTGAAGCGGATTAAAAAAATAGAAGGAAATTACGGAACATGGTTCACTCTGTCCCAGTGGCTTCATGATATTTGAACTGTTTAGTCGACTCCCAATGTCTGCGTGTCTGCGGTATGATGCATGTAAAATATACTGATCGGTATGGAATTGCTATTATTTTGACACGTGCTAATAATAAGTGCTCTAATTTAAAAAAAAAACCAAAACTCATTTTAGCTAAACATTCAGTAGAAAAAAGTAATTAACGTTGACACTAGTAGGTTTTTGTGGTAAAAAGTAAAAAAAAAACCTTTTTTTTTTGCTATCTTGGTTTCAGTTATTTTGTGCTACCTGTAACACACCATAGTATTCGCATAAAATCCCTTTTTTTAAAAATAAATCAGTCTGTAAAAATAATACATTACAGCATATTAGATATTATGGGACCACCCGTGAAGTATCCCCTTTCTAACGCAACAATAAACAATCAAAATCGGTTCATAAACAAAGAAGTTACCTATATGCCTAAACCTCCAAATTGAACCTCAATCTGAATCTTCTAGCAGAAGTTGCTGAGTAGACTCATTAGTAAGAGACTCAAGTTGTTCTTCGCTCGAAGAACAACCCGAAGGTCCACCCTGGTCCAGATTGGTGCCGTCCAAAGATTCAGACTGCTCTTGTAGCTCTTTTAGCTTCTCACGTTGACTTCTTGAGAAGAAACCATACTAGAAAAGGAATGGAAAAATTAAATACCTATACACTTAAATTTATTTATTTATCAGAAAAACTACATCTATCATTACAGGATTCCCCAATGCAATAGCGTAGTTAAAATAAATTTAAATTAATTATAACAAATAATCCATAAAGATAATTTTTGGAATTCACTCTTCCCGCATGTAAATACGTTAATTTGCTCGGCAACTAAATTTAGTGTGTGTAAAACCCGCGTGATTGGTGATTTTTTGACTAGGTTGGTCCTACCACGGGGCACCGATAAATGGATTAATGGTCGAAATTTATACCCTTTCAATCAGTTACCAAAGGTTAAACTACCATCATTTGACATTTTTCTCATAGCAAAATGACCAAAAAATGACAGTTTAACTCTTAGTAAGTGATACAAATCGTTCAGAGCTTATTACAAACGAACAAAAAACAAAAGGTTGTCTGTGAAGTCGGTTTACGGACGATAATTTTACGTGATAACGTCTTAAAAAAACGATGAAAAATTGATATTTTTTTTCCTTTAAATAAGTATTATATTTGTCACTTGTCACACCATAACACAAGCCCAGATGAGCGACATTATTAATGAACACTCTGATTCCTATAAGTTACCATGAGAGCGTTTTCACATTATCCGATTATCCGATCCGATATCGGTGTCGGACGACACCGATATCGGATCGGATATTTCCGACAAAATCGTTCCGATACGGCCATTTGCTCGATAGCTTAGTGCGGGCAGGTTATCATGGCAGACTATAATAGAAAACTTTATTTGCTGTATCTATTATATTTGAGACGCAAAAAAGATCTGTCCACAGATACTTCCCATTGTGGAAGCTAGATATTCAGAGAGAGCATTTATACTCTTTTTAGCAAGCTACAAAACGCACCTAGAAAGTTTTTTAATTACTTTCGTATGACTGAATCCACATTCAATTATTTGCTAATTCATCTCACAAACAGTATCAAGAAACAAGACACACATTTTCAAATGGCTCTACGCACACAGAGACCATTTAAATACACGTATAGCACACATACAAATATTATCGCCCGACGGCTCACGGGCGTCCGATGGTGTCGGCTCCTATATCCGATATCGGGCCGGACAATATGAAAGACAGGTACATATTTCATACATTTTACTTAGCCCGATATCGGATCGGATAATGTTCTGACGCTTGACTTCACACAATAGTACCGTTACACTTTTTTGTGAATGCAGGTGTTCCTTCAATTTATTAGACGTAATCACGTCAAAATGTTAAGGAAAATATCACTATCACTACATAGTATAAAATTAAGTCCCTTTTCGCCGTCGCTATATCCCTATGTCCCTTTGTATGCTTAGATCTTTAAAACTACGCAACGGCTTTTGATGCGGTTTTTTTTAATAGATAGGGTGATTAAAGAGGAAGGTTTTTAGATATAATACATGCATAATACAGCCGTGCGAAGCCGGGACGGGTCGCTAGTTACCTTATAAAGTGGATAGACTATAGCAGCCAAAAGAACTAATCCGGAGAATATTCCAGAAATGATTCCCAAAATCAAAGGCCAGAGTGACGGCTCCGGCTCTAGAACTAAACGTGTTGTTACTTTTGCACTTCTGAAATAAATTAAAAGTGGTCTAATAAATCTCTTACAAAATTAAAACAGTTCAGGAGACTTTTATGCAATTTAGGTGACATTTCAGGCAACTTATGGTTTGGTTGATGCAATTTGGAAGCGATTTTATGTTAGTTACAATTATTTTTGACAACCCAGATGGCACAATGGTCACCATGCCGGGCTGCCAAACACAGGGTTGCGGGTTCGATTTCCGCCTCAGAAAAGTATTTATGCTCAGATATTTGACTGTGTGTCTGGTTTTTTCTATGTATTATAAGCATATACAAAAGAAAAGTATCTAAGTAGTATATCCGTTGTCTAGCAGCCATAACACAAGTCTAGTAACTTAGCTTGGGGCTAGATGGCGATGTGTGGAATGTCCTGCAATATTTACTTATTTATTTTAATTTATGATAAATTGTATAACATTTATGTGAATATTTATTTAATTTATAGCCAAATGTAAATGCAAATTTGAATTTAATTGCAAGTTTATACCTACGTAGAATACCTATTTAAGGTGAAACCTGCGCGCTCTCCATACAAACGTAGTCGACTGTTTCCTCCCTGGATAATGACACTAGCACAAATATTTTTGTGCCATAAAACCTATAACTGCCCTGACTATGCCCCTATGTTTTTTTTTTTTTTAATTTTCTAATTAACATAGAAAAAAAAATTAAAAAAATTTAAATAAAAAAAAAAATCAATAAATAGGGGCATGGTTATGGCAGTTATAAGTTTAATGCACCAAAAATAAATAAATAAATAAATATTTCAGGACATATTACACATCGCCATCCAGCCCCAAGCTAAGCAACTTAATGCTTGTGTTATGGGTGCCAGATAACGGATAAACTACTTATATACTTTTTTTTTTTTTTTTTTTGTAAATATATACATATTATACATATAGGAAACACCCAGAACCAGAAACAAGAATTTATGGTCAGCATAAATACTTGTTCCCGGCGGGAATCGAACCCGCAACCTTCTGCGTCGCAGTCGAGTGTTCGCCCAACGCGCCACAGAGGTCGTCGAATATTTGCTCTAGTGTCATTATCCAGGGAGAAAACAGTCGACTACGTTTGTAGTAGTTTGTATGGAAATAGCCCCCGGTACCCTTTCCTCTTAATTTTGTACTATTCAATCTTGTAAACTTACTTGTTTTGACCATCCCAATACAGAATAATTTCACTGGTTATATTCAGTGTTGAATTCTGTACTAAAATACTTCCTGTAAGGTAAAAGTTAAGTTTTTTTATGAACTCCTTTTAGTTTTTGTTAGAAAATTGGCTGATTATACGGTACGTTCCTGTTGATCAAACTTTCTGGTCAAACTAGTTTGTCCAAAAGGAAAAAAAAATCCTCGTAGTCAGTTTATCTAATTAGTTTGATTAATAGGAATAATAATTCCGTGTGGTCAAAATTAGCTAGACTTTCTGGTCAAACTACTTTGTCCAAAATAAATGTCATTGGAGTCAAATTCTGTAATACCGATTTTTAAATAAGTTTAAATATGAGGTGAGCTAAAAGTTCCAAACCTCTATAATATGAATCTAATAAATTATTATACCACTTCAATTTTATTGTGTACTAGCTGTCCCGGCAAACGTTGTTTTGCCATATAAAAAAAACTAAATCAAAATCGGTTCAGCCGTTCGGGAGCTACGATGCCACAGACAGACACACACACACAGACACGTTAAACTTATAACACCCCGTCGTTTTTGCGTCGGGGGTTAAAAATCATACAAATCGGTTCAGCCGTTTAGGTGTAGTTTGGCAACTAACACCGCGGCACGATTGACATCAATATTTATACGTCACTCAATTGTTTTGCCTTCCCGGCACCTCTCCATTAAAACTTGAACTTTATGTTATGGTATTAAAGTTCTTATTGACTTGTATTATTACGAATCGTTTGTATGGTATGGAGTATAGAAAAGTGTTGTTTTTAGACATTTTCAGGCAATTTTCTCTCCGTAAGAACCATCCTCGTACCATATGGAATATTCTAAAAAAAGAATTGGCCAAATTGGTCCAGGCGTTGTTGAGTTATGCGCTTACCAACACATTTTTCGATTCATTTTTATATATAAGATTTATATCGCTTTTATCGTTATTAACGAAGTTTGTCAAGACAACGACCAATACTAATTATTGTACCAGACTCAAAGAACTAAGTAGGAGGTATCTTTATAAAGGAGGCTCTATATGTTCATATTGTAATGTGCTCGTATGGTGAGATGCTGTTTGTATGCTATTGTGCAATTTTATATACTTACCTACATAATAATATGCATATGCATAATATGCATATGTGCCTATTGCAGGATTGTAGGTATACATCTAAGTTTCTAAATGCAATAGGTACAGTCGGAATACCAATTAACTGAACCCCACGTGACCCAGAGCTCACTCGCATATCTGTAAGGTTTTAGAGTAATGTTACCTGATTCTGTTTTTTTTTTAACAATAAACTTAGTACCTTTACAATACAATATATAAAAAATACGTGGGGTTCAGCTAATTGGTATTCCGACTGTACCTAGACTTTAGGTTTTAATTTTTAAAATTAGGTACCTACTTACCTAATAAGGTTTAAATTAACTTTTAAACGTCTCATGCAGACATGGCTTAATTTAATTTACAATATTATCTAAAATCTGTAAAACTAACATCTGCAATACACACAGTTATTCAATAAAATATTTGTGAAACTATCTGATTTCCCTTATACACCAATGTCATATGTATTTTCATGAAAATAAAATAAAACTATAAATAGATTTTACCGTATTTCTGTAAGTCGAACCGCAACGGCAAAGCTAGCGGTTTAGAAACTTTAGCCGACAATGTCCATACACATTGTACTCGTTCCTGCACATCGCAGCCTTTTATTTGAGTTGATAGTTTGACCTGGAACACGTTGTATTGTTTCATATTGAGAGTAATGTTCGTTTCAAATCATAGGCTGTATATTTTATAGTGTAGTACAGTCGGCTGCATAATTGCAGCCACCGGTAGAGTTCGAAAATTACTATTATTGGAATGTTTTCATTCTAATATTTTTTATTTGATTAATTGATGAGTTAGAAGACTTTAAACTTCAACTAAAGCAGGTGTCTAGAATCTTGCTTGTGTTGAAAACATTCTTATAACAGCCGTTTTGGAGCTCTACGGTGCGGTGCCGGACCGGTGGCGGACCATACATCGGTGGCGAGGATTGAAATCACTTTATGGGTAAGGTAAAAAAACGCAAATAGCCCCAAAAATGATTTTTAGTGCATGTGAAAAACCTACCAGAATTTGTTCTCGTAGCGGCCCTTAACAAACCAATTGAATTAACCATCCTGTATCCTACTAATATTATAAATGTGAAAGCTTGTGTGTGTGTATGTATGTTTCTTACTCCTTCACACTAAAACCACTGGACCGATAACGATGAAACTCGGTGTGCATAGATATAGACTTTTTATCCCGATATTCCTACGGGACTCGGACTTACGCGGGTGAAACCGCAAAGCGCAACTACATAGGTAGTATATGTAGTGGAATAAATAAATAGTAAAATACTCAAAACCTTAACCAGGTTTTAGGTTTTTCCATATAAGGTAGGAACTTACCGTTTCTGGTAATGAAATAGACGCTTCTAAATTATACCAGTCTGACGGTCCGAGATTCGTTATCTGAAACATGAAATAATTATAATAGTACTTACGGACGCTGCACAGAAAATCAAACAACGACAAATTTTTGTATGAGTCATTTCTTCTATTAAACTTTCAATCTTTCTGACAATTACTTATACTTACCTAGATTCTTTACAGGTAAACAATAAGTTATTCCTCGACAATTGTTTATCGTGCTGCAAATTGTACTCAAAGATATTGTTCCAAATATACCTAAAACTTATTCCTAGAGTCTTCGCTACACCATAAAATATACAAATATGCAAAATAAATCCTTATATCCTCATAAAAAAAAGTGGGAAAGTATTAGAGATTTACCTCGAAAAAGTGTATAATCAAGATATTTTCAGCTTCATATAATTTCTCCCTCGTTACATCCAATGTTGAGTTTTGCAGAGTTTTTCTGAAACAAACATCGTTTCGTTTTTTGTGGGGATATTCGTTAACAACGACTCTATCAGTATACTAGCTACGCCAGGATTCACCCCCGTTAGTGTCTCTAAGTGATTGATTTCATATACAAACATACAACATAGATAACTACGAACTATGAACTTTAACAGCCTTTTTTACTCTCTTTAGAGGTCGCATTAGTGCTTGCCTACGTCCTAAATGAAACCCAATGCTAAATTTCAGACTCGTAGATTTTGTAGTTTCAGAAATTTAGTGATGAGTAGTTTTCTCTTTTTAAAGATGTCTTGAGTAACTTCATTTTTAATTATAAAAAAATGCACTTATTCATTTTAAATAAATAAATATTGCAGGACCATTGTGCCAACGGGGTCGTCATTTTAAAATAAAAATACATATTTTTAAAAAGAGATGTAATATTTTTATTAAGTATATTGTGAAAAATACATGTTCGGATTAAGTATGGCATAAAATATCCGACAAATCGCCCTTACAGCTCTGATGACGCCGCGCATGAAACAATCTATTTATTGTGGCAAAGATTTCCAAAACAAATGATGGTTCCATAAAACAAGGATCTTTGGAGTGATGCACAGATGCACCTCGGGAGTTCAACAAATTATTAATTTAAAATTATAACCAGCATCTAATATAATACGGGCCTTACTTCAAACAAGCACTTACCCACTAACATTAAAGCTTGCTTCAGATCTCACAGCCACAGTCAATTCTACGTACGAGTCCTTTGTTATATTCCTATAATAAAGACTATCTTCTAACTCTGCTACAATTGTTACATTATCATCTTTACTTTCCTTCAAACTGTATTCTAGTTCTATATCCCAAACCACCTAGAAAAAAGAGGCATTACAATTTTTATGTTTCGAAAATACGTTCTACTTATCACTTATTATAAGATTATGTTTGGTATCTTGCTTGTGTAAATTCACAACCTACCACAAAAGCTAAATCAGTTCTTTTCCATCCAAAGGTTGCCTGGAAGAAATCGCTTTCAGCGATAAGGCCGCCCATTTGTGCAACTTACACTTTCTAGCTATTACTTTACTTTGTGTATATCGTGTTCTCTTTACTCTTGTGTTGTACAAATAAAGTTATCTATCTATCTGTCTACGTTGTGACTTATAAGGTTGTATTTAGGCTGTTTTCCGCAATTAGGCTCTTTAGTTGGGTCCTTTTTGCTTCCTTCTCCAGCACCTATACTATCCTCTCCGCTTAGTCGACCGTGTCCAGAGGAAATAATTTGTCAATACATCTGGAGCAAACTAAGGCGCGGGTTTCATCACCATATTTTCCTTTACCTTAAGAGCAATGTGCACATAAATTTTTCGTAAGGAAATCTTTAAGTGCGCGGCCAGCTGATATTTGAACCCACGACCTTCGGAATGAAAGTTGAGGTATGAACGTTTTTCTCTCTTGGAGAGAGCAAAAGTTTGGTAAGTGCGTAAGCAACTCTTTAAAGGTGGACGCAGATTGATACGCGCCGAACGCATCGCATTTTTGCCGTCCACGGAAAAAGGTACCTTATAATAATAGAGATAAGGTATCTACATTTATATTTCCGATGACGTCATCAGAGTCGTCCGCATCGTCAGAGGTGGCCGACTCTGAAATAAATAAATGAATAAATATGTACCTTATCTCTATTAATATAAGGTACCTTTTTCCGTGGACGGCAAAAATTCGATTCGTTCGGCGCGTATCAATGTGCGACCACCATAGGGCTTCGGAAAGGAAAGGATTACCTCTTCATTTCTAAACAGAGGTGCTGGAACATCACATTGGATGACCAAGTCTTCGAGAGAACAGTCGCTTGGTACTCGTTTTGGTGTCATTGGTAGGGTTATGTTAACTTTAGCTCCGTAGGCCGGTTCCTCTTTGTTGAATATACGAAGTCTAGCTCCGAGTTTCGTGTTCGTTCCTGGGATGAAGGTTCTGAAACCAAATTTGAAAATAAATAGATGGTTTTTAACATACTTTACCGCTAATTTTTATGTAAAAAGTTAAATAAAAATACGACACCGTAAAATGGGAACAATAAATAAACTATCACAAACCAGATTGCGTAAATAAACTACTCAACAACAACGTCATAAGAAAACATTGATGGTAACCATAGCAAAGATAATACGTTGCTTACGTACCTTTTCAATAACGAAACGTGAGCGATGACGTCACACTTTTTTGTGAATACCGGTGTTCATCGATTTATAATACGTTATAACATCAAAACTAATAGAAAAGACATGTCCAGTAGTCTAGAATTTGTTAGATATTATATTGAAAGTAGTTTTTAAATATTTCGTGATCGATACACACATGTAAAGTAAAACAAATAAAAAATTCTAATGCAGAACGAAGTTACTTAAAACAGTAGGGACCCAAAAATTTATTTCCTTTAGGTCAGGTAAAAAGTAATAAAATAAATAAATAAATAATATATTTAATCAAAACATATTTTACATAGTAAACTTAGAACTAAACATACAAGAGAACAATAAAAACACATATGCCTGAACTAGGAGATTCCTGTATCTCAGGCGAATCAGGACTTACTTTAACTTATAAAATAAAATTACTAATTACTAGCAAAATATTCGTATTTTCTTCACAAAGGCTAGAAACAATAATCATGTACTTAAAATGCGTATAAAGGTAAAAACAAAATATTTACTTAATCGAATTATATCTATGTCAAATTTCTTAAATAAGACTTGTGGAAATTATGTTTATTAAATGCGACATGCAAGAATTCGCGTCATCATCAGAAAAAACTGTGTCAAATCCAATATTTGTACCTATAAATCGTCGAAGTTTGTTTACACTTAATAAAACTATGCGTGCGAGATCGATTTGGTAATTTACTTTTTAAGGTTAGTAGGACAATAATTATTCTTAAAAAACTACTTATGTTTAAAGTTAGTAAAAGGTGTTTAAGTGCCTATATAATCTATTGAATTAATGTGCCGATTTTCTGCAAGTAATTTTGCGGGGCAGGTGGGATCGCCAGTTTTATGGTTACACGGCTTCTTGAAACGTAGGCAGGTAGCACATCTTGGCGTCTCAGCTGTCTTTTTACAGTCCTTTATCCCGTGACCTACTTCGCCACAATGTCCACAGGTATTGACCTCCTCCCGGCATGTCTTGGCTGCGTGTCCGTACTGCTGGCATCTAAAGCACCTTGTGATGAGTGTAAAGTCTCTGACAGGGCATGAGGACCAATTTACGAAGACTCGGTCGTTGGTTATCAGGGCCTTTCGAATTTGTGCCGGGACTTCCAGTACGTAATTACAGGTCTCGGCGTCTCTCTTTCCAGATTTATGACTGAGCTTAATCAAGGACAAAAAATTCTCAAGTGTTGTACCTTGAAGTTTATCAGCCAAGTTTTGTTGATAAATGCAAGTAAAGGCGTCCGATTCCTTCATGGACGCGGGAACCCCGATTACAACAATTCTAGGTCTGCGTTTATGTGGCTCGTCCACAGTAAGGCCAGAAGTAGTGAGTTGCGCCGACTGCTTTAGTTTTTCAATATCGTCCTTTGTCTCAGTGCTGATGATGATGCCGCCGTTCTTTGTCTTACGCAGTCCTCTAACGTGCAGTTTCATTTGTCCTGGCTTGATGATATTTTGGACCAAAGATTTTGTCTCCTCACTAGATTTCATTTTATCTGTGGGATAAATTGCGACAGAGCTTATATTTTTGGGCTGAACAAAATCATTGGTACCTTTTTTTATCATGTCGGCGAAGGAAACTTTTGCGGAGACTGGTTTAGAGGACTCTTCAAGGGCTTGTTGGAGGTCGTGGAGACGTTGCGAGAGGTCCTGCTTTTCCTTAAGAGCTTGTAGGGAAGTATGCGTATTAATGGCCTTTGCCTTAAGTGATTGATATTGGACGGCCAGCTGAGATGTCCCGTGACCCACTTTGCGGCATAAATTGTTGATCCTTAGCTTTTGGTCCGCGTTCAACTTTCCTTCGGCTGCCACAGCGCACACTTCATTTAGGCATGATTCGATAGAGGTCATCCAGCTTTGGATCTCAGAGGTACTCACTAATCCTAGAGAGTCCTCTTCCTGTGGTCTGGGCGCAGGCGCACGTGAAGGCGTGGGCGGCGGGGTACGACGCGTTAACGCGCTACGTTCCTTAAAGGGACTATCCATTATTATATTAATGGAACACACCACACATAATTATCGTTAAAATGAATGTCCGAGTGACCCAGATAGATTCCGTATGAAAGTCTAGGTCACAATTTTTGCAAGCAATTAATAATTTTAAAACATTAATTAAATAATCAACACGTCCGATCGTATCGAAGATCTAGCGAACGGATAATAGATAGAGTTAGACACCTATATAATTTTTAACAAACAAACTCTTGTAATCACCATCATCGAAACGATAAAACTATATACCGCAACATTCTTTATTGTATTATTTTCTAAGCAAATAAATTTTTCATTACTCATATTCCGAAAGTAGGTCTATAGATGCGTGAAGAGCGTGTAGAAAATAAAATTTCCAGCCCTAGGGAAAATCGCTTTCACTGACTGAATTATGGCTTCGCACGACTCGTGCAATGTGCATATAGCCAGTATCAGTATCATTATACATTAGGAACTTCATAACCTAACCTCCTTGCTTTATGTAACACCAAAAAATAACATTACATATATACAACCTCTTTGGTCTCAACCTTGTAAGAGGATCAGGTAGTATGAAGTCTCTAATTCACTCTCGTTGTTAGGAAGAATTTTATGTATTATTCGTAATGAAAAGCACAGTGTTTACCTCGGGTGAAAGACTCATTCAGTCCCTTGAACTATTAGCGCCCTTGCTACGCTCGGGCGCCAAACTCCGTCTCGGGACTTGTAATGAGTGACTTTCACACCTAGGATAACAATGTACTATTACTAATAAATAAAAATTCCAAACGGTGGTAAGCATTATTCCAGTAGTCTCAAATATTGATACCAAAACTTACGTATTCAATGCTTCCATAGACATCTCTAACCACGGAGTACAGATCATGTCTTCACCACAATCTCGAACTAATTGTATTAGAAATGATGTTTCAAGAGATGATAGTTCAGATACTCTTGCTGCATTATGGTTGAATTTTGTAGAATCATCTATAAACATTCAAGCTTTTAATAAAATAAATAAAGTAAGTTCAATAATGGGTCCCACAAGAGGACCAAGGATCAGAGTTCCAGAGATAGAGATAGATTGATAGATACAACGCTTTATACACTAGCGACCCGCCCCGGCTTCGCATGGCAATATTGTGCATGTATTATACATATAAACCTTCCTCTTGAATCACTCTATCTATTAAAAAAAACCGCATCAAAATCCGTTTCGTAATTTTAAAGATTTAAGCATACCTACATAGGGATATAGGGACAAAGAAAGCGACTTTGTTATGTAGTGACTAGCGACCCGCCCCGGCTTCGCACGGCTGTATTATGCATGTATTATATCTAAAAACCTTCCTCTTTAATCACTTTATCTATAAAAAAACCCGCATCAAAATCCGTTACGTAGTTTTAAAGATCTAAGCATATATAGGGACATAGCGAAATAGGGACGGCGAAAAGTGACTTTATTTTATAATAAGTAGTGATAGTGATATACTGAAAATATAATATACTGAGCCTAACGTAGCACAAAAGGCAGCTTATATAATAATATAAAATAATAGAATAGAGATAGGTTCGACAATAAGATGCCACGGGTGTTTACTCTGAATTGGTGAATGTGCTATCGATACGTGGTGAGTTTTTCGCGTCACTCGTCAATAAATAATTGAGCTAAACTTATTTTGTTATTTCGATGGCTAACATTAAGTCTAGTCCGTTTTATAAGTCACTTCATTTAACTTACCTTTCATCAGTTCATCTGGTGTTAATTCGAATTTGATAGAAATCGGTTTAGATAGATCCACCGTAGGCTGTAATAAATAAATAGAGAGTTTATTTACTTAAAACTATTTTTACAAAGTTTACCTTAAAAACAATAGATTAAATAGTTTTACTAGGAATTAATGCCGCCTTATGTTTTAATTTTTGATATAGGTACTTTTCACTCACAAAGATCGGCAGATAATACAAATATTTACACAAATAGGTACAAATATTTGTTCCTCAATGGAAATCGAACACAACCTTTTTTGTGTCAGAAAACCAAAGAGAAGTTCAGCAAATACATATTACATCTTACTTTACGTCTTACAAATATTATAAAGAATAAAGATTTGATTGTTTGTTTGTTTGTTTGCTTTGAATAGGCTCCGAAACTACTGGACCGATTTTAATTAAACTTGGTATGATGGTACATTGATTTATTTTGAGTCTCATTTATGTGGCTACTTTTTATGTCAACATTCCCACGGGATCGGGAGTTACGCGGGTGAAACTGCGAGGTGGGTGATGCTAGTAAGATCAAAGTTAGTAGCAATTATGATTCTTCTTACTTTTACTTCGACAGTCTGTTCATCACATCTTTCATTTCCTGGAATAGCAGTTACTTTATATTCTGAAGCTCCAGATATATCAGCTCTATGGTCTTCAGGATCTACTACAATTTTAGCGTTGAAATCTGAAACCAAAATTAATTTGTGTTCTACAGTAAAATCATGGCCAGATATTAGAGTCAGCTGCATTCTGATCAAAAGTCTAATGTCGTCGTACAAAAGGTGCCAGAAGACACTCTTTTTACTTACCGAATACCAAATTTTGCACTTTGATTATAGAATGTTCATGCCCAAGATCCAGATGTTTAGAAGGATGTAAAAAAAGACCTTTGCCCAATAACCAGTAGTAGGAGAATATAGGCTTATTTACTAATTTAATCAAATTGAGAATCTCCTCTTTTTTTGAGGTCGGTTAAAAAAGGTGTTATAGTTTTACTATTCTAGCTAGAAATGTAAAATTTCCAGATTTCCAGTTTGGGTGTGTAGTGCCAAGACCTTTAGCATATGCATTTACATAACTACTTATTTACTTCAATGGAATACAAAACAGAATACAGTCATATTAGACCAGTGCCGAAGCCTTCAAAAATGATAAAAAATGAAACAAAATCACAGTAGGATGAAACCCATTAGAAAAGGAGGGGAATATGATAAAAATGAAAGGAAAAATAAATTACGGTCGATCCGAGTTCGGGAAGTGGGAGGGGGGGGGTTTTTAAGGGTAAAAAATGGTTTATCTTGATTTCCGGCAAAACTACAAGTCCTATGGAAAAAAGTTGAATGGCAAAGTTGTAGGTAATAAAAAGATCTACAACTTTGCCATTCATTTTTTTTCCATAGGACTTGTAGTTTTGCCGGAAATCAAGATAAACCATTTTTTACCCTTAAAAACCCCCCCCCTCCCACTTCCCGAACTCGGATCGACCGTAATTTATTTTTCCTTTCATTTTTATCATATTCCCCTCCTTTTCTAATGGGTTTCATCCTACTGTGATTTTTTTTTGTTTCAAAAGTTATCGACCCTGGTCTATATCATGTACTTAAGAATTTATCAAATAATTTTAAGCTAGACTCTAATATCCTAAAATATGTGTACACAGCGTAGTTATTTCTTATTAAGCAGTTAATATACGTATATAATTTGGAGTCTATTCATTTATTTTACATTAAAACTCTCACCTATCCTAAGATGAGACCATAAAGGTTTCTCAGGCACAGTAACACAAAATAAGGCAGTGAATCCAGTAGCGTTATGAGGTAAGTTCATGGCATCAGGTACTTTTATAGCAGTGTATATAGGAATACTTGGTATGCACCGGTAGAGGTATACAGAGCTGCTTTTAGCTGCTCCCACTACTAAGTCTGTAAAAAAATATAGCTTTATTAATGGATATATTAATGGAAATTACTGGAGAAATTAATGGAAGAAAGGTAGAGAGGCCTTTGCCCTGCAGTGGGACAGTGTAGGCTCTTAATAATAATAATAAATAACTACAAATACAATAGTAAACAATCTTAATATATATAAATCTCGTGTCACAATGTTTGTCCTCAATGGACTCCTTAACCACTTAACCGATTATAATAAAATTTGCACACCATGTGCAGTTCGATCCAACTTGAGAGATAGGATAGCTTACATCCCGATATTCCCACGGGATCGGGAGTTACGAGGGTGAAACCGCGTAGGGCAGCTAGTTGTTTTATATATTTTGTAACTGCCAAAAGAGGGTAATCAAGAAGAGGGTTGTTCTATATATTATCTGTAATAGCTGCGCCCCGCGATTTCACCCCCGTAAGTCTCGATCTTGGTATTTTAGGATTAAAAGTATCTTGTGTCCTTCTTCATTCCCTTAACTACCACCATGTGGATTTTCAACAAAATCGTTCCAGTCGTTTGACCGTGAATATGAAACAAACAATAACTTAACAAACTTCCGAATTTTTAGAATTACGATGAACAACTTTTGTTCATCTACTGCAAACACTGTTGTTGACTTTTTGGACTAATTCTTAAATAATAAAGTTATGTTAACTAGAAAATAAGCAGACTCTGTCCCTCTGAGTAATTTTCTTTTAATAAGTACTTACCGTTACAATTATTATGGTCTACGTCAAAGCCTTTAGCGATGGCGATACCGAAACTCTTAGCTCCTTCTGCTACAATTCTTTGAGTATAACTAGACTTCAAACCAGAAGATGATCCTCGATAAATGTACACTACTCCTTTACCATCATTTTCCCATGGAGCTCCTATGGCAACATCTGTAAGGATTATCAAAAGTAGGTATGATATTTAAATAAAGTCGGTTTATTGATAAATAACGTGATAACGTCATAAGAAAACGTTCATTGTCAATAACATGACGCACGACGGAAACGGCAGCGATGACAACACATTTTTTTGTGAGTGCCGGTGTTCATCGATTTATAAGACGTTATTACATCAAAAAAAAACCGGGAACTCTGTAAGGTGGCATACTGATGAAATTTTTTGATTGAATTAGTTCGAGGCCTGGTTTTCAATTCCTTTAAATTGCAACAAAATGTAATATTATTGATGTCATTTACTTGAATATAATTTTAACTGATAAGTTCTAAGTCTTTCAAAAAATGTAACAAGAAGAAATTCAATTCAGGTTTCATAATCATCATCATCGTCATCATAATATTAGCCACAGGACGTCCACTGTTGAACATAAGCCTCCCTTCCAGAGCGATCGGTCACGTACTCGCTTTGTCCAACGACTTACCGTCCATCCAGTCTAGTTTATAATGATTGAATTATACAAACAAGAAACACCGAAATCAAACACTATCACGGGGAGAAAATAGTCTTTTTATATGGATAAATACCTACGCGGTATGGCTTTTTTACGCTTTTATTACTTTGAGACACAGACCTGTATAACTATCTCCATCTACGTCACCAAGGCCAGCAATAGCAGTTCCAAATCTCGCTCCACTTTCACCAGATCCAGACACTACAGTTGTTTCTTTTAAAACAAATGTTGGATTCTGAAATAAGAATGATAAAATTCCGATCAGTAGGTCTAATATGACTATTTTCGACAAATAGTACTTAATACAAATTGGTAAGTAACTATTTTGTGTGTGATTTTGTGGTAAAATCGAATCGCGCCTTAGCTTATTTTAATTTTGGAACCGAGATAGCTAAATCTCTGGAATGACATTAGTTTACATGTCATTCCAGAGATTTAGCTATCTTGGTTCCATTTCTTCATATTCTTCAAATATTCATTCATTCAAAACTTTTTGGTCATTGGGCATCTACTTTTTTGCCAATCTTGCCCTACCATCACAGTAAGAGAAGACCTAATGGAAACCACAGATACCCGTTGAATGTGATAAGATCTTGGTCTGAAAAAAAAAGGGATAATTAAGACGATTTTCTTACATCAGGTGTTGTCATATAAACAAAGACTGCTCCTTGATCATAAGGTAATCCACCATCCTTCTTCACATAATTCGGGGCACCAACCAATATATCATCTAGGCCGTCACCATTAATATCCATACAGCAGAGAGTTGCTCCAAAATATGCCCCAAGTTGACGACCTCTAAGTTTAGCTCTGATTTTCAGAGATTCTTGTTCTCTTGTTGCTGGTTCGAAAATCAAGACCTGGACATCGAAGGTTTTAACATTTACAAAATTAGCGCAGGCAGGCAAATCTTTTTACTCCGCAATACCATAGTAGAAGGATAACACAGTGTTGACTTAGAAGATGTGAATTGTAAGTGCTTTACCTGCCCGAAACCCATTTTAGATCGAGGTCCCCCAGCGACGAATAAAGTTTTGCCATTCTTTTCGAAAATTCCAGCTTCGACACTGTAACCTAAATTGAAATATTTTGGTTTAAGTATATTTAAATAGTTATTAACGAAAAATATTTATTTACAATTACCAAAATAATCATCAGGTCCAAGTTCTTTTGTTTGATAAGGATTCGTAGTAACTTGCATACTGAAATAAATACTGTCTTCTTCTGGACTGTAGCGATAATTTACTATTCCACCTGAAATATAATGGTCCCCGTTTATATGGACACAAAGTTATACCTGCGGGTAATAAGGGCTACTAAATGTTTTTTAAGAGCATTGATATTAGTGACAAAATACCAAAAAAAAACACTGAATCGTTTTTTAGATGGACAAGCAAATATTTATAAAGTTACCTGTTTTTAAGTACATTTCCCTATTTTCACGAAATATTTAGTTTTAAATTAAAGTAGCAGGTGACTCATATTTCCCGCAGATACGGTCGGCTGCATAATTGCAGACCCACCGTAGAGCTCCAATATGGCTGTTATAAGAATGTTTTCAACACAAGCAAGATTCTAGACACCTGTTTTAGTTGAAGTTTAAACTCTTCTAACTCATCAATTTATAAAACAAAAATTATTAGAATGAAAACATTCCAATAATAATCATTTTTGAACTCTACCGGGGGTTGCAATTATGCAGCCGACTGTACCTTATTCTTAATTGCTACTTCAGTGATTAGGATTGATCAGAGTATTTTGATCTAATCTTAGCTGATGAGAACCAGTAATGAGATTTAAGATGGTTGGTATCTCCCTGGACTGAAGAATGTATTTATTGAACGTAATACTCCCAACTACCTGTCCATTGCAAGAGTCCAGGAGCACCAAGGATAACGGTATTATTTTCCACCACCTTGATGGAAATTCCTGCTTGTCCGTACGCGTAGTAGTTTAAATGAGTCCCGTATTCACCGTATTCTCTTCGAGCGCCATCTGTTCTATGCGCTAGGCGGTCTGGGGGAAAAATACTATGAATTACTAGCAAAGAAAGTAATGGCAAGAAGGCAATATCAATTAATGCCGCCAGGTACTATAAATGTTTCAAAATATCAAATGATCTTGTCTAATTGCGTAACATTTGGTTTTTGTAAGTGACCAAAATGAAAACACTAAAAAACCTTTATTTTCTACATTATATATTTCTTCTTCACTACATAGTATAAAACAAAGTCGCTTTCTCTGTCCCTATATCCCTATGTATGCTTAAATCTTTAAAACTACGCAACGGATTTTTATGCGGTTTTTTTTAATAGATAGAGTGATTCAAGAGGAAGGTTTATATGTATAATACATGCACAATATAGCCGTGCGAAGCCGGGGCGGGTCGCTAGTCTACTTATATTAAATCAATAATGTTTTCTTCATTATATTTTTAGTAACTTCTTACATCTGTCAGCAAGTGGATAAACGATGTATTCCCTGTTCTTGCTTCGAAGATAACACGCTCCGCTTGCAAGGTAGTGATTTTTATTTGAAGCATCTATGTATCTTGGGGCACACACCTGATAACATAGAGAAAAACTATTCAAATAGGAACAAAAAACCCAGTGGTAAAAGCTATTTGTCTTTTATTTTGTAGTGAAAATAATTATTGTCTATGCATGCAGTCGAACTTTACTTTTTATTTGTTTTCTAAATAATGGTTGGAAACGGCTGCTGGTATGAAAAAAATGGCAAGACGGGTGCAGCCAAGATTTAAAAAAACTTCTACATGCTTCTAACATTATAATGTAAAGTCTCAATTGAAGATGAACTTACAAGCAGTTTTCCTGGAGTAAGTGAGCCAATGGTAGCACCAAACCACATGTCATTTTTGAAAAATCCCTCCGGCACCCTTTTGTACCTTTCGTTTTGTCCTGTAAAGTTTATTAAATGAAAACAGACTCCGTTCCTAAGATTTTTGGCATATTTTGATCGCCTTAATTTAAAGTAGCTCATTCTGCGGAGCAGTAATTTTACGAAGTGTTCATTGTGCGAAATTCACTTTCATCACGAATTGCACATTTTGTGTCTAACCCGTATACCTTATACTCTTTTTTTGCTGGGAAGTGACCTAATTCAAACACTTGCTTGAACGATATTTAATTTTATTTATTTTTCCGTTGGGTTCGATCTGCACTTTTTGTCGGCCGACTGTATCTAATAATATTGGCCTTAAATCGAATCTATATTAGATGACAAGCAGCGCTCCACGATTTCACCGGCGGCGGCGTAGCTCCTGATCCCGTTGAAATATCGAGATAAAAAGTAGACTATGTCACTTTCAATAAATCAATGTATCTTCATACCAAGTTTCATCAAAATCGGTCCAGTATTTCCAGTGCCTATTCACATAAAAACAAACAAAAAAATCCTCTAAAATACTATTAGTGTAAATTTATATATACATATAACGCCAGCAACTTTAATACATGCTATTTAGGATACTCTGTAGTACAACGTGTACTAAGTTTTAGTTTAATTTTGAATAAAAATTGTAAATATAAATAAAACTACTTGTAAGAATTCCACACCATTGTTATGGTAGAATGTAAGGAACTTACCTATTATTTGAACACCATATAAAACTACATTCTAGGAATAAATGAATTTGAATTTAGGAAGTCATTTAGAAATTCTGACTGACCTTCACTTTGATGTACGGAATTAATAAAGTACAGATACGAATTATTTAATGGAAAATGAACTCCACGACCTAATTTTGTCATTTCCATTCTTTCGTCATACAACCAGGCAGAGTGGTGTGAGGCACCGATTCATGGTGGACATACCAGACGTCCACCATAAGCGTTTTGCTTCGTTATCCCTTATTCGTACTGCAAGGGAATGGAATCAGTTGCCTGCGTCTGTCTTTCCTGACTTGTACAATTTGGGAGGCTTCAAGTCGCGAGTGAATAGCTTCTAAGTTTCTAGGCAAGGATGATACATCTTAAGCCGCATCGTCACCTACCATCAGGCAGATGTAATTGTGGTTAAACATTGACCTATCATAATGTAAAAAAATGTTCGTTATCCCGATGTACGCAATATCAAAATCTTGATTACAATTTAGAACTGTGTACTATTTGTTAATCAGCAGAGAAACAATGTTACTTTTAATAATTCAAAGTACATCAAGACTTCGATGAACATTTTATAAATAAATGTAAATGATGCAGGCAAATGCAGATAAAGGAAATAAACGACGACACCGGCACCTACTTGGTATGACAATGAGTCATAGACTAATGAATCAATGAGTCATTATGAAGAAGTGATTGACTAACTGGTAAGTACCTAAGTTCAAAAAGTTATACTCGTGCTTAAATTGGCAGTTCTAGACACACGGGATGATAATACAGAAAGCTTTATTGTTTTTGAATATTTTTCGAGATCCCCCGAATACTGAAAGGCTACTTAATCTTAAGTGGTGTTTAAATTTAAATTTAAGTGTAGGCTTCAATAGAAAACATACACTTAACGTCAATTTAAACGCCATTGAAGATTAAGTAGCTTTTCATTTTTTTATCTAATATTAATGTTATGTAAGTTATCGTAAATTTTATATCTATCTAATATTGAAGTGAAAACTTCTTATGGCGCGTTGGGCACTTTTGTGGGTGATCATTTTCAGCCGTTCTCGCGACAGATTTTGACGCGACAGATGAGATTTGACGCGACAGATGAGATTTTATTTGTGTTAGTCTTTTTGTTTAACTTATACTGCCATCTATTACACAAATTGAGAAACTTAGTTTCTAGAAAGACCGCTATTCGAATGTAGATGGCGCTGATTTAAATTTTTTACTGCCATCTAGCGAATAAAAAATAAACTATATTTGTTTAAGTGAGTGCTGAAAGGGCGGACAGCAAGGGTTCTTATATAGACGCTCAGGTGATACAGTAAAACTATTCGTTGTATATAAGTAAGAAGGTTTAATCAGTCTAAGTACAGAGTTGTATATAGGTACTTAGGTATAAACTTAGATCATACGTGTAACCTACGCTAGGACGTCAAGGGTGGACTGCAGTGTAGCTATCGCATCCCTCTCCGCATAAGAAAACTAGAGCATAAGGGATGGACTGCAGGTAGCTATCGCACCCCCGAGCTCTCGGTACAACTTGAGGACTGACTAGTGGCTATCGCTCAAGTGGACCGCTATGCGAATAATGAATCTCGTACGGCCGCGCGGCTGCTTATAAGGCCGCGCTCCTTGCGTTGTCGTGCATCATCGGATGCGTTCGGCGGTTCTCGTGCGTCGAGTGAGATAGAAAGCTGTTGTGCGAGCGAGAAAGTATTCGAGGAGTGTGCGCCGTGTGTGCATCTTGCTACATTCTCCCCCTCTGGTACTCGTTGACGTCCCGTAAGAGTACCAGGAACTACGAAGAAGTTGGCTTTTTTGGTCTTCCTCGTCGTCTAATGGGTATCATGGGTATTGGAGTTTCATCATTCCGTTTCTCAAATTTAACAATAGCTGAAGTGTGATATTTCCCAATTGGTTTCTCTGGTTCATTAATATTTGCGACCTCATATATTGAACTTCCATGTTTCTTAGTAACGATGTATGGTCCATCACGACGCGGAGCTAATTTAGCAGAAAATTGTTTGTCTAGATTGCTGATAGGGTGGGTTTCCACCAACACCAGGTCTCCAGTAGCATAGCCGGGGTCAGGACGACGTTTCTGATTTGCTCTCATTCTATTATCGTCTTGCATGTTTTCAACATTAGCTTTTGCAATTGCTAAATCTTTTGCAAGATTTTTCAGATGTGTAGTTATCTCGGGTATAAATTTTTCATTATTTACAATGTCACTGAAATTGTGAGTTATATCGAATGGTGATCTCATTTTTCTTCCAAATGTTAGATGATCTGCTGAGAATCCAGTAGACTGATTGAATGCAGAGTTCATTGAGAATCTTATGGCCGGTAGAGTATCAGGCCATCTGTTATGTTTATCTTGGACCATTATTGCAATTTGACTTTTCATATCTCTGTTCTTACGTTCTACAATATTTGGTTCTGGATGATATACAGGGCTCAGAGACTGTTGAATATCTAAACAGAACGTTAGCTTTTGCATTACGGCTGAAATAAACTGTGTTTCATTGTCACTTGAAATTCTCCGTGGTAACCCATATCGTAGTAGGACTTCATTTAATAGGGTTATAGCACATTGTTGGGCAGTAGCCTCCTTTAGTGCAAACAGTTCTACCCATCTTGAAGCTGTGTCTTCTACTATAAAAATCCATTTTTCCCCATTTGGACCTTTAGGCAGCGGACCAAATAGATCTATGGATAAGACTTCGAATCTTTGATTATTAGCAGTGGATTGAAATAAACCCGCCGGTTTTTGATTTGTTGGCTTATATTTTTGACACTCAGTGCATGATTTGACGTATTTATTAACATCTTTTCGCATATTTTTCCAGTACAAGTTATTTTGAATACGTTTCAATGTTCTTTCTATACCTAAATGACCAGCTGTAGGTAAGTCATGAAAGGATTTCAAAACATTATTCACTTCATGCCTCGGTACTATCAATTTGGCATTGTCATCTTCTTGATCGGGTGTAAATCGATAGAGTACCCCGTTATGTAGAAGGTATCCTCTTTTAGACCATTGGATGTAGTCTTCAGTCTCTGTTTGATCTTTCAAAGCTTTTATAATGTGCATAAGATCTTCATCTTTGTTTTGTTCCTCTGCTATGTTGTTTTCATGTCTCTTAGGGAAATCAATTTCCACCTGACAAATTTCACATTTTTCAGTATGTTCTTCACATGGTGGACGTGAAAGGCTGTCTGCTAGGACATTTGTTTTGCCTGGACAGTATTTTATCTCAAAATTATAAGGCTGTAATTGCAAAGCCCATCGTGCTAAACGCCCAGTAGGCGATTTCAAATTTAATAGCCATTTTAATGGTTGGTGATCAGTAATTGTTATGAACTTAGCACCTTCAATATAGCCTCTGAAGCGTGATATTGCCCATACAATTGCCAGTGCTTCCTTTTCAGTTACTGTGTAGTTACGTTCAGCTGGTATCAACAGTCTGCTGGCGTATTCAATGGGGTGTTCATCTACGCCCTCCCCCTGCACTAAAGCTGCTCCGATAGCGTAATTACTGGCATCCGTTTTAATTGTATAATTAGCTTCGTACTTTGCTTGTTGTAAAACTGGTGCAGTGGTTAGCGCTTTCTTTAACCTTTCATATGATTCCTTTTGTTCATCCCTCCAGCACCAAGTAGTAGATTTCTTTGTCAGATTGGTTAATGGTCTGGCTATATCTGCAAAATTTTTGATGAAGCGTCTGTACCATGAAGCTGTTTGTAGAAAAGATACTAATTGTTTCAAATTTTTCGGCTCAGATCTGTTCATGATAGCTGTTATTTTGTCTGGATCTGCTTGTATTCCCTCTGGTACTATAATATGTCCTAGATATTTGATTTTTGCACATCCAAACTTGCATTTCTTTCGATTTGCTCTTAGACAGTATTTTCTTAGTTTCGAGAAAACTTCACTTAAATCTTCTAGATGCTGCTTAAATGTGTCTGAGCGGATAATTAGGTCATCAAGATAACATAGCGCACTTTGTGCTCTCAATCCTACTACGAATTTATCCATTAATCGTTGGAAAGTAGCAGGTGCGTTTCGTAATCCAAATGGCATACGTTTAAATCTGTACATTCCAAATGGGGATATGAAAGTAGTTTTATCCTGATCTTCTGCCTTTACCTTAATTTGCCAGTACCCAGATTGTAAATCGATGGTTGACATGTATGGCGTCGCTTTTGCCTGATGCAGTAAATCGTCTATGCGTGGTAAGGGGTATCTGTCTGGTATAGTAATTTCGTTCAGTTTACGATAGTCTATACAGACTCTTATATCGTTTTCACCTTTGGGTACTAATATTACAGGAGCGCACCAAGGTGAGTCACATTCTTCGATAATATTATTGCGTAACATCTCATCTAATTTAAATCTTAACTGTTGCTGTCTAGCAGGAGACAGTCTATAAGGTTTAACTGATATGGGATCATTATTTCCCGTGTTTATTGCATGTTCTGCCAGTGATGTGGCTTCCCCTATTTCTTTGAAAATATCAGAATAAGTACTAAGCAATTTATTGAATTGATCTCTTTCATTACTAGTAAATAGGTGACCTTCATCTGTATGTAATAAAATATCAACAGAATACAGTGACATAGGATTTATTGGTACATAATCAACTCTAGGGTCTACACACGACTTTGGGTCTGCTGGCTCGCGACGACAAACTGGCCGCGGTGGGGTGTCGAGCTTCTCTAGGTTCCACGGGGTTGTGTCTTCTTGCCGAGTTGGTGTCATTGGCGACATTTCCAGAGGAGAAACCATTACTAGCTGATTTGCCCATAGCAGAAACTCCGGCAATCCTTTTTCATCCTCAAAGGATATCTTTTTAACCGCCTTGGGTGGTGTTATTTCTTCTTTAACCCGCACAAAATTGTATGTCGTGTTATCGTCAATGAAGGACCAGCAGCGCTGGGGCAGATTTAGGACTATACCCGCTGCTTCAAGGAAATCGATGCCCAGGAGTGTGCGAGTTACGTTTGCTTCAGGCATCACAACAAAATCGGCTGTAACTGTCCGTCCTCCAAGTGTAACGCCGACTTTTGTTGAGAGTAGCCGGCGTAGCTTGGTTGTCCCGTCAGCCAATGCTATTTCCGCCGAGCGTTCTTCAAAATCTTGTTTGGACTTAGACAACATCTGGTACAGCTGAGTGCTCGCGACGCTGGTCCGAGCCGCCGTGTCAAAATAGGCATGACCTAACTTTCCATTTATGTTTACTTCAATGGTCGGTATTCGCACCTTGCTTTCAACACAACTTTCTGCCACGCTGTAGAAGCTAACAGGCTTTGATGGGGATTCTTTTAATTTGCATTCCTTACAGTTGCTACGAAAAACGCCGGGGGCACCACACCCGTAGCATGAGACACTCGATTTTGAGGTGGACGGTTTCTCTGGAGATTTTTTGTTCGTTTTGCCTGTCTCAGCCTCCAAAGTTGCTTGCCTCT
The DNA here is from genome assembly GCA_907269075.1 of Idaea aversata. Classification (NCBI taxonomy): domain Eukaryota; kingdom Metazoa; phylum Arthropoda; class Insecta; order Lepidoptera; family Geometridae; genus Idaea; species Idaea aversata. The sequence continues at coordinate 1,825,511 of OU026088.1, forward strand.
TGCGACATTCTTCGACTACATGGCCTTTTCTACCGCAAAAAATGCACCGCTTGGGTTTTGCTGTTTTCGTGGCCGTGGCCGCGGCCGGCTGCTTTCCTACGCTTTCTTTTTCTAAGGCCTCCAAGTGACGAGCTTTTTCTATGAGTTCGGCAAAGGTTTTGACCTCTGTGCGCGCAATTTTCTTCTTTACATCTAGTTTCAGCAAGCCGTAAATGAAATCGACTTGCTCCTCTTCTTTATGACGCTTTGTTGGCAACATTCCTAGGAGTGCTCTCTTCCTGCACAAGAAAGTGTCGATAGGTTCGTCGTCACCCTGCCGGTCGCTGAACAACTCGAGATACACTTCGTGTGCCTGTAGTTTTGGTGCGAATGCTGAGCGTAAACTTGACAAAGCTACTGACCAAGTCTTTATTTCAGCACGAATTCCCGTCCACCAGGTGCTAGCGACATCCGTCAGGAGTAAAGGTAACCCTGTTAATGCGTCTTCGTCGGAAATGCTCTCAATTTGCTTGAAAATTGTAACAGCCGTGATGAAAGTATCGACTTTGTAATAATCTCTGTCACCATTATATCTGAGGGTACACCGAGTAAAGTTTTTATTTGACTTGACGTTTGGTTGTAGGCTATTAATCAATTCTTCAAATTGTTCGGATGATAAATGTACTGCCATCTGTGGGTCGTCCATAGAACTATCTTGGCTGTTCTCTTTCTTGATTAGTTTAGATTTAGATCTTCTCCGTTTACCTCCGTACGGCGCCACAGTGAAGGATAGATGGCGTCACACAGTATTCCAAATGGTATAGGTGATAGGTTTAGATCTTCTTTATAAAATGTACTTCGTAATACGCGCCACAAAATGTAGATGGCGCTTTATTTACGTTGGGCGCCAAATGAAAGGGCGGACAGCAAGGGTTCTTATATAGACGCTCAGGTGATACAGTAAAACTCTTCGTTGTATATAAGTAAGAAGGTTTAATCAGTCTAAGTACAGAGTTGTATATAGGTACTTAGGTATAAACTTAGATCATACGTGTAACCTACGCTAGGACGTCAAGGGTGGACTGCAGTGTAGCTATCGCATCCCTCTCCGCATAAGAAAACTAGAGCATAAGGGATGGACTGCAGGTAGCTATCGCACCCCCGAGCTCTCGGTACAACTTGAGGACTGACTAGTGGCTATCGCTCAAGTGGACCGCTATGCGAATAATGAATCTCGTTCGTTCGTGGTCGTCCTCTCCCCCAACCTGTTGGGGCAGGAATGCTCCTCCGGGCCCAATGAATCTCGTACGGCCGCGCGGCTGCTTATAAGGCCGCGCTCCTTGCGTTGTCGTGCATCATCGGATGCGTTCGGCGGTTCTCGTGCGTCGAGTGAGATAGAAAGCTGTTGTGCGAGCGAGAAAGTATTCGAGGAGTGTGCGCCGTGTGTGCATCTTGCTACAGTGCTAATAGATGGCAGTAGCAGATCAATTCAAGAAATATTCTATGAGAAATAACAAGTTTATTGTTTTCACTTCTGCCTGCACTCCCGGAGTGCGCTGACTTTTTTATAAAGTAGAAATCTTTTTTGTTTTTTTTTTTTGTGTTTGAATAGGTTCCGAAACTACTAGACTGATTTTGATGAAACTTGATATGAGGATACCTATATTGATTCATTGGGAACAACATAGGCTACTTTTTATCCCCATATTCCCACGAGTTCGGGAGTCGCGTGGGTGAAAATGGAGAGCGCTGCTAGTACTTTTTTTTTCCGCGCTGGCAACACTCAAGCGAGCAGTTGATTTTAATTTTTCCCAGAAAATTTAATTATTTTAATGGTTATTTTGTGAATTGTAATTAATTGTAATTATGTGGTTGTAATTAGTAATTGTGTGGTATAAAAATAAGGTACCTAAATTAGAAATCAAAATAGATATTGGGAGCCTCGGGGATGGGTCTCTCAGGGTCGGTTCTCTGGTTCTTCTTTCTAAATATTCTTGATTCTTGTCTTGTTCCAGAGTTTTAGTATGAGGTTTTGTGGATGAATTAGTGACAAGCGATACTAAGAAGCTTGGTAGGTACGTAGGAAAGCTGGAGATCTAGGATTAACACATAGTCTTTTTATCTTACGGGATCAGAACGGGTGAAATTGCGAAGCACAATTAATGCGGCCTAAACTTCGCAAAAGATACATTCTCCTCTTAGGTCCCTCAGTCATTTAGGACTTTAAATTATATATTTATATCTTGTTATAGGCAGATACCGTTTAACATCAAATGAACCATCTTCCTTTGGCTTTTTAGACATACCTCGACCGCCAATATCCAATGGTGTACATACAACATTCCTTATATCCAAACTTCTTAGAGAACAGTTGAACACAACTCCTGCTGACACCGACTTCTCTGGAATTATTGCTTTTGGTGCTCCTACTATTAAACTGCAAAATAATCCAATCTATAATGATCCAACTAAAGAGGTTTAGTTGCGGAAAGCAGCACGTGAACTTTGACGTTCACAAAAATCCTAATACTTATTCTTCGCAAAAACAGCGATATTCATCAGTATAATTTAAGAAATAAAGATGACCTGACCGTGCCCAGTAGTAGGCTCCGGAAAACAAACAAGTCGTTTAATAGTAGGTACATATTATGTGCTCTATTATAATAAGTTACCTAAAGATGTATATGACATGTCCATTAACAGGTTCAAAGTTTTTATAAAGCAGAAAGGCGCACTATGATACTTCGTCGTACCTTAGTGATAAAGTACCTTAATGATAAAGATAAAGATCCATGGACAATGAACATGACTTTAATTGTTCCATTTCAAATTTAATTATTATCTTCAAAAATATTTCTATTCTTGACTTTTGTGAGCATGATCACAAAATTAAAAAAATCCAATGATTTTCTTGGGCCTTCTTCTAATTGGTGGGCACGTTCCAATGGCACTCATCCTAACTTCATTTTTAAGACACATAAAAGTGATGTCGTGCTACTTGGATGATTCCAAATGAATAAAAAAAATTATTTGAACAAGTAATACTTACTTATTATCATTTATAACAACTGTAAATCCAAAATATTCAGCACCACTGTCAGGTTTAAATATTAATTTAGTATTTTCATGAAAAATTCCACTCGATCTCACTCGTAACACAAACACAAACAAAATAAACACTTTATGATACATTTTCAAATCAATAAACAATAACTTTATTACGTTTAAAACGTAGTTTTATTCAAATTACATGATCTTAAATTAAAAACATAAATATTTGACATTATTAAACCGAAATTACATCTTATTTTATCAATGTTTACACACCAATAGCAAAATATGCACTGAGGGTAACTTGATAAAGCATTGTTGACAAATCATTCATTAAAGATACCTATTAACCATTGAACTTTGATTGCTAAAGCATAATCAACTCAAACATAATAATATTAAAGACCAATACGTAAGTAGATACGAGTATAACTTAAGTAGGTAGTTAGTGTAATTTTAAAATTATTCAGTTCATAGAAAAGATAAAAAAACGAAGTCCATTTACCTTTTTTATTTGTAAATAATACGGTTTTTCATTCCCAATTTTTGCAACGCGTTACATTTTTGCTCGGCTAAGTCCCCTCGCTAAAATCCGCGATAAGTAACTTCGTTTCGAAAATAATATATTATGGATACAAAATTGAACACATCTGAAAAACACGCTGTTTTCTCGTGGTCCCACGATTTTGTCCCATTAATGGGACCACGAGGGAGAACTATTTCTCGTAGTCCCATTACGATATTCAGTAACGTATTTATCCTCCTGTATATATATTGGTAACGGGCTCGTGCTTCACCTGCCGGTAAGTACAGTCGTGTGCAACTCTATTAAACACTTTTTGTCCACGTGACTAGTTTTTTTTATAAGTTGTACTGAAGATGTACTGTACTCAGCGTATCTCCTAGTCCAAGGAAAACAAAAACAAAAGGCGATCCAAAAAATAAACAAAAGACGATCGAAACAGAAACAAAAGACAACCTGTCAAAACGACATGTCAAAGTGACAGCTGTCAAACTTAAAACGGCTATATCTCAGAAACTATTGATCCTAGATTGATAGTCTCTTTGCAGAAGTGATAGATCTCATCAAGATCTTCATTTCAGATGACAGCTGTCAAACTTAAAACGGCTATATCTCGGAAACTATTGATCCAAGATTGATAGTATCTTTGCAGAAGTGATAGATCTCATCAAGATCTTCATTTCAGATGACAGCTGTCAAACTTAAAACTGCTATATCTCGGAAACTATTGATCCAAGATTGATGGTCTCTTTGCAGAAGTGTTAGATCTCATCGAGATCTTCATTTCAGGTGACAGCTGTCAAACTTAAAACCAGACAATCAATCAAGGATTAAAAGTTTCTGAGATATACCAGTTTTAAGTTTGACAGCAGCTGTCACTTTGATATCTGTCATTTTGACAGTTACCTGCCATTATATCGCTGTTTTGATCGTTTTTTTTGTTCGATCGTTTTTTGTTTTATTTTAAACCGAGGAAGTAATAAATAAATAATTGAAATTAACATTATTGATTGTGGTCATGATTGTACTGTAACCTCATACTTTTAAATACAGGATGTAGGTACACAACAATGGGACCACGAGAAATAGTTCTCCCTCGTGGTCCCATTAATGGGACAAAATCGTGGGACCACGAGAAAACAGCGGAAAAACAGGCCATGCACCGTTCGGTTCGTTACGTTAAGTTTTTTATGTTGCTTCAATTTTTCGTACGTAATTATTCCAGTGGCAGCGACTATATTATTTTTGATCGAAGGCTGCGACTGATTAAAAGCATAATCAGTGTGTAATTTTTGAAAACGGTAGCTAAAAGTTAAACAATAAACATTGCGTTAAGCAACAGCCAAGACTGTGACTTCACAGGCAGTACTTGTAGTACATTAAAAAAAATTAGACCTTAATGGAGTGAGCCTTCATATGAGCTAGTTAGCGGACAGTTGCAAACCCATCAATTTCTTGTGCGACAATTAAAATTAATGTGAAAATTTGTCACTTTTAAAATACTCAGGTAGGGTCGGCTGCATAATTGCTGACCCACCGTAGAGTTCTAAAACGACTGGCCTAAGAATGTTTTCAACACGAGCAAGATTCTAGACACCTGCTTTAGTTGAAGTGTAAAGTCTTCTAATTAATGAATTATTCAAAAAAAAAATATTAGAATGCAAACGTGCCAATAATAGTCATTTTTTAAATCTACCGGGGGCTGCTATTATGCAGGTGACCGTACATAAAATACCATTAGATTAATGTCGCTGCATACGTGACGGGATTTTTCCCGTGCCGGACGGAACGTGATCATTTTCTATGAAACGCTGTCAAGAAGTTGTCACGTCCGTCCCGTCCGGCACGGTAAAGATCACGTTCGGTATGATTAAAGTTCACGAACACTTTATGAATAATGCACGTCACATCCCCGTCCCGTCCGATTGTTTATCCCGTTACGTATGCACCTTTAGTTGTGACTTTTGTTGGATTACAAATAGGTAAGTATATAAAACATTCAAAGTAACTCTGGTTATCGTGAGCTTACTGTCTAACCGGAAAAAGTAAGCGCAAGTACTTTGCAATCATTTGTTGTCCGTTTCCTGCTAATTGATAAAAGTTATGTGATTCACTGTTGTTACAGTTTTATAAATAAATAAAATAAATAAATAAATATTTCAGGACATATTACACATCGCCATCCAGCCCCAAGCTAAGCAACTTAATGCCAGATAACGGATAAACTACTTATATACTTTTTTTTTGTAAATATATACATATTATACATATAGGAAACACCCAGAACCAGAAACAAGAATTTATGGTCAGCATAAATACTTGTTCCCGGCGGGAATCGAACCCGCAACCTTCTGCGACGACGACGACGACGACTTAAAGATTTTTATGGACAAATAAGGAAACTGACGATTTAATGAAGTTTCATCAGTCAGTTGACTAAATAGGGAAACTTACAAAAGATAACCCGATCCGTTTTCGTATTTAGGTAGGTACTTTTTCCTTTTGCCATAATATGGCAATTTTTCACTTAGCATTTATTATATTGTTATATTATAACAATAAAATATAATAAATGCTAAGTGAAAATCCTACTTAACTACCAACATTATCAATTAATCAATATCAATTTCTATTCATAGGTGCTAAAGATGCTTAAACTGTGCTTTTCGTAAAACACTTGTTCGAAAGTGATCCAATACCGATATTTTTATTTTGACATTTGTCTATTTATGTAAAAATATGTAAGCTTTCAATAAAATATGTCTTTAAACTTAAACTTTATTAATTACCAATTATTTTACAATTTAAATAGTCAAAAACATAAAATTACATGGAAATACTAACATACATAAAAATAAACGACTAAACAAACTTAAATTAAATAACTTACCTACTTTTATTCGAGTTACATTAGACTTAATTCTAGTAATTAGGTACTTATTAGAATAAAATTTAATGTAGTGATAAAAAAGACTTAGTACCTATTATATTAAGACACTGCATTAAATTCGTTTATTGGTCGTGGTCCGACTGCCGGAGTTCTATCAATCGAACCACGGGCAAATCAAACTGTCCGTAGTTCTATCAAACGAACCACGGCCAAATCAAACTGTCCGCAGTTCTATCAATCGAACCATCGTTATAATAATATCCAATTGTAATAAAGTAATAGTTTTACTGGAAGAGTAGGACCAAGCTAATTATTTTCAACCACTTTTCATTATTTAGTAAACTAGAATAGAATTTCCAAGGAAAACAAAAGACGATCGCAAATAATAAACAAAAGACGGTCGTAACGGAAACAAATGACGATCGAAAAATAAACAAATGAAGATCAGAAAACAAATGAATTTAGATAACGGTGACAAATGGCAAGGAACTGTCAAAATGAGTCAAACTTAAAACGGCTATATCTCAGAAACTATTGATCCTAGATTGACGGTTTTTTTGCAAAAGTGATAGATCTCATCGAGATCTTCATTTCAGATGACAGCTGTCAAACTTAAAACTGCTATATCTCAGAAACTATTAATCCTAGATTGATGGTCTCTTTGCATAAGTGATAGATCTCATTGAGAAATCAGGTGACAGCTGTCAATTTTAAAACGGCTACATCTCAGAAACTGTTTGTCCTAGATTGATGATCTCTTTGCAGAGGTCTCGTCGACATCTTCATTTCAGATTTTAATTTTAATTTTGACAGTTGTCATCTCAAATGAAGATCTCGATGAGATCCATCACCTCTGCAAAAAAATCATCAATCTAGAACAAACAGTTTCTGAGATATAGCCGTTTTAAAAGATTGACAGCTGTCACCTAAAATGAAGATCTCGATGAGATCTATCATTTCTGCAAACAGACCGTCAGTCTAGGATCAATAGTTTCTGAGATATAGCAGTTTTAAGTTTGACAGCTGTCATCTGAAATGAAGATCTCGATGAGATCTATCACTTCTGCAAAGAGACTGTCAATCTAGGATCAATAGTTTCTGAGATATAGCAGTTTTAAGTTTGACATCTGTCATCTGTAATGAAGATCTCGATGAGATCTATTACTTCCGCAAAGAGACCGTCAATCTAGGATCAATAGTTTCTGAGATATAGCAGTTTTAAGTTTGACATCTGTCATCTGTAATGAAGATCTCGATGAGATCTATTACTTCTGCAATGAGACCGTCAATCTAGGATCAATAGTTTATGAGATATAGCAGTTTTAAGTTTGACAGCTGTCATCTGAAATGAAGATCTCGATGAGATCTATCACTTCTGCAAAGAGACTGTCAGTCTAGGATCAATAGTTTCTGAGATATAGCAGTTTTAAGTTTGACAGCTGTCATCTGAAATGAAGATCTCGATGAGATCTATAACTTCTGCAAAGAGACTGTCAATCTAGGATCAATAGTTTCCGAGATATAGCAGTTTTAAGTTTGACAGCTGTCATCTGAAATGAAGATCTCGATGAGAAGTATTACTTCTGCAAAGAGACCGTCAATCTAGGATCAATAGTTTCTGAGATATAGCAGTTTTAAGTTTGACAGCTGTCATCTGAAATGAAGATCTCGATGAGAAGTATTACTTCTGCAAAGAGACCGTCAATCTAGGATCAATAGTTTCTGAGATATAGCAGTTTTAAGTTTGACAGCTGTCATCTGAAATGAAGATCTCGATGAGATCTATCACTTCTGCAAAGAGACCGTCAATCTAGGATTAATAGTTTCTGAGATATAGCAGTTGTAAGTTTGACAGCTGTCACTTTGACGTCTGTCATTTTGACAGTTACTTGCCATTTGTCGCCGTTATCCAAATTCATTTGTTTTCTGATTTTCATTTGTTTATTTTTTCGATCGTCATTTGTTTCCGTTACGACCGTCTTTTGTTTATTATTTTTGATCGTCTTTTGTTTTCCTTGGAAATTCTATTCTAGTTTACTAAATAATGGAAACTTGGTCCTACTCTTCCAGTAGAACTATTACCAATACAAGTTGATATTATTTATAGGATAGTCCGATTGATATAACCACTGCCAATAGAATTTAATATTATTAAAACGATGGTTCGATTGATAGAACCACGGACAGTTTTATTTGCCCGTGGTTCGATTGATAGAACTCCGGCAGTCGGACCACGACCAATAAACGATTAAATTAGCATATTTTAATGTAAAATATACGAGTACTTTCCTATTTTTTTGAGTATATATAAACTTCGAGATAAGACTAAGATTGTATACAAAGAAAAGGTTGACTGGCACAAACACAATAAATTAGAACAATAACCATGATTACCCTACTGTTAATGTATCAAACTGAGTACCTACCTAAATAATATCAACCTTGTGGTTATTAAAACAGAATCATTAAATGCATTTAACTAGAAATTAGCTAAATTTGTTTAAGAATAATGTCATGCAATTGGCTCCGTGTCTACTATTTATAATTAAAATGTGATAATAATTATAAATAGTAGACCTTTTATATAATACTTTTAATGTATAATGCCGACATTATTGAAGCCCAACTGGCGTTCGAATTTGGATGATTCAGATATTCTCTCTTTTCACCGTAATTTAACATTTTATAACACTTTATTTACACTGACTACTGCCACATTCCTCATCGTCTTCTGTCATTTTATCTTCATTCATAACCTCCCAATACGATGGAGGTGCATCTTCTTGCAACTTCACGAAGTCTTTCACCAATAACAATTGGTATTTCTACACTGTCATTCGTGTGGGGGATTGGAAGTCTAACAGTCACTTTCAATTTGAATGTTCTGGAGATAATAGAGGAATTCTGTATGGAATAACATTCATGTAATATTGGTACTGTTGTAGACATATTCGCTATAGCATTTTTGGCTACGCTAGGTGTATTGGTGGTTAGATTTGACAGTGTATTTGTAGTAAGTTTTTGCTGTCCACATTTAGCAGTATAAACTATGTTTTCAATTAATTCTGTTCTTATTGATGTAAGTTCAACATTCGTGTCATTTGTGACAATAAATTCTAATTCTGCGGTTTCACCAGCACTGAATATTGTGTTCGAGATCGCTGCTTTCAAGTTGATTATGTGATCTTTCGAAGCAAATAGTTTAAGAAGTTTCTTTTCTAATCCAAAAATGGTCTTCCCTTCAATTTTTGTTGGGTGCACGTAACCTTGAACATTAATTTCCGTGTTAAATTTTTTGTTAATGCTAAAAAATGATGGTTTTACGAATTTAATTTGCATTTCGTACTTAATTGTACACGTATTGTCTTTGTAAGATGAAGGACACTCGAAGGGTAGTAAAAATTCAAATGGATATTCGTAAGACCCAGGTGCGTAGGCAGCAGTTTTTACATTGCTGTCTATAATGTTGATTTTCTTCGAAAAATATTCTTCTGTTCCAGTGTAAGTGGTTGTTTTTTGATCGTCGCCGGATCCCTCAGTCTCACGCCATTGGCATTTACCTTCTCCAATAAAATATAAGACTATTTTCTTGTATTCTGTCGGTTCATCGATGGCGAACTTGACGATTCCGCTCACTTTCGATCCAGGTCTATGAAACCCTTCTCTTGGTCTATTAATAAGAATTTGACAAAACACACCCATAGCAAACGCGTACAAAGTGCATGCACTCTATAATGAATACAGTTGACTGATGGATGATTTTAAAAGGCAAGTTCGTGTGTTTTTTTATCTCCATGTATTGTAACTATCGGCAAACTTCTGAAATATAAGAAATTAAAATAATATCACCAGTACATATTTACTGAATTTTAACCAGGCTGGCAACCCTGGGAAAATAACTGTAAAATACTCTATTAAATAGTTATTCGTATAAAAATGTGTAAATTCGGCAAATTACGTATACTAAGTACTTACTGTTGCAAAACAATTTCCGGGGATAACTTAATAGTTTGTTGATATCGTCGTAGACTGGTAAGCTGCTATCGTACATCAATAGGTATAGGCAACAGATATATGTATTGTAAAATACGTTGTACCTACGACCTATGTTGAACAATATTATATTCCTGTGTTTCTAATAAAATATTTTTACGTTGTATATTAAACAATCCCTTCAAAAAATACCCCAAAACTAACTTATTGGGAAAGATAATACCTATGCATTAAAAACATTTAACAAATATACCAATGATGGAGCACTGACAGACTGGTTGACAGTGACGCGAACAGGTATGACGTCGAAAACGTTCCGGTGTTTGAGACCATACGGTCGATCTGTAGCATAACAATTTCGGCTTGGCGCGTTGCACGGCCAAGAGCGCGGTGAAGTTCTTTGGCCCACCTTTTTTTTTTTTACACAAAAAAGCGGGCGCGGCAACATGACGCGACGGCGCGCGGCGAACGAGATAGATAGATAACTTTATTTGTACAACACAGTAAGGAACATATAAATACAAAAGCAAAGTAAAGTAATAGCTAGAAAGTACAAGTTGCACAAATGGGCTGCACAAACGAGCTGTGAAGGTTACCTAATAGTTGGGCTGAGCCTATGGGCACATGACTCATATGCTATGGGTTTGTTTATTTGTATAGTTTTTTTGTATATTCTTTAGGTCTTGGAATCGAAAAACATCAATTTTTGTTCCTTTTTTTTGTATATGGCAAAACAATGTTTGTCGGGACAGCTAATGACCTATAAAGTTAGAATGTAGGTAGTAAATAACACGATAACTGTCGGTTCTCAATAATAATTGATATTATTGGGGTAAAATCGATATTTTTACTAGTTGTTTACGCAAACTTATAATAAACAATTTATATGATAATAACAATTATCTATTGAGACTAAAGGTCACAAATTCGTCTTCAAATGAAACATAGTACAGCTTTATTCAGCCTTTTCGGCATCACTATATATATCTTCCTTATCTTCTTTAATATAATTATATAAATCTCGTGTCACAATGTTTGTCCTCAATGGACTCCTAAACCACTTAACCGATTATAATAAAATTCGCACACCATGTGCAGTTCGATCCAACTTGAGAGATAGGATAACTTACATCTTAATTTATGCCGATATTCCCTCGGGATCGGGAGTTACGCGGGTGAAACCGCGGAGCGCAGCTAGTATATATATATCACTACATAGTCACTACATCACTATCACTACATAGTATAAAACAAAGTCGCTTTCTCTCTCCCTATATCCCTATGTATGCTTTAATCTTTAAAACTACGCAACGAATTTTGATGCGGTTTTTTTTTAATAGATAGAGTGATTCAAGAGGAAGGTTTTTATGTATAATACATGCATAATATAGCCGTGCGAAGACGGGGCGGGTCGCTAGTATAAAATAAAGTCACTTTTCGCCGTTCCTATATCCCTATGTCCCTTTGTATGCTAAGATCTTTAAAACTACGCAACGGATTTTGATGCGGTTTTTTTAATAGATAGAGTGATTCAAGAGGAAGGTTTATGTGTATAATACATGCATAACATAGCTGTGCGAAGCCGGGACAGGTTGCTAGTTTAGATCGAACTTTAATTATTAAAGTTCGATGTCAAATGTTTACCAAATTACATAGGTAGGTAGGTACGTAACCAATTAGATAGCTAAATTAATGATAACAATTGAACTAATCTGGGGGCACGGCAGTGCCCCCAGATTAGATATTGTGTTTTCATGCGATTGCCAAGTCAATCTATTTAATTAAAACATAAGAGATTTTAACCGACTTGGTATTACATGGATCTCACAACTTTTTACGGTAGAAAAACTGGGTTGCGAGACTTGGTTTTTTTTACAAGTTATGTTTTTGATGGGTTACATAATTTCTATGAAATAAATGAAACATTAGAATTAAAATCATTTCAATACATACTTACATAATATGGATTTGTCTTTTAAGAATTCAGTTCATTCCATAACACATTTTGACAGATTATTATAAATGAAAATACACATGCCGAAGACGCTATTTCTCTAAAAAACAGTCGTGTCATGGCATAGCTAACTTATTTATGTTTATGTCTTACATTATTATAACTTTATGTAAATAATAATTCATCAAGATAAACTAAACAACATAATGTCTAATAATCAACAAAATTAATAATCTAACTAAGTTTCCCAAGGTAGGGTGCCCAAAAGGCTCGCTGCATTGCCTCTTTGGATGGCAATGCCGATCCGTTGACTTTGGTCAATGGATCGGCATTCAGGCATCCCGGTCATCTGAAGCTAATATTAATACTTTAGAAAAACAATGTAAAAATCTAAGGCTTCTGGTCCCCACGGGCCCAGGGTCTCCGTGGAAAAAGGCAGAAATATTTATGTATCCATCACCAACAGATACATATTTCCGTCGCTTTACCACCTCTGCCGCCGTCGCCAATCACTATCACACCTGCATGATAGTAAGTTAAGAACTTAATAACTACCGACAATATTCATTATAGATTTTTTTTATTTACATGTGTAAAAATGCTAAAACTATGCTTTTCGTAAAACATTAGTTTGAAAGTGATCCAATACCAATATTTTATTTTTTGGCATTTGTCTGTTTATGTAAAAATAGGTAAGCTTTCAACAAAATATGTCTTTAAACTTAAACTTTATTCATTTTCAATTACAAAATTAAATAGTCAAAACCATAAAATTACGTGGAAATACATACATTAAAATATATAACTAAACAAACATAATTAAATTGGTGTTTATTACATACATTACATATTTAAAGTAAATATAGGTACGTTTATACGAGTATTTTCCTTTTTTTAGAGTACCTATTTATAAGTTTCGAGATAAGAGTTTTAAACACAAATTATTACAATTGTATACAAGGAAAAGGTTGACTGGTACAAAAACAATAAATTGAGACCAGAACCATGATTAATCAACTATCAAAGTATCAAATTGAGTACCTACCTAAATAATATCAACCTAGTGGTTATTACGATTATTTCGATATATTCAACGATATAACTTGAATTTAGCTAAATTTGTTTATGGATAATGTCATGCAATCGGCTCTTAATGTAATGGTATAAGTAGTAGACCTTTTATATAATACTTAAAATGTATTCGGCATTATTGAAGCCTAACTGGCGTTCGATTTTGGATGATTTCAGATATTCTCTCTTTCATCGTAATTTTACATTTTATAACAATTTATTTACACTGACTACTGCCACTTCCCTCGACGTGTTCTGTCATTTTGTCTTCATTCATAACCCCCCAATACGATGGAGGTGCATTTTCTAAACATTCTTCAGCAGGTACAGTATTAACTTCACGAAGTCTATCACCAATAACAATTGGTATTTTTACACTGTCATTCGTGTGGGGGATTGGAAGTCTAACAGTCACTTTCAATTTGAATGTTCTGGAGATAATAGAGGAATTCTGTATGGAATAACATTCACGTTGTATTGGTACTGTTGTAGACATATTCGCTATAGCATTTTTGGCTACGCTATGTGTCTCGGTGGTTAGATAATAATATGTCAGTGTTTTAAGTTTTTGCTTTCCACATTTAGCAGTATAAACTACGTTTTCAATCAATTCTGTTTTTATTGATGTAAGTTTAACATCACTGTCATTTGTTACTGTGAATTCCAATACTGCAGTTTCACCAGCACTGAAAATTGTGTTCGAGATCGCTGCTTTCAAGTTGATTATGTGATCTTTCGAAGAAAATAGTTTTAAGAGTTTCTTTTCTAACCCAAAAAGGGCCTTACCTTCAATCATTGTTGGGTTCACGTAACCTTGAACATTGATTACCGTGTTCAATTTTTTGTTGAAACTAAAAAATGATGGTTTTGCGAATTCAATTTGCATTTCGTACTTAATTGTACACGTCTTGTCTTTGTAGGATGAAGGACACTTGAAGGGTAGTAAAAATTCAAATGGATATACATAAGACCCAGGTTTGAAGACAGTTTTTACATTGTTGTCTATAATGTTGATTTTCTTCGAAAAATATTCTTCTGTTCCAGTGTAAGTAATTGTTCGTTGAGTTATGCCAGAGCCCTTAGTCACTTGCCATCGGCATTTACCTTTTCCAATAAAAGATAAGACTATTGTTTCGTATTCTGTCGGTTTATTGATGACGAACTTGACGATTCCGCTCACTTTCGATCCAGGTCTATGAAACCCTTCTCTTGGTTTATTAATAAGAATTTCACAAAACAAACCCATTGCAAACGCGTACAATGTGTATGCACTCTATAATGAATACAATTGACTGATGGATGATTTTTAAAGGCAATTTCTTGTTTTTTTTTTATCTCAATGTTGTTGTTTTTTTTTATAGATATTGGCAAACTTCTGAAATATAAAAAATGAAAATTATGACACCAGAACTATAAACTCAACTTTAGCCAGGCTGGCAAGTGGCAACTATGGGATAACAATAATAATTGTAAAAAAAATCTGGTAAATTATTGGTTAAAAATAGTGTAAATTTGAAAAAAAAGAAAATTGTGTGTACTTACTGTTGCAAAACAATGGCCAGGGATAACCTGGAATATAAGTTTGATGATATATCGTCGTGGACTAAGGAACAGTATCGAACATCAATATACGAATTCTTAATATTGGAAAATACGTTGAGTACCTACGACCTATTTCGAAGAATATTTAATTCCTGTGTTGCCAATAAAATATTTTTTTCGTTGCCCCTTTCCAAAATATAAGAACTACCCCAAAACCAACTTATTGAGAAAAAAAATCAGGAACATTACCATTGAGCAATCCGCAAGCAACAAGTATATCCAAAGAGAATATAATCACTACGTTTTAGGTATACCAATGATGGAGCACTGGCAGACTGGTTGATAGTGACGCGATTAGGAATACGTTCAGGAAAACGTTTAAAACCATACGGCCGATCTGTAGCATAAGGGCGTGTTCAGATGACACACATCGGCCACGCGCCCGCCACGCGGATCACACGCGTTGACCACGCGTTGAACACGCGTTGAAATTTGTTCTATATATAATTTGAGTCTATATATAATTTGGCTCTGAAAGAGCGGGGCGTGCGCGTGACGTGTGCATAAATGCAATTTGAGATCTATCGATGTGTCATATGACTCAAATTATATATAGACCCAACTTCAAAGCGTGTTCAACGCGTGTGAAGCGCGTGGCCGGCGCGTGGTCGACGCGTGTCATCTGAATACGCCCTAACTATTTCGGCTTGGCGCGTCGCATGGGCAAGTACGACTGTGGTACGACCAAGCCGGCAAGTTGACGACCTCTGTGGCGCGTCGGGCGAACACCCGACTGCGACGCAGAAGGTTGCGGGTTCGATTCCCGCCGGGAACAAGTATTTATGCTGACCATAAATTCTTGTTTCTGGTTCTGGGTGTTTCCTATATGTATAATATGTATATATTTACAAAAAAAAATAACACAAGCATTAAGTTGCTTAGCTTGGAGCTGGATGGCGATGTGTAATATGTCCTGAAATATTTATTTATTTATTTATTTAGTACGCGGTGAAGTTCCTTGGCCCACCATTTTTTTTTACACAAACAAAAAGGTGCGGCGAACGAGCGGTGCCCGCGCCAATTGCTTTTTATTTTTTACGTTTTAATGCCCTGTAAATTTAGGATGTAGTTAGTAAATAACACGATAACAGTCGGTTCTCATTTGATTTATTGGGAGAAAATTAGGTGCTTTTATAGAGTGAAAAATGAACAATTCATTTTTTTATCTTATCTGGAAATGGATCGAATTACAGAGTTTGTTATTGTTATATGAAATTAATATTAATTTTTTTTATTATAAACATTCGTCATTGTGTGTAGTTACACACTACAGACCGACTGTCGGAGAAATTTGTATCATTAAGATGTTGTCGTCGCCGCCCGCCCGTTGAGACATTTCGGTCGCGATCAAGATGCGAACAAGAAATTCTCTTAACATTAGGTACACTACGCCGCCCGCTCTAACACCAATAACACCACGCGATCTACCCGCTAGCTTCGTGGCCAAGCTTCCCATACCCCCCGTCGCCACTGAGTTCGTGGCCGTGGCATTGGGAAGCGACGACAATAAAAAGAGAACGGGGGCATGCCTGGACAACAAAAATATAAACCTAAAAAATAGAACGCTGCGGATTTGACAGTCTTTTACTAGTTGTTTACGCAATCTTATAATAACAAATTTCGTTGATAAAAGTAATAATCACTTTGTGCTATATGACTGCTGAATCCAGTATACGTAGCAATACAACACGTTCTATTTAGTAAAGTTTTACTAAAGATATCGGGAATTTACCGTTACATTATCTCTAATAAAGATTATAGATAAGGAACATCGTGAATCGCTCTAAGCAGAATCGGATACGGTCCGTGTTTAGCACGGAACAAAGTTACAAAATAACTTTACAAAAACTAAAGTTTACGCAGTCACGGACTTTTCTTCTACGTGTCAACGGCGTCATTATAATTAAGTCACAGTACCCTCAGCCAAACCAACCGCATCAGTTGCCCAGTTGAAGTCTACACAGCAGCTAACGGGTCATAGCCCTCTCACGAACTGCATTGCAGTCATGCACTTATTTGAATCCAATTATTACCACATTATCTGAATTAGATATCAATAACTTGAAAATGCAAATTGTAACAGTTTAAACACAAATAGATTTAATTATAATATAATGTATAGAGTATAAAACCATAAATATAGAAAAAAATGGAAAACTTGCTGAAATATGCGATGAGTGAATCCGACAGGTTTGACACTAATGAATCGGTTACAAGTTTTTAGTGTTTTCAAAACAATTTATTCACACTCTTACTACTGCCACTTTACTTGTTATTTTCTATCATTTTGTCTTCATTCATAACCTCCCAATTAGATGGAGGTGCATCGTCTAAGCATTCTTCAGCCTCTTCAGCAGATTCACTAACAACTTCACGAAGTCTTTCACCAATAACAATTGGTATTTCTACACTGTCATTCGCGTAGGGAATAGGGAGTCTGACAGTCACTTTCAATTTGAATGTTCTGGAGATAATAGAGGAATTCTGTATGGTAAAACATTCATGTAATATTGGTACTGTTGTAGACATATTCGCTATAGCATTTTCAGGTACGCTAGGTGTCTCGGTGGTTAGTTTTGATAATGTGTTTGTATTATATTTTTGGTTTCCACAAGCAGTATAAACTATGTTTTCAATCAATTCCGTTCTTATTGATGTAATTTTGGCATTCGTGCCATTTGTAACAGTAAATTCCAATTCTGAGGTTTCACCAGAACTGAAAATTGTGTCCGAGATCGCTGCTTTCAAGTTGATTTTGTGGTCTTTCGAAGAAAATAGTTTACAGAGTTTCTTTTCTAATCCAAAAATGGTCTTTCCTTCAATGATTGTTGGGTTCACGTAACCTTGAACACGGATTTCTGTGTTAAATCTTTTGTTGATGCTAAAAAATGATGATTTCACGAATTTAAGTTGTATTTCGTACTTAATTATACACGTATCGTCTTTGTAAGATGAAGGACATTCAAAGGGTAGTAAAAATTCGAATGGACATTCATACGATCCAGGTTGTAGAGCTACATTTTCTACATTGTTTTCTAAAATATTTATTTTCTCCGAAAAATATTCTTCTATTCCAGTGTAAATAATTGTTTGTTGATCTCTGCCAGATCCTGTAGTCACTTGCCATTGGCATATACCTTTTCCAATAAAAGATAAAACTATTGCTTTGTATTCTGTCGGTTCATCTATGGCGTACTTGATGGTTCCGCTCACTTTCGATCCAGGTCTATGAAACCCTTCTCTCGGTCTTTTAATAAGAATTTGACAAAACACACCCATGACAAACGTGTGCACTCTACTAAGTATTCTGTTAACTGATGGCTAAGGCGCGTTAATGTGTCTATTTTATATTGAATTAAAGCTGCTTTCGGGGAACTCCTGAGATATGATAATAATTATTAAAATACCGCTAGTGCTTGTATGTTTATATCGTTATCTGTAAAATTGATTGTAATAACACTAATTAAATATGTGCACTTCGTGCAACTTATACTTTCTACCTATTACTTTGTGTATATCGTTTCGTATATCGTTTCGTTACCAAAATATTAAAGATGATATCATGTCCAATAATAACACTATGTTTACTATTCAGACCGATATCCATACGATATTTGAAACTTAAAACTATCATGACTTAAAGATAAAATAAAAACATAATTATAGAAGCTACCAGTATAATCAATAATTGCTCTGGAATTCATTGTCTAATCTGTGGAAAAAACGTAACAGGTAACTATTGGAACTACCCCGTATCCTGTGTAACAGTGAATCTGATCTTTTTCTTTATGGAATGGAAACCACCCATACATCACCCAACTACACTCATCACTCATGTATTGTCAACCCAGTTGGCACAATGGTCGTCATGCCGGATTTCCAAACACAGGGTTGCAGGTTTGATTCCTGCCTCAGACAAGTATTTATGCTTAGATATTTGTCTGTGGTCTGGATGTTTCTATGTATTATAAGTATATATTGACAAAAGAAATGTATATAAGTAGTATATCCGTTGTCTAGCACCCATAATACAAGTCTAGCTACTTAGCTTGAGGCTAGATGGCGATGTGTGGAATGTCCTGCAATATTTATTTATTTATACATGAATCGGCAAACATGCCTAAAGAACTAAGTACAAAACCGAGGCAGTCCCATGATTATTCTATATGCGTTGTTATATTGTACTCGCCGTGGATTGTAACACTTTTGAGTGATGTTTGTCCACAGGCTGCAGGTATAAAAACTCTGACAACAGTCATCTTGACAGAATCTTCACACCGCGAGAACCTGCGGGCCAACATTATTACATCTCATTGCAAGGGCTCTACGTTCTCGATCAATGTCGATATTATCTTTTAAGTCCTCATCAATGTCCTAAATATTTTTTTTTGTACCTAGTAAGTACCTAACTTGACATTGTATTTCATTATTTTCTGATAAGGTGCATTTCTCTTTTATTGCTATTTACTTCAAGTTTTAATTATTAATATTACATACAAAATGTAAAATATAACAGACTGACGTATAATGTAAATTATGAACAAATATAATAATATTAATATGAATATTTATATATTATTAAAGTTTAGTTCAATTAAACCACATTTAGACATACAGGTGGTGTTTCATAAGTTTTGCTACCAGCGTTAAAAGTTAGTATCTTACAATTATACCTAAGGCCATGATTCTCAGCATAACCTTCACATAATGGAATGAGTTTTCTCAAAGCACTTAATACTAAGTTCAAATTTTTACTAAGCATTTTGTGCGGTAAGGCGTACTATGATACTTCGTCACCTTAATGATAAGAAATTATGATTTCAATTAGGTACTCCATTTTTAAATAATACTTTAAATATTTGTAATATTGACCTTTTTTAGCATGATCACAAAAAAACCCCATGAGTTTCTGGTGCCTTCTGCTCATTGGTGGGCGCGTTCCGAAAACACACATCCTAACTTAGTTTTTAAGACACTTTGTGATGTGAGTTCGTGCAAATTGTTTGATTCCAAATGAATAAAGAATTTTAAGTATGAGTTACTTTGAGTCGGGTAGTCACCTACCATTGGTATTTAACTTTCCCAATAAAAGATAAAACTATTTTCTGGTATTATGACGGTGCATCAATGGCGTACTTGACGATTCCGCACACTTTCAATCCAGGTCTATGAAACCCTTCTCTTGGTGTATTATTAAGAATTTGACAAACAATAGGTACCTGTGCTGTACACAGCACTAGTATGGTTTGTTGAGTGCATGTACATTTGATGGATGATTCATAAAAGCGATTTCATACTTATATACGTACGTATATCATGTCATGTAAATATCGATTATCATCTGAAATATGCTTTAAAATAGTACATTGTTACCCTGTGGGTGAAAGTCACTCATTGAGTCCCGAGACGGAGTTTGGCGCCCGAGTGTAGCGAGGGCGCTAATATTTCGAGGCAGTGCTTTTCATTACGAATAATACATAAAATTCTTCCTAACAACGAGAGTGAATGAGAGACCCCATTCTACCTGATCCTCTTAAAAGGTTGAGACCAAAGAGGTTATAAATTTTGTAGTGTTTTTTTTAAGATTTTTAACCGACTTAAAAAAAGAAGAAGTTTCTAAATTTGTCGCGTATATATATATATTTTTGTTGCCATTTGTATTCAATACTCAAATACGTCTCGGTACTTACCGAAGAGATTTTTATTAATTCAAAATACAAGTATTTTTCACCAGTTTTTTTACTTAAGAAACGACACAAACCACACGGTCGCATTAAGCCACATCAGCAACATCTCGACAAAGCGCAGCGGCGGCGGCGGCGCAGCATGGTCATACGTGGCATTGACCATTTTTGTCTTTACATTTATTTTATTAAATAGAATTCGATTACTAAGAAAAAACCTACTAAGTACTAAATTCTGGCAGTATCCATGAGCCGGGCGAAGCCATAATTTATTCTTTGGTGTTACCTAAAGCAAGGGGGTTAGGTTTTGGAAGTTCCTAATGTGTAATGATACTGATACTGGCTACATGCACATTTCACAAGCCGTGCGAAGCCATAATTTGACATGACAGCTGTCAGTGAAAGCGATTCTCCTTAGGGCTGAAAGTTTTTCTTTCTACACGCTCTTCAGGCACGTTTAGGCCTACTTTCGGAGTATGAGTAATGAAAATTAATATTACCCGTACGTATTTTTATTTACTTAACCATGACAACCGCGTTATCTTTCAGAGCAGCTAACGGGGCATAGAGAGCAAGCAATTAAGTGCTTGGGTCGTTTGCGTACACTGCATTGCATCTGCGCTGCACTGCATTACAAGCACTTTTTAGAATCTTCTTTAATAGATTATCAAATTATTAATATTTATTATTATTAGATATCAATAATTAAATATTTTAAAAAATAAATAGATTTAATTGTATTTCAGTGAAGTATAGAGAATTATCAACCTTTTACTAATGTAACAAATTGCTTAAATTCGACAGATCTAACACTACTAAATCATTTACGAATGTCAGTATGACACTATTTTTATAACAATTTATTTACACTTCTGCTACTGCCGCTTTCCTTGTCATCGTCTATCATGTTATCTTCATTCATAACCTCCCAATACGAAGGAGGTGCATCTTCTAAACATTCTTCAGCAGGTTCAGTAACAATTTCACGACGTCTTTCACCAATGACAATTGGTATTTCTACACTGTCATTCACGTAGGGGATTGGAAGTCTGACAGTCACTTTTAGTTTACATGTTCTGGAGATGATTGTAGAATTTTGTATAGAATAACATCCGTGTAATATTGGTACTGTTGTAGACATATTCGCAATAGCATTTTCAGGTATGCTAGGTGTATCCGTGGTTAGTTTTGATAATGTTTCTGTATAATATTTATGGTTTCCACAATTAGCTGTATAAACTATGTTTTCAATCAATTCTGTTCTTATTGATGTAAGTTTAACATTCGTGTCATTTGTGACAGTAAATTCTAATTCTGCGATTTCACTAGCACTGAATATTGTGTTAGAGATCGCTGCTTTCAAGTTGATTTTGTGATCTTTCGAAGAAAATAATTTAAGAAGTTTCTTTTCTAATCCAAAAATGGTCTTCCCTTCAATGATTGTTGGATTCACGTAACCTTGAACATTGATTTCCGTGTTAAATCTTTTGGTGATGCTAAAAAATGATGATTTCACGAATTTAAGTTGTATTTCGTACTTAATTGTACACGTATCATCTTTGTAAGATGAAGGACATTCAAAAGGTAGTAAAAATTCAAATGGACATTCATACGACCCAGTTTTAAGAGTAACAGTTTTTAAATTCTTTTCTAGAATATTTATTTTCTCCGTAAAATATTCTTCTGTTCCAGTGTAAGTAGTTGTTTTTTGATCTTTTCCAGTGCCGGTAGTCTCTTCCCATTGACATTTACCTTTTCCAATAAAAGATAAGGCTATTTTCTTGTATTCTGTTGGTTCATCGATGGCGTACTTGATGGTTCCGCTCACTTTTGATCCAGGTCTATGAAACCCTTCTCTCGGTTTTTTAATAAGAATTTGACAAAACACACCCATGACAAACGTGTGTGTACTCTAGGTAGTATTTTGTTAACTGATCACAAGGGCGATTTCGTGTGTTTATATTTTTATCTTGAAGTATATACTGCTATCGGCGGACTCCTGAGATATGATATGATAAAATATCGTTCGTGCTTGTTTAAATATTTATTTAGATAATCTAGAAAATTGATTGTACTCATAGTATTTAAACTATGTTATTGAACTCATGAAATTCATGCAACTTGTACTTTTTAGCTATTGCTTTACTTTGTGTATATTGTGTTCAATGTTCCTTCCCGTATTTTGCGAAAAAAGTTATCTAATCTATCATTAGTAAAGTTAATAATTTTTTATAAATATAAAACATTTTAATTTTCAACAATATAAAAAAAAACAATATATAAAAAAATAAAATTTTAATAGATGTTACAAATTTAAACGAATATACGGCCATAACTTAGGACATCATAAATTCCGTGAGCTTATCTTTTTAACTTTCAAAGTCTTTAGTTGTCTTTTCTTTTACATTGTCATCAAATTCTTCAGTCTGATTACTATGACATCCGTTTTTCTCCTCGTATTCTTCAATATGCTTACTTTTATTTTCTCCTGCATCATAACTTTCATCTTTATTCATAACTTCCCAATAAGATGGAGGCCCATCGTCTAAACATTCTTCACAAGGTTGTTTATCTATTTCACATGGTCTAACAACTATCGGAACTTCTGCAAAACTATTGACCCGGAACATCGGAAGTTTCACAGTTACTCTCATTTTGTATTCTATGCCCATAATTTTAGAGTTCTGTTCAGAATACAACTGTGGCAAAACTGAAATTACAGTAGACATATTTGCAACAGCTTTTTCAGGTACACTGGGCAAATCTGACGTTGATTCCTTTATAATATTAAAACTTGTCTTTTTGTGTCCACCATTCGATGTATAAATTATATATTCATACAATTCTGTCTTGATCGATGGTATAGTAATATTTGTGTCATTTGTTACAACTATATTTAGTTCTGCATTTTCACCTGTAGTGTATGTTGTTTTAGATATCTCTGCCTTTAAGTTTATTTGGTTATCTTTTCTCGAAAATAATTTGAGTAATTTTTTTTCTGATCCAAAGACTATTTTTCCTTCACTTGAATCTGGTTTTACATTACCCTGCACTTTTATTTCTGTATTGAATCTATTATTTATACTAAACATCTTTGTTTTCACAAATTCTAAGGTTATTTCGTATTTTATAGTACAGATGTAGTTTTTGAAAGATGACGGACTGTCTTCTGGTATAAGAAACTCGAACGGATATTCATTTATTCCTTGTTTTAGAACAAAAGTTTGATCCTTTTCTTTTATAAGACTGATACGTTGCGATGTATAATCTTCAGTACCAACGTAAGTAGTAGTTGATTTCCCTGATTTTTCTTCCCATCGACATCTCCCATTGCCAACAAATGACAAAATAATATCTTTGTATTCCTTTGGTTCATCAGTTGAATACTTTATTATTCCACGTACAGTTGAACCGGCCCAGTGGATTCCTCCATTTGGATTCTTGATTAAAATTTGGCAAATGACACCCATAACTGAAAGACGTGTACTTGGTACAAAATATTCTGTTGATCTGATTACTGACTATATACTATATTATCTGGGCTTCATTGTTAAATCTGTTTTATTATCTTTACTTTAGTATGACGTATCTAGTTGTCGATACGGAAGTAGATAAGATAAAAGAAGGTATGCCATATCTATTTCGAGAATGTTGTAAACAGTGAAATTCAGAATTAAGACTTCTCACCAAATTCTTTTGAGTGTTTACCTTGCTGACGATTTTTTTCATCTTCAGTTTTCTTTTCTGTTCCATCTTCATTAATTTCATTCATAACTTCCCAATAAGAAGGTGGATCATCATTCGATTCTGTATCTGTTTCACTTTGTTTTGGTACAACAACTATTGCAACTTCTGCAGAACTATTGAAATGGGGCATTGGAAGTTTCACAGTTACTCTCATTTTGTATTCTATGACCATTACCTTAGAATTATGTTCAGAATATACCTTTGGTATAATAGGCACTACAGTAGACATATTTACGAGGGTTTTTTTTGGAACACTGGGCAAATCTGATGTAGATTCTTTTATTAAGTAGACAATTTTTTTCTCAACTCCAGTATTGGATGTATATTTGAAATATACATATAATTCTGTTTTAATTGCTGATATGGTAATGTTTGTATCATTCGTTACAAGAATGTCTATTTCTGCTTTTTCACCTGGAGTAAACGTTGTTTTAGATATTTCAGCTTTTAAATTTATTTTACTATCTTTTTTAGAAAATAGTTGCAATCTTGGTTGTTTTTCTAATCCAAAAATAGTTTTCTCTTCAGTCAAATTTGGTTTTATATTGCCTTGCACTCTTATTATTGTATTAAATCTATCATTGAAACTTAACAGTTTTGATTTCACGAACACAAGTATAATTTCATATTTTATTGTACACATAGGATTTTTGAAAGATGATGGACTATTTTCGGGTATATCGAATTCAAATGGTCGTTCATATGTTCCTGGTTTAAGAACAATGGGTTGTTCTTTATTATCTGATTCTGCAAGACTTACTTGTTGACAAGTGTACTCCTCTGTACCGACTCGTACAATAGTGATTTTTCCCGTTACTTCCTGCCAGGAACATGTTCCACTTCCAACAAATCCTAAAACAATATCTTTGTATTCCTTTGGTTCATCAATAGAATACTTTATGAGTCCACATACTTTAGATCCGGCCTTATGGATACCTCCCTTCGGGTTTTTTATTAAAATTTGGCAAATAACACCCATAACTGACGTGTGAATGTTATGAAATATTTTATTAGACTAAAGTGGTACGTATGTATCTGATGCGAATGATAATCCAGTTTTATCTTTTACTTTTATGCGTTGGAAATTAAGTATTGATTAAACATAAAACTAGATTAAATAAACAGGAATGTTATTTTGCTCTATTTTAAGGCCATGATAAGCCAAAGTATTAACCTTTGTAATTTATCGAAATTTTGCTACGAGTCAATATTTTTAACAATATATCTACCCACTTGGTTTATAAATAGAAGATAAGCAGTGGACTTTGTACGGTCGGCTGCATAATTGCAGACCCACCGTAGAGCTCCAAAACAGCTGTTATAAGAATGTTTTCAACACAAGCAAGATTCGAGGTTTAGTTGAAGTTTAAAGTCTTCTAACTCATCAATTTATCAAACAAAAATTATTAGAATGAAAACATTCCAACAATAGTAATTTTCGAACTCTACGGCTGCAATTATGCAGCCGACTGTACGTACCTATCTTCGTCTATTTTTCTGATAATGAGTTTACGATCTCACTCACCCTAAAAGTTATAAGGATGTAAGTGAAGCTCTACCTTCGTTTAATATTTTCCGACTTTCCTAAAATTTCCCATCATCATTCATCTCAGATTTGATGCACTGGAGCGTGGCATTTTATCTAATATTATCTGGCATTGCAATCGAAATCTTAGAAGATGTCCGATGGAAAAATGATGTATGTCATAAAAGAGGAATCTTGATGTGGGTCTCTAGCTGCATCAACCATGGATATTGACTTTGGAAAACATTACAAACCTTTGAAGAAAAACTAAATTAGGGTTATTTTATAAGATTTATGACACGCGCGACGATGTTCGCAAATACTTTAGACATTTATTAAATTCAAATGCATCAGTTTGGATGATTAGTCGTGCCGATATACGACCTATAGTACGAAATGGTAATTATTTTAATAGATTCGCCTTTGAGAACCTACGTGCTTTTATGAATTCACTAGTTACAGGGAACGAGTTTCCTTTTAAGAACTTAGGTGCTTATGTTAATTCACAGGTGACAAAGGATACCCAAAATAATATTTTTTTTGGAGTCGCCTTTAAGGCACTGGGTGCTTATTTTCTCAGGTGCTAAAATGACACTAAAGCACAACTAAAGTGTCCTGAAGGCCAATTCTCGTAAAAAGCATTGCTTAAATTACATTTGAACATCATTCCGATTGCAAAAGATACCCTCAAATTTCGTTTTTTTTTTACAAAAAGCTGACTTTGAGTGTATT
The DNA here is from genome assembly GCA_907269075.1 of Idaea aversata. Classification (NCBI taxonomy): domain Eukaryota; kingdom Metazoa; phylum Arthropoda; class Insecta; order Lepidoptera; family Geometridae; genus Idaea; species Idaea aversata. The sequence goes on from OU026088.1 coordinate 1,852,262, forward strand.
TTGAGCTACTTTGAGGTTATTATTTGTGATCGAAATGCAATCGAAATGACATTGAAATGTAATTTGAACAATGTTATTTACGAGATTTGGCCTTCTGGACAATATAACCTAGGTCCTTAAAGTGAAATATACCATTAAGTACGTACTTTTGAGATTGATAGGTGACGTTCGTGCTGGACGAATGGAAGACCCAAATAAATAGACCGTTTATTCCTATATCTATTATATTTACTAGAGACTAACAGGCACAAACAATGACCAAGGCGGTTCTTTTCCTTGTGTAAACTGTGGTCGAATTTATCGCTCGCGTGGTCTACTCTAAGCCACGAAAGACCGTATAGAAGCTGAGATGTAAATAGTCTGAAATAGACAAAAACACCAGAGCCATAATGCTCGATAGGGCCAGAGCTGATGATGACTAGTGAAAGTTAACGAACTATATTGTAGCTATAGATGAAGGAAGTGTGTCAGTGTTTTGATAGCAGAGCGGCGCGGAGTGATGCAATTTAAAATATTGGGGGACTTGCCGAGAGAGGGTATGGGTGAGTATTCCATAACATGATATTTTTTACGATGTAAAGTTTTGAATTTATTATTATATTTTTTTGTAAACCACAGTTAGGCAATACAATTCACACTTACAAGTACCAAAAGATAAATAAATTCAAAGGAATGTATTATATAAATTAAATTAGATCAAATTAACAACCATGTCATTAAATACGAAAATCAAATTCATAAAATATTATAATTGCGTTACAGTGAAGAACACTTTACATTGAATAAGGCTGGTCTATCCTCTATAACTTACTCTCTGTGTCCCGCGGTTTCACCGGCGTAGGTCCTGATCCTGTGGGAATATCGGGATAAAAAGTAGCCAATGTGTTAATTCAGGTCTCCAGTTATAGATATCGAGTTTCATTCATTTCAGTAGTTTTTGCGTGAAGAAGTAACAAACATACATACACACACTGAAATATATACTGAATAACTGGTTAAAATCGAGTATTTGATAAATACTGATGAACCACATTTATAAAAAAGTTGAATTTTTTTAAATGTTGAATTCTCGTACATTTTGAATTACGACCAAACAACGTCGAATAAAACAAATGAGCATCGAAATAAGAACGGTGTAAGTTTAAAGAATGATTGCAGGGCAATAATCAAGCATATACCCAAATAGAAAAAATATGATAAAATTCTCCGTTTTTCTAGATTACAATGAAATGTTTAGTATTTCGTGTAATAGGTGTGGAAAAAAGATATAAGCATTTAAAGTCACCTGTTTTTCATTTTCTACGTCAGAATCTGACGCCATTACACATTAGGAACTTGAACAACCTAACCTCCTTGCTTTAGGTAACACCAAAGAATAACCATTTTTTCTAGGTCTATGAAGCCATTAAGACTTCGCACGGCTCATGCATACTGCCAGAGTTTTGTAGGTACTTTGTGGGTTTTTATTTTCAGTAATCGAATTCAAGAAATATTGAGTTCAAAATCTCTAATAAAAAAATAAAAAGCAAACGGTCAAAGCGACAGGACGTGTGTCTTTATGCGGCGTGCGGCCAGTGCCGTTTGAGAAAAAAATAAACGGGCGGGAAATGATTTTGTTTATTTTTATGTTATATTCGTTTTAATTAGTAATTTATATTGTTATTAGTAATGAATAGTCGGTTATTTCCACCTTATTTCACATGTTTAATACGTATGACGTTAACTCAATAGTAAAAAACCTTTTTGGTAAGTACCAAAGTATTTGAGTACAGAATACAAATAGCGGAAACCTAAAAAAACTACATCTAACCTCTTTGCTCATAACCTTGTTATAGGAATAAGTAGTAATGGAGTCTCATATTCACTCTCTTTAATTATTACTAAATTATGATTTTATACCCCTATAGCTGCGTGTAAATGGTTGAAGAAAAAAGATTAACGATTAAACAAGAAAGGCACATAGCCTAGTGTGATGCCGGTTCCCTATATTTCTATACAGAAAATTTAGGTTCGAGGTTTGGCCATTATTCTTTAAATCAATGTTTCCTACCAGAATAATCCCCCATTGAATTAAACTGAAACATAGACTTGTCCTGATGGACAGTGTATTCAACACCATCAGGTGATGCAGATATCCAATATTTACTTATTGATATACAAGTAGATAAATATTTAGGTATAGTTGTATGGTGCTGGAAGTGGGGATAATGCAGTCAATTCAGTTTGAAAAGTGTTAAAGTAAGTACTTATGTAAAACAGTGTAAGTTTAGTTTCGTTTTTTAAAGGTAAACGCAAGAACCATATGCATATTATGTTTATATCCGCAGTAATCTGCAGTGTCAAAACAAGATATAAATAACAGATTTTTAATGTTTTACCTATAGAATTAGTGATAGAATTAAAAGATTTTAAACTGACCCAATTATCTTCACTGCTTGTAACAGCATTAAATGAATGCTTGAGTTCCTAGACCATAGAGATATCGTAAATATTTCATTTATAATAACTTTGGTATTTCTGTGAAGTAGTTAATACTATTTTCCACTTTTCCTCACTGCATTTGTTTGAACTTTTCCGCCATATTCCCCGATTATTGTTAGGTTCCGAAAATGTATTTCAATCACTTTTCGCCCAAGCAATTTCAGAGATTTTCAGCGAAAATAGACTTATCTTGTGTCTTCCTTTTCAATTGTGAATTTATTCTGATTTCTTTCAATTGTGAATGAACGCTTAGTTTTATGATTTTTATTGGATTCGACTCAATTCTCGTAATGGATTGGTGATAAGAAAGTTTAGCCAAATACCTACTGAAAAAAGGTGACGGTAGAGACAAATAATTGAGGTTCACTTGCACAACAAAAAATAAACACGTTTAAGATCTTAAACATTATTAAACAACTGTAAAAGCATCAAGAGCAACTATCTGTTCATAAAAAAAATGAATAGAATGAAAAGAAAAGAAATAAATAAAACAATTATTTGCAAAAGCACACGATTCAATTATTTTTTTAAAAAAGTAGAGAGATAAACAAATATTAGAACAGTGACATGTACAGGAAGTTTTAAAATAAGAAGAAAAAAAAGAAAATTAGTAATAAGTACCCAATAATTAGAGAATACAAAAGAAATATTAAAATACTATAATATTATAAAGCTGAAGAGTTTGTTTGTTTGTTTGTTTGTTTGTTGGAACGCGCTAATCTCAGGAACTGCTGGTTCGAATTATTCTTTTTGTGTTGGATAGTCCATTTATCGAGGAAGGTTATAGGCTACTTTTTATCCCGATATTCCCACTAGTATTAAAATAAGATTTTCTTTTAGCACATGGCTATGTGCTAATAGAATTTAACTAGCTACCCCCGCGGTTTTACCCTCGTCTACAAAGACAGAGTACATAATAGTCACTACAAAATAGAAACTTTAAAAGCTTTTTAACCGTTTTAGAGGTCAAATTTCCAAAAATCCTGTCTTAGCGCTCGTGCCCTAAAAGGAACGGCAGCCCAGGATTCGAACTCACGACCTTCAGAATGAAAGTCGAGATATCTACCACTGGGCCAACACCGTTCACTATTCGAAGTAATTACTAAGAAAATACCTCTAGGCATTATTATAGATCTATTGGCGACAGATATATTTCTATGCACCTATAAATATCATCAAAGAGCTACTAGATGTATGAACAATGGACTAAAATACCAGCTGCTAAACGCTCGTCAGTGATTTGATTTATCTTTCACAATATAAATCTGAACACCTGTTGAATGCAGATTCAGTTGCTATGACACTATGTAGGTATTGAGACGAAAATAAATTACAACTTAAATCCTTCTTGAGCATTGAATTAAAACATCCATCAGTGCACAGGCAGGACTTGTCGCTCAAAATTAATGCATTGGTGTATATACTATTTTCATAGTATATTGGAATATGATAAACAAGTGTAATAAACCGATCAAGATCTTAATAATTATTATCTACTAGCGACCCGCCTCGGCTTCGCACGGCTATATTATGCATGTATTATACATACTTACAAACCTTCCTCTTGAATCACTCTATCTATTAAAAAAATCGCATCAAAATCCGTTGCGTAGATTTAAAGATTTATGCATACATAGGGAAATAGGGACAGAGAAGCGACTTTGTTTTATACTATGTAGTGAGTAGTGATAGTGATAGCGATGTTCATCGAAATTGAACCGATGCATTTACTGTTTTCATAGTAGATAATATAAACAAGTGTTTTAGACCTATCAAGATCTAAGTAATTATATAAATGACAATAATTGTCAGTTTAATTCTAATTCTATGAATAATAAATAAACAAAAGGCCCCCACTCAATCTTCAGTTTTGCTTGGGAGTCAAGATTTTCGTTAAAAACAGCACCATCTGTGAATTTCACACTGAACTAATTAATCTCAAAATGGCACATTGGTAGGTATTTCTCAACGGTTGTAGTTCGGCGTCTCGGCAACAGATGTCACTTTTTCAATATTTTTTTTAAGTTTTTTTTATTTGGGTAATTGTTTGTAAAAATAATTCAAGAGCAAGGACTACATATTATATTAATACCAATACGGGTTAATTAGAATAATTTCAAAGTCAAACAACATAGCTACTTAATACAGCCTATACCTACCTAACTTTTACCTATTTAATTACTAAATCCAGTAATATCACTTAGGTAGGTACCTTCCTTATTTTTATCATCTTCAATAACTTACCTCATAAAGGCGAATTAATTTATGCAATAAAACGGTCCAGCGGACAACAAATCAATGTCAACCATAGTTGTATCTTCTATAAAAGTTCAATATGACTGTGCATTCGATCAAAATAACCTTGGACAAGAGCATCAGCCATCTATTGCAGTTGCCAAGAAAATTTAGCTCGAGATGCATTTGAAATAAAAGAAATAATTAAATTACTTCCTATTAACGCGGCTTAATGGCGAACCGGAGCGGTGCCGGTGATCCGAAAAAAAAGTAAAAATAAAACTGGCCAGTAACAAAATTCAACATTGCACTGTGATAATAAAAATAAATAAACCTGGCCAGTTTTTCAGTTATTTGGAAAAAAGAAAAGGAACTGGCCGGTGACAAATATATTAGTGAAACAAAAAAAATGTTTTTCAGTGTGTGAATTTGTAGTTCGGATTTTAGTGGTTCAACTCAGCGAAAAGTAAAGGAAAAGCTGTCAAAATTAAGCAACTAAAAGGTGAGTTTTGTTGTTTTAGAAGTTTTCTAAATATCTACCTATCTACATCCTGATAAGGATATTTTTAAATGTAGGGGAAAAGGTACATAAAGTCAAAAATATAAGTTCAAAAAACACTGTAGTACCTAGATTGGTGTAAATCTACTGTAACGGAACATCCTTTATCCATTAGGTTATAAAATTAAAATTCTCAGGGCACAGCTAGTTATTAACAAAAAGTAGTTTGAATTATTTTACGTTGTTTAAGATTCACTACTGTCGTAAGTTCCGGGGGGCGAGTGATACAAATCGCAGAAGTCATTCTCAGGTTTCTTTATAGTGAATTATAATAGTAGGTCACTATAGTAGTAATAATAGAGATATACTGAATTTAAATTTTAGAACTTTTCAATGAAGTTAATTTTGGGAAAAATTACTTTGGCTTAGAATTTTAATCGCCGTCATAATTTTTGGGGGGCGATTGTAACGGAACATCCTTATCCATTAGGTTATAAAATTAAAATTATCAGGGCGCAGCTAGTTATTAATAAAAAGTAGTTTGAATTATTTTACGTTGTTTAAAGGTTCACTACTGTCGTAAGTTCCGGGGGGCGAGTGATACAAATCGCAGAAGTCATTCTCAGGTTTCCTTATAATGAATTATAATAGTAGGACACTATAGTAGTAATAATAGAGATATACTGAATTTAAATTTTAGAACTTTTCAATGAAGTTAATTTTGGAAAAATTACTTTGGCTTAGAGTCTTAATCGCCGTCATAATTTTTGGGGGGCGATTGTAACGGAACAACCTTCTTCCGTTGGGTTATAAAATTAAAATTCTCAAAAATATTATAAAACCTTTTTGAAGATTCTGATCTTTTTAGAAAACAATTAGTATTTTAAAATAAAAAGGTATTCTTGACAACATTGGAACATTGTCAGAGAAAAGTCAGGTGATAAAAAATTAGAAAAGAACCAGAGAAATGTTATAAACTAGAAATGTTCAAGATATGTATGGTTGAATGAGCAAATAACATGGATTTACATGTGCTAGGATAATGCATCATTCGACTTATGTATGATTTGAGGTAGGTGGTACTTTAGTACTTTCCTACTGAGCATTTTACATAATATATTTCTTTTCACAGATTAATAAATTATATAAGTCGGTTTTTAGTTCTGTTATAAAATCGTATTCCTGTTCAGTTAATTGTTCTGTATGACCATTATGAAGTGGATTGCTATTGTAGTGGTTTGCTTTTTTAGATTAGAGCTTGTGGATTTTGAGATCATAGATAGAATGGTAGCATTTATAGTTATAGGCATTACCCAGTCATTGGCGGCCGGATTGCGGGTACGATATTATCTCCAAGTATGCGATATAACTTTACAGGAGACATGTCTATTATCGTCTGGATATAATGTTATAATTTACAATATGGAATATGTGTTAGTTCCATAACTAGTTTATCTATTTGCCCTGTGTTAGAGATGTTATGATGAAATGCTCACACTGTCTTTCTTTACAGACCAAACGGCAATGATGATCTATCTTTAAATGCGAAGCAGATTCTAAATATACAGACATGTGCAGGTGAACCAAGCTTGTGAACCAACACTTATGAACCAGGCTTGTATATTGTAAAACTTGGGGAATGCCAGGTATAAGCAGATCCTAATATATACGCATGTGCAAGTGAACCAAGCTTGTGAACCAACACTTATGAACCAGGCTTGTATATTGTAAAACTTGGGAACGTCAGGTATAAGCAGATCCTAATTATATAGACATGTGCAAGTGAACCAGACTAGTAAACCAAGACTTATGAACCAGACTTGTATATTGTAAACTTGGGGAACGTCAGGTTTCCAACGCCGCGATGGGAGGGATAAGTGTTAACCAGTGGCTACCAATCATAATATTATTATATTATAAAATTATTATGTGATTTATATTAAATTGTCTATATCTTGACTTATCACTATCATTATCATTACATAGTATAAAACGAAGTTACTTTCTCTGTTCCTATGACCCTATGTCCCTATGTATGCTTAAATGTATGTATGTATGCTTAAAATCATAGGATATCCACATACACGATATTTACCCGTCTTTGCTTAAGAACTTTTTGGTTTTTAGATTATTTAAAAATATTTTGCTAGGAATCTCGAGTCACTAGGACCTGGTTACTACACTTCATATCTAGGGTTTATTTCCACTAGACGTCACGTGCCGTTTTAAGCTACAACTCTCCATATTAAAATAATAAATGCTTTTCTATAAAAATAATAAATAAATATAAAATTTGTATATTTAATTAGTAATAAATTGAATTAAATTAGATAAGTGTTTTTACATTAAAAATAGGCAGGGGGGGTTCTTTACAATTGGTGCCGTGACCAGGATTTGACTTTTCGTTTCAAATGGTTACCAGGATGACCAGGGGGGGGTTCTTTACAATTGCTGCCCCGTGACCAGGATTTGACTTTTCGTTTATATTGGGGTCGTGATCACCATGATAGGAGTTTCTACGTTTAGGTCATTTTATTTTTTATTGGTCCCTTACCTTTTGAAATAAAAAAAAAACAATTCTTTTTTTTTTAATTTGGTCTTTCACAATATTAGGGATTTATTTTAAACGGTTCACTGCACATTAGGTCTACTTCGCATTTGGTTCACTTCGCATTAGGACTACTTTGCATTTGGTTCACTTCGCATTAGGTCTACTTCGCATTTGGTCTTACTTCGCATTTGGTCCAAATTCCAAACGTCAAACAAATTACATTTTTTTTAACAAAAATTTAACTATGGACTTTTGAAATATTCTTCTAAATTATTTAGTTTATTTCGGGGAGTTGTAGTTCAGCGCTTCAAATCAAATGATTTGAAGCCAATTGCTACCGTGCTACGGATAAGTGATCGAGATTCTCCAAAATTTTATTTTGCTTGTATCCGGAACATTTAATTTTCGAAATTTAAATAATAATTCAAAACTTATTGTGGTCATTCACAAGGGTAAAAATGTTATTTTTTATTATTTTTGATTATTCGAACGGCGTCAGCTAGATCGGTGGTTGGTAGGTCAGGCTTTTTGCAGAAATTATTAAACCAAAGATATTATATTTGATAATGGAACTCCATTTGTTAATAGGTTATGGGAAGATACAATAAGGCAGATAAATATTAAACCGATTCACACTACTGTTAGAAATCCTAGGTCAAATACAGTATAGAGAGTAAATAGGAAGTTAAGTCGTTAGTTTAAAACTTATGGTTTTCATTAAGTTTTAAATTAGAAGTATTATATAATAAAACGTCACATCAAGCATAAAACTTATCGTATAGGTTACACACCTTGTGATTGTGAATCGTGAATTGAATTGTGAATCGTGAATTGAATTGTGAATTGTGAAATTGTGTGAGAATCAATTAAATGATCAATTGAAGGAATAAGAGAAGAAAAGATTTAAATGTAGCTGAAAACGGAGAGTCTATCCTATTTATACTACCCCGCCTCGCCGCCTGTGCCTGCAGTCCCCAGTCACCAAGAGCGCCCTGTCGTTTCGAAGCCAAAGGTTCCCAACGACGACGATGATGAAGGGTTTGTCAAGGTGCAAAAGAAGCGCCGGCCGAGACCTATCATGAATCGCTGCGGTACAGCCCCGACTGATTCTAGTCTGGGAGTTCGTGCTGCGATGCCGAATACTCCGGTGTACATCTCCCGCGTGCATTACACCGTCGGGGAGAAGGACAAATTCTACAAGAAAAAACTAAGACGAAAGAGTAGTGTTATGAAAGTGCTACTACCATAGTTCTAAGCTACCTATTAACACACTCAATTATCATTAAAATATGTATGTTAGTCTATAAGGTATTTATCTATGGGCCTTGTAGCCTGAAATAAATTATTTATTTATTTTACTACTGTAAAGCGAAAAATGATTGGTATACGATTTAACAAATACCTATTCTCTCAATAGCAGAGATTTTATTGTTTATTACCAGTAATGATTGGCATTGAATTTATTATTTTTATACTCTCCTAATATTTGAAGAGTTTTAATAATTTTAAACTATAATTATTAGTATATTGTGATTTCTATTGAGATGATGAAATCTGAGGGACATGTTTGTGAAGGGTTTATAGTATTCTTTTATATTTTTATATCTCCGGTAGTGAGATTTGTGTTGGATTCTAGATTCTATGATCTGGGTCTGTAGTACCTTCTGCTCTATCCAAGTGACAACGGAAAAAGCATCGACAGAGATCATGGCACGATAGTTGTCGAATCTGACATTCAATACGATAAACTTTATACTTATTTTACTTTGATTATTAATGATCTTTCATGGATTGACCTTGGAGATCTGAATCTTGATAGACTTCATGATTTTGATAAAGTAGTTTATAATGATATTAAAAAAATAATAATAATAAAATTATAAAAAAGGTGATTTGGATTTAAAAAGATTCGTGAAATACAAGCTGGATTGTTTGGGAGAATGTACAGCCATAAAAGTGGGCGGTAAAGAGTGACTGTTAGCAGAATTTGACTTGTTTAGTTTTGATTATTTTTAGTAGAAATCGTTTTAGTTTAATTTTTTGTTTAGTTTCACGTACCTATCGTATAAAAGGGCCTTGACAGTTCAGCTAGTTGGAATCAGCCTGAGAAAGATGAACTTAGATTATTCACTACTCTGAACAAAGAAAGGTTCATGAGAGGCAAGGTGTTAGGTTAAATGTGCAACAGCAGAGCTGACCTCATGAGTTTTCTTGACTCTACACGCAGGAAAGAAATGTTACCCACACTGCACATGCGCCTAATTGAATATTTTGCTAGGGGATAAAAGCGACTAATTTCCGATCTTCGTCATAAACAGCTATTCGGATAGTTCTAGTTTGGAAAGGGTTTTGTAGAAGCCATAGGCGTTCGTGAGAGAGAATTACCCTGTTGATGGTTACATTAGTTCATAGGAACGATTCGGATTACAGCCCCGAGTTCCCTAGAAGGCTAGATAAATCTTGCGATGGATAGTCTTGCTTTTGACCTTAGATAAGTAGATTTTTGGCTGGATTTTCTTAGGATTGTATTTAATTGGGTTTAAAAATACTATACATAGGTATTTACGCATAAACACTAGGGTGGAGCAAAAGAAAAAAAAATCTTTTTTTTTTCTCACAAACAGACAACGAAGCCTCTGTTGCAAGCTTGATGCATCTCTGTACTGCCTGAGTGGTGTTAGGATACTTCCAATGTCAAGTAAATTACTTTCTAGAGAAATGATTGCCATAATTTCGGTGTTCCTATATTTCATTACATCGGAGGTTTTATTAACTTCCATTTCACTAAAGACATGAATCGGAACATATTTATAAGAAAATATAGACTTGTTATCAAACAAAGTTGGTTCGTAAACTTTCATGGTGAAAGTAGCTAGGTTTCTTCAAGTTATCTGTCAGTTCAGCTGTTCCATTAAACAAATGAAGAATCCTATTTGCACTAGACAATCATCAAGAATAGATGATGAAATTGTTTTGGCCTGTTTCGCTCCACTCTAATGAACACACATTCATAATTTCGGTATTTGAGTTCATTCGTATCAGGTCGAATCAGTATAATCCAAATCATAATAGTTCCAATAATAATTAAAGTTAATTATAATAAAATTTTATTCAATAAATTAATTTAATTGCCAATACTTGTGTTGTTTATTATTATTTAAGAAGCTTTATATTGGGGTAATTATTTTCTGAAGGTTTTAATAATTTGTTCTTAATCTGTTTTCATGAATTGTTTGAGATATTTCCGACAGCGTGAAAAATATCCGCCTCTGCAAGTTATGGTTCTGAGCGTTGGTAGGGAAATAAATAGTTTTGATAGTTGTTGCGAGATTGATTTATGTTTGGAATCTTCTATGAATATATTCTTTCATAGAATGTGTTTCAGGATTTTATAATTTGGTAAGAAGGGTTGGAAATTTTTCAAATAAATGTGTTAATAGATGGTTTGTTGATGGTTGGGAAAGTCCATAACATTACTCTAAACAGAATTCTTTTGTGATGGGGTTTGGAGTTAGGTAGGTCAGCAGACAATTCATCAGGAAACTGATTTCACAAAAGAATTCACGATCACGCAGGAAATCAAATTTACGCACACTTAGCGATCTCCGATCTGAGTTGAGAGGGATTTCGTTTACTTATTTTTATGGAATTGCAGAACCGTTGTTGGTTAACAACGACATGACATAATAGTGCTCTTGTCGATTTTGAGCGGCGTTGAATGGTCTTAGTAATCAACAGAGAGATAGAGTGCTAAGAAAGTTAACGTCGTGCCATAGGGCTGACTTGGCCTACAGACCCAAGTTCTTTTGGTTGACATTAGTACTTGGTTGTGAAAGTGTTCAACCGAATGGCTATATGCTCATTCCTGAAATTATTTCGGCGTAATCGATCTTTGTCAGAACGGTTTAAAAACACTCTACACTAGGTATTCATAAACATTCCATTCATGCACATTAGTGTGATTATTCTAACTATTGACAAATTTGATTCCAAATTATTAATTAAAAGTATTTTGAATTATTTTACGTTGTTTAAAGAATCACTACTGTCGTAAATTCCGGGGGGCGAGTGATACAAATCACACAAGTAATTCTCAGGTTTCTTTATATTGAATTATAATAGTAAGTCACTATAGTAGTAATAATAGAGATATACTGAATTTAAATTTTAGAACTTTTCATTGAAGTAAATTTTGGGAAAAATTACTTTGGCTTAGAATCTTAATCGCCGTCATAATTTTTGGGGGGCGATTGTAACGGAACATCCTTTATCCATTAGGTTATAAAATTAAAATTCTCAGGGCACAGCTAGTTATTAACAAAAAGTAGTTTGAATTATTTTACGTTGTTTAAGATTCACTACTGTCGTAAGTTCCGGGGGGCGAGTGATACAAATCGCAGAAGTCATTCTCAGGTTTCTTTATAGTGAATTATAATAGTAGGTCACTATAGTAGTAATAATAGAGATATACTGAATTTAAATTTTAGAACTTTTCAATGAAGTTAATTTTGGGAAAAATTACTTTGGCTTAGAATTTTAATCGCCGTCATAATTTTTGGGGGGCGATTGTAACGGAACATCCTTATCCATTAGGTTATAAAATTAAAATTATCAGGGCGCAGCTAGTTATTAATAAAAAGTAGTTTGAATTATTTTACGTTGTTTAAAGGTTCACTACTGTCGTAAGTTCCGGGGGGCGAGTGATACAAATCGCAGAAGTCATTCTCAGGTTTCCTTATAATGAATTATAATAGTAGGACACTATAGTAGTAATAATAGAGATATACTGAATTTAAATTTTAGAACTTTTCAATGAAGTTAATTTTGGAAAAATTACTTTGGCTTAGAGTCTTAATCGCCGTCATAATTTTTGGGGGGCGATTGTAACGGAACAACCTTCTTCCGTTGGGTTATAAAATTAAAATTCTCAAAAATATTATAAAACCTTTTTGAAGATTCTGATCTTTTTAGAAAACAATTAGTATTTTAAAATAAAAAGGTATTCTTGACAGCATTGGAACATTGTCAGAGAAAAGTCAGGTGATAAAAAATTAGAAAAGAACCAGAGAAATGTTATAAACTAGAAATGTTCAAGATATGTATGGTTGAATGAGCAAATAACATGGATTTACATGTGCTAGGATAATGCATCATTCGACTTATGTATGATTTGAGGTAGGTGGTACTTTAGTACTTTCCTACTGAGCATTTTACATAATATATTTCTTTTCACAGATTAATAAATTATATAAGTCGGTTTTTAGTTCTGTTATAAAATCGTATTCCTGTTCAGTTAATTGTTCTGTATGACCATTATGAAGTGGATTGCTATTGTAGTGGTTTGCTTTTTTAGATTAGAGCTTGTGGATTTTGAGATCATAGATAGAATGGTAGCATTTATAGTTATAGGCATTACCCAGTCATTGGCGGCCGGATTGCGGGTACGATATTATCTCCAAGTATGCGATATAACTTTACAGGAGACATGTCTATTATCGTCTGGATATAATGTTATAATTTACAATATGGAATATGTGTTAGTTCCATAACTAGTTTATCTATTTGCCCTGTGTTAGAGATGTTATGATGAAATGCTCACACTGTCTTTCTTTACAGACCAAACGGCAATGATGATCTATCTTTAAATGCGAAGCAGATTCTAAATATACAGACATGTGCAGGTGAACCAAGCTTGTGAACCAACACTTATGAACCAGGCTTGTATATTGTAAAACTTGGGGAATGCCAGGTATAAGCAGATCCTAATATATACGCATGTGCAAGTGAACCAAGCTTGTGAACCAACACTTATGAACCAGGCTTGTATATTGTAAAACTTGGGAACGTCAGGTATAAGCAGATCCTAATTATATAGACATGTGCAAGTGAACCAGACTAGTAAACCAAGACTTATGAACCAGACTTGTATATTGTAAACTTGGGGAACGTCAGGTTTCCAACGCCGCGATGGGAGGGATAAGTGTTAACCAGTGGCTACCAATCATAATATTATTATATTATAAAATTATTATGTGATTTATATTAAATTGTCTATATCTTGACTTATCACTATCATTATCATTACATAGTATAAAACGAAGTTACTTTCTCTGTTCCTATGACCCTATGTCCCTATGTATGCTTAAATGTATGTATGTATGCTTAAAATCATAGGATATCCACATACACGATATTTACCCGTCTTTGCTTAAGAACTTTTTGGTTTTTAGATTATTTAAAAATATTTTGCTAGGAATCTCGAGTCACTAGGACCTGGTTACTACACTTCATATCTAGGGTTTATTTCCACTAGACGTCACGTGCCGTTTTAAGCTACAACTCTCCATATTAAAATAATAAATGCTTTTCTATAAAAATAATAAATAAATACTAAATTTGTATATTAAAATAGTCAATAAATTGATTTAAGTTAGGTAGTTTATTTAGATTTAAATTAGGCAAGGGGGGGTTCTTTACACTACTTACCAACTAGTTGCAACATTGAGTAGCTATACAGATATTATAATACTGCTATTAATTAGCTATTCATCTCAGTTTGCGTATTTGCCGATTTTAGTTTCAAAGTTTCATGGGGGATATTCAATACGGTATATATTTTGATCGAATGCGTGAACAATTTGTGGTAAGGTCTCAAGTCCTCCGGTGTATAGAGTAGGTAACTAAATATTATTTCGTTCTTAGCAGTATTCTAAGTACCTGACCATATATTACGCTGGGCTGGTGATTGTCATCAATAAGATGCTTTCCCATTTAATCATGGACGTAATATATTATACCCAGTCAAAATAACTTTTAAGCTTACAATAATTCCCAGGTCGATGAAAATTTGTACGAATGTTCGGAACACCATTATGAATGAACTGTCAAAAGTCCCCATCGATCCGACATCGGCTAAAAAAGTTATACGAGGTCAAAGGTCGAAAATATAGGTTTTTTGCCTTTTTCAGCCAAACGGTAAGTTTTATCACAAAAATATGTTAGACACGATTGTATATTATGTAATTATCTATAAATATTGTCTAAACTTTTTTTCCTCGGAGTCACCGTTCCTGAGATATAATGGTTCAAACAGTTCAAAAAAGTTGTGTTCTTAAAGTAAGCCGCGTATGCAGGTAGTTTGATAAATGCTTAGCTAATTCGACGTTTGTGACAAAGAAGTCTTCCTCCTACCTGTTGACCTTTGTTTGGTTGAAATCCGACTCCTGGCTGCGGAGCTGTGCCATGTAGAATGTTTTCTTTCAAGACAAAAACGCAAAGTCGAATAAAACAAAAACGCATCGTTCTTTCAGCAATATTCCTTTGGATATGTGATCATGGATGTTCACAACACCTAATAGTTTTAAAAGATTGGCACATTTACTTATAAGTCTTGAATAAAATTGAGGTCATTCAAAGTTTCAAAAACTGGAAAAAGCATTCACACTTGCTTTTTGCACTGAAAATTAAAGGAAAAAAAATACGAGCGGAAAGCTCTAATTAACTTGAAAAGCATATGCAGTTCAAGACCTTTCTGATGGTATACCACATCCTTGGCACTCCTTACTTTTCCTTAATATATTTGGTCAGTGTTTGATTATGTAAATATATTTTATAGGTCTTGTTGGGATTTTTTGGCTTGTTTTTAGTCAAAAATCACCAGAATGCTTCCGGTTGACTAGAATCATAAAAAGAAAAGTCTTTAAGTTTCGATGTATGTAAGGGGACCCCTTAAATTTTCAACTTCTTTTTTATGTTCGGAACTTTTTCTTTAAGTACTTAAATGCCGTAAGACTGTCCTTTTCACCAAAAATTCATGATTCTAGTTCAAACGAAAGTATTTTGTTGGTTTTTGACCCAAAGCAAGCTAAAAATCCTAACAAAACCTCTAAAATATGTCTTAGTGATGGTCCTAAAAAACCTACCTTAGCGAACACTCTGACCGAATATGTTAAGAAAATGTATGGAGTTGTGGGCATGTGGTATACCATCAAAAAGGTCTTAAACTGAAGATGTTTTTTAAGTTAATTAGAAGTTTCCGTTCGTCTTTTGTTTCCTTTAATTTTCAGTCCAAAATGCAACTGTGAATATATTTTTTCAGTTTTTAAAACTTTGAATGACCTTATTTTTTTTAGAGCGCGTAATGTGCCAATCTTTTCAAATAATTAGATGTAGAAAACATCCATGATCAGATATCCAAAAGAATTATATCTCAGGAACGGTGACTCCGAGGAGAAAAAGTTTAGATAATATATATAGATAATTACATAATATACAATAGTGTCTAACATATTTATGAACCAGACTTGTATATTGTAAACTTGGGGAACGTCAGGTTTCCAACGCCGCGATGGGAGGGATAAGTGTTAACCAGTGGCTACCAATCATAATATTATTATATTATAAAATTATTATGTGATTTATATTAAATTGTCTATATCTTGACTTATCACTATCATTATCATTACATAGTATAAAACGAAGTTACTTTCTCTGTTCCTATGACCCTATGTCCCTATGTATGCTTAAATGTATGTATGTATGCTTAAAATCATAGGATATCCACATACACGATATTTACCCGTCTTTGCTTAAGAACTTTTTGGTTTTTAGATTATTTAAAAATATTTTGCTAGGAATCTCGAGTCACTAGGACCTGGTTACTACACTTCATATCTAGGGTTTATTTCCACTAGACGTCACGTGCCGTTTTAAGCTACAACTCTCCATATTAAAATAATAAATGCTTTTCTATAAAAATAATAAATAAATACTAAATTTGTATATTAAAATAGTCAATAAATTGATTTAAGTTAGGTAGTTTATTTAGATTTAAATTAGGCAAGGGGGGGTTCTTTACACTACTTACCAACTAGTTGCAACATTGAGTAGCTATACAGATATTATAATACTGCTATTAATTAGCTATTCATCTCAGTTTGCGTATTTGCCGATTTTAGTTTCAAAGTTTCATGGGGGATATTCAATACGGTATATATTTTGATCGAATGCGTGAACAATTTGTGGTAAGGTCTCAAGTCCTCCGGTGTATAGAGTAGGTAACTAAATATTATTTCGTTCTTAGCAGTATTCTAAGTACCTGACCATATATTACGCTGGGCTGGTGATTGTCATCAATAAGATGCTTTCCCATTTAATCATGGACGTAATATATTATACCCAGTCAAAATAACTTTTAAGCTTACAATAATTCCCAGGTCGATGAAAATTTGTACGAATGTTCGGAACACCATTATGAATGAACTGTCAAAAGTCCCCATCGATCCGACATCGGCTAAAAAAGTTATACGAGGTCAAAGGTCGAAAATATAGGTTTTTTGCCTTTTTCAGCCAAACGGTAAGTTTTATCACAAAAATATGTTAGACACGATTGTATATTATGTAATTATCTATAAATATTGTCTAAACTTTTTTTCCTCGGAGTCACCGTTCCTGAGATATAATGGTTCAAACAGTTCAAAAAAGTTGTGTTCTTAAAGTAAGCCGCGTATGCAGGTAGTTTGATAAATGCTTAGCTAATTCGACGTTTGTGACAAAGAAGTCTTCCTCCTACCTGTTGACCTTTGTTTGGTTGAAATCCGACTCCTGGCTGCGGAGCTGTGCCATGTAGAATGTTTTCTTTCAAGACAAAAACGCAAAGTCGAATAAAACAAAAACGCATCGTTCTTTCAGCAATATTCCTTTGGATATGTGATCATGGATGTTCACAACACCTAATAGTTTTAAAAGATTGGCACATTTACTTATAAGTCTTGAATAAAATTGAGGTCATTCAAAGTTTCAAAAACTGGAAAAAGCATTCACACTTGCTTTTTGCACTGAAAATTAAAGGAAAAAAAATACGAGCGGAAAGCTCTAATTAACTTGAAAAGCATATGCAGTTCAAGACCTTTCTGATGGTATACCACATCCTTGGCACTCCTTACTTTTCCTTAATATATTTGGTCAGTGTTTGATTATGTAAATATATTTTATAGGTCTTGTTGGGATTTTTTGGCTTGTTTTTAGTCAAAAATCACCAGAATGCTTCCGGTTGACTAGAATCATAAAAAGAAAAGTCTTTAAGTTTCGATGTATGTAAGGGGACCCCTTAAATTTTCAACTTCTTTTTTATGTTCGGAACTTTTTCTTTAAGTACTTAAATGCCGTAAGACTGTCCTTTTCACCAAAAATTCATGATTCTAGTTCAAACGAAAGTATTTTGTTGGTTTTTGACCCAAAGCAAGCTAAAAATCCTAACAAAACCTCTAAAATATGTCTTAGTGATGGTCCTAAAAAACCTACCTTAGCGAACACTCTGACCGAATATGTTAAGAAAATGTATGGAGTTGTGGGCATGTGGTATACCATCAAAAAGGTCTTAAACTGAAGATGTTTTTTAAGTTAATTAGAAGTTTCCGTTCGTCTTTTGTTTCCTTTAATTTTCAGTCCAAAATGCAACTGTGAATATATTTTTTCAGTTTTTAAAACTTTGAATGACCTTATTTTTTTTAGAGCGCGTAATGTGCCAATCTTTTCAAATAATTAGATGTAGAAAACATCCATGATCAGATATCCAAAAGAATTATATCTCAGGAACGGTGACTCCGAGGAGAAAAAGTTTAGATAATATATATAGATAATTACATAATATACAATAGTGTCTAACATATTTTTATGATAAAACTTACAGTTTGGCTGAAAAACGCAAAAAACCTATATTTTCGACCTTTGACCTCGTATAACTTTTTTAGCCGATGTCGGATCGATGGGGACTTTTGACAGTTAATTCATAATGGTGTTCCGAACACTAGTACAAATTTTCAGCGACCTGCGAATTATAGTAAGCTTACCCCTAAAATCCGGCTATTTTAACTGGGCTATGAATCACTCTATCTATTAAAAAAAACCGCATCAAAATCCGTTGCGTAGTTTTAAAGATTTATTTATTTATTTTATTTTATTCGGAAATTTTTATTCAAGCATACATAGGGTTAAAGGGACATAGGGACAGAGAAAGCGACTTTGTTTTATACTATGTAGTGATAGTTAAGTGATAGTGATTACGTCCATGCATTTATTAACACCATTTTGAAGGATGGTAAAGTCATAGGTACGCCATTATGGCGCTGAAAGCAGTATTAAAGGATGGTAAATGCATGGATGGGTAAAGGTATTAAAATTAGAAACTGTTATGTATAACAATCGTCTTTTGTTAATAAATATGTCAAAATAGTTTCTCTAAACCAACACCGCGGCGTATAGTTGATAAATCAAATTGTATTAAAGAATATCTATGGTTTTAAGTTATACCTATGTCTCTGAGCTCGCATATTGACCGATTATAGTCTAGTAAAAATATAATACGGTTCGTTTGATCGAGTGCGTATACAACTGATGCTACGGGTACTGAACATGGCGTTGTTTATTGCTGTATCTGTCGCCAAATAATGATGGCAAGCCAATACTTGACCATTATACACACAAATAAAAAAAATATGATAAAATTTTCCGTTTTTGAATTACAA
The DNA here is from genome assembly GCA_907269075.1 of Idaea aversata. Taxonomy (NCBI): domain Eukaryota; kingdom Metazoa; phylum Arthropoda; class Insecta; order Lepidoptera; family Geometridae; genus Idaea; species Idaea aversata. The sequence continues at coordinate 1,871,553 of OU026088.1, forward strand.
TTATTAAATTGATAGAATTTCGTGAACTAGATGTGGAAAAAAGACAGCATTGTTTTTAATGTAAAAGATGATCATTTTCTTCATCAGCATATAACGCTATCACTATCACTTCACTTTCACTACATAGTATAAAACAAAGTCGCTTTCTCTGTCCCTATGTCCCTGTGTATGCTTTTATCTTGAAAACTACGCAACAGATTTTGATGCGGTTTTTTTAATAGATAGAGTTATTCAAGAGGAAGGTTTATATGTATAATACATGCATAATATGGCCGTGCGAAGTCGGGGTGGGTCGCTAGTTATACATAATTTAGGAACTTTAAGAACCGCATCAAAATCCGTTGCGTAGTTTTAAAGATCTAAGCGTAAAAAGGGAAATAGGGACAAAGAAAAGTGACTTTATTTTATACTTACTATGTAGTGATTGTTTGAATTATTGTTAATTATTATTGTTAAAATTATTGTTCGAAGTGTTGCTATTATTCTAGGGTAAATCACATTATTTAATATTTCGGACACGATATAGACACATACCATATATTGGCAAGTAATTATAGTTGATTATAACAGGTAATGAGCACGTGAATCTATTTGTGTCGTTATGGAAGATCACGAGTAACATCTTTGATTTATATCTACTAGGAACGCTGATGAGAACAATCACATTACGTCATGAAAACGTCACATAATACCGAGCATAATGCCGATAATTTTTTTTTATCGAAATAAGAATTATCTCGAGCCTTCTTCAAATAATATTTACTACAAAAGATATTATAAGTATATACGCGATAAATTGAGAACCCCTCCTTTTTTTAAGTTAAAACGTGCGAAATTTAACTTGAATCGGGCGCCAAATTATACTGAAATTAATATAAGGACTATAACTATGGATGTAACAAGCATTATACTTGTTTGTGGAGTAAGGCTTAAATGTTAAAAAAATATGTATAAATCATAGTTGCATTATTAATTATTATAGATGACAGCATCATCTTGGTCCCGGATAAAAACAAATCTACGAAGTACATAATATTATTATGTGAAGACGAGGCTGTTTTTTTTAATGTGCTAGGAAGGTGCTTAGACAAAACTAAACCATAGTCTATCTATACTATGGTCTATACATATATTAAAAAAAATACGTTAATGATTTAAATTAATAGATTTTAAAAATAAAAAAAACATCTTTTGGGAAAAAAAAAGTACAGACGGAGCTAAAAATAGCTGAGCTGATTCAATTTTTGGTATACGTCTTAATTACTTTTCTTCACGATTTATTAGACATTTAACCTGCCTGCAAAAAAAGTGTTTATAAACATCATTTCATTTACTCCTTGCCAATTTTTTGAAACTATTTTTACGCCAATATTCTTTATAAAAACATACAATTAATCGCAAAGAATGGAGTGCTTGAACGAAGTCAAACGCATTTCTTGGAATTAATTGCATGAGATCACAATAAATCGTTTTAAAAATGAAGTTAGGTATTGTGTGTCTTCGGAAAGTCGTAGAAAACGTAGCAGAAACAGATTTTCCAAAAAATTGGGTCAGTAAAATGGGTTATTTGTTAAGGGATATTTTGGCAAAATATGGCGACTTTTGATAGTGTCGAACCTATATTTTTTACGTTTTCAAGCATAGACAAGTAGGGTATGCCATTATGTGTTCAACTCAAATTCGACTTTTTGTAGACAATTATAAAAAGTAAAAAAATTAAACGTAATGACCATCCTTCCACCGTCAACAAAAATAAGCAAAGCAAAGTGCAAATGCACTCCTGTAGTGCTTATGTCATACTGGCATGTTTGGCATTGCGATACATAGTAAGATCACCATACCAACTTGTTATGTTATTTGGTAGTTAATTATCTAACTTCCTACTAAATAAATAACTTCGAGTAATGCACTCTCGTATTATTCCATTTGTCATAGACGCTTCAGTTTTGGCAATAACAAGACTTGTGAATGCGTTTCTATGATTTATTAGGTTGATAGATATATGAAGCGTGTTGGATATGTTTAATAATGTCTATAGGTAAATGTATTTAGATATTATATTGGTATTTTACGTCTAGATGATTTAAGCAGCTCCTGCAACTTTTTATCCATGCTATTTAGGGCGATGTAGTGCCTTGAACATGTTTTAGATGGAGTAGGCTTTCCCAGTATCGATAACACCCTCAACTTAGTTCTTTCCTCATGACAACCTTGTTATGAGGAAAGAACTTGTCAATACGTCTGGAGCCAACTAAGGCGCGGGTTTTATCACTATGTTTTCCTTCACCGTGACATTTGACGCAAATAATTTTTTTAAGAAAAAATCATCGGTGCACGGCCGGAATTAAAGTCGAGGTAACAAGCACTAGGCTAACACTGTTTAGTTGCCCATATGTAGGTATAGTATCAATATGCAGGGGCCAAATGCAAAATGCCGATTAATAATAATTGTTGGTCTTTGTTGGAAAAACTTTTCGTACATTTTGATATTCTGTGTCGTTTCTAACCCTATCCAAATTTCTTGTTTTTTCTACTCTTATTAAAAAGTCAAAAAACAATAGTACGAAATGCATTTTACTTTTTGTTCCATATCCGGTTCAGTTATTATGTTTTCATCGATATTCTTTAATTTTGGATACTTAAGTTTTCAAAAACGTTCACACATAGATAGACCGATAAATTACATAATTAACAAATGACTTAATATTATAGTTATCGACGTGCATTTATCATCTGGTCGCTATATTTTCCATCTAAATGGAGACAAACCATGGTTAACGAAGCGTGCCAATGCCAATCGATTATTTTCCATATTAATATTGTTCTACATTCTGTCCATAAAAAAGAAAACTCAAGGTATGCCAAAGGGCGATGAAAGGTATACCATTACGGGTATAAAGAGGATAGATCGCATACACAATTGCGAGAAAATACTAAGATAACCGATGTGGGCTTGAAAACAGCAGGTTTAAAATGGGATTTGGCGGGCCATATAATATCTAAAATGGAGAAATGGGCTAGAACTGCTGGAAATTTCAGGTCGGCCACGAAAGCCACGGTTGGTGAGACGACCTCGAGCCACTTTGGCCTAAGGTGGCCTTGAACCGGAACCAATGGAGGTAGATGGGGAAGACACTTGCCCAGTAGTGGGACGATTGAGAAACTGTTACCACCTTACGAAAAGCGCTCAAAGATTTTGGTAGTCAGCTATCTTATCCTTCACTATCACTACATAGTATAAAACAAAGTCGCTTTCTCTGTCCCTATATCCCTATGTATGCTTAAATCTTTAAAACTAAGCAACGGATTTTGATGCGATTTTTTTAAATAGATAGAGTGAATCAAGAGGAAGGTTTTTTTATATAGCCGTGCGAAGCCGGAGCGGGTCGCTAGTAATATTATAAAGAGCAAATATTGACGTGATAACGTTTTGTAAATTGATGAACACCTGCAATCTCAAAAAAGTGTGACGTCACGCATCGTTACTGGAACGCCTCATGTTATTGACAAGGTAACTATAGCAACGTTTTATCGTTGCCATGGTTACCATCAATGTTTTCTTATGACGTTATCACGTAAAATTATCGTCGGGAAACAGACTTTACAGACAACCATTTTTTTTTGTTTTAGTGTTTGTTTATTTATTATTTTTATATATACTTATTATAGTCAACTAAAACGATACTATACCATTTATATTAATTGACTTGATTTATAACAAATAGGCTCCAAAACTGCTAGACCGATTTTGATGAAACTTGGTCTAAGGATACATTGATTCATTGATAATAACATAGGCTACTTTTTATCCCGATATTCCCACGGGATCGGGAGTTACGCGGACCGCTGCTAGTAATATAACATTTTGTTTTTGCATTTAAATCGACTGATATAAAATCTAATAATAGTCAACGACTAATCTTAATTTAGTGTCTTGCTCTCTTTTATAATGATCGGAAACGGACGGAAGAATTTAGTAAACAGCTTTTTATGTAGGTTATCTAGGGTTAATCATCGCACTAGGCTTATCTATTTTCGTATATGGGAAATAACAATTTTTGTTGTCAGTTGCAAAGTGAACGTTGAGCTTTATACATTAGGGCTATATGCCTACCTTATCGGCAAAGTAATAATTTTTTTCCTCTTTTTGACGTAACGTAATTATTGTGATATTATTTTGAAAATTGTGAAATTTGTTTTTATATGGCAAAATAAGTGGTGAAATGGATGAAAATAAATTCGTTGATAAAACGTCTTTAAGTGAAACAGATGCTGAAGGAGGTAATTTTTTTATTGTGTTGCTAGGCAGTTTTATCCGCGAAATTCGGGATTAATAGTGGTGGTTCACTATTGGGAGAACTCAATATCTTATATATCAGTTACCAAGAGTTAAAATCTTAATTTATTTCCGAAAAACTGTCAAAAAATTACAGTTGAATCCTTGATAACTGATAGCAAGGTTATTGAGTTCTGCCATTTAAGACATTAGAGGTGAGAGAGAAAGTGGTGCAAATAATCAAACATAAAATTAAACTAAGCTAAAACACCTACAAGATAAGCGACCTTAAAACATTATTCACCTTGCTCCCCATCATTTGAGACAAGTTCAAGGCCGTTATTGATAAGATTAAACAGCAGAGCCCTTATTTACTATCAATTGCTTCCGCTAACAATAAAATAAAAACAGTTCCGGAAATTATTGTTCTGATAAAATTGCGTTACCTGCAACTTCGTTCGCGTGGTGCTTTTAAAGTAAAGACTCAACATAACATTTATTTGAGACTAGTAGCGCTCCGCGGTTTTACTCTCCCGATCCCATGGGAATATCAGGATAAAAAGTATAACATATTAATCCAATGAATCAATGTATCCTCATACCAAGTTTTATCAAATCGGTCCAGTAGTTTCGGAGCCTATTCGTTACAAACAAAAAAACAGTACAAAAAACAGTTTTATATTATTAGTATAGAAGTAGGTATATATAGACTGAAGTCCAGAAACTATTTTTTTAAACCGATCAATATGTCATCTATCGTGTAGTTAATTCCATGGAACGGCCACCACCCGAGTGGTTTTCCCAACACACGTCAATATGATCCTGTGCCATTGTGAATATTTTAGACATGAAGCGAGCCATGCTTGGTATGACAAATGCTGATTGCTGGATCGGATACCTAATACTGAAATCCCACGTAGAACAAAAAAAGGCTCCATCTATATATCCCACTGTTGGCGGAATTAAAAAAAAAACTTCAAGTATCTCTACCAGTGCAGATCAGTAGGGATATATAGAGCGGAAAAATTATCACAGTCAGAATTTTAAGACTGGCGACACTTAGCTAGAAATGACAACAACCGATGGACCATGGTGGTTTCTAAACGGCTAAGAGATGCGTCTCTTAGCCGTTTAGAAGAACTACAGATCACATAGGTACCCTAAAATATTAAACCTACATTATTACCTCAGTTCCCCATCATATAAGACAGGTTCAAGGGCAAGCCATAATCGATCAAAGTTTGATAAGATAACAAACCAGACAGAGCCGTTATTTATCATCAACTCAATTGATTCTGCTTGCAAAACCATAAAACTTTTTCCTAAATATTGTTACATAAATAAATTGGACAGGCTATCTATGGTGAAGATTATCATGTACTGTGTGTACTAAAGTGGAAATCTATAATTTATGTAAATAAAGGAAAATACGCATTACGAAATTTCTGAAACTACTGGAGCTACGTGTTTGAAACTCCGCGCCCTTTTAGGACGTAAGCGCGCACAAAGAAAGGAAAGAAACTCTTAAACGGCTAAAATGACCTGAATTTATAGTTTTTGCTACTATTTTGAATTCTATGTTTGTTCTTGCGAGCACGCGCTACAAAAATGCGCTTTGTTCCACTATTTATCCTGATTTTTTCCAACGAATTGACACTAACGCTTGTAAAGTCGTGGGGCATAGTTAGTATATCATTATTTATTAAGTGAGTACAAATAACATAATATAAATACTTAACCCTTTTATTGATTATGATAAACCTTCGATAGATAATCAGTATAATGAAAAACCACCTTGGGTTTAGGAGAGTCTAGCCCTGACTTTGATTGATACCTAACCTTGGTATTTCAAACTAAAATAGTCTGGCTTGAATAGTGACTAGCTATTTTTAATTACAATAGCACTAGGTTAAACAGATTTATTTAATAGATATAGGTTATACCGAAAACGTAGGACCAAAGGCTCATGTTGCATTTTGAAGTTTTAATATCACTTACACCCTTTCAATTCTATCAACAATAGAGTTACCAACGTCTGGGGATCCAACTGCGCATGACAACCATTTCAGGCCTCTTTACTTGGTAACTACACTGGAAAATTGCATAATGAGTTTCAAGAACTAACAATACTCTACTTGTATCTATAATGCTTACAATTCAATAATACTATTTATAGAAATTCAATTTTGCTAAGTGAAAGGAAGAAATCGATGGGTGCGCGCGCATGTCCACATGGCTTCCTTCAATTACCACAGAAAATTTGCCTCTACCATCAAACCGTACACGACACACATTGCTGGGTCTCTAAAGCTTCCTAACTTCGCCGTCTAATAAAATCAGTAACGGACTGAACGTAAAACAATCCACTAGAGTTCTTTAAACCTTGCAAATTGTTAGAGTCCCGTTAAAACCTGTGGGTTAGTGATGCTACGAGCACCGGAAAACAGTGCAGTGTACTGAAATTACTGAAACCGAACGCACTGCATATAATCAAATTAAAAAAGAGAAAAAGAAAATAATTATCAGAAAAACATGCCATTAAAATTAAATTGAACTGCCTATTAAATTTAAGAACCTACTTTCAACTCGGAAATATAATGTAAAATTGGTGACAGAAAAACAAATTAGTGTCGTTCAGGGTTTTGCGAAGACCAGACGCGAGTCTGGGTGGAGAGTCACCAATACTTGTAATGGAGAAAAGTGAACGATTTTCAGAGTATTTGTTTGCGAAGATGGGCCCGGCAGATAGAGGGCCGAAGACTACAGAGGACCGGTCAGCGCCTGTGGAACCGACCGGGTTGAAGAAATGTCTCGTGGACAATACTATGCTGGTGGTTACATTGGTTGGAGTACTTACTGGCATTGCTATTGGTAAGTCTTTAAGATAAATAAAGTTATGTAGGAAGCCAATAGATCGAAGCTTTAAATTGAAATAAATAATATTTTTATTGCTTTTGTCCTTACCGAAAAATATTATGGTAAGTACAAATAAAATCTGAAATTTTATTTACCTAATAGTTAAATAATTCAATTATTCTTTTGATTGTGAATTTCTATATATTTTTTTGTTGTAATAAATCCAAAATGCATAAAGTAATATTATTCAATTATTTCAAAAAGGTAAAGAAAATACAAGCTATTTTGTAAAATTATTGTACGTAGATGATTTACTTCCTGTTTCTAAAATATCACCTAATCACAACTTATCTATTTTCCACTAGGATTTGGCCTCCGTCCTTACCAGCTCGGCCCAGATGCTCTCATCGTCATCTCTTACCCTGGCGAACTCTTCATGCGAGTCTTGAAGCTCATGATTCTACCACTCATCATAGGTAAAGTAACGTAGCTAAGGAGCGGTTCTTTGCTGACAATGGGTCAAAATAAGAATAGATTCTTAGGTGGAAATTCCTAAATTTTAAGTAATTCACAATATTTTTCTTATATGGCCTAGTTAAAAGTACGGTTTCTTTAATTTTTATTACTTTGTGAGCTTTATTACTTGGACTTGTCTGTAGTATGAACGATGGGCTAAATTTATCCATCGATTGGTTGCAATAGGGCCATGGTCACGCGGAAGACCAATACGGCGGCATAGCGTGCATTACCGCCGATTTGACTTATAGAGGAATGAGTTGTCTAAAAAATAGCCCTTCATCGTGATAAATTGGAGGAAATTAGAAAAAAAATGGAAGTCTTTGTTATGCAGTCCGAAAATGAGAGCTCTTAACAAAAATCATTTAAAAACAATAAAGTTTTTCATTTCATTTTTATTTCATCTTGAAATTTTGAAATCTGAAATAATTATTTCTATTTAATCCAACAGCAAGCTTAATCGCCGGTTCAGCAAGCCTCAACGCCAAAATGAGCGGAAAAATTGCCATCAGAACTCTACTCTACTTCATTCTGACATCGATGTTCAATGCCTTCTTGGGGCTTTTGTTGGCAATGGTCATACATCCAGGGCAGCCGGATATGAGAGATGGAGCGTTAGAACCTATGGAGGGGAGGAGAGATCATAGCATACTGGATAGTCTGTTGGATATTGGCAGGTAAGTTTCGAAAGTTAAAAGCTTTTTCTCATGTGTATGTTCTAAGCATTTTTTGGAGATTTTACCAGTAATATGTCACACAAGATAGATATTGTTACATCTCACTGGATTTTACTGGAGATTTAACCAAACATCTACGTCAATCAACGTAGGGAATAGTGAAGAGAGTTAATGAAAGGGGAATTTTACCTTCTTAAATTGCTTACACTAGATTGCATTAATAACTGTGCTAAACTGAGAGGGTAGTAGATGATGTTAGGCAAACCTAGTAAGTGCAAGTTGCATGTTTAATTCGTCTAAGCTGAGTGGGTGTAGGTTCTTGGATCTATCTAATGCGCGCCCAAACACTACAGCAGCGCCCTGAATTTCATGGATCGAAGTTGCAGGCACTGTATAAATAATCTCGATTAGATAATACAGGCAAATATTATTCTTTGTAACAGGAATATATTCCCAGACAACATAGTCCAAGCGGCTTTCCAGCAAGCTCATACAGTTTACGCCCCGCCAACAAATATGTTTGTGAAGAACAATACTGAAAATAACACCGTACCGGCCTTAGTACGAGTTGTTTCCTATCGGTAAGTTTTAAAATTAACATACCTACCACTGGCTACCACTAATATTATACATTAAAAAAATGGTTTTGAGATTGGGCTCTTTAATATCAAAAAGCTGCTTTTTGTCCCGAGATCAAAATCTGGACTTACGAAGGCAAAACCAAAGGTAAAGCTCAAGTCTTAGACCACACCGTCCCTGCACCGCGGTGCAAAAATCGCAAAAATAGCGATATTCATAATTTCAACTTAAGAAATAAGGATAAACTGACCGTGCCCGGTAGTAGGGTCCGGAAAATAAACAAATGAGGTCGTTTAATAGTACATGTGTGCTCTATTATAATAAATTACATAAAGATGTATATGACATGTCCATTAACAGGTTCAAAACTTTTATAAAGCATATATTGTGCAGTAAGGCGTACTATGATACTTCGTCTTACCTTATTGATAAGAACCCATGGACGTGACTTTAGTTGCTCCATTTCTAATAATACTTTCAAATATTTGTACCTAATGTTGACCTTTGTGAGCGTGATCACGTTAAGAAAAAAACCCATGAGTTTCTTGTGCCTTCTTCTCATTGGTGGACGCGTTCCGAAGCCACACATCCTAACTTAGTTTTTAAGATGTTTCTATGTGATCTTTATACAAATGTATTAAACATCCAAATGCATTTTTTTTTTTTACTTTGACTTACCATCGTGTGAGATAGTGGTCAAACGCTAACCTCATGTTTATTAAAAAGAATATTACAAACATACAAGATTGGCGCGAAAACATAACCATTTTCTTGCAGCCGTGAGCCGGGTAAAAATAAAAACCCGCGGGATCAGGATTAACGCAAATGAAACTGCGAGGCACTGATAGTTCTTTCTAATTTACAATGATTAGGTACGGTCGGCTGCATAATTGCAGACCCACCGTAGAGCTCCAAAACGGCTGTTATAAGAATGTTTTCAACACAAGCAAGATTCTAGACACCTGCTTTAGTTAAAGTTTAAAGTCTTCTAACTCATAATTTATCAAAAAAAAATAGAATGAAAAAATGCTAATAATAGTAATTTTTGAACTCTACCGGGGGCTGCAATTATGCAGCCGACTGTACTACCTTGACAATGAAATTCTATGGGTGAATATACTTTAAACTACTCTGTCATCTCAAAGCCCAATTAATAACAGTTCACTTCTAATAAAGATGCCAATCCCAAACGATTGCAAATCAGTGAATTGGCAACATTCAACAATGTATATCGGAACAAATTGAGTTCATTGGTTCAATTGACCTGCGCCTCGGAACTTTGATATTTTAATCTCACATGATGGGGCTTGATTGGACAATATGTGATCAGCAGTTACGATTAATTTTAGCTTTCATTGTTTATATTTCAACTCGTGACACATTAATGCGAAGAGATATAATACTAATGATACATGGTAGGTTGCAGTAGACGTCCTAACTTAGTTTTTTTAGACGTTTTAATGTATTGTGATTTCAAGCAAATTGTATGATTACAAAAAAAATTAGAGAATTTTGACTTTTCTTTCGTGAACTCGTAATCACTAAGAGGGGGGGCTAACAATAGAACTCAATTGTTGACCCCCTTTCTTTAATGATTGGCCATTTGACAGTAAAATCAATATTTAGGGTAATTTGATGCAAAAATACTTAAAATAAGGTAAAAATGGTATGCCGACATTGGTACTTTAAATGAAAGATTAATTTAAAGATAATTTATACTATAATGTCGTAGGACTGTAGTAACTCAGTTCTAGCAGGGCCAATCATTTCCATTTACGTCATTGGCAATGCTAATCATTATAATTTTACCTATGCCAATCTTGCCATGATCTTGCCGGGCGGTCTCTTCATACAAACGTAGTCGTAGAGCAAATATTTTTGTTGCATATTTATAACTGCCTGACACTATGTTTTTTTTTTTAAATCTTATTTTCTATGATAATTAGAAAATGAAAAAAACTAAGACATAAGGGCATAGTCATGGCAGTTATAGGTTTCATGCAACAAAAATATTTGCTTTAGTGTCATTATCCAGGGAGGAAACAGTCGACTAGGTTTGTATGGAGAGAGCGTCGGTACCCTTTCACCTTACGAGTAAATGTAAGTACCTAAGCTTTAGAAATTTTAATTTTTCTCTGCTTTGTTTTATGACTTTTATATCGAGTAACCTTTTATATGTATGTATAATTTAATACTACTACTTAATGGTCCTACTTAGTATAAATAAAGGCAGTGCTAAAACACTCTACTCACATTCACTCACATTACAATGATTTTTGCTCTCATTCCTTCCTTCCTTCATCTTCATTATAATTACTTACTTAAGGTATGCTAATTACTAAAGCAATGACCAATAATTGATAATTGTAGAATTTGCATAGAGCATTCAATATAATATCATGTTTCTATCAGACTTTAAACAAAGAAGAAGGTTTTCAATTCTTCGCAAATATAATTTTCTTTATGTATGTATGTAATAGTATGTTCAATGATTATAAAATTACCCTGCGAAACAACGAATTTTTATTGATCGTGTTTATACCTAGTAAATAATAAATGTTTAATATTCTTGGCATAGACCCTTAGCAATGTTTACATAAAGTTCAAATAAATTAATGCAAAAATAACTCCCTTTAAGTCAAGGTCATTTTCCTGCGTTGTTAGAGTTCGCTAGGTAGTATTTCTTCAGCGGTTTTCAAACGCATCTATTTTTAACCGGGCAATAATGCGATCAGATCACGCAGGGCGGTTTTCCTGAAGACTTAGCTCACATGCAATCATTGGGCACTTGTATACAGGAAATGTATGCCTTAGTTTCTTCTTCTTGTTCTTTAGTAACATTTGTTAGCCTACTGCAGGGTAGGTAGGTAATTGCCTCTCTAACGTCTCTCCGCAAACTCTTGGATACCTTTATTTTAAGTTGATCAATAAAGCTATATTAACCATTGCAACAGCATTGGCATTGTGACCATGGGATCTGCAAAGGTCTCAAAAACTATTTTATAATCTACTAGCTGCACCCCGCGGTTTCACCCGCGTAAGTCCGATTTTTAAATTCTCACCGTTTAAACCTTCCCTGGACTACAACAAACATTTCAAAACCGAAATCATCTAAATCGGTTCAGCCGTTCTCGAGTTTTAGCGAGACTAAGGAATTGATTTTTATATACAGGGTGTCCCGTAATGAATGGCCAAGCGGGCCTCTACGGATAGAGGAAACTGTGCCGGATCAGAAAAACGAAAGTTATGTTCTATAAAAGTCTCTTAGTTTCCGAGATATCCACCATTTTTTTTTTTAAATTCACGCTTTCTCCATGTTTTGTTATGCCAAAACTGCAAATGAAAGAATTATCCCAATCTGTTTTTTGGATTGTGTTCCAGGATAAATGTGCTATCGAATGCAAACAATATTTTTTATGACACATTGAAAGTTTTTTTTTAAACTAAGGTTTAACTGAAACTTCATAGTTTTTTAATTTTTTAACCTGATCTTTAACCTTTCCTGGTGTAAAAAAAATGTATGGTCACCCTGGTGCCAAATTTAAAAAAAAGTTGCCTATTTCATTGAGATTCTAAAATGATATAATACGTGGTATTGCCAGCATTCAATACAAAATTAATTCCTATTAAAGTGAGCCAGAGCTGTCTTTTTTCCTTTTTTTTCCATAGTGAATTCAAGGAATTTTAGAATTAAAATTTTCTTGAATTATTTTAGGTACAATAAAGTAAATTTTATTACTACTTTTACTTCACAAAAAGCATGCTCTTGCTCATTTTATTAGAAATTTATTCAGTATTAAATGCTGGCAATACCACATATTATACCTTCTCAGAAACTCAATGAAATAGGCAACTTTTTTTTAAATTTGGCACCAGGTTGACTATACATTTTTTTTACACCAGGAAAGGTTAAAGATCAGGTTAAAAAAATAAAAAACCATGAAGTTTGAGTTAAACCTTAGTTTAAAAAAAAACTTTCAATGTGTCATAAAAAATATTGTTTGCATTCGATAGCAAATTTATCCTGGAATACTATCCAAAAAACAGATTGAGATAAATCCTTCATTTGCAGTTTTGGCATAACAAAACATAGAGAAAGGCGTGAAATTTAAAAAAAAATTAAAATGGCGGATATCTCGGAAACTAAGAGACTTTCATAGAACATAACTTTCGTTTTTCTGATCCGGCACATTGTCCTCTACCCGTAGGGGCCCGCTTGGCCATTCATTACGGGACACCCTGTATACACGGTGTAACAAGGGGGGTGGATCATCGGTTGTAGGGGAGTAGGGAACCTCAGTACCTATCGATTTAAGCCCCATGTATGTTCTGCAAAATTCACTGGTTCATAAGTTATTTGGGTTTTAGTGAAATTTTAGTCAAAATCAGATTTCACCCTGAACTTCGCAATTATAGCCAAAATATCAGGTTGGCGATTCTGCCTTTTTTTGTGAAACAAGTTCAATAGTCGACCTGTTGTACCCCTACACCAATCAGAGTCTTAGATTTATAAAACTCAAAATAAAACCATTGAAGTTATATTTTTTTACAAAATCTAATGTTTACTTATCTTTGTATGGTTCTAAAAAAATATTTCACAGAATATTATTTTCTGCAACCTATCTTAAAGAATAGAGTAGTTTTTAAGATAGGTTGCAGAAAATAATATTCTGTGAAATATTTTTTTTAGAACCATACATAGATAAGTAAACATTAGATTTTTTAAAAAAATATTACTTCAATGGTTTTATTTTGAGTTTTATAAATCTAAGACTCTGATTGGTGTAGGGGTACAACAGGTCGACTATTGAACTTGTTTCACAAAAAAAGGCAGAATCGCCAACCTGATATTTTGGCTGTAATTGCGAAGTTCAGGGTGAAATCTGATTTTAACTAAAATTTCACTAAAACCCAAATAACTTTTGAATCAGTGAATTTTGCAGAACATACATGGGGGTTAAATCGATAGGTACTGAGGTCCTCTACCCCCCAAGAACCGATGATCCACCCCCCTTGTTACACCGTGTATAGATAGATTTTACTATTTTATTTTATATTTTTTTCTATTTTTTTTCTAGTAGAAACAGAAATATATTATTATCATGTGGTTAAATTTCAATCACTATTCCTGAGATACAGCCTGGTGACAGACAAGCAGACGGACGGATGGACACTATGGACAGTGGAGTCTTAGTAGTAGAGTCTCATATTTACCCTACGGAACCGAAAAAACAAAATAAACGCGATGATATCTGTTAAGTTAGTTTTATTTAAGCTACATTAATTTACGATCTAATCTAAAACTACATCGATAGACCGGCTTGTCGACCATTTCATTAATTTTATTTTATTTATTTGCATGAATATGGTAGGTACTATGGGTAGGTACAAAAGATGTTACTTACATCATGCATGCATCGTCACATAATGAGCCCTGCCGGGCAATGCAATTGCGTGGTGACAAACCGAGGCTTTTCGTACTAACGACGACCTCTGTGGCGCGTCGGGCGAACACCCGACTGCGACGCAGAAGGTTGCGGGTTCGATTCCCGCCGGGAACAAGTATTTATGCTGACCATAAATTCTTGTTTCTGGTTCTGGGTGTTTCCTATATGTATAATATGTATATATTTACAAAAAAAAAAAAGTATATAAGTAGTTTATCCGTTATCTGGCACCCATAACACAAGCATTAAGTTGCTTAGCTTGGGGCTGGATGGCGATGTGTAATAAGTCCTGAAATATTTATTTTTTTATTTTTAATGGCATTAATACTATTACATTGATAGTGCTAAGCAGGTATCCAGAACATTTGGTTGTTGTAGGTTTTTAAATAAGTATACCTGAATACTAAACATGATGAATCATGGAAAACATGATGGATGGTCTGTTATGTTACGATTGTTATCATAGTTTATTATTCTAAAACATTTTCAAGGTTTTTGTGAAAGTACCTTGAAATTGTTTATGAAGACATATTATGGTGAAGAAATCTATGTCTAATACGTAGCCCTATAGGGAACTAATAAAGATAACATTTGTGAAGTATGTACCTATCCAATAGCGTAGCCATTATTGGTAATTGAGGAAATTGGTCAAAACTTTAACTATGTCCGTAGAAAGAAAGAATGATGACAGGGCAATAATCAAGCATATACCCAAATAGAAAAAATATGATAGAATTCTCCGTTTTTCTAGATTACAATGAAATGTTTAGTATTTCGTGTAATAGGTGTGGAAAAAAGATATAAGCATTTAAAGTCACTTGTTTTTCATTTTCTACGTCAGAATCTGACGCCATTACACATTAGGAACTTGAACAACTTAACCTCCTTGCTTTAGGTAACACCAAAGAATAACCATTTTTTCTAGGTCTATGAAGCCATTAAGACTTCGCACGGCTCATGCATACTGCCAGAGTTTTGTAGGTACTTTGTGGGTTTTTATTTTCAGTAATCGAATCCAAGAAATATTGAGTTCAAAATCTCTAATAAAAAAATAAAAGAGCAAACGGTCAAAGCGACAGGACGTGTGCCTTTATGAGGCGTGCGGCCAGTGCCGTTTGAGAAAAAAATAAACGGGCGGGAAATGATTTTGTTTATTTTTATGTTATATTCGTTTTAATTAATAATTTATTTTGTTATTAGTAATGAATAGTCGGTTATTTCCACCTTATTTCACATGTTTATTAAGTATGACGTTAACTCAATAGTAAAAAAACCTTTTTGGTAAGTACCAAAGTATTTGAGTACAGAATACAAATAGCGAAAACCTAAAAAAACTACATCTAACCTCTTTGCTCATAACCTTGTTATAGGAATAAGTAGTAATGGAGTCTCATATTCACTCTCTTTAATTATTACTAAATTATTATTTTATACCCCTATAGCTGCGTCTAAATGGTTGAAGAAAAAAGATTTACGATTAAACAAGAAAGGCACATAGCCTAGTGTGATGCCGGTTCCTTAGATTTCTATACAGAAAATTAAGGTTCGAGGTTTGGCCATTATTCTTTAAGCATATGTAGGTGGCGACGTTGGTCAAGTTCCCAGTCTTATTTATATAGCGAGAACAACTACATTTGATTACCTAGATGATATGAACGCACAATGGTCCAAATGATTAGGCTAAGTGCGGAAATAGCCCCGTAAAACTAAACTATCTAGATGATATCAATGACAAATATTATACACTAGCGACCCGCCCCGGCTTCGCACGGCTGTATTATGCATGTATTATATCTAAAAACCTTCCTTTTTAATCACTCTATCTAATAAAAAAAACTGTATCAAAATCCGTTGCGTAGTTTTGAAGATGCAAGCATACATAGAGACATAGGGACGGCGAAAAGTGACTTTATTTTATACTAGCGACCCGCTCCGGCTTCGCACGGCTATATTATGCATGTGTTATACATATAAACCTTCCTCTTGAATCACTCTATCTATTAAAAAAAACCGCATCAAAATCCGTTGCGTAGTTTTAAAGATCTAAGCATACAAAGGGACATAGGGACGGCGAAAAGTGACTTTATTTTATACTATGTAGTGACTATGTAGTGCTTGTGATATAAGATATAGTGATAGTGAATATTGAGGCAAGTGAGTGCTATTAAGCACATATTGTTCAACTAAACTATCATGCCTATAAGGGGACATATTGTCGTGTTCTTTAATACCAATTTGATGTCCTTTTTATACTCGTAATAAAAATAGTTCTTGCTGATGGTACAAAACATAAAGAAATTATTTGAATTTGATGACAAGATATCGTGATAAGGTTTTCTATGAGGTTTTGAATATTTTCAAGGTTAAAATAGGTATCCAATCTGAACGTAAAGAAACGACTTTTGGTCTTTGATTGAAATTGGTGTCGAGTGAGACTGTTTTCAAATTATTCGTTTTCTGAAATTATCATCGTATATTCAGGCTCTGAAACCGATCTAGTACTTATTTAGTCTAGTGTCTATATGTGGTTATTTTTTCATCTGTTTTCACAGGACCTGTATAAAAAAATGTGTAACTACTTTCTTACCAACTCATAACAAGCTCAAATAATCAAATATTACTTTGACTTTCATTTATTTTATTTCCATTTCCAGATCCGGCACTAACACCCTAGGCCTCGTGTTCTTCTGCCTCGTCTTCGGCAGCCTGCTCGGCACCCTCGGGACCAAAGGGCAGGTGGTGATCGACTTCTTCCAGGCCATATTCGAGGTGATCATGAAAATGGTGACAGCCGTCATGTGGTTCACGCCTGTTGGTGTCAGTAGTGTTATCGCTGGCAAGATTCTTGGTGTTAGTAATGTTGGTGAGTTAATAGATAGATAGATCTGCTTTATTGTTCTACAGAAAATTAAATCTATCATACTTAAATACTAAAGAAAAATAGAAATAAAATTGAAGTATGGCACAATGGGCGGCTTTGATTCAGTATTTTGATGTATTTCTTCTAAAAGTGTCTGTAAAATTTCAAGTCCGTATATTTGAAATATGCTTAGACGGAATTTCCGAAAATTCTTAGGGATCTGTTTTTGCCCTAATAAAATACAAGTATCTAGTAGGGTATACCAAGATAATCTACAATATACGGCTTTAGCTAAAAATCAACCCAAACTTTTAAACTACTTTTAAATTAGGTTTTATTTTCGTTACGGAATTTCTTGATTCGGTCGCCGTGCTCAAAGCCCGCGATAAAAGTTATGCGACTGCCACGGTAAAGCTATTGCATCGTGCGAGCTTCGTACACGCTCGGCCGAGCTACATGGTAGGTGGAGTGGGAGGTATAAGGTTTTATTTTCGTTACGGAATTTCTTGATTCGGTCGCCGCGCCGCGCTCAGAGCCCGCAATAAAAGCTATGCAATAACTTAATATACAATCGAATTGAGAATCTCCTCCTATTTTAAAGTCGGCTAAAATAATTGATGGTATGGCGTTGTACTTTCCAAACAGAAAAACGATTTAAGTATTAATATCTAGTAACGTTGTTGTACTAACAACCTGAAATAAATGTGTTATTCGTTGATTGATATTATTTTGTATTTTATGTAAGTTATCTGGTACCTTTTTTTTACAACTAATTTATTTATTATATTATTCCAGCTCAAGTAATGTCCCAACTGGCATGGTTCATCGCCACAGTGGCAATTGGCGTGTTTCTCTACCAGCTGATCGTGATGCAGCTTATCTACTTTATGTTTTTAAAACGGAACCCTTACAAGTTCTACTTCGGTCTTTCTCATGCGATGTTAACCGCGTCTGCTACTGCTTCTACGTGAGTAAATAAGTTAAAAATTGAGCAAGCTATATTGAAATGAGTAGTTTCTACTTTACATACTAATTATGACGCTCTCTCATTCATCAACACCAATTTAACAATTGAGTTACTACCTAAACTTGAACCAACTTTGAATGCTAAGAAAATAATGATATTCTAAGTAACCCATTAAACTAGGTTTATTTAACATTTAATCCTTCTACGTACTTAATATTATAAAAATGTGACAGTTTTTTATCTTAAAAAAAACTACAGAACCGATTGAAATTAAATTTGATCTATCTTCAGATTCGTCTATGGGATATTTTTATCCATTAATTCCCATGGGATCGAAACTTAAGCTGATAAAACTGCAGGTAGTAGATTTAAATAGATTGATTATGAGGATCAGCAGTAGATGGAGTAATAATTATTTATCTTTACAATTACAAAACTATCATTATTAAGTTTTTTAATTTGATTTCCACTCAATATCTAGTCCTCAATATAAAATCTAAATACGTCTTCCATAAGTTTATTTTCTCACATTAACAGTGCAGCAGCCTTACCAGTGACATTCCGTGCGATGGAAGGTCCCCTACGTATCGATCCTCGCATCACTCGCTTCGTCCTCCCCATCGGATGCAACATCAACATGGATGGCACGGCGTTGTTCGTCGCAGTCGCCAGTGTCTTCATTTGCCAGATGAATAACATACATTTGGGGTTCGCTCAGCTCGCTACCATATTGTAAGTACCTTTCTTTGAAGATTCTGAACATGATAATGCTGACTTCTCTCGTTCCAAAACTTAAATTTAGAATTTCAATAACCCCCGGCTTTTATCCCCCATAACTTTCAGATGGCTGAACTAATTTTGATTAAACATAGCTAAGAATACTCCCGACTATTTTATTCCTTTTTCTGAGCTCCCGACTAATTCAAATTTCAAACAAAAGAAACAAAATCAAAATACATTCATCCGTTCAGGAGCTATGATTCTACAGACAGACACCCTGTCCCCTTCTAAGTTTTTGAGTCCCAAAGTCCCCTTCTAAGTTTTTGAGTGACCAAACCTAAGTAATTTATTGCGAATAAGGCTACTTGAATTGGTGTTACAATATACATTCTTAAAACTAGAAGATCACTTCACAAAAGGAATACGACTGAAGGATGTCATCAATACAGTGTTTCATTTGATGTATATACGTCAGTGCGCCGATTGTGGCACCGCCATCTTGTTTACTGTTTGTGTCATTCTTTCGCAGTAGCTTTATGATACCTGAACTTTTTCATGGTCGCACAATTTATTTGGGTTAATTACCCGCTAAAGAGTAAATTAGGTGTTATAATAAAATAATGCTGATGGGTATGTAATTTATATGATTTAAAGATGTTTTGATAGTAAGTGCCTGTAGATTTACGTAACCTACGTTTAGTGTTGGCTAGAAATAGTCAGTCTCATAAAAACCTTGGATACATTCTAAGGTATTCACAGAATTGCACAACTTTGATTGTTCGTTTCCCTTTCTACCGTCGGACTATCTGGAAAATTTAAATACCTATGATGCTTCCTGAAGCTCTGGAGCTCCGCGAAGTAAAATAGCTTTGTAAGAACTATTAAATGGAATCAACAGATCGGAATTAGCAGTAATCAGCACCCCTGAAAACCTATTAAACGCAAAAACTACTAAATATGCAAAACCTTGTTTTATATTTAAAGCTTTAATTATTAATATTAAATCATTCTCTTCATATTTCAGTCTAACATCAACAGCCGCGTCCGTGTCATCGGCGTCAGTTCCGTCAGCGGCGTTGGTGTTGCTGCTGGTGGTGCTGGCGGCTGTCGATGCGCCTGCGCACGATGTCTCTCTACTCTTCGCTGTTGATTGGCTTGTGTAAGTGATTTTAGCCTATGATTGATCTAATTGTAAGTGTGAGTATTGTATTGTCATGTCTTATTGTCATAAACCAATCAAAAATAATCCAGGAAAAATGGTAAAATCTATACTAATATTATAAAGCTGAAGAGTTTGTTTGTTTGAACGCTAATCTCAGGAATCAGGAACTTCTGGTT
The DNA here is from genome assembly GCA_907269075.1 of Idaea aversata. NCBI lineage: Eukaryota > Metazoa > Arthropoda > Insecta > Lepidoptera > Geometridae > Idaea > Idaea aversata. The sequence continues at coordinate 1,891,789 of OU026088.1, forward strand.
CGTATTGACAAGTTCTTTTTGTGTTGGATAGTCCATTTATCGAGGAAGGCTACTTTTTATTTTGATATTCGGGACTTACGCGAGTGAAACCGCGGAGCGCAGCTAGTCACTGCATAGTATAAAACAAAGTCGACTTCTCTGTCTCTATGTCCCTATATCCCTATGTATGCTTAAATCTTTAAAACTACGCAATGGATTTTGATGCGGTTTTTTTAAATAGATAGAGTAATTCAAGAGGAAGGTTTATATGTATAATACATGCATAATATAGCCGTGCGAAGCCGGGGTGGGTCGCTAGTTTCAAATAAAGCTGTGATTTTTATTCAATCACGACTTCATAATTTGAAATATTGACATTTTTCCTGGTTTATTTCTGTTTGCCTTTATGACAATAAATACTTACATAATTCCGCAGGAATTGCATTTGATCGGGGATTTTGTATACGTTTTATTGCTGACTTTAAAGTATTATTTCCTTGACCTCTTACCCCTTTTTTGTACCTCTTTTTTGTAGTTACCATTATCTTTTTGTATATTGCCAGTGACAGAATACGAACCACCAACAACATGCTCGGTGACTGCTACGCGGCGGCAGTCGTCGAACATCTCTCCAAGAACGAACTTATGGCATGCGACGCTGTACTTACGGTAAGTTCAACTAGTTGGACCACGGGACTCAAGAAGCCCGTAGACAAATAGATATACAGATCAGGTAGACCATCACCCCGCATTCTAATTTAATAGCTGTCACAAAAAAAATAGTTGTTGGCCGATTCTTAGACCTACCGAATATACACAAAAATTTCATAAGAATTGGTTCAGGCATTTCGGAGGAGTTTGGTAACTAACACAGCGACACAAGAATTTAAAATATAATATAATAGGTATATAGATAATATTATTAAATTAGTCATTTAAATATCTCTTTTTTTAACTATGTATTTCATTGTAATATCTATTGAACTATAGAGCAGTTTTAAATATTTATGGTAAGTGTACGTACAGTCACATTACCAATTAGGTGAATCCCACGTGATCCAGAGCTCTTTCGCATATCTGTAAAAATATATAGTATTTACCTATTTTGTTATATTCTTTTATATTATATATTGTATTGTACAGTATATTGTTTAAAAAAAAAACAAAATTAGGTAACATTACTTTACAACCTTACAGATTTGCGAGTGAGCTCTGGGTCACGTGGGGTTCAGCTAATTGGTAATGTGACTGTACATACATTTAAATTATTTCTACTACTTAACGCAGCTGTTACTTTAAATAATTAACTTGCACTGATATCTTCTCTTTATATAGTTACCTGTAATTTTCAATGTAAGGTACTTACATTGAAAATTACAGGTATCTTAATCACTACATAGTATAAAATAAAGTCACTTTTCGCCGTCCCTATGTCCCTATTTCCCTTTGTATGCTTATATCTTTAAAAAGACGCACCGGATTTTGATGCGGGATTTTTTAACTGATAGAGTAATTCAAGAGAAAGGTTTTAATGTATAATACATGCATAATATTATTATAGCCGTGCGAAGCCGGAGCGGGTTAAAAACAAACGCCATGTTACTACAATAAACCATTTATTTCAAACCTCCAGGAATCAACCACCAACGGTCTAACTCCTAGCTCTGACATCGACGTCATCACGACTCCGGGCAAGAAATCTCTCACTTCCGATGACGTCATCATCGACATGCATTTACAGAACCACAACAATTCCAACGCGAAGATTTAGTGTTTATTTACATTTACTTATGGGTTAATTTTGAATAGCAACAGCTTCTAAGACTCCCCACAAAATTGCTCATAATCAACTGCATAGATGCGAGTTGTCTTCGATGCGTGTTGTATTTCAGACCAATATTTTAGTAGTAACTCTGTTTGTCTGTCCATTTTCACATCTAATATGGCAGAATCAGTTTTTGATTAATTTTGGTATAGAGAATATCAGATGGGACCTTGAAGAAGGATATTCTTCTTAGGCTATTTTTAATCGCAGGGCACAGCTAGTAGTTGCTATGTAAGATGCATCCTTGTTGGGATGAACAGAAAAAAATCTTTGTAATCAGATTTTTATTAATTTAATTTAATTTTATAATCTAATTAGAACTACCATACGCTTTGATTCCAAAAACATAAATAGAGATGAAATGTAAACTTCCTTCCTATTTATATGTCGTAGCTTTCTTTCACTTTTCATTGAATAGTATTCCTGTTTGATTTATCAGAACGTTGTTGTTTCAAAATCCTATTTTGATTTAGCACTTTAAAGATTTATTAACACCGATATTTTTCCCTCCTTCCAAATAATTTAAGTTTGTTTATTATCAATGCTTTGGTCTATTTGATATGTAGCTTTCATCTTTTTAATTTTACTAGTTTAAGGACATTGATTTTATGGATTGACTCTGGCCTAAGTCAATTGAGGGTTGGTATTGCCTTGAATATGATAGGGTGTAAGCCTGTTGTTGATAATAGACTTTCATATCAAAACGTGGTTTCTTGAATTCTAAGAATTTAAGCAGATTTTTAACCAACTTCAAAACCGAAGCTTCTTTTTGGTGTATTTTGAGGACAACCCCATGCCCTAGCTTCATATCCTCATTTGCAAAGTTCATTATCTCCAACAGGTTTAAAAAACGTAGTGCTAGTAATAGTAAGGCATTTTCCTAATTTTAAGACACTAAAAAATTAAGCGTATTCATAATTTTACCTACCAACTGTCCAAGTTCCACTAAATATTGTAAACAAGACAAATAATATAAAGACAATGATAACCAAAATAAAAGGTCTTGTGAAATTGTATGGCAAAGACTTGAAAATTGAAAATTTGATAAAATATAAAAGATGATGAAATTATTGTAGATATTTAACGGGGAAAGACAACTGATAATGCCAATTATAGTTATTCTATATGTATTTATTATAAAACAAATTCCTGAAAACCACTGAATGGATTTTCAAACGGTTTTTAACAATAGACGAAGTAATTCATGAGAATGGTTTGTGAATAATTGTGTAAATTGGCCGAAATATAACAGATAAGTAGGAGTATAATATTCTGTACTACCAATACGAATTGGGGTCGGGTTTATACATAAACTAGCGATTATATTTATATATTATAATGAGGCTGGTAGATAATTGGAATATCTAATGTTTAGAATTAAACAAAGAAAGTAGAATAGGTAGTGTTGTATCGCTTTGTAATGCAAATAATAATATAGGGTGTTAAATAATTAAAACCAAAGAAGACTTGAATAATGATATCACCGATGTAACAGGTAAATTCTCTTTGGACTGGATGACAATTACAGGAGACCCTAAGTTTATGATAATAATCATATTATTGTAGATTCAAGTATGTAAGACATTTTATTCAAAACTTCAGATGAAATTGAACACGCTGAAATTATTAGATGGTTTTAGTTTTCATAACAATAATATTAAGCTCTGTATACAACAGCACGAATAGTCGCGCGATCAAAGATTAGATTTTATAATAGCCCTAGAAATTAACACTTAAATTGTGGGCCTAAAAATCCCTGTTCGTCTAGAGCATAATAAGGCTAAAGTTTGGGATAATGATGGCACAGTTTGTGAGACAAACTGTCCCACCATTGTCAGCACTTATTCAATAATAATGGCCAATTTTTTAGTATTTTAAGTAGACTGCCACGATGAGATCAAAATCAGCTTCAATAGTGATTATTTTCAGTAGTTTTAGATCCAGCTGTGATAAATAAATACGTATTCATAATCTGAGTAAAGTTACTTCGTCATTTGTTGATTTTACTTGTTTAGAAATTTGTAACTGTTGGAATTAATTAGTCTGTTGGAAAGTCATATCAATTTTGATAAATATATTATTATTAATACTTGTTATAGTATTTTAAAATTATCGGTACTTATCTACTTTTGATGATTGTACATTTCAACTTCATTGTTACAACAAAAGACGAAATAACTTTAACTCCTTTTCATCTCCAATCATATTCATTGTATTGGAATTTTAATGTTTACGGTAATCTGTGTATTAATTATTAAGAAATGTTTGTAAGTTTTTGAGAAAAAAAACATTAATCACATAATTTTTCACCCATTCGAAGTATGACTGTATTGCCTTAATTAAATGATAAGAAAATATTAATTGCTGATATATTTTTATTTACAATTTAGTTAGTTACTTTTGCTGATTCCTATTGTAGTCTATTTCTTCCATATCCCTATTTCCTATCTACACTAATATTATAAAAAGAAAAGATTTGTTTGTTATTATGTTTGTAACATTCGTTACCCACCGCACTACCAGTCGACACTACCGATAGGTTCTTAGGGTTTTTTCCCCCTTCTACACTACTCGCCAGTAGTGTTAACATCTCCGTGCATATAATACCAGCTTAGTCAACCACTTACTCTATAAAATAGCCGTTGGTCTGTAAAAAGTACTAGGCAATCAAAAGTTAGTAGAAGGTACAAATCACACTTATTACGTCATCTCTCTCTTTCTTCAATTTTTCTCTTTCCTTTATTAATAGTAATAAATTGGTCTGTAAGTACTAGGCAATCAGAAGTTAGTAGAAGGTATAAAATCACATTTATAACGCTATCTCTCTCTTTCTTCAACTGCTCTCTTTCCGTTACCGTGTAAATTGTAATTTGGTCTGTAAGTACTAGGCAATCAGAACTCAGTAGAGGGTATAAAATCACACTTATAACGCTATCTCTCTCTTTCTTCAATTGCTCTCTTTCTGTTACCGTGTAAATTGTTTAATAGTAATTTGGTCTATAAGTACTAGGCAATAAGAACTCAGTAGAGGGTATAAAATCACACTTATAACGCTATCTCTCTCTTTCTTCAATTGCTCTCTTTCTGTTACCGTGTAAATTGCTTGATAGTAATTTGTTCTATAAGTACCAGGCAATCAGAACTCAGTAGAGGGTATCCTACAAAAAAAGTAGTCCAAAAAAAAGTAGTAAGTCCTCAAAATGTATGTGATGGCCATAAAGGCATTGAAAATAAAAAATCAAAGTCATGCCTGCCCTTTTGGGAGTATATTAACAAAAAAATATTGCCTAAAAAAATGGAACATTAAAATAGTCTATAATTCTTAAAAACATACTACAAAAATAATATGTACCTACTTCTGTTTTTAGTATTTGTTGCAACAGAAATACATCATCTGTGAAAGTTTCAACTTTCTAGCTACCATAGTTCATGAGATACAGCCTGGTGACAGACAGACGGACGGACAGCGAAGTCTTAGTAATAGGGTCCCGTTTTTACCCTTTAGGTTTGGAACCCTAATAAAACTGGAAAAATAATTTCAATCTGACAGTTTTGTTGTAGGATACCCTCTACTGAGTTATGATTGCCTGGTACTTATAGACCAAATTACTATCAAACAATTTACACGGTAACAGAAAGAGAGCAATTGAAGAAAGAGAGAGATAGCGTTATAAGTGTGATTTTAAACCCTCTACTGAGTTCTTATTGCCTAGTACTTAAAGACCAAATTACTATTAAACAATTTGCACGGTAACAGAAAGAGAGCAATTGAAGAAAGACAGAGACAGCGTTATACGTGTGATTGTATACCCTCTACTGAGTTCTGATTGCCTAATACTTACAGACTAAATTAGTATCAAAACAATTTACTCGGTAACGGAAAGAGAGCAGTTGAAAGAGAGAGATAGCGTTATAATTGTGATTTTATACCCTCTACTGAGTTCTGATTGCCTAGTACTTACAGACCAAATTACTATTAAACAATTTACACGATAAAGGAAAGAGAAAAATTGAAGAAAGAGAGAGATGACGTAATAAGTTTGATTTGTACCTTCTACTAACTTCTGATTGCCTGGTACTTTTTACAGACCAACAACTATTTTACAGAGTAAGTGGTTGACTAAGCTGGTATTAATATGCACGGAGATGTTAACACTACAGGCGAGTAGTGTAAAAGGGAAAAAAGATCCCTACGACACTACCGGTAGTGTCGACTGGTAGTGCGGTGGGTAATGAATGGTTTGTAACGAATAGACTCCGAAACTACTGGGCTGATTCTGATAAAACTTGGTATGAGGATACATTGATTCATTGGGAGTAACATAAGCTACCTTTTATCCCGATATTCTCACGGGATCAGGACTTACGCGGGTAAAACCGTGAGGTGATGCTAATTTGATATATTTTTAGAAGGACAGGTATACACTACATGCTCACCAGAAAACATCCCTACACCGAACTAATTCCTGACGATAATTACCAAAAGTCTCTTGTAAATAAAGTCAATGAAACAAAAAAATATATATTTTAGTAGTTTATTTTTGTGTAAACACTCTTTAACTCAATGGAACAATACAATTTGTTTACAACATTATTTACACAAAACATTTATTTATACTGGTACGTATGTAGAAGTTAGAATTTTGGGGACCACTTTTTAGCACAGAATAAGTATACAGTAGACTTTGGTCTTAATATCAATATTTTTTTAATGAAATTACAATTAAAATAGGCACATTCGTTTCATGTTAAATAAAATTTAAACTAAGTGGTCATTAAATTAAAAAAATTGAGATTATTAAATCACAGTACAAAATTCACAATAATACACGAAATAAAGGCACTTTCGATTTTGTGACTGCAAATTATTCTACATCTATACATTTTCGTCTAAAATACTTAGCTTACAGTAAAGCTGTTTCTTTATAAAAATAAAACATGGCAGTCTTGAGTTTATATTTTACAAGATACTAGATTATATACAAGGTAAACTAATATTTACAATTTAAAGTTATAACCCGAATTATTTACATTTACCGTAAAATCGGTAATGAGCGCTTAATAAATCATTTTGAGCACATTCAAGACAGTCTAATTTAAATAACATGCACAAAATGAATCTAAAAATTAATATAACAACCGATTATATCGGCTAATAATAAATACAATAGTGAATACTCGTAGGCACATTGTCGTAAGATATTTACAAAAAATACAAAATAGTCCAACTATCCTAAGTACCTAAGTAGGTACTTTACACTCATAGTCTCATTGTAGAATGGGGAGGTTTTCTATGCACTGGTGCCGGTGGAAGTCCAGGCCCTACTAGAGGAGACATGGAGGGTGATCTAGTTGCTAAAGGTGATAATGATGGCGAGAAAGACGGCGACATAGCAGCAGCTGCTGAGAAACCGCCAGGAACATCATGACTTATAGGCGACCTCGGTAATAAAAGTTGAGGCTGTCTACAGGATAACGAAGGGACAGGACAACTTCTTGGTGCCACTGTTGTTAATAAAGGTGGAGGTATGCTCTTACCACCTGACATTGAAGTTCCTTTACTCTTAGCGCTCGAAGCACCACTGTTTCCACTTTGAAGTGACACAGCGTCGTCTTTTAGTCTTGCTATTTCAGAAAATACGTGAGCTAAGGGCTGGTACTGTGGACCCCAATCGAGTAAATAGTCCCAGTTATAGCTTCCTGTCAGTTCTTCTTCTGAATGAACTATTGAACTTAAACTGCCTGTCATTGAAGGTCCAGCGGTAGGTACCGCTGTATTTTCGCCTGGGGCACTTGGAAATGCACCTAAAGCCATAGCTCTATCAACAGCTGCACTCGTATCATCTGCACTACTTGCTCTTTCACTGCCAGTTACTTCATTTAATTTAGCGTAAATTAGATTTGTTATGTCATTCTCATTCGCACCGTCTTCATCAAACATGTCTATGGGAGCATGCAACATAGTATCTTTAGTACCAACATTTTCTGAACATCTCCGGGAAGAAGTTGATGCTCCACCACCAGTTCCAGTATCTACAATTCCAAGTCTGGCAAGATATTCTTGTGTATTATGTACAGAAACATCGGAGAGGTTATCGTCATCAACTCCATTAGCTTGTCTGTGCAGACCCTCTCTCTGAAGTGGTCCTTCATTGATCATACGAATTTCCTCATCTTCACCATCTTCACCGTCTTCAGCAGATCCACGACCACTGGACCCTGATTGATCGGAGCCAGAAAGTTCAGATGTTGTTGCTGCACCCGAGTTAGAGCTCGCTGTGTGTGGGCCGTAAGGTGGAATTTCGGCATACTTTGGTGGAGCAAATTGGTTAGTACCAACGTTTCCAGTATTTCTAATTGGTATTGTGTCAAATGCACTTGGATCTACGTAACTGTTTGTGGCTCCTACTCCTTCAGAATTTAATCCAGGTTTGTTGTCTTTCTTGTGTCGTTTGTTTTTCATTTTTATGAATGAGAATGCTGCTGCAAATATTATTATGACTACGATAAATGCGATTAGTAATCCTAATGCCCAGTCTGATAGTCCTCCGCTGGCCGCTGCATCAGTTATTTGTTCAGAATCCGTAACTACTGCTAGATCATTAATTCCTATTTCTACAGCAGTCTTATTTGTCAAGGAACCTTGCCTTCCTGAGCTAGCCGTTACTACTAAGCTTAACGACTTCTCCGGTCCCAGTAAATTAGGGACAGAGTCTACTTTTTTCTTTAAAATTATCAAACCAGTTGTTCTGTTTATTTTAAAGAACGGATGTGACGTGGACAGTTGGTAAACGATTCTACCGTCTAGTCCTTTATCTCTGTCTGTAGCTGTAGCTTGACCAATCACATAACCAACTGGTAATGAACCAGATTTTGGTATGCGAAACTTGTAGGTTTTCTGTGTGAATTGTGGGTAAAACTCATCTTTGCTATCAATGTCAATTCTCACTTTTACCGTAGTACTTCTTCCTCCAAGATCAGAAGCTTTGATCGAGAACTCATACTTATTTTTCTGCTCATAATCGAAAACAGTATTTGTATTTACTAAACCTGATTCAGAATCGATTTGAAACATCTTCCATGAGTCATCGTTTCTATTATAATTTGAAGATACAATTGAATAACTTAGCTTTCCATATTTTCCTTTGTCCAAATCAGTGGCTCTTGCAGTAAATATCGAAGTGCCGACTCTTTCATTTTCTCCAATCGTCTCAAAATATTCGTTAACAGGAAATGTTGGTGCGTTATCATTTTCATCCAAAATACTAACTTTGACATAAATTGCATTACATAACGATGGAGATCCTTGATCGCAAGCGACAACGATAAGTTTATATTCTGTATTTCCAGTATCATAATCAAGTGTTTCATTTACAGTTAGTTTTCCTGTACTTGGATGAACATAGAACAAATGTTCGTCATCACCGGACGTTATATTGTAAACAATTGCTGCGTTTGGTGTTCCGTAAAGATCGGCATCAGTAGCTGAAAGTTGGGTAAGTGTATAGCCAACTTTAACTTCCTCACTGACAGATAATTTTAGATCATTGGTTGAAAATATGGGAGCGTTGTCATTAGCATCCGCCACAGTTACAAACACTGTGATAGACGTTTTATTCTGATTGTAACTTAGTATCTGTCCTTGTTCAACAGCAGCTAGTCCTAGAACGTAAGTATCTTGAGTTTCTCTGTCTAAAGTATTGAATAGCATGAGAGCTCCTTCAGGTGTGACGTCAAACATACTGCCATCGTTGCCTGAGATGATGTGGAAGTTCAGGTTGTATTTCTTTAGGACATCGTTAATGCCACCGATTTGAAGAAGTGATGAGCCTCTTTTGGTGTTTTCGTTGACTGTGATTCTGAAATTGAGAAGAATCAGAATTGAAAAATCAATATTTTGATTGTTACAGCGATAGCAACTCATTATATCGCGTCTTCACTTTTCACGCTTTAAAAGCTAGCTAAGAACCTATTTATCTATTTAGCTAAGACCTACAGTTTTTTTAATGGCAGGTTAGCTTGCAATAAAAAAAAAACGACGTTTTTTGAAATTAAGATGGTAAGTATTATTATAACCGACACGGGTAAAACTGCGACTGGACGGTAGCAACTATCTAAGTAGTATTTTATTAAGAAGCTTATACAGGGTTATTTGGCTACTTCTGTGGACACCGTAACAAACAACTTTTGTTCTATGACTTTTGGAAATCGAAAAAATAAATGAAAATTTCGAGGTTATGTGTATTCGAAAAACAGCAGATTTTTTAAAACAAAGGTCATTCAGATTAACCCCCGAATACTGAAAGGCTACTTAATCTTAAGTGGCGTTTAAATTGACGTTAAGTGTATGCTTTCTATTGAAACCTACCTACCCTTAAATTTAAATTAACTTTTATAAGCGCCTTCTATAAGCGCCACTTGAGATTAAGTAGCCTTTCAGTATTCGGGGGTAAGAACAGTAGATAAAACTTAAAAAATAAGTAAAATATTAAGGTTAATGACCTCTCCGTTTGAGTAACAGAGCGAGTGCTTCGTCGGTCCGCCCGCGAGGCGACCGCCCGAATCGGGCGGACCGCAGTATTGCAAAAAAAATATTATTTTCGTTCCGCGTTCCGCCCGAATTTATTTGATACCTATTTTTCTATAAAAGTACAGTCGGCAACAAAATAATTTGATGAAATAAAAGTAAAAAATGGTTTATAAATTGTATACTGAATACAATAATCTGAAGCTAAGTAAGTACCTACATTAGTACACACGTTATTCAACTGTATGAATAGATAAACTAAAATAAATTGTTGAAATTCATACTAGATACTGAGGTCTATATAGTCCCTATTAGGTGTATAAAAATCGAGGTCTTGAGTAAACATGATTATAGATATGGGCAAATTTACATTTTCGCAAAAACTTGTAAGTATACCATAATTTACCTTAATTTTCATCTTTTTTATATTTCAAACGAAATATGGGTTAAGATAATTGGTAACTACCATACCACTGCAAGGGTAGAGAAAGAGAGTTGGAAGTAATGTATGGAACCCTCGGCGAACGAGTACGAATCGCAATGACTAGTTTTTTATGTGCTTTTTCACAAGTTTAGACTTTTTTCTCCACAAACATCTTAGAAAGTGAAACAGGCAACCCTATTTTTTGGTGTAGGAAATACATCTTCTACAGCTTAATAGGTACTACATTATTATGGGGTTTTGTACTCCATAATCGACATGCAGTGTAAGTAAATAACTGATAAAAAGGCTTTACGTAAAATTGAAAAGGTCATCACAAAGGATTATCATGTCCTTTTTAATTGAGCAAAGATCCAGCGGTTTTTGAATTCATAACTCCAGTCTGTAGTTTTTATTAAATGTAATAAACCGATTTTGTTGCTAACTGTACTAAATCTAAGTAAGTTATTAAAATAAGTAGGTATAAATTACAATCAGGCGGTCTGCCCCATGGATTTATTACTGTATGCGGTCCGCCCGATCGGGCGGTCGCCTCGCGGGCGGACCGACGAAGCACTCAACAGAGCTGTTTTTTGGGTAAACATAACCTCGAAATTTTCAAAAAAAAAGTTCGAATTTCCAATAGTCGTGGAACAAAAATTGTTTGTTTAGGTGCACAGAAGTAGCCCTCAACAGCTTACTAGTATAATTTCCAATAACCCAGTATAATAATATGGCTATGGGTACAACATACCTGTAAGTATCTTGTGCGATAAATGGTTTGATTTCCGAAGTAGCGCCAGTACTTATTCTGACAGCGGCTACGGTGCTTCTATTAGGTTTCCCATGATCGGTAGCGACCACTGCCAACTGTGTATCTTTCTGATTTCCTTGCAAGGCACTATAGTTCACAAAAATCACTCCTGAACTCGCATCAATGTAGAATCCTTTGACAGGTTTTAGAATTGAGTAGGAAACTTTGCCATTGTCGCCACTGTCGATGTCTTTTGCGCTGACTGAACCAATTTCTTGAGAATCGGTGCCCTCTGAAATTGAAATAATAATAATATTAAATTTTTGCTCAAACAGTGTTAAGTGGGGGAGTAGAGAGTCTTTTGCCCTTCAGTGGGACACTACAGGTTGTTAATAATTATAATAGTGTTAAAAATGTATGATTTAATGTTTTAATAATAATTGCTTACCTGGTAATATTTTGTTGTATGAAATGTCATCAAAAACAGGTGAATTATCGTTGATATCCGTAACTTTAATGGTCAGAGTAGTTTTAGCCACGTGCTCGCTATCCGAAGCCGTGATATTTACTTCATAAAGCTTCTTAGTTTCAAAATCGAGAGGCCTATTCAACACCACTTTTCCACTGTATCTGTCAATCGAGAATTGATTATCTCCTTGCAATAGAGAGTATTTGAGGGCTGGGTACGTATCGACGTCATTCGCAGTAACAGATGTAAGCACAGACCCGACTTCCGTTCCTGCAAAAAAACCAAAACAAAACCTTAAACTCTGACGTTGCCCTCTCGTTTGACTGCCGTTTTAACGATCCATGAAATAAAACAAGATCTTTTAAAACAAAAACTCTGTCGACGTACAATGATATAAAAACAAAGAAAAAAATGTAAACGAAACGCGAACCGTTGGGGAGGCACCGCTAAAACATGCACTCGGAAAAAATGTAATACCATCCAATAAATATTGATCCTAAAGGAGTCCCTTTTATTTAATCTCAGCGCTGGAATCGAAAAGACGCAATGTAAGTCAGACGCGGAGTCGAGAATACAAATTATGTAAAATGCCTCCCTCTTTGTGAAACGCTTTTTGTTCTACCAATTTATTTCGAAAAGTCGATATGCCGCCAACAGCAATTTAGTACCGAATATGCGGTTAGGCAAAAAGGAGTCAGACTTACCTTCGGAGACGGAAATGACATTCGGTGGTGGAAACGTGGGTTGGTTGTCATTGACATCGACGACGTTGATTCTCAATGTTGCAGTACCGGTCATCTGAGGGTCCCCTTCGTCAGTGGCGATCACCGTCAGCTTGTAACTCTCTCTAATCTCGCGATCGAGAACAATGTTCGTCTTCACTGAGCCGGAGAACGCGGGCTCAATAATAAACGCGTTATCGTGGTTACCGTCAACGATGTGGTATAATATTCGCGCGTTAGCACCGCGGTCGCCGTCCTTTGCGGCGAGTTGTACGACAAATTCACCCTTAGTGTTCCCTTCTAGAACGTTCGCTATGTATTGCTGTTGCGTAAATCTGGGAGCGTGGTCGTTTTGGTCGAGTAGATTTATTATAATGTCGCAGTAGCCGTATAAGACAGGCGTGCCTTCCGTGCGTGCGACGACGACGAGCTGCCGGCGCGGGCCCGGGTGCGACTCATAGTCCAGATTCGCGGAGTTGTTCACCCTTATTACACCGGAGTTAGGGTCGATTTCAAATGCGTACTGATCGTTCCCGTTACCGATCTCATAAATGATTTTCTGTCTCCGTCCGTCGCTCCTCACAGCCGTCACTTGCAACACATCTTTCCCGTACTCCATATTTTCTTCGATAGTCACGTTGTATGTGGCGTTTTGGAAATTCAAAGTAGGCATTTGATCGGAAAAATCACCGATGCGTATTTCAATAAGGCCAATGGAACTCTGTGGAGGACTCCCTTTATCTTTGGCGAGTACCTTTAAATGTATGAGTTTTCCGTTTTCGCTTGCAAAGCTTTGTGTAGCGGTCAGTACACCTGTAGTCGGGTTTATACGAAATTTATTACTGTAGCTGTCTAGGAGCTCGTAAATAACTTCCGCATTTATTCCGACGTCGTTATCAGACGCTGACACTCGAAGTAAACTTTGGCCCGGTGGAGTTAGTGTGGCCACTTGTTCTCTAAAGGGATATTTTGTGAAAATTGGTTTGTTATCATTAACGTCGGTTATCGTGACCTCTACTGAAACTCTTTGTGAACGTGCTATGTATCGACCTTCATCTGTAGCTACGGCTTCAAAGTGATATACACCGGTTTTCTCTCTGTCAAAAGTTCTGTAATATGAAAATAAAATATAAAATAAATATTGCAGGACATTACACACATCGCCGTCTAGCCCCAAGCTAAGTAACTAGACTTGTGTTATGGGTGCTAGACAACGGATATACTATTTATATGCTTTTATTTTGTAAATATATTATATATAATGCATAGAAACACCCAGACCACAGACAAATATCTAAACATAAATACTTGTCTGAGGCGGGAATCGAACCCGAAACCCTGTGTTTGGCAGTCCGGCATGGTGATCATTGTGCCAACTGGGTCGTCAAATTAAATGCATTATAATTTAGTCCAATGACAATAAATAAATAAGATAATAATTAACGAAGGAGAAGCCTCTTTTTAGAGTATGTATACGTATTTTTTTTTAAATATTACTGAATAAATTTAAATATTAAGATAATAAACTTACCCAGTCGTAAAAATGATTCCAGTCTTATTGTCAATCCTGAACAGTCCCTGACTTTCGTTAGCCAATGAATATACAATGCGCTTATTGAATCCCAAATCAGCATCCGTCGCTCTCACTTTTATAACTGAAGTATCAATCATGGAATCTTCTGGTATCGCGGCAGAATAATGCCCAGTGTCGAATACCGGATCATTGTCATTCTGATCTTCGACTATAATAGTTATATTACAAGAACCTTGAAGAGTTACAGGTGAACCATGATCGAATGCAGTTATCGTCAAGTGGTATTTAGATTGACTTTCTCTATCTAAAGTTCTAGCTGTTAATCGACCTGTAGTTGAATCTATTGAGAATTTATTGACATTGTTACCAGACGTTATACTGTAAGTAATCATTCCGTTTGCACCGATATCTCTATCAGTAGCTGTCACTGTGTGAATTACTTCTGGATTATTGTTTTCAGGAACAGCCAGAGGGTAACAAGAACCTATCTTAAAAGTAGGAGCATTGTCATTTACATCCATAATACTTATTGTAACCGTAGTAACATCGAAATTAGTTGTTGATTGAAATGTGCTAGAGTCTGTTACGTAAACTGGGAATATGTAAAGATCTCTCTCTTCTCTATCTATACGGCTTTTCACTGTAAGGGTTCCTAATCTTTCATCTATTGTAAATTTGGTATCTGCTACTCCAGCTGGTATAGTGTACGTCAAATTACCTGTAACGAAAAAATAATATTAGATTTTTAGTAAAAAAGCTTTCTGTTTATTATTAAATTAAGTATAGGTAAAAGTTATACTCACTTGCACTTCCTCTAGACGATTTTGCAGAGAGCCTGGTTACAAAACTTCCCGGTCGAATATCTTCACTAATGTTGGCTCTGTAGTAAGATTCCGTGAATCTTGGCGGCACATTAGTGGATTCTTGTAAATTCAATTCTAACGTCATGTGACTTTGTCTTGGAAAAGGCACTCCATGATCGGACGCAGTCAGATTTAATCGATATTGCCCCGGTCTTACTCTTGATATATCTGACGAGTACTTATTAGAAAAAGATAGCTTTCCACTATCGTATTCCATTGAAAAGTAAGCGTGATCGTTTCCACTTGCAATGTAATATGATATTTTTCCATTATCACCTGAATCCGCATCAACTGCTAAAGCTTGATATAACGTGCCAGTCAGAGAATTTAAAGACACGGTGGCTTTTCTAGCAGATACAAAATTTGGAGCATTGTCATTTGCATCCGTTACCAAAATGTGAACAGTAGCTGAAGTCTTCATCCTTTCTGATTCATTAGAAGCTAAATCAGTGGCTTCGATAATCAGCCAATATTCCGTCAGTACTTCGTAATCAAGAGCTGTTGTTAAAGTCAATGAACCAGTCAGAGGATCTAAATTGAAAACACCATTTGGCAAAGATAATGAAGGGAGTAGGTGAAAATGTAACTCTCCGTTAACACCAGCATCTGCATCTTTAGCTGTAAAGTTGTAAATGGTTGTACCAATCGGTGTTATTTCAGAAACATCAATGTTTATAGGATCCTCTGACCACTGAGGCGCGTTATCATTGACATCAACGATCTCTATTTTTACTGTGACAGCACTGCTTTGTGGATTGTTTGTAGCCGAAGTATCTAAAGCTCTCACTTCTAATCTGTACTCGTCCTGCATTTCTCTATCTAACTGTCTCGCTACAACTAGAGATCCTGTTCGTCTGTCAATTTCAAAAGTTCCTGGCAAATGGTCAGCTGTTAGTGGCATGAGAAGGTAAGAAATTTGTTTTTCCTCTTCATTGTTTATTGTGTTATCAGTGACGTCGCTATCACAACAAGCTACGGTTCCAACAATATGACCTATTTTAGCGTTTTCTTTTACCTACAAAAAAGTGTCGATTAAGTATAAAATCTGTACCAAATATGTTTAATACAATAGTTTTTATTTCAAAATGTTTTAAAGAAAAAATCTTTACTTACTTTGAAAGATAGACTAGAACTTGTGTAGGTAGGTCTGTTATCGTTCAAATCTAGTACTTCTACTTTGAGTTGCCTTACAGCTTGTTTAGGAGGAGTACCACCATCGGTTGCCGCTACAGTTAATCGGTAAATCGATCTTTCTTCATGATCTAACACTGTAAAAACAAATAAGAATATTTATTAAAATGTTTATAAAGTTGTATTATAAATATTTTAGTGTATTTTTATACCTGTACTAGTTTTAATAACACCAGTGCTAGGATCAATAACAAAGACCCCAAATCCATCCATGTCTCTCTCATTGAGAATAGAGTAAGTTATTGTAGAGTTGACTCCATTGTCTCTGTCTATTGCTTTAACTCTAGCTACTTCCGCTCCAGGATGTTGTTCTTCTCGAACACTAACGACATCTTCTCTAGGGTCTATTATTTCAGGAGGATTGTCATTGACATCTGTTATTTTAATATGGATAGGAACTCGAGTTGATCGCGGTAGAGAACCTTGGTCTTTTGCTTCGGCGAATAGTGAGTAGAATGCTTTAAACTCTCGGTCCAGTATTTCTTTTGTCGTAATAATACCTGTTAACAACAAAGAATAGATTGGTCAGTAATTTGTACCAGCTAATTATCTTACATTATTAGTTGTTTTCTTTGAATTTTAGTTCAAACCACAAGTTTTAAATAACCTATAAAAAGCCAAGCCGCACAAATTTTAAAGGACTTTTGTCAATTTCAAAATTATTATGAGCCTCAGACCCTAAAATTAAGGATTCATAAAAGAAATCGCCCGCAGCGAGAGACCTATGATTATCCGAAGGAAGATTCCTTATTGGGAATCTAAACTCATGATGACAGAAAGTTGAGGACCAAGAACGTCATTTGAAAAGCCATAACAAATAATTATGATTTTACGTGCAATGATACTAAAGTTGATATTACAATAACAAAATATGAATTCAAAAGATAATAAGATGTGGAAAGAACCGCTATAATGAGTTATGTAAAGCGAGCTATAGAAAAAACATTTAATTTATTTTCCTGGTTTACAAATACTATACTGTCGCAATTTTGGTAAAATACAATAAATATGAGAAGATAAAACTACGGCACGAATTACTAACAGAACTTTAAAGTCCGGAATTTCGTATCTGCAAATTCATTTACAATGGCGTCACTTCGTCCCTCGAACGCAATTACCTTTTTTGTTTCAACAGGCGGTATTATTGCAATTTATAGTTGCAATGTCCAGAGTCAGATTCCAACTACATTTAACACCTATAATTCATTTGCGAACATTCGCAAAATAAAAGGAATCCGTCAACCAAACGAGTTGTAGGGCCGAGGTACGTCCTACACTTACATTTGTAACGTATGAGCTTTAAATGGCCGACGACAGTATCTGGCCGTGGCTGCGTTTGTAATAAAACATTGGAGAGAATAGCGAGGCTCCTACAAAGCAATATTTTAATAATAGTTAATGGCAGGTCACGACGCATGCGCGAGCGGCGACGTTTATAACTCGCAATTGACGCGCATAATTTTTTTGCGCATAGCCTCCCGTTGCGGATACCCTGTTCGGTCCAGCGGTGTGACCTTTGAGAAAAATTGCCATTTACCATTAAAATCCTCCAATATTTTAAAAGGGGACAATCGGCGCGAGAGTTACATGTTTTTGAGACACCGCCTGATAAAATGGACGAAGCGATTATGCTCATAAAAGGCTGTAAGTTTTTGCCAAAACATTGTATAAGCACCTGTTCGAATCTGAATTCGATCGCGGCCAACAACTTGGCCACATACAGCCGTCGCTCGTGTGTGACCAATGATTTACGAATTTAGTCGGACACAGCAAAGGGTGAGCTCGGTAGATTCGCTAACTAGCTCGGGGTGTTGATCGACGATAAACCAAATTGAGACGAAAAGATCTACCATTCATCAGTCAGTTATCGGCGATAACGAAACGCCAACCCTCTTTTTGCCTCCCCATATCGAGTAGCGAAAAACATACGGTCCTTACAGATAACCATCAATGCGATTAAGAATCTTTGACTCATGTGGGCGAAGATTATGCCCTTTTATAAATAATGGCCTAATCTAATCGCCAATAAGCCTTTACGGACGATTTATACGAACGTTAACGCTTACCTCATCGTGAATCAA
This sequence comes from Idaea aversata, assembly GCA_907269075.1. Taxonomy (NCBI): domain Eukaryota; kingdom Metazoa; phylum Arthropoda; class Insecta; order Lepidoptera; family Geometridae; genus Idaea; species Idaea aversata. Next base: position 1,910,155 of record OU026088.1, read on the forward strand.
CTAACTATACCTACCTATCTTACGTACCTACCAAGTTTGACGATAGCATAAATTAAAAATATTTTGAGAAATATTTAAAATTATTGATCATAGTTATTACTTTTTAAAATCGACAAACGTCCATTGAAACTTGTTCATGGGAAGAGTCGAGAGCAAACACGCCATCGGATCTGCTCCCTATCCATTTAAATTGTGCAGGTATTAAGGCCTTGTTTGACCAAACTGTTTGTTCAGTCGATGAGTCTTAAGGCACAACATACTTTGGGTTTTAGCTTTCAAAAGAGCCGCCGGACTAAACAAAACGTCGAGTGGGGTGTTGGTCACTGGAATAGTTCCCTGATCAAACACACAACTGGAGGTATTACGGTAAAATTGCATTGTTCTAAGTATGTCTTGTAATGATGCGTGTAGCGCCGTCCGTTCTGACATATACATAACTAGCTGCGCTTCGCGGTTTCACCCGCGTAACTCCCGATCCCGTGGGAATATAAATAAATAAATATAAATAAATATTTCAGGACACATTACACATCGCCATCCAGCCCCAAGCTAAGCAACTTAATGCTTGTGTTATGGGTGCCAGATAACGGATAAACTACTTATATACTTTTTTTTTTGTAAATATATACATATTATACATATAGGAAACACCCAGAACCAGAAACAAGAATTTATGGTCAGCATAAATACTTGTTCCCGGTGGGAATCGAACCCGCAACCTTCGAGGAAATATCGGGATATATTAAGATTTATGCTATCCTATCTTTCAAGTTGGATCAAACTGCACACGGTGTGCAAATTTGATTAAAATCGGTTACGTAGTTTAGGAGTCCATCGTGCACAAACAAACAACGTGACACGTAATTTATATAATTAGAATAATATTATGAAGAGAAAAGATTTATGTGTTTAGATTATTGTTTGTAATGGCTCTGAAGTTATTAGACCGATTTTGATGTAATTTGATAAAAAAATATATTAAAGCCAGGCTTTTTATCCCAATATTCCTACGGGATCGGGAATTAAAAGGCTGAAATCGCGGTTACTAACATGGCGTGACAAGTATTTAAATGAACTTACCCAAAAAAGGAACAATAAAAGGTCTTAGGTTTAAATGGGGTAAATTTTAGAATTAGTGAGGACGCTAGCGCCTCTACTGACGTTCATTAAGAGCCTGGTCGCAGCGAGTCAATAGTAGTTTTAAGTAAAAATAAATAAAAAATATAAATAAATACATTGGGACTTCAAACGGACGCCGATGTTTTCTCGATCGTCCGGACGGCCACAGACGGGATGGGGGACTAATTATACGGTTAATGTTTGCTAAAGAAAAGGGTAGCCAGTAGCTATAAATTACTTTCTCTTAAATGTATTCGACATTACGCAATTAGAATTATTAAGCTATTGCATAGCTTTTATCGCGGGCTTTGAGTGCGGCGACCGAATCAAGAAATTCCGTAACGAAATAAAACCTAACACCACCCACTCCGCCTACAATGTAACTCGGCCGAGTTTTTATATGTTAAAAATAAAAGTAACTACTAAGATATAGTTAATTAATTATGTATAATACTCACCAGTAACTGGATTGACGTTGAAACTTGTATTAGATGGAAAAAGACTATATCTCACAACCGCATTGTCACCCAAATCCGCATCAGTAGCAGCAATCTTCCCAACAAACGCTCCCGTTCTCTGATTCTCTTCCACTTCAAACTCATAACTATTCTTAGAAAACACTGGATCATTGTCATTTGCATCAATAACATTGACAATTAGACTTGCAGTAGCTGACAGCGGTGGGATACCATTATCAGTGGCAGTAATCATCATAGAATGCTTAGCTCGAGTCTCTCTATCAAGCGTTTTTGCTAAATAAACCCATCCTGTAGCAGGTTCTACTTTAAAAAACTCATTTGTAGTATTAGAATGTATCTTATAAGTTATTCTAGCGTTGTTCCCAGTGTCTTTATCTATAGCTTGAATTTCTAATACCTGTAAAGAGAATTTTCATTACACGGATGCCTGGAGAATCCGAGCGAATCCAAATACGGAAACTTGTCGCAGATCTAAACCGATGCGTGTTGTTGATCGTTATCAAGTTTGTTAAGCGATTGTTGTGATAAATTCTGATACGCATTCAGAATTTAAAGCAAAATAAAATGTATTGTTATTAATAAACACATCATTGTAAGAGATTAATTAATTAATTTTTCAAGTAATTTAATTGCCTTTTGTGACTTTTTATATTACAAAATGAATTAAAAGAAAATGTAAATTGCTCAATATTTTGTTATTTACACAGATAGATACAATAAGATAATTGTAAGTTGGGCGATCTTTCCACAAACAGGGGATAACCGCCTTCCTCACTGTGTTTTAGCTATTGCAAAGATTTTACCATAGCAACTACTGAAAATGGGCTTATTGTGCATGTATTTTTATCTAATTCAGTACTTACCCTAGTATTAACCGCTTCAGATTCTATAACATTAGCAGTGTAAGCTTCATGTTCGAAGATAGGTGCATTATCGTTAACGTCTTGAACATCTACCACTAGAGTTAAGTTGGAGCTTAGAGACGGTACACCATTGTCTTTAGCTGAGATAATTAGAGAGTGGCGGACGAGGTTTTCGTAGTCCAGAGGTCTGTGAAAGAAGAAATTTAAGTTACGAATTGGTAAAATGGTGAATTCTGCAGCCAAGACTGGATTTCAAACATAAACATTTAAGCAAAATTTCCTAAACTGTGTCAATTTGTTTGGTTTGCTACCAGACAGTTTATTGTAGCCAAACTTACACAATATACAGGTCTGCAATGCATTTGAGCATAGATGAACGGACGACGTATTTAAGGTCGCGGGAAGTCATTGGACGCAAAAAAAACATGCGATCGATCGCTCTGGAAGTCTTTGGGGGAGCAGTAGACGTACTGTGGCTGATGTAATGATAAAAAGTACGAACGAACCGAGTGTTAAAATTCCAATAGAAGTCAAATGATTATGTGGATAGTTTACGAAAAATGTTCCTGTAAATCATCAACTCTCACCTCAACAAAGTAACCAATCCACGTTGAGCGTTCACAGCGAAGGTATTCGATGTCCCACTAGCAGACAGCAGCTGGTATGTCACCTGACCGTTCCTGCCCTCGTCGTAATCTGTTGCTCTTGCAGCGTAGACCACTGCACCGACTGCAGCTGATTCGGCAACTGAGACACGCACCGTTGAAGTGCCGAATGTTGGTGCGTTGTCGTTCACGTCTTCGAGGGTTATTTGCACCTGGGATTTCAAAGTTTAATTGTGAATATTGATATGGAGTTGAGAAACTAAAGTAGTAACGGTTAATATTTATGTCAAATATATTTCTTTCGTAATTTCTGGCTGCAGTCGCTTCCATTTTTTCTGTAGCAGGTGATACTTTGTGATATTTATACAAATAAAAAACCGAATAGTACTGAAGACTTTAAAAAGTCTAAGTACCTACACACACAGTACCTACCTATTATAAAGCTGTTTGATTTCATGAACTAAATAAATAAATGAATGTTATGGGACATTCCACACAGCGCCATCTTGCCTCCAGATAAGCAACTAGACTTTTGTTATGGTGGCCAGAAACATATTTCTATAGAACCTTACCTGAGTCTGATCAAAATTCTGTGGGTTTCCATTAACAGCTCTGACATTGATCAGGTAAGACGGCGTGGTTTCCCGGTCCAGTGGGCTGGCTGTCCTGATAGCGCCTGTTATGGGTTCGATTGTGAAGTGATGATGAGGATCTCCGGAGACGATGGTGTAGCGGACTGGTGGTTCTCCTGGGGAAAGAGTTAAGGTTTTGAATAAAATTACTTGCTGTAGTACATTTACTACAACGTTAAGAAGATAGGTACGCGGCTTATTCTCCATGCAAACGTAGTCGACTGTTTTCGCCCTGGATAGTGAAACTAGAGCAAATATTTTTATAGCATAAAACCTATAACTGCCATGACCAAGACCATGCCCCTGTGTCTTGGTTTTTTTCATATTTTAATTATTACAGGAAGTAAGAGTCTTAAAACAGAAGTGAAAACTGTATATCTGTGTAAAATCTCATCTGTCGCGAGAACATACGCAAAAAGAGTTTTAGATGAAAAAAAAAAAATATCGTCGTCCGACATTTGTCGTCCGTCAATAGTCGTCCAACATTTGTCGTCCGTCAATAGTCGTCCGACAAATAGTCGTCCGACATTTATCGTCCGACATTTGTCGTCCGTCAATAGTCGTCCGTTAAAAAATACCTTAAATTAAAAAACTGTATATCTGTGTAAAATCTCATCTGTCGCGAGAAAATCTGTCGTCTGTCGCGAGAACGGCTGAAAACGCTCACCCACAAAAGTGCCCAACGCGCCATAAGAAGTTTTCACTTCAAAAAAATATCATGGCACATAAAGGGTTAATGCTTCAAAAATATTTAATTTAGTGTCATTATCCAGAGAGGAAACAGTCGACTTTGTACGTTTGTATAGAGAAAGACCCTGGTATCTTTCCTTTATATACTGTTACTAAAGTTTACATAATTCTACTGTGATTCTATTTCTCAAAACCTATTTTATGACATTGGCCAAAAAAATTCTTGGGGACATTTTTTTTTTCAGTGGTTTTATCAACTACCAAAGAATAAACAAGAATTGAATTATAGAAACAAAAAACTTCAGAAATTGTTCAAAATTCAAAGTCCCTTACGGGATTTAAGCTAAGGAGCTTTACCGTAGCGTTCCTCTAAACCACTAAGCTACGTAAGTTTACGATACCAAGTTAAAAATTAAAGAAAGTTATCTTTTTATTTACGAATAGCACCGTTTCCGTGGAAACATTGGCCTATGTTACTCCCAATGAATCCATGTATCCTCATACCAAGTTTCATCAAAATCGGTCCAGTAGTTTCGGAGCCTATTCGTTTCAAATAAAAAAAATCTTCTTTATAATATATAGTCTGAGATATTAGTATAGACTGATCCTTGTATCGCTATCAACCTATCCAAGAAATTAAACTTTATAATAAGAAAATCAAATAATTAGAAATAGATACTCTACTATCATAATAGACCTCCATTAATTGCATTACAAGTTTTGATATCTTAGAATTCTAAAGTTCTAATAATTATAGGTAAGTTATTCTAGTGTTCGTTATTTCCTATTGTCGTGTCTATCACGATTCCTTTTATATTTATTAAGGTGTTTGTCTTCTTAGCTAATTGTGTTTTAGATCTAAATGGCGGTAGTATTTTATACGTAATAGGAGGGTGTAATCTGTAGTAACAACCTACGAGGAAACAGCAGACTTATAAATAGCAGGTTTATAAAAAAAACTCTCGGACAAAGACTTCTGTATCATGTTGTATGGGAGCTATATATATTTTTTCTGTTTTTTAGTATTTGTTAGTATAGCGGCAACAGAAATACATAATCTGAGAAAATGACAACTCTCTAGCTATCACGAATCATGAGATACAGCCTAGTGACAGACAGACGGGCAGTGATAATAGGGTCTCGTGTTTACTCTTTGATTACGGAACCCTAATAACTAACATATTTCTGTTAACAACTACATCACAAATCTAAATCTTCAAAAAGTGTTGGCCTAGTCGTAGAAATAATTATCTCGACTTTCGTGCCAAAGGTCGAGGATTTGGATCCCAGACGTGCACCAATGGGTTTTTTGTAAAGAAATAATATGTGCCCTGTTTGACATTGCTCTTACGGTGAAGGAAAACATCGTGATAAAACCCGCGGCTTAGTTAACTTCAAAAGTATGGACAAGATCTTTGCTCTGAACCTAGTGGCTAAACTGAGAGGCTGCTGGAAGCCTACTTCATCGTCACGCAAAAAGGACTTAACTAGAGAGATCTAGATGAGGAAAACCACCCGTATACAAGTACAAGTACAAGAACTTCAATGTCTTCCTTACTAATCTTTTTACTAACATTTTTAGAACCACAACAATGTCGTATAATGTTACTTGTTATTTAGGTACAGCCGTTTTCCCAAATGTTTCTTTTAAATTTTAATTATTAAAAAAAATATAGTATATTATGCCGTGTCTCCATTAACGCTAAAATTAGTGCAAAAAGATTTCCAATCTATCTGATTTTGCATTTTTTTAAACTAATTATGAAAATATAACCAAGGTATCAACGAGGTATTTTACAAAGAATGGTTTCCTTTATGACCAATTTCCACCAAAACAAACACTGCAAACGTTTAATATCTATCAATTTTTAATTGGCATTTCTCACAACGATTTAAAAGGTTCATTGTTGAAATATATTTTTTCGAACCGCGTACTTTTTTGCAACTGTTTTTTCGGCGGTCGTTTTGGGCAGATCCGTTGACGGGAGATTGATATACAGTCTTATTTGTGGACATACCCGGCAGTCTTTGTTTGTGTAACAGGTCCGAACCCTTCCCCCCTCCCTTCCTGCCTTCCCTGCCCCCTCCATGTCCCTTTGTCTCTCCTCTTTATACAATCAGTGACGAGTGACTTGGTCTTATTTTGGCCACATTCAGCGCTCCCTTTTTTGTCAAATACATCGCTATTTTCGATTTTTAAAAATCTCGGCCTCAATATAATATTCGAGTTTAAAGATTATGGTATAAAATTTAATCTCTCAATCTGGTCACGGTGGATTAATAATTTTAATATCATTAATACTAAGTAGCATACCTAACCTACTGATTAAATATTAAAAACTCGATGGATTAAAATAATGTTATTGTCTGAAACATAACAATCAGAATATAAAGACGTCAGTAACAGTGCTCCCGAGTGTTGAACTGATTAGGTCTCAGACGGTCACGAGATCTCCCGTGCCTTACCGATTCGTATTAAACCACATTTGCATCTCTACCTTCTAAATTGAAATCATTAATGGCCACTATTGGCCACCCGATTATCTTACTCACGAAAACCGAACCCTGCTTCAATTAAGTGTTGTAAAGATTTCTCCGTGTGAATTGTTGCCGATCCCTGATTTAATTTAATGAATTAATTTATCTAATGCCTAGCTTAAAAGATAATCTAGTGGTTTTGAATAACAAGCTTGGGCCTGGACACTGAACCGCTTTTAGAACTAAACAAACATCTATTGTCTTAAGATCTCATGAGAATTTATTTTATTTGAACTAAAGTTTATAGTTAATGTATTAGCGAATAAGTGAGTTGTTAGTTTTCTAATCAGATTTTGTTAACAACTTTGACATGAATGTAAAATAAATTTAAATTTCTACTGAACCCTGGCCTTTTAACGTTCGACCTTTTGTATCGAATTAATGGTTTAACAGTTTTCGTACATACTTAATTCAATTCCAAACGGATATATTATATTTCGTCCTGTATTAAAGTATTACAAGAACAAAACTTTGCAACATCGTTATTAATTTGTAGGTACCTACTTACTTACCTAAATTTTGTGCACAAAAATTACTCTTATTACGTGTAACAACACTAAAAATTTTAACACATAAATCGTGTTAACTCGCATTGAAAAAGTTGAAAATAATTGAAGTACCAACCAAGGCGGTTTTAAAAAAAGAACTTTCAAGAGCTTTCGACAAAAACTGTCGCTTCGGGTCGCTGAACGGCAGAATACGAAGGATTTATACAGCGGCGGGCGGTTGCGGCTGCGCATCCCAAAATCCTTGGTTATCTCCCAATTCGAATTTCAAATTTTTCTGTTACTATACGATTGGAGCGTGAAATAAAATTGTTTGTTTATTGTGGCCAGTCTTTTAAACCATAGAAATAAAAAAAGGATTTCTAGTTAGATCTAACCTATCTCATTATTCCTAACATGATTTACTTGTTATCGGCTAATTACTGGCTTAGCAGCATTTAATTGTCTTCAATTAACATTCCATGAGTGTTGAAAAGTTTTTCCTGTGTGTCGTATGTAATTTTCATAAATGAATGACTAGGAGGTTTAATACGTAAACAAATAAAATAAAAAACTATATTCGATAACGCTCACAGCGCTATCTAGCCCAAAACGAACGTACTTATACTTTTCTTCAGTAAATATGTAGGTACATACTTATGATATATACAGCCATATAACATATATCCGTAAGTATATCATATAAATATTTGTCCATGTTAGGAATCAAACCTGCAACCTTCTATTACAGATCCTATCCTCGCGCCACAGAGGTCGTGAAACCTTACAAATAACAATCGAGCTCTTTAATTTAAAGAAAGCATTTAAATGCAACAAAGTAGAGTTTCATTGTCCACGAATTTACCTCTGTAGGAAGGGTACAAATATGGCTACCTATTACCGTACCCTGAGCTGTTGCGTCCAATTTGCATTGAAATATAAAATACTAGCAACCTATCCCGGTTTCACCCGCATTAGTGTTTCTTAAAGTGATATTGTTTTCCTACAAACGTACAATACGCAATACTTACTACGAGTCACAAACTTTAAAATACCTAGTTATTTTTACTCATTTAGAGGTCGAAGTTCTAAAAACCTTTTCTTGTTGCTCGTCGACGTCCTAAAGGCATCCCAATACGAAGTTTCAGACTTGTGCTTTTGTAGTTTCAGAGAGTTCATAATGAGTGTTTTTTTATTTATATAATTACTAGCGACCCGCCCCGGCTTCGGACGGCTATATTATGCATGTATTATACATATAAACCTTCCTCTTGAATCACTCTATCTATTAAAAAAAAACCGCATCAAAATCCGTTGCGTAGTTTTAAAGATTTAAGCGTACAAAGGGAAATAGGGACGGCGAAAAATGACTTTATTTTATACTATGTAGTGATAGTGATTATATAGAATTTTTCAAGTAACTATGTATCCTCATACCAAGGTTTATCAAAATCAGTTTAGTACTGTTGAAGCGTCGTTTGTAGAGAACATTCAATCATTTAATTCAATCCACATGATTTGATTTAATTTCAAATTTAAGTACAAGCTTTAGGTATTTAGGCTGAATATTGCCATTTTAGGCTGTATCATGGACGCAGCAAGTTAAAATAGCTACATCCAATTTCGTCACATCCGCTACACGTAATTAAATATCCGTTACATTTTTGGTTTTTTTTTAAGTAACCGCCTTCTTTTGACCAGTTTTTAAGAAGTTAAAGTAGGTTTTGCCCGCGTCTTTCACCGCATACTGTTTTGATTTTTCCGAAACCCTTTTATCAGCTGATACCTACATCGTAATAGCTATTCGTATGCCAAATTTTAGCCCGATGTATTGGTGTTAGTTGCGCGTTGTTATAGTCTGTCAGTCAGGACTTTCAATTAAGCGAAAGTTATCAAAAAGTATTTTTATTTTAATAGCAGTTGAGAAAGGCCTTAATTGTCTAGTCCAAGTTATTATATTTTCTTAAAAAAATCACTTTGAAAATTGCCTATTTGTCACATATTTTCACATTTGTAAGATCATAAGTTTTCGGATTAATAATAATTATTAATAATAACTTTCGAAACGTCATAATTAAAATAATAATTAGCTAATTAATAATTACCTAAATATGAAAAACCGTTACAAGACCACACGCGTATAATTTATCTATAGCGACAATGATATAGTCAAACTTTTCGATATACCGTTATCCGTTAGATTATTACGAAATACATTTTTTTGATTAACACTAAGTTTTATGTTGATGTTGTTATGATTTTTATAAATTAGTCGGTAAGCGTTAGATTTATTGATTTTGAGAAAAACTGAAATGTATTAAAATAGACTAGTGATTCTTAAAACAGTATTTTATTAGTTATAAACATCCAAAATTTTGATTAAGTATACCTACTTACTTATGCATAGCACAATAGCGCATATTATGTATTTTTGAGAATTTATTATTTAAACTTACAACAGGCCTCGAAAGTACCAGTTATTTGGAATATTAAATAGGTACCTACTACTAGTATTTATTGCATTTTAAGGAGCTATTTTGCTCATCACTAATTTTTATGACATTGGACTTCCTTTTTATTTATTTTATTTTAATAAATATTAAATAAGTATTTATTAATTTTATATAAAAATTTCAAAATTTTTTTTAAAATTTCTTGCAATTAATTAGTTAAACAATGCCAACAAACCTAACTGGGTTGTCTCACTATTTTATAAAAATTATATTATCATAGTATAAGTATTCATATGCGCTCAAAATAACTTTCAATACAAATATAAATAAATATAACATTTAGAGAAAAACAGTGCAATACGATTATCAGTAGAATATTATACCCACCCATTAAATAAACAAATGAATAAAGAATCATCGAAATTAGAATTCATAAGGCGTAGATTCTTTTTTGGGGAATCAAAAAAACCCGACAGCAAAAAAATCTATACTAAATCATATTAAATCTATATGTCAAGATTTTGTCCAGATCGGTTGTAAAACACGACCTGTAGAGGAGTACCAACATACATAATGACATAATATAAAAGTAAATTTTGCCAGACGTTTCGCTCGTTCAGTTAAAAAAAAACAATAACTCAAGTGTAAGTTAAATATTATAAGATAAGTCAAGAGTAAGTCAAATAATAATTAACATTTCGCAAGCCAAATGAACAAAGCAATAGTCACAGTTAAAGACATTTAAAATTCTGGTAGAGTAGAGAGAGTTTTTCTTTAATACATATAAAATACTGTACGCCAAAATAGGCACCAATATTTATCTCAATATAATCCAAAAATGGGTGCAAGCCAACGAATAGAATACATTAGGTAATATTGTTTTTTTTTTTAACACCAAGACAGCAGCGTCTTTACCGCACAGTCTCAGTATTAACCTTACAGAATCAGACGCTCTCTTTATTTTACTAGAATTTTATTCTCTTCGTGTCGGATTCTACAGCCCGTTATTCGGTAACCAAATAAGGCCACTCATACATTTATATTTGAGCTATAGTTGAGTTTTTAATATTCTCCACCGAATATCGGAGTTAATGTGTATTTTTTAATTAATGGATGTTTATCTCGAGGCGTAGTGCTATAAATCTGTTGAGGGCGTACGTTTTGTGCAACGTACATAAATGTTATGGAGCCGTTTCTAATTAAACTCAACTTGAGGTGGGTTTGGTGCTAGGTGGAGGAGCTGGCGGGGTATACAAAATTTCATTGTATAACCGAATTGATGACTAAAGACGTTACCTACGCTGACTTTCATCTAATCTAGATACATATGACCTATAACTGACCTTTTTAAATTTTTCGACACGAATTAATATCCATGAGTACAGTTTCGACCTTCCTTCCAGTCATACAGCCAGACAGTTCCTTCCCTCCAGCGTTCGGGTGCGTTCGAAACCACACAACCTAACTTTTTTTAGGACGTTTGGCGTGAAATCCACTTCGGAAATTCGAAGCGTTCCGAAGGCACACATCCTAACTTATTTTTAAGACGTTTCTATGTGATCTTTGTACAAAATATACTTATGCATCCAAATTAATAAAGAAATTTGACTTCAACTTTGAATTCGTCTTAAAAACTAAGTTAATGTGGAAGCTACGTACGTACACATCCTAACTTAGTTTTTAAGACTATTCCAAGTGATCATGTGTAGTGTATATACATAAGCATCGAAAGGAATAAAGAAATTTTGATTTTGATTTTTGATTTTGTACTACGTAATGTTCAATTATGAAAAATGACAAATAGTCTAAAAGTGTCAATTCACAATAACGTCCAATCATAAAAATGTCCATTCATGATAAATACCTATGTAAAAAATAAATATCTTGAAGAATCCCTTGTTATTAGTAAATTGAGGGTAGTTTTAAAATAACTAACTCAACGAAGAAGGACATTCGCCATTTCTACACGTAAGTTTTGAAGAACAAATTTATTTTTAATTTTTCTTAAGTTTATAACTTAGACCAATCACAAAAGATACAATGAGATTTTTAAAATCGATACGAATCTAAAGATTTGATTCGCAATATTGACCCGGTATATTGCTATTGTAACTTTGGCTAATTACTTTTTAAGTTATATCGATTACATTTTTGCACTTAACTTTTTGGATGTGAAGTACCAAAAGTTACAGAACTATAAAAAGAAAGTCAGCTAATGTTCTATAGCCCGTCTTTTGTGCTATCTATAGTAACTCTTGATAGTTGATAGATACCTGTATTTTGATTTCGATCACAAGGCTAAAAGGCGATGAAACGCTGATATTATTAAATTTCTTAATGGTCTCTCAAAGATGTTTCTTTAAAGATTTTCTTGTAACGTAACAAGTAGCACGTACCTAACTTACGTTTGTTTAATATTATAAAGAGGTTTATTTTTTATTTTTTGCGTTTTATGTTTGTAACGAATAGGCTCCCAAACTACTAGACCGATTTTGACGAAACTTGGTATGAGGATACATTAATTCATTAGGAGTAACATATGCTACTTTTTATTCCGATATTTCCACGGGACCGGGAGTTACGTGGGTGAAACCACGGAGCGCTGCTAGTTTTGTGATATTTTTATATTAACTCTACATTTTCACACGAACTCTATTAACATTAAGTTTGTGTTTTGTTAATAACTCGTTAGTTTTAATATTAAAAGCTTTTAGAATTAATTATTGACATTTTTACGAGCTCACGTTTGAAGTGCGTTATCACGATTATTTTTAACGAATAGTAAGGTACCTCCAACGAATTATTGTCCAGAACAAATGTCTTTAATTGTATCAGATCTTTTTTTTAAACCAATTCGAGATTTATGTGGGTAAAACCGCGAGGCTTAACTAGTTAGGTACATACTAATAAATATAAACAGACTGTCTGACTAACTGGTATATCAATACACAGCTCAAGTCATTAAACGGAACATACTAAAATTCGGATTATGACTTAAGGATTTTGGAAAATTCTACCCCTACGTGGACGAAGTCACGGGGGAAAGTTAGTAAGTAAATTTAGATGTGCCTCACGGTTTCACGCGCGTATTTTTGGTGGGATAAAAAGTATCCTATGTTAGTCCCGATGAAACAATGTATCCTCATACCAAGTTTCATCAAAATCAATCGAGAAATTTACTAAAAAATATATTTTGAAGTAAAAAAAAATATATCTTTCCTCTTTAGATAATATTTAGCAACATGTTTCTTTCAAATATCCAATAACAAATCAATGTTAAGTCAATAAAGTACATTCTCTATCGCATTCACAGACGCATTTCACTGATATTTATACATACAGTTTCAACAATTCACTATATCACACCGAAATGTAACATTTTCTATCGATTTTCTCTTGAATTTGTTCGGTATTCGTTTCGATTATAAATAATAAAACAAACAAGACGCTTTTAACAATATTTGACATTAATCATTAAAAAAATCTTACTATTTGACTTGTCTGACTGACTTGTAGGTTCTCAAAGCTGATTTATTGAATTTAAAAAAGTTATGTCTGTAAAAGACTCAGAACAATAACTAAAGCAACTAAAAGACACTCTATTAGTATTTTTATTAAGCTATGTGCTGAAAAGCGATACAAATAAATTATTTTATATAGCTTTTTGCTGTTGTACGTAAAATGAATCCTTCCTAACACTTACTGATTAACATCTCAACCGAAAAATATTACAACATAGTTAAAGCTTCGAGGAAAGAAAACTTAAAAACAATACGTTAAGACTCGGCATTTTTTTGTACTATGAATACGAACTGTGTGAATTAAAAAAAATTACATGTCGCTGATAACGCGTTTGGAACGAAGTCCCTTTACCTTTTTCTTTTTACAATTTTTTTGTCCTTTTTTTTTTAAATTTTATTTCTTACTAGCTGTCCCGGCAAACGTTGTTTTGCCATATAAAAAAAACTAAATCAAAATCGGTTCAGCCGTTCGGGAGCTACGATGCCACAGACAGACACACACACAGACACGTTAAACTTATCAGGGGTTAAAAATCATACAAATCGGTTCAGCCGTTTAGGTGTAGTTTGGCAACTAACACCGCGCACGATTGACATCAATATTTATACGTCACTCAATTGTTTTGCCTTCCCGGCACCTCTCCATTAAAACTTGAACTTTATGTTATGGTATTAAAGTTCTTATTGACTTGTATTATTACGAATCGTTTGTATGGTATGGAGTATAGAAAAGTGTTGTTTTTAGACATTTTCAGGCAATTTTTTAAATTTTTCTCTCCGTAAGAACCATCCTCGTACCATATGGAATATTCTAAAAAAAGAATTGGCCAAATTGGTCCAGGCGTTGTTGAGTTATGCGCTTACCAACACATTTTGCGATTCATTTTTATATATAAAGAAGATTATGTACCTATATAAAGTATGTCGGTCGGTCTCTTCCTTGTACGGTTTTTCGTAACGCATAACTCTTTACGTTTTTCTTGTCTACGTCCCCTCGCCTTCGTTTCAAAAATGTTAAAATATTTCAAGTTAAAATAAATAAAACATAACAGTGTAACAGACAGCCTTCCAGTCCACGTTTATACAGTACCAAGCTATACCAAGACACCGGTACTGTAAATCAGCGAATTGCAAACGTAACCGTTACGCGGCACTTGTCCTTCTGGGAACACTGCATTATACTGTGGTTTTATACAACACTATTGTTACTTAGATATCGACGACATGCGTATGTATTTGTGTGAGTTATCGCATCGGACTTTAGCATTGAATACTTGCAGAGAGCAAATTAGAAACGAAGGGCCTTTTTCTCTTTCTTCCTTCTAGCCTTATCCCATCTTATCGATCGTCTCTTGTTTTCATTTCAATCGATTGAACTAAGTGAATTTGTGTTTACGCTTTGTCCGATTAATCGAACCAAAAGTAAAAAAAAGTTTCCGTCGTCCGATCAGTCGGACCACGTGTTTTCAGGGCATTATTTGGGATCTCCTCTCCTAGTTACTCTTCGCCAGAACACTCGGTCCTTGACGTCTTTGTCGATATGTCTTTGCGAGAGAACTCAAAAAACGTATCCATAAAAAACGTTAAAAGTAATCTCGGCAACGAAGGAAAGATCTTCTATCGGTAAAGGTCTTGAATTTTTAATATGGGCTTTTAGAGACATTTCCTTAGCTATATGAAAAAGTGAAAAATGAAAACTGAAAGGTGAAAATTGCAGAAAACTGCATAAATGAGTTCCTTTGATTTGCCAAACCTACTATGTTGGTATCAGAATTATTTATCTACTCACAACACAACACTATCGATTGGTCTAAAAATATAATTTCCAAACTTTTTGGAAAATGAACAAGTTCGATTCCTATCTAGGGTAATGACTTTTCCAAAATCTTATGATGCAGTTTGAGTTTAAGTCAAAATCAAGCAAGCAAATCCATTCAGCATTTTTCGCTATCTATAGTCAAAAATGGGCTAGCTAACCCTTTCAGCATTTTTCGCTATCTAAAGTCAAAATCGGACAAGCAAATTCTTTCAGCATTTTTCGCTATCTATTAAAGTTTAGAAAATAGCCCTGAACGACCCTATAATATTTTTTCCCTGTAGGTATGTAAAAGAGAAAAAGTCTCATCAAGAAATATCTGAAACTACAAGTGCTACGAGTCACTTGCCAAAAGTTTTCATAGTCTTTTGTTTTCACTTTGATCGCCTTTTGTTTTCACTTTGATAGTTTCCACTTTAAGTTAGGAATACCATTTAGGGGCCGGTTAAAAGAAGGTTACGATAAGAATAAAAATGATCATTTTTTATCATTTAACATAAAATCTGCTACTTCAAATCTATAGTACTAAAAACAGAAAAAAAAAAATGATAAACGAGACAAAAAACTATGAAATAAAAATTACAATAACAATACGTAAATAACCAAAAAAGAAATTGCTGCCGACAAAATTTCTATGTGTAAAAAAAGCTTTAAGATATAAATTAGCATTTTATACTTAAAATCATAATAAACTTACAGGAAATATTATCTTTTACCGACACACATAGTATGAGGTAATAGAAAGAATGGCCCCATAAAGGCCGGAGACTGGAAGACTATTCCCGCACATCAGATGTTCGTGATCCTAGCCAAGACAATGGTCGATTACTATTGTGCATAACTATGCTTCTCCTTTTACGGCTGGTCCAAATCAAAGGTTTCGTTTACGCGGATATATCTGATTTGTAAGTTCTTACTACACCATCAAACAATGCTTCAATCCGTCAAACGTAAAATATCAAACCAAAATTTGCTTTCTGTTTGGCGCAAACCCCTACGTCACCAATTCGAATATTTTGCGCAGTGTTGGAGCAAGTGTTGCGCTGCTTGGTTCAAACCTTAAGAGGCGAGTCCCTAAAAACGTCATTTACTATTTTAAAAATATTGAAGAACTCCCTGCATTGTAAGACACTAAAAAGAATTCTCGATAGCTTATTAGATGAGTCTACAGTTTCACTGTCAGATATTTTGAAAATAATCCATAGTTTTTGAAAAAACAATTATTAACTTTGATGAAAAACATCGAAATCGACCTTTTCTATTTTAAGTATCTGTGCTACTTCGTTGTTATATTTGAAAATATTTTTGGTTAAATTGTGAGACAAAAGTATAGAGAATGCATTCATCATTGCAGTTTTTTACTTATTGAAACCAAATAATAATAATCAATGCCGAAACATAGATATTTTTTTTGGTAAAAATCATTCCTCGCTGCCCATACATTTTAGTATGAAGCCGTAGCTCGTGACATTTCGCTTTATATTAGATGTCGCGGCGCGCAAAAGTGACAGTGTCATCTCAGTATTCAAGGTGAGAGCACGTCCATTTGTTTCCCGACATTTATTGTTTGACCTGGCATAAGGGTGGGGTGCGAGTGTTGCACACGACAACTAATTTGTAATTGTACCTATTCTTCGAGCAAGGAGTCGAAACTAGGTATAATCCGCTCACAATGAGAATAGGATGGAACCTTGTCAAAGTAAATCGAAAATGACAGTTTATAAATACATATATAAATAAATATTGCAGGACATTCCACACATCGCCATCTAGCCCCAAGCTAAGTAACTAGACTTGTGTTATGCGTGCTAGCCAACGGATATACTACATATACTGGGTTATTGGAAATTATACTAGCAAGCCGTTGAGGGCTACTTCTGTGCACCCAAACCAACAACTTTTGTTCTACGACTTTTAGAAATTCGAACTTTTTTTCGAAAATTTGGAGGTTAGGTTTACCTGAAAATCAGCTGTTCCTTACACGGAGAGGTCAGTAACCTTAAAATTTGACTTATTTTTTAAGTTTCATGTACTGTTTTTTGGTCTGAATGACCTTTGTTTTATAAAATCAGCAAATACCTACCTACTTATAAAAATTTGTAAATATATACTTATAATACATAGAAATAACCAGACCACAGACAAATATTTAAGCATAAATACTTGTCTGAGGCGGGAATCGTACCTGTGTGGCAGTCCGGCATGGTGACCATTGTGCCAACTGGGTCGTCTTCAAGTAGCGTTAGCATAAAAGTTCTGAATAATGGGTAATTCGTTTTGTTGTAATTAGTTATTTTTTATTTATTCATATTTAGTGTAGCTACATATATAGTATTAGGCATTTCTACTGTATGTGAAGACTTCACGGACAAACATACATACTGACACATATACGGGTCAAACTGAGAACCGCCTTTTTTTGAAGTCTGTTAAAAATACACAAAAATGTTTCATGGTTGTAATCCTTTCAATAATAATGTTTAGGAATATTTTTTTTAGTTATTCCAATTATTATTCCCCAATGCCACTCATATGTGCTTCATGGGAATCATCATCAGAGCTTTGACTTTCTTCAGAAGTATCGCTTTCTGAAAAAAATGAAGTTGATGCAGCCAAAGTTCCCTCACCTCAGATGCGTGACACCGTGTTTTAGATATGCTTGTTGCTCGTTCGGTTATTGAAGTGAAAACTTCTTATGGCGCGTTGGGCACTTTTGTGGGTGAGCATTTTCAGCCGTTCTCGCGACAGATGAGATTTTAACAGTTATTGTGCTTCTACTACTATGCAATATTGAAAACAGCGCCATCTCTGTGCAAACGGCCGAACTACGATACTCACTTCTGTACAACAGTGTTAACAGCGACATCTCTCGGTGGATGGTGCAGGTTCGCAGCGAGCTGCCGTACGCAGTTCGCGTCGCACGCTACCGCCATCACTGATACACGAGTGAGCATTTTCAGCCGTTCTCGCGACAGATGAGATTTCGACAGATGAGATTTTACACAGATATACAGTTTTCACTTCTGCCTGCACTCCCGGAGTGCGCTGTTTTTTTTTTTGTATTTTTGAACAAACCCATAGGTTCGTCAAAAAGATCTCTTGACAATGTAATTCCCGAATTACTAGATTCGTGATCCACAGCCAACTATGTCATCATTTTCAATGCGTTAGAAAAACCGACTTCGTTCCTGATCGAAATATCTATCGACTGCCAGAACTATTTGAGGTGGTTGAC
Source organism: Idaea aversata (assembly GCA_907269075.1). Lineage (NCBI taxonomy): Eukaryota > Metazoa > Arthropoda > Insecta > Lepidoptera > Geometridae > Idaea > Idaea aversata. The sequence continues at coordinate 1,928,591 of OU026088.1, forward strand.
TATTCAAAGTTTTACCCCATTTTCCACTCATTATCACTAAATCACTAAAATAATCACACAATAATTAATTACATAAATCTAGCATTTATAATAAAACAAACCACAATTTATAACAACACAAACCACGGTCGGAATTTATTATTTGTTTATTTAATCACTTTAATAAGCACAGTCCTTATGTGCTCGTTTTATTTATAATTTTGGAGAAAACATTTTTTTAAATGAAATTGCCATTGCTCCATAGACAATCTACCACAGACAATAATAATTTTTCTTTAAATCAATGGGTCTGTTTCAAATCCGCGACACTATGACCGTGCAAATAACTAATTTATACCTAATTATTATTCAGAACTTTTTTTCTAACGCTACTTTTCTGTCATTTTCGATTTACTTTGACAAGGTTCCATCCCATTCTCATTGCGCGCGGGTTATAATGTGATATTGATTATTTATTTTAACCTAAGAAATAACTGTTTCTATATTTCATTTTAATTTTTGACATAATTATGACAGGCAAACATAGACAAAAAAATAAATACTTCATGGACTGTGGTTTTTTACCTTTCGATATAGGGCATTACAACGAACAAATAATGCCTTCACACCAAACCTCTAAAGCGTCTCGGAAATGGGATATTTGAAGAAACGTTTATCCTACGATTTTATAAAAGTTCGCGGTGCACTTTGAGACCCATACCCTTCGATAGAGGGCATTACAGCGAAAAAATTATGCCTACACAACAAACCTCAAAAGTGTCACGGAAAAGGACGCGGTGATACGTCTTGTAGAAATACTTGGTTACAATGCTTTTATTTGAATATCCCGTTTCTGAGCTGTTTTAGAGCTTTGGTGTAAAGACATTATTTTTTTATTGTAATGCCTTTTATCAATAGGTATGGGTATCAAACTGCACAGCGGCATTTTAAATTACTATGCCGGTTGTGTCCAAAGATCTTTACATTTCGATCTCTAATTGGATATGTTTTACAAACAATTTGCGGGAAAGAAAAACTCAACTAGTATTTGACGTTCCTGCCTTTTGCAGGACTTTTTTTTTTTTTTTTGTTTTCTCTAAAGAAATTAAAATAGGAATTTATTGAGCTGTCAAAAATTAAATAAAAATATGGAAAAGGTATGATTTAGGTAGGTAGTATGTATTAAAATTGTAGCTTATTTTTATATTTTAATCCTATATATCGTAACTTATTTTTATTCAAGGTTAATAATAATGGGAAAAGTAAAAGGAAATTACTATAAATCCCAAAAAAATAAAGGAAGATTTAAGACAAACCAGTAACTATAATGTACTCATCTTTTTACCCAACTATATCGAATATTATAAAGATTGGTAGGTGTTTTGCCTGAATATTTATATAATAATATATGATGCCGATACCGACACGTTTTAACCTGTTTCTTAGTAGGGCACATAGGTACATACGAACGTTTATGTGTGAATTTTCAATATATAGAGACGGATGTAATAATTATTTCGCATAATTATTATTATAAAAATATATAAATATAAAAATTATTATAGTACAGAACATTTACTTATTGACAATTTCGTTATCAAACAAAATACCCAAAAATCGTACACTCTGACCCCACCCTTTCCCGCCAGCTACTTACTACCGGACTGCAGTTTTGCGATGTGAAAAGTTAAATACTACATACATTGCGTGTTTTCTATGATATTCATAAACATCCTACAAAGACGAACGCTTGATGAATATGTAACTTGTACAAAATGTACGATGCATCGAAAGTAGATTTATTTGTTTCCAGGGTGCGTAATTTTAATACTGCGTTGCACCTGTGTGGCTAGAAAATATCAATGTGTGTGTTCTATCAGAAGTTCCCACGGTCAAGGATTACAGGCTTAACAAAAATTTACGTGGATATATCTAAGTCAAAGTTATGAAAGTCAAGAGTCTTTATTCATTTGGAATTATTTGCAAGAAATCACATTTAACGTAATAAAAAAAATAAAAAAATTATCTGGCATACCAATAAAGCAATTTTTTAATTGCACATGTCAAACTTAAAATATTTAATCAGGCTTGATGCTTCTGTTTGCTGCAAACTATTATAGCAACGTCTCAAATATTTAAAAAAATACAGTTTGAAGCAAGCGTTGCGCTTGTTCAAACCTTGATAGCAATCAAGCTGGAACAGTTTCTTGTTTGATGTTTGAGGCTGTGTGTACGGGCGCTTTAGCTAAGTTTCACGAAGTTTTTAGTGATCATTACTTTTTATTATAAGTAAAGTATTTCTTTGAATGGTACATAATCATGAGGTTTTACTTTTAGGTCTTTAAAAGATTTAGAAAAACATGGCTACATATCTTGGGTAATGACTTTATATTTCAAAATACTTATAATAATAAATGAAGATATTATTAGCTGTCTTGTTTTCATTATAATACTGTTTTGTCACACTTTAGTTTAGATAAAGTGTCTATAATAAATGTAAACTTATCTTTTTTATAAGGGTATGTGTAAACCGGATCAATATTATTGATAATAACTATTTAGATTCATTGTATTTATTAAATTTTCATTGAACGCTTTCGCTTCTCCTTTTGGCTTTCCCTTTAATTTGAATGCAAACAACCGTTGCACGATTTCGATAAATTTGTTAAAGGAAAATTAAGCTGTATGTACCGTTTGTTCGGGGGCAAGTTCTAACATATAGGAATTTTTAATCTAAGTGGGTTTCCGTGTAAGTAACCCAAACTGTTTGCACAGATAAAGAAATATAGGGAATGTAAAACTACTGTTTGCATTTAACAAAAAATAAAATAACCTTCTTAGAATGATGGGCATTTAAATGTGGGTAGGAATTATGTTCAATATTTTACACCTGCAGTTTCTGCTCATGAGTATTTCGTGTAATAAAAAGGAACTCTAAACTTAAATTACACCTGCTTTTCTGAATGCGCATTTCTGAGATGTCTATTATTATAATACATCACAAATGTTTATTAGTAATTGTCATGGGCGAGGTATTCTAACCACTACTTACCTTATGTTTTTTTGTTAGAACTTTATTATAAATAATTATTATGAATCACTAACCTGTGTTTCCTATAGTTGCTTTTAGGTTTCCAACCACAGTACCAACTCTAACGTCCTCTTTGACACGGAAATTATATCTTGGTTTGTCGAATAGAGTTGTTCCTGTACCAGGTGACATCACTGTTATATGTACTTCAGCTGGCTGAGGAGCTGATAATCCACCACCATCAGTTGCCGACACTTCAAGATCGAACTTCAAATTGCTTTGGACCAACGCTGGTTTCACGACCAAGATTTCACCTGTACTTCTATCTATTCTGAACACATCATTGTCGTTTCCATTAACAATTCTATATGTAACAGTGCCGTATCTTCCTGAATCGGCGTCCATTGCAGCGACTGCGATTATAGGTTCACTCGATATACGACCTTCTTTCAAGGACACGTTGTAATCCTTAACAGTAAACGTAGGCACGTTGTCGTTGATATCAAGCAGTTGAATCTTCACCATTGCAGTCGTCGAGAGGCCCCCTGCGAATTTATAAATAATTGGTTGATTGTCTGCATTGTTGTAATACTATGTTTTAATTGACAGTTGCTTGATATATACCGATGTCAATGGTTATGCTGAACAAGGTTGAACCGATGATAATTGTTCAGTTGTTCCCCGTGCGTGTATGTTACATGCTTTTAAAACTTGTTTCTAAGATACATAATAGCTTGTTCGATGATCAGATGCAAACGCAGACTATACACTAAACGATTGACTGATAAGAAACAAGTATCGGTCGTCTGCGTCTGCTTGTCGTATATAGGAGTCCTAAAATAACACTTAAGCTACTTTATCACGGGATCAGAACTTACAGCTAGTCAACTTATCAAATATATATTTCATACCAGTTACAAAAGTACGCGTAGGGGTTGAAATTTCCTAAATTCTTTCTTAGCGAATACCTAAGTTTTAACTATTATCTGTATGCCAAAGTTTAGCCTTATCCGTTCATAGTTTTAACTGTGTGTTGACTCTTCAGTTGATATATCAGTCAATAGTCAGTTAAATTTTAATAAATACTCATATACTAGTAGTTCGCCCCGAACTGAGATCTCACGAGTTTTTTGTACCGATTTTTACTTTTCAGCGTAAAGTATGATATAACGGCGAAATACTTCAAATACTTCGGTCTATCTTATTTAAATGATAGGTGCCTAGTATCACTATCATCAGACACTGGACATCGCTGACTCTATTATACTTTTAACGAATCCAAACGCTTTAGGCATAGGCTCAGAATACAGAACAAGACTAGGTATCTTGTCTAGAAAATGAATTCCATAGCCTAATTTTCTTGGTCTCAATCACGTATTTATTTATTTCGCGTTTTATTGATACTCGAGAGAATAAGTACCTACAATGAAAGTAAATCGTGTGTGATTAAAAACTCCTATAGCCTTCTTCCATCTATATTCCACCATATCGTCAGTAGCTAGAGTACCTACCTACTTATCAAGTGAACACGATAGACCTAACTTATCTAGAGATGAGTTCATATAGCTTTCTATATATTACTCGGCTATATTACCAAACCCCAGATATCAGTTGCTTGTTTAACACCTAGAGCACACTCATGTGCCTAGAGTGCCTCCTTATCAAGACAACTTTAACGAACATTAACGGTAGACTTATCTTGTCTAGAAGATGAGTTCATATTTCTTTGAAGTTGAGTGCCTTCTTCCACCTCTATCACCAGATCCCAGATGTCAGCTGATTCTTCAGAAGCTATATAATACCTACTTATCAAGGTGCTTTGAACGAGTACAAACATGGATATGACTATCTTAGACTTCTCAAGATCGTTAAGTTCTTATTGTCACCTTTAACACTAAAATTTTTAGTACCTATGTAGTAAGTATGTACTCATCTTAATCTAACGAAAGAGGTAAAGAGGAGAGAGGCTCCTCCCTCGATACAAATATATTAGAGAAGTTTGAGACCTATATTATTGGTGGACCTATATGTCCTATAATAAGTCCTAACCTATTATTAAATAAAAATAATAAAAAGATTAGTCACCAGTTTTTTTAATTAGAATCTCTAGATCAGCTAGCAATACTATTTAATATTATTCACCACAATTATTAACCAAACCAACCCTTGATTATGAAATAAATGAATAATTATGAATATGAAACAAAAAGAGAGGTCTGACGATTTATAGGAAAGTAGATTAAGTAGACGCTTTTAATCTACAGTCTTCACCCAAGGTAGGTAAGTAGGTACATCCTGAGTGGCCCAGACGACGTCAACTATAGAAGGATTGTCCAATTTTCGCTTCGGCTTCCGTTAAGCTGATCAATAGCTGGTTCAAGCAGCTACTGATCCTTCGAAGACCATCGAGAACGAACACAAGAGTGCATGACTTTGCACTCTAAACTTTTACGAATTATTTGAATTTTATTTAGGATGACCGTATTATTATATAGATAGGTACCTTTTTTTATCAATTTTAATCATAATATCAAAGCTAAGTTAATATGTAATGGTTTTGAAATTATCTGGAAATCATATTTTTTACGACAATGACAGAAAGAAAACATGTCATTTTGATTTTTGACATTGTCATTTTTTAATCATGAAGGTCAAAGCGTTTTTTTCCTTTTTGATACAAATGAGTTTGATATAAAAATGACCGCTGAGACGATACATTCCTGTGGATTCCTTCCAGCTCCATCATCAGATCATTTCCATGGTACCATATTATTGTCACCGAAGTTACGCCCTTTCATTTGATACCCCACTTGGGTATATTTGCCATATAGTTCGCCTGTCATATAGGTAGATCCCCTACTGCACCCCCTATCATCGAAGCCCCCTAACCGATCCCTCTCATGTTCGAACTTAAAAATTCTATGGACCTCAACTACCCGTATACCAAAAGTCATTAAGATCAGAGCAACGGTACTCAAGTTATCGTCGAACAAACATACATAGATACATAGATATATAGATATATATATACATAGATACATAGGTACAACCGACCGACCGTCTCGCCACTAGACCTCTCTCGCTTCGCTCGTTCGGTCAATTATTATTAAATTTCTACAAACGACATTTCCTTTTTAAAATTATTACTTAATGAAGTTATTAATGTGTTTCCTGCCCGTTTATAATAGTGTAATGAAATGAAAACAAACATGGAAAGACCAAGAGTGATATTTCTGCAAGTGACATTCGATACTTCCACATAAAGTCGTTTCATTAACATTACGCTCACGAGTCACAAACTTCGACTTAACATCGTACAATTTCCAGAACTTAAATCAAAATATATTTATGATTTTCTCATCGTCTCTCGCGAACAACCGATATAAAGTTAACTTATGTCAATTGAGATCATGAACTATTTATGGGGTAATATTTTATACATCTCTGGAGCAATGTCCTACTAATATGCAATGCAATAGGTATATGCAATGGTCACCATGCCGGACTGCCAAACACAGGGTTGCGGGTTCGATTCCTGCCGTAGACAAGTATTTATGCTTAGATATTTGTCTGTGGTCTGGTTGTTTCTATGTATTATAAGTATATATTTACAAAAGAAAAGTATATAAGTAATATATCCGTTGTCTAGCACCCATAACACAAGTCCAGTTACTTAGCTTGGGACTAGATGGCGATGTGCGGAATGTCCTGCAATATTTATTTATTATTATTAATATTAAAAATGCGAAAGTAACTCTGCCTGTCTGTTGGTTTGTCTGTTACACTTCGTTTGGCTTCGTGTCTGAACCGCTGAACTAATTTTTAATAGAATTTATGGACATAGATGGAACCTTGGAGAACGAATTAGGCTGCTTTTTATCCCGATGGGGCGCAGTACCTGTTTTTAAGGTATTTTCCTACTTTACCGGGGTATACTATGAACGTTACCTAACTGGCACATACATTTGCAGGAATTCGTCACATACGTCTATTGTTTATTACAAACCGGCGACCCGCCCCGGCTTCGCACGGCTATATTATGCATGTATAAACCTTCCTCTTGAATCACCCTATCTATTAAAAATACCGCATCAAAATCCGTTGCGTAGTTTTAAAGATTTAAGCATACAAAGGGATATAGGGACAGAGAAACCGACTTTGTTTTATACTATGTAGTGATGATGAAGACGATCTTGAACTTGAACGAAAGACGAGTTTGACGATAAATTCCTGTCCGGTTACTGTTTCCTGTAAGGATTGGTTTCATAATCAAACTTTCGAATAAACCGAAAGTAATTTTAGCAATCGTTCTCTTAAAAAACAATAATAGCATTTATCTGGAATGAAATCCGCAAATCCGAAATATCCCCGTTCAGTCGGCAACACAAAGTTGCCACGTCAGGATTTCACAAAATAAAAAGAAGTAATAGGTCGGTCGCTTCTCGCTTCATAAATCAGGTGGGGTTGCCAGGAGACATTTACGGAATTTATTTCGGAGTGGCCAATCCTCCAGCTTATTTTTCGAGTAAGTAATATTATATAGGTACCTTTGAGTCTGTCGATTTGAGAGAATAAAGATATACCTAACGTTACTGTGGGATATAATAGAGGACATCAATTATTCAAATAATTTTATGAACGTTACAATAATTAGCTCCCTTTGAAATGTTACAAATAAAAAATCAGAATCAAAATTTTAAGATGAGATAGCCGAAAGAAGAATAAAAAATGACCGTGATCTTGTTTTTATTGCAAAATAGTGTTCATTCGCGTTGAATGTATAATTTTGGTGTACTTAAGTTTATTCAATTTGGGTCAGTGAATACATAAAAAAAGGAAAAATTGAAATGGAACAAGACTGACGACGGATGGACAAATAGATTCATCAAGAGTTAATTTATATTTGCCACTAACAAATAGGAATTCCATGTGATATCTAGACTCTTTTTTTTAATTTGCTTCCTTTATTATAAGTATAGATAATATTTATTGTTGTACCCAACCGGATGCATGATGTATTTATGATATACTTGTAAATCTATCTGTACTACTTAAAAAGCATTATGATGATGATTTAGACTAAATTTAATATTACCACTTTACACTGGCAATATGCACAAGTCGTACGGTGGCACTTTAAAACGTATCAGATGTGCTCTCTACATCTTTGTAATTTAAACGTCTTGGATGCGAGTACTTGGTTATACCGATGACGTAATGTTCGGATCCGAGGTTGTCACGTTGCCAATTAGGGACGAAAGGGATTGATACAAAAAATGCTGAGTTGACTTGAAATGTGGTCTTGTTAATTTTTAACTAGCTGTACTTTTGATTTTTATTGTTGATTTTTAAAGTCGATTTAAAATAGTTAAGTAGACATTTTTACTATAAACTTAATATATTATCTAGAATAGTTTGTTGGATATGAAGTTGCATGAGAAGATTCTTTAGTAAATCTACTCATAAGTTTTTGAAGAAAAAAAAAATATACTGAAATAATTTGGGTATGTAGAAACTTAACTTTTTGCTACCAATTCTAAACTTTATATTCGTATAATATTTTATTTTCTGAAAATTTAAATATTTTAGAAATCACAAGTTTTCTGTCTTAAGAGGATCATCTCGATGATCGAGAGTTCAAATGACATATTTGCATTTATTTTTAGAAATTATTTCAAGCAATCAAATGCGAAGTGCATACTATAACACTTGAAAAGTAATAAGTTGTACCTAGTAATTTTATTACTTGAGATATTTATTAATATTAGTGCCTTTTCAATTAAGATTGACAGTGAAACGTGCAACTTAACTGACAAAACTACCTAGCAATTTTCGACTTCATTTTACGCAATTAATAACAATAATGGTTAAATTTCAATCTAAAATAAATCAGAGCCTATATGTTTTATTTAGATTTTATTCATAGAAACAGCGGAATTTTAGTGTTTCAGAATGTTTTAATTACTTTTAAAGGTAAATCAATAATGTACCATGAAATAATGACTACGGAGTCTAAACTGACGGAATGTTGAAAGAATCCAAGCAGACTGAAGATTTTATATCGGTGGATAGCTATATTTAGTTTAGATAGATAAATTATTTTAATATAAACTTAATTCTAAAATTATTTTATCTGCTCAAAAATATAGGTACAGTCGGCTGCATAATGAGTTCAAAAATGGCTATTATTGGCCTTTTTTCATTCTAATATTTTTGTTTGATAAATTCATGAGTTAGAAGACTTTAAACTTCAACTAAAGCAGGTGCATAGAATCTTGCTTGTGTTGAAAACATTCTTATAACAGCCGTTTTGGAGCTCTACGGTGGGTCTGCAATTATGCATCCGACCGTACATATCTAAATGTATATACCTACTAAACAATACGGCACAATAAGCAGCCTTATCGCTAATTTAAAAAATCAGCCAATTATTGAACGAATGCCTGATGATCTGTTACAAGTAAATGCGTTATGATCAATTTATGACGTTGGTATTTATGACGTCACTTCTTTCTGATCAATTTTTTAATAAGTCAAACAATACTTTATCTTGTTAATAAGTAGGTATAGGATAAGATAGAAAGTTTATAGTCTACTTGAGCCCTTATCCTCCATCCAAATCGAAGTTTAATGTTAAAATATTCAGTTACGTTCAGTTAGTGCTAACAAACAATTTTCTTCAATAAATATTCGCCTGTCTTTAAATAAGTCTGATCATATAATTATACAGTTTTGTCGTTTACCCAACTTTAGTGAAGTTTAGTGGAACTGGTATCGCAATATTTTGTACAAGATTATCTGTTTACAACATAGCTTTAGAAAGTTGAAACATTTGTTAACAAACTTCGGTAAATTGAATCCGAAAAGTACTTTTTATTACCTGGCCATTTTTTTTTATAGATCATGTTTTTGATTATTTTGAAAATATAACGTTAAATTGTTATGCTAAATGATCAAAAGAGGCAATTCTACGAATGCTTATTATGGTCTGTTTGTCTTTTTCTCGTGTGTATCGTCCGATGTTAGAGTTTTCAAGTTACAATAAAGATTTTTACTTGACTTAACTTCTATCAAGGAAGAAGCAGCTAAGACAAACGAAGTCCCTTCCAAAGCAAGGACGAGTTCAATTCCACACAAAACTATTAGCGTCATTATACGTGGTATATGCCACGTTAAAATCATATTTAAGATATTAAAATTTGTTTAAATCATTTCTATTTATTTCTTGATTCTTTAGCCGATCTATCCCCTAAATTCTATGTCAATTATCTTGAAACGCTCGTTAATTTATTCCCCGCTACTATATTTTCCAGCGTTCTACAAAATAATACTTGTTTATGGATAAATACGGGACATAATAAGAAAAACAAACGCTTGTTCGACTAAGTATATCAATTTTTTCATAATTGATCCAATTATGATTTCTTACTAGCTCCATCTTGTTTTATAGAGACAAGTAGTCTATATGTGATTCTAGAACCCCACCTACGGTACAATCTACATAGCAAGTTTAATTGCAATTGGTTCAGTAGTCTTTGCTTAAAGAACATACACAAACATTTATAATAAAGTAGAATACCAACAAAAGGTAACTTACCTCTATCAGTAGCTATAACAGGGAACTCGTAGTCGCTATTCGCTTCATAGTCCAAAGGTGCGGATACACAAAGTTCCCCCGTATCAGGTTTCACGGAGAACACGGGCCGTGCTGGAGACTCTCCCAGGGTGTAGTTCACGATGGCATTTACTCCGCAGTCTGGGTCCATTGCTGACATCTAGAAAGAAAACAATATGTATCGTTAATGAGAGAAAAATATATAAATTGTTAAATGTTTTGGGAAAGAATACCTTCTTTCCCAAAACACAAAACAATTTTAACAGTGTATACAAACGCGACTTAACATACAATTAAAATGTAAATATTAAAAACTTAGAAAATAGATTGAAGGAAAAAGAATATGGATCGTCTAATTACTTATTAAAAAAGTTATATGACGACATAAACTAAAAAAACCTAGGTATAATCTAAAACAAGGTAGTCACTAGTCAGTAATACAACAATAAATACAAAATACACAATTGTTGAATAAAAGTAACACGATATATTATGTTAATAACCGAGTCATAAGATCCAGGCTTTATTCAAAAACTCTAGGAAAGGTATTAAATTTCTTTTTATTATGGTAAATCTTCGTAATAAAGTAAATGCGAACCTGGAAACCGTCATCAATAAAATTCTAATTTAACAAAAGCTACCAGAGAAACATGGAGCGGACGCCGCAACTAATTGTTTGTGCCTTCAGAGGAAACTAAGATAGCATCGCAATTAATTAATTAAATGCATTTAAACTCAAGTGAATTGATCAACTGACTGTGGGGTCCACTACACCTATAGTACAAGTTATTGATCACCGTACTAAGGAATGCATAAAAACATCAAAATATAAATATTAAAGCTACTTTTATTACCCGTTTAAACGATGATTAAGAAACGAAACTTCATGAAGAAAAATTAAGGACCGATAATCATTATCTCAATACAGCTATCTCAGAGCTCCGTGTTAAGAGAAGGAATAAGAAAAATAAAAGTAAAGCTGACCTTTGCACGAGCTCATTATAAAATAAACAAACTAAATGCATCCGATATACGATGATAAATGAGAGTGAAAATGCTGAACGAAAATAAATCAACACCAACACCAATACAAGTGAGGTACGGACTCACGGACCCCAGTTTACAGATAAACACCGAAATAATACAAGTAGAATTGAAATACCACTAAAACTTTGAATGCCAAAGAGATGAGCCGACAAATTGGCCTGGTAGGTGTTAAGTGGCAAAAAGTATACTACAACATCGACGATAATTAGCTCCAAATCATCTTTTTCCCTTTATCTTCTGTATATTACGTACGTGACAACGGCACTTGATTAATTGCAGCTGCGTCCAATGCCAAGATAAATGGGAACTTGCAACTGCTATGCACGTATACCTCGATACAATTTACGACTTAGACCAGTTAATTATAGAGTACAAATTTGCACGATGGCGGTCCTATTGGAGTGTTAGTTTTAGTGATTTCGCTAATGGCTTCATTCTTGTATCTTACCTTATTAACATTGTTGGTCAGTCATTGATATAAATTGTTTTAATATTGACGGTTAATGGAGTTAGTTAAAGATTGCCAAATTGGTAATTCAATGGCAGTATTCTTGAAGATTAAAGATATTGTATTGTTCAGATTTCTTTATCGTACACACTTAAAGGAGATATTTAATGGTTAATAGTAACAGGCATATTGTGTAAATTGAATCGTTTTAACTTTATAAAATATATCATTAACACTACATAGTCTAGAACAAAATCGCTTTCTCTGTCACTATATCCCTATGTATGCTTCAATCTTTAAAACTAAGCAACGGATTTTGATGCGGTTTTTTTAATAGATAGAGTGATTCAAGAGGAAGGTTTATATGTATGTAATACATGCATAATATTAGCCATGCGAAGCCGAGACGGATCACTAGTTTTTTATAATAACATGTTAAACACAGCGCCACCTGGCACCAGTGGCACCAAACTGAGCAAAACTACACTAATGCCATCTGTTTTCAAGCGTGTGTTTATGAGATATTATAAATTAAAAGTTAAGAAAGTGGAATGTTTTTATTCTCTCATTAGCTAACAGTTCCAAGCTGTTCTGGAATGCAAATATTTTTTCTCAACAGTTTCTTGGTAGTTCTGTTTTAAAGACGAAACGGTAGCAAAAGTCAAGAGGAAGCGCAACTGAAACAAAATAAGGTCTGAACCGTAACAAAAGACGATCGAAACGAATCCAAAAGACGATCCAACCTGAAACAAAAGACGATCGAAACGACAGCATAATACAATCGAAATTGAAATAAAAATTTACATCCAAATGTATCGCTTTGCACTTCTAAATGTCAGCAACTTAAACCCAAGAACCGCACGTCATTTGAACCTTCTAAAGTACGCAATAAATCCTTTTATAACATACTTTATCTATCGTTTTGAAGCCTCCGATACAGATATCAAGTTGAGAATTTAAATACAAAGCAACCAACGCGACGTTCTGGATAACTTATCTACATTAATATTATGAAGAGAAAAGATTTTTTTGAATTTTACGTAACAAATGAATAAGCTCCGATACTACTCGACCGATTTTCATGAAACTTAGTATGAGAAAACATTGATTAATTAAGATTCACATAGAGACAATATTCCTGACTGACTGACTAACTGACAAACTTATATCAAACCAATGGACTGATCGGGCTGAAATTTGGTACACAGATAGCTAATATGAAATTATTATAAAGGTTGCCTGGAAGAAATTGCTTTCAGCGATAAGGCCGCCCATTTGTGCAACTTATATACTTTCTAGCTATTACTTTACTTTGTGTAATATCGTATTCTGTTTCTTCCTGTGTTGTTCAAATAAAGTTATCAATGTATCTATCTATCTATGACGTAAATAAACATTTACCAAAGAAAGTATTTTGAAAAATCCAACTCTTACGCGGACGAAATCGCGGGTAGAAGCTAGTCTTTGAATATAATTGACGTAGCAGCAATTTTTATTTATGTTACTTCCGTTTCCACGTACCTACAGGAAACACTATCAGCTTAATAATAATTTTAAAAAGTACACCAGATCAAAAAAAACTGATATAAAATAAACTTTAAAATATCCAACACCAATTAAAAATTAATTATTTGTAACAATTCATTAACATTTGAATTTATTAAATACAATATTTTACGTTTGTCATAAAATAGTTTGAAATATACAAATGATAAATAGATAAGAAATAAATTAGAATATTCGGTATTTCCACACTCTGTGTGTGGTATTGAGAGTTGACACTTATCTGAGATCTCTTTATTATAATGATTTAAAACTAGAAGCAATTTTGAAAACGAGCTTATTTAAAATAACTAGTTTTATTAAGCCTTGATAGATGGCATTTTGCTATCAGGTTAAAAAACTGATAGATGTCCATCGTATGAAAATTTACGAGGTGTAACACGAGGTTGTATGTGCCCTTTGTCTCACCTAAAAGGCAATAAAAATAAAAAAAAAGTGATTGAACCTTGGAATTAGATCTCAGCTATGGAGCGATTTGGAACTAGATTTAAAAAAAAATAGCGAATCTGAAATATCTCACCAGAACCATTTTGGATCTGGCCCATGGATCTTTGGAGAATGATCATAAAGAACACTAAGCAAACAAGCTTCAAACATGACGGAAAGCTCTTGTCACTTACTGACTTAAGAAAGTCTCAAGAGAGCTTTCGAAGCGTGAAACTTGAGGCTGAATATTTAAAGTATACAAAGAAACTTTGACGAAATATAGCATGTTAAAATTAAGAAATTAACTTCTTTACACTAGAATATCCCATAACATTCTAATCAGATGTCTATGTCAAATACTTACACTATATAAAAGTTTTATGCCAATTTAACTGACTTTTAACTACAAATTACTATTACAGGTGTTGCAATATCAAAAGCAAAGAAACTGGCCACTAAAAAAACAAAACTATTACAATGTCAAAAGAAAGACAATTTAAATTCAGAAACGGCCGTACCTCATCTAAATAAAACGAGCGCTGTTTACTTCAATGAAAAAAATAAAATGATTTGTAACAAAAAAGAAGTTTTATTTCACATCGACTTCGGCCGTTCTTAAAGGACATTGTAATTCAGCCTGATTGGCACACAATAATGGTATCAAACGTAAACCATTTAAAAATTGTTCGTGTTAAAAGGAAAAAGGTGAATCGAGAGACAGTAGTGCAAAGAGCAAATAAAAATAACCGCACAATACCAGAGCGCTGGTCGAAAGATTTGTAGTTCCATTAGTTCAACACTCACTCTTCTCTGCTATTTGAAATTCTACTCTATCGCTTCACATTTAAGACTTTTGAAATACAACTAAACTCTGATGATAATTAAAAAGAATTCCGATATTGTGACCTGCATACCAAAGCGTTTAAACTCCATAGGAAGGTGCTTTATTTTTATTGATGGGTAATTTTAGTTCTTGAATGACTATCAATTCCTAAGTTACTAATAGATATAGGCAATAAAGTTTTTAGATAATTCTGTCTATACATAATAAAACGGGTCCAGTCGTCCGAGTAGCCTAGGTCTTATGAGTAGGTACCTAAACCATTTTCAAAAGCAATATTATCCGAATAAAAACATACATCTACCACCAAATTTATTTTTATGTAGAGGTATATTAATTGTTTGTGTACGTGTAAAATAAAGCGTTATAATCTATTTATCTATCTATATACACTACCGAAATTAAAACCAACTCGCTACTTAGATTAATTAGAAAAGAAAGAGCCGTAATAACAATAGAAAAGAAAGAGTCAATAAAAATCTATGCAATACTTAAATAATCTAATGATTTATGTGCAAAAAGCTTTCAAATCTAGGTACCTACTAAAATGTAAAAAAATCTTCGTATTTTATGTCTAAACTGTCTTTGTTGGTTCCGATTCCGTGAGAATATCAGGATAAAAAGTAGCATATGTTACTGTCAATGAATCAATGTACCCTCATACCAAGTTTCATCAAAATCGGTTTAGTAGTTAAGGAGCCTATTCGTAACATACGAAAAAACTAAAATCTTTCCCTTTATATAATACTAGACACCCGCCCCGGCTTCGCACGGTTATATTATGCATGTATTAAACATATAAACCTTCCTCTTGAATTACTCTATCTATTACAAAAAACCGCATCAAAATCCGTTGCGTAGTTTTAAAGATTTAAGCATACATAGGGATATAGGGACATAGGGTTAGGGACAGACAAAGCAACTTTGTTTTATACTATGTAGTGATTTTAGATGTGTTTTGCACAATCTCTCATTGATTTAACAAATAATATTTTTGACATATTAATTTAGTTTCTAGACTATAAATCATTTTGTGTTATTAATCATTGCAACGTTTGACTAATGCTTGCAATAAATTGCAACTGACGGAGTTTTTAGATTATTAATTTTAGTCAGTAACACCTACCTATGTTAAGCTTTTGTAAACATTTGCTATTTGTTACAAAATAGATATTTTGAGGATACCGGAACCTATTACAAAATAATGTTTTTGTGTACCATAATTTTAAGAATGTATTTCAACATGGCGTAACTCTGAAGCCAGGAGTTGGATCCCAACCAAACAAAGATTAGCAGGTAGGAGAAAGACTCCCCTGTCAATTTGGACTACCATCTACCAAACATCCTGTAAAATGAGATTGATGGATATCTTTATTTGTACAACACAGGTAGGAACAGCCACAAAGTAAAGTAATAGCTAAATAAATATTCCAGGACAATCCATCTAGCCCCAAGCTAAGTAACTAGACTTGTGTAATGGGTGCTAGACAACGGATAGGTATACGACTTAAATATACTTTTCTTTTCTAAATATATACTTATAATACATATATAAATAACGAGACCACAGACAAATTTTAATATCTAAGCATAAATACTTGTCGGAGGTGGGAATCGAATCCTCAACCCAGTGTTTGACAGTCCGGCATGTTGACCATTGTCTCAATTGGGTCTTACTAGAAAGTACAAGTTGCACAAATGGGCGGCCTTATCGCTGAAAGCGATTTCTTCCAGGCAACCTTTGGATGGAAAATAACTAATTAATGGTAGGTTGTGAATTTTACTCAAGCAGGATATTTTGGTATGTAAATTAACTCTGGGTATCTACGAACCAGGACGTTATCTGCTGTATAAAATCTTTGATTATCTCCTCAAACCCTGGACCATAAAACAAACCAGCTTCCTCTATGAATGCGTTTACGCATATAACTACGAGTAAGACGCATTATTGCATACTTGAAATAGTACACTCTTCAAAGTAAATGATACTAGATACTCAGCTCAATAGAGGAAGATTAATACATATACTTTACACAACCTTAACATGAACGGAATAGGGTAGAAAATTCAACGTTTTAAAGTGACTCTGAGGTATGTTTTGAATTATCTTCTATGCTCGATTTTGATTTAAAAACTTTTTGCTTGAGCAACTGTAGTTTGTAATTGAAACAGGTTATGTAAGCTTAGTGAGCAGTCTATGGTATAGAAGAATTTGTTTATTACGTGGTTGTGACGTGGTAAGCAAGCGCTTTACTAGAGCCGATGACTTGACGAACTATGATCACATTGACTGTTTTCCAACATTTTGATGCAAATTATAACTTAATACTGGTTATAATACACACATACCCTGCGAAACCATAAACTAATTTAAGCAATTGTATCTTTAATTATATTAGCTACTAGCTGCGTCCTCGGTTTTCCTTGTCTTTGTTGACTGACCTCTGTAACTTTCGATGTGCAAAACTTATATTTAAAGTACAGAAGTTAAATAACTTCTGTGTGGAAAATGGTCGTTTTGCGATTACTTACCTACTTTTTTTATCGACTTACTCAATCTACAATATTTGTAACTATTTTTTGTGTCTGTATGGGACAATTGGGATAAAATTAAATAGTACCTATCGCATTTTCGTGAGGCAGCTGCAGTATTTCGTTGAAAATTCGATTTTAAGAACTTCCTAGAAAGTAGAACTATTTAATATTGAAAACCAGATTTCAATCGGTTTAGTAGTGTATAATTAAATAGACAGCAACGGAAAAACAGACAGATACAAATTTTAAAATTCATGAATTCTAGCTCTACAGCTGTTTTAGTAGGTAATTTAGGTCCTTAGAAAATGTTGACTACCAAAAGTACAAAACTGCACACTTTTAACGCAACAAGCCTAAAACATACATGTGACTACAAAAAGAAGTATTCTAAAGAAAAAAGTAATCTAGTTAGACTAAAGCCTAGGCCTTGGTAGGTATCGTTGCGCTTGCGGTCACATGCGTGCGCGCACCGTGACCACCGCGCTGCCTCGCTCGGTGTCGAGTATCCTTCCGCAAAACACGTTCACACCGACACGCAGTGACACCTCACACGATTGCTCGTATACGGTGTAAACGCAACTCAAATAGGTTTTACATATTTACTTTTTTTCAGTTTTTCCAAAAAATGATTAAGTCAGAAATCGAATTCTAACATTATTTAATTGGTAGTCCATGATGGTAGTTTTAGTAGTTTCTACCTACTTAATTCTTTATTGGGCTTTGAAACTTTCCCAAAAAAACCCGACTTCAAAAAAATTGGGATAGTTTCAAAGCACAATAATTAAATAATTTTGTAGATGGAAAATTAGGTTCTAGGTTGTCTAGTTTACATTTCGATTTACCGCCATCTAGTGTTTATTTGTGTCATATTATTTGCAACGACCTCAAACGACATCAATGGTCGGTGATTTTATCATAAAACGGTTTTGTATTTAGTATCTTTGGTCAAATAATGCAACCGCTCACCCCTTATTAGTGTCTTACAATTGCTACGAACTAAAATATTATTATAATTAGTTGGATACCTAATGCAAAATAAGTAGTAACTCAATGGTAACTCACGATAGAGCTTGTTTGTCTACTGCATGGTTCAGACTAATATGTAGGTAGAGAAGTCTCGAGTGATATAATCTAGGAAAGCAAGCCGCATCGTCACCATCAGGCAGTAAAAAAAAATTGTAAAAAAAAAGCTGTAAAAAAAATCTTGGTGCGTAATTTTTTTTAGGTTAGTGTTAAAATTACTTTCTCCATACGAAAAAAAAACATGGGACGAGTTTATGGATGGAAAATATTTAATTTTTTGATTCCATCAGTTAACTTTGGGCCGTGGCTATAAGCCTCTAGAACGAATCCATGGGTCATTCGAATTTATTTGTACCTTCAACCGCGAGCTCAAACCAAATTACAAGATCATAAATTCTAAAAGAAAACACTTCAAACAACAATAAATTAGCCAAAAAACCCTTTTGAAATTGTTAAAAAAGTATGTAACCAATACGTTTTACTTTTTATTCTTATCTCTTCAAATGCAAAATATCAAATTACCCACGAGGTGTCGAAAGCGACACCGAAACACTGACGTTTGACATTTAAAATGTCAATTTTATTTGACAGTTTTTAATTTATAGAACAGAGTGGGTGTTACGGAATGTATAAAAATAATTAGGGTTACTAAAAAAATTACAAGTTCGAGATACTTTGATAGATGGCAGCAGCATCTATACACCAAGGAAGGTAAAAAAAACAAAAAGATGTCTATGACTTGCAAAAATAGACGAATTTGTTAAGACTGTTTGAATTCACTCAGCAGTCTTTTCTTTCCTCGGCCGGGTAAAATAAAAAAAAAAACATCGTTCGCTTGACTAGAGACAACAGTCTCTTTCTTCCTAAAATATTCCTCAAAAATCCAACAAAAAAAAACAAGAAATGAGCGAAAGAAACAAGAAAAAAATGGTTGTCTGTAAAGTCGGTTAACGGACGATAATTTTACGTGATGACATCATAAGAAAACATTGATGGTAACCATAGCAACGTATAAGTCAATAAGTCACGTACCCGGAAAGTGAGTGACGCTGCTATGGTTACCTTGTCAATAACGGAACGTTAGCGATGACGTCACACTTTTTGTGAGTGCTGCTGATGTTCATCGTTTTATAAGACGTTATCATGCCAAAATAATTTGAAGGAAGAAGAAAATTACTCGACACTGGCAAGATGTCGCATCCACCATTAGAAAAGAAAAGAGACAACAGTAGTTATAAAGCCCGCCATCTATAAAGCTAACAGAACTAACTTCCAAAACATTAGCAATTACAAAACAATTTAGTATCACTCATTAAAAAGTTTATTCTATTTATGCATTTCAATGAAAATAAATTTTATTGTACAATAATAAGGTCGTCAATTTGTCATTAGGATTTTTATTTTGATTGGCTTTATTAGGTGTGGTCTAAATTATCGATTTCTATTATAAATTTAATTTTAAAAACTTGTTTTATAAGATTTGCGACATATTGAATATTTAACACGATTGTTTATTGGGTTTTAAATATTTGTTTGTTATGAATAAGCTCTTAAACTACTGTACCGATTCCGATGGTGGTTTCGATGAAACTTAGGTGTGACAATACGAGTACATTGGTTCATTGGGAGTAACATAAATTGGTATTATCCCAGTGTTCCCATAGGATCGAGACTAATACGGGTGAAATAGCAAGATGCTTTTGTTATTATCTTTTCCTTTACATCTAGTCATTGAAGAATAATTACGTAATTCTTACAAAAAAGCCTTACTACTGTTCTTTCATTAATTATAATAATTAAGTATCCATAAAATCATGAAGTTTCTTTTTAATTAACAATCTCAAATCATAATATTCAACAAGTTTATACGTTGTTACTTTATATGGCCTAATATGGCCCGGTGATTTCTGGGCCTTATTAAAGCAAAAGAACCGTCACTGGTAGAAAGCATAAAGTGATGATTAGACCGGCGCATTACACTAAAACCACTACTAATTGACATTTGAGTTCATCTCGAAATTACTGTTTAGTTTCGATGGTATAAAATGTGAGAGATTGCGATTTAAATCATTTTTACGTGACGTCATCTTAATATCTTTATTTGTTTTATGTAGGTAACATTGATGTTGTGGTGATATGTGTAGATATAATTGACCTTAATTAACAGGTGTATAAAATTGAGTAGGTAGGTATCAAGTAGGTTTATGTGACCCATTGCTTACGGCAGCGCCTCCGCTATTATGACTTCACCTTGTAGTGCTGGGCCATATTAGGCTATTTATGTAGTACTTATGTAAAAAAATCTCGTAATCCTGAACATTAAAAAAATACATTTTTTATGTTTAGGAAAAATTACTTCAATTTATCTAAAGTTTAGAATTGTCAAAGATTGACAACAGCAATATTTGCCTCTTGAAAATATGTTTGAATTTTTAATAAATGACTTTTTTAAATTAATAAATGAAGAATGAGATGAATATTTTTAATCTTTTCTAATTTTTTTTGTTTTGCTATAACTATGTTTAATCTTTTCAATTATTTTATGTTCTGCCATTTTGTTGGTAAGTAAAACATTTTGATACAATCGGTTGAGCCGTCTTCGAATGATCGCGTAACATACATACAAAAATATACAGTCGAATTGAAAATCTCTTCCATTTTTGAAGTCTGTTAAAAAAACAACAGATTTCAAATTCCCGCTACCTCTTCAGTGTCCGCCATCGCTTCCGTCCACACTTTGCACCACATTTTAATCTCAACCGTATACCAGTTCTGTGGGAGTGTAACGGAGTTACTCTGCTTATGAATACGAGTTATTACGCAGCAACGTATATTAAACTAAAATTTCATCTGACCTTTATGTTAAGTTTACTGCACACCGGACATAGTGCTTAATAATAAACTAGCTGTTGCTGCGACTTCGTACGCACGGTAGTTTTGGTTTATGTTTAAAACCTTCCTCTTGAATTACTCTATCTATTAAAAAAACCGATCAAAATCAGTTGCGTAGTTTTAAAGATACATAAGCACCCATCCCATTTCATCCCTTCCGTTGTCTAGCACCCATAACACAATCTAGTTACTTAGCCTGGGGCTAATGGCGATGTGTAGAATGTCCTGCAATATTTATATTTTATTTATTTTTTTATAAGGACAGACAGACTAGGTCCTTTTTTTTGTAAATACATTTAGAAACATTCAGACAGAAATAGGTACCTTTAGTTACATCAAATTTATTTGTTTGAGGAGGCAATCGAACCCGCAACCATCTGTTTCGCAGGCAAATGTTCGCCCGCCGCGCCACAGAGGTCGAATGCTATTGAATAGAAATAAAGCATAGAAAAGTCTTGAGGAGTATTTTGCTTAAAACGTATGACTCCAGTGTACCACACTCTTTAATTTCTATCATTCTATACGTTTTCCTACACCGGCAATTTGGGTTAATAATTCGACCGACGTCGTCGGTCGCTCGTAGTCGCTACTTGGTGAAAGCTATAGTTTTAATTCTGAGTGGATTAAGATTTTTTAATTACCTAGATAGATTTATTAATGGGCCTTATCAAACACTAGCTACGCCCCGCGGTTTCACCCGCGTGACTTCCGATCATGTGGGAATATCAAAATGAAAACATACATACATCCGAATTGAGAACCTCCTCCTTTTTTTGAAGTCAGTTAAAAAGTAGCCTCTTCCTGCATAAAAGGACTATCCAACAAAAAAATAATTTTTCAATTAGAACCAATAGTTCCTGACATTAGCGCGTTCAAACAAACAAGCAAATAACCTATACAGCTTTATTATATTAGTATAGATTTAGTCATTAAATAAGTAAGATTTTGCTTAACATAAATCTAATCAAATAACTGTAGCGCAACAAATTTCGTAAACTTTCATAACATTTCAATTGTCGAACGTTATCATCAGCTTCCTAGTAATAAGTATTGAAGAGTTGCGCAAACGCAGACAAGAACAATCTCACGATAAAGTCGACACTAATGCCGTACTGATTACCAGTTAATCGGAACTTAAGGCATGTCTCCATGGATGTGGCGTGAGACGAGGAAGTGGCGTGGCGGCGCGCGACGTGGGACTGACAACCGATGAATATAAGTCACATTTTAAACATAAAAAACTAAATCATAATCGGTTAATCCGTTCTAGAGCTACGATGCCACAGACAGACACACAGATACAAACACACACAAAAACCAACTTTTTACGTTCAAAATATGACTTGTAAACGATAGCCGAACTATACTAGTGCATCTCAACAATGTTTAGGGATGCAGAATAGCAAAATCTCGTATTTACTAAACCTAGATTTTGTTCATACATGTTTGACAGTATGGACAAGCCTAACTTAATAAAAATCGAGATTTTGCCATTTTTTTGCAAGTGGTAAGATCCACACTTGAATTGACACTTGTCAATTAGGTCTTTTTTTTACACAAAACAGGCTTGCGTGGAACTTAGCATCTTCCAATATTCAGTGGCGTCTCGGCCACGTCCTTGCCTCTTACTAGCCATATTTATAAATCAAGTATATATATCTATACCTAATAGTCGATATTATAATGAAAGTGATATAGCTATGTCAATAAGCAACGCCTACGCTACTGTCCACAAATAACTGTAACAAGTAATGCGACATCATTCTGACAAAATATTCGGTAGAGAAATAGTGGAAAGAAATCGTGGGAAAATATATCCGCAGTGTCGCTAAGTTACTTGAGAAGTTGTCTATCAGCACAATGAGGTAACAAACATGCAAACTCACTGTAGAGCTCCATAACTGCTATTCCATCATCATCATCCGAGCGATGTTCCCGGTTGCATCCCTCTCGGGAGCCCGGGGTCCGCTTTCCTACTTTTACGCCTCCACTTCGCACGATCTTCGGCATCCTGGTTAGTAAGGCCATTTGCACGCATATCACCCTTTACGACGTCAAGCCAGCACTTCTTGGGTCTACCCAGTCTGCCACGGCCCGGCGGAGGCGCCATGGCAAGACATTTGTTCTCCACGAAACTAGTCGGTTTTTGCAAGACATGACCGTACCAGCGTAAGCGACACTCTTGCAATTTATCTGCAATGTCTCGGACATGAAGGCTGCCCCGGATGCGGGAGTTCCTGACGCGATCCTTTCGCGTCACTCCACACATCCGGCGCAACATCTTCACCTCCGTGACACGCAGCTCCTGCTTCATAACTGCTATTACCTATTAGAATGATTTCAACTCAAGCAATATTTTAAGGTCCTGCTAGAGTTTGAAGTCTATCAACTCATGAATTTATAAATTGAAATTTTAGAATACTACGGTGAGTCTGCAATCTTGGGTGACACAAAAATGTTACCACTAAGATTTGAACTTTAAACGAAATAATATTAACATACTTATTTTACTTAGGAGGTAGAGTCGAAATGAATTAACCCTCTATCCTACAAGTCCGTCAGTCGTTTATATAATTTCTGTCAGGCGGCGCTGCGGACCGGAATAGACATAATAATATGGCTTTTTTTAGAATTTTAGAAAAAAAATGCTCGTAATATTCAACCAATTTTCATAAATCGTTTCAAAGAACACTTCCGAAATATTAGACTTTCAGACTAAATAGAACACTATTCAGTTAAAGACAAAAAATACAGACAGAAATGCAAACCATAATACAAGTATAGTTGCTTCGTCTGGGGCTAGATGGCGCTGTGTGAAGTGTCCTACGATATTTCATAATACCGAACCGTAATTAAAACAAAACTTTTATAAAATATGTATATAATTTATTCAAAGTGAGTACCAACTTCATAAGAAAACCTAGTATTTAGCGCCGGGTATCTGTTGCTTGTGAATCATTAGGCTTATCTCATTATTCAGTACTAGGTATAAATCTCAGTAATGCTTCCATATCTTATAAATCTCAAGCTGCCTGCTTAATTAGAATGAGCGGGGCTGTGTGCGCGCTGAGGTTGGGACGTGAGAAAATTTGTGAGATCGTGGATGTGGTATATTATCAATACGA
The DNA here is from genome assembly GCA_907269075.1 of Idaea aversata. Taxonomy (NCBI): domain Eukaryota; kingdom Metazoa; phylum Arthropoda; class Insecta; order Lepidoptera; family Geometridae; genus Idaea; species Idaea aversata. The sequence continues at coordinate 1,953,116 of OU026088.1, forward strand.
GCTGCTAAACATCGAAGCTCCATATCGCCTACTGCAAATAGGTACCCAGAAATAGTCACTGTGGTCTAATCGGTTAAAAATACATTATGATCATCATCATTGTCTTTTATTGTTGGATGTATATTCCAGCTGTCATCGCCCTGAGTGGTGATACTGGGACATTCGACATATTTTCTAAAGCGACAATTGGGACATACATATTTTTGGCACAGGTAGCTAGATAGCTGTTTAAACGTAGGCATCCGCTGAGACAAAATTTTGGAAAACTCAAACGCAACGCGGACGAAGTCGCGGGCAAAAGCTAGTTATAATTACATTGATTAAGGTTTAAATATTATATATTAGTAGGTAATAGGTAAAATAGTTTTTTAAACGTAAAAAAACTTGATTTTCGACAAGTTCTTTGCAATAAAAATAAATATTTCTTTGTTATTTAAATTAAATAACAAAGAGGAAGTAGAAGATCAAAATTGTTGACACATTTTGTTAGAACCGCATCCAAAACTATTCACATCAATACTGAATGTTGATTCCACAATGAAACATTACAGTATTGGATGAGAGATGGCACACGGCCACCAACACACGCGGAAATATCCCGGAATTATACTAAACAATTAACTATTTAGACAATATTACTTTATCATTTAAAAATATTAGCAATATTATGTTGAGGCAGATTCTGTTCAGCGGCACACGACTCTATAGACTACTTTTAACTACTAATCTGATTCTTCCACCTGGTTCAGGATCGACCTTGCGAGCGCTCTTCGTCTGTGTTTTAAAACACATTGGTTTCGCCAGGCCTACATTACTTATGCGTGCTACATACTCTACAAAAATCAATAGGTATGTATTTATTTCTAGCGCCATATACAAACCCCATGTTAGCTACTAGTTAATCTTTTAACTATGACGACAAGAAAATAAAATACACTCGTAAAAATTTTGTTGGTCTGCATTTTTATTTGAAACTATAAAACAGCTGGTATTTGTCATTGGGTATTTCAATATCAAGGTTGAACATATTAATAAATTATTCATGACAATGCTTTTATTTTAGTATTTAATTTTATCTTGTTACAATAATCGCCTAGCGAAATTTTACGCTTTTATTTACTGCGTATTTTATTTGCATTTTAATTAGAAATATTTTGAAGTTGAATGGACTTTAAGTGGTGTTTTATAGTAGATTGTATCTAAGTGGATAAAAATATACCAACTTATTTACACGGCGAGGAGGCTGTTTTAAATTCAGAGTATAGTGATTGATAATTAAGTATATTCTTAAAAATAATCCTTTACGAAGCGAGGGATTTAAGGTAGGAACCAGAATAGTTTAAAATCAGATGGGATAATGTGTCAGAAAAAAAAATGAATCAGAAAAAAAGTGATAACTTTCTGATAGAGATCTCGTTTTGGGGCTATTTTCATACCCAAATTATTATTGATTCCAATCGCTTGAATGGTCTGTATTCTAGGCTTTTATGTTTTATTTTTAAAACATAAAATAATTTGAGCTTACATCTTTTAAAGTGATTTATGGACCTGAATAATGGGAAAATCACATTAAATATCTTGACACGAAAGAATAAGAAGTGAGTTAAAAAAGAAGAAGAAATGATTTTTATTAAGAGTAAAGGACACCCGGCTCTTTCTCCACAAACGTAGTCGACTGTTTCCTCCCTGGACACTGGAGCAAATATTTTTGTAGCATAAAACCTAAACCTAAACATAAAGCCATTACCATGCACGAGAACTATTTATTTTTGTATAGAAACGGTATTAAACTTCTCCGTGCCATATCGTGCGTCTCAAATGCTTACGACAAAAGCTGCAGTTTCTTAAAATAGTAAGATCACTGTCGAACATAATAAACGGTCCAACATTAACGTCTCAAAAGGCTAATGGTTATAGATGATCCCAATCCGGTTCCGTATAACGAATCGAGGAAACCTACGGCTTCTATCTTAACTGGTTATTATTATTTATCAAATTGATTCGACGGAACCACGGGTGTAAGGATAGTTTGAAGAATTGCCGGCAAAAGCTGTATTTTACCGACGAGCTGGGAGTCAAGTCAAATTTTCTATATTCAGTTGGAATTATTCGCATTAGATCACATTGAATAGTCTTAAGAACTAAGTTAGGATGTGTGTCTTTGGAAGGCGGCCACCATTGAGAAGAAGGCACAAGAAACTCATGAGGTTCTTATCAAATTTTTTGTGATCATGCTCACAAAGGTATGGATATATGACATTTCCATTAACAGGTTAACATTTTTAACCGTAAGTACCTAATACTTATTTAAATACGTCGTCTTACCTTAATGACAAAAATCTATGGACATGACTTTAATTGCTTCATTTCAAATAAAACTTTCATTCAAAAATATGTAATCTTGCACTTTAAGCGTTAATATTATTTATACAATACACACACATATTCCTAAACAAACTAGGTATACGTACCTTTGCAAAGCCCTTACTTTCATATTGAAAACCAATTTATAATTACCAATTTCCTTTCACAACAACTCATAAATATTCAGAATAGCTAAATTAATCAATACACGATAATAACCTCAATGACAGTGTCCGCTTTCGTCCTAGAAACCTAGGTATTTCGTTAAAGGCGATTCACATAGGCTGTGGAATATTGTAGATAGCATCTAACACAGTCCGACCAAAGACATTTAACATTTACTATAGATATAGCCTTAGACGGCAGGCAGGTTTAAAACAGTTAATTTTGAAGACGAATCGTATGTGAAACGTAATACGAATTAGATTTTTATTTGACGACCCAGTTGGCACAATGGTCACCATGCCGGACTGCCAAACACAGGGTTGAGGGTTTGATTCTTAGATATTTGTCTGTGGTCTGGTTGTTTCTATGTATTATTAGTATATATTTACAAAAGAAAAGTATATAAGTAATAATAATATATCCGTTGTCTAGCACCCATAACACAAGCCTAGTTACTTAGCTTGGGGATAGATGGCGATGTGTGGAATGTCCTGCAATATTTATTTTGTGTTTGGGAGGTTCTGAATTCATTGCGTTTATTTTTAAGGTTTTTATTTATTTATAATATCTAAACGCGATGGTTGACACGCGATTCTAATTCGCTTCCATGGAAAATAGCATCAAATCGCAGAATTGAAAGACACTACTTTGGATAAGCGCCGTTCAATTCAGTCTTTTGACATTGTTTTCAAAAGGTTTGCACATAAAATCACACACAAAATAAGTGAAATCCAATTTGTTTTACTATTCATATTCATTTATTCATTCATTTGGATGCTTAATACATTTGTATAAAGATCACATTCAGATACGATTCGTCGAAAGTGGGGATGTTAGGTCTCCCTTACCGATAAACGAACAAAAAGACTCTACTGCCACAAACCCATCAACTTCTTCCACGTTGTTTACGGGGCCTAAGTCTGCTAATACAATCGTGTTTGAATAGTGTGTCGATATAATCGTAATAGAAATTTAATGTCAAAAATATGACATTACATGTCAAATTGGTATTCTACTAACGTTGACTATTCTATCGAGACACCACTGACTCACTTTTTTATTCTGCTCTACAATCGTGGCTTAATGGAATCTCGATAGTTGTCAAAACGGTATATTGCTTAGCAACATATACCATGTTGCTAGGCAACACCTGCAAGGTAAATATTACCATACCATTGAGACTCCATAGTGATTATATTGCGATGTTATTAAAACTTTAGCAGAATACCAAATAAAGTCACAATCTCGATATAATATCAATAGAGTCTCGATATAATGACAATGGTTGGTCAAATAGCAGAATAAGGCCGCTCGGTGGCCAAAGTAAGAGCTCACGCATATTTATTGTTTGTTATTATTTAAAACTCTTCGGAGTCGACCCTAATAAATAAAAATAAATAAATATTGCAGGACATATTCTACACATCGCCATCTAGCCCCAAGCTAAGTAAGTAGACTTGTGTTATGGGTGCTAGACAACGGATATACTACTTATATACTTTTTTTTTTGTAAATATATACTTATAATACATAGAAACAACCAGACCACAGACAAATATCTAAGCATAAATACTTGTCTGAGGCGGGAATCGAACCCGCAACCCTGTGATTGGCAGTCCGGAAAAATCTCTCTGAAGCATGCAGTAAATTTAGCTTGTATAAAAGCCTTTCTAGTTTCCAGTGCTAAGTCTCAGAAAGTTATGTGAAATCTCCTTGTTACCTCAACTATCAAGGGTGGTTACAGGTCTAGAATTAAATTGTTAGCTAAGGACCATCTCTATCATAATTGCTTTACGATAGTCCCGCTAGTCTTTAATAATAATTGTGTGTTGAACAAAAATTATTGATAGAAGAGAAAATTTAATAGATTTAGATAATGGTTTGAATTGCTGGCTGTTAAGATTTTAGTTGTTTGGTTGGTGAGTTGTGGAGTTACTAAAACTTTTTTAATTCGATTATTTAGTTTGTTGGTCCTGAAAAGAATCAACGAACATGTTTAAATAATGATAACTATTGTGCCCAACGCAGCGTCATATTTGAGGCTGGATCTTAATATTACGCTTTAAGCATTCGCAAGCATTCGATCAAGCAAATCAAAGCTCCTAGACCAGGGAAACAAACAAATAAGTGTATTCCACGGCGTTCTGGTATCTTAATCCTTAATCTTGACTGTGTGGCTAAATCTTGACCCACAGATAGCTATTAATATGACTTAGGCATCTGCTAAGAAAAGATTTTGGAAAATGAACCCCATATACGGACGAAGTCGCTGGTGGACTATTTTTATACAGGGTTATTGGTAATTATACTAGCAAGCCATTGAGGGCTACTTCTGTGCACCTAAAAAACAACTTTTGTTCTACGAATTTTGGAAATTCGAAAAAAAAAAATTGAGGTAAGTTAAATACGAAACAGCTGTTTTTTTTTAAACAATGGTCATTCAGACTAAGAGCAGTAGATAAAAAATAGTAAAATTTTAAGGTTAATGACCTCTCGGTAAACCTAACCTCAAAACTTTCAAAAAAATGTGCGCATTTCCAAAAGTCGTAGAACAAAAGTTGTTTGTTTAGATGCACAGAAGTAGCCCTCAACGGCTTGCTAGTATAATTACCAATAACCCTGTATAAGACGGTTAAGTATTAGGAAGACTGTCTAGACTATTCTCATAATATTTGGCGGCTAGTCTTGTTAGGCAAGTATAAAAAAAGTTTAAAAAATTAAAACGCCATCCAAAAATAATCAAGTAAAAAACCCAGCTCATCAAAGTTACATAACACAACTAAACTAAATAACTATACTTACAAAGAGTAATTGAATATTACGAATTAGGTAAGTATTCATAATAATATTATGATAATATTACAAATTCTCATAGATAATTGAAAAAATACGAAAAGTTACATGAAGGTACACGCTCATAATTATATTCTATTAGGCAAAAATTACACGTCACTTACCTAACTATTTTAAACTGCTGTTTTTAGAATGGACGCAGACTAGAAACTAAACAATGAACCGACTTTATAATTAACTGAGACTAGGACAAAATAGTCAGTTCGGTTCTCTCTCCCAACCAAACTACCAAACCCAAACAAAAAATCAGTAGAACAAAACATTTCTCACACTGTCATACTACGACGACCCAGTTGGCACAATGGTCACCATGCCGGACTGCCAAACACAGGGTTGCAAGTTCAATTCCCGCCTCAGACAAGCATTTATGCTTAGATATTTGTCTGTGGTCTGGTTGTTTCTATGTATATTATGTATATATTTACAAAAGAAAAGTATATAAGTAGTATATCCGTTGTCTAGCACCCATAACACAAGTCTAGTTACTTAGCTTGGGGCTAGATGGCGATGTGTGGAATGTCCTGAAATATTTATATTTATTTATAAATCAAGGAAAAAGTAGTGCTCAAAGGCATGGCATAAATTGCCTATCACTCGATAATTCATATACTATAACATAAATCGTATGTAACCATTGCTCCAAAAAATAACTGCGTTTATAAAAAATAGTTTTTCCTTATTATTTTTAGCGATTTATGATGAAAGATCGATTTATCATCATCATATCAGCCACTTAACGACCATAGCTGAACATTGCCAAAGACATCCAGAGCGATCGGTTGGCATGCCGTCTGCGTCGCACAGCTATTCGAGACCTAAAAGGTTGATAACCCACAGTCATACTCGTAATTATCAGTCGCAGACTGAAGAAGAAGAAAAAGGGTCGGTTAGCTATCTGCCGATCAAAAGTATGTTGACTACGCTAGCCCTAACCCTAATTGTGGTAAACATAAAAATTTACGAGATGTAATAAGATGGATGGATCCCAATTAAGAATAATTGTGTGAGAAGGTCGTAGCCAAAACGTTTGATTCTTAAAGTTTTTGTTCGGGATCACGTTTCATATTAGGCCGAAAGGTAAAATTTAAAGGTGATAAATTCAGATTCCGATGAAAATTATCAGTAGGTAGGTACAACGTTATATGGAATAAGACTTGATCACCAATATTTTCGATTTTCTATACTAATATTTAAATGAGAAAAAATTTGTTCATAAATGTTTTTGGGTCACTATCAGAATTACCATTTCGCTGAAGGACAGTTTCAGTTGCATGACATGAAAGCAATATTATACCTGAAAAAACTATTCAGTGTGCAGAGTACTCGCACAGCAGAGAGTCAACTCAGCTAGACGGCATTAAACCAAAATGTCGCAAAACGTCTCATATTACGAATAGTCCTGATGATTAATAAACTCTGAAACTACCAGTTTGATATTTTTACTTTTGGGACTAACGCGTGCTGATCCCCAAATCTTAATCTGATTTTAACTACAGGATAGCTCTTTCTAGGTAGGTCGTGGTATACAGGTTACATTAAAATTCAAAAACGTAGTCCTAAAAAGCAATGAAAAACCACGGCCGCTCGCACCGCGCTACGTAAAGGCGAGCGCGCACTTTGAGGCTGCTAGTCATCTCGATTTTTATAACACTAACTTTTTAACACTAAAATAAACGGGTGAAACCACGATGCGTAACTAATTTAGTAAATAAGTTTAGTATACTTTCAACCAATTTGACGCTAGCTTAGAAAGTCTGGTGATTCTACAATGAAAATAAGATGAAAAAATACTTAAATTTGCATACAATACATGATCTATGTTTTGTTTAGAGAAAAAGAAATTCTTAATACCCTACTATTTGCATTAAATTAAAAAAAAGAATAAAAAAGTTAATACCTCTCAACAATCAAGTAAAACGTGATATGTAATAATAGGGAAAAAAATCTCACGAAGTTTTTATTATAAAATGAACAAAATGTAATAAAACAAAGTAATTAATTCATAACCAGAAAACCTTAGATTTGTTGTTTGATAATTAACAAATTGTAGGTGTTGAAATCATATTTATAATACATTTGGATTAGTTTAAAAGTCTACATAATTAAAGAGAGCTGAAGTTTAAAACGAGAGGTTTTTTTTATAAGTTTAATTCCTATCTGAAGTCTGAGTAAACAAAATGATTCAGTTACAAAACTTATTTGTTCTTGCAAAAAGTTTGAATTGCAGAATACCTATAAATACATATTATGTAGTGGTCAAAACGTCTTAGTTGCAAAAGTGTGAATTGCAGAATGGCTTTGTTTGTTAGCAAAACGTCTTAGCTCTTTGCAAAAAGTATGTATTGCAGAATGGCTTAGAATATAGAATAAACATATAAGTTACAATATAATATTGAATAATAATATTTCAATATAATATTGAAATATTATTATGATCTAGTACATCTTTCTGCAATTCTGATATTTGTCAACATTTCGTTTACATAGTCGTACTGCGATTCACATTTTTGTAACTTATATGTTTATTCTATATTCTAAGCCATAAGTATGTATGTTCATAAGTATGTTAACTTTATAAACCTTAATGAAACTGTCGCAGAATTGAAATCTATGCGAGTAAAATCACAGACTGGAGTTGATATACCTGCATTCTACAATATTAATTGACATCCATTATTTTACTAGTGTAGAAAGCGGGTCGGAAGCCATAGTAGTCATACGCCTTCTCTTTAAGCAGTAGGATGTCTGTTTGTTTCAATAGTTAAAGATATTTTTTGAGGTAAGTACATAATATTACTTATTTGATCTCTGTCTGCACTATAAATTTTATTCAGTCAAAGACAACTTTCGGTTCTGATAGAAAAAGTTACAGAAGAAAACTACTCGGGGTATTGTGATGGGATGGTATGGAAAAATGGATACTGGTTAACTATGTAACAAAGTCAGTGTTGTTTTAAATAAATAAAATGTACATTTATTATAGCAATAAATATTTACCTCAAGTCAGGTAATCTTTTATATATAAAAATGAATCGCAAAATGTGTTGGTAAGCGCATAACTCAACAACGCCTGGACCAATTTGGCCAATTCTTTTTTTGTTGTGTTTGTTATTGTCAGAAGGTTCTTATGAAAAAAAATATTAAGAAAATTGCGTAGAAAATTATGACGCGGCTGAAACCGCGGGGCGCAGCTAGTAACCTATAATTTTCACTGTGCATATTTAGGGCCAAACTCAAAACACCTGTCGCCTATAATTAAAAAAAAAAATAACAATAATTATGTAGTAAACTGTTGTAATTGATATTAAAAACGTTGTTGTGTTTGCTTTTTGTAGGCTAATTATTTTCATATCTTCTTCTTAATATATATAAATCTCGTGTCACAATGTTTGTCCTCAATGGACTCCTAAACCACTTAACCGATTATAATAAAATTTGCACACCATGTGCAGTTCGATCCAACTTGAGAGATAGGATAGCTTACATCCCGATATTCCCACGGGATCGGGAGTTACGCGGGTGAAACCGCGGAGGGCAGCTAGTCTTCTATCTATAATATAAAAATGAATCGCAAAATGTGTTGGTAAGCGCATAACTCAACAACGCCTGGACCAATTTGGCCAATTCTTTTTTTGTTGTGTTTGTTATTGTCAGGAGAAGGTTCTTATGAAAGAAAATATTAAGAAAATTGCGTAGAAAAATATTACGCGGGTGAAACCGTGGGGCGCAGCTAGTTACTAATAAAAATAAAAACACATTTATTCACAGAAGAGATTTTAATCTAAATTAAAGTCATCAATAATCTGAGTACCTACTTTTAATTACCTGCCTTTACCTTTAATAATAATATGGCAAAGATTATGCCATATTATTATTAAAATCATCCATCCAGCACATACCTTGTACTAAAGGCGAATGCGTCTTAAATTCCAAAACAAATTGGGGGTTTTCTAAAAAAATATTATAAGCACTATGTGCAGTGTTGCAGTTATGGAATCCAATGTAATATTTATCATTATTTTCTTTACTATCGACCCACTCCGGCTTCGCACGGCTATATTATGCATGTATTATACATATAAACCTTCCTCTTGAATCACTCTGTCTATTAAAAAAACCGCATCAAAATCCGTTGCGTAGTTTTAAAGATCTAAGCATACAAAGGGAAATAGTGACATAGGGACATAGGGACGGTGAAAAGTGACTTTATTTTGTACTATGTAGTGAAGCCAGGCCACCAAACATATTAATAGTAATTATTTGCTTATCCAACTCTAGTGTTACGTTAAGAATCGAATTAAAATCGTTGGTCGGTCAATCAGAACGCATCGATCGCCGCATTTATATAGCGGAATCTTACTAAACAAAAAATGTGACATTTCCTCTTTACTAGGTTCATACTCGATGAAACCATTATACATATCCATAAACAGCTAAATTCATGGATGCCCTACACATGAGTACTAACTACCATTAACGCTTGGTCCTGTAACTTCGAGATATAATTGTTACTTCTTAATAGGTACGATTTATTTAGGTACCTATCTACTTTCTCTTTGGTAAATATGTGTCTTCATTATAATGCTTTATTCTTAGTACTATATTGAAGGTGATAAGATAAAGTGTTAAAGGTAACATTGTGTAACCAAATGTCTTTTGAGCCTCAAGGTACAGTCGGCAACATAACATACTCTAAGGTAAGTATGTGTTTTGACGAGGGTATGGTAATCTGGAAGTGTGTTGTTTTAGACATCTAATCGAACAACTTTTGTTCTACGACTTTTATAAATTTGAACTTTTTGAAAAATATGAGGTTGTGTATTTGGAAATCAGCTATTTCTTAGGGTAAGTAAGGCAGTAAGTACCTAATTTTAATATCAAGAAAGAGCTGGGATTTTATTCGTTTATTGAGTTTAGACTAAGTCAAAATTCTTTTTTTATTTGGACTCACTTAAGTACATGAAATCACATTGAAACGTCTTAAAAACTAAGTTAGTATGAATGCCTTTGGAACGCGCCCATCAATGAAAAGAAGGCACATCAAGAAACTCCTACGATTTTTGAACTGGAGCAAGTATGATAGAGTCGGCGACATAGCGAACCGATATTCGAGACACCCGTCTCTGAGGTTTCTAAATTCTCGACAAATGACGACTTAGAATAAATCCTGAATAAAGAACCGTCAGCAAGAAAGTGCTTCACCAATTTTTAATTATTATTATAATTAATGTTTCTTGTTAATAATAGTTAAAGTTAATTAAAGTTAAAGGCATGTGTATATGGCAAGAGACTTCATCTTTTGTTTTATTACAAGTCTAGTATGTGTTTGGACAAAATGCACGTTTGGCCAAAGGAATATTCCGTCAAAATATACGCTTCGTCAAAACTTCGTTCTGCCATGGGTGTATTTAGTCAAACTACACGTTTAGCCAAAGGAGTGTTTCGTCAAAGTATAATAATCGTGAAAAAATAAAAAAATGAACTTCGCGTTCCGATAAAATTTATTAAATGAAACAAAGGTATTATCCACTATTATCCAGGTCATCACTTATTAGGTATGGAGAAGTAGCTAAAACTGTTAACCAATACGATTTATGCATCGAAAGGAGGTAGGTATTCAGTTATTAATTGAATACCAATATTCCATATTCAAATTATCAATTTAGATTTACCGCCGACTATTTAATTATAGAATATTGTTTCGAGTTATTTCTTAATTGGTAATTCATCAAAAAGGTTAATAGTAAATTTATTAAGAGTTAGTATTTGAATACGGCTCTAAACTCAAAACGTCGCAAGTCGTCGAAATAAAGTGAGCTAAAGCGTACCTAGCATTTACAAGACACTTTAAAAATACGACGATCTAAAAAATCAACCAGCGTACTTCTTTAACTATTTTTTTACGCGATATCATATAATAAAGATACCCAGACCAGAAACAAAAACTGTACATAATTATTTGTTATATTATTGTAAGTAAACATAATCGAACCCGCAACCTTCTAGATCGCAAGCAGTTATTAACCCGCCGCGCCATGTCACAGTGAGCATCTAAATGCACATCCAATCACAACTAAAAAGTTTGTTTTTACGATTTGTCAAGCTAGATTTGTCTACCTATTCGTTTGACCGTGAGCAGGGAATAAACAAACAAATAAATAAACAAACCTTCAGATTTATAATATTATGTAACTATTATGCATGTATTATATCTGAAAACCTTCCTCTTTAATCACTCTCTGTCTATTAACTATTAACTACATACATACACACTATCTATTAAAAAAAACCGCATCAAAATCCGTTGCGTAGTTTTAAAGATCTAAGCATACATAGGGACATAGGGAAATAGGGAAATAGGGAAATAGGGAAATAGGGACGGCGTAAAGTGACTTTATTTTATACTATGTAGTGATAGTGATGATAGTGATAGTGATTTCCTGAGCTTGCACAAGGACAGTACCTAATTAGTATTTTCCATCTATTTTCACAAATGCAGGATATCCGTCGGACTACGATTTATCATGAGATATTTCAACGCTAACCTTAAGGTGGGTACTGACCTACGTTACGAGGTGTAATGTAACATTCACATCGAGCGTGTTACGCATAGAGCATGTTACGCTGTGTTCTAAAATTGGCGTAACATGCTCGTCAAACGACGTACTGACTGCACGAATGCTCGCTGTGTAACACGTTACATTACGCCCCGTAACGCCGGTCAGTACCCAGCTTTAAAGTGTGGGGTCTACGAAGACGTGAGTTTCGACTCTAACATACAAAGGAAATAATATTGATTTCTCCATTATTGCTACGTAGTAATTGGAGTTATAAAATAATTCAATTAACCATATTCGGGTCAGTGTTTTATTGGCATTTTTTTCTACCTTTCTAATGTTTGTGATCACTAATCGACTGGCAAATTGTATACGCTTTCATAAAGAAAAACTGAGTTATAAATAAATTATTTTTTTATAAAAGTTCCGTTGTTATTAATAAATTTTTATAACGGTATCTACTATCGACTTACCTAGTTTTTATCTGTGCTTCCGGGATGTAGGCCCTACGGCTGTAGACCCTTCCGGATAAGGGCCGGACGTATATCCATTTTTAATTACTTTGTGATACAGGCAGGTCATGCATAGGTTTGGTAGTCCAAGGGGGTTTTAGTATTTGTATTAAGTATGTGTTTGTTTTAATTTTACTAACATTAGTTTAATAAGATTGTATGTACTAACAAATAATGGATCGAAGTTGGTCTTAATAAATGAATTTAATTATTATTATTATTAAACAAACTAATCACTATACAAGCAAACCCAAGATCTTCGGAATGACAGTCTCGGTATCTACCATTAGGCCAACACCACTCACTAATATCTGTTGAGAACTAACGAAATTGCTTAAGTAGCAATTCTCCAATTTCTCCGTCCAAAGATTGCCTGGAAGAATTCGCTTTTAGCGATTAGGCCGCTCATAAGTGCAGCTTTAACTTTTTGGCTGTATGTGTTAAAAAATAATATTACGTATTTAAGTTAAGTGTTTACTTAAATTTTCTCTTTCAAAATATTTCTTTTTGAACTTAACACCACAGCTCGCGTTCTCAGAATTTACCAACAAACTGTATTAGACGAGCTATTTACCGATAGAAATATCATACGATTAAATAAATACCATCTGAACGCTTAAAAATAATAAGTAGGTAAAGAAAAAAGGTCACCATATTTCCCAAGACTTCATTGAATTAAATATGTCACTCAAAATCGCATATCTTGTTAGTAAGAAATTAAGTAAACGTCTCACGTTCACATTATTTAGTTAGAGAGGACAAAAAAGGATGTAGTATATACGGGATGTTTCAATACGAGTTTCACTACATAGTATAAAATAAAGTCACTTTTCGCCGTCCCTATGTCCCTATATCCCTTTGTATGCTTAGATCTTTAAAACTACGCAACGGATTTTGATGCTGTTTTTTTAATAGATAGAGTGATTAAAGAGGAAGGGTTGACTTAGAACTCAAGTGGAGACTTACGCGATAACTTACGCGTCTATTACGCGCTTACGCGATAACTTACGCGTCTATTACGCGCTTACACGATTACTTACGCGTCTATTCTAAAACCAAAGAGATATTAAATCAATTACTAAGAGTATTTATATTATGAGAGCGGTGTTGCCCTAGTGGTAGATACCTCTACTTTTATGCCAAAGTTCGTATGTTCAAATTCAGCCAGCCAATAGTTTAACTTAAAAAAATATGTTCACTTCTATACGTTGCTCTGGTAAAGGAATAGATCATTATCAATTTCGCAGCTTAGTTGGCCCCAGACGTATTGACGAGTTTTTCCCTCTGGATACGGGCGACTAAGCTGAGAGGGTGGTTAGGTGCTGGGTAAGCTCTATCTTATACATATCCCCCCTTAGACAAGATTGCTTTCTATTAGCGATATCGCCAATCGATAGATTTAATTGTATGAAATTGACATAAATCATTGTATAAAATTGGCAAAAGATGCTACTTATTTATCTTTTTTTATCTCTAACACAAGGCTAAATGACTTTTCGTTAACTTAGTTGTCAATTTAATACAAAAATAATAATAAGAAGTCTGTTGATTGGCGATATCGCTAATAGAAAGCAATCTTGTCTAAAGGGGGCAGGTATGCTTAATATTGTTTTTCATACATTTAATTATTGCTTTTTAATTAGTTTGGTAAAACTTGGAATCGGCGCAACTTTACCTTTCATAAAATTAAAGTTGCGCATGAGAGCTAATACGCACAATTACTATCTTCCTACGATCTTTTAAAAAGAAAGTTTACTAATTTTTACTGCAACAGCCTGTATAACCACGTCATTAGTGATAGTCGCATTTCTATCCATCGGACAGCGAACGTCTTATTCAAGCAGTACGTCGCGACGTACGTTTAGAACAAGATACATCTAGTGATGTATTAGATGCAAACGAATACGCAAAAATGTCGAGAGTATTAGCATAAAGTTTTGGTAGTGTTTCAATGGACCGCTTGCCTCTGAGACGGTCTTTTTAGTTTGGAGTTAGATGGGTTTCTCAAAACATTACATATGTGGGGTTAGATTGCTCTTTACCGTTATTATTGTATTTTACTTTATCTAACTAGCTTTTGCCGGCGACGTCGGCGAAGGGATTATTTTTTTCAAAATCCTAGTTTATAACCGCTATCTGCATGGCAAATTTTATCCCGGTCGGTCATCCTTGAATACTTGAAATCATAAGTCAGATAGAGTTTAAGATGTTGGACAAAGTTTTGAAATGCAGAAGTAGATCTGTTGCGACCATGGAGGATGCAACATAGATAAAAACGCACTAAGTTCAAACGCTTATTTTAAATAACATTTGGGCAGACTGCGTTTTAGGTACTCAGCAACTAAAGGATTACGAGCAGTTAAAAAAACCACATAAAAAGCATAAATGTAAGAACGCTTTTTTCCTTAGATTATTATCCAAAATAACTTCTATTTCTAAGTATGCGATTGTGCTTTTGTTAGTATTAACACGCGAGTTGATTTAGCACCTGGTAGCACCCGTTAGCTAGGATATAGGGCAAGTGATTAACTTAAGAACTTGCCATGCTCGTGTTGACTTCTGACTTTTGATACAACGGTGTCTATTGGCAACGTGAACGTTTTATAGGTTAGGTATTTTTAGGCTTAATGATATATTGAAGATACCTCTACTTTCATACCGATGGTCTTGGGTTTAAATCCCAACCGGCCGTGCGTCAATGGATTTTTCTTACGGAATCATTGCTCTTACGGTGAAGAAACATCGTGATGAAACCCGCGGTTAGCTCCAGACGTTTGACTAGTTCTTTCCCTTTGGACACGGTTGAATAAGCTGAGACTGTTGTATAGGTTCTGGGACTGCTGGGCAAATCAACGTAATCCTCACGCATAGTTGAGGAAAACAGCCTGGAGACATATACAAGAAATACCACAGGAAATACCTCTCTTTATAGTCGACCCCTCATGACTGAGGATCATGGTCATCATCGGGAAGTCTGCATTTGGATCGGATGATCTGTCTCCAACGGCTTCTATTCAACGCATCTCTTACAATGTTATGGAACTTGACGGCTGATGAGTCCTTAATCTGATCCGTCCATCTGATTGGGGATCGGCCTATAGAGCGTTTTCCATCTGTGTTCCCAACCACTATGAGTTTCTCCAGGTTCTCATCGCCCTTCCGTATCACGTGACCGAAATATGCCAGTATGCGTTAGTGGCAATAGGTAAAATAATACACTAGACTAGACCCAGACGTGAAACTGTTATAATTATTTATATTTTTTATAATATTTTATCTTTTTATTTATTAGGTATATCTTTGACATTTTTAAAGATATAAACAAATACTTTTCTATCATTGAATATTTAAAATAAGTAAAAATTCTTACTCAGCTTATAAGTATGCTATAGGTACAAGAAAATCTCTCTCCATTAAAGCTAGGTAAGATGTCAACAAGTCTGTATATAAAATAACGAGCCGTTTTATTTGATGGTACAACATTACCCTACATACGAAGGAAATGTGGTGTAATGTGTTTAATGATTTCATCTCTGATAATGATGCTGGGATAGTCCGTGTGTTAATGACATTACATTTTGTTAAATGTCAGCTTTCTATAGCTTGAAGGTAGCTTTTTACTTTGCTTGTAGGTGAAAATGGTAATGTTTTTTTTTATTTTTTTCATAAAAAGTCCTAATAAATAAATAAAATAAATATACTGTAGGACATTTTACATAGTGATATCTAGCCACAAGCAGGAACTAAATAGAAATATAATGTTAGAGTTCGATTCGAATTTCTGTAAGGTCTGATTCTCGCTATAAGTATTTATAGTACAATGAGGTTTTCTCTGAGATTGATTTGTTCTATATTGGGAAACTTTCTTTTAAATCTCAGATAGTTAAGTTGCTGAACACAAACTAATTTTTTACTTTTATATATAATATTATCTTTATATATATATCTATTTATATAACTTTATACATAATCCATCCTCTGCCCTATCCTATCCTATTCCTATCCCTATACTTGCATACGTGCTTCCACTGAACTTATCTTGATACTTTTTTCTTTAGCGACATATTATAATGTAATGAAATTAGATAGTAAGAATCTGTTATTGGCAGTATGTTTTGTATATCGTCTAATAGCTAGTATTTATTAAGTGCTGTTGATTCTGTAAGAAACAAATAAACAAAAAAAAATAGTACAGATATTTATATCTATTCTCATGGCTTGATCTCATACCTCCAAAAATATAGCCTCATGCTTCCACAGGAAAATAACATTGTTTATTCAATATTTAATTGATGTCTATTGCCTCCAGAAGACAAAATCTTAGGCAAAAAATCTAATTCATCTTGGTGATAAGTATAATATTTACAAAATAAAAATATATGAGTATTATATTCGTTGTCTGGCTTATAACACACGTCTAGTTTCTTAGCTTGGGGCTAGATGGCGCTGTGTGAAAAATCCTACAATATTATAATTTATACCCGCCATTATCAACATTATTCCAGTACACAGCTACAAACAGACAAAGCAGCTAATAAATCTAGACTTTCTATAACACCTAAATGTGATTAAAACGACCTAGATTGGTTCGGTAGCAGGTTTTAGCTTAACACGGTTGTCGCTTCGAGCCATCGTCTAAATAGGTAACAGTTTTGATATTAATGGATTAAGGTCTACGCCTATTGTAAACACTTACTCAACAGATCGCATCCTAAGAACATGTTTTTATCAATCCCAACAACAGGTTAGAAAACGGCCGTAGAAATAACGACTAGAAATAATTTAAAGTGTGTTGGCTAACTTTATATTACTTCCGAAAGCTCAAGTGACTGACTAATATTTTTATATCTGATATATTTACTCAAACCAATAGGCGGATCTGGCTAAAGTTTAGCGTAACATAGCGAATGCTTACCATTCGCTATGTTACTAAAGGATTTTAGAAAATTCAAACCTCAAGCGGAAGTAGTCGCGAGCAAAAGTTGATTTATGCAAAATGTAAAAAAGGAATAAAGAAAAAGAGAGTGGAGATGCATTTATGGGTACCACCCACCCTCTCAAATTTAGTTGACCATAACCAGAGGAAAGAACTAGTCAAATACCATCTGAAGTCAACTGACTAGCGGTTTCATCACATTTCCTTCACCGTAGCGCAATGTTAATTAGTGCACATTTTTAATAAGAAAAATCTGTAGTAGTGACATTATTATTGAATTAAAGTTATTGAATAACTTTCTAATCTCTTTGAAATCAATTTATCTTCCTCATTGCAACATTTGCATCGCAGGAAGACCTGATTATGCAATGAAAGTACAATTTTGATGCCACGTTTACTATAGGTGTTCATACGCAAGAGATTAGGTACAAATTGTTACGAAACGATCGGGATGGTTGTGAAAGTAGGTACCTAACAGGTCGGATTAGAAATCTAATTATTAGTTTATTAATTTGATTAAGTTTAGGTTATTGAAATTGGGATGGAAATCAGGCATTATAATTTTGTAGATATCTTCCTGCTCCTTACGGCTTTCTATTCTAAGAAAATTTCATAAGTCTTTCTACTGAAAAATTACTAGGACGACTAAGATATTATTTATGTAAAGCTCTTCTTCTGCATGGCCGTTCGTTATTTTACTCTGTGAGGTTATGTTAAAAATGGTCACTGACTTCAGAAAAACAAAAAATGTGTAAGAAATTTTATGAATGTAAGTTAGAAAAAAAATAGAAAGAAGCTAAGTACCAACTTCAATACATGATAAAAAGATTACTCAACCCCACCTAATCTATACAGGAAAAGTATTTTTGTAGTGCACATTTTTTTTCTGTTGAATATATGTCAGCAGTGGAGTACATTTACGCAAAAAAATAAATAAAAAAAAAACCAAAACTTAAACTTCCTGCAATTTCTAAATTATTGGGTATTGAGATACCCAATAATACCCAATACCCAATACTGAGGTATTGATACACACAGTGACACGTAAGTACCTACCTTCATTTAGAGCGCGCTATTAAACTCGCTGGCGCTAGTATTGCGTCCATGGACTTCGTCGTTTTGTTAGAAACACTTAAATATTTATAGCTCTGAGAGTTTTTGAGTTAGCTTAGCTCCAAAA
Source organism: Idaea aversata (assembly GCA_907269075.1). Taxonomy (NCBI): domain Eukaryota; kingdom Metazoa; phylum Arthropoda; class Insecta; order Lepidoptera; family Geometridae; genus Idaea; species Idaea aversata. The sequence goes on from OU026088.1 coordinate 1,971,683, forward strand.
TAAAAAAAACAGTATTTTTTATTTTAATGTGCTTAAAACATACCGAAATTTGTGCACTACAAAAATACTTTTCCTGTATACCTATTAAATTAAAACATTTACTAAAATCTCTGAAAGTATGAAACCCTGAAACTTTGCATTGGGGTTACTTTTAGGCCATACGCCAAAAAAAATATTTTCTAAAAAAAATATTTTAAAATATTTCTAAGAAAATATTTTTGAGAATTCTACCTCTAAAGGCGGTAAAAAAGGCTGGCATAATACGTATGGATAGCGAAGTTTAAAAATAAAACTTTAATTTAATTTAAAAGACGTGAAAAAACGCCTGTAGTAGGACGTACACCTTAAACTGGAAACCAAGTAACGGAAATCCTGTTATTTCTCCTTCGCATCATAAAAATGATCTGCAATATCATCGAATCACGTTATGAAAAGAAAACATTTTTGGATAAAAAAGGTCGAAATCAGATATGAGACGCCTGTGGGGCGGTGACATCGGATTTTAAACAACGACCAAGATATCTGTACAGTTATTAACAGCGCTAGCGTCTACGTAAAGTCCTTTATTATTGTTGGTTCTATAAAAATCCGTCTGCACGTTTTAACTTGGTGTAAGTCTAAAAAGGTTCGACACGAAAAGAGGTGTCGCTCCGAGCCTTGTCCTTTATCTCGATAACTGATGATCGATCAATGTATAATATAATATTGATTTTAATTTTTATAACAAATAAGCGATATTGTTTTGATATATTAATGACTTCATTACTTTGATAATCGATTGAGTTATAAATTATTTTAAACCCGTCAAAAAATAGGTTGTAACATTTTAGCACAATTATAATAAGGTTAAACTAAAAAATCTAAGAACCAAAATCAGTTAATTTGTTAATAAAAATTGTTAGGTTCTTCAAAATAATAAGGCTAGTCTTTATTTACTACCCCTGCAAAAGAATCTTTCTGCCAAAGAAGATGAACAAATGTCTAAAATAAATAAATAAGTAAAAATCGAAACCATTTCGATAGAAGAGAAAAATACTCTCTGAAACTACAAGAGCTACGAGTTTAAAACTTTGTATGAAGTTTCCGTTTAGAACGTTTAAGGAAGGATTTTCGCAATTTGACCTCTAAGGCTGCCAGAAAGTTTGTAGTTCGTAGTAACTATCATGTATTCTGTGTTGTTAGGAAATCAATATCACGCGGGTTACACCGCGGGGCGCAGCTAGTTTTATAATAAAACGAATCTTTACACGTAAAAAAAAATTGATGATAATATTATAACACTCTTTTCAAATAACCAACACACACATTTAGAAATCAAACATTATGTCCTTAAAGCACAAAAACGTCTCCCACTGTCACACTTCGAAATAGTTTTCATAATAAAGCACAAAATTTTAATTAAAAATTATCAAGTCCCGCGAACGTTGTATAAAAACTTGCGAGCCAAGAATTCATGAGGTAGAAAGAAGCGGTCCGGACGCGCCGTACGGTATAATTACTCAATTGGCGAAAATCTGGACGGCTCCGAAGAATTAGGATCAATTCTTGTTTTGTTTTTGACGAATTTAAGAGTTGAAAGGCGGTATAGGTTGCCTGGAAGAGATCGCTTTTAGCGATTTGGCCGCCTATTGTGCCATATTGTTTAGTTTTTTATTAATTTTCTTTTATCAAATATGTAGTTTTGTTAGAATTAATTATGTGTTAACTTGAGTTTTGTTTTATGGTGCAAGTCTTTAACTATCTATTTCTATTTATCTATCTAAGTTTAGTCACCTATCTATTGTTTTTTCATACAAATGTGTTCCTTACCTAACCCGATTACGGCGAAGCCAAATGGGAGGGGTTTTGTTTTTAACCCGTATGTACAATCGGCAACAAAAGTGCAGACCCACTGAAGAGCACCAAAACTGCTAATATTAAAATGTTTTCAAGTCAAGCAAGATTCCAAGTAAAGGTTCTACTTGAGTTCGAATTTAAAGCCTTGAAGGTTGACTTTATTTTTCGTATTCTTCTTCTAGTAATAAAGATACATTCGTTTTCTTCTTCTAGTAATGTAGAGGACTTACGTACTGGTGTCAATTTTTTGTATTTCTTAGTTAAGTTTAGTAAACAAAATTGTCTAAAATGTAGTGGTTTAGTAATGTTTCTTCCATCATCATAAAAAAGTTTAAAAACGAACATAATTCAATATAAGCTCCGCGTTCGCAGCGGCGGCTGCGAACGCGGAGTCCCTTAAGTCTCGCAAATATTCGGAGCTGGCGGACCGTTTCATGTTCGTCCCGATAGGGGTGGAGACTTTGGGATCTTGGGGTCCCGAAGCCTCTGTATTTTTTAGGGACCTCGGCGCGCGTCTTGTCGATGTGTCTGGTGATCGGAGGGCTGGTGGCTTTTTCGCTCAAAGGGTCAGTCTGGCCATCCAGAGGGGAAATGTTGCCAGCCTTCTCGGAACGATGCCTCGGGGAGACGCGCTTGAGGATGTTTTTTATTTGTAGTTTTATATATTTTTAGAAATTGTTAAACATTATAATATTGTATTCAATATAATGTACGGTAGAGTTCGAAAATTACAATTATTGGAATGTTTTTATTCTAATAATTTTTGTTTGATAAATTCATGAGTTAAAAGACTTTGAACTTCAACTAAAGCAGGTGCCTAGAATCTTGCTTGTGTTGAAAACATTCTTATAACAGCTGTTTTGGAGCTCTACGGTGGGTCTGCAATTATGCAGCCGACCGTACAAAGATACAGCGACAGCAACTTTAACCCACACTATTCAGGGCGTCCTGTGTCTGGGACATGTGTTAGATAGAGAACGCTTACCCAGAACTTATACCTCCCTCTCAGTTTAGTCACCCATGTCCAGAGAAAAGAAATCGTCAATACGTCCGGAGCCAACTAACTTCAAAAATAAGGGTCAAATAAATATAATCAAAAATCTGTGGATACCATATTCCGCTGCTAAAACTGGACACCCATTCTCTGAGTAATTAAAAATTCTTAAATATGATCAAAAATCCCTTTTTCCAATAAAAAACCTAATCAACTGTAGGTGTTGACGAAATAATCACGTATTTTGTAAACTCTGATACGTTGTCAACTGTTGCAGTTCGTTAAACTGCGAGATAAAATCTCATTTCATGTAAATTTATGCGAATTCTTAATTATTTTACCCGATTCGTGGTCGCAATAGTCTGTTCGAAGAACTAAAATGTTTACAGTTCTCGAAATCACAAAATTAATTACGCATTGAATAACAGAATATAATAAATGACAGATAAAACAAGCGAACACCGGATTAAACATCGAAAAATAAAATTAACATTGAAAAAACAAATCTTATCTCTACAAAGACCATTAATGAAAAAAAGAATCACCAAAATTGGTTAATAAACAAAGAAGTTATGAACATTTCAATAATATGTGTAAACCTTTGAGCATGATCCCAAAAAAAACCTACGAGTTTCTTGTGCCTTCTTCTCATTGACGGGCTCCTTCCGAAGGCACACATCCTAACTTAGTTTTTAAGACGTTTCAATGTGATTTAATGCAGGAACATCGCTCGTATGATGATGAGTGTGATTTCATGCAAATGATTCGGAAAAACTCCAAACAAAAATACAAGTTGATCCTATAAGAAGCTTTTAAAAAAGAGAGCTTTTAAGTTTCAAACATAAAAACTCCAACCAACTAGGTGACCTTAGCATCACAGAAAAACGTATATTTTTAACGAGTTAACAGGAACTAGCCTCAACATTAATTAATCTAAGTTAATTAAATCATTACAATCAGATAAAGATTTCCTTTACATAGATCAGGTATCAAGCATTAGTTATGGGGCATCCCGTTATATTTCTACGGACTTTAGTTGAATAAGAATATTATAAATATGTACTTACATCTCTATAAAAAAACTTTTTAGCTAAGTATTAATAACCAAAATTTTAAAATTAGTAGTTATAGCTTCGGATGATCAAAAGGCTAGCCCCTACCTCGGACAGCGGATAAGCTTTGCCATCCAACGAGGTAATGTATGCAGCCAGTCTTTTGGGCACCTTTTCTATGGTGCCCAAAAGACTTCAATTTTTTTATTAAGCAGTTAAATTATTTACTCAAGTAGTCAAAACAACTATGGTAGTTCAAAATCGTAACCACCTTATTAATAAACTTTTTATAAGCCCATGTTTGTTAAAAATATTTGTCATTTTTACACATTTGTCATTAGTAAAAGTGCGAAAGTGATAATATATTTTGTAACTATTAAAGACTTTATTTTTTTATGAATAAGGGTCCTTTAGACGCAAAACACAATAAACGCGAAACACCAACTCGAGGTTTTGTGGTGTTTTGCTAATTAGTAGAAATAATTACGTAAAATACCAACTACGTACAATCCCACAAACGCAAAACACCACCTAGTAATTTTGGAGTGGAAACGCAATAAGAAATATCTTTAGACGCATAACACTATATACGCAAAACAAAAACTCGAGGTTTTTTTTATTTAGCCATAACACCACATACGCGAAACACCAACTCGAGGTTTTGGTGATAGAAAACTATAATTGGGATAACTTTGGTTGGATTAAATAATTAATTATGTTACAAAGAGTTTGATATTATTATTAATTATATTAATTATTTTATAAAGAACGCTTAATTTTAGATTTATCCAATGCTCTAAAATAGGCTCTGAAACTAAATACCAAGTTTCATCAAAATCGGTACAATATTTTTAGAACCTTATTACAAAAATACAAATGTTATATTAACATATTCCCGCTAATATATTCTTGATACCCATCTCAAATAGTTGAACCATTGTATTTCCACAATAAAATTGAAGCAATCAACATAGAACTAGAAACATAACAATAACTTAACAGAACTAGCTTATCTCAAAACGAGGTTAACATATAACTTATTTCCTTTAACAATAGAGCATGTTAAGTTACCAAGTTATTTTATAGTTATAGTTGATGTTCTATCTTGTAATTCTTCGAGTAACGGTATAGGAACTTAGATGGTCTTGGTATTTGCAAAGAAATAATGTTATTTATAACGGTATTGCATTTGACACAGACTGGCTAAACCTAGCTCAGGACCGAACTGCATGGATAAATCTTAGGGACACAAAAGGCTAACAAAAAAAAAACAGGTAATATTTACTACACATAGGTTTTTTATTTGTAAAGCATCACATTTACATGAAAATGATTTTTCACAAAATAAAAAATGATACTCCGTCTCGTAAAAACGATGCTCAGTCTCGTGAAAAAGATGTTTAATCTCGTGAAAATAATGCTCAATATCGTGAAAATGATGCATCAGTCTCGTGAAAATAATACTTGTAAACAGCATCGACTCATCGATCTCCACAAAATGAAAACATGGTAAATATCTCATTTAAAATAACTTTATTAGTTAAAAAAAATTGTATGAATAGTTTAGTAATAGTCATACAAGACAAATGACAACAATTTACCAGGAATCCCATACAAAAACCAAGAACGTAATGCATCAAAATACATTGAATTAATAAAACCCCAGTGGTAACTATTTATCACTTGCGCTAACAAATTAAAAACAACTTAAGGTACTAGTTTGACTCGGCATGACTGCAAAAACAAGTATTACACCTTGCTTCACTTGAATCACATAAATCACAGGTAACAAACAGACACCGATACATTAAAACGCCACAATTGGACGTAAAACATTCACTTAGAATAACATTAGATCATTCGCGTGGGATCTTTAGGAAAAAACAGTTGAAAAACTCCTTTTGAATGTAATATTTCACGCGGCTGCGCGCGCGCATATGGACGCAGAGTATAAAAAAAAAAATGGCGTCCACATTTCTATATTTACGTTGTAAATGCGCGTTTTTATGAGCACTTACGCGTCGCTACCGCTTAGGATGATGGTCAAGTTATAAAATGATAGCGATTATAATCTTTTATTGTGACTTTGTGTATTTTTGCTGGAAATAGGAAAGTCGGTCGTAGAAAAATGTTCTGGTTGCAGAATATCAGAGAATGGACAGGGATAGAGAGAGATCGGGTCAAATATTCTGAGCTGATTGCCAACCATTACTAATTTGAAAAGCACCCTGAGAAGAACTCTTTATGGACAACGTTGAAATATATTATATAACCTTTTTAAGTTTCACGATATAAACGAAAACTACAACCGAGAAATTACTTAATTAAGTATTATCAAAACAAACTGAAAGAGATTTGAAAATATCCACATTGTATCGACGGATGGTGCTTGCAGTTCTAAAGTCTTCCTGTGACCTTACTTTCGATTAGGTTTATTTTACTTTTTTAGTAGATATTAAGTTGTCTAAAAATTTTGTTAATAACAGTTTTACTATTGTAATTTTAGCGTGTTCCTTTTAATAAAAAATATTTATCTAAATTCACTGAACCTAAATTAAATACAGCCTGAATGAATTGCCTAAAGCCTATTCCATTTCAAAAGCTTAGTCTAATAACTTAAACTCAACACTGCGCAAGCGACGTTGACATTGCAAAATGGCTCCTTGAAAGCCTTAAAGCACGTATAGTCGAACTAAACTAAGTATGTACCTATTTCTAATAATACAAAATACCTTGCCTGTTTATAATATTGCATTTTATTCTTGTAATAAATTGCTTTTTTTTTTCTTTTTCTTTTCAAAGAGGTTTGTATAGGTAAACCAATAATATATTATGATTTATTATTGGTTTAAAAATTGAACCTGAATATTATAACCTGGGTTCTAGAAAGCATTTTCGCCATATTCTTAATTATTCGACGACCGACGGTCACTCATCAATGAAATTACCGTGCCGGGCAAAAATGATTTCCGAGTACATGAAAAAGCAGTATGACTTAGGCATAGCAACAACTTATTATATTTTTGAAGCTTTTGAAAATAGTGTGTCTTAACTTTTCACGATTAGAAATAACAATAAAAAAAATTACACATTTTATGTTTTACTAGCTGTGGCCCGCGGACCTCTCTTTCCTCTCTCTCTCTCTTTTAAAATGATATTGATTTTGTAATATTGACGTTGTAATTGATATGTGTATTACAACGATACAAACTTTAACAGCGATTTCACCCCTTCAGAGGTTGATTTTAAAAATTCCTTTCTTAGTGCTCACCTAGAAACCCCCATGCGAAGTTGACGATTCTTAGTTCTTGTAGTTTCAGATAAATCTCTGAAACTACAAGAACGAAATCGTAATGAGTCTTTTTCTTTTTTATAAATTTACTTAGATTGATTAAGATTTAGTATCTTAATCAATCTAAGTAAATTTATTTAGCCACAATTGACTATACACGATAATGAAAATAAATAACAAATAAAATAATAATTATTCAGACGGCCATTGAAGACGACGCTTCATGCGGCTGCATTTGTCTGTTACATTAAATTTTACAACAAGTTAAAAACACAAAATAAATGACAAAATAATAATATTCATGTAATGAGCTAGTCATTGTCGAGAGCTCTCAAAGACCAAGCGCTGGAAAGGAATGCAAAAATACGTTTGCATATTTAAATTTCGTAGTATGACCGCGGTGCTAGCAAAGCCATCAATTAGCATATATGGTGTTATTGCTCGCCGACTGAAGGTAATATAAAATAAAATGTCTTAGTATTTTCTAAGGTTTTTAGAAAGATGTTAGGGAAGCCTTTTCCCAGCAGTGGGAGAATAAAGGCTAACAACAAAATAAAAAATGTAACGGTACAATATTTACCATGCTTTTGTTTTTATTCTTTAGATCGATAGTTAGATACATTAACAAGCATCATGCCCATTCTCATGAAAATTATGCTCAGTTGCGTGAAAATGATTTTTAGTCTCGTGAAAATGATGCTCAGTCTCGTGAAACTGATGCTCAGTTTCGTGAAAATGATGCTCAGTCTCGTGAAAATGATGCTCAGTCTCGTAAAAATGATGCATCGGTCTTGTGAAAATAATACTTGTAACAACTATTGTTGGAACAACAACTATGATCGCGGTGCTAACAAAATTCACCACGTGAAAACTGAATGATTCATGAAAAACTGCGACCGTCCGTGTTCTTGCGAGCACGCGCGCGCTACGAGAATGATCGACACAAAACCGCGGGACGCAGCTAGTAAAACAAAGGTGTGTTAGTCACGCCATTTATTACTCGAGAACGGTTGGACCGATTGCGATGAAACTGAGTACGCAGATAGCTTCATTCCTAGAATACCGTTTTGGCTTTACGATATTCCCATGGGTGAAACCGCGGGGCTCATCAAGTTTGGTATATTTTGCTAAGTTTTCCATTAATTAACATATAATATTATTTTCAATGTCTTAATACGGGTACTATCTACTTTTACTGTTGGCAGATAAGACTCGGCATGTCAAAGAGGCCGATGTATTAATAAATCTTTTAAAGACATATTTATCTTGAGTGTCAAATTTGAAACACTCAGATAAGAATTATTGAGGTATTTCGGTTAATAGGCAGGTAAGTATTACCTTAAGAGTATCACATACCACTGACGTTTTTTTAAGTGTTTTGAGAGAGTTAGAAATTGGAATCTTAAATTATTTTGTGAGATGCGCTTTCATGTGCGTAAACGCATTTATAGTGAGATGGTGTTTGTTTGTGCACTCTTAATTTTCCCATTTACTCCAAAACGGCTGAACCTATTTAGATACGGTTTTCTGTAAAACATTTTAGAAAATAATTTTCCAACTACTAAAACCATTATTAGGCTTTAAAACCTTCCCAAAAATGAAATCCAGACTTAAACGTAAAATATAGTTCACTCATTAGATATTGAGTACACAACAATTAAAAATTTTAGTTAAAAGCGACAAGAATTTTGCGTTGGGCACCAAAATAACCTTACAACTTACCTATTAGTATATTTTCATTGGTTTTTCTTCAATACTGACCTCATAATAGAAAGTGGATAGACCAGTGGATAATTTTGTATTCACATTTTATTTACCTGAAAGAAAGAAAAAGAATATTAAAATCCATATTAGAAATTGCCTAATAAATTTAGCTTTTACTCGTAACTTCGATCGCGAAGGGTTTGAATTTTCCAATATTAAAATCCTTTCTTAGCGGATGACTACGTTATTAATCATAACAGGTTTATGTATGCTATATTTTAGCTCAATCAGTCTATTGGTTCAAGCTATGCATTGATTTGATTTGAAGTTAGTCAGGAAATTTGAATTATCTATTGTACTAGCTTTTTCCCATGACTTCATTTGCGTAGGGTTTAATTTTCTAAAATTAAAATCTTTTCTTAGCAGATGCTTACATGCTGAAATTTATCTCAATCAGTCTATTGGTTTAATTAAGCTATGCATCACTACGACTACATAGTATAAAACAAAGTCGCTTTCTCTGTCCCTATGTCCCTATATCCCTATGTATGCTTAAATCTTTAAAACTACGCAACGGATTTTGATGAGGATTTTTTTAATAGATAGAGTGATTCAAGAGGAAGGTTTATATGTATAATACATGCATAATATAGCCGTGCGAAGCCGGGGCGGGTCGCTAGTTTATATTATATAAGTCAGTCAAGTATTTGAATTATTTATTGTACTAGCTTGTGCCCGCAACTTTGTTCGTGTAGAGTATTATATAGCTATATAATTATGTTTTCTAAAGTTTAGCCCAATCTGCACATTGGTTTAGCAGAGCGTTGTTATTGATATTAACTCAGTCAGAACTTTGAATTTTGTATCAGGATTTCCAATTCATACAACTAAACTGACGAACTATAGTTTGAAAACTATTGAAGGATTATTTCTTGACGAACCAATACCGACCAATATAGATTTCTATAAAAAATCAATTTCTATTGGTTTGATAAGACCATTAAATTGTAAAATATATGAAATTCTCTCACAGTTCTATTGTCAAAAGGTCAAACTTTGATTACAATTGGTGTAGACCTCCTCGGCTCTGGATTTCACGGCAATATACGTTCCATCGTAAACATGGTGCATGTGGAGACTATAAAAATTGAAATCCGATCGAAAATCGATTCACAATATAAAATCAATTTCTAAGGTAGCAGGATAAATAATTTTAAGTGGCTGTGAAGTGAAAAGGCTTTATAATATGAGAAAAGTCTCACCTAATATAAAACGGATTCCTTTTGATAGACCGGAACTTAAATCGGAACTTTAACCGTTACCAAAATTAATGATTTTCTTTCTCTTCCTAGTTATCAAAACAAAATGTTTTTCTATCTTTCTTTTTTAGGAACTAGCGATTTAAGTTAATTTAATAGAAACTGGGCAATAGGGGGCTACTGGATTCGTAGGTGAACTAAAGTTACCGACATAGCCCAAAAGATTAGTGGCTGAATTAGTGGCAATGTGCATATGTCCGAACGTAAGCAGCGCAGCGCTGGACGACCTCCGACTAGATGGAGCGACGACCCAGTTGACACAATGGTCACTATGCCGGACTGCCAAACACAGGGTTACGGGTTCGATTGCCGCCTCAGGCAATTATTTATGCTTAGATATTTGTCTGTGGTCTGGTTGTTTCTATGTATTAATAGTTTATATTTACAAGTAATATATACGTTGTCTAGCACCCATAACACAAGTCTAGTTACTTAGCTTGGGGCTAGATGGTGATGTGTGGAATGTCCTGAAATATTTATTTTACGACTTAATTAAGGGGGATCCGTAGAAGAACCAAAGTCACCGACATAGCTCTCAGGATTGGTAAGCTGAAGTGGCAATGGGCAGGTCATATAGCTCGCAGAACTGACAACCGCTGGGGAGTAAAGGTTCTCGAGTGGCGGCCACGATGCAACGCGAAACGGAGTGTTGGGAGACCAGCTGCCCGGTGGACCGACGACATTGTGGCGGTCGTGGGTGGTCGGTGGATGGAGGCGGCTCAGGACCGCTGTTTGTGGCGTCGTATGGGGGAGGCCTATGTCCAGCAGTGGACGTGTATGGGCTGACATGATGATGATGATGATTAAGGGAGAAGTCGTTGTCTGATCGCTCTGGAACTTTTTGGAGAAGGCCTATGTTCATCAGCGGACGTCCTGTTGCTGATATGATGGGCTACTGGATATCTCCATCTTAAGTGATGAGATTTCGATGTTTTATTTGAAAGGTGGTAACTCTTTCCTATTTCTACTAGTGGATTCGGTCCTTTGATGGGGCACTTGAACCTCTCACACAAAACTACTTACAGTTTGTTCTCGCTTAGTCTACTTTTCACAGAAGTACTATTTTGACGTATCTTATCTTTGTTATAGTTTTCATTCATCTTTTTTAGGGTTCCGAACCTCAAACGGTAAAAAAGGAACCCTTATAAGATCACTTTCTTGTCAGTCTGTCTGTCACCACTGATTTTCTCAGGAACGGATGGACCTAGCAAGTTGAAATTCATACCAAATACTAGGTGTTTATAATATATCTTATTTTTAATTATATTATATCTGTCTAACTACCTTTTTTTCTTTGTCATTATTATTCTTCAAAGTTGGCGAATGTCAAATATCTTCGAAACATGCGATTTCAATAGTTTAATAATAACGTAAACATGCCACGATCGTTTTAACATTTAGTCAAGAATCCGTGTTAACATTTATTGAATATTGTTTTCATTAGATATTGCTCACAAAGCAAGGAAATGTTACGATATTTATAAGTTATAACTCATATTAGCAGGGTGTATGAGGCTGAACACTCAATGCTTTAAGTAAAATGCCAGGTGGACTGTGAGCTTATGATGACTTCACTTACGTTGAAGTTAAACTTAGCGCACCGAGAATCGACCGTTAATAACGTTAAAAAAGGGGAGGTTCTCAATTTATCGCGTATCTTTATAGATTTTTTTTTTATCTCTGAGTTTGGTTACCTACTATGAAAGTTAACATATGTACGATCAGTATATAAGGGCGATTTGATTAATTCAATTGGTTTAATTAAGAATTTATTATGAAGTTGGTCAATGGCGGATTAGCCCAAAAGAAACTATCAATGTTAAAGGAATACAGAGGTTATAAAAATACTTTGAAACACTTTTGTCAACTTGATACCCTCAAAGGATATGTTATGACTACTACCCCGAAGTGTTTCAACATTTTGTTTCAATTTAACTTGGTACAACTACAGTTTTTTTAGGCAGGGATAGAAGCGTTTAAAACTTCAGGTGGACTACTAAACTAAAAACCTAACGTAAGAATGTGAATTACGAGCTCATAGTTCAAGAGTTTAGTTAGTACTTAGTAATCAGTGAATAACAGTTAAGGCTTGGCTCGATTGTTAGCGGAATTGTTCAGCTTAAATACATACATCCTTTAGTACTTTAGATTTGTAGAAGTTAATTAATCTGCGATTTAAATAAACTGTAGGTAAGAGGTGCAATTCTGTTCATCACTCCGAAGATCCTCATTAGATCTTCACGAAATTTTTATGGGACCACCCCTGAGGTAGGTAGCTCCTTTCTGACACAAATATATTCATCTCAATTGGCTGAGCCGTTTTTGAATTGTCGAGTAACACACAGTCGGCTGCATAATTGCAGCCCCCGGTAGAGTTCGAAAATTACTATTATTGGAATGTTTTCATTCTAATAATTTTTGTTTGATTAATTGAAGAAGACTTTAAACTTCAACTAAAGCAAGTGTCTAGAATCTTGCTTGTGTTGTAAACATTCTTATAACAGCCGTTTTGGAGCTCTACGGTGGGTCTGCAATTATGCAGCCGACCGTACATACAAAAAACACAATCGAATTGAGAACCTCCTACTTTTTTGGAGTCGGTTTAAAGAGATTTAGGGACTTTCCTCATATAATTTCCTAACGCTGTTATTCCGACCGCACCTCTAACAAACTCCGTCGAAAATACCGCGGTCGTGCTAACAGCAAAATGCCGAGTCCAATCGCGATGTGTTAATATTATTTATATTATTTGCTTCAGCGGACTTTCGAAATGCATTCGTTCGAGTGAATCACTTTATAGCTCGATCAGCTGTTTTCTTTTGATAAATTATCTTAAGAAAAATATTTGCTGGTATTCTATTTAAAACACGCCATAGGGCTTAGACCTAAAAAGATGTTAAAAACATTAATATTATACTAAATTCAACTGTTATGCACTCGGCATTTATTTCTGGAAACATTTACATCTAATATTATAAAGATTTCTTGTTTATTTGTAACTAGCATATTTATCTATTTTCGAAATATTTAGTTTTTAATTAAGATGGCAGTAGGCCCTTCATACCCGGGTACCAGTACCCACGAATATCCAACTATGAATCGCTTTAACCCATGTGAGCGGCGCGGCGGCTATTTTCCAATACCGTAAAATTTGCCATTTAGTGATGCACCTGCATTCAAATTGGTTATTCGATGTTATCGATAAACCAACGGTACATCCCTTTTCTTGTTAGATATCAGAAATCGTTAATTCATTGCGAATTTTAATTGATTTAATTTCATAAATTTATGGGAACCTCTCGGATGTTTTTACAGTTACCTATACAAATTGTTAAATGCAACACAAATACATAATTAACTTCAATTTGTACTTATGTGAATATGTTAAATGTATTTACTATGCATTTTAAAATCTCTCCTAACTTACGCAACAGAAGCCGTCCTTAATGTACAGTATGGGTCATAAGTAAATGCTCAGTTTGCTACAATAATACTTAATCAACAAGTATTGAACTTACGACCTTCTTCTAATAGACGTTACACAAAAACTTAAATACGAGTACTTGAATTAAAAGTACTCAGTGTGATTATTATTTTCAACATGTTAGCTATGTCTTTAGTTGGCCGAGTGGTATAAGCTGCCACCCGCTACACCAACCGACGTGGGTTCGATCCACAGGTTACGTTGTTATAATGTTCAAATAGTGCTGCACAGGATTGTAAACGTTACGGTGGGCAGAGACTTTTGACCGTGGATTGTACATCAGTCTGCCCAATTTTTAGGGTTCCGTACCTCAAAAGTTAAAATTGGATAACCGTTTTATAAGATCACTTATTTAAATTCACATAACAGTTAAAACAGAAGAGCTAACATAAAAATGTGGGTTTTATCCACGGATATCGTGATCATCGTGATTAGTTTCAATAAAAATAAATATTTTTACCCACTGATCACGTTAGAACTACAAGAAATAAAAAAACTGGTTGCCTGTAAAGTCGGTATACGGGCGAAAGTTTTACGTGACAACAACTGTGCTCGAGTGGAAGGGACGCGTGCCTTTCACTTTTTATGTCTGTCTCTCTCGCTCTTAGGCGGGCTAACCATGCCCGCGTGCCTCTCACTCGCTCTCATTGTGAGCGCATAACGTCAGCGGAGCGTAACGCAGTTTCTTGAAGTGTCACCCGGCAAACCAATTTATAAGACGTTGTCACGTCAATAAAGTAGTTTTAGAAGCCGATCACAGTAGCAGTGTATAGAGGAGAGTATCTTTAAAAATGTAAACACATTTAGCAAATGATAGCAAATTCTCGTCGTGCTTACTCACAAATTCGTTATCGATAAATCGTAGGGATGGGAATGTGTTGTAGTCGATAATATCGATAAATGATCGGGGTAAGGGACACTCGTTTAGTTAAACACTACTGATAGAGAGAGAGAGCTGCACATTGTACCACAGAATAAATAGTAGTTGACTTGTACAGTCGGCTGCATAATTGCAGCCCCCCGTAGAGTTCTAAAATTACTATTATTGGAATGTTTTCATTTGTTGTTAAAAATTGATGAGTTAGAAGACTTTAAACTTCAACCTCAAGCAGGTGTATAGTATCTTGCTTGTATTGAAAACATTCTTATAACAGCCGTTTTTTAGGTCTACGATGGCAATTATGCAGCCGATCGTACACTAGGTAAACAAAACGTTACCTAATTTATATCCATACTAATATTATAAAGAGGTTTTTTTATATTTTTTGTTTGCATTAAATGGGCTCTGAAACTTCTGGATCGATTTTGATGAAACTTGGCATGATGATACATTGATTCATAGGGCGTGTCATAGCTTACTTACTTTTTATCTCCATATTCCCACGGAATCGGGAGTTACGCGGGTAAAACCGCGAAGCGGTGCTAGTTACATTAATTACTAGGTCCACCCGTTCCTGAGAAAATAGGTGGTGACACACGGACAGACAGACCAGAGAGTGATCTTATTTTCCACTTTTTACTTTTAGATAGATAGATTAATTCTTTATTGCAAACACCATTTTCAAATTAGGTGTTTAAGTTAGCGTGTTTTTTAATTGGGCTTTTGAGGTAGAATAATTGACCACTTGCAGCCCTAGTGTACTCTCTCCATAAGCAGTAGAAACCAGTGTGGGCCAACTCCCTGTACCGTTAAAGGCATTCTCATAATCTGTAATCGTACCAAAGTACCAACTAACAATACGTCCGATGAATAATGTCTCTAGTACCAGAATGTCATACAACCTTGTGTTCGCTATTATTTACTTATTTACTTTATGAGTAAATTTATTTGATTTATCTGGAATTAGATTATCTACCGCACTTTGTTAATAATTATGCACTTAGATTTGATATGGAAAGTTTCAATTTTATTTAGTACTAGTTGCGCCTCACAGTTTTACCCGCGTAAGTTCCGATCCCGTGGGAATGTCGGGATAAAAAGTAGCCTATATATTAATCCAGGTCTTCAGCTATCTACATACCGAGTTTCAACGCAATCGGTTCAGAAGTTTTTGCGTGAAGGAGTACAAACATACACTTTCACATTTATAATAATTTAAGTAGGATAAGGAGAATCTAATACTTGCTCATCTATAAATCATGATTTTTTTACATTTTGACACTGAGACAAAGCTGTTAACATTTTGATCTCGAAACCATTAGTGCCCGTTCCTATCAAATATGGTGTCATCTTGCTTATTTCCATTACTAAAGATTTTTAAAACCATTTCTATTAGTATACAACAAAAACATGGCAAAAACATGGTAAATGGTTTTAAATAATTTTAGCAGATTTATCACAAGATACACAAGATTACAGAAGCTAGATAAGTCTGGCCGGAAGACCAGCACTGCAGCCGAGCATGCTTGGCTTTTGGGTCAGCACACGACTCCTTTTTTATGTTTTTTATGTCACTTTTTTGTTTTTGATGTAATTTTTTTCTGTGTCATGTTTATTTCTTCATTCCTGTGTTTGTCGTGTCTTTGTACTCAATAAATGGTCTTCTTTCTTTATCATACTACTAGCGCCATCTATTTTAAATATCAAAGGCACAAATATTCAAACACCTCTGTGGTGCCACTTTAACAGTTTGATACGTCAAACCGGCAGACAAAACATGTAGGCCACACTTACAATTTTAATACCATGTATAAAATAAAACGTTATTCAATTCTCTACTCTAACTCAATGGCCGATGAACAATGAATATAACTTGATAGTTATTGACGAGTCTACAGTTGAAATTGAAGTAAGATTGACGGGTAGTCCGACAAAGTTAATTATTCAGTTCGTATTGGAGCTAGTTGTCTACGCTACCTATCGAATTGAATATAATTTACTTGTTGTTTAACAAATCCGCCGGTATTAATAGCTTGGTAGTTGTGTAAGAGGTCGATTAGGGCACTGCACTCGTTCGAAATGTTATCGAAATCGAGTGTTATCGATAATGCGCACATCACTACTCTCCACGAGGTGTCGGAACGTGTTTTTTTTTAAGGAATGCAGTTCGGATACGTGTCGGTTTTTAATTGATTTTGACTTTTTTGGAGAAACTGTCTCTTATTGTTGTTGGACAAGTACTTAATTAAATTTATCTTTTACCATCGTTTTAATGTAATAATAATTGCGCTATTATTTATTATTAATTTTAGCCCATTCCGTCCCACTTCAAAAGGCAAAGGCCTCCCTCGCCTCTTTCCCCTGTTCCCTGTCTAGTGCCAACTAAGTGCAATCCCTACGATGAGAGTCGTCTAACTCATACTATCATCTTCTTCTCGGCCTGCTGAGGGGTCGCTTCGGGACCCACTTTGTGGTGGTATTTGCCACATCTGGATGGACATGCGGCAGATAAGGTCACCCCAGTTCCATCAGTGTGGCCAACGTCTTAAATTGGACTATAAGTATTGGTGGAATTTTATTCAATTGACGTTAAGAAAGATGCACAAATAGACTGAAAATGTAGAACATGCCAAATATGATAATTTTTCTCGACTTATTTCAGCTAATAAACATTACCTAAAACCAGGACAGAATTAGATGGAGTGGATATTGGCCTCCATTTTGGGTCGCTGAGCCAGCGGAGTAAGTAAGTAAGTAAGGAAATAATTAGACAGGCAATAGATATTTTGGCCGGCTGCAGCACAGGTCCACCATTACTAAAAACAAAAATACAGTGAAATTAATGCTAGTGGGTGAAGCTCTTTAATCGCGACGATTAAAACTTTACCGTTTGACTAAAACATTTCGCGTCATTAAAATTCTCGATCAGTTTCTGTTAATAATATAACCGTTCACGCGTTACAAATTACAATTACTCTAGGAACTCGGTTAGATTTACGAGTGATCGAGCAAATTGAGCTCGAAAACTCAGCAACAAAGATGCTCTGCCAACTTTTATTATAAAAACCTTGATATCAATCTAAGAGCAACTGCAGACCAAAGATTATTGTCAGCTGATAGTTGGGTTAGAACTCACATTTGAAGGCAACCGTTCACATAACCTAACCTAAATTACCGAAAACAAACGAAATAAAAACCTAAATTACCGTTTCGACTTCAACCTGCACCGATATTTTGTCACATGAAAATTTCATTAATGAAAGTTTGTGAACCGTTGCGATGAAACTTGGTATGTGAGCAGGTAGCTAGACTCATGGAATAACAAATAATTACTTTTTATCTCGGTGTTCCCACGGGCTCGGGATATACACGGGTAAAACTATGGGGAACAGCTAGATAGAGTCCGTTTCATCAAATGGTTCCTATGGAACCATATGAGCTCCCCTGTCTCCCTGTATTCAAGGTAGTACAAGCAACGTATTAAGGCAATAATTATTTGCACTGCTGTCAACATAACGACATAGGAACTATTTAATGAAACGCACTATAGTGAAGTTTAAGATTGAAAAAGTAATATGAGAATGCCGGTCTGAAGGTTAAGTTTTTAAACGCTTCGGTACAGAGGACAGAGACTTCAATCGGTTTTATACTGATACTAAAATCATCACCATCATCATCCGGGCGATGTTCCCGGTTGAAACCCTCTCGTGAGGCCGGGGTCCGCTTTCCTATTTTTACGCCTCCACTTCGCACGATCTTCGGCATCCTGGCTTGGTTAAGCCATTTGTACGCATATCACCTTACGACGTCAATCAAGCGCTTCTTGGGTCTACCTATAGAATCTGCAACTACCTTAATACTGATATCAAAACCGATAGAAAATCTCCAGTCTGATGTTTCTATAAAGATCTTATTGTAGTCTTATTGAATAGTTGTGAAATGCTCCTATATAACAATTGGTTCGATAATGGTAACTCTGCGGGTGGTGTAGTGATGCCCGCTAAAGTATCGATAGCAAGTCTTATTTCGATCAAATTACCCTTATCAGCTTCCGTAAAATGAAATAAAATTTAATGTTAGTGTTTAATATTTATTACGATGTGAATCTCTTTTTTATTGCCAAACGAAGTATTGGAACTGCAGAATAACGTTATTGAGCGTGAGAATTAGATTTGTAGATTACGAATTCATGCTAAACTGAAATTCTTCTTCTTTAATAAGTAATTGAAAAACTTTGATTTTTATTCATATTTTAGTTGTTGTTTTTAATATTTGATAAAGTTGCTAAAAAGCTAAAAATACAGAAAAAGCTAATTATTATTGATTTTTATTACTGTTTGGTGACGAAAAAGCTGAACCTAAGAAATCCATTAATAAATTTTAAGAAAAATATTTGTTAGTTTACTGGATTTTTAGCTTCTGTCAGCGGCTCTTGGGGGTTGTATTTAGACTTCACAAATTAAAGACTTCACAAATAACACACCTTGATTTAATTTATTAGGACCAGTGATCTGTTCGTTGATAAATAAATTAGTCAGGACTTTGAATTTAATATTACCTATTTGCAGTGTATATAAAATTACTGTTTTTAAAACGGTACCTACTGGACCGATTTTGATAAAAACATATTATTATTATGAGTATACAGGAACATAGGGTACTTTTACCGACTTCAAACAGGAGAAGGTTCTTAAAGTTGCGTATCTGTATTTTTTATTTATTATAATTTATTTCTATTTGTACCTATTCCCTTTGAATAAGGCTTGCAGTTAATATTCAAAGATATTATAAATACATGCCGACTTGAAAGTTAATGTTTGAAATCACAAAACTCGGCGTAAGATGAACGTAGGTAATTGTTCCGGCCATGAGACTGGTGAAAGCAATGAATGATAACTTTAACAATGGAAATTATTCGTATGTCCGTTATAATAGATAGACGCTCCATCTGTGAATTTAAAATATTTATATTTATAATATACACATACATAAATATTTTAAACACGCGATTTCAATTGCTTAGTTTCAGAACTTGACGAAAATAGCAAGGATTCACAAGAAACTTTCTGTTTAAAATTTTTAGCCATGAGTTTATAAATAACTACCGACCCACCCCGGCTAAGCACGGCTTTATTATACATGTATTATTCACACAAACCTACCTCGTGAATCACTCTATCTATTAAAAAAACCGCATCAAAATCTGTTGCGTAGTTTTAAAGATTTAAGCGTACATAGGGATATAGGAACAGAGAAAGCGACTTTGTTTTATACTATGTAGTGAAGTGATAGTGAAGTACATCTTTGAAATCTACACTTCTTTATTTATACCTATATTATCTTAATATATATAAATCTCGTGTCACAATGTTTGTCCTCAATGGACTCCTAAACCACTTAACCGATTATAATAAAATTCGCACACCATGTGCAGTTCGATCCAACTTGAGAGATAGGATAGCTTACATCCCGATATTCCCACGGGATCGGGAGTTACGCGGGTGAAACCGCGGAGGGCAGCTAGTAATATTATAAAAAGAAAAGATTTGATTGTCTGTTTGCATTGAATAGGCTCCGAAACTACTGGGTCGATTTTGATGAAACTTGGTATGAGGATACATTCATTCATTGGTTTGGCTTTTAATCCCGACATTCCCACGGGATCGGGTAACTTTATAAAGGCAAAACCGTGGGACACAGCTAGTAAAATAATATAAGTTCACATCGTGACTGTTTTTTCTTTTCATTTAGTTTTTGAAGCAGTAGGTCAACCGTTTTAAATTGAAAGACCTTAACCTGTAATTTTTTTATCAATGTTAAATATTGCGTTATTTGAAACTGTAGAAACACGTGTAGTTCTTAAAACGATAATTCGAAGAGAAAACATTTTAATCTTTTTATCAAATCAAAGCGTCTTGCAAAGTGCAGTGTCTAAAGAAATGATTGATTAAACGAAGAATAAGAACAGAATACGATATTGAAGAATAAGTGAAATAGACTCTTTTTTTTAAATCGCTTCAAAGTACCGACTTTTTGTCCTTTACTTTGTTATTGAAAAAACACCAGCCAGATGGTCTAACTACATAAGAGCTTATGCTGGGGAGGTGTTGTCCTGGAAGACCGGTAATAAGAAGGTATGGAGAGATATTACTGAGGCATATTTTATTATGCTCTGCAGTGGGTTAACACATGCTACTGAAGAAGAGAAAACAGAGAGTATAAAGTATTATAAAGTATTAAGTAATCTATTCTTTTTTCCGTCAATTTGTAACCTAACAAAATGACGAAGTCGTAACACATAATAATAGTCTTATACTTACGCAAAATGATCCTTAATAATATGGGATAGAAAATTGTTTACAAAAGTATGATGATCGTAAAAAATTGATGGAGTTTCGCATTACGGTTAATGATACGAAAAACTTTTGCGAATACGATTTTCGACTGTGTATTATGTAATTTGTTTCTTTGATTAGTTACGTCCGAATTTGGAGGTCGATAAACTTGGACAATGTTTCAATTTTGTTTAAACAATATGAATGAATATTAAGCCTCTGCCATAGTATCCATGATTTACCAGTAGCCAATTCACTACCATACCATCATAAAGGCTCAAGTAATTTCTCCTGTAGTTTATCAATAGTTTTATCCAAACCTGAGGTTATCTTAGCTGCATTTTATAGTGCAGGCAGGGATAATCGCACTTGTTGTTGTATAGGGTCTCTACGTATTGGTTTTGCCACCACGCACGCCCCAAAATCCCTGAAAACTTCTATAAATAAGTACATACAAAATTAAATTAAACAACATACATTTAAAAAACGATAATCATTTTCACATGTAAGTAATACGTATACCAAAAGTACAAAAGGTGAGCAATAATTTTTCAACAAACAAATTTACCATCCAATTCTCTCTCTGACACCGGTATCGTTCACCAAATTGATTAACTCACCACTGCATTAGTACGTTTAAGGGCAAATGCAAACAGCAGATTGAAATCGGCCGATAGACGTTAATAGTATGAAACAGCTAAGAATCTATACCACTTGCAATAAGAACGACGACGTACAAGCATCAGCTTTCAGTCAAAATCAAAAAAATATATTTAATAGGAGTCATACACCAATGAGAAGATGACACAAGAAGCTCAAGGGGGTTTATTAACAATCCATAGAGGTAATATCGCAACCACACCTTCTTAGCTTGGTGACTAAACTAAAAGAGTGATATAGGTTTTGGGATGTTTGTCCAAGTTCTGGACAAGCCTACTTCATCTAATACATGGGACTACAACGAGTGGATTTAGGTTGCTGGCGCTGTATATATAAATCGTCTAGCCAATATTATTATTTTCCTAATCTTATAAGTCCATGATGTTCAATATCTGGTGAAAGACCATCCTAACCTCTGTTCTCCTAACAATCCTGTGCCATGGATGACCACTCTTCAATTAAGAAGCTCATTCCGCCATCTCCTTCTGGGCCAGTCTCGAGATCTTCTTGATTTCCAGAAGTTCCAGCAAGATGCTGGTTTCGCACAGAGTTCGTTTGACAAGCAATAGACAATAATATGACCGGGCCTGTCTTATTTTTATTGATCAAGTTGTTTTTTGTTGTTTGTTTTAAAAAATGGCAGTAAGTGTTGCTATCGGCTGACGGTTTAGTTTGAAGTTTGTATTCGCCCTAATTTTCGGAAAACGTGATTAATTATTTTGATCCCGACCTTTCTTGACAGAACACCACCCACGATATAAAAGAATATCGATAAGATGGATTGTGACGTCACTATTTAGTGCGTATCTCTGTTTAATTTTTGAGAATATCGTTAATAAGAGCATCGTTTTATCCCAGCACTAAATTTAGTGCTTTTATATGTTAGATTTTTAGAATTGAGATAAAATTTTACGTTATTTATTAATGCCTAAAATAGTTTAGTTTTTCTTGCTAAATATTGTATTTATGTGAATAGATAACTCGGGGTTTCATTAATATACACACCAACCTATCTATCTATAGGTATTTTTTGTCGTTTAGTGTCATTTTGTCTCATGGTATTGACCCTTGCCGTTTTTTAATACTTAAAAAATGCAAAAAGAAACAAAGTATAGTCAGCAATAAAAGTGCAGACCCGCCGTAGAGTTTAAAACTGCAATTATTAGATTGTTTCTAATTGTGTTTGTTTAAAAATAATGAGCTAAAAGACTATGCAATTCATCTCAAGCAGTACTTTGAAGTTCGGTAGTGGACACTTTTGTAGCCTTGCATTGCATATTTTTAACATAACATGGAATAAATAGATCTGACATTTTGTATTTATAGGTACTTAATATTATAAAGCTGAAGAGTTTGTTTGTTTGAACTCGTTAATCTCAGGAACTACTTGTTCGAATTGTAAAATTATTTTTGTGTTGTATAGTCAATTTATCGAGGAAGGCTATAGGCTACTTTTCATTTTGATAATCCCACGGGATCGGGACTTACGCGGGAGAAACTGCGGGGCGGTTCTAGTTTACTATGTACAAAGTGCCGGTAAAACTACAAAATGGTTAACCGTACTCTCGCCGTATAAAAGATTTATTACGTACAACCGCACGAGAATTATTATTCTCCAATTATAGGTAATCAGAACGAAAACATGAAGTCATTAAATCATATCCATTCCGAAATTTCTATATAAATAGCTATTAAATTTTAATTGCTAATGAACGAAGTCAATGGACTCAAAAATTCGATGATTTGAACTCGTCACAATAAAGCACCGAATACTTATACGGGTTATTGGAAATTATATTTCATATTTTGTCCTCGGAATTAGCAATATTACACTTGTAGTATGCTTTAGCGACTACATCACGTTCACTAATTTGAGGGTACACTGGAAAAAAAAACACTGTTCCATCCCAGGCACCTCTCTCGCGTCATTCGCTTTTTAGTGCTCATCACCGCCACATCGCGTCACTTTTTAAAAATTAAATTGTGTTAAAAAGTGCTAAATGTGATCGTATCTAAACGTAGACGTGTCGGAAAATACGAAAAAATATCAGTATTCGAGTTTGTCGCAGCCGCGCCGCAAACAAGACATCGGATATCGGTGAAAACCAGATGGTAAAACAAGATGGCGGAAGGTAAGGTTTTTTATACGTTACCTTCATACCGGGATATACCAGGTATATAATATACCCAAAGCAGTAAATGAATAACAGATTAGGTACTATCGGCCAGAGCTGTGCAGTCCCAATTCATGAACACTTTCCTTTGGGAGTAGTGCAACCTACGAAATCCCGCCCTTTTTTTTGTTTGCCAATTAGGGTCCAGTACCCTTTTTTATTGTCAAAGTCTATTGTTTTGAAACATTTCGTTTCAACAACAAACAACACATTTGGCATAAAAAGCATACAAAAAACGCTTTAAGGAACGTAGACGTTTGAAAAAAAAAAACAATGCGCCTTTCCCATATTGGTCAACAAAAATTAAGAGGCTGGAGAAACAATAGGGCCCTACACAGGATAATCAACCTTAAGGTGGGACCGCGCAGCTCTGGCTGATGTACCTACCTCCCTAATACTCAGGCGAAACCATAGAACGATTAAGAATTTTGTTTCTGTTGGATTTTAGTAATCCAAGTACCTACATACCTACTAACTTACCGTAACTGTTATTATCTCGTTAAGTTATTTAAATCATTTATATCTACATTGTAGATGCTTACTTTTACTGCTTTTACCTGTGGTGTTATGAATTATTTTTTTTCGTCGTTTATTTTCGAGGATTGGAAATGTACCTACTTTACTCCTAAATAACTTAGGTACGTAGGTACTACCCTGAATAAGCACTCATGATTGTTCCCTATTTATACGTCAATCTTGGTACAGTCAGAACAGAAATAAAACGCAAATTGTGATAAATTATAATATATCTTACAATATGTTTATATACCTTGAGAAGGTAGGTATGTACAATCAACGCTTAAAAGTCCACCGCCACCGTAACGTTTGCAATCCTGTGTAGCACAATTCGAACATTATATTATTATCCACGTAACCTGTGGATCCAACCCACGTCGGTTGGTGTGGCGGGTGGCGGCTTATACCACTATCTAACCTAAAGACATAGCTAACATGTTGAAAATCACGCTGAGTAATTTTACTACGAGTATTTATGTTTGTGTATAACGTCTGTTAGAAGGGGGTCGTACGTTCAATACTTGTTCATGGTATTATCGTAGCAAACTGATAGTGGACTAATGACGCATACTGTACCTTGAATAGGTAATTGACATTTTTAATTGGGTTTCAAACTGCAACCCATTACTATGCTTGCACAAAGGGTTTGCGTACTTCTCTTTGGAGTTGTACTACCCAGGTTTTTATTTTTTTAGATTTATTTGGTTTGCGTACTTTTTCTTGGAACTGTACTACCTACTTATAAATGGGTTTGCGTACTTCTCTTTGGAGCTGTACTACCCGAACTTTTCTTACTCCAGCTTTAATGGGTTTGCGTACTTTTCTTTGGATCTGTACTACCCGAGGTGTTTTGCGAACTGTACTTTGGTCTGTTTCTTAACTACCTACCTATAAAGGGTTTGCGTACTTCTCTTTGGAGCTGTACTACCCGAACTTTTCTTACTCCAGCTTTAATAGGTTTGCGTACTTTTCTTTGGATCTGTACTACCCGAGGTGTTTTGCGAACTGTACTTTGGTCTGTTTCTTAACTACCTACCTATAAAGGGTTTGCGTACTTCTCTTTGGAGCTGTACTACCCGAATTGTTTTGCGAACAGTACTTTGGTCTGTTTCTTAACTACATTCCTATAAAGGGTTTGCGTACTTCTCTTTGGGGCTGTACTACCCGAAGTGTTTTGCGAACAGTACTTTGGTCTGTTTCTTAACTAACTTCTTGGAATCTATCTATTTTAGATAATTATGCGATTTACTTGATAGGAACTTGGAATCCGAAACCGTGATTTACCTGAACTTACTTCAATGCTAACTCCAAAGCCGTCAGCAATACCAGCTGCTCTGTTGCCGACCCTATTGCCATTTTGGCACCACTAACCCGAGCACCAGCCCGGCGTAAAGGATCAGTCAGATTTTACTAGAGTTATTATTGGTTGGTGAAATAATGGGTAGACCTACTAAGCATAAAGCCTACCAATTCAAATGTACATGAAGAATTTGGCGTTGTGGCTGTAGCATACAGCTTTACAAGAATTATCTAAATAAAACCTTCTTGCAGTGAATGCTGAGATGGTCAAAATATGCTATAAGAGAAGATTAGTACCCATCAATAAAGTTATGATGCCTAGGTTGCCATTTACAAGCTTTTTTCGAATAAGAATTGAAATCAACTTTATTTATGATGCATGCGCATCTTATGTGCCTTCCTCCATACAAATTCCGTGACTAAAATTTTTTATTTTTATTTTATCAATTTATATAACGATAATATTATGTGAGTGACGATATACGGAGAAAAATCATTTTCTACAACCAAGTATAACAATGGAGTCTACGGAGTACTCTGTTTGGAAGCCACCGAATCACCCAAAGACAAAGCTTAGGATTTTTCTTCGAACAGCAATCGGTAGTCGTACGCATCGAGAACCTCGCAGCAGTATCGGACACGCAATCATCATTAAGGCCCTATACATTTTGTTGGCAGATTGTAATATCTTTATTCTACAAACAATGCTATGTAACTTTTAATGTTATTTAAAACAGGATAATTATCATGTTTTTTGTAATTGTTTTGTAGATCTTATATTGTGGCACTATTCAAAGCGCCATTTGCTCACGAGACCTGGGTAGTCAAAAGTACATAGTCTATGTATAAAAACCAATAACGATATTTAGTTTCTAAAAACCTGTTGGTTTTAATTACTTTTAATTTTTTATTTTTTAATTGAAACTAGTTTTCTTCTCCCGTAACCTATCGTTTAGCAACAGCTTGTTTTCAGTATTGTAAACAACTAAGTACTCGGGAAACGATGACAATTCTTTCTTATAAGCTTTTGTCACATGTGAATAAGCTAAGTTATGACCAGTTTTAGTACTGAAGGTACTTATTGGTACCTATACTAAGAGAAAAATAATTAGTCATAAACTAGAATAAATACTTAAATACTCTTAAGATAGAGATTAAAAATGATTTATACATATTCTGAAAATACTTTATTAACGGTTATTCTTTACCTATCTGGATTTTTAGAACGAACTTGAGTTCACTGTTTAAATGTTTAGTTTGGGTCCGATAACGGACATTTAGAGTACGTTTACTACGTGTAGCTGGACTGGCACTACCACTATTAACGTCTCATGGATTTTTATAATAAATGGAGAAAAGCACTTTAATTTTCAAGAAGAAGAATAATTTCTAGAAGCAATCAAATTTTTAATTTTTATTTATGTTTTAAACTATATTCAAAATTTAATAATTTTGAGATCATGGTATTCAAAGATACCGCGCTGTCTGCGGTACACAAGAAATTGAACAGTCTTCTTGTTCAATGGTAAGATTGGATATTTTACAAAACGATTGCTCAGTTCCAATTTGCCCCACTAGGCGGCGCCTCCTTCGAATTGGTTGAAACCTGTTGGTAAATACTTTTTATCAATATTTGATCGTGTGAGACAATACAAAATTACACCATGATCTAGAAATCTCAGAGATCTCAAATTTGGGGCGAGGGGCTGCTTGTGGAAGTGAAGAAACCAGGCTTGTGTAGTAACATATGTTTAAAAATGTTTTGTTAAACTTTTAACAGACTACCTTTGCGCCCCGTCGGGTTGATACCACGATTCATTAATATAAGTCGGATAAGATACATTCAGGGAGATTACAAAACAGTAATTATGGTAATTGATGTAAATATTTTATTTTACAGGATTTGATTTGATTTAATATATATAGATCGAACATTTAAAGATCTATCTTAGTCGCAAGTACCTATCTAACGACTGGTGCGCAGTCGTGTACGTACATCCTAATATTAAGTGGAATTTGGTAGATTGGGTATACCACGATATTGCCTCAGCATTTGCTAGCTTCGGTTAATTTTTCATTAATTTTTCTCAGCCGAGTAATAAAAATACATTTAATGGCGTCGAGATCCCGATGTACCTTAATTTTATCGGAGCATTTACAACTGCTTTGTGTACTTTTTCTTCTTCTATTCTACGATATTAAAAACGTTAGATAGAAAAGGACTAACAGAACGAGCGGTAGGTATTGTGCTAGTCGTACCTAACTACACATACTTACATTATCTGGTTCAAACCACGTAACAGTAGTTCTCTATTTTAAATTAAATTGCATTTGATACAAATAAAGCTCAGTCGTTGCATTCCAGCAATAAATCCACATGACCTTTACCTACCCTACTGGCAATAGTAGTAAATCCACATGTTCGGATCAAGCAACAATTTATTTGAATGACATAATTACATAATTGTCAAAAATTATTGACTTGAAAAATATTATTATAAGGTTTACTTTTCTAATGTAAAACCAGAATAGTTATAATTTCTAAATTAATTCCGTACATTATTTTAATTTTGAAGACGAATCTCAATTAGATATCGGCATAGTGTTGCTAAAGGATAACAATGCTGCAAGATGATGACAGGTTTAAGAGATATTTGGAGGTATTTTTCGATAAAGTATTAATTTATTTTTCCCAGGTACATCGTTTTCTCAGTTTTTATTAATTGAATAGAAACACTGACCCAAGATAGGAGGTTTAAAAATTTGGTTACTCTCATACACAGAGTAAGAACCTTGTCAAAGATAAATAATAAATGCAAAAAGATATTTTTGTATATAGACCTCGAGATGCTTCATTGATTAGAGATCAATAAAACATAATTGTAATATCTTACCAATATCACTGTGGCCATTTTTGTATGAAGCAGAGCTTTACAATTACCTATACAGGAAAAATCTAGCCTTTTTAAAATATAACTGTTACTATTTCTAGTAATACTGATCAGAGTTTAAGTCGATGAATTAGAGGTCCTATAAATAGAATCAACATCATTCTATTCTCAGCGCATAGTATGTACTAAAGACATGCTGTCCCTTCCGCAACTTAATTGTAAATTAGATGTTAGTCTACTGGATTTATATTAACCTACAATATAAATAAAAAGACCGCTCGCTCGGTGAATCAGTTTGTTGAATATATCTAAAAATCTATATATTCTGTCAATTCAAAAATTTAACTATGCTTAATGTCAAATCATTTACAAGAGTCATTGTCAACGACAATAGTTAATGTTTGTTAAGTTGAAAACTTAGTATATGGGTACATGATAAATACATATACTCCTAAGTATAATAATTTCAGTAAAATATTTCACTCTCTAAAAGTCTACAAGTGTAATATTGCTAATTCCGAGGACAAAATATGAAATATAATTATAGATTAAACGAACTTACCTGTATGTGAAGTTCTATCTTAATTATATGAATATTTTGTCCGAAGGAATTAGCAACCCTCCCTCCCTGTTTGTATGTGTGTGCATAATCTAACTAAATACAACAATACACCCTAAGTATTTTGTGAAATATTTTATTTTTCTTTAAACTAAATGACGCGAGAGAGGTGCCTGGGATGGAACAGTGTTTTTTTTTCCAGTGTACCCTCAAATTAGTGAACGTGATGTAGTCGCTAAAGCATACTACAAGTGTAATATTGCTAATTCCTTCGGACAAAATATTCATATAATTAAGATAGAACTTCACATACAGGTAAGTTCGTTTAATCTATAATTATACTAGCAAGCCGTTGAGGGCTACTTCTGTGCACCTAAACAAACAACTTTTGTTCTGCGACTTTTGGAAATTCGAACATTTTTTCGAAAACTTTGAGGTTAGGTTTACCTGAAAATCAGCTGTTCCTTACACGGAGAGGTCAGTTACCTTAAAATTTTACTTATTTTTTAAGTTTCATCTATTGTTCTTGGTCTGAATAACCTTTGTTTTGAAAAATCAGCTGTTTTTCGAATTTACATAACCTCAAAATTTTCATTTTTTTTTTTGGAATTTCCAAAAGTCGTAGAACAAAAGATGTTTGTTTAGGTGCACAGAAGTAGCCCTTAACGGCTTGCTAGTATAATTTCCAATAACCCTATCGGAGATGTTTGCTGTAAAAAATAAATCGATTAAGAAACACGAAGAAAAGGACGACTATCGTTATATTTTATTTTTTATCGAAGTTTATTATATTATTGTATTAATCAAAAATTGCAAGTAGATAAGTTATGTGAAACTGTCGTTTAAGTTTAAAAAGAACTATCGATATATTTTTATCGAAATTTTCCCAGCTCTAAAGATCGCTACTCCTAAAATTGCATGTCAAAAGGTAACTGTCTGTCTGTTTTAGTACACACACACATCTATTCACACATATATATACATTTTAATCGTTCTGTCAACTTTAAGGCCCTGTTAGCTCATCACATAACTGACGGCTATTTTATTAACGGAACACTTTTACTCTTCATTCCCCTATTTCCATCGTAAATAATTCCTAAAAACAATATTTTTTTTTTCATAAAACTCTAGCTTTTCTATACATCTGTGTCTTTGTTTCCTTTTTCTTAATAAATTAATTAAATAAATATTATTTTCTTTGGTAATCAGTTGATAGAAAAAAGAAAAGATAGAAGCGTATGAACAGCAAAACTAAGCTTTATACAAAACATTGCTTTAAAGGCATTTTTCAGAAAGGAAAGCAACACCTACGTATCATTTTATATACTTGTGGTGTAAGTGAGATGATTAGGGGAATCAAAAAATATTTTTATCCTTGAACTAGTTCCATTTTCTATGGACGTTTAAGTTTTAGAAAACACCGAGAAAAGTGTTCAAAATTTTGTTAAGGGAATTAATTTTGAATTTATAGGAAAATCCATACTTAAGGTACAGTAAAATAAAACCTAAGTAAATACATTTTTTTATAGGAATTTGTTCCTAAAGATTACATTAGCTTCGTTATTCAAATAATTCTCTGAATAGATTTACTTGCAACATTGTTGTTACAACGCCGCTTTCCATCTAGAGTTTATATTTGAAATATATCTCGTGTTTTAGCTTAGATTCTGGAGAGCCACTTCGAGGAGCGACCGCCGTTTGTGACCGCTAGTAATGGGACACACGGTCCTTTTTTTGCGAGAATAGACTGCAAGTTGGCATACTTATCTTTAATCGATTTATGTAAATTTTCACGGCACAAAGGCACGAGACTTCACAAGAGAGTTACATAATGATAATTTCAAAAAAATTAATCCCGAAAAACGAAACACCGACTCGATGAAATCTTGAATGGACGTTTGTAAGAATGGTTAAAAAAACGGAAAATGAATCGCAAAAAAAAATTAAATCCCTTCAATGAACATTTGCCTAAATAGGTAGGTACGGTTAAAATCCAGTCTGGACGATTAAAATACAAAAGACAAGGTCCGAAAGTCAAAGTCTCATTTCTGAAAATCAACAACAAAAACAACTAAGTTTAAAAAAAAGACGAAGGCTCATAACTCCCATCCTTATCAACGGGCGTATAGAAGTTAATACTTTGTGACGCGTTCTGCGCCCGCGCACCCAACCCGCTCTCCGTTTAATTAAAAACGGGATTCAATGAACATTTGCCTATATAGGTAGGTACGGTTAAAATCCAGTCTGGACGATTAAAATACAAAAGACAAGGTCCGAAAGTCAAAGTCTCATTTCTGAAAATCAACAACAAAAACAACTAAGTTTAAAAAAAAGACGAAGGCTCATAACTCCCATCCTTATCAACGGGCGTATAGAAGTTAATACTTTGTGACGCGTTCTGCGCCCGCGCACCCAACCCGCTCTCCGTTTAATTAAAAACGGGATTCGAAATTCGAAATTAAAGGTTGCATGCGCACCTTTTATTTGTTGGTGGATTTTACTACGTTTTTTGTAAATTGGTCTGAAAATAGTTTTAAGACGGAGCTTATTCGGGATTTTTTGCGGTTTTGTAGCGTTAAATAAATAAATATTCTAGGATTACTATATAACGGATATACTATTTATATACTTTTCTTTTGTAAATATATACTTTTAAAACCTGGAAACAACCAGACCGCAAACAAATATCATAACATAAATAATTGTCTGGGGCGGGAATCGAACCCGCAACCCTGTGTTTGCCAGTCCGGCATGGTGACCATTGAATGATTTTAAATACTGGGTATGCAAATTGGGTTTTCATTTTTTTTTTACTTCAACAAATTATCTAAATCCATCCATTATGGTTTGGACAAATGGACAATATGAGATAAGTAATAAAAATATTAAAAAGATAGGCTCGAAAATCATAACCTTTTTCTTACTTCGTTTTATCCCGATATTCCCACGGGATTTACGTGAGTGAAACCGCGGGGCGTAGTTAGTTCCCTAAAAACTGGTTGCCTGTAAAGTCGGTATACGGGCGAAAGTTTTACGTGACAACAACTGTGCTCGAGTGGAAGGGACGCGTGCCTTTCACTTTTTATGTCTGTCTCTCTCGCTCTTAGGCGGGCTAACCATGCCCGCGTGCCTCTCACTCGCTCTCATTGTGAGCGCATAACGTCAGCGGAGCGTAACGCAGTTTCTTGAAGTGTCACCCGGCAAACCAATTTATAAAACGTTGTCACGTCAAAAAATTAAGCCAAAATATCCAACATTATCCTCCCAATTTGCAACAAACACCTACATGTGATACCAACACAAACCTTATCAAACTATTACCATACAAAGTCCGTAGTCGTGACGTTAAAAGACCGAACGGAGCTGGAACCAGCAAAATAAAGAAAAAACCCTTTGGTTTTCTGTTAGAGTCACCGCAGATTACAAACTCTTTATTGACCAATAAAAAATTACCCTTTCCGTAAATATAAAATACGTCCGTCTATCTGTCTGTCTGTCTGATATTTATTTTGTACGCAGCTTCAAACTGTTACTTTAGTGTTAAAGTGATGCGCGCTCATCTTAAAATTTCACTGTCGCAGCTTCAACCTGTTTTAATTTTGGGTTACGCAGCTGCAACATGTGACTTTTGTGTTACAGGTGCGCGCGAATCTGAAAATTTCACTCTTACCATTTTTCATAACGCGCCTAAAAGTATACCTAACTTAAAAAAAATTACTGCGTTATGTCAGTGTTTGGCCACTATCACACCTGCCTGACAGTAGGTGACGATGCAGCCTAAAGATGATTTACTCGCGACTTTAAGACCCCCAAATTGTACAAGTCAGGAACGACAGACGCAGAACTGATTCCATGCCTTTGCTGTACGATTAAGAAATGACGAAGCAAAACGCTACAATCGTAAAGCAATCGTATTGCAATCGTATTGCAATCGTATTGCAATCGTATTGCAATCGTATTGCAATCGTATTGCAATCGTATTGCAATCGTATTGCAATCGTATTGCAATCGTATTGCAATCGCGTAGTGTTTGTAGGAAAAAGGAAAGTCGGTCGTAGGAAAAAATCCTGGTTGCGGAATATAAGAGAGTGGACAGGGATAGCGAGTGCCGCACAACTTTTTAGCCTCGCAAGAGATCGGGTCAAATATTCTGAGCTGACTGCCAACCTTCACTAGTTGGAGAGGCACCCTGAGAAGAAGAAGAGTGTTTGTAGAATCGTCGCTGCATTATTATCGGGCGACAAAAAGTATATTGTTTGCAAGGCCTGTTAGATACCCTGCCAAATGTATGCAAGATCCTCTATCTTTGTTCAAGTGAATGGAGATTTTCTACGTCGAGATGATGAATTTGGTGATAGACTGTGTCTTTCATCGAAATGTTAGAAGTGTGGGTGGTATTTTATAAGCCCCGAATGAAATGGTCCGTAACTCTATTGCGAAAGACGCTAAATAGGCGAACGGAGCATGGAATGAATAAAAAAAGGCCACACGCCTTATCGACTGATTACATAGTCGACCGAACGGATTAGTCAAAGTAAAAAAATATATTCAACAGGAATCATGCAATGCATTCAAAATGCATTACATCACTTTGAAGCGTCTTAATTTTTTTAAGTTAGGATGTGAATATCGAACCGAACAGAAAAACATAGTATTACCTATAGCCAAATGAAACTAAAATTCTAACTTTGTAAAAAAACAAATGGTTGGCTGTAAAGTCGGTTTACGGACGGTAATTTTACGTGATAACGTCTTAAGAAAACATTGATGGTAACCATAGCAACGATACAACGTTGCTATGGTTACCTTGTCAATAACATGACGCGTTCTCGAATGTCGTTTTGTGAATGCAGGCGTTCATTAATTTATTAGACGTTATCACGTCAAGGTATACAATCAGGAGGTTTTATTAGTGTGTGTAGGGTAGTGTCTTTTTTTTTAAATAAGAGGTAAGTATACGTTTTACCACTCTGATATAGAGAAAATTCCATTTCAATATTTCGGTAGAGAAACTTCGTGAGAAATTAAAAAAAATTGGTAGGTTCATCACTACATAGTATAAAACAAAGTCGGCCTATGTATGCTTAAATCTTTAAAACTACGCAACGGATTTTGATGCGGTTTTTTTTAATAGATAGAGTGATTCAAGAGGAAGGTTTATATGTATAATACATACATAATATAGCCGTGCGAAGCCGGGGCGGGTCGCTAGTTACCACTAAAATAGACCTGTAATGTTTTACCCACTTAAAACACTTGAAATAGTGTTGGGCAGGTGTTGTCGACATATCGATACTTCGTTATCGAGTAATTGATGCCGGCCTCGATCGATTGTATCGACTATCGATGTTGGCCGAGCTTTATTACCGAGTTTTAGATTAAGTAAATTTGCTTCATGTTTGCGTAAGAGTGTTTACTTGGACGCGACTGGTATAACATGTTTGGGATAAGATACGAAATTGATGTGGTTCTGTCCAGTTATCAACAGGTTGGTTGTATTTGTGAAAGTTTCATGATTTACTTAACTTTATAGTTTTAATTTAATGATCGTTATCATTAAATAGTGTTTATAACTTTGTTATTAATATCTATACAATTTATAATTATATATATTTAATTAAAAAATATTTCAAACAGCTATGTTTGAAAACTGACTTTAAAATACACTAGCATAATTTGAAGTCTGGCAGCTGAAAGTTCCATTTTCTAGTTGATAAGGGGAGAGCCCGGGCGACTTGGGGCGGAAGGTCAGGTTGCGCTTAAACAAATTTAGTTAAATTCTAGCTAAATGCCGTTAAATATTTCAATAATATTATTTTGTCAGTTTTACACTTTAACAGTTTGTTAATCACGTTTACATTTTTAATTTTGTTGTGCAAGTCAACCTGAAGCACATACCTAATGTGTTTTTTTTTTAATGGACGGATCCATTAATTCACCTTAATTAAAATTAAAAATTAAAATTCATTTATTTCAGATAACCAGATCCATATTTAACATTACATTTATGATTAAATTGAATTAGAATAAAATAAATAAATACAAAAATTAAAATATCAATAAAACACATCAAAATAAAATAAAAATAAAAGTCAGTATAAATAACAAATAACAATTAATGACATTATCCACCGAGGAAACAATCGGCTACGTTTGTATGGAGAGAGTGCCGGTACACTTTCCTCTTAATGTTTGACATGGTACCTAACATAGAGGTAGGTAAGTGTCCCTTACATTACGTAAGTGACTCTCACTCCAATATAATTTATGATAACAAACTGATCTATTTTGAATAAACATAAAACTTACAACCAGTAAACAAATATACGAGCAGTGTTGTACCCAACTATCGATACATCCGATTTAATGATCCGAATTCCGAATTTTACTATCCAAACTCATGCTCTCTTAAAGAGTTGACGCAGACTGCAGATTTTTAGAGAAAGAGATATACAAAGGTAAGGAGCAGGGAAAGAACAATAAATGTCTTTTTTTTCTTTTATTGAGTGATCAATATAGCTATTTTGCCATAACGTATATTGTACTTTACACATGAGACTAATTAAAAAAAGTTATTTCTAAATAAATTCGACCTGGGAATATGTACTTTTAAAAAAAAAGTAAACTATTTTTTAACTGTACACACATGAGTCCATTTGACCATTTCAAAAATCATGTCTGAAAAAAAGAGGCGCGGTCATTTTGTGGCTTTTTTGCTTAAATATTTAGAAATTTATTAAAGGTCCAAATTATTACAAAAACAAATTAAGCACTTAAATCTAAACATACAATTAACCCACATACAAAAATAGAAAAAATAAAATAAAATAATAATAATAACAATTACCCAACCCTAATCAAAAAGACTCTTCCCGGTGCAAAGCTGGACAATATGCAGGCAGCGTTACCGCGCTGAACCGCTATCGACAGCTTTTTTTGCTTAAATAGGTTTTAATAGATATATAGACACATAGGACTTTTGTTTGCACACACAAAATATAAATAACTAGCTTAATTACACCTAAAAACTAAAATTAAAAAAGCAGTAACACAGTAGGCAGCTTCACCGCTAAAAGCGGTCTCTCTCATGCAACCCTATAGGATGGAGATCATTTTATGAACTATTAACGATGAGATGCGTCTAGTAATCTTTATTTTCCTGCCACATATCTTTCTCCCATACCGTCTATCGGCCGATTGTAAGTTTTAAATCAGCATCAGACTAAAAAAAACTAATCTTATTTATGTGTTTTTAAGGTGTGATGCCCTTTCGACCCGTGAAATGTTTTGCTTTCTTAATTTTTATGAAGTGAAGTAAATAAAAATAGTAGCCAGAATATAAAATTAATTATTATTTAACCAAGTAACGACTTATATTGAAATTTTACGATATTGAGACTTAAGACGGTAAAATCATCATTTATTTGTTTTAAATCGTATTTATTTCAGTAATTATGGCGTCAATCGAATCAAATGAAGGGCCCTCCCTAGTTTACTTCTATAGTTTATGAATAGTTCTATCCAAAGCAGAGGTTGTTCTTTGCTGCATTTTGCACTAGCAAACAGGGATAATCGCTGGTTTGGTGCCCACATCATACTTTGCTATTAAACTTGTTAGTAAAGGGCCTCTACTTGTTAGCGTCGGCTCCACACGCACTCCTTTCAATGATTCGGGGTTCCATAATATGGGACACATTTGATAATAAATAATAATAAATGTTGCAGATAGCGATGTGTGGAATGTCAGGAATATTTTTTTTTTAATTTTAAATAACTTCAGTAGTTTAAAATCCTTGGTAGCAAATTCCAAGTCAGTATTTACAGCTAACATCACCAAAATAGTTCTAGCATAACAACTAGATAGCATTTAAACAAATCCAATTAGTGAATAGAAGTGCGCGGGCGCAAGTAGAAGTTGTAAATCTCAATGTAGGTCATAGACGTCAGGTGGTAGGACGGATGCAGGACTAATAAAATTGTAGGACGATGGTATTGCAAAAGATTACGTAAATTAACTAAACATTTAAAAAAAAAATACGTGTTTTTTTTCATAAGTTCGACTTATTTTGCGTCTATCATCGACAAAAAAACGACGGAGGGGAGTCGTGAATAAAGTCGTTTTATACATCAGCTGTTTGTGGTGCTATCTTGTTTTACTTACTGTAATATTTTATTATGTCTTTTTATAAAATAAAATGATGAAACATGGTTAATTCTGTCAACAGTGGCTTCATGATACTTGAACTGTTCAATGTTGTCCCTAATTATTTGTGTTTATTACTTTAAGAATAAAAAGGTTAGATTCCCGTATTTAATTGCTATTTTTTACGAGATGTGCTGATAGTAAGTGCCACAAATATCTTTCGAGTTTTGAAGTTATACTTCTTTATAGGTGCGTTATGGAAAAATGATGAAAGTGAAATTTGAAGATGCGCACGCATCTGTAACACAAAACTAACAGGTTGAAGCTGCCCGAAAAAATAAATATCAGACACACAAGACGGACGGACAGACAGACAGACAGACGGACGTAAAACTTCTCACGCGCCTGTCAACTGGCAGAAAAACCGCCCGCCGGTTTCTTCATACATTTTTAATATGGCGCCATCTATCTGCCAGTTGATGAAATAAGTACACGCACTCATTTGTTTTTATTTCGCCAGTAGTTAGTGGGTAGGTCCATACCTATACATACGCACAATAATCCCTATTCAAATAATACTTGTTTTCTTAAAGTAATTTTATTGGTACTTAGTTTATATCGACCCGTCTTTTACCCGTTAAAGATAGCTCTCTTTGATAGTGAGGGAAATCAATAGGGAAAACACAAAGACAATTAACTAATAATGGTATTATAGAGGGAACATTCATAAGTCTTTTTCTTAGCAAAAACTTTAGCTCTGTAGTGTCAAACTAATTTCAATCCCTATTTGGGAGTTTTTTTTAGTGTAAACGTATTTAAAATGAGCCAGAATAGTAAGGCATTACTTGCGAAATCCAAATGTGACTGATGTGACGCCTCGTAATATGTAATGAATAAAAGGAAATTCAAGATAATAATATATCTATTCTTTCCTTGGCGGTAAATAAAAGTCCTATTCGTAAGTCAGTAAAACCTCATTAGTTTCACAAAAAGCTACTACACGATACCCCAATTTAAAATTTGACAGCAGTCAGGTATTTGGAATCGGCACCCCGAAAACATATTAAGCGACGTCTTTTTCAGATTATCTTTCGTTTCCGTTTCCGACCTAAAGGAATGTCATGTGTTTATAGGGCTAATGTATGTATGTTTCTATGTGCAGGAACCAATTTAGACGTGAACCAATGATGATGATTCTAACGTTAATTAATTCGTCTTATTAAGAAAATTGTTTGAATGAAACTGTTTAAAAAAAATGTAGACGTTCTCTCTATAATTTTTAAACTCTTTGATCAAGTAGCAGCATCTGATAGTCTTGATAGATGATGGTCCTAATTTGATCGAATATCTATGAATGTATCACCTCGTTTTGCCCTAGAATTAGCTGATTAGTGTTCGTGGATAGTGATTAGTGGTTAAACGTTGTAAAGTATTTAAATATTTATTTGCATTTGCCACTAACGGGCATTCAATGTGTTATGTTAGGTTTTTATTTTTACCTAATTGCGGTGAAGAGCTGAACTTATTTTTTAACAAAATATTAAAGAAGTAGGTATACCTAGTCTTCTTCTTATAATGCTTTGTCCTGAATGACTGACTGATGGATTAATGCACAGCCTAAACCGCTGATCGTAGAGACCTAAAACTTGGAGGGCGTGTTCTTTGTATGACGTAGCCATCTGATAAGTAGGATTTTCCGATATTTCTCTTATGAGCGTCTAGCAAGCCATTTGTGGAGACATTTAAATGGTATTTAGTTTTATACCCTAGTAAAGTATAACTGTTTGTCTTCCAATAAATAAAAATAAAATAAATAAATAAGTGATGAAAATGTTGCAAGGTCTGTATGG
Organism: Idaea aversata; assembly: GCA_907269075.1. Classification (NCBI taxonomy): domain Eukaryota; kingdom Metazoa; phylum Arthropoda; class Insecta; order Lepidoptera; family Geometridae; genus Idaea; species Idaea aversata. The sequence continues at coordinate 2,010,671 of OU026088.1, forward strand.
GACAACGTGATTCCTTGGTCCAATCTACTTTTGCATAAACATCTTCGTTTTTATATAAGTATGTTATAAGACTTTTTCACTAACATTTTTTGTTTGAATTGATGTCCTTTACATTATTTTTTATCGGTTTGTTAGTTGTTGTCAGAAGATTCGTATGAATTAAAAAATTAAGAAAATTACGTAGAAAATTATTAAACGGGTGAAACCGCAGGTGCGCAGTTGGTTTTTAATAATAACAATTTTAGAACTCTACAGTGGGTCTGCACTGTTGCCTGATTATACATTACAGAGAGTAGGTACCTAATTACCTACTTACTGGGAAACCTTCGTGCATTGTCAGAGACAATCGCAAGAAGAAATCAGTATAAAGTGTTAATTAACATGAATATTATGTAAAGTAACATGCAACTGTGAGTAATCAAGTGTTGCATGTTAGTTATCTCATTCGAGTTAATCATGTTACAGTACTGTCGGTGTTTAACGTATAAATAAACGTATTAAGACCATCGAATACAGGATGTGCGGGAAATTCAAAAAATAAAAACGTGTGGCACTCGGGGACAGCCGCGGTAAAGCTATTGCATCGTGCGAGCTTCGTACAGTCGTACCATATACATACACGTTAAGCGAACGCTCGACCGAGCTACATGGTAAGCGGACTGGGGGGTGTTAGGTTTTATTTTCGTTACGGAATTTCTTGATTCGGTCGCCGCGCTCAAAGCCCGCGATAAAAGCTATGCAATAGCTTAATAAAATAAATAAAATAATAAAAAATAGAGTCGAAGTCACATCATTACCGTCTCACTTACGCCGTTCAATACTTATCTGTGAAAATTTCACCTGTCTAGCTATCACGGTTCATTAGATACAGCTTGGTGACAGACAGACGGACAGCTTAGTGGAGTCTTAGTAAAAGGGTCCGTTTTTACCCTTTGGGCATAGAACCCTAAAAAATAGAAATCCATATTATTTGACAAGCACACTACGATATTGCAGGACATTGCGCCATCTAGCCCTAAGCTAACCAACTTGGCTTGTTTTTTTTACCCGACTACGGCAAAAGGAGGGTTATGTTTTTAACCGCGATGTATGTTTCTTTATAATAGATAGGTAGCTTTTGCCCACCGTCTCACCCGATAATAAGTGACGATGCAGACGTCTTAGATGTAGTATGCTTACCTAGAAGATACATTCGTGATTTAAAGACCCACAAATAAACGGGGACCTTCGAGGGACACAGGTAAAGGTAAAGACGGAAGTGGAACGAAAACTTATCTGCTGGCTGCACTGGTCTACTTATCGGAACAAAGACAAGTCCGCTTGGCGATACGACTTATGGTGAGCGCATCGTAGCCGTATCGCACGCGCCGCAGTCTCCGTTTGTTTGCGCGCAGCGCCGGCTGATGACGTCATCAGCATCGGCCTTGGGGATTTCCTTCGCTGCGGCGCGGCGGCGGGCGACTGCGGCGCGTGCGGTGCGGCTAGATGTGCGCTCACCCTTAGGCCGGTGGTAAGTAATAAGCCGCGGCCGAAGCCTCCCACGAGAATTGCTCCTTTAGCAACACCTGTGTCACGTGTGGGACATCTACGGCTAAATTCTACGGCATCGAGCAATAGGAACCCTCGTTTTGTTTTGTTAAGTTTTTGTTACACAGGGTGATTTTTTACGTGGGCATTTAGAACTATATCCTAAACTACAAGAGATAGTGCAAAATGCTGAAAGGAGTTGCGTGCCCGAATTTTATACGATAAATACTAAACTGCAAAAACTGCATCATTAGATTTTTTTAAAAAGTTGTTTGTTTAAATTTAGTAGGTAGGTATGCTTAAATCCTTTATTCGAATTATTTAAATTTTAATGCAATTATGATTGAATAACTCAGCCATTTTGATTAATTGGTTAATAAATTACTTCTACTACCTACTTATAATATTGCAGAAATTAATTGGCAATTTACAGTTCATCCTGACAGAATTGCGTAAAATTTAAGTGGTCAAGTCTGTACCAGTCGTTTATCAGAGTTGTCAGCTGTTTAGTGCAATTTAAGTAGCAACCTAACTACTTATGTAACACTAATAGACGTAGTCCTGGTGAGTACGAACTTTTTCAATCAATTAATATAGCAATAAACTGAAACTATTTTGCTGTTCACTCCAAAAACCACAATGACCAATTTGATTAAACTTTTAAATAAAAAATTAACAAATGGTTGGCTGTTACTTTGGTCGACGTATCGGCATTGCAACCCAAAGAGGCACTGCAGTGGCCTAGGGAAACTTATTTAGATTTTTGATATTATTTTTCAAAAATCTAACTGTGTTGGAATAAAAACTAGAATTGTATAGTTGTTCCTGAGACATGGCTTAATTAGGGAACTCTAATAGGATAACTTTATTTAGCATCAAGCTGCGCCCCGCGATTTTAACCACTTTAAAAGGGTTTTTTCTACATATCCCTTTAGATGACCCTCTGCTCTATCCCATCGCCGACAGGGAATTTTTGGGATAACTATATCCTAACTCCATTCTATGAATCATTTTTTTCCGTTAGTTTCTCTTACGTACTTTTAACAAATTTTTGGAACCTATTGACTTTGGTCCAAAAAAATCTCCAATAATAAAATATCCATTGTTTTAGCATAAAATCAAAACAGATAAATACAAACTTTCGTACTTATATTATTAGTAGAGACAGGGATAATTCATTTAAATAAATATCGGCTTCTAAATCTCATGGTCCCATTCCACTTGGTTCTCGTTACTCGATCTCACACCGTCCGCTTTCTAACTAATGATTTACGTCGACAATAACAAGTGCCAGGTTGCCATGGCAACGCGTAATCTTCCAGCTGTGACCTCAGCCTTTCACCACGGTGAGAATATTGGTACTTACTTTCCCTAAGTGATGTTATGTCTAATTGAAAATAGAAGGAAGAGGTAACTGGCAGCACATTGGTAGAGCCTAGCTGTTTTATGCACGTAAGTCGAGATTCCGTGGCAATATCGGGTCTGAGAGCAGACTTGGTTAAGTGGTAGATACTTTGACTTTCATTCCGAATTTCGTGGGTTCGTATCCCGACCTGCCATCGTATTGTCCAACGTATCGTATTTACCAACGTATTTTCTTACGAAAAACTTATGTGCGATTATTGACATTGCTCAAATAGTGAAGGAAAACTTAGCTGCTTAGTTGGCTCCAGACGTATTGAAGTCGTTCCTCTGGACACGGTCGATTAAGCTGAGAGGGTAGTATAGATGCTGCAAAGCACTCCATCCGCAAAAACGTACTTCTACTTGTAACAGTTCTGTATAAAAGTACAATTGGGCCGAGTGCATCAACAGCTAGTGGTAAGGTCACTTTTCACTTCTCTTTGTGCCGGTGGAAATATCATAAACATTTTAACAACAAAAAAATGGGTATGAAATTAATAATTATGAATACCGAAACCATTCATGGTGTGATGAATGAAAATAACGTCGATTGACCTCATTCCCACCAAATACATACATAATGGTTTTCTCACAGTGTTTTCTTGTGAATCTTTTAAAGATTGCTAGTTAGAAACTTTACTTAGATAATAATAATGGCCTGAAATCAACGTGTGTCTCTAAATATTTGACAGCTTGTCACAGCTCTGCGCTTTGTTCCGAAATGACAAATATACACATAAGCGAATGACTGACAGGTGCTGGTTAGGGTCGAAATAAATTAGCTACATTGCATAACAATGGCATAATTGTTTGATAAATTGCATTTTGATTATTACACTGATTTTAATTTAGCAAAATTTTGTTTTGATTCTTAATTTTTTTATTTTTATGTTACGGGAAGTAGTTTTGGTTTTTGAGAATTATCTCAGTAACCATAATACTTTTATTCATTTTGATTATTGTTGCTAAAAGGGTTTGAATTTAGCTACAATCACTACATAGTATAAAACAAAGTCGCTTCCCGCTGTTTGTCTGTCCCTATGCACGCTTAGATCTTTAAAACAACGCAACTGATTTTGATGCGGTTTTTAATAGATAGAGTGATTCGAGAGGACTGTTTTAGTATATAAAACAAAACTACTACGAGTATGAAGTTGCGGGCAAATGCTACTTATTTATAAAGCGCGTAGATGTAGAATGTTAAATGACTGAGAAATGACAGTTGAAGAAAAATTTGTCACAACTCATCTCAGTCCCCCTACGTTTGAACATAAATTCGTCGTAAGGCCTCTGAATCATACTGTTGCCTTTCTACATTGGACACGATACGGTGCGTTTTTGATGATACCTTTTTATGAGAATTTTAAAACGTAATATTTCCTTAACCATAATAAGCTCAGACTTTTTTAACTACCGCACACGTAATGATTATTGAACTAATTTTTCATGAACTTTACGGTTTGTTTCCCAAATCACATCAAATCAAATTCATAATAAAAATACAGTAAAATTTTCTATGAATGAAAAATTCTTAAAATTAACTGACATTTAAGTTTAAAGATATAGAGTTGAAAATGGGACTGAAATTTCTAAGGTATTTTTATTGATATTTAGTATTCAGTAGGTAATGTAGAAAGTGCTTTACCCAACTTTACCAGAGCAATTTATTGAGTTTTAAAATGTCATTCAAAAATGCATCTTGATCTAATAAAATAGAGTTTTTTTTAATTGTTAGTAATTTATTTGTTAGATACATCTTCACTACATAGTATAAAACAAAGTTGCTTTTTCTGTCCCTATTTCCCTTTGACTGCTTAAATCTTTAAAACTACGCAACGGATTTTGATGGGTGTTTTTTAATAGATAGAGTGATTCAAGAGGAAGGTTTATATGTATAATACATGCATAATATAGCCGTGCGAAGCCGGGGCGCGTCGCTAGTTATTAATATACAAGCAGCGCCTCGCGGTTTCACCTGCGTAAGTCTCAATCCCGTGGAAATATCCTAAAGCCTATACGGTATTCCATACTTCAGCTGTCTGCATACTAAATTTAATCAAAATAGGTTCTCGAGGTATAAATGATATTGAATTCTTGTGAGTGACCTAGGCTACTCTTTATTCCGATATACCCACGAGGCAGATCCTTGTCCAAGTCCTTTAGGTGACCTAAAGGACAAATAAAAATAAACCCAAAGGTAGGCCCAGGTACTTGCAATATTTTATTGAAATGATAATTCAATTGTTCTTCATTAATAACAATTTACGTGTCTGCGCATCAAACTGTGCCATAAATAGGGTTTATTCCACAAAGATGCTTCGGTTTTTACAGTGTTTTACTATAAATAGGTCTTAAATAGTAGATTATATCATATAGAGGTTAAAATAAGATTATTATAGATAATTGAGTACCTGTCGGCATTCCCCATGCTGTTCCAGTTATCAAAACCATACTGTATGTTACTAACGCTGGTTTTTTTTACAAATGATAGGTCAAAATTCTTCATTCATTTGAAATCATTCGCATATATCACATTGAAACATCTTATTAGTAAAATTAAAATTAGGATGTGTGCCTTCTGAACGCGCCCCACCAATCAAAAGCAAAAGAAACTCATGCAGTTTTTTACCATGCTCAAAGGTCAAGATTACAAAATATTTTTAAAGGTTTATCACACCTGCCTATGCAAGGTAAGTGGCGATGCGGTCTAAGATATGTATAGAAGACCCCCAAATTGTACACGTCAAAAAAGACGCAGGCAACTGATTCCATTTCCTTGCGGTACAAATAAGGAATTACGAAGCAAAACAAGACAACAGCGTGCAGAGTGCGGCATTTTAAAAGCACTATTAAACTACAAATATTTAAAGCTGCATTTATTCACCGTGGAATAGGTCCCTTACACATTATTTCTGTTTTACGACTCAGTCTGTAGTCGATTCCTTATTTATATAATGTTAATGTTTTATTTCATATCTAAGTTGTTTTCTGTCTATATTTTCTTATGTATATCTTTATTACTAGCTGCGCCCCGCGGTTTCACCCGCGTAACTCCCGATCCCGTGGGAATATCGGGATAAAAAGTAGCCTTCCTCGATAAATGGACTATCCAACACAAAAATAATTTTTCAATTCGAACCAGTAGTTCCTGAGATTAGCACGTTCAAACAAACAAACTCTTTAGCTTTATAATATTAGTATAGATTATTAAATTATTATAGTATAGATATCATAGGCGACCTCGGTCGGTGGGATGATCCCTCCTCCCTGGATCCCTCCTGAGACGGGAAGATAGATAAATAGGTAAATAAAGGTAGATGATATAGACAGAGAGATATATAGATAAATTGTTGAAAGACGTCGGCGTCGTTAATCGTTTTTAATCGTCGTTGTCGTTGTTAATCGTCGTCGTTGTCAGACGGTTGCGGATTGAACACATTTGTGTACAAATATGTATTTCTGTAAAGAAATATTTGTTTCTGATGTGGGTGATTCTGTATGTATATTTAATACTAGCTTTTGCCCGCGATTTCGTCCGCGTAAAAATCGAAAATGGACTAGGGAAATACGTTGTCCCATGCAAACTTTGCCCCCCTTTTTCACCCCCTTAGGAGTAGAATTTCGGTAAATACTTTCTTATCGGATGCCTATGTCATACAAGCAACACAAACTCCAAGTTTAATGTATCTACGATCAGCGGTTTAGGCTGTGCGTTGAACCGTCAGTCAGTCAGTACAAATAATTTTATATGTATAGATTAATTTACAAAAAGAAATATTCTATCAGTTGTTTGGCTACCATGACACAAGTTGTCTTGCAAATTCATTATTACTGATGTTTTTAAAAAACAAATTCGTGAGGAAGGTTTAGATGTTTTTTTGGATGATGACAGAAAAATATGTAAGCGTATTATTCTCTGTACGTGCGAAGCCGGGGCAGGTAGCTAGTATGAATTTATTGTAGTGTCTGGCTATTTTTAAATAACCTATTGTCAATAACATAACAAGGATAATACATAAGTATTACTTATTGTATTCAGAAGTTTGATTGTTAGCATTCATCCAAAGTCGTTGTGCTCGATAGAATTTTGAATAAAAAGGTCATTACTTAGTTGGTATGCAAAAGTGTTAGCGATTATGCATATTTTTTGCCAAGATTCAATGGCTGCAGAAAAAAATCTTAAGTGTATACTTTAATGTATTTCCTAAGGAGATACAGAGGTACCCATAATATCGAAATATTACTATAGTCCATTCACTAATCAAACAAAATCTAATGACATTTCAAAATTATTTTTATTGTTTATAGGAATAAATATATACGTATAACACAGCGCCATCTAGACATAAGCTTAGCAACTAAGCTTGTGTTATGGTAACCAGATAAAGCATGAAATATTTTTATACCATCTTTTTTTGTAAATAAATACTTAAAATATAGATAGATAGATAAACTCTTTATTGTACCACATTAAACCTTAATTCTAACATAAACTCAAAACATAAATATCTACGTACAGAAACACCCAGAAAAAAAAAATATTTGTTTATAGCAACAAATATCTGAATACAAAAATTCTGCCTCGACAGCGGAAATCGAACCTTTTGCATCGTAAGCTAAGGTCCCACAGAGGTCGTCACAGGTCATATAAAATAATATTTCAATTATTAATTTTTAAATCCTTTATAAAATTAACAGTTACTTCTATTATTTTAATCCTTTTGATCAGTGAATGGACTATAGGAACGAAGCGTGCTTTGCTCTTACATTGAAGGAAAATATCGTGAGGGAACCGACGAGCCTTAGAACTCAACATATGGTTTGAAGGCATGAGCCATTCGCCATTTAATTTTACGAGTTGGCACTTGTGGTGTCTTTTAACCCCTCTGCGGCCTTTGCCCTTATGGAACAATAAAATTTTGGTGTAAGTAGCACCGAAAATAAATGATATAATTTTGGTGTAAGAGGGGAATGCTTATGAAAATAAATAAATATTAGTAGCACACAATTAAAAATTTCTTGCTACTTTTGGAATAGACTTTAGCGTTAATTTACTTGACTACAGACATCCCACGAAAGTTTCTTTGTCAGAATAAAGAGTGATGAGTATTCTTATGATTGACTTGCTAATCTTAAAAGCTCTTCAGATAAGCAAATAGAGGAGATAGTGGCTCGACTATTTGTTTGCATACTAAGTACCTACCTATCTAAATAATTTATTCAACATCAAATATTTCACAAATAGTGTGCATCAGTCACCTAGCCTATCTATGTAATTATACCTAACGCAAAAGATACTCAGGTTTCAAAGTAAAAATATATTTTTTTTTTTACATATTTTTCACAAAACTTTAGTTTAACCCAAACAAAGCAAAAATAATAATCTGTGAGCAGAAATTTCTTTTTTTATTTAAATGCTAATATAATAAGTATAACTTGTAATGTATGTATGTAGGTATGTTTGTTCTGTTGGAATCTTGCAACTTAATTAATTTTGAACCTATATCATCGGAAGTGGAATAAAGGTAGGTATATAATTCTTTTATTTGACTTATTTTGACATATCGTTAGATTTCAAATAATATTGACTAACTCTACATCGAGCCAGTATTTGCTCCAATTTTCCTCAAAAGCTTACCTGAAAAAGAAATTAAAAATTAAATAAGGTCATTTTATATTTTGTGTTATTTGTATTAGTTTCACTTTCATTTAATTTTGGTTATATGTACTTGTTTTATTCTTTGCAATTGGATTAGATAAGACAAAATAAAATTAAAATAAAATTTGTACTAACGCTGACATAATATTACAGGTATACCTACTCGTTAGACCGTGAAAATCAGAACAAATAAATTATTAACGAATCCAAGACGAATCTGACAAAAAGTTCGACAAATCAAATTTAAAAATCAAATGACACAGTAATTAAAACTGACGTAAATAAATATCACCGGATGTTGTTAAAACATTGAAATCTACATTGCTTATGAGTTTGAGTACAGTTAATTAATCTGAATGTAAGGCGTGGACTGCAAAATATAGTGCCTTTGTTCCGTGCCAACTTTTAACTTGGTTTGAGAGTGGTGTTAGTGATAAGATAATAAATAAATAAATAAATAAAATAAATATTGCAAGACATTCCACACATCGCCATTTAGCCCCAAGCGAAGTAACTAGACTTGTGTTATGGGTGCTAGACAACGGATATACTACATAAATACTTTTTCTTTTGTAAATATATACTTATAATACATAGAAACAACCAGACCACAGACAAATATCTAAGCATAAATACTTGTCTGTAGCGGGAATCGAACCCGCAACCCTGTGTTTGGCAGTCCGGCATGGTGACCATTGTGCCAACTGGGTCGTCGTAATAGCGAAAATATAATTTTATAATATTATTCTGCTAGGTAGTAGGTACCTACGTTGTGGTAAAAGAACAATGGCAAAACTAAACTAAAGAAAAAGAAAAACACGTGACATGCCTTTATATTTTTTCCACATCTAGTTCACGGAATACTATCAATATAAAATCTAGAAAAACGTAGAATCATAATCATATTTTTCTATTGTTTTGTGTATATCCTCAAGCCCTGCCATGATTATTTAGGTTGCAAAATTAAACATTGCTTGAGTACCTATATAATTATCTAAACAAATATACCCTGCCTTTGTGTGTAAAATAACTAAGTAGGTACCTATATTGGTTGGCTACCAATCCGTTGTTGGGGCCAACGGACTGGTTATGTCGGGCTCCAACCGACTAAAACCCCAGGGTGCTCCGGCTCCGTCTCGATGCCTATTGTCGGGGCTACTGTGCATTAGCTTTAGCATGCAATTGAAGCTAAATGCGTAGGTATGTGTTTTTAAGTGTGTCACTCCTTCACGCTAAAACTACTGATACGATTGCTTAAAATTCGATATAGCTAAATAAAATCAAAATATTCATTTCTTATGAAAAAAATAAAAACTAACTTGTTAAAAATAAAATTAAAAACAACATTTTTATACAAAAGGTCATGCACTATCATTTTTAGGTTGTCATCAAAAGAATTAAAAATTGAAACGCTTTCATCTTTTCACTTGTACCATACAAAGTCAAGGCCTCACCAGATCTGCAAATCAAATCGTCAACATATGCGCGGGCGGCGAACGAGGCGGATGTCAAATGCATTTTCCGCGCATCGCAGTACGTGTGCGACCACCTTAATGTACTGTTTTGTTCATCGGGCGCACAGCTTCATTAAGATTTCGTATTTTAGGGTTTTGTACTTTAAAAGGTGAAAAAGGAACCCTTATAAGACCACTCTCTTGTCCGTCTGTATGTCCGTGTTTATCCTAGAAATCACCACGGAATGGGTCCCAAACAGTAGGCAACCCCGCGCAGTCCCAGGTGGAGATGTGAGGACGAGTTAGATTCGCATAGGGACCGGACCCAGCTGGTACTAGCCTGGAAACAGTGGAAAAAGGGGAGGCCTTTGCCCGGCAGTGGGATGAAAAACGAAAAAAATAAACAAATATATAACGTCAGCTTCACTTATAAGCTGCGCACCATGGTTTCACCCGAATTAGTGTTTCTTTAAAATAGTGATATTCATTTTCTTCAAACACAGAATACATAATAGTTACTATGAACTGCAAACTTTGATAGAATTGGTAGAATTTCCAAAAATCCATTCTTAATTGCCAACTACGCCCTAAACGGAACCCCCATGCTAAGTTTCAGAGATTTCTTGATAAAATTTTCTCTTATATTAAGTTGTAAAGAAAAATATTCCCTTGTATCTATACTTTCGTAAATAATAGATTTCGTAAAAGGCAGAAATTATTTTTATAACATACTCGTATAGACTCCAATTTAATAATATCCAGCATATCTGCGAAACCCTCCGATCTAATTTTAAATTAGCTCTTAGCCCCTGGACTAGAGATCTTATAAGAAAAACTCTTAAGGTGAAAGGGTACCTGCGCGCTCTCCATACAAACGTAGTCGACTGTTTCCTCCCTGGATAATGACACTAGCACAAATATTTTTGTGCCATAAAACCTAATACTGCCATGACTATGCCCCTATGTTTTGGTTTTTTTCATTTTCTACTTATCATACAAATTAAAATTTAAAAAAATTAAAAATTTAAAAAAACAATAAATATGGTCATGGCTGTTATAAGTTGTATGCACCAAAAATATTTGCTCTAGTGTCATTATCCAGGGAGGAAACAGTCGACTACGTTTGTACTAGTTTGTATGGAGAAAGCCCCCGGTACCCTTTCCTCTTAACGACTCCCCGTATTCTGGTAGTTTCAGAGAGCTCTTGTGAAATGACCTGGACACGGAGTTTTAACAGATGTTTTCAAGTAAAAGTATTTATAAATTCTAGCAGTAACACAATACATCGGCGTATTCTTCAATGGCAAACACTCGTCACGACACTATCTAATAAAAATAATATAAAATGTCTCAGGAAAGGGAATAATACAGACGAATAGCGAATTAGAATTCGGCTTCTAAATTAGCGGACTAAAAAATATTATTTTTGACGATAAAATAAAAAAAATGTAAACTTGTAAAGTAAAACTTTATTGACGACCTCTGTGGCGCGTCGGTGAACACCCTCCTGGAGTTTACCAATATTCTATCTACCCACCATAGCACAAGCCTAGTTACTTAGCTTGGGGCTAGGTGGCGCTGTGTACAGTATGGGTCATAAGTAAATGAACAGTACAATAATACTATCAACAAGTATTGGACTTACGACCTTCTTTTATTAGACGTTACACACAAACATAAATACTTGAATTAAAAGTGCTCAGTGTGATTATTATTTTCAACATGTTAGTCAAGTCTTTAGTTGGCTGAGTGGTATAAACCGCCACCCGCTACACCAACCGACGACGTGGGTTCGATCTACAGGTTACCTACGTTGTTATAATAGTGCTGCACAGGATTGGAAAAGTTACGGTGGGCAGAGTCTTGTGACCGTTGCTTGTACATTGTCCTGCAATATTTATTATGAACTAATCCACTAATTTTGGAAGATATTAAAATACTAACTACGCCCCGAGGTTTTACTCGCGTAAGTCCAGATCCTCTCATTCTACAGGGATAAAAAATTGCCAATATATTATTCCAAGACTCTAGATAGATAGATAATTTTATTTGTACAACACATTAAGGAACATAATAAATCTCCATATCAATTTTTATTGGCTATCGGTTCAGTAGTTTTTGTATGAATCGTCTTTTGTTTCAGCTTCGATCGTCTTTTGTTTCAGTTTCAACCGTCTTTTGTTTATGTAATTATGTACTTACTTAGTATTTCACGAAAGACAAGCTGCGCCCCGCGGTTTAACTCGAATACATAAAAGACAAGCTGCGCCCCGCGGTTTAACTCGAATACATAAAAGTTACTATAAAGTACAAGCTTTATCAGCTTTTTTTAACCGACTTCAAAAAAAGGGGGAGGAGAGAAGGAAGAATTCGGTTGAATGTTTTTTTTTACTTTTTCAGTGGAATTCGTAGGTATACCTACTGCTAATATAAATTTAAACAGGAAATGGTTTCGTGCAATGATTCATTCCTCATTAGTTTCGAAAGTATAACAGCATAGAATCCGCGAGAGCCACTGTTTTAATTTTATATTAGATCTTATCGGCCCCTTGGACTAGAGGATCCGATAATAAATACTCTAAACGGCTCCCCCCTTAGGGGATCCTATGGGAGTCAACCATTATTTTAGTGGCATTAAACATCTTCAACCTAATATAATTTGATACGTCCGTTTTTATTTAAGAATAGAGGAATTTTCAAATAAAAAACCCCATAAAAATAATACAATAAAATCAAAATTTCTCCATACGGTCTCCGTATCTGATACACGAAAACATAAATTCATCAGAATTGACACAAATGTCATAATTTACGATCTAGACAACTTACAGTACTCCGATCTTGATAAAACATCTCGGTCATTGTCGTGTTTCCGAACGTATATAAAATATATACTCGATCTCTTTGCAGCTCGTCATTTACACAGTTCTTGAAGGCATACTCACTTGATAACAAGAAAAGGCCTTTCAACGAGTAAGTCAGTCTAACTCTAATGTTTAAAATAAGTATTATTCCAGTAGATATTCCGAATACGTTTTAAAATAAAAACAATTTCAATGTATCATCATAACAAGTTTCGTCAAATCGATCCAATAATATCAAATCTGATATACTTAATATAGGATTTTAAACTCCCACGGTTATTTTCATTACTAGTGAAAATGAAGTTTGAAATATCGAGCTCCACAACACAAAACACATGGTAAATAACCCGTTCTAAATAACTTTAATTCTTTCATGATAATATTAATATATTGTATGACATAGGTATAGGAATTCATCTCTTGGTAGGTACCAAGAGATGAAATATGACCCTTGTACTACCAACGATAGATGAATAATCCCGAGACGCATTATCAATATCGTAGTAACTTTACCAGGTTATAATTCCAATAATCACAAGCAGGTTTGACATAATTAGCTAGCTATATTAACGCATAATGTTTGCGATATCAAACTAACAGTGCTAATAGTTCACAAAGTGAAAGTTAAAAGGTAGGTACTAAAATTCAGGTTCCTATGCGATGAAACGTATATTATTCAATAACTTTAACTTATCTTGGATTTCTTGGTTTAAAATTGTGTTTCATTAGGTAAGCCCTAAGGGCAAGCCGTATTTGTACCTACTGTAAATATTTCTGCTTTGAAAATATAGGACACAATTTTAATTTAAAATTGAAAGGAGATTTACGTGGCGAACTAAAGTCTCCCCCTTATTCATAAACATTTTAAAATAGTTCTATCAAAATGTGTTTTGTCACTTTCGCACTTTTACAGATGCTATTAGAAATGATAGGTGTGCGAAAGTGCCAAACAACATTTTAACTAAAGAAGGTTTCACAATTAAACTTAATTAATTAAGCATAATAACAACCATGTAGGCAACAGATGTTCTGGGTATCAGTTTATTTATTCTAAGGCGCGAGAATATTTATTCTAAGGCGCCTAGAGTAACCTAAAAAAGGCATTTAGTAAAAACTATCTCATTAAACAATTATAAGTAAAACAGTGTAAGTTAACAATTAGACCGTTGTAGTATAATGGGAATCCAATGTCGCTATCATCATGGCCACACGTTGAAACTTTGTCGGTGCATCAATTAACATACAATGGCCACTTGTAATGCAACTCCTTGACAGATACGCGTTTCCTATACCCGAATTGGGTGGCAGCCATTTTGTTTTGTTATGACCGCGAAATGGCGGCCTGGGTGATGCGGTATTTATTTGTTAGTTTTGTTCCAGTATTTATTTGTTTATTAATGACAAAACAGGATACATTTTAATTATTATTTTTGCACTAAAGTTCTTACAAATTATTTTTATTACATTTTTGTTTTTGTACGTTAATTAAGTAGTTAGCTACTTGCCTAACTATTATAATGTTTATTTATTTATACAATCATCGCACAGTTTTTTTGTTTTCAGAAATAGTTGCTAACAAGTTCGAGACCGAAATATGTACGCTGACTTTTATCGCACTTAACTTTGTAATGTTACATTTCTTGAACCACAAAAACATCGTGTAAAATTTCAACTAAAACCTTGTAACGATATTATAATCGAAGAATAATGGGAAATGGAGCAATTTAAAAGTTTCAATGATTCAGATATAATTTAGGACTCTCCCAGACAAACAACTCTCTGTCGGCTGATAGTTCGGTCAACCGATAAACAAGTTAAAGATTCCCTTGAAACATAAACTAAGTATACAACACTATTATTCATTCAATAATCAAATTAAATACATTATCATTTCAATATTGTACTAATAATAAATGTAATAGATTAACTATTTTAACTATTTTGACTTTGTGAACTACAGCATGTAATTTCTCGACTACAAAATTTTGCCGTAACTATGATCATACACAAGCTATTAAAAAAAATATTTACAAAAGTACTTTTTACTCTTTTTATTTGTGGAAATATTGTCGAAAAAAAAGTTGTAAAAGAATGTTGTCGACAATCTATCGGCCGATAGAAGATCCTGTTGTCTGGAGACTTCTTAACGTGCAATTTTCTGTGGTTGTATCGCAATGCAATTTTATTGGTGTTCTTGTTCAAATTTTTACTTTGATCTCGATAATAAAAGTTTTTTAGTTGTTTTGTGGGTTCCGTTTCCTCACCGCAGGCAGGTCAAAGTCTCCATTCAAGCTTTTAATTTGAAAGCTTTGTCTGACATAATCAAAGTAGGTATAAAATCCAAAGACTTTCAAAGGTATTTTGAAATTCTTGGGTACACCAACTGTAATACACACCAATACTAAGAATAAAGAGATACATTTTGTTATCATTCGGGTAGATAACTACAAAATTTAAAAAAAAACTATTTCCCAAGCGTCGGTCGTAGAAACAAATTTGATTATTAAGGTGCACAAAAATAAACTTCAACCGCTTTATTATATAGGTAACTAGCGACCCGCCTCGGCTTCGCACAGCTATATTATGCATGTATTATACATATAAACCTTCCTCTTGAATCACTCTATCTATTAAAAAAACCGCATCAAAATCCGTTGCGTAGTTTTAAAGATTTAAGCATACAAAGGGACAGAGAAAGCGACTTTGTTTTATACTATTTAGTGATTACCGATAAGTTTAATATCTACACTAATATTATAAAAGATATGAGTGTTTTTTTTTTTGTTTCTTTTATGTTCGTAACGAATAGGCTGTAAAACTACTAAACCGATTTTGATGAAACTTAGTATGCGTATACATTAATTCATTGAAAGTAAAATACGCTACGTTTTATCCCGATATTCTCACGGGTTCGGGAGTTACGCTGCTAGTTACCAATAACCCTATATTGAATATAATATATTATTTTAAAAATAAATTAAAATATTGCCAAGACAATGAGGATAAAATCAAAATGGATATTTTAGCGATGCATCAGGCGAATAAAAATTTTGGTAAATTTTGGATTAAGACAAAAAACCTAAAATATAAAGACAGTAAACCGGTGAGTGTGGAGGGTGAGAGTGATCAGAGTAAGATAGCTGAAATGTTTTCTAGTCATTTTAGAGTTAAGCCATTAGATGTGAGTAGATGTAATAATGATTCCGTTGAGCTGACAGCTAGTAATGATGATAACGTGACGAGCAATATAACAGCGATAGATATTATGAAAGTAATAAGGCAGATGAAAAGGGGTAAGTCCCCGGGTGCAGATGGACTTAGTTTGGAACATTTTGTACACGCGGGACCAGGTATAAACCGAATACTTGCAGAGCTTTATAATATTTGTATCGATACATGCTATCTACCTGAAGAAATTATGTGTACCGTGGTGGTTCCAGTTCCAAAAAATAAAACAGGCGATCTCTCTAGTCTCAAAAACTATAGACCGATTTCCCTAGGGACAATATCAGGTAAAGTTCTAGAGAGATTAATACACCCTGACCTGAAGCAGAATATTAAGATAAGCGACGCACAGTTTGGCTTTCGTTCCGAGCTCTCAACAGACAGCGCAATATTTAGCCTCAAAGCTACTGTGAATCACTATAAAAATAGAGATACAACAGTTTACGCATGCTTCTTAGACCTCAGTCGTGCTTTTGACCTCGTAAATTATACTTTACTGTGGCAAAAACTCGATCGGTCTAAAGTTCCCAAGAAAATCGTTTGTCTGTTGAGATATTGGTACGAGGGCCAAACTAACCATGTTAGATGGGGCGACAACACTTCTAACGATTGTAGGTTAGAGTGTGGTGTGCGCCAAGGAGGGCTAACCTCTCCGGATCTCTTCAATCTCTATATCAACCAATTGATTGAGGAGTTGAGGAGTACCAAAGTAGGCTGCCATATAGGCACAACCTGTTTAAATAATTTCAGTTATGCTGATGATATGGTGCTCCTCAGCCCCTCAATCAAGGGACTTAGAAAGCTACTGTCTATTTGTGAGCGATATGCAATAGATCATGGCTTAAAATACAATGTCAAAAAGACGGAGATGATAGTTTTTAAATCAGGAAGAGGTCCGGAGAACGTTCCCCCAGTGTATTTGGATGGTGAGTCAGTGATCAGGGTTCAAAAGTTTAGGTACTTAGGGCACATCTTGACTGAGGACTTACATGATGACGCAGACGTTGAACGCGAACGCAGAGCTCTGGCTATGAGATGCAACATGCTCGCGCGTAGGTTCTCTCGGTGCAGTGACGGTGTGAAGCTGACATTGTTTAGAGCATTCTGTCAATGCTTCTACACATGCCAGCTTTGGGTCAACTGCACCAGGAGATCGCTAAGTATCATTAGAGTGCAATATAATGACGCATATCGTATTCTAATGAAACGTCCACGATACTGCAGCGCATCGAGCATGTTTGCAGAGGCCAGATTACCAGATTTCTTTGCAATCATAAGATCCCGCATAGCGTCTTTCTGGTTGCGTCTCCGTAGGTCCGATAATAAAATTCTCAAGACTTTGACTGGGTGCTTGGATAGCCCTATATTTAGATATTGGATGTCTGTGCATCGTGACCGTAACAAAAAATGACAGACACTACCTTTAGGTAGTCTGTGTATTATTAGCTTTAAGTTAGATTAATTTATAATAATTTAGTTCTAGAATATGGGTTGCATTTTTTATGTTTATGGCCTGAAATAAATACATTTATTATTATTATTATTATTGAAAGTCTTTGCAAAATGTCTATGAATGAGTAGATAAGTTTAATATCTTTTATAATATCAGATCTCAACTATAATCATCGTTCAGTCTAGTTGTAAGTACACCCACATCATCTTGAAAGCCTACGCACTTTATAACTAAACCAGGGCAGTCATGTAGCTATGACGTAGCATAACCATTAACTGTAAGAAAATTGAAAACGAACGCGGCCAATGATATTGGGTCACTCAAATAAAAAGACAATTAATGATGCATGCCGTTCTCATTCTAGGTAAGCATGTTATATACTCGACCACATCGTCGCTTCCTATTACAATATGAGGTCAAATGCATGCCTATTTTGTGAAAAAAAGGTAAAATTAAACCAGACAAGCGCTAGTCAAACTGAAGGTTTCTCTAATAACCGTAGACAAATAAATATTGTATTTCGTAAAAGAAAATTGAAACTTTTCAATCATGCCCGACCATACTTGAGGCTGAAAATTGGTTATCTTGACGTGTGTGAGCTTGATCACAAAAGATACCAATGAGTTTCGTGTGCCTTCTTCTCGCGCTTTCTGAAGGCAGACAGCCTAACTTAATTTTTAAGACGTTCCAATGTGATTTCATGCTCACCTAAATGACTTTGAATGGCAAAATACAAGAAATCTCAAAGTCTCGACCTCAAGTTTTACAGCGTTTGTGTGGATCTTGGTTTTAAATCAAATAATATGGCGATATTTTTTAATCACGTTAAATTAGAAACACAAAGAGACAATTAGCATAAAAGAATTAAAAGATGAAAAATTAGCTATCTGTTCTTTTCCTAACCGACAAGAAGTCAATGCACTGAAGTATACATGTAATGATACGTGGTTACATTTAATTCAGAGTTCCACGATCAATGTCAACAAACGTAAAGGTAGTATTAAGAAAGCATTAAATTTCTATGTTATTAGGTACCCACTAGCTCCGCCTTGGTATTTTACCCACTTAAGTACCGTGAGAGAGAATTAGTCAAAATATAGAATGAAAATATTATTTCAAGAATGAGACGCTTTTCCAAAATTTAGCACCTCGGCAAGATTTGAATTCGATGCTTCAAAAATATTTATCATACAAGAAAGCAGCTATTCTGTGTACCTATCTACTTGTGTTTTGTTGAAAAAGGTTTTCAACACAATACAAAAACAATTCCATTAATTAATCGTATCCATTAATATTTCGATATTTCGTATCAATTTGATAAGAACAGGTTACAAGCACAAACATTTGTTGATATTTATATTGGGAGCTGCCGTACGGTCATTATTCCATCAAATGGGATACTATGTATGCTAATTCGAAATATTCGATTAAATAAGTATGGTAAAATGTGTTTTAGTGGGCTTCGTGATAGCTCGAATGTCGGGACGGTCGGATGAAAATGATATGTCGAAAATTCAATACTGAATTACCTACTAACTTCGTAGTTGGTGATTATTTTAATTAGGTAGAGTTGGATGTCATTCATTTTATAATACCTACCTGCGACTATGGTCGGTGCAACCCGATTGAGACTTCGGGTAAATATAATAAAACTAGCGACCCGCCCCGGCTTCGCACGGTTATATTATGCATGTATTATACATATAAACCTTCCTCTTGAATCACTCTATCTATTAAAAAACCGCATCAAAATCCGTTGCGTAGTTTTAAAGATTTATTTATTTATTTATTTTAAAGGAAAGTCTACAACTAAGTTTAACATAATAAAACAGAAGAAATAGAAACAGAAAGCCAATTACAGACAATCACAAATAGAAATATAGGTACTAAAAATACAAAAGACAGCGTATATAAAAAAAATATATAAGCGTATATTAAAGCATACATAGGGATATAGGGACAGAGAAAGCGACTTTGTTTTATACTATGTAGTGATAACTAGGTAGTCTTAACCCTATCATCATTACATAGATAAAACAAAGTCAGTTTCCGCTGTCTGTCCCTATGTATGCTTAGATCTTTAAAACTACGCAACGGAGTTGATGCGATTTTTTTTAATAGATAGAGTAATTCAAGAAGAAGGTTTATATGTATAATACATGCATAATATAGCCGTGCGAAGCCGGAGCGGGTCGCTAGTGGTTTTATAAAATGAATAATTATTATCACGCAAAAATGAGTTTAAGAAGTAATTGAGTGTTTTTAAGCTATTGCATAGATTTTATCGCGGGCCTTGGGGGGCGAATCAAGAAATTCCGTAACGAAAACACCTAACACCCCCGACAAATGACGGATGATTATTAACGGACGACTATTGACGGACGACAAATGTCGGACGACTATTTTTTTTTTGTTTTTTTTTTTAATTTTTTTTTATTATTTTATAAGAACATTTACTAAGACAAGAAATTATTCTCGAGCGTTTAAAGGAACTATAGGAAGAGGGATTACTTCTTGCTTCAAGAAACCTTTTTATGCAATAGCTTTACCGCGGCAGTCCTCGAGTGCCACACGTTTTTTTTTTGTGATATTTTTTTATAATTCTGTGTTGTGCTTCCGTTGTATTCCGATTCCTGGTGAAAATCACGTCCAGAAGTTAAGCTAATAAGTAAAGTAAATATAAGTAATAAAGATTGCGCCCGCGACCTCAATTGTTTGAAGAGCTTCTAGTGTTAGAAAAAAAACCGGCCAAGTGCGAGTCGGACTCGCGCACGAAGGGTTCCGTACCATGTATATACTCTATTTTTAGTATTTGTTGTTATAGCGGCAACATAAATACATCATCTGTGAAAATTTCAACTGTCTAGCTATCACGGTTCATGAGTCACAGCTTGGTGACAGACAGACAGATAGACAGTGAAGTTTTTGTAATATGACGAAACCCTAAAAACGACTTAAATACTAAGGTGTACGCAAATCTTAGAAATCAAATGACACGTCTAAATTAACATCTAATCATCTTTTATTTACTACTAAGCTAACCGAATACTAAACAAACACTATCCATGTGCAAACGCACGTGATTCACGACTCAGTACAACTATGATGGATTAATAACTAGCCAAAGCTGGGTTAACGAGCGTATAGACGGAGCGGTCACTGTTGTAGAATGTGATTGATGACCCAGTTGGCACAGTGGTCACCATGCCCTACTGCCAAACACGGGGTTGCGGGTTCGATTCCCGCCTCAGACTTGTCTGAGGCGGGAATGCTTAGATATTTATGCTTAGATATTTGTCTGTGGTCTGGTTGTTTCTATGTATTATAAGTTTATATTTACAAAAGAAAAGTATATAAGTAGTATATCCGTTGTCTAGCACCCAAAACACAAGTCTAGTTACTTAACTTGGGGCTAGATGGCGATGTGTGGAATTTCCTGCAATATTTATTTATTTACTTTTATTTTATTGTGCGAAATCTATGCTTTGTTTAACAATGGATCATAGAATCCATAGTTTCCCAGCATCCAGTCTATTACCATCCCATCACAAAATGGCTCTAGTAGTTTTCTCCTGTAGTATTTCAAAAGTTCTATCCAAACCGGATGGTTTTTACTAAAATGTGAAAAACACAAAACACAAGTGCGTTTGCTGAATTTTGATGTCTTTTCACGATAAAATTTCCAAAAAGAATCAGTAACTATAAAAATTATAATTATAATATTGTAGAATGTAGATATAAATATATAGAAATACGAACAATATATTAATAAAATTTATTAATTTGTACAAAATTATCAATTTGTACCTACACGAGTTGTCCAAGTGAGTCAATCCTTCTTATATCTCACAGTGACCGCTCGGACTATACCAAGCGATTGTTTTGTTATCGTGAGACTGTCATTCGTGGTTTAACCTAACTGTACTTGAACTGTTTGATTATAATTAATATTCGTTTTAACATTTATACGGTTATCTTACAATATTTGCAGAGTGTACAATATCATAATATTTGATTTTAGAAATTAAAAAATAGCAATTTGTAATAATACGCAGTTGGCTTAGAGATCGACGATGGTTCGATTGATAGAACTGCAGATAGTTTGATTTGCCCGTGGTTCGTTTGATAGAACTACGGACAGTTTGATTTGCTCGTGGTTCGATTGATAGAACTACGGACAGTTTTATTTGCCCGTGGTTCGATTAATAGAACTACGGCAGTCGGACCACGACCAATAAACGATCGTGAAACGTCAAGAATTCTGACTGATGTAGCTAAGTGAACTTTTTTGTCAGAATGTTAAAGCAAGGAGAAAAGTGGAATGGAGCTGTACCTTATAACAAAGACGTTAGATTCGCTACATGAAAAATAATGTAGCTAACCTAATCTCGTCATTAGATTATTTAACAGCTAAGAGGTTTCATTTTAGGCACCTATTTTATACACCTTAGAGATTGATAAAATGAAAGTTGTTTAAACTGGATCTGCGAAATAATGTGAAAATTGTATGATATGGGAATTTGATATTAAATTAACTTAGATATAAATAGGACTTCTCCATAATGGTTCGAAGTTGTCTCGAATGATGTGTTTACACCGTCCAAGTAGACTAGTAGTTGTAGACTCGTATAGTGAAAACCAGACTTTAAAACCTATTATTTTCTTGTATCATTCATCGGTAACTAGGACCTACAATTTACAATGCAATAAACTTAAACGATTTTCAATCTTAGTGTTCAGATTATAGAAGTCTTTGTTAACTTAAAAACTTTATTTGAGAGCGTAGACGGGCATTGCTTTCTCCTTACAAATAAAACCCCTATTTTCTTAGTGAAAAATAGCAATATAGCAATCATTTTTTAGGTTTGCTGAGAGCGGTATCCTCTTAGTGGTAGAGTCCTCGAATTTCATTCCGAAAGTCGTGTCAGTGACAAAACGAAAACGACCGAAGGAAGTCAACAATACAGTGCTTCATTTGATGTATACGTCAGAGCGCCGCCATCTTGACTACTTTTGTGTCTATACGAGTAAATAAGAATAAAATTACGGAACGTGGTTCATTCTGTCGCAGTAGGTTCATGATGCCTGAACTTTTATGGTCGCACAATTTCTTTGAGTTAATTAGTTTAATACCGTTTAGTGAGTGAATTAGGCTTTGTAGTAAAATAACGCTGATGGGTATGTAATTTATATTATGAATAAAATATGTTCTGATAATCGGTGCCTTTATATTTCCGTAACCTACGCTCAGATTTTGGTATAATAGCTATTCCTTTATAGTCGTGAGTTTGATTCCCGGCCGACCGTGCTGCACCAATGAATTTTTCTAACCAAACATGTATGTGCGCAAATAACATTGATAACATTAAAAATGTTTTCCTTCACCATGGTCTTAGTGAAGGAAAGGAAAAATGTTTTCCAGCTGACTTCAGACGTATTGATAAGTTATTTCCTCTAGACGAGGTCAACTAAGCTGAGAGGGTAGTATTGATGCTGGGCAAGCCTACATGCAAACGACCCAACTAAATTAGTCTAGTTGCGCAAAACAGCCCGTTTAAAAGTACTAAGTAGAATATTTAAGTCAATTCTATGCTTCCATAAAAAAGGAAAACAAAAGGGTAGGTAATATTCGTATACAGAAAATCCAGTTTTTTTTAAATAAATAAATGATTGCTCTAGAGGCTTTCTTAAAGAAAATAGAATATTCTCCTATTTCATTTTCACCGCGTCCCTCTTAACAGTATGTCTTAAAGATAAGATGTGTATTGATTATTTTAACATATTCTTTTATGTTATTGTTTAGCTTTATGGATATTGGATGGTGATATGGGATCTAATTATTATTAGATAACTAGCAAACCGCCCCGGTTTCGCACGAGAAGCAAAGCATACCTATAAAAAATGAAGTTATTATTAAAGGCAATAGACCTATAAACAACACGTACATTCTCTTTTTGTCATCTTTCAGTGGATTAACACATAGTTTAAATGAATTTTAGGCTAAATCTTCCTCATGAATCCCTTCGTCCATTAGTAAAAACCGTATGAAAAATACGTTCAGTATTTTTTGAGTTTATCGGGTTCAGACAGACAGACACGGTGCGGCGCGGCGGGAGGCTTTGTTTTATAAATGTATAGCTGGATGACCAGATTAACGCCCCGGCTTCGCATAGTAAAATTAAAGTTACCCATCTAATAATACATGAACATTATTTTTCTATCTGTTAACGAAAATTAAATCAATTTCAATTAATAGTTTTCTCAGATTTGCGAGATTTTACAACCCTCAACTATTTCTTGAAAAAGACTTCAACGCGTTCCAGGCAATTGGTTTGAACCAAAACATTCTCTTTTATACGAGATTCTTGAATTAAATTTTGTCGTAATAAAACAGTTCTTCCAAGTTTTGAATTTAAAGTTTGTCTTGTCTTTT
Source organism: Idaea aversata (assembly GCA_907269075.1). Classification (NCBI taxonomy): domain Eukaryota; kingdom Metazoa; phylum Arthropoda; class Insecta; order Lepidoptera; family Geometridae; genus Idaea; species Idaea aversata. The sequence continues at coordinate 2,034,690 of OU026088.1, forward strand.
CTCAATCTGTACGATTTTTTTATTTTTACTTTAACTGTTTTTTCGACTTACTTATTTGTTGTTTTAACTGTTTTTCAAAGGTCTAAGTACATCTCATTTCAAACTTAACCATCTAAAATAGTTTATAATTTACCTTTATCACAAAATTCACCTTTTCCACTCATCATCTGAGTCTTTGAGCCATAATTTGACCTCAGCGCAATTTAAAAAGCATTAACTGAATTTAGTTCCAATTTAAGCCCGAAAAAGCTCTTAAAAAGCCCCCAAAAGTCATTAGACATAACGTAATGACATCACGCATGACAAAACCATAATATCGATAACCACAAGTAATTATACATAATCATTCGATCCGCAAAACATATAAAAACGAAACGAAACTCCTTGGTCGGCGAAAAAAATTCATTTACTTTTTATTGTTCTGCGAAATGATTGCATTTGGTTTCCGCCAGAGTAGTCAGTTGGGGAAATTATATTGTGGTTACGATGACTTCAATCGTGGATAAAAATGTTCTTTAATTCTTAAAATCTACGACTTTGCGAGTTTGTGGGTGAGAGTGTGTGTTTGTAAGTCGATTGTTATAAAAGTTGGTATCTAGATAGCTGAAGCCATAGCTAGTCATTTTCGTGCGGCTAGTTTTATTTTAAAAATAAATAATATAAATAAATATTGCAGGACATTCCACACATCGCCATCTAGCCCCAAGCTAAGTAACTAGACTTGTGATATGGGTGCTAGACAACGGATATACTACTTATATACTTTTCTTATACCTATAATACATAGAAACAACCAGACCACAGACAAATATCTAAGCATAAATACTTGTCTGTGGCGGGAATCGAACCCGCAACCCTGTGTTGTTTTAGTTATATATTAATATAAGTAAGGATTTATGTTATTTGGTAAGGCTTATTCTTATTCTGTTTGTACATAAACCTTGGTGCCAGCAGTAGCAACCAAGTTATTTGATCTGTGCTATAGAATAAACGCAGAGTAGCAACTTTTTGTCTGCCAAAACTATAACTATTTATATTATTATTATTTATTATTATTATTTATTTATTTTTTTTATATTATTTTCTATTTATTTTTTTATTTCTATTTTTTTTTTTTTAATTTTTTTTTTTTTTAATTTTTTTTTTTCTGTTTTAATTTTTATAATTTAAATTAATTGTCTTGTTTTTAATTTTCTGTAACTTGTGTGTGCAATAAAGCCTTCTATCTATCTATCTAACTACCAAAATATTTTGGTACTCTTTCCGTTATCTAGCAACCATAACTTCGAAAATATGGCCTCTGGCGGTTTGCGTGTTACATTTTCAAGCCTAAATCACTGAACCAATTTTTATAAATTTTGGTAGGTGGGATTTTGGAGGACACTTTTTATACTGATTGCAGACTTATGCTAGTTGATTATAAATGGATAGGAAGATCGTGCGAAGTGGAGGCGTAAAAGTAGGAAAGCGGACCCCGGGCTCCCGAGAGGGATGTAACCGGGAACATCGCTCGGATGATGATGATGATGATGATGATGATGATTATAAATGGATAGGAAACACCAGCTATGATTTTTAAATTTAAACAAAAAATTGCTTGGGAAAATGTTAAATAGTTTGGACACCCAGGGCACGATCAGTCTAGTACCCGCCGCTCAAGTTACATTCAGCAGCAAACCTCAAAATTTTTAGAAATTTGAAATCATACAACTTGCACAAGATTACATAGAGAAGCGTCTTAAAACTAAGTTAGGATGTGGGCCCTAGAGATTTCAGAGATATCGGTACACGGACAAAGTTCCCTCGTCCGCAGCCAACATCAAGACACAACTCCGACAAATGGAATACCAGCTAATGATACCCCGAGATGCGGTTAGTCCGTCATTAACTCCATCTCGCTCACACCAACACCACCGTCGTAAATTAAAGCGAGAGGTGTAATCAGAGGCTACGTGATCTCCATTACATCTGATGTGTTTTGGATTCTTTTGTTCTTTCGTTTTTTTTAGGTTCTTAGATTAGTGCGCGGTTAGACAATTGTTGTTGGAATAACTTGGGTTGTGAAATTCTAGTGAGGTTATTTTCCTTTCCACTGTGAAGGTATTAGAAGGTATGTTTGAGACGGAGTGATATAATTGAATTGACGGAGGCTTATCTATCTTATTTTACTTTGTAGTTTTCTAATGGCAGTTTTTCTAGCCAAAGTTAAAGGGTTATTTATCTGGCACCGTCTTCCTTTTACAGACAAGCCACACTCGGTGATGCTTCAGCAGTCATAAGTTAAGGGTCTATGATTCTATTAAGGAAGTCCAAAGACCTTTTCAGGAACTGAGCAAAAAATTGAAAGGAAGCGCCCCATTCTCCTATTTTGATAAAACCTGCCACAACCGATTCGTCATTTTATTGACCCAAGTTCTTGTGATGTCCATAGCTGTCAAACGTTAAAAACTATAGGAGCAATACACAAGTAACACTATTAAAGCTGCCATATAATTGACCCAGATTTTTAAATTTTTGCTCCAGATTCTGTTAACCGGTCCTTTCTAAGGTCTTTAAAGGAAATATGATCACAGCTATATACTCCAGAATCGGCACAATACTAAGCTTTTACGAGGCTACTACATGGCAAACTTAACTTGAGACTTCGCTCGGATGACTTAATGCGCATTGAGGTCTCAAATTAAATTTGCTGTGTTAAACTTAAATATAGTTTCTTAACCTTGAAAAATGATAAGCTACACCACAAAATTTCAAATACATAGTAACACCGTTAGAATACTAAGCATGGTATAGGATTCCGTTGGGATTTCCGAAATATCTATGACATTATACTTGACAATGGCGATTGTAAATAGGTATTTATGTGGGAACGGAACGTAAAACGAATATGATTATTATGTATAATTAAACGTTACTGACTTTAGTAAAACAAGAATATGAAAAATTAATGAAATTCTACGCCAGATGAAGCTGTGATAGACGTATGTATCGCTGTATAGCAGTATGTACTTTAGGAAGTATTTTACCTGCCCCTTCGAGGATATCAACGAAAACAAATAACTTTTATGCTTTAAGGTCGTGAGTTTGTTAATTTGAAAACTTTAATTTATTCGTTTAAAATGGTTTTGTAGGCTTTTTGGCACATAACAACTTTATAATGTACCTACAAACATTAATATAAAAAATTGGGTAGGCTGTATATCAGTTATCTAGCTGCAGCAGCAGTGGAGATCGCCTGTAGCTCCGTTAACCTATAAATCTACTACAAACGGTAGATACAAGAACATTTTCCATGCAATTAAATAAAACATTTTGCTTTTGGGTCCTACTTTAAGTAATTCCATTAAAATGATCATGAATAAGTGCGGTTTATATAAAAATCATATGGATACAGTTGAAAATGAAATTACAGCTTCCCCACATTCATACGACTGGTTACTTTACCAGAATTCGACGTGGCGTAATTATAAAGGCTTACCGCAAAAATACGAGGGTAATTATCTTCGAATATTTGATGTTTTTAACTTTAAAAAGAGGTTATCGATTCAAAGAGTGTGGGTATATTTTCTTCATCTACAAACTAGCTGCGACCCGCGGTTTCACCCGCGTATGTCTCGATCCCAACGGATTTTTTTCAAATTAAAAGTATGATAAGTCCTTCTCCATGTTCTAAACTACCATTATGCAAATTTTCATTCAAATCGGTTTAGTTGTTTCACCGTGAAGAGGAAACAAACAAGCAAATAAATAAACAAAATATCAAAATAATATTAGTTAGGATTTAATAGACCTGATTGACTGACTGACTGATATCAATGCACATCTCAAACCAAAATGGTCGATTGAGCTATTTTACTAATAAACTAAACCAAAGGAATTCTAAGAAGTCACTACTGTACTTGTACTCGTATACAGGCTGTTTTCCGCGATTAGACCCTTTTTAATTGGGTCCTTTTTGCGTGAAGATGGAGTAGGCTTGCCCAGCACCTACTACCCTCTCAGCTTAGTCGACCATGTCTAGAGGAGAGAACTTGTCAATACTTCTGGAGCAAACTAAGCCGCGGGTTTCATCACGATGTTTTCTTTCACCGTAAGAGCAATGTCAATTAGCGCACATCATTTTTTCTTAAGAAAAATACATTGACCGGCCTGGATTCGAATCCACGACCTTCAGAATGAAAGTCGAGGTATCTACCACTAAGCCAACAACGCTCTTGAAGAAGTCACTATAAAATGACTAATCGACAATTTCCTCGAGACAACCTGTCCTTCCTTTATCATACGATTAATACTTACAAGTTCATATTACAAGTGCAATTTTAATTAAAAAAATAGGGGTGGGATTATTAAAATAATTACGCACCGCCCCCCAGCCAATGAACAACCGGCGACCACCAATTAGGAGCTTGAGTCGGGAAACGATGCGCTCACGCATGACAAGAAGTTTTTGCTTTGAGTACAGCGTGACAAGGTTCTTTATGAACGTGGTGAAAATAAGAACTAATGTGCTGTTAAATTTTTGAACTCACACGATTTGTATTCATAGTAATTATTTTCTCGGATCCTAACAAAAAACATACAGACAGACGGACAAGAAAGTGATCTTATAATTGTTCCTTTTTTTACCTTCTGAGGTACAGAACCCTTTAAACGCTATTAAGGGAAATAATAACTACAATGTGCGTTTATCTGGTTTTTTGATCTTTTGTTTGCAATGACCTAATGACTCTGAAAAAATTACTGGACCGATTTTTATTAAACTCGTTATGAATATGTCCCTAACATCCCCTTAACATAACATAGCCTTCTTTTTATCCCTGTAGGCATTCTTAAGCACAGAAAGAGATTTGTTTGTATCTATCTAGGTATCTATAAATATAGAAATCACGCGTTGTCTCGCAAAAACTTTAATAAAGCTCGTCTGAGTTTGAAAGATTTTGTGTGTTTGAAGGATGGTTTAAATTAATAATTGAACCCGCGTTTTGTGACAACATTTATGGGATCAGCTAGTTCTTAATAATAAAATTCTGCGTGTATGTTTGTCATCTCTTTAACAAAAATCTACTAAATTGGTTGCAATTAAACTTGAAATTGAAGATAGCTGGGGCCTTGTATATGATTTCAAACAGGCTTTTAACCACGAGCCGCTTAGAAGATCAATTTTCCAACGTCCTTTCTTAGCGGATGCGTACATCATAATAGCTATCTATGTATGGCATAATGTGTCTATTGGTTGGTTTGAGCTGTACGTTGATATATCAGTCAGTCAACTAACTAGTCAGGAATATGAATTTTTATATTTCTAGATCGGGTTGGAAAGTTCAAGGTGAGGACAGTAGCGCCCTCCCTCACGTTCATTAACATCCTTGGCGTAACTTTAGACATGGCGTGGTGCCTCATACACCCGGTTGGAAATTTTCTTGCAGCGCGCGTGAAAATTTTTGATTAATGATTCTTTTTGGTTTGATTGTGGATCGTGTTGAATCTTACCCGAATGTCGAATGTTTGAAATGTAAATGTAAGGGTATAATGAAATCTGGAATGCTAGAACATTTACTAACTACTTATGCTTAGTTAGGTTTGGAAACACCCGTGAGGTTTGACTCAACATTTTTAGCAATCAGTAAGTGCCTTCTTCCAGTTTTATTTATTTATTTAATTATTTCACTCCGTGTGAACTTTGTAGATCTTCCTTCTTTTAAAGGTTGCTTGGAAGAGCTTTTAGCAATAAGGCCACCTGTTGTACTTTAGTCTAAATTTTAACTTATTTTATGTTAATATGTAAGTTAGAATTGTAATTTGATACAATAAACCTAGTGTATATCTATTTTAAATAATGTAATTTTCTTCTTCGTTTAAAGAAGATTTCAAAACAAAAGGTTCTGAATTCCTGGACTTCCATTATCGTCATTTTGTTGAGAATTTAGCTATCGGGTAGCTCCGCCACTAACCCTCCATTCCGACCAACGAAAACGGTTCAACAATTTTCACAACGGAGCTACTCTATTTTTTGTTGGTCCGATAGAATTATTTAAATAAATTCAGGACTTCAATTCCGACTAACTAAACCGACCAACCAAAAAGAATCGTGTAAAATTATCTCTCTTAAGTTTTGTTGTTAGCAAATAAAACTACTGAACAAGAAATCCCTCATATAAAACTATCAACACACATACGAGTTGGTACCTACATGCATATTGTCTTGAAGCTTGAGTTTCAGCGGTTTGCGTATACAAACTTAAGTCTTCACTATCAAAAGTATATTAAACTTTATGCTATTTATAATATGGTTAAAACTGCAACGGTCGTTCTGGTTTTATTAAAAGTCTAAAGTTGTTCGAATGAAACTGACAAGTTTGACATGAATGCACAATGACACCGAGTTTATTTCTCTCGTGTGGATTTATTTTACTAGAATTTTACAATTACAATTATTATCAATTACACGGATGAATTTCAAGTGCTATGTTAGTGGAACGGTCATATCTGTGTAGCTTATTAAGTTTTTTTTTTTTGTTTTTTTTTTGTTCGCTAAGTAGGCTCGCATTTGACATCATCTCATCTGATGGGTAGCGATGATGAAGTCGAGAAGAAGGCTAGAAGATACCTGTTCGCTCGAGACTTATATCTACTTTTTAATATTATTCTTCATCTATGGGCCCTTATCCTAATTAATTTACAGTTGACGTGTACTCAACCTTCTGCTATTCTCTTCTATTCTTTGACACCCTTCGTTTTCATACTCATAACTTGTCTCACACAGTCCATACCCATCTTTTCTTAAATCGTCTTCTTCCTCTCCATTCCTCTATATCCGAATCGCTCTTCAAGTCACATGCGCCTGATCACATGACCATACCAAGTCAAACGGTTCCATTTCACCTACTCCGTCCCCCTTCCCGTTGATCATGACTTGCCTTGGGCAGTGTAAAAGTCACTTAACAGACTAAGGACTCAGGTTGGTCGCTGCAGGGTGAACCTGGGAAGATGGAGTATGATCGATCCATGTCAAATTTAGTGAGACTGCGACGCTCCCGAGGAAACTATGCTGCACCTCTTGCCTGTCCTTCCAGCCCTAATCGCTGTATATTGGCTAACCTAATGTCAGCTAATAACAACTCCAAAGACCTGGCAGCACACTGGACTGGGCGAATCTGACCCAACCTAATTAACTCCTCTTTAATCACTACACAGTATAAAACAAAGTCGCTTTCTCTGTCCCTATTTCCCTTTGTATGCTTAGATCTTTAAAACTTCGCATTTTAATGCGGTTTTTTTTAATAGATAGAGTAATTCAAGAGGAAGGTTATGTGTATAAAACATGCATAATATAGCCGTGCGAAGCCGGGGCGGGTCGCTAGTTTGTGATATAGATATAAAATATGACCGTAACTGTCGTTACTTTCAAACTTCCTAGACTAGTTCTATTTATCCATTCTCGATACTCCATACGCCCATATCGGCATAAGCTAAACCATAATATTTCTTGAAGAATTTGCAGTAGAATCAACTATCCGGTATTTTAATCAAGAAAAATCGATTAACATAATCGAATAATCGATTTCACAAACTAGCACATCTTCAAACCAGTTTTAAATTAGCTCATAATATTAAATGTATACCGTATTTTACAAACATTTACTTGCCTACATTGTTCCCGATAATCAACGTCAAGAATAACGATTCAAATCGTATCAATCGATATCCTTTTACTCTTATCGATTGCTATCGAATCGGATCGCTCAATCGGTGGTCACTGTCAAACCAGTACCCGTGTGGGACAATTTTTGTAACAATCAAAAATCAATTCTACCACACCATGATAAAGTTCAATATACAAACTGCGGATAGTTTTTAACGGTTCAGATGGTGCTACAAATTTGACAATCAACTGTAAACTTTAAAGTTATACATATATAAGGTTGATTATTTCTTAACGTTTTAGTTGCTCAAGTTTGTAAAAGGTATTCTGATAGTATGTGGCATTATATCCTTAATTAGCATGATGTTTAAGAGGAAAGGGTACCGGGGGCTTTCTCCATACAAACTATTACAAACGTAGTCGACTGTTTTCTCCCTGGATAATGACACTAGAGCAAATATTTTTGGTGCATAAAACTTATAACAGCCATGAACATGCCCCTATTTTTTGTTATTTTTTATTCTTTTATTCTTTTATTTTTTTAATTTTAATTTCTATAATAATTAGAAAATTAAAAAAACCAAAACATAGGGGCATAGTCATGGAAGTTATAGGTGTTATGGCACAAAAATATTTGTGCTAGTGTCATTATCCAGGGAGGAAACAGTCGACTACGTTTGTATGGAGAGCGCGCAGGTACCCTTTCACCTTAAGTCAAATCGACGTTTGTAATTTTTCTTTTAAAATAGGTTCATAATATATAACACTAGCGACCCGCTCCGGCTTCGCACGGTTATATTATGCATGTATTATACATATAAACCTTCCTCTTGAATCACTCTATCTATTAAAAAAACTGCATCAAAATCCGTTGCGTAGTTTTAAAGATTTAAGCATACAAAGGGATATAGGGACAGAGAAAGCGACTTTGTTTTATACTATGTAGTGATGAAGTGATACCTACACCTACATTATAGATTAGAAGGTTATCAAAGAAAAATAACTTGATAAAAAAGGGAAAAAGAAAATAAATTAGCAAAAAAAAGAAAAGAAAATAAATTAGCGAAAAAAAGAATAAAAGTTAGCAAAAAATAGAAAATAAGTTAGCAAAAAAAAATAGAAAATAAGTAAAGTTGTTGAAGACGTTGTGGCTTATTTCAGTCACCTACACTTTAAAAAAATAGTTTACTTTCGTCTCAATTACACTTTTATTCTATTTTTTTTAAATAACAATACTGCAAAAAATTATATAAAAATATTTTTTTTTATAATATTAACGTAGGTAGTAGTTACCTATGAGACAACATTTTTTACTTCATATAGTAGAGATACAAAGTTGAAACTGTATTTTTTTTTTGCAAATAAATAAAACAATAGATAAAAATAGAGAATGCAATAAAGAGATTATTCTAAATTGCATTCATTCATTATTTCACATACACATAATTTCCATACATTCTCTATTTTATTACAAATGAGTATAGATTAATCTATCACTTTTCCTTAGAATCTTTAATTGCTATTAAAATAAACTCTCAGTAAAGGATTGTTAAATCGATCTTACTACCAATTAATTTTAATTTTAATTTAATTTGACGACCTCTGTCGGGCGAACACCCGACTGCGACGCAGAAGGTTGCGGGTTCGATTCCCGCCGGGAACAAGTATTTATGCTGACCATAAATTCTTGTTTCTGGTTCTGGGTGTTTCCTATATGTATAATATGTATATATTTACAAAAAAAAAAGTATATAAGTAGTTTATCCGTTATCTGGCACCCATAACACAAGCATTAAGTTGCTTAGCTTGGGGCTGGATGGCGATGTGTAATATGTCCTGAAATATTTATTAAAATAAACTCTCAGTAAAGGATTGTTAAATCGATCTTACTACCAATTAAGAAAATAACGATAGCGTAATAGGTCTTATAAAACCTATAGCTCTATAGAAAACCTTCATAACTCCTTTAATACCTGCATTAATGATATTACTTATCGATATTCGCACTAATCTGTATTTATAAAAGTATCGTGTCAGTGTTTGTACTCCGAAACGGCTTGACCGATTCTTATGAATTTTTTTGTATAAATTCGATAGGTCTGAGAATAGGACGTTAACTATATTTTTCATCACTACATAGTATAAAATAAAGTCGCTTTCTCTGTCCCTATAACCCTTTGTACGCTTAAATCTTTAAAACTACGCAACGGATTTTGATGCGGTTTCTTTTAATAGATAGAGTGATTCAAGAGGAAGTTTTATATGTATAATACATGCATAATATAGCCGTGCGAAGCCGGAGCGAGTCGCTAGTTATAAATAAAACATAACTACCACTTGCGTTACAAATGCGATGAAACCTTAGTATATAGATAGCAAGAGATTTGGAATAACACATAGGTGTGCTTATTTTTATATTAATATTAGATCGGGACTTACGTGCTTATCACGCAGCAAATAACTCATATAAAACCTGTAGTTCTATAGAAACCCCTTACAACTCCTTTTAAGCCTAAACCTGCATTATTAGTTTCAAATTGTCGATAATTTCCGATAAAACTTAATTAGCAAAAATAGCCGAGTATCTTTATACTATGAGCGGATATTAAGTGATCAAAGAGCCGCCATATTTTTATATCTTAACACCGTCCAAGCTCAAAGCCACATAGTTATTGAATTTACGACTCTATTATTTAGAATTATAGCTCAATTTAGAACTTCAATATTATTCTTTCATCACTTTTATTGTTATTGGAGTTTTAGCTTTATTTTTAGAGTAGTAAGGTTGGAGTTTACTGGTAGATGTTGTAAGATAGAATACGCAGATGCTAATTCCATGATAACGTATGCATGTTATGTAATAGGAGCGATTATGCCTCTATGTACGAATGTAGAGTACTTTTGTAACGTTGTGTGAAATAATTGCCATGCTACCTGAATGGAAATCTCAAAATCATCTCAAGAAATATACTTTCAGTATAATTTTTGAGATTTCTGGGTGTATGTATGTATTTCACTATATATAAAATTCTCATGTCGCGGTGTTAGTTACCAAACTCCACCTAAACGGATGAACCGATTTGTATGAAATTTTTGTGTATATTCGTTAGGTCTGAGAATCAAACACTATTCAATTTGTTTATTTTTGTTTCTTTTATTTTTGACGTGACAACGTCTTATAAATTGGTTTGCCGGGTGACACTTCAAGAAACTGCGTTACGCTCCGCTCACGTTATGCGCTCACAATGAGAGCGAGTGAGAGGCACGCGGGCATTGGTTAGCCCGCCTAAGAGCGAGAGAGACAGACATAAAAAGTGAAAGGCACGCGTCCCTTCCACTCGAGCACAGTTGTTGTCACGTAAAACTTTCGCCCGTATACCGACTTTACAGGCAACCAGTTTTTTTTTTGTATATGGTAAAACAACGTTTCCCGGGACAGGTACCTACATTTTAATTTTAATTTTTAAGAAATAATAATGTAATTTGATAAGACACGCTCAAATTTGCATGCCTTTGTGGTAGAATATGGAGAATCTGATTTTAACTATAAGACCATTGTAACCCATATTTCGTGCAAATAAATAAATGAAATGAAATGAAAAAGGTAGTTAAGTATATATTTACAAAAGAATCGTACCTAAATAAGTATTCTGTCTGTTGTCTAGCACCCACAACACAATCCCAGTTGCATAGCTTGGGGCTAGATGGCGCTGTGTTAAAGGTCTTACAATATTTATTTATTTAAAACGAAGTATTTATCACCGATATAGTCACCTGTAACTATTAATATCTACCCATAAACTCAAGTCTCGTGAAAATGAAGCTGTACAAAAAAAACATGATAAATCCGTTTCAATTTTTAAAATAGCTTTGGAAATTAATAGCTATATTCGCGGTATCCCTCAGTTTCACTCGCCTATGTCCCATTCTTGTAGGAATATCAGGATAAATAGTAGCCGAGCCGAGTGAGTTCTGAAAGCTACAATGTATCCTCATACCAAGTTTCATCAAAATCGGTTCTCTACTTTTAAAGGCTATCCATTACAAATAAAAAAAATACAAATATTTTCATAGACAAAGTGGGCTTAACTTGGGATTTTAATGTGCTTTACAATCCTCACCTATTATTGTTACAAAGTTTCAAGGCAGTATTTTCTGCATAAAGATAAAATACTGTTTATTTTTTAATAGACCGTACGTCACAGCATTTTTATTACCATAAAGGCTCTTTCTACAACTACACGCCCGCTTCATTAGCTGCATGGTTTCGCCACAAAATCTATATTTATAAAAATCAATGCCACTTTTCGTTGTAATTTTATAACTTAAGAACGGGCTCACCTATCCAAACCAAATGCTTGCAAAAGCTTTGTTCGGACTATTTAGGAGATGGTTTATGTGAAGTTTGCACAAAATCGGTCGAGCAGTTTTTCATTCACATTTTTCTATATGGCAAAACAAAACGTTTGCCAGGACAGCTAGTAAATAATAAGTTTTTCGTGTTAAAAATAGTCTTCTCATTAGCCCTACATCAAAAAAGATTATTTATACGGCGCTTCATCAACTTTAATACATGCTCTTCAAGGCTTACCCAGAGCCTATACCACCCTCTTAGCTTAGTCGACATGTCATGTGTCAAGATGAAGGAACTTGTTAATACATCTGGAGTTAACTAAGCCGTTTAATCACGATATTTTTCTTCAACGTAAGAGCAGCGTCAATCAGCGCACGTTCATTTTTAGTTCGAAAAATCACTACCTTCGAAATTAAATTTGAGCTATCTGGCATTAGGCCAACACTAGGTAAAAATATGTAGGTAATAATATGAGGTCATAAATGCGTAACGTGTAACGGAAGTAAGGACGTTTACTTATCCTCTTATTTAAGTAGGCAAGGAGACTCGCTTAGCTATTTCATCTCTCTATATTGCAGTCAATATGTTTTATCACTATCGTTTGACACGAGTTTAGCGTATTGTCACAAAAGGGGCGTCAACAAAAGTCGTAAAAAATGTCATAAAATAACAGTTGAACTTTACGGTCGGATAGATGGACCTACTCATAGTCGTTAAATATATACTAACACTAAGCTATATTACTTTGTATACATTATTATAGGTACTACTTAAGCACTTAAAATTAATTATTTACGGAAAATAATAAGTTTTACTTATCGCAAATCCAGATGAACTAATAGCTCAATATAAATTTTTGGACCTGAAAATGGGTCAGAGGAGTTGGGGGTCACTTGCAAATGACGACATAAATATGACATCATAAATACTTTATAATTAATAACGGATGTTACTAATCTGACCTATTTGGGTGATTAAGTTCCTTAATTATATCCTGTATAGATTGGACTTTGCCAATTTAAAACCGATACCTTTAAAATTTTAATTATAGTGCTTAAAAATTACTAAATTTACTTCAGGAATCAAGCTATATTAAATAAATAAATATTGCAGGACATTCCACACATCGCCATCTAGCCCCAAGCTAAGTGTAGACTTGTGTTATGGGTGCTAGACAACGGATATACTATTATATACTTTTCTCTTGTAAATATATACTTATAATACCACAGACAAATATCTAAGCATAAATGCTTGACTGAGGCGGGAATCGAACCCGCAACCCTGTGCTGTGTTTGGCAGTCCGGCATGGTAACCATTGTGCCATTGTGCCAACTGGTTCGTCAAATATGAAATACGCTACAATATCATTTGAAATAATATAGTACGAGTATAATATTACTATTATCACTACATAGTATAAAACAAAGTCGCTTTCTCTGTCCCTATATCCCTTTGTATGCTTAAATCTTTAAAATTACGCAACGGATTTTGATGCGGTTTTTTTAATAGATAGTGTGATTCAAGAGGAAGGTTTATATGTATAAAACATGCATAATATAGCCGTGCGAAGCCGGGTGGGTCGCTAGTATTTCTATAAAATAATTTACTAAAATATCCAAGTATCCAATGAGCAATTTGTTATAAATAGCCACCTACATTAAAAGGTTATATTAAAATGACAAAACGGACATAGTTGCAGTTGCAATTCCTAGTCAAAACAACTGTAGAAAATTATATATTTTCTTTACATTCATTGTAAAGATACGGTCAGCAAGATAAATAATTAAACATTTAAAATTCAATGTTAAACTAAAGTAGAAAAGTAAAATATAAATAATATCATTGTCACTCTAAATACATTAATTCATTTTAATCACAATTTTAAAATTAAGTACATTAAATTAAAACACGAATAAAAAAATCTAAAAAAATTAATGAATAAACTAAAATTATGCCAAACAATGCTCCCCCCCCCCCCCAGACATTAAATCTGTCACTTTTGATAATGCTCTTGGAATAATGACACATTGTTTTTACATGTGACATTCATGAATTTTCCGAAATCCTTTCTTATATGATATATTATATATGCCAAAAACCATTGGCCTGAACCATTAATCGGTTTAAATTTTGCGTAGATATATTAATCCGTGAGTCTTTGATTTTTATATTTTAGTAAATGGAACAATTTTTTATATAATGGTTTTTTTAATAGTTTTTTTAATAATAATTCTTTTTCTTTCTATTAACTTTTCAGGCCATAGGGTGGGCCATCATCGCTCCACCTGCGACTCCGTTTGCCTCCACTATCTAAAGCTCAAAAAAATTTTTTTTTTCGACTTAATTATTCTGCTGTCGGTACTTCAGTATCATTGTCACAAACACGAGTACACCGAGCACACGTAGTACGTATAGCTAACGATCTACACGGTACATTAGTCAACTGACTTGCAGGAAGTGATGTTTCTGCGATGCGTACTTATACTTATAGCCTAGACTTGGCAATGTTTGTTTGTTTGTCGCATGTTGTAAATAGTTATGACTGTGTAAAGATACAATATTTATACTATAGTAACTTAAGAGTGTATATAGAACATTTTTATGGAACTCTTGACAATTACTGTACTTTGTCTTGAAATTACCTTAGTAACTTTTTTAAACCCCTATTGAAAGTAATAATCTCTAATTGGCAGTAAGATTAGTGAATAATTTTTAAGATGTAGGTAAGTGCTGTAGATTTATATGTATGAAAACATAAAAAAATAAAAACATTGATTTACAAAGCTTTTGTATAACGCTAGCATCAAATAAGTTATTGACTTAAACTATAGTAATTTTATAAATTACAAAAACCTCTTAATTTTTTCAAAACAATAATTACAGAACTAAAATTTAAAAAAAAAACGTTTTAATGTGATATAATGTAAATGAATCCAAATGAATAAAGGACTTCGATTTTGTGTCAAACTGAAAAACACTCTTCGCTTTTGACACACTCGCTTTTGTGAAAAATTTTAGGTCTGAAGCTCTAAATAAGAATTATGCCTAGATTCATAGCCTTTCTGGATCTCTCTAACAGAACGGTAGATCCGAATCTATCTGCATAAAGGCGGATACAGAATAAATTTCAAGAGAAACGTCAACAGTCACAGCGGGAAGACGGTGTAGGCGAGGGCAACAACTTTGGTAAAATTAAAACGGACTGTCTTGCTGTGTCATTTGTAAGCCATGTCGCACGGCAGTAGTTGTATGTAGTGTAATAACTAGGTAGTTTATATACAGGATTATTGGTAATTATATACGAAACCTATTGAGGGTTTATGATAATTATGTACAGTCACATTACCAATTAGCTGAACCCCACGTGACCCAGAGCTCACTCGCAAATCTGTAAGGTTGTAAAGCAATGTTACCTGAGTCTGTTATTTTAAACAATACCTATAAAATATGAAAAAAATAGGTAAATACTATATTTTTTACAGATATGCGAATGAGCTCTGGGTCACGTGGGGTTCAGCTAATTGGTAATGTGACTTTACCATCACAATCATCGTAAGTTCTCGACTTGTGAAAATTCGATCATTTTTTAGAATTTTTTGAGATTAAGTTAATTTGAAAATCAGCAGATTTTTAAATAAAGGTCATTCAAGCTTAAAACAGTTGATAAAATTTATAAAACAAGGTACGTGTAAGGAAACTATATTTCCGTGTAAGTGAGTAGGTACCTCATAGCTGAAATTTTGGGTAAATAAAACAAAATTTAATCAAAGTGGGTAGCTTAGCGACTCGCTCTGAAATCGGGTAGCTCCGCCACTGACCCAATATAACTTAAAAAATTCCAAAAGTTGATTGTTAAGGTGCACAGAAATAGCCTTCAGCCACTTTGTTATATAGTAACCATAACCCTGTATAGTAACATCTATTTATTTTATTTTACGTGAAAAGTCTACAGCCAAATTCATAAAATAGACAGAAGAAATAGAAACAGAAAGCTAATTACAGACAATCACTAATAGAGCTGTTTGTATCATAGGAATTACAGTATGCCCATCAGCTTTTTGCAGAATAAAATAAAAACTTTACAATATGTAACGGATGCTGCTTTGGTTTATTAAGTGTATAGCATTAAAATAAACTCTTTGGTTTCAGCGAAACTGTTCCTATATCACTACATAGTATAAAATAAAGTCACTTTTCGCCGTCCCTATTTCCCTTTGTATGCTTAGATCTTTAAAACTACACAACGGATTTTGATGCGGTTTTTTTTAATGGATAGAGTGATTCAAGAGAAAGGTTTATATGTATAATACATGCATAATATAGCCGAGCGAAGCCAGGGCGGGTCGTTAGTTTTATTATAAACAGGTTTGCTCCCACATCTCAAAAAACGTTTAGCTGCAACTTATCCAGATATTTTAACATAAACACACAATATTTTAATGCTGTCAAGTTATTTATTCAAAAGGCTTCTATTATTCCAGCCATAAACCTGAGTAGACAACGTAGTAGGGGGTAGTTTGATAAAGTTTGATATGTATTTAGGCTAGAGCATTAATATGGTAGCAGGTGAGAAGCGAACGAAAATAGGAAGAATCAATAGATACATTTTTGTCCCCGGAGGGTCAGGCAAAAGGCATTCGGTCTCTTCTGACGCATGAATTAAACCAATAATATGAGGAGGCTCACAGCTTGAGGAGGCTCACAGCTAAGCGACGCTCGCTGATCATTTACGGTCGTGCGGGTTAAGCGACGCCTGGCGCGGTCATTACTTCGATGGATGGCCAATTAGTAGTATGGCAAAAATGTATTTTCGTGAGCCCCTCCGTGCTTCGGAAGGCACGTTAAGCCGTTCGTCCCGGTTGCTACCTCTAGTAGCAGTCGTTAGGTCAAGTTAGAGGCCTTAAGGCGATCTGAAAACTCTAACAATAGGTGAGCCACACCACTATACGAGAAGAAGAAGAACCTATTATATTTCTTAATCATGGCGGAAGGCAGTCTTCTCGCTAAAACTATTGACAATCTGTAACGAAACCTCTCGGCGGTAGAGTTTTTCAGTGTAATCAATGATAATCGTCATTTGTTTTCATTGTCAAAATGTCATTCGAGTTTTATAATAACTTAACTTGTAACTTTAATTGTGTAAAATTCGTCGATATTTTGTTATTAAATCGATACAAAAATGAAAACTTTCGCGAACTAAATCACAATGTTTAAAATAAAAAAGCAAAATGTCTTAAAAAACAATTTAAAACGTAGATTGTCTCAACAGCACAGAAAACTAGCTTTTTTATCAAAGAAAATCCTTTTTGAAGTATTTTATATGTGACCCCAAACTAAGAAAGTACTTACTATAGTACAAACTCAATGTCGTCCGCAAAGATAACGACATCTCTACGTCATCGACTTATCGCCGTACATCGCCTCCGACCTTTGACTCCAAAATATCGATAGATCACCTACCTAGTATCGACTATCGATACAAGTAAATCGATACCTAAATCTCCTAACGGGTGTTAGAGTTAAGTTGTCAACGCTTGATGGTTTCACATCGATCCCTAAGTAAGCGGTCAAGATCAATGGTTGAGTCAGAAGCTAAAGTTTACATAAGTGATTAAAAACCGAATATTCACCATGTTTTTATTTTGTGGAGCTTAATATTTAGATGCTATTACAAGCACCATTTTCACGAAACTGATGTAGTTTTTGCGGGTAGATCTTGATAGAGGTGACAATATCGAACTTTCGATCGTTTCGGAGGCCAAGATACAGTTTGGATCGCTGAGTCAGAGGAGTAAGTAGGAAGTAAGAAAATCAACTTACACAATCTTGTAGTTTTCCCATACAGATGTAAAATTTTATGTAATTTCCATACCTGAAACAAAACAATTAAATAGATTAGTCAAAAGCACATTAAAAACTATCACTCGCATAAGTTCCAATCCCACGGGAATTTCGAAATAAAAAGTTCATATTTCTCTTGCTTTTCCATTCCCTAAACTACCAAAATGCTATTTTCATCCAATATACTTGGGGCTGAATTGTAAAAAAAATCAAAGTGTCCCAAGGAAATACTCAAAGTTTTATTATAGTTTTGCCTTCATCTTACTAAGGTGCTTACCGCCCGATGTAGTAAGCTTAAACGAATTTTGTGCGTTAGCCTTCATGATAGACATTCTCACTTGACCTCTTGAAGAGGCAGTTTCCAGTCCCGTTTGATCCGATCTGTGGGAATTTTATGTATATTTTCAACATAAAACCGTTTTCCGATATGCACAAGTACCTACCTCTGCCATAAAGCAATGCTTTTTCTGACATAAAACCTGGTTTTTTCTACAATTAATTTATTTTATGTTTGAATCCATCTCACTCAGAAATAATGCAAAAAAAAACTTTGGATTCAAAATTTAAGTGTCTCAAGGTTATGTGGATAAGTAAGTACTTTTTGGCTTTGACGAGATTTAGTTACATGGCATTTCTTGTTTATAATTAATTTAATTTATTAATCACATAGTACAATCCATTTGTTAGTAAAGTCTTACAGCTATGTTAGTTATCATAAAATAATGTCCAAAAGTCAATTAAATCAATCAAATTCATATTTTCTACTAAATTTGTGATCTTTAGTAGTACCCGTATTCCCAACATATGCAAAATATGCATTCTATCCCAGTGTCTAATTTAAGGACAGTCTAGCCTATCCAGTAATGTGTTTATCCTATCCAGTAATGTGAAGACTGCTGGAGCTCTCCCGCATACGGCGCATCAGCGAAGCAACTCTTTTACGTATTACTGTAAAAAACAATCAACTTTTGTGTTTTGTTTTTATGGAACAATAAAGTGTTTATCTATCTATCTATCTTTTGCCTCCGCAAACATTCCTGATGGGCTGCAGACTTTACCTGATGCCCTGCAGAACCTTGGTAGCTCCAGCAGCATTCTGAAACCTTTATTGTACTGGATACGCAGTGCGCTGAAGGCTTTTTAGTGTACTTAGTCCAAAGGCTGCTCAGCTGGTATAAAACGTTTGACAGTAAGTTCGAAACAGTATAAAGTTTATAAAGGTTCTTTAAAATTTGCCTTAGGTTAACGCAACTACAAAAGAAATGACTGGCCGTTTACTATCCCAAAATATTAAAACTCCTTTCACTCCACTTTAATCAATTAAAAGACTTTATCAGAATTAAAACTCGCGTAAAATCTAAACTCCAATCTAAAGATGATTAGCTTGTACAATAAGGAATGTAATGAATACTGGCATTTTTTATTTCCTCTCCAGAGAACGAGCGGTGCAATTTACTTAATATATATAATCAATGTAAGAAGAGATGGGGTTTGAAGCTACCTAACTAACACATTGTAATAAGATTACTAGCTAAGGCCAGAGACGCGGCTTTGGTTCGTAATTTTTGTAATGAGGGAGAAATCTTGCTGGGGATATAGTTGGCATTTGTTTAGAGATGGTGTTTAAATATTGTGTCATTGGAGTTTTTAATAATATTTCGTGAGATATCAATAAATGAAAAAAAAAGATGTCATAAGAAGGTTTAAAGCTTACTACCTAAGGCCAGAGTCGCGGCTTTGGTTCGTAATTTTGAGGGAGAAATCTTGCTGTTGATATAGTTAGCATTTGTTAGAGCTGGTGTTAAGATACTTTTCATTGGATTTTTGTGAACAAAATCACAATAATATTTCGTGAGATTTTGATAAATGAAAACAAAATCTATGTAAGAAAAATATGGTTTGAAGCTTGCAAGCTAAGGTCTGAGTCGTGGCTTTGGTTCATACATTTTGAATGAGAAATAAATCTTCCTGGGAATATAGTTGGCATTTGATAGAGATAGTGTTAGGATTGTATTTTGTGAAAAAAATCACTAATAATGTTGCGTGAGATTTTGATAAATAAAAAAATGCCAGTGCTTTTTTCTTCCAGTAGTCCACTTTAAGATCCCATTGGGTTTTTATTGCCTACCATGGTTTACCTTAGTTAATCTAGCTCTACCATGGGGATTTTTTTTCTTCCCGTTATCCAACTTAAGAAAACTGGGTGTACCGAAGGTTTTAATTTATTTATTTGCATCGCTTATAATATTTGGTGATATCTCGTTAAATAAAATAAAATTGTTTATATTGTTAAAAATGTTTTAAATATTTTTCTTTCTAAGGTCACACAATGACGGGTGCAATTTTTATAAATAACTTGGCTTGGTCTTTGTACTTTAAAGGTGGAAAATATAAAAAGGACAAAAAAACCGTAGTTACAAATAGACATTTATAGCTCATTAATTATCTACTAATAATATAGACTCTTCTGAAGCTTTTTAAACAAGCTTAAATCACACTGCTTAAACAGTTGACATTAATTTTAATTGGACAATAAATTCTAATGAATTCGCGTAAGTTTATAAAGCATAAATTTTAAGTTATATAAATTGTGTTTGACACGTTCTCTCGGTTATAAAATTATTTGTAGTTAAATGCCCAATAAAGTGTTGTAAAATTTGTCAGTTTATATTTTTATAACTTCCCTATTTAGCATAGATTTTCTTAAAAACGCGTAGTGAATTTACAACAATTTGTTTTATTTTTTATTAACTATGGAGGGTTGGAATTTTCTCTGACCATAAATAAAAAAATACACCTGAAAACCTCGAAAACGATATCCTACATCAGTTACCTAGTTTCTGATCGAGTGTTTTTGTTAGTCTATAGTCTCGAATCTCGCGCAGTTTCAATGTGTATATTCCATGCCTCTAAAAACTTAGTTCTAATGCCCCCACAGTAAATCTTAATTATTAATTTTATTCAATTATTAATTGAAGTACCTTCACCTCCCAAATATGAAATGATAGTATCGTTAGCAAAAAATACATTTGACGTCAAATCAACAAATATCAAATGAATAATAAATGAATGCTAAATATGTACCTACTGAGCTTATATGCAAGCAGTTATAAATGTAAAAGTAATTAGTATTTTCTAAGGTAAACTAACTAACCAACTTAGACGATAGTTTAACAACATTCCATATATTTTTTAAGGCTAAGTTTCATCCCAGTCCGCCTGTGACCATGGCACATGATTAAACAAGGACACCAAAGTATCTGCAAAGTTCTTGAAACGTCAGGTTTTAACAAAAACGAACGAACATAAAAATATCTGTTAAATTAGTTACATTAAAAGTAATTAATAATTAATTCGTAATTTGAGCAAATGGACCCACCCACGGAGGAGCACCGACGCAGTCCATAGAGGACTTGCTCCAACCTGCATCGGAGGACCTGATAGAGGCCAACGGTGCTGCAGTTGCAGGAGTCGGAAAAATTAGACTGGTCGAGCGCCCCTGACTCGAAAAGAAGAGCAAAATAAGTTTTTTTTTGCAGTGGGTACATTGAAATATAGATTTTTTGCTAAATATACTTCCAACAATATTTTAAGTGCGACATTTTAGGCATATTCAAACGGTATTTATTCCGTTTTTTACCTCTCTCCGTTGACATATCGCAAAAGGATTTGATAAACTGACGACGTAATTTAAATCTGATAAGTTGGAACACAATCCTAATTAATTTGGGCAGTTAAAATGTTTGCTTAAAAATGTTATGTCAGAAATATTACCAGATTTGTTTGGTCTTGATATTTGTAAGAAAATATATTTTATATTTACCCACCCATACCTTATTTATTCCCTTTTTGTTTATTTATTAATTTTCTAGTATCTACCTAGGTATATATTTTTTTTAGTTTTCACCAGCGACCTCGTCCGCGTAGGGGTTGAATTTTCCAAAATAGTTTCTTAGCGGATGCCTAGGCCTACATCATAGTAGTTATCTGTTTCTAAAATGTTCGCTAGGCATTGGCTTGAGCTGTGCCGTCAATTCGTCTGGAGCCAACTAAACTGCAAGTATCATTTCAAAGAAATATGAAACATACAATCAACATCAAAAATAACTTAACGCGAAGACCCCTCAAATGCGTGGTGAACGTTCAAATAATATATTATTCAGTATCTCTGACAGTAATCTCTTAAAATATTGTAATAATTATTTAATCTGCTCAAACGCTGGAACTTTTGCGTGGTCGCAGGTTTTTTGCAATCTGTCACAACGATTGACAGATATGAATCTATCAACATGTTAATGTTTGACTTATATAGTAACTTGGTTTTAAATGAAAAATTGAACATGTTCTAATTAAATAGGAGACATAATTCATCTATCTATAGGCAATTCCAAACCCACAGAGAAATTGGGTCTAAAATACTATGATACTATTTTAGTATGAGTATAGTCTATTCCTAATCTAGAGAAAGTTTAGGTCCATGATTACGCCAAAATAAAATGATACTCATAATTTTTCATACCTACATCAAAACTGACATATTTTTTTATTTTTTTACAAATTAAAATACAAGGCTTAAAGTCAAATTAAACTAATAATAGAAAAAAACAATAAAAAGATGTTCAAATGCTTATATTTCGCATTAAACAAGACATTGGCCATATTAATCTTTTATTATAACAACTTTATATTAAAAATTGTATATTAATGACCAGTCTTATAGATTTTTTTATAGAACTGTAGGCATGGTATTCGATTAACTAATACCCGCAGTGAGATTGAACAAGAATCTCTAAGGTTTTTTGAAGAGTGGTTATAAAAATATGAGGTAGGGTTCAGTAGCTTATTTAATAAAAAAGGTAGTAGAGAAAAAGTGGCGAGTAAGTTTACTACCTACTACCTAAAATAATAATATTAAATAGGAAACTTATTAACACAAAATATAAATAAAAATTTGGTGATTTTCAAAAAAACCTAGGAAATTTTAAAGAAACAACTAAACATCAGAAAAACTTAACTAGAAAAACTGATTTAATTACTAGTTACCAAAACTTGTAACTATAATATTTAAAGAGAATCCTTGTATTTTACCATTATAATGCTTTCGACAAAAAATCTCACTGCCGATGCCACTCGTATAAAGTTGCACTATCAACCAACTTTTCAGTAGAAAACAAGACTATAAACTACTATTTTCCTAATTTTCTATTCAAACCTCACCATGTTATTTTAAACAGCGGCCGTTAAAGAAATTTAAATCAGTTGTAAATCGACAGCCACATTAAATGTTTTACATACATTAAATTTTATTGCGGAACCCTAAAATTTACATTGAAAAAGGTTCGTGATTGTCTCTAAAATAGAATGCCTTCGTAGATAACACATTTGCGCCCGCGCCGGCCACCTTGATACTGTAGGCTGTACATCATCTGTTGTAAGCCATACAGCTACGATATGCCATAGAATAACATCACAAGAGAAAGGCCTTAGGTATTAAGTGATTGCCACAGGTATAAAGTTAATGTTTTATAGATAATAGCGACCCGCCCCGGCTTCGCACGGCTATATTATGCATGTATTTTACATATAAACCTTCCTCTTGAATGACTCTATCTATTAAAAAACGCATCAAAATCTGTTGCGTCGTTTTAAAGATCTAAGCATACATAGGGACAGACAGCGGGAAGTGACTTTGTTTTATACTATGTATTGATAGTGATTATATCGTAAGGTTTGTTCAAGGATAGTCTATAATACAAGACATAGGCTAACTTTTATGCAAGAGAAATCGTGATACAAAACTAATGTGACGTAAAACTAAAAGAATGATTTCCGACAATTTTTTTCATAATAATATTAATATTATTTTGCAATAAAAACTATAATGTGGTTATAATACGAGTACACTATGACTTTACTTCGTTAATTAATATAGCCCTTTTAGATAATTTACTACAGTTTCTGACATTACTTTTATTGGGATTTTTAAATCCTGTAGCAAAGTGAGTTTGTTATTTCTTGATAAATAACAAACTCACTTTGCTAAAGGATTTAACTGTAGCAAAGTGAGTTTGTTATTTATCAAGGCACAAACGTTTTTTTTTAGTAAGTAACACTTATTGTCAAATATAATAGAGATTTCTAAGCAGGATAGCCTTACCTACTCGGCCATTTGAAAATAAACACTGTAGATTTCGGAAAGACTATTCTATAAAAAGTAATGTCTACGACGTAAGTTCAACGCTCCGATGGAATGCCACATCCCGAGCGCTACATAGAAACATAATTAGTGTTCTCATCTCGAACTACAAACGTCGGACAAACTTAAACGTTACTTATTCACTGATCACTGTACATTAACCATCGAACTTCCATAACCTAACTAACGAGTAATGTATTTTAAACACGTTGAAAAAGACGTTTGAATGCCTTGCGAATCGTGGTTTCAACTTCAAAAGGTGACAACTAGTTATAATTATTGATTCAAGAATATTTTTTCATTTTTTGAATGAGATATTTAATCGTAATTATTTAAAATTTTACGTAGGAGTAGAAGTCATTTGTAAGTAGGTATAATCAGATGATGTGTTGTTTCTGTATGTTTACACTAGCTTTTACCCGCGATGTAGTCCGTGTATGAGGAGAATTTTAGAAAAATCCTTTCTTAGCAGATGTCTACGTCAGCTAGCTATCTGTTTTCTAAATTTAAGCTCAATCCAAATCCAATCCTAATCCGACCATTAGTTTGACAGTGAGTCAGGACTTTAAATTTTATAAAGGGTTATTGGAAATTATACTAGCAAGCCGTTGAGGGCTACTTCTGTGCACCTTAACAAACAACTTTTGTTCTACGACTTTTGGAAAAACGAAAAATTAAAATTATGAGGTTATGTAAATTCGAAAAACAGCTGATTTTTTAAAACAAATTAAACTAAGAGCAGTAGATAAAACTTACAAAATAAGTAAAACTTAAGGTTAATGACCTCTCCGTGTAAGGAACAGCTGATTTTCAGGTAAACCTAACCTCAAAATTTTCGAATTTCCAAAAGTCGTAGAACAAAAGTTGTTTGTTAAGGTGCACAGAAGTAGCTCTCAACGGCTTGCTAGTATCATTTCCAATAACCCTGTATAATAACTAGCTGCACCCTGCGGTTTCACCCGCGTTAGTCCCGATCCCGTGGGAATTCCGGGATAAAAAATAGCATATGGAAACTCTGCTAAAATTTCATCCAAATCGTTCCACTGGTTTCGGAGATTTGTTGGGGGTACAAACTTCATAAACTTTACTCGGCTTGTGATTCCTGGAAATATTTACTAAGAAAAATTCCCGGTGATAAGACTTGATGCAGAAAGTCCTTAAGGACCGACTTAAGTCGGTGCAATGTTTAGACGTGATTTTCTTAGAAAATATTATATTCCTTGAAAAAAACCTATATTACACACCTAGCCCTTAAACTGGTTAGAAGGTCTAATTCAGTCATCAATCTCTAATTTTTTATCCCAAACAAAATAAAACTACCACGCGTACGAAGTCGCGCGCAACAGCTAGTCAATAGGTATATATACGTATACCAATATATGCCATAATATGGTAGGTAATTATAAAGAAGAAAGATTTATTGTTTGTTTTTTTGAATTAAAATATAGGCTTCGAAACAACTGAACCGATTTTGACGAAACTTGGGAATAACATACTTTTTATCAAGATTTACGGGATTAGGAATTATGGGGTAAAACGCAAAATAATGCTATTAAATATAAAATCAAAGTCCTCTGATTGATTGATATTATTATATCGCCACATAGCTCAAACTAACAGACGGATCTAATTATCTAAATTAGGTATGTAGGTACATATAGCTATTATGACGAAGGCATCCGTTAAGAAAGGATTTTGAAAAATTCAACTTCTACAAAGAAGAAGTGTAGGTAAAAGTTAATACAATAATGTGGTTGAGTAAGACCTATGGACAAGAACGCGTTGAAGTCTTTTGTATGGAAATATTGAAACTACAATTTTGCCTGGAAATTAGAAACTATGCTAATCTGATTTTAATTCAATTTTAATAAACGTTGAGAAAACCTTAAGGTGAAAGGGTACCTGCACGCTCTCCATACAAACGTAGTCGACTGTTTCCTCACTAGATAATGACACTAGCACAAATATTTTTGTGCCATAACACCTATAACTGCCATGACTAATGCCCCTATGTTTTGGTTTTTTTAATTTTCAAATTATTATAGAAATTAAAATTAAAAAAATAAAAGAATAAAAAATAACAAAAAATAGGGGCATGGTCATGGCTGTTATAAGTTTTATGCACCAAAAATATTTGCTCTAGTGTCATTATCCAGGGTGAAAACAGTCGACTACGTTTGTAATAGTTTGTATGGAGAAAGCCCCAGGTACCCTTTCCTCTTAAGCCTTAAACCTTAAGTCAGTCGTGTCAATGCTGTTACCAGCAGCGGTCGTTCCGATATGTGTGACCTAGTAATTTTTGCAGTGTGAATTTATTTAACACTGTAGAATTAACTACGCATCGACATGGCGCATCCCAAGCGCTCGGATACTGTGCTCGTTCACGAGTGCCTCGCTTTCATCCAGAACAAACTAGATGTGATGGACGAATTAAGCCTGGCTCAAATCTGCAGGACAAGCTATACCGAATCCGATATCCTGGAGGCCAAGAGGTTCCTGGGTGATACCGCAACTCTTAAGATCCGGTTAATGACAAGACAAAGAGATGGACATGGGGAAAAGGATCTGCAGGACATCTTCCGGGTGTTCAAGGAAACCGATCCTGATGACATCCCTACGTATGTAGCAAAAGACCTCTGCAAGCTACCGCCGGTAACCTTCGATCATGTCGACGTTACCCGGCTCCTGAAGGACATCACGTTGCTGAGGGCTGACGTCACAGACATACGGATGAAACTTGAAGCGTCCGAACGTACTGTTGCTGAGCTGCGGGCCGAGGTTTCAGTGTTGCGCAATAGTACAGTTGCGCCCGCGCTGAATATTTCACCGATGTCAGCACAAAACGTAAACACGCAGCGAGGGGACCGCGGCAACCGTCACATTGCACGACTCAGCACTCCTGCCGACGCAAATGACTCGAAGGTGAGCGCGCAAGTTAATGACCGACCTACATTTAAAGCGACGAAAGAAGTTTCTTCTATCCCGAAAAAATCGTACGCACAGGCCGCTCACGTTCCAGATAATGTGAAGAAAACATCTACTGGGCGAAAGATCGACGGTGACGGTTTCACGCTTGTGGAGAAGAAAAACCGTCACCTGCCGAACCGTAATCACCGTGGTACCGCAGCTACAACTAGCTTGAAGGCTGTAGAACCGGTGATTCCTATGTACATATCCCGGTTCAGTAAAAGTACTACTACCAACGACGTACAAGAATACATTAAGACCAACGGCCGGAAACTGCTTGAACAGGAGAAGCTGGGTATCAGCCTTGAACTAGTGGAACTGGAATCCCAAAGGAAGACTAATTTTAAGTCCTACGTGCTCCGGATTCCAGCGACGCTAAAGGACTTGTTCTTTTCGGCAGATTTCTGGCCCGCCGGCATTGTATACCGACGCTATAGGGAGGCGAGACCGAAAATAGAAAACCCTAAAACCTAACTTCGAATTATAATATTATCTATATGTATGTTAGTCTGTAAGGTATATATTTTATATGGGTCTGTACTTATTTATAAGGCTGTTACCTGAAATAAATGATTTATTTATTTATTTATTTATTATTTATATTTATTAAGCCAAAACAGCTAAAGGGCTAGCCTTTAGCTATTTTGGCTGAGCTCCAATTTGGCATTGAAGCTAGTGTATTTGAATATAAATTTTATTGAAATTGACCCACTAACTTATGACAATCTAACAACAGTTTCCAAAACCTTGGAAATTTGGCATTTGTACTTATTGACTAGTTGTCTTTGTAGCATCTGAACATTTTGACACTTTGTTCATTCTGACCTTTGGACTAATACCCCCCGGAGCGAAGGCAGAATTTCACTGATCTTTACTTCTTAGAGAGTTCGTAACGAAAATAAATCTTACTTTGACATTTCAAACGCCAAAAAATAAGAATATAATTACGTACGTTCTCGACAGCTTTATCCGTAAAATATGCGTCTTCATACCATTTGTCACAGGCGTGAATAATCGAACGGTACATCCCATTAAATTATATTTGGCAGCCTTGGTTACAGAGCTTAACTTTAAAGTTATGAAGCCACACATTGTGGTGTTTTATACCAATCTGTTTTATACTGCGGGGGACAATCACAGTTCGCGTCCGAAGGAGTTACCGCCTTCAACCCTGCACGTGCACCCTATGCGGTGCTAAGCGAGCTTAACAACCAGTCAAGTGTGAGTCGGACTCACGCACCAACGGTTCCGTATGTTTTATGGGAGCCCACATTTTTTTTTCTCTTTTTACTGTTTGTAATATACATATTACATAATCTGTGAAAATTTCCAGTGTCTTGCTTTCACGTTTCATAAGATACAACCTGGTGACAGACAGCCAGACGGACGGACGTTTAGTGAGTGTCTCAATCTTGTATCAATCCAATCAAACTCCTAACAAACATTCATCTCTGGAACATTACGTCTTACGTTCCCTTTCACTCAGAATCCTACATATATATACAATGTATTTATTTGCGATATTTGTTACACATATCACACATATTTTATTGTTTTTGTATCTCGATTAAGAATAATAAGTCGAACTAATGAATCGAACTAGTGAGAACAAATACTCTGACTAGTTCGACGGTCGAACCAATGAGAAAAGTAATTCTCACTAGTTCGACGATCGAACTAATGAATCGAACTAGTGAGAATTAATCTTAGTAATATATCCTACGATTATAATAATAATATCTGCGCCCCGCGGTTTCTCTTCAAAGTTCATATTTTAATTGCGAAATAACCACAAACAATTGTAGGTGCTTACTTCTTTCTCGAACAATAAAATATATTTAGTCAGATTTATTGTAAAAACGGCTTCCTACAAGCTGGCCATGGCGGCACTTTAATCAAAACAATAGGTACTTAAATATTACACCCATTCGTTCGGAAACAACAAATGAGCAATATGACTGAAGTTAAAATACTCTTACTTTAAACATAATATTGTGATTTTTAAATGTATTTCTACTTGGCGGTTACGCCGACTTCTGACAAGACCAGAGTAAAGGAATACAATCTATACTTATAATATTATATTGACTACTAAAGTTATTTAAAAAATCGGCCAAGTGCGAGTCGGCCTCGCGCATGAAGGGTTCCGTACCGTATTGTATACAATTTTTTTTTAGTTTGTTGTTAAAGGAGCAACAGAAATATATAATCTGTGAAAATGTCAACTGTCTAGTTATCACGATTCATGAGATACGGGTGACCGACAGACAGACGGACGGACAGTGAAGTCTTAAGAATAATAGGGTCCCGTTTTTACCCTTTGGGTACGGAACCCTAAAAAGGGATATTAACCATGTCTTTTGTTTTTATTTCATAGACTCGATATTTAGATAGAAGCATCATTTTCACGAGACAGGAACTCCACAAAATAAAAACCAAATAAACATGGTAAAATCCCATTTAAAATAATAATAGTGAAAACAACCGTGTTTTTTTTCTAAATCTTAATAATATTGATTTATTTTATTTTATGATGAAAGTCTACAGCTATAAATAACAATACAGAATCAGATAATAGATGAAGACTTTGATGTCCACATCATACTTTGTAATTAATTTCTTATTGTAAATGGCTACAACGCGTCGGCTTTGGTTCCACGCACTATTCCAAAGTTCCGGGGCTTCATAACCCCGTAGTATAGAACTTATAAAACCTATTCTAAATATTATAGGTATATTTAATTTTTATATTATAATAATTCTATAAGGAGGAGAATTTGTTTAAGTTCGGCGGGAGTCTGTGGCGGGAGTTCAAACAAACTCAACTCAAAGACGCAGCAAATATTAGTAGCGAATATAAGAAAGATGTAAGTTTTAGATGGATGTTTAAAAGAAATAATATTTGATACTACTTGACTGATTTCTACCATGAAAAGGCTTGGTGAGCAAGGAAATATTACATATGCATCCATAATATGCTCACCAAGTTTTGGATTTAGATGTCGATAAAGTTAAGAGGAAAGAGCAAATATTTTTGTTGCATAAAACTTATAACTACCATGACCATGCCCCTATGTTTTGTTTATTTTTATTTTACTTCCAATTATTTAATTTACAAAATATTTATTTATAATAATAATATTATTATTTTATAAATCTTAACTTCTGTGATAATTAGAAAATGAAAAAAACCAAGACATAGGGGCATTAGTTAGGGGCAGTTATAAGTTTTATGCACCAAAAATATTTGTGCTAGTGTCATTATCCAGGGAGGAAACAGTCGACTACGTTTATATGGAGAGAGCGCCGGTTCCCTTTCACCTTAAGTATTTTAGGTTATTCTCTGTGTGTATTTATTTTTGGCATGAATAAAGTTATTTCTATTTCTAATCAAAAATTGTTAGCTTTCCCTAAACACATTCCAAAACCAAATGATTCCAAGATGCGTATCTATTTAACACAAGAAGGAGTTAAAGGTAACCGTCGACTTCATCAATCGTATATCCGTCGTATGTGACTGACAGACCAATCTGTCGAGCCCTTGTTCGAACATCAGTCTAAGTGGGCGATTGTACTAAGATTAATTATTTTATTGTAGAAAACCCGTTATGGAGTATGTATTAGGTAGGATCAATGCAGACTAAAAACTTTTGATTGACCGTTCAATAAGTGAACTCAGTTCTTTTTGGGTAAATAAAGATTTCGTTTACCTCAATAAGGCTCACTCAAAAAATCGGTCAAGTGCGAGTCGGACTTGAGCACGGAGGGTTCCGTACCATGTTGTATGGAAGCCCCACTTTTTTCTGTTTTTAGTATTTGTTGTTATAGCGCCAATACAGGGTTATTGGAAATTATACTAGCAAACCGTTGAGGGCTACTTCTGTGCACCTTAAAAAATAACTTTTGTTCTTAGACTTTTGTAAATTCGACAATTTTTTCGAAAATTTTGAGGTTAGGTTTATCTGAAAATCAGCTGTTCCTTACAGGTCCTTAGAGGTCATTAACCTTAAAATTTTACTTATTTTTTAAGTTTCATTTACTGTTCTTAGTTTGCATGACCTTTATTTTAAAAATCAGCTGTTTTTCGAATTTACATAACCTCAAAATTTTCATTTTTTTTTCGAATTTACAAAAGTCGTAGAACAAAAGTTGTTTGTTAAGGTGCACAGAAGTAGCCCTCAACGGCTTGCTAGTATAATTTCCAATAACCCTGTATAAAAACATAATCTGTGAAAATGTCTAGATTCATTAGATGCAGCCTGGTGACGAACGGACAGACACTGAAGTCTTAGTAATAGGGTCCCGTTCGTACCCTTTGAGTACGGAATCCTAAAAAGGGATGAGATACCTCTTTAGATCAGACCCTGTTACAGGATAAAAATCTAAAGATGTCTGTGGTCAGTAGAAATTGACAAAGTGTGTAACGAGGCTGTATGGGCTAATTATTAAATCTTTGCCTTCCCTAAAAAGGCAATAAGAAGAAAATGTTTTTTGAATTAGATCCTGGATTAAGAACTAAATAGTTTAACAAAAAAGGGGCTCTAAGTGGAGGCCATTTAAACACAAAGTTCGCTGTTCTTCTTTTTGACGTCCAGGAGTAGAAAGTCTAAATGTAACGGATGTAACGTCATAAATTCGTCATAATTTTGTAACGGATGTTGCTAATCCAAGCTCTTTGGATCTTTTGTTAATGAGTACCGCTCTACCTATCTATCGTCCGATCGAATAGTCGTTGATCTGCTTTAGCCCTTACTGAGCCAACTTAATTGGTGTTTTGTATTCTTGATAGCTTTAATTTGTTTTTCAATGATTTTTGTAATTGATCCATGGATGACGTAAGCTCCCGTGGTATTAAAAAAAAATGTTACAAAGGTGAGTATAACTTGAGGGGTTAGCCTGCTATATCATATCTGTACTTTCAGATGCCCTAGAACTATGAAAAGTACAATGCAAGGTCTTTTTCCTGAGAACAAAGACAGACGGACATAGATAGACTGATGGACAATAGAATGACCACATAAGGGTTTTTTCCTCTTGAGGTACGGCAATATAATAATAAATATTACAGGACATTCCACACCTCGCCATCTAGCTCCAAGCTAAGTAACTAGACTTTTGTTATGAGTGCTAGACAACGGATATACTACTGATATACTTTTTCTTTTGTAAATATCACTACATAGTATAAAATAAAGTCACTTTTCGCCGTCCCTATTTCCCTTTGTATGCTTAGATCTTTAAAACTACGCAACGGATTTTGATGCGGGTTTTTTTAATAGATAGAGTGATTTAAGAGGAAGGTTTAAATGTATAATACATGCATAATGTAGCCGTGCGAAGCCGGAGCGGGTCGCTAGTATACTTATAATACATAGGAACAACCAGACCCCAGACAAATATCTAAGCATAAATACTTGTCTAAGGCGGGAATCGGACCCTCTACCCTGTGTTTGGCAGTCCGGCATGGTGACCATTGTGCCAACTGGGTCGTCGATATAGGTTAGTCAAGCACGTGATGCAAGTTCTTGTTTTATTTTGGTAAGCCCTATTTAAACATCCTATTAGAAAAATAAATAAATATAGCAGGATATTTCACACATCGCCATCTAGCCCCAAACTAAGTTACTAAACTTGTGTTATGGGTGCTAGAAAACGGATATACTACTTATATACTTTTCTTTTGTAAATGTACACTTATTATACATAGAAACAACCTATTATTAATAGGTCTAAAAAATACTCATGAAGAATTCTCTGAAACAACAAGAGCGATGATAAACTCGGAATGAGGGTTCAATTTAGAACGTAGGGAGCACATAGAAAAGATTTATCTCTTTAAATTCTACCTTTGAAGGCGTAAAAAGGGCCCATAAAGTTTGTAGTCCGAAGTAACTAAGTTTGTAAAAGGGCCCATAAAGTTTGTAGTCCGAAGTAACTAAGTTTGTAAGAAAGCAATAATACTTTTGAAAAGACACTGCCGCGACGCGCAGCTAGTATTCTAATAAAATCACCCTATATAGCTAGTTGAATAGTTCAAAGCTTTTTTTATAGATTGACGTAAGCTTTTCAAATAGCTTTTCCCATATAAACAGTTTGTTTATGGCAATAAAAACATAAACTTTTTTATAATCTCCTATTCATGCACGCAATCCGATATCACGTTGAAAATAAAGTCATTTATCATATTCATAATCGATAAACACTCAATAATCGATTAAAATTTACATTCCGATGATCGCGTCCCGTCACTAAATATTTACATAAAATAAAACTAAAAACTTCTTTGTTTTCAAAGAAAAATGGTAATAAAGCGAGACCATTTTTATAGGTATTATTATCTACAGGTTGTTGATTCGATCAATTGTAACTGTAAATAATAAAATAAATATCGCAGGGCATTTTCATAAAGCGAAATCTAGCCCCAAACTAAGGTCCGTATTAATAAACCGAACTCAATATCGATTTCAATCTTGAGTTTGCTCTTGAGTTGTTGCGCTGATTAATAAACATATCTTAAGACGCGATTAAAGAGCGACGTATCACTTGAGTCATACCGTATTAATAAATCAAACTCAGCTCTCAAGATATGTCTCAAGATGTAGTTTCGTGAACTCAAGTCTGATTGCGGGTCATACAAATCTTACATTTTTTTAAATATTTTCACATTAAAAACAAGTTGACAGCAAAATATGACGACACTACCTACCATAGGGTAAGAACATATCATTCAAGGTAAGAACAAAGCGTTACTGTCATTCAAGATCAGTCTCAAATCTCAAGAGCGATATCAGCCTGGTTAAAACTTGAGTTTTATCTATTAATTAACGCCTAACTTAAGATAGTGACCACATCTCAAGACTCACTCGATTGATACGCACTCAAGATCGATATTGAGAGCGATTTATTAATACGGGCCTAAGCCACTTATGCTTAAGTTATGGTTCGCTAAAGTAAAAATTGTATAGAAACTCGTGAGGTCTCAGTTCAGCGCGAACTACTATAGTATACGTATACTAAAATACTCAGACGAGAAACAAATATATCTACAAAAATATTTGTGA
This sequence comes from Idaea aversata, assembly GCA_907269075.1. Classification (NCBI taxonomy): domain Eukaryota; kingdom Metazoa; phylum Arthropoda; class Insecta; order Lepidoptera; family Geometridae; genus Idaea; species Idaea aversata. Next base: position 2,068,754 of record OU026088.1, read on the forward strand.
CGGGAATCGAACCAGCAACCGTCTACGCCTACCACGTCACAAATTTCGTCATAAGTCAAAACTGTTGGATAACAAAAACAAATGCGAATCGAAAAACAAATGAAAATATCTAGAAAACACACGGACAAATATACGGACTGATGGACAGATGGACAAGAGAGTGATCTTTTAACGACTCATTTTTTTATCTTTTGAAGTATGGATGGAACCCTAAAAACTATCTAAACATCAATTATACCCGCAATACAAAACGCAAGACGACGTGATATTCGCGAATCAACAAAACACTATTTGTTTGATTATTACCATTTGACTATTCGCGCGATTAGTTCTTCGTTGTAATTAGAGCTTTATTATATGTTATCAGAAAGAAATATCAAAGTTTATATACCAGATTCTCAGCCATTGGACATTTAAACAATTTTATTATTTTACAACAGGCGTGTTTGGACTGTAAGTAGTGATCTGCACTTATAAAATTAATTTATTATATCGCTAATTTATGATAAAATTATAGATATGTACGGGTGAGTATTAAAACTAAATAGCGAATTAGTTTTTATATGCGTTATAACAATTTAGAGTGGTTTTAATGGTTCGTGTTGGTGTAATAGTAAACTTATCGAAAAAAGTTTGCGTTCGTTTGGAAAAAATTGAGATAATATTTTATGGTTCTATAAATATAAAATTTAAAGTAGTGAATGATAATATATATATATATATATATTTCAGGACATATTACACATCGCCATCCAGCCCCAAGCTAAGCAACTTAATGCTTGTGTTATGGGTGCCAGATAACGGATAAACTACTTATATACTTTTTTTTTTGTAAATATATACATATTATACATATAGGAAACACCCAGAACCAGAAACAAGAATTTATGGTCAGCATAAATACTTGTTCCCGGCGGGAATCGAACCCGCAACCTTCTGCGTCGCAGTCGGGTGTTCGCCCGACGCGCCACAGAGGTCGTCAAGAAGTTATATCCGCTAAGAATTATAGAATTATTAAAAGGTTTTTTTATACCATTTGTTTGGACGAAGGATTTCTAATAACACTACCTAAGTAGTTTTTCAGTATACAGTAAATAGCTAGTATTCATCAAGTGCTGTTGATTATGTAAGAAATAAATAAAACCAATTTTTGAACAAAAGTTGTTCAGCTGAACAACCCACTTTCTTATTGGAAACCCTTAGACCAAACACATTGTAGGTATTTTCTAATAAACTTTGTTTTGATGTATGCGTTTGGATTCGCTCGTTGTCATTTAACCAAACAAAAAGGTCTTTTTGTTTAAAGATTTTATTTAAAAGTTACAAAACATTGCACTTTTTTAGGTAATATTAAAAATATAAATAATTTTTCACAGGTAGGGTGTCCAAAAGGCTCGCTGCATTGCCTCTTTGGATGGATGCGTTGCCCAAAAGTAGAGTATTAGGATACTCTACGACAGATTTGTTTAAAAAATATATATTTATTGGCAAGCAGGGTTAAAAATACATAGTAAACACATAAATAAAAACAAAGCTAAAACATCGGTGACCAAAGCGGTATAAATCTCCAAAGAAAAAGATTCCTCTTAATTACCTATTAGAAAATACTAAAAGACTAAAAACAATCAAAAACACACAATAATCAGTCTAATTTAGATTATAATTGACTAATTTGCAACTCATCGCTTTGTAAATTATTGATCAATAAGTATTTATATTACTATTCCAATCACCGTTTAAAAGGATAGTCTTTCATAAGCTCCTCCTACACGGTATTATGTCATAAAAACGGAATAAATTTGAAATACGTATAGGTATAATATACCTAGAAAATATTTAAGGTGAAGACGACATCATAGCAAAACTATTTTTAAAATGAATTAAATGGTAATGAATGAAATGATGGAAAATAAAATAAAACCTAACCTAACTGCCTGATTTATCAATGCCCTGCTCAGACTCAATGGACAGATCAGGCTAGAGTGTATTTCATCAAACAGTTTCTTTGCCGTCGTCCCTTGTGTCCCTGAATTCAAGGTATTAAGGCAATACTTACTTCCGTTACATTTGGTTTTTCCAACTGAACCCTTTACATTTGGAGAAAACCAAATGTAACAGATGGCTGAGATATATTGGAACCTCTCAGAATTTTCATCAAATTAAACAAGAAATATCATATTACAAACAGATATTATTCCAATACATCAATTACTAGCCAATTATACACAAAATAATAAATATATTCAATTTACAAGACGGGTGGTTTAAAGGGTGTGACGTCACAAGACGTTTCGCGTACTCCGCTGTTGATGCTAATTTCCGATTTGTAATTGTCCCAAGCCCCATCCATAGTTTGATTAAGATACCTTTATATTTTTTTTAGGTAACAGACTAAAGTCAATATTTTTATACACTAAGAATCACTACATAGTATAAAACAAAGTCGCTTTCTCTGTCCCCATGTCCCTATGTATGCTTAAATCTTTAAAACTACGCAACGGATTTTGATGCGTTTTTTTTAATAGATAGAGTGATTCAAGAGGAAGGTTTATATGTATAATACATGCATAATATAGCTGTGCGAAGCCGGGGCGGGTCGCTAGTAGTGTATAAAAAATAAAAATATATTCTATAATTTACAGTTTAAACTATGTTTTTATGGGTAGGTTATTTTTATTTTGGAATAAAACTAATCCTTTTGATAAAACCTTTACCAAATACATTAGATAACTTACAAGTACCAATGTAGTTGTTCATTATGAACAATTTGTAGCAATTAAAGTTTACTAGGTATGTCTTATACGATGATAGAACACAGGGGAAACGAATCGATAATGGTATTGGGTTTTGTAACTTTTGTTAAGGCGATGCTATACGTTGATTAATTTAACATAAACTATTTAGAAATCAGAAATATTTGTGTTTTACAAATGTTAGATAATATTGTAAAAAAAAAAACTGGTTGCCTGTAAAGTCGGTATACGGGCGAAAGTTTTACGTGACAACAACTGTGCTCGAGTGGAAGGGACGCGTGCCTTTCACTTTTTATGTCTGTCTCTCTCGCTCTTAGGCGGGCTAACCATGCCCGCATGCCTCTCACTCGCTCTCATTGTGAGCGCATAACGTCAGCGGAGCGTAACGCAGTTTCTTGAAGTGTCACCCGGCAAACCAATTTATAAAACGTTGTCACGTCAAATAAGCTAGTAACAACAGCAATGTCTGCACCAGACGTTCAATAATAAATTTAAACCAATTTAGATATTAGTTACTTTATTTTAAAATTAAAAACCCTTCGTCTAAGTATTGCATTTAGAGACTTAGATATACCTACCTATACTATAATCTTACAATAGGCACTTTAAATATAATATTGCGCAATAGCATGCAATATTGACAGCTGATACGAGATAACACATTAGACTTTATTCTAGAAACTCTATGTTGATTGAAGGAATTATGAAAATTCAGTTTAAGTGTGAAAATACTGGTATTAGAAGGAGAGTTATTAACAAAGGTGTTATATAAAACGTTTTTTGTGACGCACTGGTTTGTGTGCTGTTTAAGTCTTGGTTAATTTTATTAATTAATTATATTTTTTCAAAATTTCAAAATTTTAAAATTGCCTTTTTTTGTAAACCTTCATTCGGTATTCAATTCCTAGAACTATTTTCTAAGGAAATGATGATTTTTTAAGATTTTTTAGTTATGCCTTCCTTTTATAAAATATTTTTAGAAACAACACCTTTCTCTTAAACTTTACAAGCAATCACGTAACCTCCCCTTAACAGTTCCGAATAACATCGAAAAAATAATTTGGTTGTAAAAATATCAAACGTTTGGTTTCCCGTTATTCATTGATTAGCGATCGCTACGTTCCCATGACTACGAGAAAATACCCCATTAATTGCTGTGACTAACAAAATAATTTTATTTGAACTGTACTCCCTTAAAAATGTTTAAGTAATTATAGTGTTTTTTAAAAAACTCTGTCGACCGTGAACATTCTGAAAATCACCGGAACACTTTTTTAATTTCAAAATTTCATGTTTGAATTCGTTAGTTGATTTGTTTTGGTTTGCATTTAGAATGCTTTTTACGTCACGTGATGGTGTCCAATTGTAAAAATCACATTACTTTCTAGAAGCTTCAATATTATGTTAAACTTTGTACAAACTACAGCACAAAAGTCGCGTGAGCTAACTCAGCACGACTTTGAGAGTCAACACAACTTGATCAAATTACAATATAAAGCCCGCCAAATCAATAAACGTTTTAATAGCTATGTACTTAATTAATTTTTCGAGCTTTTTAAGCTTAATATGCTTTTTAAAGTGCTATAAAATATAAATATATTGCCTCAATCCATTTGTTATATATTACGGTTTTACCAAATATTTGAATATATTATAGAAAATACCCATCATAATTGATTATGGTAATTTATATTGGCGATTAATCAGCTAAAAAATTAAGGCCCTGGACAAACGGAACGTCGATCCAAGCGGCGTGACATGCGTCAATTTTTAACATCACTAGTGTTAGAGACTTCGTGCAGGTCGCGTAGCGGAGTAGCGTAATTATGCTGTTTTCAGAGCAATAATACGTAGTTACAGTCGGAGTAAGAACTTGATACCTTTTTTTGTGAAGTCGGATAAAAATACACATAAAATCCCACATCCACGCCCGTTATTACCTAAAACCAAACCAAATGATACTCCGTAGAACGAGCTAGGTATGTTAATAGTACCGAAACTCGGGGCACAGTAATTTACCATCATATCATTATGGACGAAATGTTGCCAGATAATGATCGTACAAAAAAACACTGTAATGACAGACGAAAAAAATACGCCTGTATTTATCTAGTGAGGTATTTTTGAGTGTTTCTTTTTTCGGTTTTGGGTGAATATGGGATTGTTTTAAAGGATCTGTAATGAACTTGTATTTAAGGCACTAAAAGTACTAAAACAGCTATGAAACAATACCTTTACCTAGATTATGTACGTTAACGCAAACAATTAAACTATACCTCATGACCCACCCTGTGTTATTTGATACCAGACTGTTGATAACATTAAAAAAAAACAGATAAATAGCCAAAGATTTTTCTATTTGGAATATTTGAAGTTTTTAAATTTGGATTTGAATTTTGTTAAAATAAGTAGAAGGGTGAATCTTCTACTTATTTTAACAAAATTCACAATACATATTATTAAAATAATAATGTTTGAACTTAAAAGATGATTCACTCAAACATTGATTTTTTTTACAAAACCTACCTACAGCATATCTACTCAGAACTCTGATTCGATGTGTAATTCGTTTGTAATAACATGTCTAAGACATCCAACTTGTAATTTTATAGCAATTTAGAGCACGAATCTTTTATTATAATTCAACACTGCGACATTTTCGTATTTTTTCCTGGTTTAGATGTGACTTCTAAGAACAAAGTATTATTAGTTTTTTTGTACAAATTCCACTGATGTTTTCAAATATCGTGACAAAATTGTTTAATATTAATCAGAATATAAAAAATAATAACTATTATGTTTGTTACCTCTACGCGCAAAAACTACTGAATGTATCTACATTTTGAAATTATACTAGAGTTTAGTTAATTAGTACAGGTATTGCCAAACTGCACTAATGAAACATTTATCGGATGATTCTTATTAAAATACCATTGGATTAAAAATAGTTAGTAGGTACAAAAATTATCTACCTATTTAAAATAATACTTACATATACAATCGCAAATAATAATAACCCAGCAGTCGATTAACTTCGCTGCATTATTTTCTATACCTATGTAAGTTTTACTACACTAACGACAGATACGAAGAATTTTCATTTTAAATTAGCAATAAAATACTATTTTATTATTTAATATATTTTCATATTGATGACTTAAGCGTAATTTTCTTATTAAAATTACTAATTCGCATATCGCGTGACCGAACATCGACGCCATATTGAAAAATTATATCTAGATAATTCTATGTTCTTTCGTTGGACTCAACTTTACGAGAGGAAGATTGTAGACATAAAACTGAGTTAATAACAACATTTTTAGTAGATTTGTACTACGGACTAAGGCAACGGAATCTAATTGCAATAGCTTACAACATAATTATTGCGGGTGTGTATGGGACCCGCTAAGATCTTTGGGCCCAAGTCAACCTCACCAGCAAGCTGGTGTACCTGCTGAGAAACGGACGAAGCTCTGGCGCTGACTTTTCCTCTCTGGGGTTGGGGGGCCAGACGACAGTCGTACCCGTAAAATTAAAAAATAAAGCCGCATCAAAATTATGGTAATTCTAGAAAGAAGTTGTCCGGTGCTTAGGAGCCTCGCCCGACTCCTGTGGGAAGTGGACGAGGGCCACCGTGTCATGGGCGGGTACGGCCAAAGACGCGAGCGGAAGGGGAAAAAATCCTACGTACGGTCGACTGCATAATTGCTGACCCACCGTAGAGCTCCAAAACGGCCGGCTGTTAAAAGAATGTTTTCAACACAAGCAAGATTCTAGACACCTGCTTTAGCTGAAGTTTAAAGTCTTCTAACTCATCAATTAATCAAACAAAAAATATTAGAATTCCTTCATTCCAATAATAGTATTTCGAACTCTACCGAGGGCTGCAAATATGCAGCTGACTGTACGTGTGCCACTGCCGACCTGGCCCTCGTGAACCCTTACTTACTTCAAAAAAAACCCACCCACTTGATCACCTACAAGATTGGAAGGCACGCTACCCAACTCGATTTTCTAATAACCAGCTAACATCATGTTTTCAAAAATTTATGACACACCATCTAGTTACTAAGCTTTTAGAATGATACTATTTTCCAAAAAATAAGATTAATATACCTAAATATTTGTTCCACTCTGAGAATCGAAACCCGTACGTAACCATGCATCTGCGTCCGGGCAAAGTCAAAAAACTTTAGACGAAAAAAGTAAAAAGAACATCCCAGATCTAAAATTAAGGTCTATCTATCACGTATTCAAAAGAATTTTAATGCACATTAGTCAACATCAAAGTATCACTAAGAAGAGGTCGTTACTCACACTTTTATTACCGGAGGCCTCGGAGATGAGTTGATGCTCGCGGCAGCAACATGAATAATGTTTAAACAAATCTAAACATTTAGATCAGACAGTGAGAATAAGGTTAAATTATTTTAAGAAGAAAATACTTATAAAGATTATTATTCTAATACTTATATTGAATTAACTTACTTGCATAATTAAAAGATCACAGTGTACTTGTGCTTAGATTATTATTATAGACTTTTATCCGTGCACGAACAAAATATTAGTGATGCTTGTCACGTCGTTTGAGTTCTATCGGTTTGTATACAGCCTTAATTCCCAGAGGGCTCAGTAAAAACCAAACATCATTCGAAATTACCGCAAAATCAAAAATTCTCAGAGCTCACCAACCGACAGCCTTTTTATTTCAATTTGTATCCGAATTAGAACTGGCGAGTTACAATGACACACCGACTGTAATTACCCCGTCTCCCTCAACGAATTATACCACAACCATTAACTACTATTTCGACCTTATAAAAGGCCTGAGATGAAAAAAGTCATAATTTTACGACCAATCACAAAGAGCCGACATACGTCAATCGAAACCTGACTCTGTGTCTCTCGAACAAGGTCCATTTTTAATTGACAGAAAATCATGATGATGACGAAATCATTTCGGTTCATACCTACATAGGTGGATATTGGTGGGTAATATACATAATTATGTAGGTAGTTTGATTGCTGGGACGTATGGAATTTAGTCGTAACTAAATCTATAGTTTTTTCGGTAATTTTAGAAGATGAAAAAAGGTAGAATTCGAAATTAATTTTGCTTCGAAAACGATATTCCAAAGCCATGGACATACCGAGAGCAAATACGACCATGCGATCTACTTAAAAAATTACATGTGATAATAATATCAGCGCGAAACGACCCAGAGACGGCGCGACCATCACCAATCACCAATTATTCATAATTTACTTACTCATTTTATTTCAATTCTTTTTAAACATTGATCACGAACAATACAATAATAGTTTATGTAAAACAATCAGACTAAAAACGTCAATAAAAGTTTTCAGAAATAAATAAATATAATAAGCTAGTTTATGTAAAACAATCAGACTAAAAACGTCAATTAAAGTTTTCAGAAGTAAATAAATATAATAAGCGTCAATAACATTTAGAAAACAGTGTAATCTTGTGAATAATCTTCGTTTTATTTTCATTGTTTAATTAATTTGGCGTAGTTACGTCGCTTGGGTCGCAAACACTAAGTACAGGTTTCTTCAGATTATTTTCAATTAACAATCTCAACAAATCATCAACATAAAAAAGCAAGGGTACCTTAGTATCTACTAATTATAATCTTTTATAATTCTTCCGTCAATTATAAACGAAATAACGAATAAAAAACGTTATTTATTCACATTTAATATCCTGCAAAATAAATTTATCTTCTATTTAATAGTTTTTACCCTTAGTCTTATAGCTAAAATTGACATTACGTCGTATTTGAAACCATCATCATCTCCATCATCTTTATGGCGTTGTTAAGGTGAATTAAAAGTTTACTACCCTTAATGTGCGCCTTGGTTTTACGTCGTAATAATTTCAAATTCTAATTAACTTGGGTTTGATGACTTGAATTTAATCATTAGGTACATATTTATGATTGAAAAGTGTCATTTTTTCGATACTTTTCGTTATATTTTTGACAATTAACACAATATCTTTATGAATTACAGCCTATGTTCTATTGTGATGTATAAGCTATATTATTGTAAAGTTTCATTAAAATGCATTCAGTAGTTTTTGCGTTAAAGAGTAACAAACATCCATACATCCAGACATCCATACATACAAACTTTCACGTTTATTATATTAGTAAGATTCAAGTGTCATTTCAAGTGACTTACGGAGCTGAGACGTGGACACTCACAGCTAGACTAGTCCACAAATTTAAAGTCGCTCAGCGAGCTATGGAGAGAGCTATGCTCGGTGTTTCTCTGCGGGATCGAATCCGGAACGAAGTAATTCGCCAGAGAACTAAAGTGATCGACATAGCTCAACGGATTAGCAAACTGAAGTGGCAGTGGGCTGGTCATATCTGCCGCAGGACTGATAATCGTTGGGGTAAACTTGTCTTGGAGTGGAGACCGCGAATTGGCAAACGTAGTGTAGGACGCCCTGTGACCAGGTGGAGTGACGATATACGCAAAGCGGTGGGCAGTGAATGGAGAAGAAGAGCCGAAGATCGGGCTCAGTGGCGTATCTTGGGAGAGGCCTACGTCCAGCAGTGGACTGACACCGGCTGATGATGATGATGATGAAGTGTCATTTTTATAAGTTAAATGATAATTTACTAAAACCTTATAATTTGATAAAATACAGACTTAATTATTACCAGCTTCTTTATGGGTATAAAAACAAAACGTGGAATTTCGATAAACCCTTTCTTAGCGGATACATACATTTATCTAAGAACACACCCTCCAAATTTCTTATAACTAGGACTAGAAGTTAAGTTGTTCTTTGATACTATTATATTAGTCAGTCAGTCAGTCAGGACTATATTTATAGATTTAAAAGTAAAGGTTCAAATAAAGCACGAATAAGATGCGTCAACATGCGTCAAATATTATAAATGTAATATGTGCAAGTCACGTCAGAATGTAGCGCAATTTTTCATATCTATTTGTTCTTAACTATTTGCGCCCCGCGGTTTCACCCTCGTAATAATTTTCTGCATAACTTTCTTAATTTTTCTTTAATGAGAACCTTCTCCTGACAATAAAGAACACAACAAAAAAATAATTTGCGAAATCGGTCTAGCTGTTCTCGAGATGTGCGCTTAGCAGCACATTCAACGATTCATTTTTATATAAAAGAAGATAGATAAGAGATAAATAGATAGATTTATTTGTACGACACAGGAAGGAACATAAAACAGGATTTACACAAAGTTACAGCTAGAAAGTATGAGTTGCCCAAACGGGGGGCCTTACCGGTGAACGAGATTTCTTCCAGGCAATCTTTGGATGGAAAAAAACTTTGTAATTATGAGAGTCAGACATTTGAAAATTCAGCCATACTAAAAATGCTATATTATTAGAAAAAAATAGGCATTCTGAGATTTGGATATTTTGACACTAAGTCCTTTTGAGATCCAGGTGTATTAGTAAAAGGGTATATTAAATAATACTAAGGCGCTCCGAAACCAAACGGAAGAAGCTGGGAAATCAAGCTAAATAACTGTGCTGGCTATTACAATGTTGTTTAAATTGATTGAACAACTCGAATACTATTGTCTACCTCACATGAGTTTTCCACTAACTATCGTCTGCAATACCCACTTCCCGAATAAGGCAGTAATTGGAAATACCCAGGAATTCACATTAGGTACTACATACAACCTTGCAAAAAACCCTCTATGCTAAGAGGAGGAAGGTTTATACAATAAGAGAAAATAGAGGCGTCTCGTCGGGTGTTGCTTTTGCTGCTAACTGTACAATACGTGTACTAGCCGCCACTAATGCGACATGTACACGGTCGGATCCATTTAGATCCTATTTCTGATCCCATTTAGGGGTTAGAAGTTTAGAAGTAGAGGTAAGTTTAACGGTTTTTTTTTGAATAGAATTTTTAGAGTTGTAAATGATACCCGCTTCAAAAATATTTTTGAAAAGGGTGAATTAATTTAAAAAAAAATCTTTCATATCGTCCCATACATACAGTGACTTAAACAGACGCTTTAAAAGCCTACTACATGAAAATTTGGTCTTGTGAAAAATATAATTTTTAAAAATCTTTCGAATCGTCGCATAAAACCAGTGACCTAAACAGATGCTTTTAATGGAGCTTTTCATGGAGCTTTTAAAAGCTTCAAAAGCTTTAAACGCTCCATGAAGATTTTGTCGTGTGATCAATAACAGGCAATTAACTTTGAAAAATAAAATGAAATATTTAAAGTAAGTGTCATACCTATTTTAATAGAAAAAATATTTCATTATTATTGTTGTTAACTATTGCTATCATTTGCGTCTTTATCATTTAATATTTTATAGTTATAACTAGAAATAACGGAATAGAATATTTAGAAATACCTACCTACTCAGGCTACCGATAAAAAATATTAAACATAAGTAGGTAGGTACTTTTTACGTTTATTATAAAGTCAGAGGCAAATAATTTTAATAGTATGTTGAGAAAACACTTCAGGGCGTAGATGTATTCGCGTTAGATATTGAGGAAGCAATTAAATGACAGAGATCATGATTATTTCTATTCCATTTATTCAAAGTTTCTCAATAAGTTCGAGCGAAAAAGATCTTTTTTCTCTTTTAGATATTATTAACATCGGGCAGTTATGAGTTTGAATTAGGAACACGAATTTTCTAATGCAGTCCCGTAATTCACCTTTTTAACCGCCTTTGAAGACGAGAAGTTCTCAATTAGAAGTATTACAGATATTACCGAAAATTGACATCACCATTTATCGAGACCACCCAAGAACCTTGAAATTGACAAAATTGGCTTCATAAAAAAATGTTTAAAGAAAAAATCAATTAACATTATATTTTTTGTAATCGTAAAATATATCCAAGTAAATTTATCTCAGTCAATAAAACTTTTAAATATGTAATGGGTACGGCGTACTTGTAATCGGAAACATTAAAATTTGCCCGACTTTGTTACGATCATGCCGGTTCTTTAATCGAAAAAATATAAGGTACCTAGGGGTAAAAAGGGCCACTAAAAGGTTTTTTTTTAAAACCTTGATAATAACAATTTATACGGCGCTAGCAACTTTAATCCTAAAATATTTTATTATTTTTTATTTATATTTTAATCTTTAATGCCTTTTTTTTGTTTTTTTAAGCTTCAAAAACTTTGTAATCTCTTATTTTGTTGCAAATAAATAATATTCTATTCTAATCCTTGCTAGTCAGGGCTTACCCAGAGCCTTAAGCACCCTCTTAGATTAGGCAACCGTGTCTAGAGGAAAGAACTAGTATACGTCTGTAGCCAACTAAGGCGCGGGTTTCATCACGATGTTTTCCTTCACCATAAGAGTAATGATAATTAGCGCATATACATTTTTCGTAAGACAAATCCATTGGTTCACTGTCGACCGGGATTTGAACCTATGACCCCCGGAATAAAATTCGAGGTATCCACCACTAGTCTAACACCGCTCCAAAACCCATGATATTAGTGACAAAAGAACAAGAAAATAAGCAAATGCATTGTTTTTCAGATTGACAATGAAGCAAATATTTATCTAATGATCTATTACAAAAAAAAAGTATATGAGTAGTAAGTATATCTATTGTCTAGCATCCATAAAAAAGTCTAGTTACTTAGCTTGGGGCTAGATGGCGATGTGTGGAATGTCCTTGTTATTTATTTATTTGTTTCTAGGTAGTTTTCCCTATTTATACGATAGTTTTTGATTAAAATAGCAGGAGGCCCTTTTTACCCGCAAATACCTTAATAAAAATACATTCTGAGAAAATGTTATCTCAAACTATAATATCGAAGAAATGGAAAATTATATTTTACAGTGCATTTTACACGTGGTTTATTTTATCATAAACTTAACATTTCAAAAGGAAGCGATTACCATTCAGCCTATTGCATGTTAGAGTTATGTCTCTTCTAAGAAAACTCTAGCCTTTAATAGTGTCTGCAAGACCGATATAAGTTAACGTTTCAACTGAAGTTCACTATTTCTAACTGCTGTTTGATTACTTTTATAATAAGATATAAACATAAATACGTAAAATATGTTTTACCGTAATATAACGACATTCAAACTTGTCAATCATAATTACTTACCTACATAACTGTTTAAGGAATAAAAGAGTTAACAAAATGGTCGAAAATTAGGGTCTATTATGGTGTAAATTATTTGATATGACGTGCCATCACGTGCAATTAACAAGTCTCTAGATTTTTGTAATTGGTGCAGATCAAGTAGCAGGGATATACATGACATATTTGATCCTTGAATCTGTTTCCAAAATATTAATTTTGGATATAGTAGTATTTAAAACGAATTTAAAAGAAAAAAAACTACAAGTCTATGATAGGTTTTAATAGTGAGTAATAGACGACTAACTAATAATCTAAAAAGATAAATTTAAATGTTGTGACGGAAAACTACGGAACCGTTGGTTTTATTTAATATCTTAGCTATAGTTACGACTTGGTAATGAGATGTTCAACCCATTAAATCTAAGTTTAAGGTGGCATAGGAAGATAGTTCCGGGTAAGTACTAGAAATATAAGGACTACTCAAATTGAGAGATGAACATAATATTCATGATCAGTGCCATAATCCTATAAACTCTTTTTATGTATCTTACGTGTGACACGGTAATGTGTTTTTCTGAATATTTATTAATTACTAAAATTACAAACTATCGCTAAACATAATCCATTTTGTATCTTTGTGTTTCTGTTGTTTGACTTCCATTGGGTATTATTTTCTTAAATTTTTAACCGACTTCAAAAAAGACGAGGTTATCCGTCGCGCGTGTTAATTATTCACCGATTATTCGAAACGGCTCAACCGATTGAGATGATTCTTTTTGAAGTCGTATTTCGAACATCAAACCTAAACAAAATATTTTGCATTTCACACTAAATAATAAAGAAAACAAAACATTATTCTGGTCTATTTTAAGTAGGTAATATTACGGTCAAGCCATCCCACTTCTATTGTATCAGCGAGTGACAGCTATTGACTGAATCTGGAAATTATAAGCAGGACATCATCGTCAACAGTTTACGCGAACTATTTACGACACAAGTCGTATAAATAGATGTTATTTAAATTTGCCATTTCCGTATAACTGTCCTACACCTATATAACTATAATGTACTGAATCTAATTAGATAAAGCATGGGTTTCATATGGGACACACTGACATAATACCTAATCCACCTCCTAGAGTTCCCAGTGCAAAATTGCCCAAAAAAAAGATTCATCAAAATCGGTTGATAAACAAAGAAGATATGCGCGAACATCCATAAATATACATACAATCGAATTGAGAACCTCCTCCTTTTTTTGAAGTCGGTTAAAAATGCATTCTGCATTACCGCGCTGAATGGCAATAGACAGATAATAATTATGAAATAACATTAAAACATATTCATTACAACGATGAAAATAAATAAATACTCTTTATCTATGGACTATCCAACACAAAAAGATTTTATCAATTCGAACCAGTAGCTCCTGAGATTAGCGCGTTCAAACAAACAAACTCTTCGGCTTTATAATATTATAATAATCATTAACTACCTAATACAATTTTTCAAGAACAAACTATTTAGTCAATTAACACTGCAGCAAGTTTTTCTTAAATAGTGCCCCTACCACGCGACTTGTATTCGATAGAGGTGGTGTTGTTTGGTGTTAGGCTCACTTTTTCTAGGATTTGTAGGTACATGTGAAACCATTTTATTGGGTTTGGCATGTGGTCATGTGTTAGGTAGCTGTTGGATTTCCTAATAAATAAATATATAAGACTCGTTGCGCCCCGCGTAACTCTCGATCCCGTGGGAATATCGCAATAAAATAAAAACAATTGTCAGTAACAAAACGAAAACGACTGAAGGAAAGTCAACAATACAGTGCTTCATTTGATGTATACGTCAGGGCGCCGCCATCTTGACTACTGTTTTGTGTCTATAAACAGGAATAAAATGACGGAACGTGGTTCATTCTGTCGCAGTAGCTTCATGATGTCCGAACCTTTTTATGGTCGTACCATTTATTTGAATTAATTAGTTTAATACCTAGTGAGTGGATTAGGTGTTGTGGTAAAATAATGCCGATGGGTATGTAATTTATATTATTAAAATATGTTCTGATGATAAGTGCCTTTATATTTACGTAACCTACGTTCAAATTCAATTCAAGTTAAAATACCTGGTCCTTTATACAATTCAAATCAGTAGTTCCTGAGATTAGCGCTTTCAAACAACAAACTCTTCAGCTTTATAATATTAGTATAGATAACACTAAAGTCACCTAAAGTAACTTAGACATGCTTTTTTTCCAAAATAACAATTGCTTGTAGTTTTTTTTTTTAAATAATTCGCGACCGAAAGCAGCCAAGGAGCGCGGGGAACAACGAAGCGGGTCGTTGTGGACTCCTGTTTAATTACCGTTAATTTTTATTGAATACTATAATCTCGTGGTTAGGGTACAGAATAATCACTCCGCAAAGATATTTAAGTAAATAGCTACTCTAGTGGTCAACATTAGAGTCTTTATTGAGTAATGGTGCTTTCCACGACGATATTTAATGACGATAATTTTTTGTACAGGCGTATAAAAACTTTTTACTGCGTTTTAACATTGCTTGAGTGAGTGAATAAAACTTATAAATAATAATCTCTTAGTACAATCCAGCAAATCTTATATAAATATAAAATTCACTAACATCAACGCACAACTCAGACCAATTATTACAAAGTAACAAAGAATTTTTGAAAATTCAAACCCTACGCGTACGAAGTCGCAAGCAAAAGCTAGTAAAGCATAAAAAACTAAGAATCAACGCCTATAGTATAGATTTTCTAGTTACGTCATTATATCTACGATAAAATATCGATAAAATTACGTCAATAAATACGATTCTAATTTATAGTATGTATTTTTTTCAGTAGGAGTGAGCTCGTCACGTGTGCCGAAAGCATGTAAATAGATGGCTAAACAAAGTCACCCAGTGGATCTCTCAACACGGCAGACGTCTTCCAGGTAGACCCAAGAATCCCAGAAACGATGACACGACGAATGCATTCGACGCAGGGTGGCTAAAAATAGCTAGAGGTCTGGTCTGGACACATGGAGGGAAATAGGGGAGACCTTCGCCCAGCAGTGGGAAAGAACAGGCATATCAGGAACATTGCTGGTAAATTAAGAATACTACTTAAAATTAAGAAAAAAAAAATCTCAAGCTTTTATAGGGAGTAGTAATAGGGAATATTTCTTACTTAAAAAAAAAGCCTTTTTTTTTTCTGGGTAGCTAAAGAACCCATACGACCGTACCTACATTACAGTGGACGTCTACCTTTAATATTTCCTTCATAGTTTTTACTCGCGGTTTTGCGCTCCAAAGTATATTAAAGAAGTGATTACTAAATACTAATGGTAGACAAACGTCAAAAAGTGCCGACTAATGGCATAATTTTACCGCGCTCGCGTCGCTTTTTGCAACCAATCGCGTTTCTCTATCTCAGACATGCGCAATTTGTCAATGCGGTCGAGATAAAAAAAAGTAAAGCTTCTGAATAGTAAAGCTGAGTTTATGATGAAACTAGCAAACAATTTTGATCTAATAATAATAATTCTACATTAATATTATAAAGAGGGATTTTTTCATATATTTTTTGTAATAAATAAGCTCAGTACTGTTTAATATCCGTATGTATTCCTGTATTATTTATGTATGTATTTATTTGTATGTATCTATGTATACAATTATATATTGGTATAATTTGTTATTTTTAAGCTATATTTATGTAAATACTTTATATTATCACCTATTACAGGTTGTGTTTGGTATCCTGCTTGAAGCTGAATCAGTTCTTTTCCATCCAAAGGTTGCCTGGAGGAAATCGCTTTCAGCGATAAGGCCGCCCATTTGTGCAACTTATACTTTCTAGCTATTACGTTTTGTTTCTTCCTGTGTTGTACAAATAAAGTTATCTATCTATCTATCTATCTCCGAAACTATTGGACAGCTTTTGATGAAACTTGGTAAAGCTGAGTTAACATTTTAAATGTAGAACCATTCTAGATGGCGCTGTGTGGAATTTCTTGAAATATTTAATATTTTACACTAATATTAATATATAGAAGACAGATTTGTTTTGTTTGTAATTAGTAGGCTCTTAAAATACTCGACCTATTTTAATGAAACTTGGTATAAACAATTAGAAGTAGTTTCGTTATTAACAGGGATTTGCGACTTGTTTTGATTTAGCTCTACGATTGTCACGTTACATAAATTTTAACATAATTTAACCTACCCAAAAACGTTGTCAGGCAAAAGAAGCCGTGGCTTCATCTCATTATGGCTTCTTTTACCTGAAGACTCGTGTGCACGCGGCTTTACAATTGTTTTTGTCAATAAGGAATTCTACAAAACAGAATTATTGAAATGGTCGATTTAGATAAACACACACAATGGGACCAATGAGGCGTAAGTGTTTTCTTTAGTTGTTTGCTTTTATACCTTTTATTATTATAGTTGATAAACTTTATTAATATCTTATCAAAGATATACGAATTTTTTAAACAGGCTTTCAGGGCTACGTCCCAAACTATAAGAGATATAGTCCATTGAAAAGATCGTGGATTTTCGCTTATAACTTCATATTTTTTGTTCTACGACTAAAACTTACTTGACAAAAGTTGTAGATAATCATATTTGCAACAAAAAATGTTAAGTAATATTTTTGTGAGACTTATAGTTTGTGAGATAAACCATAAAAACCGTTTAAATACCTTTTTCCAAGATGGCGGCCGTGGGCCAAGGGCTAGAATCCCTCAAACTTGGATTTAAGTTTAGACTGGTCCCCCCATTATATCTAAAAAATAAAATTGCGTCCTCTGACAAATGCACGCTATAGCCCAAAAATGTAACATTTCAATGGACTAATAGAGCAAAATGCTGAAAGGACTTTGCGTCCCCGTTTTGATAAAAACTAAAACTGTACCATTTGATTTTTACTGATTTTACACAAAAACCGATAACCTGTTAATCCCTCGGGTGTTTTCGCATATTGCGTGAAGACACATCAAATTATTGTGTCACAATAAAGGAATGCGAAGTTCGGAGAGAACCACTCTATAACTGTTACATCTCAAACTAGAACTTTTCCAACAACAACATATCGGAAAAAGTCTAGTTATGATAAACGCGGATATTTGCAAAAAGCAATTAAACTTAACTAATTAAACTTTTCTAAATAAACTATCTTGTCCTTTTAATTTAATAATCAATCAATAATCAGCGATAATCAATCAATAATCAGCGAGCGATGAAGACATTTAAGCCTTTTATACCAATAATCCTGGTAAGGCCCTGGTAGATGTATTAAGCTATAAATGTTAGATTTATCGGCCCGCTAATATCGACGAGTGCCACCGCATGTGTCGTAAAACTTTTGTATTGAACGCTACCTGATGTGTAAGCACGAAATTTTACACTTTACAAGAATAAAAAAAAAACTAAAACTACACGATCCCTTAAATAACCTTCACCGAACACTGCTTAATGGATGAAAAGTATTTTATATTAAATTAAGTAGGTCAATAAATATAATATTATTTACAAAAGACAGTAGCTGTGGCTCTTTCACGCTGCAGTTTTTTCAAGTTACTGACACATGAAAACTACTGTAAATTTAAAAACTACTGCAAGAATGTTTATATACAGTTTATGTGATTCATGAGGAAGGTTTAGATGTATAATTAATTACCTAAGGGTTTTTTATGAACTGACTGAAAAAGATGTAAGCAAATATGCTCTGCGAAGCCGAAGCGGCCGCTAGTTTATTATAAAATTTAAGCAAAATTAACAAATTAATCATTTTAAATCAAAACCAAATAAAAACAACTTTACAAACTTGTAAACGACATCAAATCGTCGCGGGCGCATGCAGCAAGCGCAACGTAACTACTCCCTACAACCAATACCTAACAAAAGTACACTGTGACATTTGACTGTTATCGACTTACTCATCTGTTGAATACATTAGACTTAATAAAGGGAACAAGGTGCTTTTCATTAGCGACTGGCTCTTGGACTATCTTGATACGACCAGACAGAAGCGGCGTGCGCCCGCGCACCGCACCGCACGCAGGGTTGTCACGAGCTTAATGTATTTAGTTATTTGTTTCGGTTTGGTGCAAATTAATTATTGTTAATTAAAAAACAGTGTAATTACTTTTACTGTGGCAAAACAAGAGGATTATTTCTTCTTATATTATTTCTCTTCATTACTTTAACTTAGTACTTAATTTGACACTTTTTTCGTGTAAAAATAATAATAATTTAATTCAGCATATTTTTTGTATGTAGTTAGCTTAATATATTATACGCCCCTCCAAGTCCTGCTCAAAATACCCACTTATAATTAAAGGCTTTAATATTATTTTATCAAAAAAACCTTTTGTTTTAAAAATTACAGATGCTTATGACATCCCTAATTTTTACGCGGAATAGCCCAAGAGATGGATAGACTTTTTTGTCACTAATTAGTATAATGAGTTATTTTTTTATTTTGTCACTGTCACTAATGGAGCTAGGTTTCGTTTGTTGGAATAATCTAGATCTAGGCATCACGAGGACGCTTAGACTTAAAACTTAGAAGTAGAAAGATTTATTTGAAAGAAATGTGTTTTTTCTTCCTGTTAGGGCGTAAAAGGAAAACACTATTATTGATGTGATTAAGGAAGAGAATCCAGGATGGTCTACATATACCGTAGAATATACGCTTTATCTATATAATTTAACAGCGCCAGCAACTTTTAAGCCATGCTAATTAGGCATTATAGTGCCTGAAACATGTATAAGATTGAGTAGGCTTGACCAGCACCAATACCACCATCTCAACTTGTCCAAAACATGTCCAAAAACAACTCATCAATACCTCTAGAGCCAACTAAGCCGCGGGTTTCATCACGATGTATTTGACCTATCCACTTTGGGATTAAAGACTTGCAAATATTAACGATTATTTTTAGGTCAAAAAAGCGGCACTAGACTGGCCCCTTAAATGAAACAAAAACAACAAGCAAGCAACGAAGAAATTATGATACTACCAAATACGAGTGCAAAAACTTGATTCCATATATTCTCGTTGAATTTTATACTGGATTCCGGGGCAATTATGCGTTTTCGTGTCCCACCGTATATACCAATTACATTTCGTTGTTGATTAGTTGGAATTTATTTTATTATGATTTTTAAAACAGGTTGTGCTGAAATATTACAATATTACCAGAAAGTTTACTGTTTACAGTACCAGAATACAAAACCAGAAAGTTTTTGTATTAAGCAAAAAATATTCTATAAATACAAAATTAAAAGTTTTGACGCCTATATGATCGGATCGGTCTAAATTTTAGCAAACAAATTAGCTGTTTTAACATAGAAATTAGCTAGGAAATAATTTTGGAAAATTCAAACCCTACACAGACGAGATCGCAGGCAAAAGCTAGTTCTCCATACATTATAATATCGCTTTACTGTGCCTAGTCAGCATAGGGATTCAACCCCAACACCTCTTGATTAAAAATCACAGTATCTTCCACTATGCCAACACTGCCTATGCTCTAATGTACGGTCGGCTACATAATTACAGCCCCCGGTAGAGTTCTAAAATTACTATTATTGATATATTTTCAATCTAATAATTTTTGTTTGATAAATTCATGAGTTAGATGACTTTAAACTTTAACTAAAGCAGGTGCATAGAATCTGGCTTGTGTTGAAAACATGCTAATAACAGCCGTTTTGAAGCTCTACGGTAGGTCTGCAAATATGCAGCCGACCGTACTCAGATAGGTACTAAGTATAAATTTATATTGTATACCAATAAAATAGGCTATGATGAAGCATATTCTAAGAATTCCGTGTCGAATTTCTATATTGCTACCAAAGAT
Source organism: Idaea aversata (assembly GCA_907269075.1). Classification (NCBI taxonomy): domain Eukaryota; kingdom Metazoa; phylum Arthropoda; class Insecta; order Lepidoptera; family Geometridae; genus Idaea; species Idaea aversata. Next base: position 2,089,488 of record OU026088.1, read on the forward strand.
ATTTCACAGCAGCGGAGAAGAGTGAACATCCTAACATTTGCGAACATTTTCAACTATATCACGGATTTTAATCAAAAAGACCAAAGTAATAGGAGTAACTGTCAGTTATCTAAGTATTTTATTTTTTACTAGTGACCCGCCTCGGCTTCGCACGGCTATTATTATGCATGTATACATAAAACCATAAAACATTCCCCTTGAATCGCGCTATCTATTAAAAAAACCGCATCAAAATCAGTAGTAGTTTTAAAGATCTAAACATACATGATAGGGACAGACATCGGAAAGCGACTTGGTTTTATACTATGTAATGATAAATCTAGATTTTACTACAAAAGGTGGACGGGTCGGAAAAGATTTCGTTTTACTGCCGTCCTACCTTCACTAGCGTCCTTCAAAGGCCCTCGCGTATATGGGAGTCTTCAAGCCAGAAATGTACAGGTCTAGGTTAACGTGCTACATTTAAGACCGTATCGTCAGTCGTCGTCAGATGAGATAGTGATCAAATGCTGACCTTTCTAATATACCTATATAAATGTGTCACGTTGTTTGTGCGCGATGGACTCCTAAACTACTCAACCGATTTTAATCAAATTTGCACACCGTGTGCAGTTTGATCTAACTTGAAAGATAGGATAGCTTTTATCCCAATATTCCCACGGGATCGGGAGTTACGCTGGTGAATTTATTATAAAAAACTGGCTTTCAGGTGTTGTCTCTACTTCTTTGTAGTTTAATCTCTTTGATAGCCACTGAGGACAATGAAATGAGGACAATGAGAAATTTAATTGAAATATGACGTCATTGAATGTCTATTCATTTTAAAGTAAGTAATGGTTTTTTACAAGATTATTTCATAACTCCTATAGGTCTTTATATTAAGACTAATAAGTGACAAACGGTATATTTAACAAATCAGTTGTTAATACTGGTACAAGCGGCAGATATAGCCAGCTCAGAGGCTATATCTGTTGCAGGTCCGATCTATAGGCTAATTCACAAACCATCGGAAGGCTACCGAAACGAATAAAACTGAAAAGACAAGGATGGCAACACGTCAAGAGTCCCGGGAGTGTAAGAGCAGCAAACATTTATTTTTTGTTTCGGTTGCCTCACGACGGTTTGAGAATCAGGGGGCTGATGTGGGCAAATCTACTACGGATTGTGTTCTGAACAGCAAGCGACCACGGAGCAGACCCAGAAGGAGGCTCTTATCGTGGAAATTGGACTAAACGACAGCTGGCACTAGACAGGGAACAGTGACAAGAAGGGAGAGAGGATTTTAACCTGCACTCAATAATTGCTAATTTCAAAGTAGTTATTTTTAACTAATAAAAGTAGCTTAGGTCCTGTTTTATTTATCAGAAATAGTTCAGCAGTTAAGGCGTGAAAATGTAAGAGACAGAGGTAAATACTTTTGCATTTAAAATATTTTTGAACGAGCGAGCGAAGCGTCTCAGTTTCTAGTGTAGCTAAATTTGCTTTCCTCTGTCAGTATGTATGTATTGGTAACTCCTCTCCAGGTCGTATTTCACATCCGACCATGAAACCTGTCCATTGTTCTTCATCCTTCAGGCTACTTAGGACTTTTGAAAATCTTAGAAAACGAAATACATCAATGTCAAAGTATCGAATTACAATACCATTGTGATGTCGAACTTGGGGCCCGAAAATTCGCGAATTAATTCCGAAAACAGAGAACTGTCACCTTTGCTTGTCTTTTAAAACGATATCGTATTGTCTTTGGTTAACTGTTGAATACTATCACAAACGAATTTGAACTCTAAATTCTAAAAGACAGAGTTAAGTTCAGTTTAAAACAAGTCATGTAAATATGTTTTAAAGAGTACTGTGCAATTTCGGCTCTATGTGTTTGGTATAGAATTCATTTTGATAATGTGTTGGAAGGTTTTAAGAAGTTATATTGGTTTGGCAGTGCAGTATTTATGCAGTTTACCAGACTTTCGTCTGTCTGTCGACTCGTACTATTTATTACCGGTTGCCGAAAATCGAGGGATTAAATTAATGGTTTTAAATTCGTTTGATTTAAGATATACTGTTCTCTAAACGGAGTAGACAACAAAGTATTGTTTTGAAGAAAGAAATTAGATCCTCACTATTTTTTCTCTTATTATAAAAAAGTTAATTATTTACATTTCACGAAAAGAAAATCAAGTTTTTTTAAAGTAGGTTAGTATTAAAAAGTAAAAACATCCCCGGGACCAAAGAAAACCCTCGACCTCCGCTTTTGCATTTCTTATCCAACTAAGCCACAGAGACCACTTTTCATCGAGTAATGACACAAATCTTTTTTATTAATTTACGGCTTAAGTGTGTTATGGTAGCCAGGCAATGGATATAATAATGAAATACTTTTTTTTGTAAATAAATGGGTACTTAATTTCGAAACACCGAAACCATAACAAATATTTGCTTCTGCATCACAAGCGGGTGTTAGCCTACTGCGCAATAGAAATCGGCTCATTCTATTAGATCAAGAAAGTTTACTACAATAACCTACCGAACCAAAAACATCAATTAACCCCGAAACATGCAAAACAAACGGTTTTCCACGATAAATCACAACATTCACCGGTAGCCGGGACTCAAACCGGCTGCAGATAGCCCCGGGTCATGTCGATAACATCGTTGGGACATTCTCCTTTACGTTAATTGCGGTTGCACTGTTTAATTGATGCCTTTTTGAAAGATTACGTTTCAATAGTTTGTCTATTAGATACTCTCTCTTTATATATAAAACTAGCGACCCGCCCCGGCTTCGCACGGCTATATTATGCATGTATTATACAATATAAACCTTCCTCTTGAATCACTCTATCTATTTAAAAAAACGCATCAAAATCCGTTGCGTAGTTTTAAAGATTTAAGCATACAAAGGGAAATAGGGACAGAAAAACCGACTTTGTTTTATACTATGTAGTGATTCTCGCGTTAGTTACCAAACTCCTCCGCAACGGCTGAACCGATGTGTATGAAATTTTTTGTGTATATTCGTTAGGTCTGAGAATCGACCAACATCTTTTTTTCCTCTTTTTTGTCTATGGACGGGACAGCTAGTAGGTCTATAATAGTCTATGGCATTAATAGTTTTTGATTTGAAGAAGTATTTTGCTTTCTAATTAATATTTAGACCTAAGTACTTGTTTTAATTGATGGTTTTTTTTAATAACATTTCATCGGTTTGTCTATGCTCTATGTATTTACTAATCTATGGTTTGTACTTCCAATATTTTTAGTAGCTTTCTTCTAATTCCAACCCACGACTTTTAGATAAAAGTTAAAGAACTGAAAAAGTAAAAGAGAACCGTTTGAGTTGGTATGGACTTGTGATGAGAAGAGAAGAGACGCATGTGACTAGAAGATTGATGAGTATGAATGTAGAGGGATGGAGAGGAAGAGGACGACCAGAGAAAAGATGGATGGACTGCGTAAGACAAGACATGAGAGAGATGAATGTCAGCGATCAGATGACGATTAATAGGAGTGAATGGAAGAAGAAAACATACTGCGCCGACCCCAAATAAATTGGGATAAGGGCAGGAAGATAAGATGCTGATGACCTTTAGATGAAAGTTGAACTAGGTAGAAGACACCGACTGACATTAAAAGAGATATTATAAGAAAAGTTGGTTTTTAACAAAACGAACGTACCTGGCGTCAAAATTATTGATTAAAATAGTTAAAACAATAAAATAAATGTAAAAAACCGTTGATAAAATATAAAAAAAAGTTCTCGTTAAGCATTTTATATAGCCAATAACCATTATACAGCTAATAATAAAAATAACTTTTACAAATCCCGCCGACCATGAATGATTCCGATTTTCTGTTACTAAAGACTACAAAATTGTTTTAGTATAAGTATACAGGGTTATTGGTAATACCTAGAAGAAAGCGATTGCTACATCTGTGCACCATAACAACTAAGTTTTGTTTTACGACTTTTGGAAATCTAACATTTTTTGGGAACTTTTGAATTTATTCGAATGCAATGCAGCGAGCCTTTTGGGTACCCTACCTAGGGAGACTTATTTAGATTATTAACTTTGTTTTATTTCTTTCTTTTTAACTAATGTTCCTATAGAAGTTTAATAAGTATAATCTTAAGGTTATTACGGGTAAACATAAACTCCAGAATTTTCACCAAAATGTTCGAATTTCCAAGAGTGGTAGAACTAAATTTTATTCTTAGGTGCACAGAAGTAGCCTTAAACAGCTTTCTTATATTACCAATTAGCTTTTTTACCAATGACCCTGTATATTCTCGAAAATAGTAATTAAGACCATGCAAAGGCAATATCTATTATATTATTATTATACCTAGTGTAACAGGTTTGGGTTCAATGCCACCGACCCAACCCGTGGGTGCTCAACTGCTCACCAGCATTTCATAATGCATTTTTAACTAAACGCAAAGAAAGATATCACTATCAGATAAATTTCTTGAATCTTATGATTTAAATAAAACTAATGATTTTTTTTCTTTTTTTTTTGTATTAGCATAAATACTTTGCCAGCTGGTTGGGCAAGGCCGAACAGAATAGTTGTCTTTTAAAACATGTTTTGTCTATGATACAATTCTTATTTTTATGGAGACTTTATGTATTGGAATTGGTCGATCTTCGATTTTAGCATCTAGCTTTGGTATTTCTTCAATTTATTTGTTAATCTTCATGTTTCCCGCTTTTGATTTGAAACCAAAACGAGTAAAAACGCCATTATTTTTCTATCTCTTTTTCCTTCTATCTTCAATCTTTTCCTATTACGATAATTTCGTCCGAATTTATTAATTACCCCTAAGTTTAATATTCAAAAAAGTTGTTATTTACCTATTTCCTTCCCAACCCACTAAAAATTAAGACCTCTCAAGAAACCTGGCAAAACAACAACGTGAATATTATTATGGCGGAATACGCAAAACGCGCCAGACCATTCTTCGAGAGAAAAAAAAACTGTGAATAAAAAAGTAACCTATTAAAATGTAGGTAAGTTGTTTTTAAACAACTTACCTGTGGAACTGACATTATTGTAACTTTTGTTCACTAAAGTTAATTCATCTATCTTCTAAAGATAAAATCCATTTGACATGTAAGTAAATGAATGATTAGTAATCAAAAGCGCAGCAAAAAACTTAACTCAAACTAAATTGTCTAAGAAGACTGATTAATCAGACATTAAAACCTCTTTTAACATTACATGCAAATCAGAACTTAACACTGGCATTATACAAGAGCTTACAGAAAAAAAAACACAAAATCAATTACGTTCGTTCTATTTTTGAACGAGTTACCGCGTCGATAGCATTCTAATATGTAATAACTATAAAATTATTCCAATACAAAACTACTTGGCGAAAGGTAGACCGTATCACGTGCAAGTTGAATCTAAATACAACAAACTATCAATTTTCAACTTTAGTGCTTTGTTAATAACGTGGAATTTGAACTGAAAGTTCTTTATAAAGACTGGTTATTGAAAATTGAGATTTATAAATGTGAAGTTAGAGATGTTTTTTGTGTTTTGGCGGTCGTACACGGTATCGAGTTTCGTTCTCACTTGGTCAGGTGTCGTTGGCGGTGCTATTGTTTTATTCTTTATTCTATAGAGTGTGAACTATATAAAAACGAGACGGGAAGCGGCTTTCAGAATAACCCCTTTTTTACGAATGATGAAAAGGCATGTGGGATGTTTGGGGGCTTATTCCTGTCTTTTTTTTTTAATTGAAAGGTGTAAAGGAACTATAGAAAGGTGAAATTATTTCTTAAGACAGTGTATTCCAAATATTATACTATTTAAAACTCCTGATAAAAGCGTTTTGGATAAATAAGTGCCTAATCAGATGGGCATGGGCCGGAAAAGGAGACAGAAGGTAGAGCATTTGGAGCGAAGTTGGATGGAGACCGAGAAGAGAAAAATCGGCAGACCACTAGCCAGATGGTCCGACGACATAAGAGTGCATGCTGGGGCAGCGTGGTCCAGGAATACTGGTGATAGAAAGGTGTGCAGAGATATTGAAGAGCCATATGCCCTGCAATGAGAAAACACAATAATGTTGCTGAAAAAGAATAAAACTTACTTTTAAAAACTAATAAAAGCGTCTTAAAAAAAGACTATTTCCATATGCTTTTAAGTTCCTGTTTAGTTTGAATATTATATGTTTTTGAACCGACTGCAAAAAAGGAGGAAGTATTTTTTTATAATTTTCTATGGTGTAAGTGTTTATATTTCTATCTATATCATTCATTCAGGAGAGACAGATAACTCTCGTGAATGCTGTAAATTGAAGCTTACTTTCTTCTTTCTTTTTTACGTAATTTTACTGGATAGTGGTAACAGTGGTATCAAATGACGTCATCGATCATCTCTCGCTATCTTCGATACGATATATTACCCTCACCATTGATACTACGTATTAAATACAACCTATTGTGACAGTTTTACTTACGACATTGCCCTGCCTTGGTACAGGGACGGGATGTTGTGTACGGTTAGCAAATTCAGTAAATAACCGATCGACCAACAGGCAATGACTTTTGATCTATTCAGACTACTTTTGACGACCCAGTTGGCACAATGGTCACCATGCCGAACTGCCAAACACAGGGTTGCGGGTTCGATGCTCGCCTCAGACAAGCATTTATGCTTAGATATTTGTCTGTGGTCTGGTTGTTTCTATGTACTTAATATAAGTATAAATTTACAAAAAAGAGAAGTACCTATATAATTGTCTAGCACCCATAACACGTCTAGTTACTTAGCTTGGGGCTAGATGGCAATGTGTGCTGCAATATTTATTTTATCTTCAATTTTTTTTAATTAATGTGCGTTTTTTTAGTTTGAATAAACCTTTTATCCTAGGTATCTAAATAAATATTAAATAACTATGCCCATTCGCAATTTTTGGTATTTGTATATTTAACTAAAAATATAATTAATATTGTAAGACACTTTACACAGCGCCATCTAGCTCGAAGCTGCTTCGCTTGGAACTAGGCTCGCAATTTTTGTATATTTTATCCGGCCTTTTCTGCAAGGCTTTTATGTATGCTTAAACACACTTAAAAACTAACCAATCATATTGTTTTTCACAGTGTTTAAATATCTAGACGTATTAGTATATACAATTTATTTTTATTAATCAATAATATAATAGATTTTTGTACCATCCGTACATCAAATCGACATCAAATTTTAATCCACGTCCCGTGTATTTCAACACCACGATCTCGTCAAACTAGATGCCTTTAACATTCGCCCTCTCTTTCTAACACACAAACATCGCCCCTTATAAGAGCAGGACGGAAGACTCCGGAACCGATGTCAGTATGATTTCATTAACACGAAGAGAATAGGTGAGGAATAATGCGTTCTATTTGAGACTTTTTGGTGTTGTCTGTGGTAGGTAGGTAGACATGTTATCAAGTGTTTTTGTATCATTACGAATAAATGAGATTATATTGTGTTCACAGATTTTTAGTCTATGGTACTAGAGTACCCACTAAGAATGCACCATATTAAAATCTAAAACAATACCATTGGGTAGCTCTATTTTCTGGAAAGGTCGTCATCAAAATTCAGCAAGTTAAAACCGAATCATCAACAAACTAACGCGGTGTATATGGACTCTTTTTCAAATTATCCTGTGCTTCACCACATAGTATAAAACAAAGTAGCTTCCCGCTGTCTGTCCTTATGAATTTAAATCAACAAAACGGATTTTGATGCGGTTTTTTTAATATATAGAGTGACTCAAGAGGTAGGTTTAGGTATATCCTACTAATATTATAAATGTGAAAGTTAGTGTGTGCGTACGTATGTTTGTTAGTCCTTCACGCTAAAACTACTGAACTGATTGCAATGAAATTCGGTATATAGATAGCTGGAGGCCTGGAGTAACATATAGGCAGGATAATTTTTATCCCGAAATTCCCACGAGATTGGGACTTAAGCGGGTGAAACCGTGGGGCGCAGCTATAGTCATCAATAAACTAACGCGGTGTATGGACTTTGTGTTCCTTATAATTTTTCTTATCCTGTTAATTATCTCTTTTTTAACCGACTTCAAAAAAGGAGGAGGTTCTCAATTCGGTTGTATGTATGTTTTTTTTATCTATTGTAATGTGTTTGTCTAATAAAAATCTTTTTTCTTTCTTACTTACTGTTTTGATGAACGATAAAGGAAAAGCGTTCTTACCTGCAAACAATAAAAAAAAAAACAGATAACAACCATAAAAATAATAGAAACTTACAAGTATTATAATTATAATTAAACTTAATTAATGTCTTAGTTTAGGTTAGTTGACCTAATTTAAAAATCAAAATACGCGGTTTGAATACTTTACGTTATCCAAATATGCCTGCAAGTGGACCTTAAAAGCCATCTGATTCCAAATTCGCAAATTCAACAACCAATAAAATCCTTTCAATCTTTCAACCCAATCTTTTAAAAGTCCAATAAAAATGTTTATTTCCTAAATCTTTAATCGTAAAACGTACTGGTACCGTTTTAATTACCGATTCACAAAGATATCTAAATATTACTATGGTATAGACATAACCTCAGAAAACTCTTTAAACTCACACGATTTGTATTCATAGTAAGTAATTATTTTCCCGGGTCTTAATCGCGTATTTTTTTATTTTTTGTTTTTTATTTCTCTTACCTCGTTTCGACTATGTTACAATAGTCATGCTCGCTAGGAGACTGGAGCAGCGGCGAGCGTTGTCCTCTCATGACAAACAAAAAAATACGCGAAGACCCGGGAAAATAATTACTATAACCTCAGAAGCTTATCTCTGTGCTAATAAATTGTATAACCTAATTCTTTAATAATTTATAATATTTTAATTTTCGTTCACAATAATTGTAGAACCGTAATATCACCAATGATTGTGTCCCGAGACTTCATAATTGTCAAATCGCTTTTGTCTCCTGCGATACAAACTTTGATGCGAGGGACGCTGAACATTTTTAATTATTTTAGCAATACTAGTTTGTAACACGTAGATTGTTTAAGTTTAATTTTTAATTCCTTATGTAAAATAAACATTTATTTATTTATTTATATATACTTGTATGACACTGTTTTCCGCAACTAGATATCTTTAGTTGGATCATTTTTGAGTAAGGATAGAAAAGGCTTGCCCAGCTAAGCGCGCCTACTTTATCCTCACTATACCTACCCTATTCTCAAACACTCTACTCTATACTCACACAAACAGGGCCGACTAGGGTAGTATACCCATACTACACTCTCAGCTTAGTCGACCGTGTTCAGAGGAAATAACTCGTCAGTACGTCTTGAGCTTGACCGCCAGTTTCATAATATTTTCCTAAATCGTAAGAAACCAGATACAAATATCTGTAAATTAATATTTGTTTCCTTGCTTGTTTCAAAAACTGTTTGAAATGGACGCTCTCTCTCTATTCCACTGTAGGTATTTTAAATGTCTTTACCACCTTGATAATAAAAGGAACTCTTTTAGTATGATGATAACATGCCGGTGCCATAAATTCGGAGTGCATTAATTAGTTATTAAACTTGGTAAATGTAAAGGGTTGTATTAAGTGTAGAGCAAACAGGGGTAAGGTGGCGGGAAAAGTACTACTACTGACTATGCTCACTTTTCATTGGTCGACTTATTGAACGCTGCACGCGATTGGTTCCCCAGTCGATTCTCATCATCTTATTGGTTCATAGATAATAAGTATCGACTGATGAACCAATGGCTTGCGTTATGTGACGATGAGTTTAGGTTCCATTCTTGAGTAATAGCGGGGTGAGGAAGAGAAGATACGACATCCGGCAAACGTCTGAATTAGCTTATCATAAAGCTTCTTAGCTCTGAGTTGTGTATTGAGTTAAGATAATAATATGTACGTCGTACGTTGTCTGTCAAAATGAATAAAAATAAAATATTGCATGAAGTAGTTATCTTAAAAACCATTGACTAATAAAATTGCAAACGTTTTAATATTAAGTTAGGATGTGTAGTTTCGGAACGCGCTCTCCAGTGACAAGAAACTCGTTGAGGCTTCTTTTTTCCTGTGGTTTCAAATAAGTCAGGAAGAATGTTTGACATCACTCGCGGTGCGAAGCACAGCTCTACTCGCGGTGCGAAGCGTCATCCGCAATGGGTCCTGCCGGAAGACCAGCTGCTGTAGCAACCTATTGTTGTTACAGCTATTTTTGCTGAGGCAGAGCCTTTTTGGAGGCACACGGCTCCTTAGATTTTTATTTTTTAAAATATGTATTTTTTCTGTTGTTATTATTCTCTGATTTTTCTGTCTTTCTCTTTTTTATGTACTTTTTTGTTCTTTATTCTTTTTCATTTTCTGTATTTTTAATGTTCTTAGGGTTGCTTGTCAACATATTTTAAATGGTTCATAATATGTATTTTTGTCGTGTGCTTGTCCAAATAAATGTTTTTCTATTCTATTCTACATCATATCAGTAGGTCAGATTCAAGGTACAACACTCGACTCAAGAAAGATATAACCCCTAAAAATCTTAATACATCCCTGCGTATGACGTATCCATTACTTTTAATACGCGGTCAAATTAATAATATTTACAGTAGCATTAAACCAAACTATATAGATTATCATAAAAGTCCAAGAGACACTGTCTTATCTAGGGTAACTAATCAAAATGCTACGCTGTAGGCATTAAATAATAACATTGTTACAGAATCACTACATAGTATAAAATAAAGTCACTTTTCGCCGTCCCTATTCCCTTAACTCTATGTATGCTTAGATCTTTAAAACTACGCAACGGATTTTGATGCAGTTTTTTTTTAATAGATAGAGTGATTAACGACGTAGGTTTTTAGATATAATACATGCATAATACAGTCGTGCGAAGCCGGGGCGGGTCGCTATTAATAATATATAGGAAATATATAGTAATAATATATAGTATAATATATAGTATAATATATAGTTACAATAAAGGAAGACGAAAGTTTAAAAAATATAAAGTAAAATATGAACATAATCGAGAGCCTTTCAAAAAAATTATTTTGCTATCTTCACAAATTAAAAAGAAATCGGTGGTGACACACATGCAGACAGACAAGAAAGTTATCTTACATGGGTTCCTTTTTTTATTACGTTTTTAGGTACAGAACCCTAAAAGTGTCTCAGTCCTCTATACCTCATTTATCATAATCTTTTCAGTATTTATCTATTTACGTTTAAATAAACAAACAGGATGTTAAAACATTACACTCTCGCGTTCGGGTAAAAAAGACCCCGTTGATGTCTTTTGTATGAAAACTAAGTACCATTTGTCACGTGGCTGAAAAGGAGTTAAATTTTTCAAAATTGTTTCCAAGTTGATTTCTACGTTTTAATGTTAAACTTAAAGCCCGATTAATCCGATGGTTTGAGCTGTGAATTGATTTATCAGTTAGTCAGAAGAAGTTATAAATATAAAGACGTGCACTTGGAATCGCCTGGTAGTTGTAAACTATTGTTTAATAGTTTTTTTTTTGTTTAATCGTATATCATGAACTAGCTGCGCTCCGCGGTTTCACCCGCGTAACTCCCGATCCCGTGGGAATATCGGGATAAAAAGTAGCCTATAACCTTCCTCGATAAATGGACTATCCAACACAAAAATAATTTTTCAATTCGAACCAGCAGTTCCTGAGATTAGCGCGTTCAAACAAACAAACAAACTCTTCAGCTTTATAATATTAGTATAGATATGCCAAGGTGTGTAGGAGTGCCAAGGTGTTTTCATACGTATTTATGTCAAGAGTAATTTTAAAGTAAGGCGCATCATTTATTTAGCACACACACACTAGTACTGCTTCGTCGCTTCCCGATTTTGGAAAATTATGGAGTTTGTAAGGTAAACAACTTACGCTCATAGATGTTGGACTATTTTCTTGTTTTTTGTCAAGGCATCCCATTGATACTAATGTTGCCATTCTTAAGTCGTTTGCATAAATTATTTTTTACCTAGATTAATATAAATCGATTCCAGTAGTTTTATGCTATGTTTTTAACAGATGAATCTGTATAATTTTTAAAGAGTTCAGTATAAATTACTTACCTACTACCTATCTAACTTAATTCATACACAAACCGAATACATACTACTACTTAGAAAGAAAAAATATTCTGTTTACGAACCTTTGTTTTCAAAACGGTCTTAGATTTATATTTCCATACTATTTAATTTTCCATGCTATTTAGTATGAATGTAGAGGGATGGAGAGGAAGAGGACGACCTAAGAAAAGATGGATGGACTGCGTAAGACAAGACATGAGAGAGATGAATGTCAGCGATGAGATGACGACTAATAGGAGTGAATGGAAGAAGAAAACATACTGCGCCGACCCCAAATAAATTGGGATAAGGGCAGAAGGATGATGATGAGATGATGATGACTATTTAATTTGAAGGCAAACAAAAACCACTTGAAACTCTACCTTCAATGTTAGAATTTATTTTTATTGTAGAACCTATACCTAATTTACATTCGACCTTCAAGAATGTGAATTTTAAATATGGAGGAAAAGAAAATGTATAAAGAAATTTATTATTTAACAACCTTAATAAAGTTTAAATTTAGGTAAAATAATGTAAATTAAGTACTTAGATATTTAATAAGTTTTTAACTCAACAATTTTTAATTTCAAAATACGACCAAAATATACGATAGTTCATTAAAAAACCCATATCGAACAATATCAGTTCATTTTCTCGTGGAACTCTAAAAAATGCGAAACATCATTAATTTCTAATCTTATCTTAATGTCTAGACTATAACCATTTGCATATTCATATAAATTGCATATTTTTATTGGTTTTTTAAACTAAAAATATGGAGCTACCTAGTCGTTACAATATTTCATTTTTAGAATTCCGTACCTACCTCTAGATGAAAAAACTGGACATTTATTAGATCACTCCATTGTTCGTCAGTAAAAACAGACGACAGACCCATCGCTAGGCCCCACTGGTGGATCCACGGGTAAATTGTATATATATATATATATTTTTATAAATGATAGGTCAGCGTTTGACCACTATCACACCTGCCTGATGGTAGGTGACGATGCCTATTCACTCGCGACTTAAAGACCCCCAAATTGTACACGTCAGGAAAGACAGACGCAGGCAACCGATTCCATTCCTTTGCATTACGAACAAGGAATGACGAAGCAAAGCGCTTAGTGCGAACGTGTGGTATGTCCACCATGAATCGGTGCCGCACCAGTCTGCCTGGTTGTATGACGAAAGAATGCAGATGACAAGATTAGGTCGTGGAGTTCTGTTGCACACTCATTTCATCGTAGACACACTGCACTTAGAGTTTTAATTAATCCTATTCAATTCCGTAGTTGATGAATCTGTGGGACATTTCACAGATAGGTGCATTTTAACTGTAGTCCCAATAATATGCTCAGTTTTGATAGAAAATTAATTAAAAACCTTAAAATATAATCGCTTATAAATAGATTTTTGAGCACTATTTTGGAAAGCAAAAATTAGGTTCTTATTTTTGTAAATTATCACACAATGGGTGCCGATAGACGGCAAACGTAGCCGTGGCAGACGTAAAAGATGGCGTGATGATCTGGATGCATTCGATGAGGACTGGCCGAATATAGCCCAGGACCGACAGACTTGGAAACGGATGAGAGAGACCTTGGCCCTGCAGTGGGACCACATAGGTTAATTTAAAAAAAAAAAGCTTCTGCTTGCTTCGCACTCTTAGGGATGGAATTTCGAAAAACCTTTTTTTAGGTAGAGACCTGCACTTTCAAAGAACATAATTTCACCTCCAACCTCCAAATTTCACGTCGCAAAGTCGAACCAGTCAGGAATTGGAATTTAAGTTTTTTTTGCAATTTATTACCACTTAAAAGAAAACCTAAAATTATTCAGTACTTAACTTAGCACAGAAAAACCACTAAGGTTTATAATTATGCTAAGTAGATTTACAGATTGTAATTAAAAATTATTACCAACTTTTGTCGTGCGATAGTTAATAGCTGGGGCAACAGAGGTCGTCACAATTAATCAGTACCCATAAATAAATATCAACTCGTAACTACCTATAGCCTATGGCTATACAGTAATTCAATAACTTAGGTAAACTATAAATATTATGACCTGACCAAGAAGGCTATATTCCTGGAGGCTGTCTATAGTGACCTTAGAAATCTAACACTTATAAGGAATACACTTTCACTGGGGTTTGTTTGTGAATATTGAGATAGTGTAAGTGTATTAAGGCTGCGGAAAGCATAATTTGACTGACTGACTCCATTGTAAGAGACTGACTGACATCTACAGTCAGTTCAATCTGTTACAATGTACAGCACAAACGAATGGACGGAAATTTCAACCCCTTTAAGGACAAAATCAGCACGCACAACGCAGAAGGTTGCGGGTTCGATTCCCGCCGGGAACAAGTATTTATGCTGACCATAAATTCTTGTTTCTGGTTCTGGGTGTTTCCTATATGTATAATATGTATATATTTACAAAAAAAAAAAAAAAAAGTATATAAGTAGTTTATCCGTTATCTGGCACCCATAACACAAGCATTAAGTTGCTTAGCTTGGGGCTGGATGGCGATGTGTAATATGTCCTGAAATATTTATTATTTATTTTTTTTATTTTTAAAATCGCGGATAAAAGCTCGTAATATAGGTACACAAACGTACGAAGCCAAAACTTGAAAAATAAATAAACCATCAGAAACTAATGAACTGTTCTAGTATAAGTGTTCTATATCCATGCGATAGATAGAAGTTAGGTACATTAAAATGGCAACGCGCAGGTCTGAATGTGTACTTGCGTATGCGTGCGCGCATAGAATCGAATGTTGCTGATAAAGGTGTGAAATAGTGCACGGTGTGGACCGCCTCAGAGTGAACTGGTCAAATACAGAGCTAGTTAACAATAGACAGGTAAATATCTCTCAATCTTTGAATAGACTATCGAGTCCCGCAGTCCCATTCTCTAGTCTATTTCAAATTACAAAACTAAAGAGATACGAGTATTCCAAAATTAGAGATAAATTTTGTTTTATTAACTAAACCGAAAATACATATAAGTATCTTTATCTTTTCTGTCATTCGAATTGTTTTTTGTACCTCCAATTTTATTTCTAGAGTGAATTTTACCTTCTAGGTGAGCATTCTACATCCATTATAGTCGCTTCCTCAATATAAATAAATTCTTTATTGCAAGCACCATTTGTAAATTACATTAAATATAAAACAAAGCTTAAGTCTAAGTGTTACAAAGGGCAGCCTTATTGCTCAAAGCGATCTCTTCCAGGCAACCTTTTTCCTATCAGGTGAGATGAGTTCAAATGCAAGCTTATTTAACATGAAAAAAGTAGACTTTTTGTCCTATCTGCGTTTCAAGATTTTCAAGTATGTGACTTCTACGAATTTATAGTGATCTTTTGTGCAAACATTATGTTTCAAGTCGATGTGAAATGCGACTGTAGGTGTCGGAATAACAAGGTTTTGTTCTCTAAACGACAACCATTGTAGCCGCATTGAGGCTATATCGCGTCCCGTATCCGATGCGATCTACATGTTTCACGATCTTTGGGATTATCTGGGCTGTGGGGACACGTTGTGCCATCCTTCTTTTTAGTAATGGCTCTAGACGATGTGTGCAAATAGTCGATGTCAAATAAAATTTGCATCAAGTTTAGCTCATCTGTGGTAAAAATATGTCAAGTCTATGCTTCGCTAAGGAACAGCATTAACCCAAAGACGATCCAGAATCATGAACTTTAGAAAAACATCATTAGAAAAGTCTGAAGAAGACAAGAGCGCATTTTACACTTCAAAAAAGCAATAGGAAATAACAAACATTTTCCACAGCGTAGTATCATGCTTGAAGTAAAGTATTTATACATTAACTTGATTCTACTCCAAGTACCATGTAAGTTTCCGTAGTAAACGTCCGCAATACGGAGACAATTGGCTTTTAAGGACGAAATTTATGTGTGTGACGATTTTGAGGCCAAGAACGTTATTGGTCTTTTATTGCTACTATAAGAATTTACTATTCCGTATTTCTAACTATACCATGTGACTGTACTTTGTTAATATTCTTTTGTCTCCGATTCTTTGCATTTTTTTCTTTATTTTTCTAAGTTAGTGACGATGCGTTCATAGATGTAGCACGCTTACGTAGAAGATACCTGCCCAGTCGTGACTTTAAGACTTTTGCACTTACTGAGTGGTTGGGGTTTGTCGTAATTTATGTAATAGACCCTCCAAAAGCAGTTATGTCTTGGACCATATGTATGCTACTACTTTATATAATTTAACGCGACCCGCCCCGGCTTCGCACGGCTATATTATGCATGTATTATATATATAAACCTTCCTCTTGAATCACTCTATCCATTAAAAAAACCGGATCAAAATCCGTTGCGTAGTATTAAAGATCTAAGCATACAAAGGGAAATAGGGACATAGGGACGGCGAAAAGTGACTTTATTTTATACTATGTAGTGACAATAAGTTATCGTTAGGTTTTATACGAATAATATTACCTCTAAGAAAAGTTACCATAAAACAATCATAACACTAATCAGTGCGGCTGCGGGGCTTCCACCCTTGTCCTGTCCCTTCAGCCCTAATAGCTGTACGTTGGCTAATAACAATGCCAAAGACCTGGCAGCATACTGGAGTAGACAGATCTGACCCTACTTAATAATCTCCCCTCAATACGAAGAAGAAGACGCTAATGAACTCGTGCCCCAACCCCATAACTTAAAAAATAAAATCATCATTACAATGTTGCCAATCAATAGCTACTCAATTATCCGTACACTTGTAAATAATAACCAGTCTACAGTCGGTCGCATCGTTTTGAATTATACGAACTAACAAGCTACGGGCACATAGAAAAGGTAGTACGTACCTAACTATACAAGCTGGGAGCTAGTTACGCGACACCTTACCTTACTGGGTGATGATTGGGTGACGAACGTTTCATACTGATTGCCGAGAACCTACCTACATAGATAGGTACTTTGATAAACTTTTAAAGATCATCGATCGGACTCCATTTTAAACACCGTTTTTAAATGAAATTAAATAAAATAGAAAACAAAGCTTAAGTCTAAATGTTACAAAGGGCGGCCTTATCGCTTAAAGCGATCTCTACCTTTGGATGGACAAGAAGTTGAGGAAGGTTGAAGGGAGGGTGTCCAAACTAATGATGTGGACGTGGATTAAAGGCTTCTAAAGCAATCATTTTCTTCCCTAGGTTTGTTGTCTGTTCCTTTTTCTATAACAATTAATAAACTACAAAATTAAATATGACACTAAAATCGAAAAAAAAATGAAAATCACAGGGGCATGTGCACAAAGGCAGAAGAAAAATAATTATTGCTCTAGAGCAGTATTCGGGAAGTAAATAGGGAAATTACATTTGTATGGGGTTGCTAGGTTATCGTCTTAACATCTAGTGATCTTTTTGATATGGTAATTTGGTAAAAACAACTTTATAAGCCTATTTTCAGTAAGACAAATGAATTGTAAATCGTGCGCAACAATTTCTTAACCAATTAGCGGTTGAAATTACGAACGGCAATCGAAACATAAATTTCAATTAAGACTATTAAGGCAAGATGTCCATTACTGAACGTATTATAATTATTATACTTTGTCCAATAGTTTAAGTATTACGAAACACTGTAAGCCCGTTACAATGATTACAAATACGTCTGTGCAGTTGTTAGCGGCGCCACTGTCTTTACTTTTGTCATTCTTGTTAACAATCGCTTTTGATAATATTCTTAGTTCCAAATTATTCCGCGGCACAGATAGCTTTGTCTGATCATTGCGTGGGCTTCGACCACCGATGAGTTTTCTGTATTATGCATTATTTATCGTGTTTCTTGGCATTTTTATTCGAAATTACAAAGAATTCAATGTAAAATTATGTTTTTGTTTTAAGAGATTAGATTTGTGGTTGTACCGGTAATGTTTCGTTATTCAATACGTACGTGAATATCGAATATTTCTTGGTGACAGTGGGAGATTACGAACGGTATTCGGTTATTTTAATTATGTACTTAAGTATTTAAAAAAATATATAAGATAAAATTACGAATCAATGATGAAAGAAGATCGACAAAGCAAGGTAATTTAGAAAATTGTAATTGAATTTGTTACTTTGAATGTAATGTTATACAAGTGTTCCCACATTCTAATTAATAGATGACACAGGGCTGTGAAAACAAACCCAGGAAGTGGTCAAAGTCAAAGTAATTTTTTTTTATTTCTTTGGATGCTTAATACATTAAAAACTAAGTTAGGATGTGTGCCTTCGGAACGCGCCCACCAATGAGAAGAAGGCACAAGAACGCTCACAAATAGATAGGTAGATAGGTCTTCAGGAAAATCTAAGGAGATTCTCTTGGAGAAGAAAATCCAGAGACATAGTGAAACGGAACAAGATTGTTAAAGATGTCACCCAGAAAGGTTTGCAACCCTGACAGAAAAAGAATGTAAATTGCTTTTGACCATAAAACCGACGATGTCGAAACCACACTATAAAAGATATTAAAGAAGAAAGAAAACGAGAAACATAGCGTAATGGACGAAGATTGTCAAGGAAGACAAGACTAAGGGTTGCAGTACATCTACAGAAGAAAAATAAGATAAAGTAACTGATTTCGACTATAAAAACGACTGTGCCAATACCGCACAGTAAAAAAATCTTGAAGAAGCAAGGCAAGACAGAGTGTAATAGAAGATAAATAGATAAATTGCACATAACTAAGCATAACAAACGTTTAAAATAAAAACAAACTTAAATCCAGGTGGCACAAAGAGCGGTTAAGATTTAAGAAGAAGGCTGGAGTGTCAAGAGTCACTAAGGGTTGCAGTACTGTCTTAGGTAGAAAAAAAGATTAAATAACTGCCTTTGACCATAAAAACGATGTTGCCGATACCACATTATAATGACCAGGCTTTAACCTTAGTAATAGTCAAAGTAAAACCTTCGTGCACATTATGATTTGTGAAAAAAGACACATTGAAATGAGTTAGACACAATAGAGTACAAAAGACAGGTCGTTGACGACACTTGCAACAAAGAGCACTTAAAATTACCTATGCCTTGTAGGCATACTTATAGAATACTGTTAGGACATAAATTATTTCTTAAACGAAGTTTTAGTGAGGCTGTACAATTGCAAGCTCTTCACTTGCATATTTTATTGAAACTTCAAAGTGAATACTATAATATTAATTAATAAAAGGTTTTTAAAATAAAGAAATATCGAGCTCCACAAAATAAAAAACAAATAATTTTTATCAGAATTAATTTTTTGGAAATTAAAAATATTGTAAAGTCAAAACAATTATTATTATAACGTTATTAAAAAGAGAATCATCTCAATCGATTGAGCCGTTTAATAGGTTATAGGTAAATAAGTATACATTAAAAAAAAAAATACTTACGAGACGAATTGAGGCCCTCCTCTTTTTTAACGTCGGTTAAAAACAGATAAAAAAAACAGTGGGGTTCCTATACAACATACAAACCCTTCGAGCGCGAAGCCGACTCGCACTTGGCCGGTTTTTAAAATGAGAAGTCTCAGTATCGATATATCAAATGTATGTTATTTGCGAGAGCTCTCATATTGATAAAAGTACCGATCGGTAGCTCGCTGACGCTCTGCCCCCCTTTAAAACTGGCGTATATCTTCGTTTATTTGCCTTTACCAATTAGCAAGATCGTAAAGTTGAGTCGACCCGTTACGTGCCTTTATAAAGCTAAGCGCGGGCGCAGAATGCGCGCGTGGTAATTGCAAATGATATATGCATGTACCTACATACCTAGTGCAATCATTTGGTGCCTATAACTACGTTGAAGTCTGCCATAAAAGAAGCGGGACTGAACTATTTATCTATCTACTTTCTATGTTAGATCATCTTATTTAGATAAAAATGAATCCTTATTTTCCTTGGTCACGGCATCACGCGTGAACGCCTGGACCGATTTCGCTAATTATTTTCTTATTGTGTTTGTTAATGTCAGGAGAAGGATCATAGGAAAGAAAAAAATAAGAATATATTACGCGGGTGAAACCGCTGGGCGCAACTAGTCATTTTTAACATGTGCCTGCAGTCTGCTGTTTATCCAGAGGGCTGGAAGTTGACAAGGGTCACACCAGTTCCCAAATCGAATTCGGACTCAGATATTTGCAACCATCGACCAGTTGCAGTGCTGTCCACATTTGCGAAAATATTTGAATCTGTCTTATGTGCAAGGATCACCCCTCAGGTGGAAGTGCAGCTCAATAACGCGCAACATGGTTTCCGTCGAGGTCGTAGCACAAATTCCAATTTACTATGCTTTATCAGTTATGCGGCACAATCGCTTGATGTTGAGGTAGGTGGGCAGGTTGACGCGGCGTATCTCGATTTCCGGAAGGCATTCGACACCGTGGATAACGATATCCTGTTAAAAAAATTTGCTATGATAGGCTTTAGTCCACGCTTACTTAATTTCTTTCAGAACTACCTCGGAAACCGTAGGCAGTTCGTGGAGTATGCAGGATATATTTCAGAACCGTATTTGACCTTAACGGGAGTAAGCCAGGGGAGCAATCTCGGACCCTTAGAATTCCTGATAATGGTCAACGATCTACCGAAAGTAATCCAGGAATCACATTGCTTACTTTTCGCCGACGACCTAAAAGTGTTTCTGAGGGTTCGGGATCTTGACGATTGTGAGAAGTTACAAAAGGATTTGGATAGAGTGCTGATGTGGAGTTTAAAAAACAAGTTGCATTTCAATATTTCAAAATGTAACATAATGACTCTCACCAGAGCTACCAATCCTATAATATGTGACTATCGCATGTCAAACGAAATTCTACCGAGAGTAACGGCGACTCGGGATTTGGGGATATTATTTACAAAGGATTTGAAATTTGCAAATCATGTGACGGATCTCTGTGCCAAGGCATTTAGAATCTTGGGATTTGTAATTCGTGAGACTAACGACCTTGTAAACACGACGGCAGCCAGGGTTCTTTATAATGCACTGGTGAGGAGTAGACTGGAGAGTGGGGCAATAATTTGGAACCCTCATGAGGCCAAATATTGTACAATGGTGGAGAAAATTCAGAATAAATTTACACGATACTTATACTTTAAGCAATATGGAGTCTATCCGAAGTACCCGCTTATGTATCCAACCCTCTTTGTTTTGGGGATGGTTGGATATTATAAGTTGGAGGTAAGGAGGAATTTGTCGCTGGCAAAGTATGTATTTTTAGTGTTTAGGGGGAAACTCTGTAATCCGGATATTTTACGTTTATTAGAGTTGCTAGTACCGAATAGTAGACTACGGGTAGGCGTGAGATCAAACACGTTCAACGAACTACGTTCTAGAACGAACATCTGGCGATTCGCTCCGGTTCCTAGGGCAATTGTAACTCTGAATGAGGTAGCGCGAAATATTGATATATTCACGTGTACACTGACGGAATTCGAGAAGGTAGCCAGTAGCTATTTAAGTAAAATTAATTAAGTGATGTTTTTATTGTTACTTTACTGTCGATTTGGGTAAACGCCTGTAATGATGGTATAAGTTTTGAAATAAATAAAAAAATAAAAAAAAAATAAAAAATTTTATACTCACGAATTATAATAAATTTTTCTTTACTATAATTTTAATATCTGCCCGAAGTTTCGATTGATTTTGTGTCAATCATAGTCACGGGAACACATGGGAACCACTAAATGGGTACTACTCCAAATTTTATTAAGGCGAATCGAAACGTGAAATAAATTAAACGGAACCCAAAAAACATACATCCTTCAAAAGAATTGTCAAAAAGATTTATGAGCTATCTGTCAAATGTTAATTGTATTTCATTCACGAGTCAAGTTTTGAAAGAGTGTTTGTTTGTTGTGAGCTTTTGCAAGCTTTTGTGGTCTAAATAACATGTAAATACATACTGATCTTGCGAGCTACTCGATGTTAATTAGTTTTTGATGGAATGTCAGATGTGTGTCAGTTTTTGAAGTGAAAACTTCTTATGGCGCGTTGGGCACTTTTGTGGGTGTGCATTTTCAACCGTTCTCGCGACAGATGAGATTTTGACAGATGAGATTTTAACAGTTATTGTGCTTCTACTACTATGCAATATTGAAAACAGCGCCATCTCTGTGCAAACGGCCGAACTACGATACTCACTTCTGTACAACAGTGTTAACAGCGACATCTCTCGGTGGATGGTGCAGGTTCGCAGCGAGCTGCCGTACGCAGTCGCAGTTTTCATTTCTGCCTGCACTCCCGGAGTGCGCTGTTTTTTTTTTCTACACTAATAATTAGTATACGGATTACGGAGTTGGATACATTGATTTATTGGGAATAACATAGGCTACGTTTTATCCTGATATTCTAGTATCAGATAAAAACGGAGAATCGGTTTCATTTAAAGCCCCTGCCTGCCTAGCATGAAGACCAAAACACGATACGATAAAGCGATATAACTACATCAACTCTCAAAATATGATAGATAAAGCCGCCATATTGATTTTTTATTATAAATTGCGATAAAAATTATGATAAAAATTCAACATGGCTGCTTTATGTATCATATTTTGAGAGTTGATGTAGTTATATCGCTTTATCGTATCGTGTTTTGGTCTTCATGCTAGGCTAGCTGAAAGTTTCATGGACAATTAAATCAAGCGTTAACTAAAAAAGGTTACGTCTTACATCAAGTTAACACAATTCTGCTAGCTAGTCCACTTAATCTTCTAACAAAGAGAATGGATTAGCTACAACCTCTGTCAATATTCTGTCATGTCACTATCACTATCATCACTACATAGTATAAAATAAAGTCACTTTTCGCCGTCTCTATGTCCCTATGACCATTTGTATGCTTAGATCTTTAAAACTACGCAACGAATTTTGATGCGGTTTTTTTTTCACTACATAGTATAAAATAAAGTCACGTTTCGCCGTCCCTATGTCCCTTTGTATGCTTAGATCATTAAAACTACGCAACAGATTTTGATGCGGTTTTTTTTAATAGATAGAGTGATTTAAGAGGAAGGTTTATATGAATAATACATGCATAATATAGCCGTGCGAAGCCGGAGCGGGTCGCTAGTCATTTTTAAATTATTTCTTTATTTGTTTGTAATAAAAAGGGCTCTGAAACAACAGAACCGATTTTTATGAAACTTAGGTAGGTACATTGAATTAGTGGTGGTAATATAGGCTACTTTTTATCCTGATATTCTTACTTGATCGCGGGCAAAACCGCGGGACTCTAACTAGCTATTAAACTTCCCCGATTCGCCTCTGTCGTCAGTTCAATGAAGTAATGGCTCACCAATGTCAAAAAAAACCGTTTTATATTTATACGTAACAAAATTAAATCACAAATGAAGTACTCGAAACAAATTCATTAAAAAAACTAAGCATTTAAAATTAAGCGCAACAACGTTGCAATCTTCTTCGAAACGTCTTTAACATGACAGGAATCGATAATCTTGTACAGTTTAGTATTCTCGTCTCTGTCTGTTGAATACATAGTAGATGACTTTTACTTATTACAAGCTGCGCCCTGTGGTTTTACATGCGTAAGTCCCGATCCTGCGGGAATTTCGGGATCAAAAGTATCCTATGTCCTCGTCCATCCCCTAAATTACTACTGTGTCAATTTTCATCTAAATCTATCCAGTCGTTTGAGCGTGAACAGGGAACAAAACAAAAAAAAACAAAATAAGGAAACAAAATAAATTCATTTGTCGCCGTCCTTATGTCCCTTTGCATGCTTAGATCTTTAAAACTACGCAACGGATTTTTTTAATAGATAGAGTGATTCAAGAGGAAAGTTTATATTATTATGTATAATACATGCGTAATATAGCCGTGCGAAGCCGGAGCGGGTCGCTAGTTATAGTATAAAATAAACGACTCCCGCCGCGTCTGTCTGTCTGTCTGAAAGCCTCAAAAACTACTGGGTTTTAATACATTTTACACAGTCTACACAAATTGACGTAATTATTTACGAGGAAGGTCAGTGTTTAATTCAGTAAGGTTTTGTGTAAAATATTATTATGATGATAATTGTTGAAAATGTCAAAGCGGGGAGCTATACTGGTGAGCGCCTTTTTCGACGACACCTTACACCATGGGTTTGGCGAGTTAACAAAAACCGGCTAAGTGCGAGTTCCGTACCATGTTTTAGGCATTTTTGTTTAAGTGGCAACAAAAATACAGAATCTGTGAAAATATCATCTGTATAACTGTGAAAATATCAACAGACGGATGGACAGGACAGACAGACAGCGGAGTCTTAGTAATAGGGTCCCGTTTTTACCCTTTGGGAACGGAACACTAAAATCATTCCCACTGTGTAGGTATCCTAATAAAATAAATATTTTTAAATTTTACTTTCCATTTTGTCGGTGTGATTCATATGTAGGCAAATTCATGCCAAATTACAGCTTATAGTATCTGAGCTATGCCGTGGACGTGCATGCTGAAACTAAGGTTTCCTTATTAGGTCTACGGAACCCTAAAAACCAATAAACGGATTTTCCATTGCTACCTGAACGAAGTACCTTGTCGCTTGTATTTTTTACCCTTCACGACTACGCGTTGAAATTAGAACTTGGGTTTAAATAAACGGTGTTGGGCGAGCGGGGGTTAATTTGTGGTACTCTTTGTAAGTTTTAAATGAAAAAAAAACTGGTTGCCTGTAAAGTCGGTATACGGGCGAAAGTTTTACGTGACAACAACTGTGCTCGAGTGGAAGGGACGCGTGCCTTTCACTTTTTATGTCTGTCTCTCGCTCTTAGGCGGGCTAACCATGCCCGAGTGGAAGGGACGCGTGCCGCTCACTCGCTCTCATTGTGAGCGCATAACGTCAGCGGAGCGTAACGCAGTTTCTTGAAGTGTCACCCGGCAAACCAATTTATAAGACGTTGTCACGTCAAAATTTAAAACACCACACAAAGTTTAAATTTTATTAAGCTTAAACTGGTTGGTTTTCGATATATGGTGGTAGTAACTTTTTCAATATTAAGGGGAGAAAAGAACAAATAATTTTTGTACGGAAAAGTAGGCGAATTGTTACCCTCTTAAGAGGAAAGGGTACCGGCTCTCTCTCCATACAAACGTAGTCGACTGTTTCCTCCCTGGATAATGACTAGCACAAATATTTTTGCACAAATAGAACTGCCATGACCAATAATAACCATGCCCATAAGTTTTATTTTTTAAATTGTTTCTATAACTCTTACTTTCTATGATAATTAGAATATAGAAAAAAAACAAGGCATAGGGGCATAGTCATGACAGTTATAGGTTTTATGGTACAAAAATATTTGTGCTAGTGTCATTATCCAGGGAGGAAACAGTCGCCTACGTTTGTATGGAGAAAGAGCCGGGTACCTTTCCTCTTAATAATAGAAAGAAGTTACTGCAACAAATGTAGAATATTTCAGTAACTTTTCAGCAAACAAGCCCACGCACCGACTCATCGTGTACCTTCTATAACAAATATTGATTCCCAGTTGACAAGAAAAGGGCGTGTGCATAGCGAAAATTAATTATCCCGAGACGTTATTATGGCCCTGATAAAGGATGTTCCAACTTGAATAAATCAATACAACGACGAGTTAAAGTCTATACAGGGCTATTGGTATTATACGAAAGAAGTTGCGGGCTCCTTTTGTGTAAGGTCGAAGTCAGAATTGCAGACCCCCCGTAGATTTCAAAATAAATAAATAAATATTGCAGGACATTCTAGACATCGCCATCTAGTCCCAAGCTAAGTAACTAGACTTGTGTTATGGGTGCTAGACAACGGATGTACTACTTAAATACTTTTCTTTTTGTAAATAAATACTTATAATACATAGAAACAACCAGACCACAGACAAATATCTAAGCATAAATACATGTCTGAGGCGGGAATCGAACCCACGACCCTGTGTTTGGCAGTCCGGCATGGTGACCATTATGCCAACTGGTTCGTCAAAAGTTACTATAATTGGAATGTTTTTATTCTAATAATATTTATCTACTAAATTCATGAGTTGAAAAACTTTAAACTTGAACTCGAGCAAGACCTTAGAATGTTTCTTGAGTTGAAAACATTTATTAATAGCAGTTTTGGAGCTCTACGGTAGGTCTGCAATTCTGACTCCAACCTTAACAATCACAACTTTTGTTCTACAACTTTTGGAAATTCGAACATTTATTTTTAAACTTTGAGATTATATTTGAAAATCAGAATCAGCTGATTGTTAAATAGGTATAGGCTAGTCAGATATACCTAGATAAAACTTGAAAAAATTAGTAAACTTAACGATAATTACCTCTTCGTATAAGTAACAGCTGATTTTCAGGTAAACGTAATCGCAAAATTAAATTTCCAAAAGTCGTTGATTGTTAAGAAGGTGCACAGAAGTAGTCCTCAACGGCTATATTATATAGGTACCAATAACCCTGTATACAGGGCAGGGTTATTGGAAATTATTATGAAACCAGTTAAGGACATCCTAACAAACAACTTTTGTTCAACAAGATTTAATTAATATATTTTTGTTTTTTATATAAAAGCATAAAAATAATAAACAACTCTATGAAAAGGTTGTCAAAAAATTTATATAAGTAGGTACTATAAAATAAATATAAATAAAATAAATATTTTAGGACATTCCACACATCGCCATCTAGCCCCAAGCTAAGTTACTAGACTTGTGTTATGGGTGCTAGACAACGGATATACTACTACTACTATTATTAATAGTAGGTATAAAAACTGAGTAATTTGCTGCGTGTTCGAGGTGCGATTCTATTCATCACTCCAAAGATTTTGCCTCACCAAATTATGGGACCACCCCTGAGGTATCCTCTTTTTAACACAAAAAGATTCATCGCAATTGGTTGAGCCGTCTCCGAGTAATCGGTGAACATACACAAAAAAAATATTAATATTTAATTAAACGCGACGAATTGATGAACCTTTTTAATCTATCTTTTTTTATCTTGAATTTTTTATCTATTAAAAATGATCAAGGGCGGTTTTGTTGAGAATTTAAAATATTTTATTTAATAATGTACAAAATTTTCCCTTTTTAAAAATCTTCAAAAATATTCGTTATTTACCTTTGTGAGCCCATGAAACCCATGAGGTTCTTGTGCCTTCTTCTCCTTGGTGAAGGCACAAGAACCTTCCTTTGGAACGCGCCCACCAAAGAGAAGAGTTTAGCTTACTTAGTTTTTGAGATGTTTCAATAGAATTTCATGCGAATGATTTCAAATAAATAAATTGTGACTTGGCTTAACCTTTATCGGTCTGTATAGCAAATCATTCGATTTTATATGCAGTATAAGTAATATTTCCTAGTTTCTCTTTAAATTTTATTTACCACTATAGATACTAACTGTTAATTATAATTAACTAGCGACCCGCCCCGGCTTCGCACGGCTGTATTATGCATGTATTATATCTAAAAACCTTCCTCGTTAATCACCCTATCTATTAAAAAAACCGCATCAAAATCCTTGGCGTAGTTTTAAAGACCTAAGCATACAAAGGGATATAGGGACATAGGGACATAGAGACGGCGAAAAGTGACTTTATTTTATACTATGTAGTGACTATCTGCAGCCACAACAGTTCTGGTGATCATTGCAATTTATTTTTTACTGGACTATGGTGAAGCCAAAGGGTTACGTTTTTGGCCCGTAGGTGTATGATTTATGCATTATGCCAGAGTCAAGTATAAATATTTCAAATTGCAACCCAAATTGGGTTGCAAAATGCTATCCCTCTTCATTTATAATATTTCACATTTATAATAATGTTATAAATGTGAAAGTTTATGTAATATTTGTTATTTTTTCACGCAAAAACTGCACTTTTTAATCTAATTTTATATAATTTTAATAAATTTATATTATATACATCATTTTGTTTTTTCATTTGTAACGAATAGGCTTCAAAAACACTGGACCGATTTTGATGAAACTTGGTATGAGGAAACATTGATTCATTGGAAATACCATAAGTTACTTTATCCCGATATTCCCACAAGATCAGAACTAAGGCGGATAAAACCACAGAGCACAACTAGTAAAGAATAAACAAAACTACTCGTTGCAATATCATAGAACAACAAACTAGTTTTTTATTCAACAAAAGATGAATGTGTTGTTGTAATTAAGTGTGAAGTTGTCTACGTTATGTTAAATTTATGCTTAAGTTACTTGGTGAGACAAATACAACGAGAATTACGTTTATTTTGCAATTTGTTCGATATTTTATTAAAGATGAACACGTAAAGGTTTCAGAGTATTCATAAAATAAGTTATCCAGTAGTTGTTTCCAAAACGATAAAATCTACACTTTGATATTATAAAAAGGATTTTTTTGTTTGTTTGTAACGAATAAGCTCTGAAACTACTAGACATACCTATTTTGATTAAACTAGGTATGGGGATACATTGATTTTCTAAGAGCAACATATACTTCTTTCTAAGCCGAGAGTCCCACGGTATCGGGACTTATGCGGCTAAAGCATCGGGGCTTAGCTAGTATAAATACCTATATGGAAATGATAGCTAAATTATAGACTTTAATTTTTTGAATTAAAATATGTTTGCAAAATAAATTTGCGACTACATACTTGTCTTGTTGATTGCAAGACTGCAAGACACGAAATGGGATGGCTACGACTGTGATGTCAACACACAACTTGCATTACAAAACCGTCATGGAGTGAGCCTTTAAAACAAGAACGATTACATCATCGAGTGTAATCGTTCTTGTTTGTTCTGCGACAATTTAAAGTCACCATAACTAAGCCTTAGAATAAAACTTCTTTCAAATAACTCAACAGATAATTTACAAAAGGCCATTTAAAAAAAATCCCTCGTTTCTCGTAATCTGAACGCTGCAATCCTGCGCATCTTAACGGTGTTGTTCGATTTATGACAGTATACATGCCGACGGCTACGATTGCTAATTGGTGCGTGTTTGGAGACCGTCCGCTTGCGCTCGCGCATGTAATGGTGACGTGTGACGTAGAGAAGTTATGGTACTGCGCCTGTGTTCCACCTCCTACCATAGGTTTGCTTTCGAAGTGTTTTCTTTGACAAGTTATTTACTGAACTATATGTCATTAAATAAGCTTCGCAGAAAGTTATCGTATACCCATTTGGCTCAGGCCTACGACAAAAAATTTTGAAAAAAAAAATGAAAAAATTCAACCCCTACAATGGCGAGTTCGCGGGTGAAAGCTAGTTTTTCTCAATATTTTAAAACCAAAATTGGTCCTAAAACCCAAATCGGTCCTGCTAGCCTAGCATGAAGACCAAAACACGATACGATAAAGCGATATAACTACATCAACTCTCAAAATATGATAGATAAAGCCGCCATGTTGAATTTTTATCATAATTTTTATCGCAATTTATAATAAAAATTCAACACGGCGGCTTTATCTATCATATTTTGAGAGTTGATGTAGTTATATCGCTTTATCGTATCGTGTTTTGGTCTTCATGCTAGGCAGGCAGCTGTTCTCAAGTTATAGCGTGACCAAGGGAAATAGGGGTTAATTTTTACATAGGTACATATTATACCTATAGAAGACTATAGCTGCGCTCCGCAGTTTCTACCGCGTAAGTCCCAATTCTGCGGAAATTTCGGGATTAAGAGTATCCTATGTCCTCCTACCACTATGCCGATTTTCATCCAAATCGGTTGAGTCATTTGACCGTGAAAGGAAACAAACAAATAAACAAACTTTTGAATTTATTATATAGGATAGTTAACATTATTATTTGCACATTTTAAAATACTTTTTCTAAAACTGTCATACTTAAGGTGAAAGGGTACCGGCTCTCTCTCCATACAAATGTAGTCGACTGTTTCCTCCCTGGATATAATGACACTAGAGCAAATATTTTTGTAGCATAAAACTTATAACTGCCATGACCATTGACCATGCCCCTTTCTCTTATTTTTTATACATATTTTGTTTTTTTAACACCGACTTTCTATGATAATTAGAATATGAAAAAAAAAACAAGACATAGGGGCATGATAGTCATGGCAGCTATAAATTTTATTCAACAAAAATATTTGTGTCATTATCCAGGGAGTAAACAGTCTACTACATTTATATGGAGAGAAAGCCGGTACCCTTTCCTCTTAATGCCTAGTCAATTGCAAACATTGCATCACAGTTAATAGGGATAAAGCCCGGATAAGCCTTCTATAAGTTTTTTATTCAAGATGGCGATTGATCTCATGAAGACGTTAACTTCTAATAAGGACAGTGATTAACATTCCGTCTGTTGACTTCTAAATGGCTTATTTATACCACAAGTGAGAGTATTTAGAGATTTATTGTTTCTGTTGTTGATTTATTATTGTATTTATATTTAGTTACTTAGATAGATAAGAGATATTTCAGAGCCAGCACAGAACGGGCGGCGGTTGGGTTTACTTCCCGTACAAGATGAAGTGAGTACCAAGTAGAATAATTTTGGACGATTCAACCTCAATTTTATTAAAAAGCCTTAAAACTGCTTACATTCATCAGAAAAAAAATATTTATAACTGTTTACAAAACAATCTATTTCTTGGAAACCGAAACGCGATTAGAGACAATTGGCTCTATAGAAATTCATTTTAAACTTTTAGATAATTTTCAAAAACATACACGATTGGAGGTTATCACGAAAATAATCAAGTTCATACAGTTTTGTTTAAAGATGTTGGCACATTTGGCACAACACGTGCTGTAATGTGTAATGCAACGCCAATTATTATTATGTTTTATGTGCAAAATACTATAAAAGTGTTATTTAAAAAAATACAGTAAAATATTAGTAAAAGTGACCGCAATTTATTTCAATTTTTATTTATTTTTTACTATAAGCATTTCGCGGTTTCACCCGTGTAACTCCTGATACCGTCTGAATATCGGGATAAAAAGTAGCCTATGTAATTTCCAATAAATCAATGTATCCTCATACCAAGTTTCATCAAAATCGGTCCAGTAGTGTCGGAGCCTATTCGTTACAAACAAAAAACAATATAATATTTTCTCTCGATTGCCGAGCTATTGTTTATAGTCTACGCACACCTGTGCGTATTCACCGATAGTTTAAAACGAACACAATTCCATAGGCAAATAGTTTCAGAATGTAATCGGAACGAAATGGCCCAAGTAAGATGTGAATCACCACATGTAAACCACAAACTTCGTTTCAAGAGTCACGGCGCGATTGCTTTATGCACCACAAATGGGTGCTTAAATTGTTTCCATATCCCAGTCCTGGAATATCACCCCGTATAACACATTGTTGCATTAATTTCGTTTTGCAGAACAACTACAAAATTGTATACCTCAGCAGCGGCGGGCGAACTCCCGCCTGAGTTCGATTCCTGCTTTACACATAATAATATTATATTGGTTATTATATAAACTTCATAATTATTTATTACAAAAAACTAAAATTTGAAAAAATACTAACAAAAGCAAATAAAACTAAAAGAAAATCACAATCATTAAAAAAATAAAAATAAACAAATACTTAAATCGATACAAAAAATAAATAAATAAATAAATAAAAATAAAAAAAACATCCTAAAATTAAAAAAAACTACAAATAAATAACTTATATCTAATCAAATAACCCGCCCCGCGACACTCCTGGCACAAAAGATGCGAGAATACAAGCTGCATTCCCCCGCTGGATGGCAATAGCTAATCTTTGAGCCAGGAATGCCCCGGAGCGATGATCCAGCCCCCGCGCCCTAAGCCGACGCCCGATCTCCCGGATAAACCCGATGGCCTCACTACCCCACGCTCCAGACGTCTCCACAGCCACAGGGACAAACAAATACCTACTTTGGAGAGGAGCGTACTTAATGTGTTTGGACGCCGCAGCTGCCTCAGCGGCCGCAGAAGCCACCCTAGAAGTGCGAGCCAGGTGACTCGCCGCAAACGTGTTCACACAA
Source organism: Idaea aversata (assembly GCA_907269075.1). Lineage (NCBI taxonomy): Eukaryota > Metazoa > Arthropoda > Insecta > Lepidoptera > Geometridae > Idaea > Idaea aversata. The sequence goes on from OU026088.1 coordinate 2,121,546, forward strand.
GTGGCGTCCCACACTAAGCACCTGCCCCTCTCCCACGGTACCAGAGTTAGCCCGTCCGGTCTCTTCCATCAGTTCGGGACAGACCCGGCGGCTCGAGCATGCAAGGGAATATTATATTATATTATATTTATGACCCAGATTTGTTTCTGGTCTGATGTTTAGAGTATAAATTTACAAAAGAAAAGTATATAAGTAGGTATTCTACACGTTGTCTGGTCACCATAAAACAAGCCTAGTTTCTTAGCTTGGGAGTAGATGGCGCCTTGTAAAGTGCCCTACGATATATTTTTTATAGAGATAAAGCTTTTACAAAAGTAGAACAGAACTTTTTCAATCACTGAACATGTAGGCGTATATATACGCTTACGTATACTACTCATGCAAAGCGGTTCGCTAGTGACTAACTAAAACAACTAGATAAAGTGGTCATTGGAGATGAAAAATTAGGTAAAAATATTCACAATAGTATTTTTAAGTTTTGAAGACTCAATCGATTAACATAAAACATAACAGGGGACTGAATATTCAGATTTCAGATTAAGAAAACTGCATTGAATTTGATATAATCGTTCTTACAGCACCACCTAGCCACCAAAACAAGCAACTAGGTTTCTAATATAGTGATCAGAGTCAGACAACGAATAGAAAATTTTTCATAAAAATATAAAACATTTTCACGCGCTTATCCATTACGTAAAAACTCGTACATTTCCAGTTATTATTCGAATAAAAACTCTAAATCCTTCATCACTCGTTCAACAACTAACGCCAATTAAAATAAACTAGTGTTGTTCCATGTTCATATCGATATAATTATGTATATCGATAAAAACGCGTTCAACATTCTGACATAATACGATGCGACTGGCGTGAAGGCATTACTTGGTTTGCCTTTTAAGCGGCGGGCTTATAGTGTCAGGTTACTAACGTTTAAAAAAAGAAATACAGATTAGCAATTACTATAGAGTAAGCGCAGAGAACGGACTTTATGATCGGCATGAGTTCGAATTTAAAGTCTAATAAAAAATGTACAATCGCGTGATTAAGTTCGGTAGCAATCTCAAGAAGCTTTTTCACAAACCACTTGATTTTCGCCTCATTGTTGTGGACTTACAACCCTTTTCGCTTGGAGCAGACAATTATAAATGACATAATCGTAGATGGGTACGGGCTCGTATGCAGTGTTAGATTAAATAATGGTACCTTGACTTTTAATGCGTGAAACATATTTAATGTTTCACTCATTTTATTACAAAAAATAATTTTGTTGATAGGTACATAAGTTATTTGTAAAATCAGTATTGGAGATTGATTATTTAATCAAATAATAAATTAAAAATGATTGTGCTTGTAAGACAGGATACCGTGAACAAATAGAAAAAAACCGAGAAGATGAAATTAAAGTTTTATATTTTGCACTATGTTTTTCTATAGAAAAAACTTATGATATTTTTCCGTGGCTTTGACATGAACAATATTTTATATCTAACAGTAGGTACCTAAACATCAATAAATTGCAATTGTAATCAAACCCATAAAACTGCTCAACCATTAAACGCTACTGGAATCAGGTATAAAACTGAAGACAGATAATAGTGAACAACATTAGAAAACTATGAGTTACTAGGAAAAAAATTGCGCGAAATTTTCTGTAGTAATTTTTAATATTTTCTGTACATTGCTTCCCGTGATTTTGCCCATGTCAGTCCTGAGATCGGGAGGAAATTCCTTTTTTAACCTCCTTCTTCTTTAAATCAGTAAATAAACGTTGTATTGTATTTCACGGTTTAGTTTTCGGAACAGTAAAGGGCGAACATTTTCTCAAAATAAGTATTATAAAATTTATAAATCATGGATATCGATTTATCGACATGTAACAATGAGTCTCAACACTAATTGTATAATTAAAAGAAGAAAAAACGAAACTAGATTTATCTTTGCTCTTAATATCGTAGATTAAACCTTAATCAAAATCTTTGGATCAAAAGTTAATAAAAACTTACGATTAAATAGAACAGACTATTGACTTTTTCATCCGCTGATTTTAAGACCAGGAGCCCTATTTTTGAATCGTTCGCCCCGCGTCGAGCGCTCGATTTCTACTGATATTCGTTCGACATCGGAAATTCGCTATTTTTGAATCGCTCGATCGTAACGAGTGCTCTCCACCACTCGTCGCCGACAGGCGAGTGGTAGAATAAACGTCAAACAATCAAAGTCAAACATTCGGGAAGGATCTTTCAAAAAATATTTAAGTAGGTATATCTTTTGGGATTATTTAGGACGTGCGTCGGTAATTACCGGTTTCTTAATTATCTGCGTAAAACGAATAAAAATGGACATTTCAAATTTAGACGACGAACGATTCAAAAATACAGAAAATTGGTGTCATGCGACTTGGAAGTCGAGCATGACTTGTAGGCGTATACGACGAAGCTATGTCACACGAGCGATTCAAAAATAGAGCCCCAGTTAATTTTTTGTTTACAAATGATAGGTCAGCGTTTAACCACTATCACACCTGGCTGATGGTAAGGACGCGGTCTAGGATGTTGCATGCTTTCCTAGAAGATACCTGTTCACTGGAGTACGGATATTTTCCTATAATAGTGCCTCGGAACGATTTTAAAAACGTATAAAAATCAAAATTATTCCCGAAGATTCCTCAAACTTCGAAACTTGTTTACACAGAATATATAATATCTATTATGGCATACAAAGAGTGACCCTCTTTAGTATTGTGTCGACTATTCAATAATTCATATTTCAATACGTGCTAAGAATCATATTAACACTTCTAAAGCAAAGGACAAACAGACAAACACGTATTCGAAAAACGATTAGTTTTACTTGTGAATATTTTAAAGTAATAATCCTTGTTATAAACGCAAAAGCTTGTTTTTCTGTCCGTATGTCTGTCTGTCGTCGGTTACGGTATTACGCCTAAACGATTGAATCAATTTTGTTTAATTTACCCGCATAAGCTCGGAATCAAGAATTTCGCATTTATAATATTAGTAGGGGCTAATAATTTTAATTTTTCATGTTAGTTCTACAGCCCCTAGGAATTGAATTCACTTGTTATTCAAGTCCAGTCGCTTTCTGTAAAATGTAGGTATTTTCGGTACATTCTTATCACCATCCAATTTAATTTGGACCGCGACACTTCAAGTGTTTTGTTAATAAATAATAGAACAAGGTATCTTCATAAACTGGTCATGTAATATAAGGCTATGTCAATAGGATAGCTAATAAAATCATGTTTACACAATTGGTGCCACATATCATAGATGAATGTTGTAGTCTTTCAAATGTCAACACTCAAATAGCCGGTATTATTGTGGTTAATAGACGAACACTTGAGTTGTGTATCTTGTTTTGATACGTATCTTTAAGAAATACTTATGTAGGTGTAGTGTGACTAGGCAAGGAAATAATGGATTTTTAAATATCTGGTCTAGGTTAAACTCAATTTTACATATATAGAAATATTTATGTGTGCTTATTAACATTGCTCTCACGGTGAAGGAAGACATCTTGAAGACCCGTGGATAAGTTGGCTCTAGACGTATTAAAGAGTTCCTTCCTTTGAACACGGTCGACTAAGTTGAGAACCCTCTCAGTAGTAGGTACTGGCTAATTCTGCTCTATCTAATATACGTCCCAGTCACTATACATCGCCCTGAATAGCATAAATTAAAATTGCTGTTATTTGATAAATAATAAAAAGACAATATTTTGCAAAAAAAAAATCTTAAGCAAAATACTTGACAAAGACTATAAATATGCTCTAGTTGCGTGAAGCGATTACTTTGCAAAAATTTAAAGGGATAACTCATTCGACTTTAATGAAAAGTTAAAAATTTAAATGAAGCTTTCAATTGTACCAATAGGTTAAATAGCTAAATTACATCATAATTTTAATGAAACAATTTAAAAACACAAAAAAAAAACTAAAATTTAATTAAAAGTAGGAAGAGTCATCTTAGGCCGATCATTACCTAATAAGAAAGCAAATGTCCTCATGTTTTTTATTTTAAATAAACCGTGCACTTTGCAATTATCAAAGTCATCAGAGCCTTCAACTTGTGTGTCCAGTGTCGCCAAACATTAATCCTAGAACTGGTTTAAAACATCAACCATAATTTCAGAAAGTTCATAAAGCTGTAGTATCGATAATAAAATTAATTGCATAAACTTTATTGCTATTTGAATCATGAAAAGATAATATTACTCGTTAAAAGGTATAAAGTTTCATTAAAAAGATGATTTTACATTCCCTATTTCGATGGTATTAAGACACAGTTTACAATGAAAAGTTAAATTCATGGCTGAATAAGTATTTGTGATAAACTCATTGTGGAAAAAAAAGAATGTTTGTCTGCGGCACGGTCGCAGTCGGCTGTTATTATCGCATCTATCGAAATTGCGATCACGTAAGCATTTATCGACTATCGATAAGATTCGATAGTTTATTTGTCAACACTACTTTAAAGAGCATATTATAACTGCGGTATTAAAAGGAAAGTTGTGTTCTTGGATTTATATTTTTGTAACCATTTTAAGTAATTAAGTGTATATTCTGTACAAAGTCCCTATACCATTTTTTTTAATTGCTCTCAAGTACCGACTTTTTATCCTCTCTTTCTTATGAGTATAGGTATGCAGCCATATTATAGGAAGCTGCATTTTTCTAAAGGTTAAGATGGTACGCGGATGTTTCTTTGTCCAAAATGGTCCAAACAAATGTGTGTAAGTAGGTATGTAGTAGGGGAACAAAAATTTCCATTACTTCCGGAATACTACGTCTAGAGTCTAGAGCATTATTTTTATTCATAAAACCTAGGTTTGCTGTTATCTTTTACAGATCTTTGGATAAGTGTGCGACAAATAAAAAAAAACTTTAATACATTTTTAACATCACATAACAGGCAAGCCGGACACTCTTAACAAGATTTTGTTACATGGTATTTGTTTGTATTTTTATCCTCTCTAATTTGCCATAGGTTTAAAAAGTTTCCGAGATAAAAAACCATTGAGGCGACTCTCCATACTAATATTTATACGCCTTTCACAAAAATGTTTAATATTAAAAAGTATATTATTGTTATTTTTTATTAATTTGCTCCCAAGTACAGACTTTTTGTCCTCTCTTCCTTTATTATAGGTAGATTATTTACACAAAAATGCATGATTTTAATCCCAAGTCAACATAAATAAAATACAGGTTTCGTTTAAAAGTAGGTAGACTCGATCTTTATTACAATCGTATATATAGTACTTAATGAGTATTCTTTGCAAATGAGCAGAAAAATTATAAAAGCTCCCATTATGTAGTAAGTTAACCATTTCTATACAATAATTTTAATGGGTTACTGTAAATAAGTACTTAATGGCTTATCAAAATTCTTTGTTACCATTTTTTTTTGTTTCGAGTATTGGCTTTATTGACGACTTGTGCTTATAGTGAATATTTTTCAATATTAATGTGTAATATTAATTTGGAATGAAGAATTTTTATAGGTATGCCAAATCGGTTGAAAGTTTGTTACAGTAAAGCTTCATCATCATCATCATCATCCGAGCGATGTTCCCGGTTGCATCCCTCTCAGGAGCCCGGGGTCCGCTTTCCTACTTTTACGCCTCCACTTCGCACGATCTTCGGCATCCTGGTTAGTAAGGCCATTTGCACGCATATCACCCTTTACGACGTCAAGCCAGCACTTCTTGGGTCTACCCAGTCTGCCACGGCCCGGCGGAGGCGCCATGGCAAGACATTTGTTCCCCACGTAACTAGCCGGTTTTCGCAAGACGTGACCGTACCAGCGTAGGCGACATTCTTGCAATTTATCTGCAATGTCTCGGACATGAAGGCTGCCCCGGATGCGGGAGTTCCTGACGCGATCCTTTCGCGTCACTCCACACATCCAGCGCAACATCTTCATCTCCGTGACACGCAGCTCCTGCTTATGTCGCTCAAGTACCGGCCACGCCTCACTACCATACAAAAGGACAGGTCTAATGATGGTTTTATAGACCTGTCCCTTTAGTTTAACCGGCATTTTGGGGTCGCAAATGACACCAGTCACCTCACGCCACTTGGCCCAAGCCGCTGAAATGCGTGACTTGACGTCGCAATCGATGTCGCCAGACGCGTGAAGCACAGATCCCAAGTACTTAAACTGGTCTGTCCGCTCGACCATATGACCGTCTACGCAGACAGGTGTGGGATCTGTGGTATTGCAAGCCAAGTACTCTGTCTTCGCCACATTCAGTTGCAAACCGCCGTTCTCAAGCGACTCCTTCCACGTGTGTACACGTTGGACCAGCCGCCCCTTATCCGAATCCGCCAGCGCAATATCGTCAGCGTACATGAGCAGCCATGGAGGCTGCTCGTGTGCATCCCTGATGGCAACGGACAGTGCATCCAATATTACGCTGAACAGGAACGGGCTTAGGACGGAACCCTGGTGAACTCCAACGGTAACAGGGAAGGGCTTAGTGTCGCCAACAGCAGTTCGCACCACAGAATCAGAATTTCGGTACATGTCTCTGATGATTTCAACATAAGCTTCCGGAACCCCTTTGGACCGCAGCGCCCACCAGATCATCATGCGAGGAACACAGTCGAAGGCCTTCTGCAAATCTAGGAATAGAAAATGCAGAGGCGTATTCTTCGTCCTGTATTTCTCCATAACGATCCTGAGGGCGAAAACAGGGTCCATGGTGCCATGCCCGGGGCGGAAACCATATTGACACCCAGAGACAGTGCACTCCCGTCGGATCCGAGAGTCCACTATCCGCTCGTAGAGCTTCATGGTGTGGGACATGACCTTTATACCTCGATAACTGCCACACTCCTGCACCGATCCCTTGCCCTTGAAAACTGGGGTAATAACACTCAATCTCCATTGGGCAGGGATCTCGCCGGTCTCGAGTATGCAGTTAAAGAGGTTGGTCAAGATGCCCACACCACGAGGACCCATCGCCTTCCACACTTCGATAGGGACTCCATCGGCTCCGACAGCTTTCCGATTCTTCATGCGGCGAAGAGCCTTGAGGACTTCGTCAGGCGTAATCGGTGGCACAAGTCCTTGATTCGGAGGGAGTTCCGGCGGCTGCACCTCTTTGTACTGCTTATTCAGCAGCTCGTGGAAATAAGAGCGCCATCTCTCCTTCACCGCGAGATCCTCGCAAAGCAGGTTACCATCGGGGTCTTTTACACAGCGGCACTTGGATATATCCTGCGCCGCTTTTACCCTCGAACGTGCCAACTTATAAATAAGCTTCTGCCCCTCAGACGTTTCCAACTTATCGTACAGTGACTGTAAGTGGTTCCGTCTGGCTCTGGCTACTGCTCTTTTTGTGGCACGTTTGGCGGCTTTATACGAGTCGCGATCTTCAGGAGAGCTGGACGCTTGCCACTTTTTAAAGAGGGCTTTCTTCGCCTTAGTCTCCCTCTGGACTGTGTCGTCCCACCACCAAGTCTCCCTGTCACATTTGCGTCCACCTTTAGACATGCCAAGCACTGCCTTCGCCGCACCAGTGATCGATGCCTGAATCCTATCCCAGTGGTCCTGGACTAGTTCGTCTTCGGCACCAGCGCACTTGTCACCGATAGCCGAGACAAGCTTCTGGGATCTGGTTTCATCCAGCATCCACCATCTGATTTGGCGACGACATTGCTCAGGGTGTTTGTCTTTGGGTTTCACACAGAGATCCATGACAAGAAGACGGTGTTGATCAGTAAGACTCTCACCGGGTATGACTTTGCAGTTAGCTACGTTGCCGATATGATGTCTCCTGGTGATTAGAAAATCGATTTGGGTAGCGTGCCTTCCACTCTTGTAGGTGATCAAGTGGTCGGGTTTCTTTTTGAAGTAAGTGTTCACGAGGGCCAGGTCGGCAGTGGCACACGTACGTAGGATTTCTTCCCCTTCCGCATTCCGACCGCCGTACCCGTAGCCTCCGTGAACACGCTCAAATTCCACCCCCATCTCGCCAACATGACCGTTAAGATCACCACCCAAAACGATCCCCTGTGACAACGGGATGGCTCCAAGGACCTCACCGAGTTTGTTCCAAAACAGTATCTTATCAGCGTCGCTACAACCGACCTGCGGCGCATAGGCACTTATTAAGTGGGTTACAACCCCCTCAATAAGCACCTTCACGGCCATAAGTCGGTCGCTAAAGCGTTTTACCTCCAAGATACAATCATGAAACCCCTCAGCGAGTACCACAGTAAAGCTTGTATGTAAGTAAGTATACAAATATCTAGTTTTTGTTGTAGTCAAAAATTATTTAATGAAACTAATTGATGTATCGAAGTAATTCTTTTACCTTTTATTTTTCAAAATGACTTAACATTCTTCATTAAGATTATTTCTTTTTTAAGAAAAAAAAAACCATGGTAATGCGTTTAAATTTATCTTCCCTAATCGAAATTAAGAAAATATCCAATTAAATTCGAATTAAGACTAAGTAATTACAGCGAAAAAACAACATAACACGCAAAGTTTTTTTATGCGATTCACCCGCCAAAAAATTATTATCCATTGTAGGTATTTGTGGTGCATGGTGTTTTTATGTCATCATTAGTTTTTTTATTACTGACAAATGAAATTTGGATATAATTGAAGACCTCAATTTAAAATCTGCTAAGTAATGTCTGAATTACACCTCAAATAAACAAAAATTACTTTATCCCAATTATGTTGGGTGTCCATTCATGTGCAAAGGTATTTGACGCTCAGAATGAAAGCAGATTACTGACATTAAATCTGCTACAGTACTGCTACAGTTGATTGTTGATTAATTGCTATTGGTTATAGTTTCGAAAGTTTTTCGTTTCTGTTACGATCGTATTTTGTTTCTGTTTCAATCGACTTTGTTTCTGTTTCGATTGTCTTTTGTTTGTGTTTCGATCGTCTTTTGTTTCTGTTTCAATCGTATTTTGTTTCTGTGTCTTAGTTTCCATTTCGATAGTGTTTTGTTTCTGTTTCAATCGACTTTTGTTTGTGTATCGATCGTTTTTTGTTTCTGTTTCGATCGCCTTTTTTTCTATTTTGGTTAGTCTTTTGTGTCTGTTTCGATCGTTTTTTGTTTCTGCTGTTTCGATCGTTTTTTTTTTCTGTTTTGATCGACTTTTTTTTTCTATTTTGGTTAGTCTTTTGTGTCTGTTTCGATCGTCTTTTGTTTATGCTGTTTCGATCGTATTTTGTTTCTGTTTCAATCGACTTTTGTTTGTGTTTCGGTCGTTTTTTGTTTCTGTTTCGATCGTTTTTTGTTTCAGTGTCGATCGTCTTTTGTGTTGTGCCCGACAGACCTAATTTTTGTAACAGTCTGTTGAATTGTTCACAATTTTTATTTGCCATTAGCAAACTGTCAGCAGACCGTTTTATCTGTGGTCTACGTAATAGTGGATGATTCATGGTGATTTATTCGAAATCATTGGGGAAAACTCGACTTCATTGATGCATTACTTCTGATCTTGGAAAGGTCAATGTTCTGAAGAGCAAATTTTAACTTGCAATTTAATTGAAGTAGTAAAGTTTTTACTTAATAACCGTAATTGCCACAGATTCGCTTGTTTTGTAGTGCAGAATCGCTTGATGAACAGGCGGCGCTGAGGTCGAATTCCAGGGATTCTTTTCTCCATTTTTCTTGGCTTTCAGGGAAGATAAACGGTTATTTATTAGCCACTACAGCCTCGTTAAACACGATTTCGATTTCTACTGGCCATAGACATCTTTCAAAATTATTAATCTTTTAGCAAAATTGGTCTGTCATCTAAATTATATAATAATAAAACTAGTACTTTTTCTAGTAAGCCATATTAGGTCTTTTATATAAGCATGTAAAAAGCCTAATCTAGGAAGAGAAACAAAAAACATCATACAATACGTCTTTCCACAAAACAAAACGTAAAAAACTATGGTAAATAACCCGTTGTCAAATAATTTTGGTAGTGAAAATAACCATGTTAATTATAAAAAACTTATGTCATAAAATTAAACACTTCACAAGAAAAACGACAAGATTTTACAAGGAATCGACTCACCGAAACTCCAATCGCATACAGATTACGCGATGATAAATTTTTTCATCATATTTTTTGAGAAATTTACCCAAAGATGATATCTCGGCTTACCTGTAAATAAAGACATAAATATTAATACACAAAACATATTATAAATATCCGAAAATGGGCAAAAAAATTAAGGGAGATCATTGACTAGGAGACTGGGAATCGGCGTATAAATAAGAATAAATATTCCAAGACTTTGTACACAGTGCCATCTAGCGCCAAGCCAACCAACTTGGCTTGTGTTATAGTGATTAATCGGATAGAACACTTATACTTATTTTGTAATACATAGCTATTTATTATAGGTACATTACCAATTAGCTGAACCCCACGTGACCCAGAGCTCACTCGCAAATCTATAAGGTAGTAAAGTAATGTTACCTGATTCTGTTTTTTTAAACAATATAATATAAAATACAATAAACAGTAAATACTATATTTTTTACAGGTATGCGAATGAGCTCTATATAGGTCACGTGGGGTTCATCTAATTGGTAATGTGACTGTACATACAGGAAGCCCCAGACCGCTACAAATATTGGTTTACACAAACAAATATCTATACAAAAACATGTGTTTAAAGGCGGGAATCAAACCCGCACCCTTCTGATCCCTTTCAAATGTCTGCCGGTCATAAAGTTTGCAGTAGGTATACGGTTTTCCAAAATGTTATGTAAAAGGTTTTTTATCAAAATTACGAATCCCGCAAAAGATTTTGCCAGTGTATATCTAAATTTTACTATTCCTCACTAGTTCTATATTCGTAAATTACAAACATTTACTTGACGACCTCTGTGGCGCGTCGGGCGAACACCCGACTGCGACGCAGAAGGTTGCGGGTTCGATTCCCGCCGGGAACAAGTATTTATGCTGACCATAAATTCTTGTTTCTGGTTCTGGGTGTTTCCTATATGTATAATATGTATATATTTACAAAAAAAAAAAAAAAGTATATAAGTAGTTTATCCGTTATCTGGCACCCATAACACAAGCATTAAGTTGCTTAGCTTGGGGCTGGATGGCGATGTGTAATATGTCCTGAAATATTTATTTATTTATTTATTTCGATTTGTAACTAGATCCGTTTTACGTAAAAACTAAGAAAATTGAATTTGGCGTGCATTTGGTTAAATGTTTCCCTAAGTAAGGTAAGTTTTAAAACCCAATGACATCATGTTAACTCTCTCATAGCCTAGAAGAGTGTAGGTACACGAACTAAGATGAACGTGGCAGATAAATCCGAAGATAGGGAATACTGAGAAAAGAGTATGGTTAGTCTAAGACATGAGAGTTTGTTCTTTTAGTATTATCACAGGTATTATGCAGTTTCAGGTTAAATTTTAGGGTTAGGTAAGCATTATTCAATTAACCCAATAAAAATATAGTTGAATTAAATTATTAAAAACAGTATTAAATTAAATAGGTTTTTTTTATTTATCATATTAACGATCATACACAAACATAGGTCCACCTAACATAATAATATAAAACCACGGAGGTTTGACTTCCACGGAGGTTTGACTTGGCTAAGTACCTACTCTACTACGTTTATTTTAGTCCCCTTGACTCTTTTTTAAATTTGCTTTAAATACAGAGTTTTTGTAATCTCATCCTTTATTACGAGTAAGATTAATAATTTGTTAATAATTAATTCCATATTAAATTGTTTCAGGTTGAGTTGAATGTACAAACAATTTTCAAAAGAAAAGTTGTGTACCTATGCATACGGAAAAATTATGTCCAACTATTTTCGAAATAGAAACAAAAGACGATCGAAATGGAAACAAAAGACGATGGAAACAGGCATTGAATTATTTGGAGACGGATCTGTGCGTTGTCATATGAATACTTTGTCTTCCGCTTCCGCTCCTGACTTGGTTAATACATAAAATTTAATAAAAATACTTTAGTATCACGGAGTAACATCCTCAGAGCAAATGCTACATACAAACGTACACACGTATAACTTTACCTACATATCTACATAAATATGTAGAGAAAGGACGTGGGATGTTTTCTGATTTCCTAAAAGTCAAAGGCTTTTAAATATGACCGTGAGTTCATTTGAAGGTTCACAAAAAATAAGGTGAATTCTACAAGTATTTATATATATATATATATATATATATATTACTGTTTATAGTTTATACTGGCCAAGTACTAATTTGTAGTTTCACGAAAATCAGGCAAAATCTAATAGAAGGTACTATTTACACCAAGTACTCATTTGTAGTTTCACAAATACCAAGCAAAATCTACTAATACCTAGGTACTATCACATACTATACCAAGTACTTATTTATAGTTTCACACAAACCAGGTCAAATCTTACTATCGTTGTTTCAGCTTACATCTGTCCACTGCCTTGTACTATTATGTGCCACTGCTTAACAATGAATAAAGGCCACTCCCAAGGTGCGCCATTTTACTTGGTCTTCTACATCTATCATCGACTGAATACCTACTTTAGGTCGGTATTAATACTATACAGGTACTATACCAAGTACTAATTTGTAGTTTCACAAAAATCAGGTAACATTTACTATGAAACTTATGAAAGCTCACTCCGCCCCGCGTTTTTCACCTACGTAGGTAAGTCCCGATCCCATGAGAATATTAAGATAAACAGTAGCTTATGAGGACCTATACAGGACCTATTGAGAATTTCCCCAATAATTTCTGGTCATTTGGAGTTTTTTTTTTGAGTTCAAAACGAAATCCTACAAAGGAAACTATTGTTGGCTCCACTAATTCGGAATGAGCTTAAAAGCTCTCGCAGACTTAAAACTGTTTTTAGACAGTTTAGAAGAAAATGCACGATGATAAAGTTAAGAGATACATCAATTTATTAGACCAGATTCAATGCATTTCAAAACATTAAAAAATAACATATGAAAAATCAAAATAAAAAATCAAATAATCTCAGTCATCGCTTAGTTAGACCCAAACCAAGATTATTACAACATATCTGAATTTTAGTATTTGAAATAAATCATCAACATTAAATTAAATAAATATAAAAACCATAAAAATAATTAGGTACAACACTAAAAATAATAAATAATTTATATCGCTCCAGTGGAGTCTTAGCAAGAGGGTCTCGTTTTTACCCTTTAGGTACGGAACCCTAAAAAGTACAGACTGCAAGAAAGTATTTTAAGAAAAATTTGGTAAAAAAAAAACAATCTCTTGTCTATCTCCACCTTAATTAGACAACCTTCTCCAGTTTAAATTTGGTTTAAATTGTAAGCCGAGACAATAAGGGATACGCTAAAACATTTTTTATTAACTCCCGCATCCAGGATGGCGTTTAGAGCCTCAAGTGTTAATTGTTAAACAAATATAAGCTACTGTTGGTTCAATGAATTCTGTGACTGTAGACTTTAATGTTTTAAACGTTATTTTTTAAGGCCTTGGTTTGTTTAAAAGGTTTTACTGAGTCATTTTTGTCAGTTTCGAAGGTTGTAGTGGAAAACTTTTTAAGTTTTAAGTGCGTAAGCTTGCATATTACATTGAAATTATGAGAAATAACTAGCTTCACTCGTCTGCGTAGGGGTTGAATTTTCCAAAATCACTTCTTTGCGGATGCCTGCGTCATAATAGCTATCTGTATGCCAAATTTAAGCCCAATCCGTTTATTGATCTAGCTAAGCTGTGCGTTAATTTATCAGCCAGGACTTTACATTTTATAGGTATTAAAAAATTACTATGAAAAATACATTTCTAAAAATTTGCACCGCAACGAGACTTGAATTCACGATCTTTACCATGATTTTTGATTCTTATTTATGAGAGCTCGACATTTCAATGCTGTTTCAAGCACCATTTTCACGAGGAGGAGGGAATAGAAATACAAAAACTTAGTTAAAAAAGTAGTGAAAAATAACCAGGGTAAATTCTTATAAATCCTTAGCTAGACTCTAGCTACCGTGGCTTGGCCGTGGAAAAGGGGCGGCAAATTTTAAAAAACGAAGTACTTAATGAATTATTAAAATCATATAAATAATTATTATCTAATATTATATGGATAATCAATTGTTAAGTACCTACACTCACCAATTATTTCATAGTCATTTAGATTTTTTTTATATTTGCCGCCCTTTTCCAGGCCAAGACTCGGTAGCCAGACTATAATTTTAAATTTAAAAGGCGAGCGTCTCAAAATCCCGAAACATGCGTCCGCGCAATGCGTCACGCGAGATGAAGGCGGCGCAAGGAATTCCGAACGGGCCGACCAAGTCGTCGGCTCGCAGCGCGCCTGTCGACGCCATCTGGATGACAGGGAGGCGACAGTGTCGATACTTATAATTTCTTATTTATCGATAAAGGAAACAAAAAATCAAGCATTTATTTTACTGTTCTGTAAGCTATTATTACTTTACTTTGAGAAAATAGTGTTCTGTTTCTTCCTGTGTTGTACAAATAAAGTTATGTATCTATCTATCTTCTATCCTAAAGCACGTATCTTTCGTGTGTCACTGTAAAATATTTTCGTGAATAGTTACTAAAAAAATTACATAAACTATCAACAAACTTACTCCGTTAGTGGCTTTTGAATCTTTAGCGTTATTGATGATGTATTATTGATTAACATCTATTTTGTATGTTTTTAATTAATCTATATTTCTAAAATAACGCTATTTTATAAAGTCGTATTTAGCACTTGACATCATAAAATAGTCATACGAAATCCTAGCTTTAATGGTAAGTGACGATGTGGTCTAAGATATAGCACGCTTACCTAGATGAAATCTGTTCACTCGACTTGAAAACCATCTTTACACGTCAGAAATACAGCCATAATTTAAACCTGGTCATGTTTAGTCCAGAGGTTTATCAAACAATACAATATTATTTATAAATTCAATGGAATGGTAAACTGAAACAATTTCTGTTTCAGTTTACCATCCAAAAATATATCGTGATTTTTCAGTAGTAGCTTTTTGATTTTAAAGTTTAACATTTGAATACTACAAGTATACCTACTTATCGATATTTTTTACTATTTGTCGACATTTTTGACAAAAAACTGTATTTACATTTTTCTAAGGTATTTTTTTGGATTTCGAACAATTTTTGGAAGAGTCTTTGTCGATACATGTACTAACCCAACTCTACCAAAAAGCTCGGCAACATCGCGATACTCTCTCCCTTTCACACGCCCATCACTATTCACCCTTCCTACTCTCACACTGACTACCTTATTTAAATAAGAGTCGGTTCAGTTCCTGCACACCTTAAAGCATTTTTAACTCTACCGTGGTTGGAACACGATTGATTTTTTCAAAAAAAAAAACGTAATGTAAAATGAGAAAAAGGCCCAGGTTTCGTCTCATGCACTGAAGTATAGAGTTAGAAATGTTTTTTGCCGGATATATGGTCTATTTTTTATAGCTTTGAATGGTCCTTGACCATCATTTTATGAGCGATCTGATAGGTTAGTGTTTGCATTAAAGTACTAAAGGAAATTTCATCTTAAAAGTGATTATCTATAAAGTGGAATAAATCCTCCGTTAGCTTTTATGTGATAGAACATGTTTCTAGATGTGTGCTGTTATGAGCCTTTCGCATTATTGTCGTAACCTATTTTATGGGACTTAGGGTAGGTATATCACATACTGTCATAATTTTATATTGCTATAACTGTACTGGCAATAGTTTTGGTTCAAAATATATTCCTTTCCCTAAAAATCTCTCAAAACGTCTGTTTCCCAGAATGTCCTGCTTCCAAATGTAGCCGGAAGATATTTTGGAAATGGACGTTTTGAACCTTAGCCCGTCAAAGTGATCATATGTATGTACGATTCTGTAATGCTAGCTTTTGAGCCTAGCATTACAGAATCGAAAAAAATAAGATACGGTAAAAGCAGGAGGGAAACGTGAAAAAAAATTCCATTTTCATTTATATCCAAATTCATATTGTATGGATTTAATAGTGTTTTCGGAACTAACCATCAAAAATTGTAGGTATTTGAAGGTTTATGATACAAATCTTTTCGTACTTTTTACAAAGCTGTTGTTAACTTCTTGTTAAACTTCATCCATTTTCAATTAAATTCTTTGCCAATTTAACAGACTTTGACCATAGCTCACTCGACCAACTTAACAATAGCCTTACAAATAAGCATCCAACCATAAAACAAAAACCAAAATTTAATAACTCGATACGGTAGCCCTATGAGAAATGGTTCTCCATCCTCACGGAACTTGCAGCTGACTCCAGCATTCATCACGACGCCCACTTAGTTAAAGCAGCCTCGAAGACTCGGTACAAATGGGCTGTAATCCTTCAAGTTACGAGTAAGCAAGGGCTGACGCGAAAGATGGTAATTATTATTGCTTTTAAATGGTTAAGCTTTGCTTGTAGATTCTGCTGTCCTAGAGTTGCAACTAATATCTACACAACACTAATATTATAAAAGGAAATATTGTTTTGTTTTTTTTATGTTTGTAACGAATTGGCTCCGAAACTACTGAACCGATTTTGATGAAACATGGTATGAGGATACATTGATTCAATTGGAATAACAGAGGCTACTTTTTATCCCGATATTCCCACATGATCGGGAGTTACGATAGTAAAACCGCGGAGCGCTGCTATTGTAAATAAAAATTGTGTGCTTGTTGGTTTCTTCTTCATGTCCCTGCCAATTTCAAAGGATTATTAAATAACTTCAATAAATGTCTGTCCAGTTAATTCTTCCTCAGTAAAGTATGCGATGGTCGTAAACATGTCAAACTGACTTTAGTATACTTTAAACTATTTGCTATAAGGACGAGACATTTTGGGAATTGTACATTTAGGTTATTGGACATTTTGAGAACTAGTGATTTAAGTCTTTGCGCGTACACATGAGACATTTTGGGGGTAGGATATTATAAACTTAAACGATAATAAAGTCCCAGAACTTTTGCCATTACAAAAGCTCACGTAAGAAACTTACAAAGAAGCTTTCATATAGCGATCGTCCGCTAATCTTGCAATATCTACAATCTAAGTTAATTACTTGTTCCAAACTCTTTTGACAGACATGACTCTTGTTTAAAACTTCTCGATATCTTCGTAATATGACACCCGTTTGCGGTTACATTGTAAACGATTCGTCGCCTGACTGTAACCCGAACCGCTAGACGGCTCTAGGTCAGGGAAATTAGGACAGCCAGCTGTAACATGAGGCTAACAGATATACTAACTGATTAAGGAGTTATTTTAGATATTTTAGGGACGTTTACTATCTTAATTATATTGATTACCAGTTGCGCCCCGCGGTTTACCTGCGTAAGTCATGATACCGTAGGAATATCGGAATAAAAAGTAGCGTGTGTTGTGTTAATCCAAGTCTTTAGCTATTTACCTACTGAGTTTCATCGGAATCGGTCCAGTAGTTTTTGCGTGAAGGAGTAACACACAGACAAACTTTCACATTTATAATATTAGATAGATAATTTTTCTATTGTAAACACCATTTTTAAATAACATTAAATATTAAAAACCGGTCAAATGCGAGTCGGACTCACGCACGAAGGGTTCGGTACAATTATCTTCACATAAAAATCACTAGTGGTAAAAATACATGAATGAAGGGTAAATGGCGGTTTACGGTTTATGACGTATTAAAAAAACCACTATTGTGTAATTATAAATGTTTCAAAATTACTAGTTTTAGCTTCGGGTGACCAAAGGGCTGGCTCGTACCTCGGACAACGGATAAGCATCGCCATCCAACGTGGTAACGCTGCCAGCCTTTTGGGCACACTTCCTAGGGACCCCCATTTGGACTTTTAATTTAGTATAAGTAAAATAGGTAGTTTATTTAATTAATTTAAGTTTTCGTTATTTAATTGTTATTTAGTATAGTATAATAACTTGTTCATTTAAAAAAACTACTTCCCAGGTCTCGTTAAAAAAGCAAAAAGGGTGGTCTTATCACTCAAAGCGATCTCTTCCAGGCAACCTTTATTAGTAGAATTTTGGGTATTTATCACAAGTGAATATTTTTGATGATATTATTTAATCATTTTGACATTTTGAATGTTGGTTTAAGGTCCTATATCAATTTATTGTTTTGTCAACCTAAGGCTAGAAAACCCTAATCCTAAAACCAGCAGCTTAGCTTATCAGCTGCACTAAAGCCTCATCAATCGTAGTTCAGTAACTTAGAGCGCACTTAACGCTAACTTGCCAGAACAATCATTTATCAAGTTAGGATCCGTTAACTATTTATTGCGAAATGCGGGCCTTTAAGCGCGACGAAATTATTTTAATGTTAAGTTATTTATTAGTCTGATAGAAATTGTTTACCGTTTGTAAGTATAGGTTGGTACTACCAATAGTACAACCTCAGTACCTATAGAAATATGCAGCAGTACTCCCGATCCCGCATAAGAATATCGGGATAAAAGTGGCCTATGTTATTCCCAATGAATCAATGTATTCTAGGGATAGGCCGAATGTGATTTGAACCGAATACGAACTTCGGCCGAATGTTCGGTGAAAATAAAAAGTTCGGCCGAATTTCGGCCGAACTTCGGTTATTTTTACTGCACTTTCTTGAGAATGACAGGTCAAATCTTGTTTAGAATCTTTCTAGCAGAATATGTAAAAGAAGCGTAGAGAATGAAAGCTCAAGTAGTGACGAAGAAGTTGACCAGACCACACAGTCATTCTCACAATCTAGCGAAGACATACATAAATCGTTTTGGAGCTGCTACGAGGAACTGGCAGCAGCATAGCTTCCCAATATAGAGGACACCAGAAGTCCGATAGCAACAGATCTAGATAGATATCTGAATGAGGCTTTGCTGCCTAAAGGTCAATGTCCATATGGTGGGCCAAGAATAATCATAAGTTCCCTTGCATGAGTTTCTTGGCACGAATATTTTTATCTCCTCCTGGAAGCTTTGTATACTCTGACTGAGCGACTTTTCTCAGAGGCAGGAAATGTGTATGAAGAAAAACGCAACAAACTCCTGCCTGATAAAGCCGAATTCTTGGTGTTTTTGCACCATAACCTTACCTTGATCAATTTTAAATACCAATAGGTTATTAATTGTACTTTTCTGAAACTTGTGTGTGCAATAAAGCGTTCTATCTATCTATCTAATACGGTTTCAATCAACAAACCACTTTCAGAAAAATTAAAAGGTCCTATGTAGTGATTTATGGCGATAATTATTTAAATGTTTCGATATCAAAATTAAGATATTCATTTAGAAATTAGAATTTAGATTTATTTGGTAAATAAGTGACAAAAAATAAAAGAAAATCGAGATAAAAAGTAGCCTATGTGTTATTCCAGGTCTCCAGTAATTACCAAAACCAGTTACATACCAAGGTTCATGGTAATTGGTTTAGCGATTTTTATGTGATTAAGTAACAAACATACATACCTACATACTCACAAACTTTTATCTTTATAATTTAAGTAGGATAGTAGTATTTAAAACAGCTAAGTTGGTTATTGTTTTCTGGATATGATCAAATACCGAATGTTCGGCATTTTAACAGAATTTCGGCCGAATGCCGAAGTTATGTTTAAACTGCCGAAGTTCGGTTAAACCGAATGTGAAACGAATTTCGGCCCATCCCTAATGTATTCCCATACCAAGTTTCATCAAAATCGGTCAAGCAGTTTCGGAGATAGATAGATTGATAACTTTATTTGTACAACACAGTAAGGAACATAAAACACGATATACTTACACAAAGTAAAGCAATAGCTATAAAGTACAAGTTGCACAAATGGGCGGCCTTATCGCTGCTAGCGATATCTCTTCCAGGCAACCTTTATATATCAATTAATTTCTAGAAATATAGGTTACTAGCAACGCTCCGCGGTTTCACCCGCGTAACTCCCGATCCCTTGGGAATATCGGAATAAAAAGTAGCCTATCGCCTAAACAAACAAACTTCAGCTTTATAATATTAGTAGGTATAGATATGAAAACCTGCCTGCATGCACTACCTGCTCAAATAATTTGGGTCACCTTAAAAAAACCGAATGAGTGATCTTTAAGAATCCCCACTATCAGAGATGCAGTGATGTGTGAATTCTCGAAACAACGCGCTCGATTAATACCGACCTATAGGGCAGGCTCGTATGGTATTGTGTTACAAGCGTACACTGCAGGCCGAGGAAACAAGGATAGCAAATTTCTTAACAAAAAAAAACATATTTATTGCTTTATTTTTAGGGTTTCGTACCTCAAAAGGTAAAAAAGAAACCCTTATTAGATCATTCTCTTGTCCGTTTGTCTGTCCGTGTGTCACCCCCTTCCCCCTTTTTTTCGTTAATCATTCACTCAATAAAGTTAGACTTATATTATAATATAAAAGGTTAAAAATTGTGTATCAGATTATTTGACATAATTGTTTTTTTTTTCCACAGAATTCCATGAGTTTCTTGTGTCTTCTTGTCATTGGAGGGCCGAAGACACACATCATAATTTAGCTTTTAAGACGATTCAATGTTATTTCATGCAAATGATTCCTACTGAATAATTAAATGTTGACTGTTTAACATAATATTTTAGACAAATAAATTTTTCGTACCTATATATTCCTATTCCACAAACTAGAACGTAAGCAAGACTTTTCATAGCTCACACTCTGTTATTCTGACCTTAAATAAAATACTTATCATATTTTTCCTTTTTAACTGTCTCTTCCACTATTTCTTACACTTTATTGAAACATGAATCAACTGGTTTATTATTGTACGACGTAAAACGCGTAGTTTCACAAAAATATTATAATATTTTGCAATACAATTTTACTTTAATACATTTTAAATCTTACGTTGGGGCGTAAAAATGTCGCCTTCCTAGGTTTACTAAAAAAATATGTTTGACGACCTCTGTGGCGCGACTGGCGCGGTGGGAAAATGCATGTGACGCAGAAGGTTGTGGGTTCGATTCCCGCCATCGGACCAATACCCTAATTAAGGAAATTCAAGATAATAGCAACACCATTTTTGCATTAGCAGTTTTCGTAAATACTGGTGTTCTCTCTTTCTTTCTTCTGCGTCGTAGACGCGCCCATTGTGCCATATTGTTAAGTTTTTATGAATTTTCTTTAATCAGATATGTACTTACTTAAGTTTGAATTAATTTTGAGTTTACTTGTGTTTCGTTTTTATGATGCAATAAAGTATTTATTTATCTATCCTATCATAATTCATACGTAAAAAATAATTCCCATCAAGAATCAAGCCCCCTCTCCAAACCAGTAAAATTTTAACCTCAACCAAGCGGATAGGTAATAATAATATAAAATACGTTATGTTACGTTATTGTTGGTCTGTCCATATTTTACAAGTAAAGTCGACGTTTCTTACATCGGCAACACATTTAAACTAAGATATTATAAGGACCATAACTAGTTTCGCAAATATCTATGAAGAAATATGTATAACAGAAATGTGCTAGATGGACCATCACTCTCAAAATATATTCTATGGGATGGAATATCGCTCACAAAATCTCTTATCAAAAGGTTGCCTGAAAGAAATCACTATTAGCGATAATGTCGATCTTTTTTGCTACTTTTATTTCTAACCTTTTTTTTACGTTAGTAAAATGATTGTCTATTTCTTATGTTTTGTGTAAATAAAGCTTCTATCTATCTATTCTATATTTTATACTTATTATAATAAAGTTATAATAAAAAATGAACGAAATTAAATAAAAAACTACTGAACGGAGTTTTATACGGTTTTCAAATTCAAATTAATTTATTCCCAGAGAATGTAGTTTTACATGGTGTTCAAATAATAGGTAAGTCGCCAATAGCCCAAAAAATTCCAAAAAATAAATTTGGATAATTACAAAAAAAAGTTACTATGTATGCGCAGGCGCAGTTATGAACATAAGCAGAATATGTTCGAGTATTTTCCACAAGTAGAAGTGATAATATATTTTCATGGATGTTAATGTACAAGAAAACGACACGCGAATCGAACATTATATCACAGAGTAATGTAGAAATAAGTTTACACTCCTCTATTCATAATGAAATGTTTATGGTACTAAGTAACTTGAATTTATCAAAATGGTGTAACGGTATGGATTTGTCGTCTCTCTTTTGTATGTTTTGATTTGTTTACTGTGGTTTTTTGCAATATATTTAACTACTAGCTTTGACTTCGTATGCGTAGGATTCGAACTTTTTAAAAATTCTTTGTCAGTGTATGCTTACGTTGTATCAGTGCGTCAAATAGCATGATCCCGTTCATTATTCAGTATTCCCCCTATCCCCCAAGTGCTATCCATATGGAGGATAGTAGGAATATTCGTGGCACTATCCCCTAAATTGATTATTTAGCCAATTTGGGGGATAGGAGGAATTGAAAGTTGCAGTATGAGTATCCCCCCAATTGAACTAATCCCCCAAATAGGGGAATAGTTCAATTTTGCTTCTTTATTTGATGGCTAATAAAAACAGTCTGATATACAACCTACAAATACCTACGATCTGTTTTCTTTTATAATTTAAATACCTAAGTATAGATTTATTTTACCGATACAAAAAAATCGTTGGTAAAAGTGACCTAAATTTTGTGTCCCGTTTCGCATTCGGCAAATCGGTTTTAGGTCAAAAGAGTTTTATGCGAGTATCTAAACGAGCCAAAATAAACTCTAAAAGAGTATAGTAATATGAGTTGGTCAATTTGATATACTTTGGTGGTCCAAATTTCAAACGGAAATTATATAGCGATAAAATCAATGAACAGTTAGATTTAGCTTTTAGCTTTTATAATAATAATAAAGAAAGAACGTACAAAATATCAATAAAAACACTTAGGACAAGTACTTTACATAAAAAACGAAGTAGAAATTTGAAAACCGCGGTACGCAGATAGTTCACGAATAAAGTACCTATTAAAAGTTTATTTTAATTTGTCTTAGCGTGCTAAAACTAGGTATTTTGAAATCGGTTTTTTAACTAGTTTCAATCGCTCGATAGACTACCTAAATATCCCCACCCGAAGTATCTTGCGGCCAAGCATAGGTAAAAGCCTTTCTGCCAAGAGACGTCAATTGTCAAAAGCCAAAAACTAATATTGTGAAATTGACCAGAAAAAAATAGTAACTAAGAATATGTCACATTTTGTTTAATGTAAACACTTAAAACAGCAGCACTTATAGCAGATTTTTAACCCTTCATCATTCAAAGGTCGCCTGGGAAAAACACTTTTAGCGACAAGGCCACACAACTATGCATCTTTTATTTCTAGCTATGTATTGTTTTAATTAAAAAAAAAGCATAACTTTTTATTTTTTTCGGAAATTCAAAGGATTAAAAGATCTTTAGTTTCCTCAAAATACAAAATATCTTTATCTAAATTGGTTCAGGTATAGTTAGACTCAATATGCAAAATGGTTGTTGTATAAAGATCAGTAGAATATTCAAATAAGTTAGTAATCCAGGTCGACATAGGATTCTGTTGCAGTAAATCACTTTTGTCAAAGAACAAGGGCGAATTATTGTCTAGAAAGTTTTGGCGTCTTAAAATTTGAGTACAACCATGGTGTTTAATTAATTATATAATGTTTTTTGGCGCTAATTATTTAATCTATATAACCACCGTTTATAAAATCATATTGATTAGTATAAACACGATTACTTGGTACTTCCGTTCTACTCAATTTGCATTTCGGTAATACCAGTACTAGAGCATTACTTCTATTTTAGAAGTTATAAATATTAAATGACACATTTTTTTCTCTATGGATATGTATTTATATTTTTAATTATTGTGCATTATGTAGGTACTTATAATAACTAATTATAATGAATCAAAGATAATGAACATACAAAATAAACAACAAAATAATGAACTAAGATATTTTAGCAGTAGAAAATAAATTGAAATTATGGCAACACTAAACTCAAGTGACGGACGAATGACATGCGACTCCGGCGCCGCCGAGCGTGTTGTTTGCTGAGGTTGTTTGTGTTTCATTGCGATTTTGTTTTTTTATTATCTTTATAACGGCGGTTCCTATGGAGAATTTTGGTTGTTATATGTATTCTAGGACTTGTGTAGATTGTTTTAGTATTTTTTTTACATCAAGACGCCAAAGTTTTATATAAAAGAAAACCATGTATGGAAAACTGCCCATGTTCTTTAAATGTGATAAAATAGGGTTGTCAAAGATGTTTTCTTAAGTATCATGAACGAGCCGAGTCCCGCATTGTTTCTATCCCTTAGAAATATCGGGATAAAGAAAACCGGCCAAGTGCGAGTCGGACTCGAGCTCGAAGGATTCCGTACCATGTTGTATGGAAGCCCCTCTTAAATGTTTTTTTTTTTCTGTTTTTAGTATTTGTTTTTATAGGTGCAACAGAAACACATCTGTGAAAATTTCAACTGTATAACTATCACGGTTCATGACATAGAGTCTGGTGACAGACAGACAGATGGACAGACAGTGGAGTCTTGGTTACAAGGTCCCGTTTTTACCCTTTAGGTAGAAAACCTTAAAAAAGTAGCTTAATTAATCTCCCGATTTAAATGTAGTTATCCTCAAACCAAATTTTACTAAAATCCGTCCAATTGTTTGAGAGTATATTGCACACAAACAATAGTGCAAAAATATTACGTTCCGACTTGCGACTGGTATTTTCTCTTTACAGAAGTTGTGCTACCATTTTCTATCAGTTACGTATCCCTATTATTAAAACCAACGCTTTTTGTTAACTCTTAATTTTACTACCTATTAAATATTCTTAAGAAATAAACTCTGAAAAAAATCTTTTCTCTTTATAAAGTTACTTAACTTCTTAAAGAAGACAGGAGTATAAAAACTTCGTTTTTTAGGGTTCTGTACCCAAAAAGAAAAAAACGGAACCCTATTACTAAGACTCCACTGTCTATTTGTCACCAGGCTGTAGGTATGTCATGAACCGTGATAACTAGATAATTTAAATTTTCACAGATGATGTATTTCTATTGCCACTATAACAACAAATACTAAAAACAAAAAAAATAAGTAAAGGTCCGACTCCCACTTGACCGGATTTTTTTTAATAAAAATAGTGTGGCAACCCTAACCACGTATCTCGTACGCAACGAACGTACAACATACTCGGCCTTACCGGTGTATTGTGACCGTCCGATGAAACGATACTGCGTTCCTATGTTTACAGTTACCTGCCGAGTGCCAGCCCTGGCATTGTACTGTAAAATATAATAGGTATATTAAACTGTGTTTACTGATATCTATAGTCGTTGTGCTACTGTTTTATTCTTTGCTGTGGCTGATTTTAATTTACGTGGAAAGTGACGAAGCGAGAAGATCTTAGGTAAGGTATTCTAACTGGTTTACAGACAGACAGACAGATGGACGGACGGACAGTGAAGTCTTAGTAATAGGGTTCCGTTTTTACCATTTGGGTACGGAACCATAAAAAAGTACAGAATGCGGTCAAGAAATATTTTAGATGTCAAATAGGGTCTGAAAGAATAAATCGATTTTGACGAAAATATAATTATATGAAATTGATACATCGAAACCTGAGTAGTCATATTTTACTTTTTAAATAGAGATTGAAAATTAATATATACCTAAAATACTAATTAATTATAGATACATAGGTAAGTAATAATATTTCATCATAAATAATAATATTATCTTATCATAACTTAATCTTAATATATATAAATCTCGTGTCACAATGTTTGTCCTCAATGGACTCCTAAACCACTTAACCGATTATAATAAAATTCGCACACCATGTGCAGTTCGATCCAACTTGAGAGATAGGATAGCTTACATCCCGATATTCCCACGGGATCGGGAGTTACGCGGGTGAAACCGCGGAGCGCAGCTAGTATTTATTATATAAATAATTTTATCAGCTGGTGTAAAATAAACTAAATCAAGTCATCAAACGTAATAGAACCATCAGTCCGTCAGTCCCCGAGTCACTTTAGTTCAGTTTTATACCCGTACTACCAGGGTCCAGTGAATAATATACTTAAACGAACTCCTACTTCAATTACTTTTTATGATATAATATACCTAAGTTATATAATATACCTCTTGCTTATAACTTCCTTAAAGTATTATAAATACGTTTACTATTTATTTCATGTAAAGAAGTATCTAGACAAGCCTTAAAGGCGGATGCAGACGGATAATTTTGACTTTTTGATTTATATGGTAAAACCCGCATTTGGTACATAATTTTCCAACTACTAATAAGCTTAAAATAACAGTTTAATTAACAATAATTCAATATCATTTGAGTTTGAGATAGTTTCAAAGTCTAATATAGAATTTAGTAGTTGGAAAATTATGTATTAAAGTGGGGTTAACAAAAAATTTTACATTAAAATTTCTAACTATATTATTTTTACAAAAATTTGAAACTTTTTTTTTATTACATTTTATTTTATTCAGCCGTTACTTTGAAATCTCCCGTCTACCTAAGGTTACCTGAAACAAATCGCTTTAAGAAGTCACCTATTTTAATGTTGATTTTTGTTTCTTTTCAATGTTTTTGTGTGTTTTACAAATAAAGTTTTTTTTTAATTTATCTAAGTATGTATATTTATTTGTATTTATCTTCCTTCAAATTGTACGATCGGCGAACAATCTGGCGATAGAAATCTTTAGAAGCTTTATTTTTTATGTGTTTTATAACTCTGTGTAATAAAGCTTTCTCTCTATCTATCTTTAGTCTGCTTTAACTTAAAGGCGAGCACACAGCACTGTCAATATCACGGAAGCGGCGCAGGCGCAGCCGGTGTCAACGTACTAACATATAAATACGTACGTATTCTCATACAATGTACTATGTTATTTAGTGGCCCATTCAGAACGAGATTTTAATTATTTACTCTGTTAGTTTATAACTCATAGATAATTAACTAGATAGTTCATAATATATTTAAGTTTATCACTTAAATGTTATCATCACTTTGTAATTTAATTATGTTTTTAAGCCAAAGACTTAAAATATTTTTTATCAGAAGAAGACTAAAAAAAATAACAAACCTTTGTCGTAATATTTTGTACCTACTACCACATTACTCATGTGCTACTACTACATACCTTATCGCTCAGTCTAGTGTGACGAAAAAAATTAAAACAACACCATTTTTTTTTCATAATGTCATCTCTATCAAGATTTCTATCTCTCTGATATGAATTTAAAATACACTTCAGCTGCAAGATCCAATTTCCATTGTATTCAACTGAAATGTGGCTAAATGTTTTTCTATAGGTAGATAAGTAGGTAAGTACTAGACTAATATTATAAAGATTTAAAAAGTTTAGATGAGGTCATTTTATGGCTGCCTGCAATAGATCGCCCTTAGGCGATAAGGCCGCAATTGGGTCACTCTAGGATCTTTCCCTATATTTAGGTTTCTTTTTTAATTTGTATTTTATATGTGATTTTTTTCTCTGTTGAACTTTTGTAACGCAATAAAGTGTTTACCTATCTATTTTCAAAACTACTGAACTGATATTGATAATCCTTTAACAGATAGAACGCTACATTATCGAGAAGCTTCGAGCTAGCGATCGCGATTGTTTTACAGTTACAGCGTTGTCGCACTCCCCTGTCAATGCGTACGCGCAGCCATTATAATGAACGCGTAAATTATTCGCCCTATACCTTATACCTTCTTAGTACCTATAGATATATTGTAGGTTTAGAAAGTATAGACTCTTGGTGTAGATTGAATCTTGGCTCTTACCTGTCATCGTTAGATATCGACGCTTGAGAGGTATAATTATTTAAGCGACAAAATGGCCGGTATTAGGTATAAGTAAAATAACTTGTAGCCGCGACTTGGGATTGAATTTTCCAAAATACTATCTTGGCCACAGATAGCTATCATGACGTAGTAAGTAGCTATTTGTGTGGATCAATACTAACAAGTTGTTGGTTGTTTTTATTTCTAATTAGGGTAAATATACACGGTGTAACAAGGGGGGTGGATCATCATTTGCTGGGGGGTGGGGGACCTCAGTACCTATCGATTTAATCCCCCTGTATGTTCTGCAATAATTAGTGGTTCCCACAACCGATGATCCACCCCCCTTGTTACACCGTGTATATTTTTTTATATTACGAATTCTGAACGACTCGATAAAATATCATTTTGACGTTGGAAAGTTCAAGAACGGAAAAGATATTATTTTATGATTGCTCAAATTCGTTCCATTTAGGCGACAAGTCCAAGGGTCACTCTATTTTTGCAATACCTCTATCTTCTTACTTACATTTTATTTGCCTTTAATTTTGTTCCCGCCAGATTAGAACATGTCTACTAGACCTTATTAAAATTTTATTACATGTAAAGTAAGTAGGCTTCGGCTAGATCCAAGCTCAGACACCTCCTTTCTCTAAAGCAAAACATTAAACGATAGCTGTTCCTTATTTTATACCGTGTTAGTAAGTTCCATTAAACTTTGGATTTGTGTCATGGTAAGTACCTCCTAAGGCTAAACTACAAGACTTGGAAGAGTCGAAATTGTACGTACATGAGACACTAAGAGGAATTTGACCTAGTTGCTTTAAACTTTTATGAAGAGGAAAGGGTACCGCATGCTCTCTCCATACAAACGTAGTCGACTGTTTCCTCCCTAGATAATGACACTAGAGCAAATATTTTTGTTGCATAAAACTTATAACTGCCATGACCATGATTGATTGATTGATTTAAAAAACAAAATAAAAACAAAACATAGGGGTTTTGTTTTTTTGTTTTTTAAATCTTAATTTCTATGATAATCAGAAAATGAAAAAAAAACAAGACATACGGGCATATTCTTGGCAATTATAGGTTTTATGCAACAAAAATATTTGTGCTAGTGTCATTATCCAGGGAGGAAACAGTTGACTGCGTTTGTATAGAGAGAGCGCCCTTTCACCTTAAATACAGTTGTTTTAACTGCAGATAAGTCTCAGCGAGCTGATTTTGCAGCTGAGTCTCAGTCAGCAGCGAGCATCAAAGTTTCGCGGCTCCACTATAGTAACGTCTTGCTGTTAAGATTTGTGATTTGACGACGACGACGACGGTGACGTAATACGGAAGCTGGAAGGATTTTCCTAGACGTCTAGGCAAATAACTTTTGTTCTACAAAGTTTAAAAGTTCGAACTCCGGAAGAATCGGGCTAATATTTAGCATACAGACAGAGAATGGAATAACATTTATTAGATAGAAGAGCACATGGACAAGAAAAAATAAAACGCTACGGTACGGAAAATTTAAAAAAAGCTAAGGTAGGTAAAAGTACCTTCATCTACTTGTCAAGATAAAACGTAAAGGAAGCCACAGCAATTTTACACAATTTCACACAGTCTATCGCAAAATGATTATGAATAGATGATTAAAGCTCAACAAACAAAGGCTCTGTGAACACGATATGATTATCTTAGTTCTAATGATTTAAAAACATCATTTAATGTTCCTTACACCTAGATTGGAATATTCTTGAGGAGAAAGAATGACGGGTATGATTTGTTGCTCATTTAAAAAAAAATACTCATCACGAAATCTCTGAAATTAAAAGAGCTCCGCCGATTCTGGAACGTCGCATGGGGGTTTCTTTTAGGAAGTGCTTACGTGGATGAACTAAGTTTGTGTGCGTAGGTTACTTCTTAACGTAAACACTACTAAACCGATTGCAAAGAAACTGTATATAGGTACAGTCGGCTGCATAATTGCAGCCTAGAGTTCTAGAGTAGAGTTCGAAAATTATTATTATTCGAATGTTGGCATTCTAATATTTTTTGTTTGATTATTGATGAGTTAGAAGACTTTAAACTTCAACTAAAGCAGGTGTGTAGAATCTTGCTTGTGTTGAAAACATTTTTATAACAGCCGTTTTGGAGCTCTACGGTGGGTCTGCAATTATGCAGCCGACCGTACATAGCTAAGGACATATGTATCAACACATAGCTTAATTTTTATTTCAATATTCCCACGAGATCGGGACTTTTGCACGGTCGGGACCTAGAGACTAGACTATAAAAAGGTAAAGAAATCTATTAACTTTCCAGTTTTCCACCGGAACAAGCTCAGCTATTTTTTCCCGCGTTTTTTATTACCTACTTTGAACTACCGCCTCCGTTAATGGAATCTACATAATTATAGTCTAGAGTTAATAAGTATTAACTCATTAAATCTTAGCATCGAGGATATAACAAGTAGAGAGGAAAATGTCGCTTACTTTTAGCAAAATTTCGCCAAATCTACGCAAACGCCGCGGCGCGGCGAGCGATTGCGTTCCTATTGATCGATTAACGATTCCGACTGCCAACGTAACAATAGAGTTGGGCTTGTAAATAATCACTATAGATGTATTAGGGGACATTGGATAATATATTTGTTTTTATTTTATTTGGATTACAAACATGATACAAGATGATACATGATACAGGGATGAGTATTTTACTAACCATATGAGTCTATATAAGTTGAATCAATAAATACCTACGTTTATATATTTATTTACCTATAATAATGTTATTTTATGGAAATAAGACATGTAGTATAATATTTAAACCAATCAATTACCTACAGACGGGAAAATTGGAAAGAAATTAAATCATTGTTCTTGTAATTTTTTTTAATTCTCTAATAATGTAAAACAAACTTTATTTAGTTGTAAAAGTACAACACTACCACATTACATGAAGACCAGTTTGCGAAGAAGATCAGTTTCAGGGTATTATAGCCCGCATTACGCCTCTACTGGTTTCGTACTCGACGGCTCTTAGCTATAATTACAATTTTATTTTATCATTGTATAAGTTTTGTGAACTTCTGCAGTTAAATGAGAGAGCCAAGGTTAATTAAAGTTGATCATAAAGTTCTTACAGGACAAGTTGTAAAAATGGTTTTATTACGGACTTGCAATTATCTGTCTATTTAAGTTAAAGTAGTTCTGAATAGATGGCGCTTTCTGAATGTGAAATGGGGAAAATAATTTAGGGCCAAGCCAATAGATAATATTCGAGTAAGTCTAGTGTTTTTTTTTACAAATTATAGGTCAGCGTTTGACCACTATCACACTCTCCTAATGGTAGATGACGGACGTAGTAAAAATAAAGACGTAGCACGCTTTCCTCAAAGATAAAAATAAAATAAATAAATAAATATAAATATTGTGGGACAATTCACACAGCGCTATCTAGCCCTAAGCTTAGCAACTATAGGCTTGTGCTATGGGTGCCTGATAACGGATAGAATACTTAAATACTTTTGTTTTGTAAATATAAAAATAAAATAAATAAATATTGCAGGATATTCCACACATCGCCATCTAGCCCCAAGCTAAGTAGCTAGACTTGTGTTATGGGTGCTAGACAACGGATATACTACTTATATACTTTTCTTTTGTAAATATATACTTAATATACATACAGACACCCAGACCACAGACAATAAATATCTAAGCATAAATACTTGTCTGTGGCGGGAATCGAACCCGCAACCCTAAGTTTGGCAGTCCGGCATGGACATACACACATACACGGCATACACTTAATATACATACATAAACAAATTACTATAGTATATAAATATTTATTTTAGGCGGGAATCGAACCAGCAACCTTCAACAGCCGGTATACAACATCGTGATGAAACCAACTAATAGATTCAAATAAATCAATCTCGTACAAAACGAATAGACAAGAGCCTGTACTGGAACTGATTTCTCTATATAAAGACAATGTTTGTTTGTCTAATAAATCATTAATGTTGACCACCTATCAACTATATCACTCAATGTTTTTGCGCGAGAAAGCTCGCCCGTATGAGAAACTTATGGAAATTTTCTATGAAAGAGGTATTATCCATCGATATCAAATTCAAAGTCCTGACTGTTTTGTTTTCTTTTTTTTACATATTTATGATAGACTTATGATAGATCTGCCTGATGGTATACGATTCCATTTAGACACATAACACCATATACGCGATACACCAACTCGAGAGATGGTGTTTTGCGGATTAGTAGAAATAGATATGTAAAATACCAACAACGCACAATTCCACAAACGCAAATTCGACCTACGATGTAGCACGCGCCCTTAGAAAAAATCTATTCACTCGCGATGAATTTGCAGGTAAAGGCGTCCGGATATAAAATCTGCCACCTTAATTATTTGTTACTAATATCTAAATTTTTAAAAAAAACCTTTTATTACCCGCAGGTAAAATCAACGGTCAAAAGTCTCTGCCCACCGTAATGTTTACAATCCTGTGCAGCGTAACCTAACAACAACGTAACCTGCGAATCGAACCCACGTCGGTTGATCTAGCGGGTGTCACTCGGCCAACTAAAGACATAATATCTAACTTGTTGAAAATAATAACCACACTGAGTACTTTTAATTTAAGTTTATATGTTTGTGTGTAACGTCTATTATAAGAAGGTCGTAAGTCCAATACTTGTTTATACTATTATTGTAGCAAACTATAGTGGACTTATGACGCATACTGTACCTTACCTACATATTTTAGAATATTCACTAAGGAAATATTTTGAAAGAAAAATTTAATTCAAAATTTTTACTACACAGAGTCGAACTCGCGACCGATTCTTCACACAAGTAATAGTTTTTCGAACGAAGTTTTGCACCTTTTGACGAACACTATACAATCACAAAGATTTTCTAGGTCATTACTGTCCAAGATTTTTGATAAAAACAAAAAGTCCTTAAGTTTTCTATAGGTTAGTATTTAATTTTGTTAATTAAAATTTAATTAAAAAAAATAAGTTTGTCCAATCAAACCACATTCGAATTTTTCGAATATTACCTACATCTGTGTTCCACATAATTCAAAGAATAAAAAGTATAAGAAAATTACCAGTCTTAATTAGGAAAAAAAGCCATTACTCCATCAAATATGGTTTTCTAGCTCAATTATTCTAAGAACTCTACTTTAATTGTAGAGAAAACTTAATAACATCAAGCAGTTCCGCACATGGTTGTTGACATTAGAAACTTTACCACCGATCTAAGAAAAATATGGATACGGTTTATTGAAATGTATTTGGAAAGTTAGAATAGGAATTACCTTTAGGGCCCCCACGCACGGCGCCTTTTTGTAGAGAAGGCCCTAAAGAGATAAAAATTCAAAGGTACTATAATAGATAGGTAGTACAAATCCCATTAAGTTACTGCTTCTGTATTTTTTTAGATTATGTCAGGTAGATTAGGTAGTAAAGGTCAATATACAGAAAGTACATTTTGAAAATTGGAATATTATTATGGCTCTCCAAATAAAAAATCATTGTTGTGTTTACATTGAAATTACGCGAAAAAACCTTCCTCGCGAATGGTCCCATCTCACTGTACAAAAAGATTGGATTGTTCGATTAAATATCTATGCTCACATATTATTATAATAAATTATTGTCTAAACTTATGTTAAGATATTTTGATATCTCAGTTAAGTGATTTTTGTAAATATGAGAAAACAATTTTTCATACTAATGAATATAACAATTAAACCTTCTATTCCCCATTTACTTCCCATGTTTATGTTTGTAAATATTTTCTTCAAAGAGTTCAGATTTATCGAGAACTTTATTACTATCCGACGAAAGAACTATAAATTTTCAAAGGTCTAGCCATTTAAACGTTTACACGTTCATGTCATTGAATTGAGGAATGTTTGTTAGAACACATAATATAAGGTACGGTCGGAGTCAGAATTGCAGACCCACCGTAGAGTTCTAAAATTATTATTATTGAAATGGTTTTAGTCTAATAATATTTATCTAATAAATTAATGAGTTGAAATTGTTGAACGACTTTAAACTTAAACTCGAACAAGAACTTAGAATCTTGCTTGAGTTGAAAACATTCTAATAACAGTACCTAGCAGTTTTTGAGCTATACGGTGGGTCTGCAATTCAAAGCAAACAATTATGTTTTTGAGATTGGAAATAAAGCAAATATTTATAAAATGGCATGTTTTGAAGAGGGCCACTAAAAGGTTTTTAAAAAACCTTGATATTAGTAACAAAATAACAAGAGAATA
Organism: Idaea aversata; assembly: GCA_907269075.1. Lineage (NCBI taxonomy): Eukaryota > Metazoa > Arthropoda > Insecta > Lepidoptera > Geometridae > Idaea > Idaea aversata. Next base: position 2,155,657 of record OU026088.1, read on the forward strand.
AACAAATAAATTGTTTTTCATATTGACAATAAGGCAAATATTTTTCTAATTACCTGTTTTTAGGCAGTTTTCCCTGTTTTTACGAAATATTTAGTTTTTAATTAAGGTAGCAAGTGGACCTTTATACCCGCAAGTACCTTAGTAGGTATAAGTTGTAACAATAGGTTTTCTAATATTTGTATTATTACCTACCCAAAATACGAAGACGATTTCGAAGTAAATGCCCATAAGATGTTTTACCACCCTCGAACAAAAACTACCCCTTCGTTCAAAAAACTTGCTTGCATATTAACACGTACAAATTTTAGAACAGACTATCGGAGCAATTAATAAAAAAACACAGGTATATCGATGCGACCGTGACAACCACCCAAAAGAGTCTCTTTAGACGTGCAAAATTGCAGGGTTGATCAATTTTATACAGTTTTTTGAGTTTTTTGTGATTTTCAATTTTGTAAGGCCTTTGTTGAAATGATTGGTGTGGGCTTAGTGGTAGATATTTCGATTTTTATTTCAAAGCATTGCACTAATGAATTTTTCCTACGTATACTTTATGTGCGCTAATTGACATTGGTCTAAGGAGAAGGAAAACATCGTATTTTTACGTAACGTATTTTTAAAATTCGGTAATTCTAAATTCAAATGCATTAAAACACTACTCCAATTCAAAATTCGAACGTGAGCAAGGTCATTAGCAGCTATTCCCAACCGGTCGACGCACATAGAAAAATCCATCATTACAGCTTAGCCCCCAGCACAATCGCTACATCCCAAATTACACGCACACATTCAAAAAACAACCACACATTCATACGCAACGTCAAAACATCCATCCTTCATACACATTCAAAACAAAAATCCGTTCGGACTTGACGATTTTATAATAATATACCGAACCATCTAAGCCATAACCAGTAAAAAAAACAGTTTTATTTTACTATTCTTTTGGCCCTACGCCCATCTCTTCACTTTTATTAGTCTATTCCAACTAAACTTTGAAATATCAGCTTTGAATTTAACATCATAAAGTTCTTTATCGTTTGTAACCTTTTGTGGAAGTCAAAGGCAATCTCTGGGCTTCATCAATTATCTTCAACCGAAGTTAATTACTTTTATAGAGCGCTCGAAGATTTTTTAATAGCAAAGTAGAGTGAGGCGAAGGAAGGAACGGTTCTTGGAAATTCTTAGTCATATTTGTTGCAGGTCTATTGATAGGTTTAGCTTTTTGTTTAATATATTAAAGTTAAAGATGAGCTTTATAGTTTGAAAGAGTTGTAAATTGTAATAGTCAAACTCACGAATATATAAATTGACTTTACTTTCAATGTTTTTGCGTACTTTTTATTGATCTAGTACACAATAATTATTATAAAAAATTACACCAAAAAGTGGCTTTGAAATAAAAAAAAGATCAAGATTTATGTTTTAAATACCTACTTACATAAATCTTAAGTAATCAAAATAATCTTACTAAGTTTGATCTAAATCAGTTCAGTAGTTTCGGAGCCAATTCAATGTAAATAAACAAAAATAATATAGAATATTAGCGACCCGCCCCGGCTTCGCACGGCTATATTATGCATGTATATGTATACATATAAACCTTCCTCTTGAATCACTCTATCGTTTAAAAGATCTAAGCATACAAAGGGAAATAGGGACATAGGGACGGCGAAAAGTCACTTTATTTTATACTATGTAGTGATTAGACTAATATTTTAAAAGGAAAGATTGTTTTGTTTGTAACGAATAGGTTCTGAAATTTCTGAACCGATTTTGATGAAACTTGATATGAGGATACATTGATTAATTTAGAGTAACATTTTATCTCGATATTATCACAGAATCTGAACTCTGCGGGTAAAACCGCAGGGTGCTGCTAGTAATAAACCATGGTTAACAAAATTATACGTTTATTTATTTATTTTAGGAAACTCAACAGCTAAAACATAATTATATAAACTGAACAACAATAGAAAGCCAATTACAGAGTTCCAAGCATATAAAACATAGAAAGTAAAAGAAATTTTGATGTGAGCCTAACAGTAACCATCAACGCTATATAAATATTATACAAATTAAAAAAAAAATAATTAGCATAAATTACAAAAAAATAAAGAAGAATAGGTACCAAACAAAAGAAAAAGATGCGCCGACGATGGACACAAAATAAATGTATAGTAAGTAAATAACATGGATAAACAAAGAAAATACAATACAATAAATAACCCTAAATATAATACCTACCTACGTCTTAAGAAACATACAATTTAGAAAATCATCAACATAGATAATTAAAAAAGAAAGAAAGAATTTCAAAACAAATATAAAGTTGTAAAAACCTATTACACATCATAAAATCAAGTAAGAATTTGCATTACTTTGTAAATATTATCTTATATTGGTGTCAGTTAATGATGAACTATACAAAGATACCGCGTATTATGTATTGTAAACACATAAACTTTAAGCTTTTACGCTGATTGTTGATAATAGCAAAAATTACAGGTAAATATTTGTAAATTATAGACGAGGGCAGTATAATGTATCTAGTTTAGACAACATACACTGGTTAAGTAAAAGTCAAGGTCAAAGTCAAGGTTATTTTTAGGGTTCCGTACCACAAAAGGTTAAAAACGAACTCTTATTCTCTTGTCCTTCAGTTTTTAATTCAGTTGGAATGATTAATTTTATATTATTGATGTCAGTTAATGATGATCTAATAGCAAAAATTACAATATTTGTAAATATAAAAAATCAAAAGATTAATTTTATCTTTGTGATTATTTTCTTATTCTTTCTGTTTTATTTAGTTTTTTTTTGTAAAATTATGTAAACCTATTTTATTTCATTTATATTCATTTTCTTGTCTGTGTGCTCTTCTAATAAATGTCATTATATTCCTTAATTATAGACGAAGGCAGTATAATGTATCTAGTTTAGACAATATACTTTAGTTAAGTCAATTTCATTTTTTTATTCAATTAGAATAATTCGCATAAAATCTCTTTGAATCGTCTTAAAAACTTGTTTTACAAATAAAGAACCTCTCTTTAATAAAATTATAATAAAAATTGTACGCACTTATAATAAGTGTAGGTAAAAGGATGAACCTTTATCTAGACTGCTCGTAACGAAGTATTAACCGTTTGCACCAGTATGAATTGATTGACGTTTCGTACTCTACTTACGCCAGTTGAGGATTGTCAGTCGTTGAAAATATCTCCAAAAAAAAAACCGAAATTATGAAAGTATTACCAGTTTACAAAAACAATTTTTCGTAGTAGGTATAATAAAAAATTAAGGATGTTAGGTACATTTCATCGGTTTCATATCATCAGAATTAAAACGGTAATTTTTAAGCGCATATTCGATAAGAGTCACATAATTTGTGCAGACCCTTAAAAAATCTTTAAATCATAGCTAAAGTAAAAATAATACGATTTTTATACACAATAGTACGGGTATCACTAACATGTCCCATAAAACTACAATACAAAAATACAAGTTTTATACAATTTTATGTAATTGTACGACGTTTCTAAGGAAATCGACAATGATACTGGAAAAAAATTACGTCTGGCGCCTAACGTCCTCTTTGTACCTGCTATTAAGTCAGTGGTTTCCAACTTTAGTTACTATTTTATGGGGCAATAATGTGAAGAATGGACAAAAGTTATTCCATATTATATTAAACTTAAAGAATGCAGGCTTTGCCCTGCAATGGGACAGTGTATAATAATAAATAAATACGATAATAAAAAATAAATAAATAAATACGACCATAATAATATACAAAAACCGATTTTGATCAAACATGGCTAAGAACACTCCCGACAAACTTACCTTTCAAACAAGAAAACTAAATAAAAATCGGTTCATCCGTTCGGGAGCTACGATGCCACAGACAGACACACACACACACACACACAGAGACACGTCAAACTTATAACACCCCGTCGTTTTTGCGTCGGGGGTTTTATATGAAAAAAATATGAAAATCAAAATATAAGTATCCATCACCATAGAAACTTACAATAAATTCTATTTTTAACCGACTTCAAAAAAGGAGGAGGTTCTCAATTCGTCTGTATGTTGTTGTTTTTTTTTTTTTTTTTTTTGTGTGTATGTTACGCGATCATTCGAAGACGGCTTAACCGATTGAGATGATTCTTTTTGTGTTCGGAAGGTGACACCTCAGGGGTGGTCCCATAAAATTTTGGTGGAGATCTGATGAGAATCTTCGAAGTGGTGAACAGAATTGCACCTCCAGAGTGCAGCAAATTGCTCATTTTTCGATTTCCACCAGTAGAATTGGCCCATAAACTAAAAGTTACCGATAAATGGAATATCTGAAACCACCTTCTCATCAGAAAACTCTTCAATCGGTTACGATTACAGGTTACAATTTGAATAAAATATTCGCCTTTGCCTCGCCGGACTGGGTTTGTTTGATAGAGAACCCTATCCTAAACGAAGATCTGATAAGGATCCACGGAGTGATGAACAGATCTGCACAGCGAGATTCAACAAATTGCTCAGTTTTCCATTTCCACTAATAGAAGTGGCCCATACACAAATAGGTACCGATGAATGGAGCATCTGAAAACACGTTCTTATCACCAAACTCTTCAATGGGTTACGATTAGGTACAGGTTGCAATTTGAAGAAACAGTCGCTTTCGCCTCATGGAGTAGAATTTCCAGTGACAGTGGCACTAAAAATGGTTAAATAAAAAAATAAATTAAAATTTTAAAAACCGACTTCAAAAAAACCTAAAAACAAAAATTAAAAAACCTGAAAAGAAAAACAAAAAAGTGTAAAATAATCCATTTCGGGTTACTTACTTGGAAGTCGGACTGGGACACCACGTTTTCTTTATACCTCTCAACATTCAATCTAACCCAGTCCGACTTCCAAGTAAGTAACCCGAAATGGATTATTTTACACTTTTTTGTTTTTCTTTTCAGGTTTTTTAATTTTTGTTTTTAGGTTTTTTTGAAGTCGGTTTTTAAAATTTTAATTTATTTTTTTATAGTACATCAAATTTACAAGTATTCAAAATAATGCGTCAATTTGGTAGCAAAAATAGTAAATTATTATAAAAATCTAAACCTAGAAGACCTAATAGCAAGTCCTGCTCAATTGCAAAGAACGTCATGTGGCGAAGTTCACACCATATTCACATAATTACGGTCTGAACATAGGCGCAGTTCATTGCTGAGCCATAATAGGCGCAACGATAGCGAGCGATAGCATGTTGTATGTTGTTCCTAGGTTATGGTCAATGATCCAGACACTCAGTATTCACCGGTCATAATAGTTTTACTGGTCTTATCTTTCTTTTATGGTGTTATTCTTCCATCATTGACATTTCCACAGCATTGTTATTAGCCTATAGAGAGGCCATTACTGAAGTTGAAGTCTAGCTGTTTATTGCTTTTTTTTACTAAAGTTGCAGCAAATTTTCTTAAGCATTAAGCTTAGCTTTTATCGCGAGCTTTGAGCGAGGCGACCGAATCAAGAAATTCCGTAACGAAAATAAAACCTAACACCCCCCACTCCGCCCATGTAGCTCGGCCGAGCGTTCGCTATGCAATAGCTTTGCCGCGGCAGTCCCCGAGTGCCACGCGTTTTTTTCCTAATCATGTTGACAAAGTTCAGAATTATTCTATCCGTTTTCTGGCTCCCATGACGTAGGTAAGTCTAGTTACTTAACTTGTTAGGTTACTAAGATTACTTGGCGCTGTAAGTATGCAATGTCCTGTAATATTTATTTTATTTACAACATATTTAGTAGATTTTATTTAAACGCAAAGCAATAACGTCCCTTATTGGTTTCAGAAAGTCAACCCTCCCTATTATAAATTTAAATTAAAAACCTATAAACAGTTTTATAACCCAACAACTGTAACTATTTATAATTAAAAAAAATAAAACAGTAGCCTGATCTGTTTCTTAATTATGAAGCTTAATATTTAGCGCGGCCTATAAAATGCGTAGGTAATAATTATTTTTAATTACTCGACATAGGATATTTATTATTGATTATTTAATTTATTCATATATTTCAGGCCACACACTTCAAAAAAAATATACAAACATTGTTTTTTTTTCTTTGTAACGGCTTTAAAACTGCTAGACCGTTTTGTATAAACTTGGTATGAAGACACGTTTAATCTTCGGAATTAACATAGGTTGCTTTTCATCCCCATGTTCCCACGGGCATGGAACTAATGCGGGTGAAAAATATTATAATTTGACAAAATTAAGTCAAAACTTATTATATGACCTATTCAGAAACCGAACAGACTTCAAAACGAAATCGAAACAAACTTCTTCAGATTTTGACCTAAAATCGAAATTGACTTTCTTCGTTTCTAACATGGGTGCCACATTTCAAGCTCTTTTACTAATTTTAAATAACTACATATTTCAAATTGACAGACAATGGGTCAATATCCTTAGTCACAAACAATGACAATAAATGACGCTGTAAAACCAGAATTTACTCAAAATAAAAAATCACAGGAAATTACTGTAGTCAATCTTAGTTTTATACTGATTGAAATTAACAGCGTTTAATGAGTCGGCGCTCTTAAATCAAAACGAATTTAGTGTTGTAAAAAATCAATTAAGCCGATAGGTATGTAATCAGGTTTCAAATATTGTAAAAATTATCTGACGTAGATAATAATAAGGTTGCGAAAAGGCGCCGGAGACATCAAAAGCAAATTAAAAAAATTGATGTTTCCGCAGTCAGAGACCTTATACGCAGATCTCAAAAGTCTGCCTATAGGTAAAATTGATGATTATTCCATAAAAAATTGTTTCAAAGCTTTGAAACAATAAAGAATTTTGTTTTTAAATCATAAAAAATTTCAAAAACGATCTAACGAACATTGATCAAATTTTTTTTGTTTTAATACAACTTTTTATCATGAAATAATTAAGAATTTAACCCAAAGGCGACAAGCATTTTGTGATTTACGTGTGTTATATTAAAAATATGTAGCATCAAAACAAATTGAACATATTTTATGTAAAAGTTTGAGCGTCTCTGTCCCGTCACGGCCGGTCACATCTACCTGTCTTCAATTCACTACCCAAATTGTACCCAAAATAATTACCATTATTACAGCAGGTAGGTAGACCCTTCAGTTCCCAACCGTCATACACATTATAAAACATTTTGATGGCTAGAAATTGTTAGTTCCATGTAATGAAACATTTTAAGTTACTTTTTTCTTCTTCTTCTTCAGGGTACCTCTCCAACTAGTAAAGGTTGACAGTCAGCTCAAAATATTTGACCCGATCTCTCGGCAGGCCCGACCATTCGCTATTTCTGTCCGCTCTCTGATATTCCGCAACCAGGAACCCTATTTTTTAACCCTAAATCGTTCGCCCCGCGTCGAGGGCTCGATTTTTACTGATATTCGTTCGACATCGGAAATTCGATATTTTTGGATCGCTTGGATTGGAGTGATAGAATAAACATCAAACAATCATAGTCAAACATTCGGAAACTATCTTTGAAAAATATTTTTATCTTTTGGGATTATTTCGGATGTTTGTGGGTAATTGCCGGTTTTCAATTTTCTGCGTAATCGAATAAAAAATGACAATTCAAATTACGACGACGAATGATTAAAAAATACAGAAAATGGGTGTCATGCGACTTGGAAGTCGAGCACGACTTAAAGGCGTATAAGACGATGCTAGCTATGTCACAAGAGCGATTCAAAAGTAGGGCCTTAGGACTTTTTCTACAAGCAACTTTCGTTTTTCCAGCAACTTTCCCTTAATCAATCTTAATCAATTGCAGGAGGTCATATCTCGGAATTCTCAATGTCCTAAATAAGCAACTTTTTTAAGAAGCTAAATGTTTTATTACGAAAAAATAGACTTGTTTTTAACATCATCTCACCTGATGGAAAGCGTTGATGAGGTCGAGGATACTTGTCTAGAAGGAGAACAGTATACCTGGACATCGTGATGGAATGTGACTGAATTGGCACCATGACTTTGTCCAGGGGGTTTCTTCAAAAGGAAGACTTTCTAGTAACTTAACTCAACTTGTACCATATGTTTTATTACATCTACATACCAAAATAAAGCCCGTTTGCCTTCGTGAAATTAGAAAATAATATTTAATTTACTTTATAATGACTTTCAAGGATAGAAGAATGATTTATTATATAACTAGCTGCGCTCCGCGGTTTCACTCGCGTAACTCCCGATCCCGTTAGAGTATAGGGATAAATTAAGATGTAAGCTATCCTATTTTTCAAGTTGGATCAAACTGCATACGGTGTGCAAATTTAATTAAAATCGGTTAAGTAGTTTAGGAGTCCATCGCGCACAAACAACGTGACACGTAATTTATCTTAATATATATAAATCTCGTGTCACAATGTTTGTCCTCAATGGACTCGTAAACCACTTAACCGATTATAATAAAATTCGCACACCATGTGCAGTTCGATCCAACTTGAGAGATAGGATAGCTTACATCCCGATATTCCCACGGGATCGGGAGTTACGCGGGTGAAACCGCGGAGGGCAGCTAGTATATTATATAGTTAGAAGATGATGATATAGATAATGATATACCGATTCCCATGAAACTGGTTTCATCGCAATCGGTTCAGTAGTTTTCTAGTTTCGTATATAAATATTAGTTGCGATAATCCCTTTAAAAACCTCGATGTTGTTACCCTAACAGACATATCAGAAGACAGCAATTTGCTCACCATTGTTCGAAGCCTGCGCATGATTAATGACGCAGTTTTAAAATTATAAATAAACTTTTATTTTATACTTAAGCTTATAAAAGAATTGTTGACGTCTGACTTTAAGTTAAGTTACTTAACATTCTTAAATTAACTTGGTTTAACTTTTAGTACTTTAGTGAAAAAGATTGAAGTTTTCTGACGCCTTGAGCTTTTAAATCGAAGCTTTTAATGGTCAGATGATCTTGGACAACATCAATCTGTACCTACAACTAAATTTCATAAATGTTAAAAGTTTGATTGTTACCTTTTTACGATCAAACTGCTGGTCCGATTTTAATGAAAATTTATACAGTAGTAGTCCATAATATAAAGAAGGAGGTTGGGTATTTTTAATTCCTATATTCTCACGGACGTAGCATGTTGTAGTATGTAACTTCTTAAAATTTATTTTCAAACCGAGTTTCATGAAAATTGGTAAGTACAGATTTTATTTAAGCATTAAAGGAAAATCCAAAAAATCTGTGTTCCCACTTTATGGTATCGGAACATAGCATGTATTAGCAAGTTACTTCTTAAAATGTATTGTCATACCTAGTTTCATCGTAATTCATCATGATTTATCGTGAGTTCATTAAAGGAAAAAAACAATGTTCCCACATGGTCAAATGATTAGACCATGTGGGAACATTGTTTTTTTCCTTTCGATCGATTTGGATGAAAAACTGATACTTTTTATCCTGAAATTCCCGTGAGATCAGGACATAAGCGGGTGAAACCACAGGACGCAGCTAGTTTAAACCACATACACTCGTCAGATATCCAATGTCCACCAGTAGTGTACCTACAAGTACACGAACCTTCGCTGTTTACTTGCTCTATCTTAATCTGAGTTTATCCACCCACGGGCACACGGCTACAGCGACAACTACGGTGGCTATCTAGATTGATTGTTACCGGATATTTTACTATCTGGTCCTTCGAAATGGATCGTAATTGTTTATTACTTTCCTTGTCGTTTTAAAAGGTAGATAAAGGTGTTGAACTCTTTGTAGAAAAATGTAGAAAGTTTTAAAAAAATAATTTTTAATTTTATATTTAAATTTTATAAAAATAAAATCAAAGTCATGGCTGTGATACAGCTCGAACCAAGCACCTCGGTTCAAGTAACGAAACGTAACCTCTGTATGCCATGTACTTCAGAATTGAATATATACTGAATATATACTGATTGAATATAAGTATAATTGAATATATACATAGGGATGGGCCAATTTTCTGGCGTCCAGTATATTTTTAACCGACTACAACGAAACCAAGATGTTATGTTTTTTAACTTTTATGAATGTAAAAAATGATTAAAATAACAGTTTTCCAAATTCGTAATCAACGTCACCCTAACCGCCTAAACACTAACCAATAAACCTACAAACTTAAACCTAATCATTGCAAATTAACTTTTATTACAAAACAATAGAGTCCAAAACAATCGTTAAATCATTATGAATTTGATTATCTAAATTACAATGTCAATCGGATTGTGATTGGTGTTGCAACATTAACTGTATATAGGTGATTTATGTACTTATATGTGATGTAAATAAATAAATAATGTGGGTCACTTCACACAGCGCCATCTAGCCCCAAGCTAAGCAACTGCGCTTGTGATTTGATGATCAGACAACGGAGAGAAAAGTTACATACTTTTTTTTATAAATATATACATACTAGCGACCCGCTTCGGCTTCGCACGGCTATATTATGCATGTATTATACATATAAACCTTCCTCTTGAATCACTCTATCTATTAAAAAAAACCGCATCAAAATCCGTTGCGTAGTTTTAAAGATTTAAGCGTACAAAGGGAAATAGGGACAGAGAAAGCGACTTTGTTTTATACTATGTAGTGATTAATACAGAAACACCCAGACCAGAAACAAATATTATGTATGTATGTTTGTTTGAGGCAGAAATAGAACCCACAACCTTCTGCGTTGCAAAGGGGTGTTCGCCTGACGCGCAACAATGGTCCGCACCATTGTCTGGTCTGGATGTTTATAAAGGTTTTTTTTACAGTCAACGTTTGACCACCTATTATACCAATGATTTAATCACAACACAAACTTTATGATATACTAGCTGCGCTCCGTGGTTTCACCCGCTTTACTCCCGATCCCGTAGGAATATCGGGATAAAAAGTAGCCTATAGCCTTCCTCGATGAATGGACTATCCAACACAAAAACATTTTTTTAATTCGAACCAGTAGTTCCTGAGATTAGTGCGTTCAAACAAATAAACAAACTCTTCAGCTTTATAATATTAAGCTATACTTACAGAAACATCTAGACCAGAAACAAATATCCTGTATATGAATGTTTGCATGTTTGAGGCGGGAATGGAACCTGTAACCGTTGACCACTACCATACAAATGATTTCATCACAACATAAACTTACGTTATATGAAAGGCACTATTATGAAGTCATTTCTCTTGCTTCTACGGTGAAGGAAAACATCGTGATGAAACCCGCGGCTCAGTTAGTTCCAGACGTAATGACAAGTCCTTTCCTCTGGAAATATGATCGTCTAAGCTGAGAGGGTATTCGGAAGATCCTTACCTAAAAATACACACAACTACAGAGGTACACCTACAAGTACAAGTTTCCCAGGCTTATGTGTCGTAGAATATCTGTCGTATGTAACTGATGTACGACAGATGTATTGAATGGTCGAGATCGCATTTGATATGTAACTGGGTTTGACGGAATTATTATACTATGGCTTGACAGGGTTGGTTGTTTGCCATCTGTGGTAGGTAGATACTGCTTCACATATTTACATATTTATGCTTCGCTTTTGGAAAATGAAAGTAGTTTTGTATCAGTAGATATCACTCACTTCACTCGTGTCCCTCGAAGGGCGCCATTTATTTGGGGGTCTTTGACTCACGAGCCTATAGGTATCTTTTAGTGTGCTATTTTTTTTATTACACCTTTTTTATGTTAAAACAGTTGCTGTTCAGTTACTTCCTCAACTTCTTGTCCATCCATAGGTTGCCTGAAAGAGATCGCTTTGAACGATGAGTTGTTTTTTATATTTTTTCTAATTTAAAAATGATGTTTTAAATAAAGAATTTAACTTTCTATCTTGCTTTATGACTTCTAGCCAGCGTCAGAGGAGCCATGTCAACTTAAACTTCCTGATGTTTATCCATTTCCCACTTTACAACTTTATGTAGCCCATTCTAGATACTTAAACCTTTACAAATCCAGATCACGGACGAAGTCCTTTTCAATATATATTTGTAACTAGATGGGTCGTTAAGTCTCTTGATGTATTTTTTGCCGAACTGTCGGTCCTGTTTCAATCACCGTCTCCACGGCCCACAGACCAGTTGTTAATTAAAATAAATAACAACCGATCTCTAACCCTTACTAGGGGTTTTGGAAACTTGAAATACTTATTCAGCAAGTTATAGACATTTCTACTAATGTCAGGTACTGTGTTCTATGTACATATTAACTAGGTTTCACCCGCGTAAGTCCCGGGAATATTGGGATAAAAAATCCAGGTCTCCAGCTATCTACATACCGAATTTTATCGCAATTAAGCCAGTAGTTTTTGCGTGAAGGAGTAACAAACACACACACACAAATACTTACTCACAAACTTTCACATTTATAATATTAGGTAAGATAGTAGGATACTGTGTTCTATCGAAATCCTAATTCTACCTCCTAACTTAATATTATAAATCCGTAAGTTTATTTATTTATTTGTATGTTTGTTCCATCTTCACGGTCAAACGGCCGACGAAAAAGTAGTAGTTTAGGTTATGGAGAACTCAAATGGGTCGTTGCAGACAAAATTTGAGCAAATATATCATATCATATCATTTATTCATAAACAATTTTTACATTGTATTTGAATGTGCTTAATATTAAAATATAAGATAAATAGTATTGTCAAAAAATAAATTGGTCATTGAATTTAGGATTAAAATAAATAAATAGGATAAAAACAACAAAATCAATTAAAATAAAAGTCAAAACAACCCGTTAGCAGTAAAATGATAAAACAAAATAAACTTACACAAAACAAATTACTTAGACCTATTTATGAACTCATCCACCGAGTAAAAGCATCCCTGCATCAAAAATCTCTTGAGGTTTCTTTTAAAAATATTGGGATCTGTGATGGACTTTAATTCCTATTAAAAAATTTTTTTTCAATTTAAATGTTACCCACATTTGCTCAAATTGCACCGACTGAGGAGCAATGCGAGTGTGGAGCCCCATCGCAGTCCATGGTGCACCTACTCCAATGCCCATTGTGCCCTAGCACCTGCACATTGGAGAACCTGGTAGAGGCCAACGCAGCATTGTCCAATAGACTTAGTTCTGCCGCTTACGCCGTTAAGAAAATTCGCGAATACACGGACATTGAGACTGCTCGCCTAGTCTATTTCGGCTACTTCCACAGTGTCATGTCGTACGGCATCCTACTGTGGGGGTGTGCTGCAGATATTGATGCTATTTTCATATTGCAAAAGAGAGCTGTTCGAGCTATCTACAAAATGGGCCCCAGGGAATCACTTAGAGAAAAATTTAAAGAGTTAAATATATTAACGCTCTATTCACAATATATCTACGAAAACTTGCTCTACGTTCACAAAAATCCTGATATTTTCCGTAAAAACAGCGATATTCATAATTTCAACTTAAGAAATGAGGATGAACTGACCGTGCCCGGTAGTAGGCTCCGGAAAATAAACAGGTCGTTTAATAGTACATGTGTGCTCTATTATAATAAATTACCTAAAGAGGTATATGACATGTCCATTAACAGGTTCAAAACTTTTATAAAGCATAGATTGTGCAGTAAGGCGTACTATGATACTTCGTCTTACCTTAATGATAAAAACCCATGGACGTGACTTTAGTTGCTCCATTTCAAATAATACTTTCAAATATTTGTAATATTGACCATTGTGAGCGTGATCAAATAAAAATAAAAAAAACCCCATGAGTTTCTTGTGCCTTCTTCTCATTGGTGGGCGCGTTCCGAAGGCACACATCCTAACTTAGTTTTTAAGACGTTTTTAAGTGGTCTATTATACTTTTAAGGTATTATGCATCCAAAGAAATAAAAAAAAATTGATTTTGATTTTGCTGCTGCAGTTGCAGTGGCTATCTACTACGCCAGGAAAAATTTGACCGGTCAAACGTCAATGACTCCAAAAAAAAGAAGAAGAAGGGGATGGAGGACAAAGAATATTTTTGATCCTAAAAGCATCTTTAGAGAGAGGATTATTTCTTGCTTCAAAAAATTATTCTCTCCTTGTTTGTTGCCTTCTTTCTGTGTACGAAATTTAGATTCGTAGTAGGGGACAAACAAAGAATATTCGTATGCATTGATTAGGCAAAGCTCAAACAGGAATGCTCAATGATTTTAAGATAGAAATCACGCAAACTCCTACCGTCTATTACCTCTGCAAAGAATATTAAAGTTACTAGACAAACTAACCACGACTAGTAGCTTAATTGACGAGACGACGTTTTGCAAAAGTTTGTTATCTTTATTCCATAAACCGATTGTGATGCCTCTGTGAACGATTATGATGCCTCTCGAAAATCTATTTATTGAATTACTTAGTTAGACAAAAAAACGGAGAGCTATTTCTCATCGTATAGATATTGATTAAACACGAGGTATTTGATCCTCTTAAGACACGAGGAAAATAAAAATCGGACAAGTGCGAGTCCGACTCGCGCACGAATGGTTCCGTACCTTTACATTCTGCTTTTAGTGTTTGTTCATCATCTATGATAATTTCAACTGTCTAGCTATCACGGTTCATGAGATACAGCATGGTGACCGACAGACAGACAGTGGATTTAGTAATAGGGTCCCGTTTTCACCCTTTGGGTACGGAACCCTAAAAATTAATATCTAAAACAACACCTCCTATACAAAGTCGAGTAAAAACACATTAACTAACATCATATTCAGACATCTAACCAACAAATCATCATTGAAATTTGCATAGCACATGCCACCTCCACACAACAGACGGACCGTATCCGATGACATTTGCATAGCGAGCGAGCTAGGGCGCGGGCGGAGCCGGCGGACGCAGCTAGCACACACACAATACCAGTCTTATGTCTCACATTGTTATATGGTCATTGAAGGCGTGTTGTTTTAAAAGTTGTTGAGTTTAGATTTAACAGAGCAATCGAGGTAAAGTACTTATTGAAGAATTCTATTCGTAGTCACAGGCACTATACACAAAATCGATCAAATCTAACCCTTTGTTTGTTTGTTACCAATCATTTTTTTTTTTTCATTATACCTAGGTTTGCTGTTTAGTTTAGTTTAGATGAAAAAAGAGTTACTAGGCTAAGTAACTTCTTAAAATCTATTAAAATAATATTTAAAGTCCTTACTAACTGAAATATCATCGCACGACTCAAACGAATGGAGCGAACTAAAATTTGGCGTACAGAAGGCCAATTCTCGTAAATAATATTGTTTAAATTACATTTCAATATCATCCCGATTGCATTTCGATTGCAAAAGATACCTTCAAAGTCAGTTTTTTTTACAAAAAGCTAACTTTAAGGGTATTTTGAGCTACTTTGTGGGTGTTATTTGTGATCGAAATGCAATCGAAATGATATTGAAATGTAATTTTAACAATGTTATTTACGAGAATTGGCCTTCAGATAGCTATTATGACGTAGACATCCGCTAAGTTTATGTGTGTGTTTGGAAAATTCAGTTTCTCGCGGACGAAGTCGCGAGCAAAAGTAAGTTCAATATAAATCCTAATAAGTTGGAATCTAGTTACTTACTTACAAAATGTTGATAAATAACCAGCAACTCAGTAAATTCGGTTTTAATCAGCGACCTCAAGCGCGCAGACATTACGGCGCGGCGCGATATATCGTGCGCTTGCGCAGCTCGCCCGTAGTTTCTCAATATTCCTGTTTTATTTGTAAGATTGATACAAAATGTGCTATTTTGTACTTGCTTATCTTTTGGCTTGAGAATAATGTTCGAATTTGTATTCCGCAGGGTGTATCCTACTGGAATTTGAATGTTTGAAAGCCAATGTCACAAAATTATATAAAATATATTATGATGAGATTTTTTAAATGGATCTTGAGGGCCATTTCATAAACCACAAGAGCTACTCCTCCTTTGCTTTGGGCTCCTTTGATTTGTCAGACTACGGAATTAAACTCTATTAGCAAAACTGATTATTTTTTGCAAAATTAACAAGTTCGATTCCTGCTGGATAGGGTAATCCAGGAATCAAACTTGACTTTTTCAAAATCATATTATCAAACATTTATTGTAAAAATATAATATACTTACTTAATAAAATAAATAATTTAATATATACCTAATTAGGTAAAAAATATAATAAAAAAAATAGAAACCTAGAATATTGTGAGAATTTGCACACAGCGCCATCTTGCCCAGAGGTAAGCAAGCTAAGCTTGTGTTATGGTGGCCAGATAACTCATAGTACTATACCAGACCAAAACCAGTAATATCCAGACCAGAAAAAAATACGAGTACCTATGCTTATAATAATAGGTAAGTACGTAAAGATTTATTTATGTAGCTACCTATAGATAGATATTATTGAGCTAATTTTGTTTGTGTCAATACACCATAAAGATTTTATATTTACCGCCATTTATCTTACTTATCAATGCATACTTAATTGCTTTGCGCGTTCAGCGTCAAAACAAAGGGAAGTTATTCTTAAGTTTACAACTTAGAATACCTACCTTAGTACCTATAACTGGCCGGGCGGCCTTCGTGCGTCAAATTATACACTCACCCACCGACGAAATTGACAAATGTTATTTATGGCATTTACTGTTAAATAATACACTAACTGGTAAAAGATTTAGGTCTGAAATCTTTGTGATTTTGAAAACGACTTAGATTACCTATTTACTTATTTTTAGTTTTTCGGTAAGTCCGCCAAAAAGTACAAAGGTTTAAATCTAGAAAATCTAATATAATACAACAATGACATAATCTAATTTTACATAAATAGATTGCGAAAATCTTTAGAATTTTCAAAATTACAAAAAGATATTGAATAAAATATCCAAGATGACAGGTACGTTGCTTTTTGACGAACGATGAGCCACGCTGATTTGTTCCAAGCCATAAGTTTCTTCAATCAATCAATTCAATTAATACTCATTGCAATACTCGTTCAACTGCAATATCAGTTTCTTTATGATTGCACCCGTGTAATCCCGATCTCGTAGGAATATCCGGATGAAAAGTAATAAGTATAGTCTATACTCCCAAGGATTCCCTGTATCGTTATACCACGATTCATCAAAAAAAGCTCAATTTAGTTTCAGAGCCAAACAATGACTAATAGAAACATGTTTTTTTTTTCGTAAAAAATGTGTCTAAAAAAAATAAAAAGTGATAGAACAACGATAAAACGAAAAGTGTAAATAAAAGTTGATGTAAACAATGTGATAATCACTTTCGCCATTGATCATAATAATTCAAAACCTCAGATTCAAAACCTTTAGTTAAGTATTTTGCCACTGTCGCTAACCTGTAATTTGTAAAAGTGACAAAATTAAACTTCTTTAGGCGCGTTATGAAAAAATGATGAGAGTGAAATTCTAAGATGAGATGTAACACAAAAGTCACATGCTGCAGCTGCGTAACCCTTTGAAGCTGCTCGCAAAGTAAATATCACGGACGGACAAATATAACTTCTAGAAGTATAACTTCTAACGCCCATACGCACCAATTTTTTTTTATGAATAAAAGGGTAAGTCTCTAAGTCCCTACGATCTTAAATGATTGCTCGCAGGTGTAGCTGTATCTAAGTGCAAATTGTTAGATATTTCACGCTGTACCCGTTTGCCTAGCTGTCTGTCTGTCCATGTGATTCAATACGACTTTATCTTTTCCAAACATACCAAAGTCAACAGTTTAAGTTTTAAATTCCTTGTTAAAATATTCTTGAGACATCACAAGATGATTTTCTGCATGAATCGGACTATGCATATAAATCCCATGGGAATCAAAGATTACTTAATATACACTAATGATTTGTAAAATTAATGATTCGAATATGATATTTATCTTTTTACGACTTTGTTTGAAGTTTCCACAATCTTTTCTTATCCCACTAACGTTAGAACAGCAATTTGTATAATACTTTTGAAGCCACCCAAGCCACAGGTTTCATTACGATATTTTCCTATACCGTAATGTCAATTAGCGCACACACATATTGTCACGGACAATTTGAATTGTGGCGGCAATATTTGCGGGTCGCGCGAAGCCGACATTTTTATTGTAATGACAGATCGAGCGGCCATAATGAATTAGCATAAATTGAACCGAATAGACTACGACAGTACCTATTGTACCATTTTTCCTTTATTTAATTATAAAATAGAAGAAATAGAAAAGATTCGGCGTTTTACTTACAACCAGACAGGAACCCCCTCAATTAGGACTAAACACATATTTTTCATGAAAAAAACACATTGGCCTTAAGGCCGCTCATTTGTGCAACTTATACTTTCAACTACTTTCACTTCTCTTAATCGTTTTTCTTCTTTTTTTTTCGTTTTTCTAGTTTCTTATACTTTCTAGCTATAACTATATCTTTGTGTGTACCATATGTGTATCATCTATGTTCCTTCCTGTGTTGTACAAATAAAGTTATCTATCTTTCTATCTATCTATCATGCACGGCGGGCCGGGATTCAAACAACTCTCTTTAAAGAACAGTAGGTAGTACCTGTGGTAGTACCTACTTAATACATTACCAAGTATTTAAATTCATACCAATTATATACAATTGTCAGGTCATGGCACGTTAAATGCCACCCTGTCCATTTCTAACGTTTCATTGATATTGATATTTAGGAATTTGAATTGAGAGGCGCGTCCTTGGAGTATAACATAACTTTGGAACAATAACTATGAATAATGAGATCCTATTTGTTTTTGACAGTACATTTTGTTGGTATTCTAGTGACGTAAACCTTAGAACAATTATGTGGTATTAGACCAAGATCCCACCTACCACCGAACTTTCGTGATTTTGTAAGAGCAGATAATTTCTTAGCGCATGCCCCCAACACAGTTATGAACAACTAGCTGCGCCGCAGTGTTTCACCCGCGTAAGTCCCGATTCCTTGGGAATATCAAAATAAAAAGTAGCCTAGCCTTCCTCGATAAATGGACTATCCTACACAAAAAAAAGATATTGAAACAGTAGTTCAAACACTTCAGTTTTATAATATTAGTATAGAAGTGCATTTATAAAGTCCAACAATATGGGTGAAACCGCGGGGCAGAGCCAGTACTGACATTAAAACACATTCAAAAACTCCGCGAAAAAATCAAAAGTCGGCATTACGGAAATTAATGTTTGGTGTTTTGGAAAATATGGCATAGTGACGAAAGACGGCATTGAGTTGGTACTCTAGGTACTATAACTCGATATTAAGGTGCCACCAGTTTCTAATCGTTGATCTCTGTCGGATTGAATAGAAATAAGTAAGATGGGAGATGATGTGAAATTAACGGAATTTTGCTAATTCACTTTTTTATTCTTTGTATTTTACACAAAATATTTCAAGTAACCGATAGAAAATATCATTACATTACAGCTTGTATCGTGACAATATCTTTGAACAAAAATAAATTAAGTTAATTTTTTCCATCGACGACCACCTCAAAATGTTGGGTGTTTTTTTTGTAAAATCTGCTAAAAGTTTAAGACATGATTGATACCTAAATGTTTATTTTTAAAACACCTATTAGCTTCTATTAGCATCTATTATGTAACAGAATTCCTTGCCATTCATTCGTAAAACAACGGTGAATGATTTTAATCTGGTATCTGACCTGAGGTCAGGTCGATTGCAATCGCAAACGGCAATACACTTATAATTAATATCTATCACGATAAAGCTCCGATCTCATTCATTTTCAATCACTTTGGAATTATTTTTTCAATTGTAATCGGTAAGTGGTAAGGCTCTTGAAGCTTTTGTGAACGAAAATTGCGATTCATCATTGTATATGATAGATAGATCGATACATTTTTATTTCAAACACCATAGTTATATAAAAAAAATCAAGTGCGAGTCGGACTCACGCACGAAGGGTTCCGTATCATTATAATGTGTTTTTAGTTTGTTATCATAGGGACAACAGAAATACATCATCTGTGAAAATTTCAACTGTCTAGCTATCACGGTTCATGAGATACAGACTGACGGACAGTCGAGTCTTTGGGTAAGGAACTTTAAAAACGAATTTGAGATCACTACATAGTATAAAACAAAGTCGCTTTCTCTGTCCCTATATCCCTTTGTATGCTTAAATCTTTAAAACTACGCAACGGATTTTAATGCGGTTTTTTTATAGATAGAGTGATTCAAGAGGAAGGTTTATATGTATAACACATGCATAATATAGCCGTGCGAAGCCGGGACGGGTCGCTAGTTGACAATAAAGCAAATATTTATATAATGACCTGTTTTAAGTAGTTTTCCGTATTTTAAAGAAATATTTAGCTTTTGCTTAAGGTGGCAGTTGGCCCTTATTACCTGCAAGTATTTTATTTAACAACAAAATAATATCTAAACTTTAAATATAACCTAAAATATTAACGCTGCCGCAGCGTTACTCCCCACACTTAGGGTAAAGGCTTCGAGCGAACACATTCCAAACGCACCAGAGTCATTTTTTTAGAAAGCTTATTTATTTCCTGTAATACAACTTTCGACTTTACAACCTACATCGTAGAGTTTATTTTAGTTTATAAATAGTTTAGAATGGGTGTAATTAGGGCCCGTGTTCCTCGATTGGACATGATATTGTTTTTTATGGTTGAATAGAGGATCCTATAGATTAGGTATTTGATGTAGGTACCTTGATAGGATTCTGTGCTCCTATATTTAAAACTAGCTAATGAATCAATGTATCCTCATACCAAGTGCCATCAAAATCGGTCCAGAAGTTTCGGAGTCTATTCGTTACAAACAAAAAAAAACAATATAATCTTTCATCTTTATAATATTACGACCCGCCCGTCTTCGCACGGCTATATTGTGCATGTATCATCACTTCACTATCACTACATCATCACTACATAGTATAAAACAAAGTCGCTTTCCCTGTCCCTATATCCCTATGTATGCTTAAATCTTTAAAACTACGCAACGGATTTTGATGCGGTTTTTTTAATAGATAGAGTTATTCAAGAGAAAGGTTTATATGTATAATACATGCATAATATAGCCGTGCGAAGCCGGAGCGGGTAGCTAGTTATACATATAAACCTTCCTCTTGAATCACTCTATCCATTAAAGAAAACCGCATCAAAATCCGTTTCAGTAGTTTTAAAGATCTAAGCATACATAGGGACAGACAGCGGGAATCAACTTTGTTTTATTTTATACTATGAAGTGATGAGTATCATAGAAGAAAACATTCGGTCTCAGACTGGAGGAAGTAAAATTTAAAAGTTTTATTATCAAAGATTAAAAACAATAGTTACCTACTACTACTGTAAGTCGTTACGAACATCAATATAACGGGCGAAATATCTTTTTTTTTCTAATAGTCAATCACTAGTATATATTTTATTAGAGACATTAAACTTAAGGCCAGTTCACATGATTCCAGTATGTAGCTGCAATAAATATTGCAGAAAAGTATACACCGCCATTTAGCTCCAGAACTAAGCAAAGCAACGAGGCTTATTTTTGGTAAACAAACAACTAATTAATTAATATTAAATTCTAAGTCCTGACTGACTTATTTTATAAGTATATAAATTGGGATAATATCCTATGAACTTTGTACTATGGATATAAATTTAAATTAATTTTGATATAGGTAATTTAAAACAATCAAAGGTAGCTGTGGTTGCCACCTATTATGTAAGAAAATACTTGTGATTGGTGGTCAAAAATCAGTTATAGGCTTGAAAATTCGAACTTATCCATTTTATCCAGTATTTTTTTGTCTTTTTATTTATTTTAGTTCATTTATTGTTTGATCTTTAAGTTTTGGTTTTCTTAAAGTTTTTAAATTTTAATGTATTGCTATTTAATTGTATGACATTGTATTATTGTAATCTTTGGTAGTGAAAATGTTTAATCTAAATTGTATAAATAAGAGTAGTTGAAATCCAGTGATAGTTTAGTTAGATCATTGGATTAAAGATATCTAGAACAATGTGAACGAGGCATTATGGTAGCAAATCACACAGTGAAATTACAGTTAGAAATCATGCTTGCAAGATGCGTGATCCGATTCTTTATCCGTTATACCTACTCCAAAATATGCACTGTCATCACGCTATATTAGGAGGGTATGTGAATATTGCTTTTTGGATAAAAATGTAATCCCCTATTTCCTTCCTGAATAGTGCCTCTAGAGGAATCGTTTACCCGACTGTGCGATACAAAGGAGGGTTATGTGTTCATCGGTCTATGTATGTATGTATGTATGTTTGCTGTGACAAGTCTTAATTGATCTTGTGGGAAATATTGGAATGAAATAGTCTCCGTATCTTTCACCAAAAATCTCTTTTAAATTCATACAAATCGATTAAGCCGTTTGACTATGAAGCAATTATAATTTTTGCATTAAAAAATAGTATAGTAGGTATATATGTTTAAATCTACTTATGGTGATGTATTTAAAATAATTACCGACTCGCATTTTTCTCTAAGAAGCATGTTTATTTTACATCTACGAGTGGGCCCTTAGTTATAAATATTAATTTTTATATACATCGTCGGAATACCGCGTCACACAAACGAATTTCGATCATTAAATATTGAAATAACGACTTCGTAGACAAATTATAAAGATCTATATCGCTTAACCCACATTCGCTAGAAAATTATTCACAAATATTTATACGTACCAATGTAATTAACCTAAAATATTTGAAATATAATTAAGCGCATTTTATATATAGTTCGTCCGTTTACTAATGTATAAAAAATGCAAATTTATCTTGAGAGATGTTGAAAGAATTTTAGTTAAAACCGTTGTTGGTTCAATAATTAAAAGTGTAATTTAACTATTTTATTACTAGTACGTTAATTTCTAGTAGTTTCATAGTTATTTTTTTATGTTTATTTGACGGGGTAACTATTAGTTTAGTAGATTAGCGATTCGATGCTCATGTCTGTTGTTAATTTAATTTTAATTTGTTAAATTAACTATTAATTTAATGAACGTTTTATTAATTTTATTCAACGTTATTTCACTGGTAATTTTTCTTGTAAATTTGGTTTAAGTACCTAGCATAAGAATAAAAATTTATATTATACAACCATGCAGTCATGTCGTATGTACTATACTTATTTCCGAATTTGATAAAATACAAACTTTATTCAAGAATTTTCTCATGTGAAAAATCAAAATCAATAAACTTAAAGTATTTATAAATGTGAACTAAAAACTAAACTAGTGCAAAAACCCGTCTGCACCCGGTTCGAGCCCCCGTAGAGATGTCGCTTTTGTAAGCTTTTTCTAAAGCTCTTCCTTTTACAGAGCCCACTCTAGTAAAGCGTTGTGGATACTTGTATGTCAACAACATAGGGTCTAAATTGGACGGTGTTCTTTTACCATTTCTTAACGGACATCTAGAATTGACAAGTATTTTATTTTATTAAATTTAAACTATCGATTTTGGAAATACATATTAAAATCAATAAATTCCTTTAAAAGTTAGTTTGTAAAGAAAAACATTTGAATATTTTTGATAGACACTGGTTTCTTAATTTGGAAAGTTATTGCCAAATTTTTTTTTAAATTTAACTTCTCAAATACTTTAACAATGATTTTCCACATTTAAAAAGTATTTATAATATTTCAGTTTTTAACATTTCATATTTTGCATATATTTGCTCTAAGCTTAGTTGTCTGACGTGTTGTTTCATCTAGATGCAGTCAACTAAGCTAAAAGGGTAGTATAGGTTCAAGGCGAGGCTGTAGCTCTACAGAGCGCCCTGAATAGCATCAAATTGATTATTAAAGTTCTATATAAATCACCTGAAAGTAAAGGCCAATATAATTTTGCTCGTAAAGCAAAAGTATTTATTTACGAATCAACCACGATAACTGGTTATTGATGGATTAGTAAAGGTGATCTTATTCTAATACCTCCTTTGATTAATTATCTTTAAGTCTAATTATACGGGGTTATGGGTTAAACGAGTGATGTGCTAGTTTTTATCGATAGAATATTTTAATGTTTTATAATCGATTATTTCGAATGACTTCATAAATTGTGACTAATTTTAAACTAAAATAAATAAATTTACTTACTTAAAAATACTAAATGATAAAGTGCTAAATCCGCACAATTTTTTAGTTCTCATTTTCACTATTTTTAGTAACATAGTTTTGTTACAGACAAAATTATTATAAAATTTTATCATCCAAAATTAATACGTAATAATATTAAGGCTTCGTTGACCAATTGAGCTTAGTGGTTTATAGCACCTTTGCAGAAGTCGTGGGTTCAAATCCCGCCGGGGTATTGGAATTTTGGAAAGTGTTTCTAATTTTATAATTAAGTTTAGTTTTGCACATTAGAATCGGCATCATTGTATTCCTTTAATACTTTACCAAGTAATATAAATAAATGCATTAACAGAAGGTATGTTATTTCTCTCCTCGCGAATGTTCGCAATAAATTAAAAATCAAATTAAAAGTCAAATCAAGAGCCTTCGGGCCAACGCTTATCACTTACAAACAGATTAATTTTACCACAATAAAAAAGATTAAACATCCGTAGGCGGGATCTTTAACAGAATTAAAAATACCATTCATAAGAATTAGCAAAACCTGTCCAGAAAACAGGCCTAATCCGTGCACACACAAAAAAAGAAAAATTCACTTTTTTTGCTAACAAAAGTTTAAAATACATTTTTAAGCTAGCAACATTATCCTTAATTCTTATTGACAGCGTCCTCCAGTCGGTCGGAATTATCTTATTTGGGTCACTTAAGAGGCCAACGATCTCAATATTAATCCTTTTATTTTTAAATCGTCGAGTGTTTCATTTACATATTATCAATCGTATAATCTAAGAGGTAGGGCAACAATCCAGTGAAATATTTGCCGATGAAATGCTAAAGCAACCATATCTCGGTTGGGATAGATTATTATCAAAGCACGAAAAAAATTGCCCTGCCGACTTCCATCGACCGTACGCATGTTCTGTTTTAATAATAATTGCAATTGATAGCATATTTCTTGCGTAGCAGTAATTATATTTTATTTATGTTTTTATTAATTTCAAACGCGATACCTTATAGATGATCAGATTTCAAGTTAACGGTTTTCACTAAATTATACGCCTACCATATTGTATATTTGATGTTTACGACCTTAGGAAGAGTTATATCGATTTGTAAAGAAAGCTTTATCTCGATACTTTGTTGCCTCTTGCGTCATACATCACTATTTTTCGTAATGGTACAGAAAAATAACATACTAATTTCTTGGTCTGCAACGAAATCGATTGCATGAAACATTGACGTACTCAATTGACTCGATTTTTGTTTTTTTTAATTCGTTTTGTTTCATTATCTGGTGTGTGATTGTTGGTTGCGTGGAATCGATGCGAAATTTATGATTTAATTGCCAGTTGAGAGTTTTTACGAGTTCAATGCACTTGATAACTGCGTGTGTGTGTGGGTTAGCGTGTGATACTGATATATTTGATGCTAGTGAAGCGTGTAGACAAATTAGAATGAGATATCGAGTACGGTCATGGGAGAATTATGTTAGCACGAACAAGAAGCCAGAACAAACAATCGATACAACCGTAATCGATAGTAATTTCGATACAAACTTGCGCAAACTAACCACAATGTAAACAAACGCGAGCCTGCTAATATCCAATCTAACTAGGCACTTATATTTTACAATGCTAATTTAGTTCGATAATTCTTAGATTTACTACCTTCCATCTCGGTTTATCTGCACATTATATGGTAGGTTTTTTAAACCTTGATACTAGTTTAAAAGTAACATGAAAATGAAGCAAATATTTATCTTATTTTCACGAAATGTTTAGTTATTAATTAAGATGACAGGTGGCCCTACCCCTAGGTTTATTACCTACAAGTATCTTATTTAAAATACTTCTACCTACTCGAAGCTCGCAACGAACAAACCGCTCCTTGTTTTTATTAAAATAGCGAACTAATAAATACTTACCTACATGAAACACCAAAATGTGCTATCACATCGTGAGTAAGCGCAGAATGCGCAGACATTATCGAAACACGATACCGACGGTACATAACTAACGAGTCCCAGGTTCTATTCCCGACGATAAAACTTAGCGAAACAATATCGACTTGATACCGAATATTGACTGAGTTAATGTTCTGGAACTCGATAAATTGCGAGTGCCGATATGAATGTGGGCATCACTAGCTTTGTAAAACTGTTCTATGGTTTATATTATTTTAATTGGGAAAACTTTACTAAAATCCAATTAAGTTTTATGTAAAATAGAGTAGAGCTTTTCATACCAATGAATTCGCCTATTTTCTTTCCTTATAATGCCTCTAAACCACTCACACACTCTGTTTTCCTTTTTTTTAACCGACTTCAAAAAAGGAGGAGGTTCTCAATTCGTCGCGTATATATATTTTTTTTTTTTTTTATGTTTTAGTAAATAATTGTTAGGAAAACAAAAACTTAGGATTTAAAGAAGAGATTGTCTAAAAAAATTAAGGTCTAAACGAGAAAAGACTGAAATAGTAAAATACATGTTTGTATGGACTATTTTAACAAAGGATTACGTACGCACGTGTTATGAAAACGAAGTTTAAATAAAGAATTTTAATGTGTGTGGTGATACGGCAAATCTAGGTTTTATAATAAAAAAGATTATCTAAAAGGTTAAGGTGTAAAGGTTTTATTGAGGAAGGATATAAGAGAATACATTTATATGAAGAAAGCAATACTGATAAAAGGACCGTACGTGTTGTGAATGTGAAGAATTTAAACGTAAAACATGTATTTGACACTGCCTAGTTTTACACAAGTAAGAAAATAAATCAAAATTGAATTCCAACACGTATACAATATCTGTAATAATTAAAATAGAGATAGGGTTGTGCCCTTCATAATCGAGATGCGGCGAAACGCACTCGACGATCCATCATTACAAGCATGTGCCACAGCCCTATAATTTAATATCTCCTTTCTCTCTCACACACACGCATTTACGTTTTATTAAAAGAAGACGTCGAAATTAAATGAGTTTCGTTGAAAAACGCTTGCATTTTGCAGTCGGTGGCTTAATGTGCGTTCAGTAATAAATGCGGTTTGTTCCAAGAGTTGTATTAAATTGAACTTTGGTTTTTATTAATTTATTCTTAATTTTGTGTGTCTCATGCAGAATAAATGGAAAAAGTATTTTGGGAAGAGAATTATAGGACTTTATAGTCTTACATAAAGCTACAACTGCATAACAATTATGATTTTTATAGTTTTAAACCTAGATTAAATTGTGTTATTATGCGCTTGGGTATGCATGCTAATATAAACGCTTAATAAAACGCTTAAGCTTAATATTCCGGGCTCCGTATAAGATGTTTGTAAAAAATAGTGTGTGTAGACCCTTATCAATAACATACAATCACATTGCAATGTAAGTCAATTTCGCAAACAACATTTCGATAATTCGTGTTTCGAATAAAAACCATATGTAAAGCAGTATCGAATGCGCAAATTATTTTAATGCGGTTAAAGTTAGCGGTGGATAAAAAGTCAGTTATTAAAGGTAGCCATCGTGTATTGAAGTGGTTTTCAATCATTTACATATACTTACATGAATCGAGTAGGCTGCAACAAGTGATTTTAGGTTTACAAACGGCGCGACAGCGATGAAAACTTTTATATTTATAAAATTAATTTGTATTTATAAAGAAAAATTACGCAATGATATAATCAGCTTTGTATCAGCTTCCATAAAAAAAACCTTTAAATGGACTGGCATATGGTACTTTTATAATCCTGCTGATTTTTAGAAAAGGGTCAACATAAGTTTGACCTCAAATTGTTCGTTTTTGGGAAGCTTTAGACTTATAATGTGGAACCATTTTTGATCCTATAAATATCCTCTGTCAACTGCAATAAAACTCATTCTCGTTCGCGAACAAAAATTACTAGGCCAAACTCAATAGCGAATGGTCAATCTTCTTTAATCATTTTAAAAAAGACAGAGTAATAAGCGAAGAATTACCAAATAATAGGCGTCCGAGGCACCTATCGTTATTTTTCATTAATCGATTTCTCAATCGATACCACTACTAAACGAAACGATGATAGATACTCAAAAATGGTTATTTATTAATAATATGGAGATATATCTATTTTGGTCAAGTTTGTTTAAAAATAACTGTTTTAAGCAGTAGGCCTGGAAATCGGATATTCTAGACCCCAATCCCACAAAAAATCGCTTTTTAGATAATAAAATTATAATCAACGCTTACCTTTGCATATGAAATTGTAGAAATACCTAAATATGTGATTAAAAATTAAAGAAACTACGGCCAACTAGTTAAACAACTTTTTAAGATGGCGGAATTTTCCCGCCACTCTGCTGGCTAGTTCATAAATCCATGTGCATAGTTTTGTACAGTTATGGATAAAAAAGCCTTTGACCTTAAAAAAATTACCTGAACCTTCAAACTATTTTTTTCCAAATTTTTGAGGCAAAATAATGTTAAAACTTAGAAATAACTTTTCTTACACATTATTTAATTTGTTATAGACGATTTATACAAATTTTAAGTCATGTTTTTCAGTGCGCCGCCGGTGCGCCTGAGACATATTATAAATCAAAGTCCTTCGCCGTGTCTAGCATCTGTCTGTCTGTCCGCTATAAACATAAAAAGTACTGCACCGATTTTTCTGTTTTTACCAATGCATAGACTGGTTCTCTAGGAAGGTTTTAGTATACATATAAAACAAAACTACGACGCGTATGAAGTCACAGGCAACAGCTACTGTGTTGTAAGTAGTAGACTTGTCCAACAAGTTTACAAGCTCAATCGATTTTAATATACAGAGAATAGAACTCACTCATCAATAGGTACGTCTGGAGAAAGGTATAATAGGTTAACATAACAATTACATGTTAACTAGCAGTGCTCCGCGGTTTCACCCGCGTAACTCCCGATCCCGTGGAAATATCGGGATAAAAAGTAGCCTATAGCCTCGATAAATGGACTATCCAACACAAAAATAATTTTTCAATTCGGACCAGTATAGTTCCTGAGATTAGAGCGATCAGACAAACAAACAAACTCTTCAGGTTTATAATATTAAGTATAGATAATATTATAGATAACCTATAATACCTTGCTCTAGAAGTACAAACAGACGTATTGCCGTCAAAACCTAATCTGTTTTCCTATTCCAAGAGTAATATGCAAGTAAAAAGTTCAAGAACAACAATAAAAAACATCAAGACTCCATACTAACCTATTAACCATTTATATCGGCTGAATTAATTAATAGAACTCACATAATATTGCGCAGCTTCGCGTAAAAAACTAAGACGTACAATTGATGACAAAAGTGAATGAAAATTTTTAATAAAATTGCTGCATCACACATAGGTACATAAATGATACATGATAATATGGTTACTAACACTTTTTTCGTTTGCAGTACTACTTTGCTATAACATGACGCACGACGGGAACGTGAGCGATGACGTCACACTTTTTTGTGAGTGCCGGTGTTCATCGATATATAAAACGTTATCACGATGTTATCACGTCGAAAAAACTATTTGAATTACTCTTGGTAATGTAACGCTTAAATACTGACATAAACTTATACCTTTTTAACATTCTAACAAAATTAACTTTTTCTACCTTTAGGTTAGAACAGTGATGTACAAGATAACTGATTAGATGACCAAATATAGAACTAATGGACATTGCTAAAATGATTGCTTTGAATAACAACATCATTTAACTGTGAGATGTCAGTGTAAAACAGCGTCGTCTCATTAGAAACGGTACACTTAAGTTTGTGAATCAAATGATGAACAAAAAGTTATTTTACAATTTAAGATACCATTTGACAGGCAATAAGGTTTCCTCGAGGGCTACTTGCCTAGATACATGGCTAAAAGATGTCAGTCGAAGCTTAAAATTGGCCAATCCGCGAGCCGAGATAGATAGCTTTAGATAATGTCTGTCTAAATATTATTTTTTATCACAGTTGCTCATAAAGTGGATCTTATTAAACCGCTTTTAGGCTCATAATGCAACGTAATACACGCGTGCGATAAAAAAAAAATCCAACTAGTGCTAAAATAATACGTTATCCCGATATGTCAAATACGTATCTTACTGCTAATGACATATAGTATAGTAGATGAAACATTCTTAAGGACATCGTTCAAATCGTACCCAAAAATTAACGTGCCGGCAACAAAAAAAATAATGTTTCTATCTTGTAGAGAATAACATTTTAAATAATGTTTAATAAGGCAACAAAGAGCTACGATGAACCATCGTTGAGTTATTTTACATTGAAAACCCAAAAAAATGCATTTTGTAGAGATCCATTTGACCACTTCTAAGATATTACTACAGAAAAAATATAAAAATAAGTAGTAAATGGATAAGTTTTGTCTGTTTTTATTATATTTATATACATAGGTATATCCAATAACCCTTTCAGAAGTTATAGTGGGATCTTAAAAGTGGTCAAACGGATCCCTATAAAATGCATTTTTTGGGTTTTCAATGTAAAATAACTCAACGATTTTTGATCGTAGCTCTTTGTTGCCTTAGTAAACATTGTTTAAAATGTTATTCTCTACAAGATACAAATAATTTTTATTACTGGCCGGCATTTTTTTTTGTGGGTATTTTTTGTTAGAAACATGAATGATCTCCTTTATCTGGGTTATACTGTTTTGATGTATAGAAAAAGGTACCATCCAAAGAGTTTCTAAGCCTTGCTGGCTTAAAACTCTTTGTTGGTACCTTTTTTCTTCTTTTCAAAAGGTTGTCTCTAAAGTCTGCGAACGATAATATTACGTGATGACGTCTTTAAAAATAATTAAAAATTGAGTTTTGTTTTTATTTTGTTTTTTCTTTAGGTACATAAATATATTTTTTTTATATATTCTGTTTTTAATGAAACCCGGAACTAATATATTCTGTTTTTAACCGCCGACGCAAAAACAAATGAAAAAAACCCTAAAAAAATATTGTATGTCAGACGCTGTATAGGTTAAAAGTCTTTTGCCTAGCCTTTCGGGAGTGTAATTAACAAAAAATAGTAAACATAACCTAAAATTCTTAAAAACTTTTTATTATTAAAATTTTAACAAGTCTTTTTTTTTATTCGCAACTGTGATAAAAAACGTCGTACGATACACGTGTGAATTGATCATTCCATCTCGGCTTTTGCCACGCTCGCGTTCCGCTCGCGCGTCATAAACCGCCTCTATGGAATGATCAACTTTCCACACTTGTATCGCAATGTACTATTGTAGAAATAGCTGAAATAGACGGTGCAACAGAGACAGAGATACTGTCTCTTTCGGCTCGCATATTGGCCGTTTACAGTATTGGCATTAAGTTTCATGGACAACTTTTAATGCGGTGCGTTTCATCGAATACGTTTAGCGATCATAAGCCCTCAGACGTTAAAAAACCAAACATTAATTCTTTGTTCAATAAAAGAAAACCCATTTTTTATCATACGATTAAAAAATACCTGTTACCTACATTGTAATCACTTTTGTACATCATTATACAAACTACTGTGGGAAATGGGAATGCACTAGTAATGTGATATTTTTGCTTCTTCTACTTAAAGTATAAACCGACCGAGTTGAAATGTAACTAGTATCGCTTGGATGCGCAAACGCATAGATGTCATCTCCACGGACAGCTTTAGATCCGGATTAAATTAAATTCAACTGGTCGTGATCATCGGTGGAATATCTGGATATATCATGTTTTAGTTTTTTTTTTAGTCTGTAAAGGGGCTACTTACAAAGTTTTATGTTGAATACTTTTTAAAACTATGCGATGTACAGTTGGAAATAAAAGCGGCCCACCGTTGAGTTCTATTTATATTATTGGAATGTTTCAAGCAGGGTTTTTAAGGCCTGCTTAATTTGAAAACCTTTTGGGCCATTCGAAAACTTAAATAATGACATAAATACCTAATCGTAACAGCAATTTTAAAACTCTACTATGAACCTCCACATATGACAGTGCCTTAGTTTTAAATATGAACGTCTATTACTTTTACTTTTGTCTTTTAAATATATTACCTAATACATTTATAAAAATTGGAAAAAATATACTAATTGTCAAATATTTAATATCAATGTAGGTACCTGCCATGTTTATGAATGAATAAATGGATTATGAATTCAATGAAGAGGAAAAAATGATTTGTTTTTAGGTTTATTTTAATATCCTCAACCTCACTGGAAGTTCATAACAGCAAACCCTACGTGTAATATCTCTCGAGGTTGAAAATTCATAACTTTAAAAAGTAAAATTAAATAACCTAGAATACGTAGGTAAGTACTACAAATATATACTTAATATTATAAAGCTAAAGAGTTTGTTTGTTTGAACGCGCTAATCTCAGAAACTACTAGTCCGAATTTAAAAAATATTTTTGTGTTGGATAGTCCATTTATCGAGGAAGGCTAAAAGGAGACTTACGCGGGTGAAACCGCAAGGAGCAGCTAGTAAATAAAATATGTTACCATAAAATACATTATTGATTCAGGTATTCCAATGAATATTCATTCTTCACATTAATTAACCAGACATATTTAACGACTATCGTGTGCCAATGGCTTCGTTTGACGACAAAAGATTTTTAAATAAAGCATTTGCAATTTAATTGACGTTTTATAGTTCTTCAATAACTGTACAAATGTCTGATCGTGGTCTAGAACAATATTCATACACCTATCTATACTATATATACTATATCATATTATGTTGGTACGTCTACGGGTCAGCTCTGTGATCTCTCCTTTCTGGTATAACTTTTTCTGGACTCTCGGGATTAGTGTTTAAAAAAAAAACGCACGCGGATGTTGCGATTTACACGGGACGGGAATAAATTAATAAAAATATATTTTTAGAACTTATACACACAAAACAAAATAAAAAAAAAGATTCGTTTTTTACGTTGTTTTAACCCGACAATGGGATCGGGACTTACGCGAGTGAAAACCAGCAGGGTGCTCTTAATTTTTACAATTTTTGACATCATTTGGTTAGTATAGTTTATAAAGCAATTAAAATAAAAACATTTTAATTATCATCAGATGCATTCGCATGTTAAACGTTCATTGAATCATGATGTTTCATGTAATGATGATTTAGAAAGAGAAATTTAACTTAGAAATAGAAAACTGATCATTACACGGTTCCATAGTTGAATAATAGCTGATAATAGTTACGTTTTGATGCAAATGTGGCTTGTTACGCTGCTGTTATAAAATGTATGTTCATTACACTTCGAGGTTTCACTTACGTAAGTCCCATTTCTGTGGGAATTTTGGGATAAAAAGTAATCTCTTACTCTCATGGATTCAATGTATCTTCATGATGAGTTTCATCAAAGTCGGTCCAGTAATTTCTATACATCTAAAAGAATAACTTTTATTTTACGACTTTTGGAAAATTGCACTATTTGTTTCAGATTAAAAATGTGTTTCATACTTTTTAAGGTTCTACGCCCAACGGGTTAAAAACAGGACCCTATTACTAAGACTTCACTGTCTGTCTGTCTATCTGTCTGTCACCAGGCTGCATCTCATGAACCGTGATAGCTAGGTAGTTGATATTATCACAGATTATGTATTTCTGTTGCCGCTATAACAACAAATACAACATAAAAATATTTAAGATAGGCTCCCATACAACATGGTACGGAACCCTTCGTGCGTGAGTCCCACTCGCACTTAGCCGGTTTTTTATTAGCATATTATCCTAAAATACTCTTGGGAACTATTCAGACCGTGGCCTCATCAAATAAAACAAACTAGATCACAATAACAATAAAAACTAGTTTGCCAAATAAGGTTTACTATAACATTATCATACCAAAATAATATAAACCGTTATTCGTCCAATCACAGCTTCACATTACTACCGAAAGCATTAATTTTATGTTACAAGCTATAAATTCATTCTGTTACATAATTAGCTATATCGCGTGACTGCATCCCATAAGAGAACTTGTCCTCTGGGACCGATTCCACGAAGACAATTTCTAAAATAAGTGTCTAACTTCCTTATCCCACTAATATGTATTAAAAATGTAAAAGTTTGTGTATTAGTATGTGTGTATGTTTGTTACTCCGTCACGCAAAAACTACTGGACCGATTGCGATGAAACTTGGTATGTAGATAGCTGGAGACCTGGATTAACAATTGGGCTACTTTTATCCCATGGGATCAAGACTAGTTATAAACGGGCGCAGCTAGTTAATAAATATTTAACTGACGACCTCTGCGCTGCGTCGAGCGAACACCCACCTGTGACTTAAAAGTTCCAGGTTTGATTTACGCCTTAAAAAAATATTTATGTACAGAATATTTACTTCTATACAGCTAGATGGCGCTGTGTGAAGTATTCCACATTATTTATTTACATATTTATTTTATCTTCTTCTTTAGTAAAATTATAATGTTTTTTGTCACTTTCACACTTTTCCAGATGATAGATGTGCAAAAGTGTTCAAACACATTCGAACGAACGCAGGCTTATTAAATGTTTCGTGAAATAGACCCCGATCGGCGATGTCTCAATGTGGACCTCTAATATGAAACTTATTGTCATGTTTCACTGAATTATTTGTCTAGTTTTAGATTGCGGATTTACTCATACTGATTTATTTAACTAACTACTATTAGATAGAACCACCCTGAGGCTTTTTGTATGGCATTCACGCGTTGAAACGGTAGAATACGCTGAACTAATAAACAGTGAATTAAATATGTATGCTTTGTACATGAAATATGGTGTTTAGAGTGTACGCCTACTGATAATATTAATGCGAAAGATTGGATGCGTGTTTTTAGATACTATCATCGAACCACGGTTTCACCTGCGGAACTTCTGAGCCCATGGGAATATCCGGATAAAATGTTATATATATTTATTTATAAAAGTTATATAAACAAAAAAAATCGTCTTTATAATGTTGGTGTAGTGTAGATTATACTTAGTATGTTTATTACCTCTTCACGCAAAATCTACTGAAACGTTTGTAATGAACTTTAGTAATTATATAGCAGAAGCAGTAAACCGCGGCGCGCAGCTAAATCCATATCTTCTTTTATCGATTTTTATGGGTCATAGCAATGTTCAAGTGTTTTTATCTTTTGATATAAAGATGCTGATGCCATCTATCGAGGCATCCGGAGCGGAATTAAACTTACTTTGTTTGTTAACGATAAAGCAGTCTGGCTAATGAAAATATTTATAGGGGTAGTTGTAAATGAAAATGTTTATAGGGGTAGTTGTAAATGAAAATGTTTTTAGGGGTAGTTGTATATGAAAAAGTTTATAGAGGTAGTTGTAAATGAAAATGTATGTAGGGGAAGTTGTAAATGAAAAAGTTTATAGGGGTAGTTGTAAATGAAAATGTTAATAAGGGTAGTTTTAAATGAAAATGTTTATAGGGGTAGTTGTAAATGAAAAAGTTTATAGGGGTAGTTGTAAATGAAAATGTTTATAGGGGTAGTTGTAAATGAAAATGTTTATAAGGGTAGTTTTAAATGAAAATGTTTATAGGGGTAGTTGTAAATTAAAATGTTTATAGGGGTAGTTGTAAATGAAATTGTTTATGGGGGTAGTTGTAAATGAAATTGTTTATGGGAGTAGTTGTAAATGAAAATGTTTATAGTATGGATAAGCATGAAGGCCCGGGATTTTACGCGTGAAGTAAAACCGTGGTACTTAACTAGTGACACAAAATCGAGCTTTTACATACCAATGTTATATTAAAACGCATTTCTAAGGCGAGTTTCGACAAAAATGTCGGTGCGCCCGCCTACGTACGTCTCATGATGCTGTAACCATGGTAACGGAATCCAATATGGCCGCCCCGCGTTATCAGGTTATTGAGAGCCCGCGAAATCCCGCTACTGGAGTAATGATGCCAAGAATTCTAATCGATGATGTTATTAATCGATAGTTTACGAGTCGATTAAAATCGATATCGATTTTAAAATACACTTCAGGGTTTTATTTATAGTGAATACTTTCTTGTTACAAAATGGTTACATAGACATGCCATTTTGGACGTGTAACAATTAAAATTTGTTAGAAGAGTATTTGGGTCACAAATGTAACAAATATCACGTCACAAATGCATCATAACATCTAACAAATTTGAGAAAAATGATATGAGGATGTCAGTCTTTTGATAAAAGACAGGCAAGGAGCAAAACGAAACCAAGCTCTTCGCCTTAACTTTAATAAAGAAGTTGAATTAGTCTTTGCTACGGTTTTCGCAACTCGAACTCATAATTAAACTATTTTATTTAACTGATGCAATCGTGTTTATCTTGCTTTGTTTAACCTGACGTTACGAGAACTTTCCAGCTCTCATGGTCACAGATAGACTGAAGTAAAGGTCTTTCAAAAACGTACTTGAAAAAAAAAAATAATGTTAAGGTGAAAGGGTACCTGCGCGCTCTCCATACAAACGTAGTCGACTGTTTCCTCCCTGGATAATGACACTAGCACAAATATTTTTGTGCCATAAAACCTATAACTGCCATGACTATGCCCCTATGTTTTGTTTTTTTTTCATTTTCTAATTATCATAGAAATTAAAATTAAAAAAAAATCAAAATTAAAAAAAAGAAAAAATAGGGGCATGGTCATGGCAGTTATAAGTTTTATGCACCAAAAATATTTGCTCTAGTGTCATTATCCAGGGAGTAAACAGTCGACTACGTTTGTAATAGTTTGTATGGAGAAAGCCACCGGTACCCTTTCCTCTTAAATTACCGTTTAAATAAAATTAATCAAAACGGTCCAACAAAAAAATGTGCTAGGTTTGATGAGCTTTATTCCATGTGGAATATTTTTTGGCTCTAATTAGAAATCCACCCCTGTTCCATATATCCCTACTGGTAGCAATAAATGGAAAAAAAAATGTAAGAATCCCTACCAGTGCGAATCGATAGAGATATATGGAGCAGAAGTTTCCATATATCCCAACCTGTAGCAATTTGGAAAAAACCACATGTCCCTGTGTGTGTGACCAGTGCGGATCAGCAGGGATAGATGGAGCAGTTCCATATATCCCACAGGTAGCGATCATTGGGAAAAAAAACTCTAAGTATCCCTACCTGTAGGGATATATGGAACAGGGGGAAATCAAATTCAGATGTATCAGGCTGAATTTAATAAGCTTCATCCTATGTGATTTATTTTTGTCTTTAAGAAAAATGTGTACCGGGCGCTCACTCCATACAAACGTAGTCGACTGTTTCCTTCCTGGATAATGACACTAAAGCAAATATTTTTGTTGCATAAAACTTATAACTGCCGTGACCATGCCCCTATGTTTTGTTAAGCTATTGCGTAGCTTTTATCGCGGGCTCCTAGCGCGGCGCGGCGACCGAATAAAGAAATTCCGTCACGAAAATAAAACCTAACACCCCCTACTCCGCCTACGGCCAAACGTTCGCTTAACGTGTTTTATTTTTCTTTTTAAAATCTTAATTTCTATGATACTTAGAAAATAAAAAAAACCAAGACATAGGGGCATAGTCATGGCAGTTAGGTATAGGTTTTATGCAACAAAAATATTTGTGGTAGTGTCATTATCCAGGGAGGAAACAGTCAACTACGTTTGCATAGAAAGAGCGGCGGTACCCTTTCACCTTAATTAGAACTCTTAGAACTCCCTTTCATAAATGTCAAAAGTGTCAATTGCAAAAGTGCAGTAGTTTTCACCAGACAAACGTGTAACATGACAATAGTCTTATAAAACGTGAGGTAGTGCACGAATCGATATAGGTACGTACTACAGGTGACGAAAAATCGATTCGATTGTTAAAGGACATTTGATCACGATCAATCGTTTTGCTCTAAAGGTCTGTATCGATTTATCCGTTGATATTAATGATGACTTTGTTATGGCTTTATTGCAATGTTTATTGAAAGGATTGGAGGTAATAGGGCTATGTTATTGTTTGTTTACACTAAAGGCAGCCTCCTTACCTCCTTTCTCCTTTATTAGTGAATATAAGCACGGTTTTAAAATCGTATATGACCAAAATTATGGGGTTTTTTTTTTAATTACCCAATTATACCCAGGGTTTGGAGAACTTTTAAAATATGTCATTATTTGCCAAGGACCTGTTGACAATAATAGTGTTTTACATCTTAAAATTCATTAAATTTTCAGTAGACTTAAGTAAATTTTTAAGTAAGTAAAGTTTAAATTAAAATAATGTTAAAATAAAAAAAAGTCCCATTTTTTTTCGTATATTTAAATACGAAAATTCCTTGTACTTTTACAAACTTAAGGTAGTATATAGGTGTTTTACGACTTGAATTTAGGTAACTAGGCTAAATGACTAAGAGTTTTCATCTTCGAATTACCTATATTATAATATAGAAAAAGAAGTCACCTAAAAACAGTAACTAACACTCTATTTAAATCAGCACAATAAACCTTTAAAACTATATTCCATCCTAATAAATCAAAAGCGAAAAGGTTCTTGCGTTTACGCCCTTTTTAAATACCGACGGAGACCAAATACAAATATTACTTTTCGATATTTGCCAAATTTTCCAATTTCCGCTGAAAATTACTTTACGTAAGAACATTCACTATTAAAAGAAGTAATCTTAGAGAGAAGTAATAAATTAAAAGTAACAACGGAATGTCTACGTAGTAGTCAATAAAAAGCCCGCTAGTCTTTACCGCTTACTCGTTATTGAGGTACTTAACTACCAATTTGATTACTTCCTAATATAGCCATAGCCTTGGACGTAAAACCTTTGAGACAAGGGATAGTACAAGGCAATTTATAATTAAAGATTTGTTCTAACTATCAAAGATTTGTTCTAACTTAGTTTTCGAGTTTCCTTCATGAGGAAAAAATGGGTGTGATTATTTGATTGTACGACTGGGGGACTTTGGAGAATAATGGGAGTTATAAATTTCATTTTCCACCGAAGCATTTCTTAACTAGAATGCTTTTCCCTGAATGGGGTGATGATGGGAATTTTCAAATCAGGGAAAGGTGATAGTTTTTAACATTTAATAATTTGTCCATTAATTTTTTTTGTCTAACTAGCTAGACCAACTGACCATCAAATCTCAACATTTATTTTTATTTTTTTATTTCTTTCAAATAAAATTCATTTTTTATTCAAAATACTATATTTTTTTAAGGTACCTATGTTTTTTTTATTTATTTCAATTTCCTGGGTAAACCTATGAGTTTACATATTTTTCTTTACAAATTGTAAGAAATAGATACTACTGACTGTTTACTTTACAGTATACAAATAAATATTATTATTGCCATCGTCGGTTTACGCATAGTCCTGAGGCAGAGCTGCGCAAGCGCGTATATACTGTTTAATTTTCAATTTAGATCGCAATTTCCGATGCGCTTCGCCACACGCCCAAACTGGCATCACTTGCCTGGATAGATTTATGTGTTGTCTTTTAATAAGGGTTGCCAGGTGACTCTGACTATCTCACCCGAATTATGGGGTAATTTCCGTTTTATAACAAGATCATTAGTTGGAGTGTGTTTTTTAGATTTCCGTAGAATCAAGGTTTTTATAAATTATATTATCTAAAAATTTTGTTTATAAATAATATTGGAGGACATTGGACACAGTGCTATTAAACACCAAGCTAAGCAACTAGGCTTGTGTTATGGTGGCTAGACCGCGGATAGATTTATATATTGTATAGGTCATCGGTGGGCAGAGACTTTTGACTTTTTTATGTAATAATTTACATCCAAAAAATACATTTCTCGTTTTGAAGAATTATTTAAAAGCTATTTATAGGTAAATCCAAATTAGGTTATAGCAGAACCCACAAAAACATCTTATTAATTTCGTTTTAGTTCATATATTCAAATATTAACCAGCAGCAACCTTTTTTTTTTTAAAATTGGGTACTAGGCTAGTTCTCTCTCCCTTGTTTTGAACATTGTTTTGTTTCCTAAAACACAAACGTCTTTCTATTTCATTTTTTACTTTTTCTTAACATAAACCTCATTTATATCAAGACAAAGCAATAAAAGTTGGCAACCCTGCTAATAACTATGCAATTTACAGAATACATTATAGTAAATTATCTTTCTTAACGTACGAGAGAACAAGATAAGAGTTAATGAAAATTTCGGTCAAGTTTTTTTTAACAAATTCGTTAATTTCAACGATAAGGGTGATTGAAACGTTCTTTACTAATTATTGGGTACTTGTTTATTGAAGTTTTTAAGATTTTAAACGATTTTCTTCGATAGAACAAGGGGCAATTGGGTTATTTTTTTGCTTATTTAATTCTGTACCAATTTATTACTTATCACTTTTCCTCTAGGACCATTACTTCAGCCGGAATCAGTCAAAAATTGACACTATCGATATTTTTTTATAAAGTTTGTAAAAAATGGCATATCTTTGACTATCCGTACCTACAAATTGGGCTCATCTTATAGAAAATGGTAAGTAGGTATATATAAACATTTACAATATAATTATTTCTTTACAAAAGAGTATCTACCACACCACAAGCCTAATTGCGGAGCTTGAAGCTAGAAGGCGCTGTGTGCCCTTAAGAATTATGCGTCGCAAAATTAAACAAAATAAATATTTTGTCAAAACAATTACCTAATTCAAAAAGTGACTGAACCAGAATCAACAGTAACTTGTAACATAATACACAAACAAACCATAGTAAAACTGTAAGTATTAGACGAATTAACCAAAACCAGAAATGTAATAAAACCCGATACGGGACACTTAAAGTGCCAACACAGATTAAAAACTTTACTATCGGGCGATAGCTGACTGATCAATGGAGGCTACTGTCAAAGCGGCGCTAGTGTAGCTAATTTCAATATTATGTCACTACATAGTATAAAATAAAGTCAATTTCGCCGTCCCTATGTCCCTATATCCCTATGTATGCTTAAATCTTTAAAA
This sequence comes from Idaea aversata, assembly GCA_907269075.1. Taxonomy (NCBI): domain Eukaryota; kingdom Metazoa; phylum Arthropoda; class Insecta; order Lepidoptera; family Geometridae; genus Idaea; species Idaea aversata. The sequence goes on from OU026088.1 coordinate 2,196,680, forward strand.
CTACGCAACCGATTTTGATGCGGTTTTTTTAATAGATAGAGTGATTCAAGAGAAAGGTTTTTAGATATAATAAATGCATAATACAGCCGTGCGAAGCCGGGGCGGGTCGCTAGTAAGATTATATCAGTATCTAGCTGCGCCCCGCGGTTTTACCCGCATAAGTCCCGATCTCGTGGGAATATCGGGATAAAAAGTAGCCTATGTGTCAATCCAGGTTTCCAGCTATCTAGATACCGAGTTTCATCGCAATCGGTCCAGTAGATTTTGCGTGAAGGAGTAACAAACATACTTACATACACACACACAAACTTTCACATTTATAATATTAGTAGGATTTTATTTTAAACATTAATAATGCAATATTGTACCTACCTATCACGATCAAGAATCAAATAGGTAATTCTTAATGCCTGTCTTAGGGCAGTCCCAAAAGAACAATGTAAAACAAAAAAATATTAAAGTTTTAGTACCTACAATTAAATTGTACGGTTCAGCGATATCGGCCCATCAAAAAGGTGATAGTCTGCGTCAACCCATAAATGAAATGTTGTAAATCACATACGAAATAGTATTCTAACCGTTGTTTGGCATTCATATTACAAGCTTAATTGGTAGTTTAGGGCTAGATGGCGCTGAATTCAATGTTACACAATATTTATTTATTAGGAAAATTCGGTTTTAATAACAAGGTGCAAGCGTCATCCTCATCATCATCTTCCTGCCCTTATCCCAATTTATTTGGGGTCGGCGCAGTATTTCTTTTTCTTCCATTCGCTCCTATTAGTCGTCATCTCATCGTTCACATTCATCTCTCTCATGTCCTGTCTCACGCAGTCCATCCATCTTTTCTTCGGTCGTCCTCTTCCTCTCCATCCCTCTACATTCATACTCATCACTCTACAGTCTACACTACACTCAACAAGGTGAAAGCGTACAATGTGGAAAATACATTTCGTCAAAATCATCTTAGTTTGAAAATACGGATGGAAATATTAATCCTGATAAACAATGGGTAATATTTAAAACCTATATTTAAAAGTCCTACCTAAAACTTATCGTAAGATCATCAATGCATGGTTTTTAATATCTTAAATAGTTTTATAATAGTTAAATAGTTTTTGTTGCACCTTTATTTTGTACTAGATTAAGTTTTTTTTTATTGGAATAAATATAAAAAATAAAAAAATAAAAATTAATTTATTACAATGCACAAGACAAGTCGGGCATCAAACTTTACTATTATAATAAATAATATTAATATTATTATAATAAATCGGAAAATCGAACATTCCCTAAATGATTCCCACCATCGGTATCATACTGTTAAAGGTACAAAGTTCACTTATACATTGTACTCTCAAAGGAAATAAGACACTGGTAACGAGGCTATCGAGATCTCCTTATAAAGAACAGCAAAACGCAAGAATAGACTCGTCAGTTGGCTCAATGTGTTCACATCCTGACATTTACCAGTTCCAACCACTTTACTATAATTGAAACTGAAACTGTTCAATAGCAACCGCTCACGCGAATCCCTACTTTCACTAAACACGTTCCTATTTCTGAATCCTCAATAGTTTTCTTCGAAAAACAATATAATTAGGTTAAACTTTAAAATATTTCATATAAAATGCTGATAAAATGTAAGTTTTATTAAGTAATTACAAGTTATAAGAGAGTAATCGGTTAGTTTACGATGTAAAGATTCAAATTTACATACATATCGAAGCTTTCAATAAGATTTTTCGTTTTCATAATTTACAACATCACAAATTATAATCAGACTATAAAATGAATTTTATTGTTCAGATTTATTCTAAATCGGTGGCATTGCGATTTTATTTGTCTTCGCTTACTAAATATTTATGGTTTGACAGATACCATTTATGGAGTGAATTGCACTTCTAACATAAAACTTCTTTGTAGAGCAGACGTTCTAATTTATGCAAAAAATATAAATATGGCAGGAATCTTTTTATGACTGACTAAAAAAAACACCATAAAATATGTAGATACCGTCGCAATTTAGAAATATGATAATAATAATATTTGGACTAACCTTTAAAATGCAGCTGCCAACGGCTTCACTCTCGGAGACGGTGACGTTGTAGAAGGACTGGTCGAAGATGGGCTCGTTGTCATTCACATCCAACACTGTCACAATTAACGTAGCCGTCGAAGACAGCGGAGGGTTGCCCCGATCACTGGCTACGACCGTCAACACTGGCATAGGATTCGTTTCACAATCTACCCGCGATTTCGTCGTGACTAACCCTGAACGCTCATCAATCGCAAACCAATCCGACTGCGGAGTCGGTAGCAATGAGTACCTAATCTCTGAATTCTCCCCTTCATCTGCATCAGACGCCGATACTTGTACTACAGGCGTACCAGACGGTGACGCTTCGGGCACGCTTGCTTTATATTCCGTTTCCGAGAACATTGGAGCATTGTCATTCACATCGGTTACTTTCAAACTGATAATGCGAGACGCGTGCAAAGGAGGCGAGCCTTTATCAGTGGCCACCACGTTCAGCGTGTAGGAAGAACGCGACTCGCGATCTAATGGTAAAGCTACAACTACCAAGTAAATGATATTATCGTGAGTCCGCAAATCGAAGTGGCCATCTCCACCGCTCAACGTGACATTCACATTCGCGTATTCCGTTTTAGAATCGGGATCGTGAACCGATATCCTAGCTACGAATTCGTCTAACTGTGCTGATTCAGAAATTTTTGGTGTAGCGTCATCGCTTAGGAAGATTACGTCTATAGTCGGTTGGTTGTCATTAACGTCGGTGACGCGTATCGAGACGAATGCGGTGGTCTCAAGGGGCTGAGCCCCCTTATCCCTAGCAACGACTACGAGTTCATGCAACTCTTTAGTTTCAAAATCTAAAGCTTTATTTACAGTAATTTCTCCGGTATCAGGGTCTATCCTGAACATGTTCTCTTTATCGCTCTGTCGTCGATTTATCGAGTATTCTATAAGACCGTTTTCTCCCGCGTCCGAGTCAGTAGCGAATACTTTGAGCACGGAAGTACCGACTGTCGCGTTTTCTGGGATAATAGCGGAGTACACACTCTCGGCGAACACTGGCGGGTTATCATTGACGTCTAGAATCGTGATGTTTACTGTCATCGTTCCTCTTAGAGGCGGAGTTCCTCCGTCCAGCGCTTCTATGACCAATTCGTAATGGTCCGTGGTCTCCCTGTCGAGGAACCCGTTTATCTGCAGATCTAGGTACAACACTCCATCTCTTTCCCTGTGCGAGGAGAGTCTGAATGCGTTATCAGTGTTTCCTGACACTATGTTGTACCTTTGGGTGTTGAATATACCAAGATCCTGATCTTTGGCCGGATTGAGTTTCCTTTTGACATCTCGGGGAGTGTTCTCTGAAAACTCTACGTTCATAACGGCTGTAGGGAAGGTGGGAGCGTTGTCATTTTCATCTGTGACACGGATGACAACACGGATATTGTCACCACTGGCAGGGATGGCGACCAGCGCATAACTGTCCCTGGTTTCTCTATCGAGAGGGGCACGAGTCCGGATCTCGCCCGTGTGGGGGTCGATTCTAAGGTCAGTATTTACTGCGCTGCCGGGTACGGGCACGATGGTGTACGGAGGCGAGGCGTCAGGGAGCTCGTCGCCGAGATGGCCGACGAGGGTGTCCGCTCGCGCATTCTCGCGGACAGTGAACTCGCGCACGTGCTCCGCCGACGTCGCTGTCACCAGCAGCGCGATCAAAACGCGCCACATCGCGACACCACGCATCACCGCAACCACATTCTCACTATATCACCTGAAACAGAAAATAACACTCTAACAAACATGTTAAGACACTAAAATTAACGAACGAAGCGTTAATAAAAATCCTCTAGAAACTCAGTAATATTATTCACTAAACGTAAACATACTCGTTTTAACCAACAATGTTACAAGTTTAAACCTCTCTATAACAAAGGTGAGCACAAAAAACCGTATGTCAATGCATATTTAAATAGACAAGTTAAAAATAGGGAACGACTTGTAGTTGTCTATCTACTTGCAGTAAAAACGGAATGAACTAGGTAAAGTAATGTTAACAACCTTTTTGGAATGAATTATTTATTTTATTGTTCTTTTTCTTGAAACATCTTCAAGAATAATCGAAAGAATGTTCATTCAGTAAGTTCACTGTGTTTTTTAAAACATTAATCACCAAGGGCGACTTGCTTGAAGTTGTGCTTAAACATAATTAAATAAATAGTAGCTAAATACAATATACGCTTAATCTTAGACTCTCTATAAATAATCACAAGGTAAATATTATTTATTCACAGGTGATGTTTGAATTGTTGACAGTTGGTTAATCAAGTTTGAAAGCTTTATCATAATTATTTTGTGTGAATCTAAGTATTTTTTTACTTTTAATGTAAAATTACTTGAGGTTGAGAAGTGTTTCTCAAAACTTTACCGGCATTCTTTATGACTCAAAATAAGGTTGCTTCGTTTCGAAACGCAAACTCATATGGACTTGCTAAAATTTACACCTCTCGACTAATTAACTTCTGATTTGTAAATAATAAATAACTATCTACACGTTGTTGCGATTAAATACGAGGAAAAAGTTTCTACATAAGTATTTTATAATGTATTTTCTTCCAAACACACTATGAATAAGTTAACTACTGAGTAAATTAATTATTCGTAGCATAAACAGAAGATCAAAGTATTTATTTTATACCGCTTGCGATGCAGAACGTTCGATTCCCGCCTCAAACAAGTATGTATATATTTACATAAAAAAGTAGGTATATAGGTAAGTATAATCGATCCGTTCTCTGGTCATCATAACATAAGCCTACAACAAAATAAGAAACAAAATAAGTAAATAAATAAACAATCAAATAATAATAACAATAATAAATAATAATAATATTTAAAACTAGCAGCGCTCCGCTGTTTCACCCGCGTAACTGCCGATCACGTGGGAATTTCCAAATATAAAATAGCCTATAGCCTTCCTCGACAAATGGACTATCAACACAAAAATATTTTTTTAATTCCAACCAGTAGTTTCTGAGATCAGCGCGTTCAAACAAACAAACAAAAACTCTTCAGGTTTATAATATTAGTTAGATAAGGATGGTAATGGGATTAAGGTAGTTAGGATGTCAATTTTTAACTAGTATTCAAATACGAGCAACTTCTTTTTGAAGTGTTATGTCTAACCGTAGTTCTATCCTCATAAAATCAATAAAAAGTAGTTAATATCAAACCAAAAAAACCCATCACGTTTCCTTTACCACAATTATCCATGTAGAGAGTATGTAAGTGCTACTAACTACATACTAGACTGTGCTCTGAGCTTGTTTAAGATATTTCTACCACACTCGAGGCAAAAAATCTAATAGAAGACGTGAGAGGAAACATTATCCAATACAATCATGTTAATTAATAGAGTGTTCGCCCTAGATTTTCTAGTTATATGTTCATTTTACAGGATATCTGGTGATAATGATAGAGCCTGGAGCGGTACGCGATCAACTACACGTTTACTTTCTAACTACTTTTATATGAAAGAAGGTATGGTTAAAAATGTCATTTGGATTGTGTAATTAATGTGGAAAAGCAAGAATATTTTGTATTTTTATTTTTAAGGTAAAATCTAGAATTGATTTCTTTTGTTTTTTATTTGATTTCACATTTTATAAACAATTGTAAAAGATTTAAGTACCTATGTGTATTAAAAAAAATATGCTTAAATTACCAATTATGTAATTAAGTTATAACGATTTTACACTTTTAATCAGAGTTCAGACCTCCAACTATAGGAATCGTGGTACAACTATTAAAATAAGTTGAAAAGTTGGGTCTTTTCGGAGTCCCGTGGTCCAACTAGTTAGACAAAATAGTTTGACACACACTCCGCACTCAAAATTTAACAGTTTAAAGCTCAGACAAGAAGGACACTTATTCCTTCCCCACAAAACAAATATTTTATTTAGTAAAAACAACAACTTCTTTCACATGTAACACAAAGTGTTCTATTTAGTGGTTTTATCTCGCAGGTACATCCTTGCATCCGTGTGCAGAGTGGATCGCAGGTAGATATACCAAAATATAAAGGTAGGTAGCTACGAATATCAAAGTCCTGACTAAATAACCGATATATCAGCGCACAGTTCCAACAAATGAATAGCTGAAAATGGGCTAAAATTTGGCACTCAGATAGCTGTAAGATATAACTTAGGTAGTCGCTGAGAAAGGATTCAAGAAATTATGAACTTTGACTTTTTATAGAAATAGGGCTCATTCATAAATAAAACGATTTAATAGGCAACTAGAATCACTACATAGAATAAAACAAAGTCGCTGCCCGTTGTCTGTCTGTCCCTATGTATACTTAGATCTACGCAAAGGATTTTGATGCGGTTTTTTTAAATAGATAGAGTGATTCAAGAGGAAGGTTTTAGTTATGAATAAAATGCAAAAACACCACAAGTAACAAAAATGGCCTTCAGACGAAAAATCTAGACTTGGCTTTATAATTCTGGCAAAGGCAGATTAATATTTGTGGCCCATCATTGTTTTGAAGATTCATACAATTATATAAATTAAATATTTATGTATGTGTTTACTAAAAATAGTATATAAATATTCTATCCGTTGTCTGACCACCATAACACAAACCCAGTTGCTTAGTTTGGGGCTAGATGGCGCTATGTAAAAATATCCTGTAATATTTATTAATCTAGCAAAATTCAATGAATTTGATTCTCACCCGTAGGTAGTAGGTACCTAACTGACTGACGAATAACAATAGGTAAACTATAATTTCGTTTTATAATGACACTATCAAAAATGCTATAGGCATTCCAGAATGAGGTATTCCGAATTCGATACCGAACCAGCGGTAGTGTGAGCGGAATAATTCATATTCAAATACTTACTTTGTTGTTTAGAGGGGTCTAACAGACGGACAACAGCCAGATGCCGTACACTGACATAGGAAAAAAATGATCTAAAAATATCTATAAGTGTTATAAGTCTATTTTTATATTTTTTTATATTATCTATAATAATTAATAATTATTCAAAAGAAAATCACTGACTCACTCACTCACACACTGATCACAAAATCTCAGAAACTACAAGTGCTTAAAATAAATAAATAAATAAATAAATAAATAAATAAATAAATTATTATTATTTTAAATCGCTTAGTTGCAATTAAAAAAAAACATATAAACCGAGAATACAAACTATTATGCGATTGACATATTTATAACATTAGAGTTATTATGAAAACATACACCGGAACGAAAAATCTATCCAACAATGGTATTTGATCCTCGACTTTTCCCAGGTATATGATTCAAACTAAGAATATCTTTTGACGTTGGCGGCATCGGTGTCACAAAGACAGCGCCATCTTTGCAAATGTACTGAGCACATTTATTTACATGAAAGGTGCAATGCAAGCATTACCCTCCGTCTGTAAAATTGTAAAACTATTAGTTGATATTGGTATATGGTAAGCATCATCATCATCATCATGTCAGCCCATACACGTCCACTGCTGGACATAGGCCTCCCCCATACGACGCCACAAACAGCGGTCCTGAGCCGCCTCCATCCACCGACTACCCGCGACCGCCACAATGTCGTCGGTCCACCGGGCAGCTGGTCTCCCAACACTCCGTTTCGCGTTTCATCGTGGCCGCCACTCGAGAACCTTTACTCCCCAGCGGTTGTCAGTTCTGCGAGCTATATGACCTGCCCATTGCCACTTCAGCTTACCAATCCTGAGAGCTATGTCGGTGACTTTGGTTCTTCTACGGATTTCCGTATTTCGGATTCTATCACGTAGAGAAACTCCGAGCATAGCTCTCTCCATAGCCCGCTGAGCGACTCTGAGCTTATGAACGAGGCCTATAGTCATGGTAAGCATTATCTTATGAAATTGTATTACTCATGCAACTTGTATTTAGATAGCTAGGCATATGATACAATGACTGGACTCTGACAAACAAAACAGTAAGTTTTCCAACCACGATACATAGGAAATTTTCTTGCGGATAGGTGACTACCAACAAAAAGTGTGCAAACTTTTTAAAAGAATTTAGAATTTTTATTATTCAAGCCATGTATAAATCAATATAATATTATCATACCTACATAATATCATCAATCATCTTATCAATATATAAAAGTACTTTTTTTATAGCCATTACAGCCATATAATATTTGAGTTTGAGCAACCTGACAGTTATTGTTAAGATATTAATTAATAAATAATTACCTTCATTTGTTTAGTCACAAAACTGTTTATGAAACTTTTGCGTTTTAAAATGGCGGCTTTTAATAGTGTTGCGCAAATGTGTTGGTCCTATATTTTTAACGTTTGATAGTCATTAATAGCACAAAAACTAAGTTTTTAAAATTTGAGGACCAAGGTGATTCTGCTTTTATTGTTAGGTGCTCAAAGGACACTAAAGTGTTGCCTCTAATTATCTGGATGATATTATCCAGGTCCAGGAATAGACCAACGATGAGATGGCTGCAAATAGAGGTGACTGGGAAGTCAAAGTCAAACTTTATTCATATGGAAACACGTATGCATAAAATCACATTGAAACGTCTTAAAAACTAGGTTAGGATGTGTGCCCAGCAATGAGAAAAAAGCACAAGAAACTCGAGGAATTTTTCGTGGAAGAAGAACGCATGTTGTGCCGACCATAAATAAATAGGGATAAGGGCAGGCAGAAGTAATGTAAATCGTATATTAGAGTACTACACTTTATAACAAAATGTCAATTATAAAATAATTTCTATTTGCAGTATCATCGATTAACAATACGTACATAATATAAAACAAGACTAAACGTTGTTCTGTTCGTCATAACGAAACAATGAGATTTACTTGGCTGTTTTGCATTCAATGTGTTATCGACTTGGTTATGTATCAACACGGCTACGCTGCGCGGGCGCAGTTCAACTTGAAGGTTTCATATTATTATTATTATTGGGTGTATTTATATTGCTGTGTCTTTTAATTGATTATTAGGTATAGTTTGATTATTTTTCTGGTCTAGGATTTTTTAAAGAATGTTCTTTAGTCTCTATACTTACACTAAATAATGATCTAGTGTAATACTAAGAATAGTAAAATTATTACATAAATACCATATTTTTTAATGATTTATAGAGAACATATTGTAGTAGGTAAGATTTTATTATGTAAGTATTTTTTATTTTTATATGCTACATGCAAGGCGCATTTTTGGATCTCCTGTCGTTTTTTCCGTCAAACTTCATAGAATGATAGAGAATTCAACATTTCTTATTTTAAAGGTGTACAAAGGGGCTCAACGCAAAAAGCTCAACGTTAATAACTTAAATTATTAATCATAATGATTGTTGTTAAGTGTTGTGTTGGTGTGTTTAGCGTTTGTAGGAGAGTTCTTTTCCTACATTTTTTTAAGTCTATAACTTCTTATCGTTTCAAAACCTCCCAAAATTTCGGTCAAAATACTAAGATCGTAGGTAATTGCTAGCGTAAAAAATACTTCATTAATAAACGCTCGTCGAAAAATCATCACTTTACTAAACTTATTTTTAAAAATGCATCACTCCTCTGATTGGGCGACGGGTTTTTTGAATTTATGAATATTGATTTTCTACAAAAAATAACTCATTTAAGAGACCGTTGTCGACATTATTTCTTTAATTTGCAATAATGATTAATGTAAACAAATTCTAAATTAAGTTTTTAGACTCGAAATATATACGAGATTAGTTTGCAAAAAAATGAGACCTAAATACCGTAATTTGTTATCCTAGACTTATATCAATCGTGATATGAATTTTATAGATCCGGTATTAAAGACTTATTTGCATGTAATTTTGTGAAATTATAATTTTGCATTTTTACAAGCTTTAACGTTTATAATAACCGGACATTTAGGTCATTTAAAATAACGAAAAACATTTTTTTTATAATATGAAAAATTAACATTAAATTAAAGCAAAAATGGAGATTGTAAGTAGGATTTTTCTCTAAACATCTGTGCAATTAAACACGGCATAGGTAGTTTTTGGCTTCAGTTTGGATGGGACAATTTTAAATTTTAATTACTTACTTCAAAATATAGGAAAGAACTCGCCTATAAACGGTACCTACACATAACAACACTTATTAATTTTTCACTTTTTTAGTAATCGGCGACAAGCATTTTGCGTTGTCAATTAAAAGTATTCATTAAAATCATAAAAGTTTTACTTTGAAAATCAACTTTTATTCGTATAATGAAAGTTTTTTTTAGCTTTTGTCCAGGTGTATTTCACATTTGTTTACTTACTAAAATAAGTAGGTATACTTTGAATTATTTTACTATGAGGATCATGACATTTTTTGATGAAATTGTTGTTTAGCTGTTTTCATCTTTTAATTTGCATCAAAATGTGATGATTATTGATGTCAATCGTTTGAATAGTTTGTAATCTAGGTTATAGCATGTTTTATTGTCTAAGTATAGATTTAACTTGTATCTTTTAAGTGATTAAAAAATCAAAAAAATAAGACATGCATACCTAGATTGTAATGAATTAAGTATGCAAAAAAGAAATTAATAAAGGAGATATAATTGATAAGTATTTATTTTTGTAAGCTAGTAAGGTAAACCCTTGAAATTATAATATAAGTATATTACCTACCTATATATATCATTTTAATACCTAATCTTAATGATATATTTATGATAGGTCACTAACATTTCCTAGCAATTATAATATCTTCTTCAATCACATAATAAATTTTAAACATAAATTCAAATTAAACTTCAAAACACAAACGCAAAATAGAATTTTAAATGAAATTTGTTCCAACGATATGTATACGAAATACTAAAGAATTAAATAAAACAGCCTTAAGCTATACGAATGGGGATAGTGAGTGTTTAGAAAAAGCCGGTCTACGACGGCTTTAGTCGATAGCAACCTGTTCCACGGTCTTTAATAACCATCGGCGTATCAAAAAGTAATTAAGAAGAGCAAAGATGTGAAGTCCGGGTGTCGTCGGGGCATTAAACTAGTAGTTTAGGTATAAGAAGTAAGAAGCTCGCATCAAAACAAGACTTTAGCTAGCGAGAGTAGCGAATGACCGCTCACAACCTGGCAATGCGATATGTTACCAACTATTGTGAACGCGCCCGCTTCGCTCCACCTTGCAATCAACTTTCCAGGCCCAAAACCCTCATTTGAAATTACAAATACCCAAAAACCTTGACCAGAACTCAAAAGTACGCGTAAAAAAACGTGTACCAACCTCCAAAATCCTATCAACACAGCGTTATATCTTTCACAAACATAATTCGATTCGCGTTACATCGGCAAGGGCCGAGAGAGGGACACTGTTTAACCACAATATTCGATAACACTTCACTGCAATCCGGAATGCACTGTTTTATTAAAGATTTTGTTCACTGAAACGTGTTTGTGTGGTTGTCGGAATGTAACGCGCGCGTTCAGCCGACACGGAGGCTGCGAAGGCACTGAGTGCGCAGAGGGGAGCCTCCCCCGTCTTGAACAGGTTGGGCTCGCATACCGTTCGAGCGCCAATTCTACCTCGAGAGGAAGACTGCGCCCGCGCCGCTCTCACCGCGCGCGCCGGTACCTTTCGTCGATTGATACGCGATTGAAGTGTAATAATAAGATAAATATGAGTTAATGATGTCGTATTGTTGTACGGGAGTTGTCGTAACGTGAAACTAAACACGTGTTAATCAGGACAACGATAAAAACGTTTTCTTACTTATTCAGACTGCAATGGCTGCAAACCGTAGAAGGTGTAAAAGAGCTAACACGAATGAAATAGCGGAGATGAATATCCAAAAATCCTTTTTAAGCGGGCAGTTACGTCCTGACATGAACTTACATCTCAGACTTCTAGTAGGTCTTGAGTTTCAGAAATATCGTGATAACTCGACTCTTATCTTCCTCTTTTAAACCAAATTCTTGTAAAGTTGGTAACAAAACCAAAAGTCTACAACTAACTCTTCTACCAACTAGAAAATAAAACATTAAATGAACAAGACAGCAATTTGAAATCAATACAATTTCACTATTGCATAGATTTCATGCTTCCATACAAAAGACATCAACGCGCAACGTTTGATTTTCAATTGTTTTATCATTAGATGGTAGTCTTTGAGTAGGTAAAATATACCTATACTAGCGACCCGCCCCGGCTTCGCACGGCTATATTATGCATGAATTATACATATAAACCTTCCTCTTGAATAACTTTATCTATTAAAAAAAACCGCATCAAAATCCGTTGCGTAGTTTTAAAGATTTAAGCATACAAAGGGATATAGGGACAGAGAAAGCGACTTTGTTTTATACTATGTAGTGATAGTGATTAGTGAATATAACAGAGTATGAACTGTTTGCAACTGTTCACGTTCCATACAAATTGTTAGACGAGACGTTGATAATATTTTCGCAGAAACTATTCATTTCTTTGGTAAACTGAAGTATTTCGCCACATGCAAACACGATTTTCGCTCAGCCAAAACTACTTAGTCTAGAAAACTGATAGTACAAGGGCTTATTAGGATGAGTGCTAAGTAAATTGGGGGTAATAAAAGAATATATAAAAAATAAATATTGCAGGACATTCCATACATCGCCATCTAGCCCCAAGCTAAGTAACGAGACTTGTGTTATGGGTGCTAGACAACTGATATGCTACTTATACAGGGTTCATCATCATCCGAGCGATGTTCCCGGTTGCATCCCTCTCGGGAGCCGGGGCTACTTATACAGGGTTATTGGATATTAATTGACACGGCGTTAAGGGCTTCTTCTGTGCACCTTAACAAACAACTTTTGTTCTACGACTTTTGTCGAAACTTAATACATATCCCAAAAAAAATATTCGGCACGGGGCGCACTGCGTGCGACCCGATCGGGTTGTACCATATCTACTATGATTGATTCTGTGACGTAGACATAGAGTTGAGTATTATTTGAACTGTTGGATTTAATTTTTTATTTTTGTATGGAATATTTTTATAATGAATTTCCAAAAGTCGTAGAACAAAAGTTGATCGTTAAGGTGCACAGAAGAAGCCCTTAACGCCGTGTCAATTAATTTCCAATAACCCTGTATACTTTTCTTTTATAAATGTATACTTTTAGTACATAGAAACAACCAGACCACAGACAAATATCTAACCATAAATACTTGTCTGAGGCAGGAATCGAACTCGTAACCCTGTGTTTCGCAGTCCGGCATGGTAACCATTGTGCCAACTGGGTCGTCAATAATAATTAGTATGTGAGCACATAACGTATTTTTTTAACACGCTTTTATTAGTTTTTTAAAGGTAGGACCATGAAAATTAGAATCATACTTATCTATACTTAATCTAAAATATCTACGTCACTAGGTACCTACGTGTTTCAGGGTTTACTAACATTTGCATTTTAAAGGCGGAAATGGGGGTGAAGTTTTGTATGGGAGCATATAGGGTTTTTAGCTCTAAAAACCTCCTGGACTGAAAACCTTCTGCCTATTTAGAGGCAAAAACGTGTGGGTATAAACTATAAGACAACTTTACATAAGAATGAATTTTATTTCATTTCTAAGGATTCATTAATATTCAGTTATTAAAATAGCTTTATATTCATTGATTTAATTGGCCAATTTAAAAAATCGCAGAACTTTTTTATTTCAAAAATAAGGATAGCTCATCTAATTTCGTCCACGTATAAGTTAGATTTTCCAAAATCCTTCTACTTTTATATAGTTCCCGTGGGAATATCGGAATAAAAAGTACTCCTGTGTTACTCCTAATCTTTGCTCCTAATGAATCAATGTATCCTCATAGGTAGTACAGTCAGAAAAGGACTGAGGGTAGCAGGTGCATATTTTAAAGTTCTAATTATTTTAATGACTGTTCAATAATTTTTGGTTATTCTGCGTGAAATAACTAACACTTTGAAAGCTTTAGTGATATCAAGCAGAATAATTTACAATTACTGAACGGTTATATAAAAAATTAAAATTTTAAAATATGCACTTGCTACCCTCAGCCTTTTCTGACTGTACCAAGTTTCATCAAAATCGGTCCAGTAGTTTCGGAGTCTATTCGTTACAAATATATAAAAAAAAAAAAAAAAAAATCTTTCCTATTTATAATACTTATTAGTGTAAATGTAAATATATTTACAAAAGAAAAGTATACTTATAAATATTTTATCCGTTGTCTGACTACCAACACAAGCCTAGTTGCTTAACTTGGAGCTAGATGACGCTGTGTGGAATGTCCCACAATATTTATTTGTTTCAAAAATAAGAAAAGGTCACCTAACTTCGTTCGCGTAGATAGGTATAAGTTGACTTTTCCAAAATCTACTAATTTCTTATTTACTTTATTTTAACTAATAATTTTACGTCGAGGTCGCTATTTTTAATCCTAAACGCAGTGAAGGGTTCTAGAGTAGATACATTACTATAGTCTATAGTGTGATTTTTACATTAAGTTCTAAGTTGGTTCAAGTAGGTACATTAAAGCTCTACTCTCATATAGGATGCAATCTGCAATGAATCGTGGTTTGACGTCCATCCCAAGGGCTGTTCTTCTGACCCGAGCATTACGATTTATCTTGGGAAACAGCCAGCGAGCGTACCCATCTAATAAGTACCCAAGGTGTTAGTTATTTTAATAATTCTTGCACGTACCTCAATTTAAAAGCCATGTAAGTATGAAAACAACTGCAAACGTCTGTTAAGAGGGAGGGGTAGCGATGCACACAATAATCATAATTTGCAGGTGGGTATCCGCTTGGTCAGTGGTCACCTATGCCGTATGAGCAATAATGAGCATTGAGCACTCTTGTATCCACGTAATATATAAGTAGGTCTATAGGAAACTAGCAACGTCCATCGGTTTCCCACGTAACTAACTCATCCCGTAGGTATATCGGAAAATAAGAAATACCTAAATTAAATACATTAATTGCGAAGTTAATGCAAGGTACAGCCGGATTATAAGGCCCACTTTTTATACAAATTAAAATAACTTATTGAAATCAACAACAAAGTACAAACATTCATTGTAGTTAGACTTAGATTATTTATAAATCTAAATAATTACGAATATATTATACTGTCACTAGCTTCTCCTTGCGGTTTCACCCGCGTAAGTCTTGATCCAATGGAAATATCAAAATAAAAAGTAGCCTATAGCCTTCCTCGAAAACGAAAAATGGACTATGCAACACAAAAATAATTTTTCTATTCGAACCAGTAGTTCCTGAGATAAGCGCGTTCAAACAAACAAACGAACTCATCAACTTTATAATATAAGTTTAAATAATTATAAATTCCGCGTTTATGATTTTTTTTTAAACTTATTTAGGGATGTCTAATAAGGCCGGGGAAGTTAATAAGTCGTTTGTAGCGAAAATGATCACAAAAAATATAACAAGCACTTAAATATTTGATTAATAGTAGGTATTAACTATCTTTGACAATCATGCATAGTAACTAAAATCATCAATAGTTTAGGAGAAATATTGACTTCCCCTCTGCCTAAGAATAAAGCCCAAATAAGAAATTATTAGGTTACTACCTGCGCCCTGCGGTTTAACCAGCGTTAGTCCCGATCCCGTGGGAATATCGGAATAAAAAGTAGGCTATATGTTAATCCCAGTCTTCAGCTATCTAGGTACCGAGTTTCATCGCAATCGGTCCTGTAGTTTTTGCGTGAAGGAGTAAAATACATAAACACACACACAAACTTTCACATTTATAATATTAGTAGGATAGGAAGTAGGATGTGCCGCCCTCACATCAACACTGTTAAAACATAAAACAAAATATGATCATAAGTAGGCCTAAATTAAAAACCTATAATAACTTGCCCATTACAGGCCTATGTATACCTACAGGCCAATAGTACTTATTGCAAAGGCCGTGCTATAGGCAATTGCAGGTCGAGTAGGTATGAGTTTGAAAGTCAAGAAATAGGCGAGGACTTTACTAATACGAGACAGGCAATTGCTATTTCCACCGAGGCATGTAGTTAGTATAGCGGTTTTCTCAAAATAATGCAGGGAAATAAAACATATATTTTTGTCGCTTTTCCAACTCATACAATTTTCATATTATGTAGGTACTTACATGTAGGTATTTTTATTTTGACTTCGCTGGAAGCAGTTTTTCCATTGTCCATTTTGGCTTCTGATGTTAAATCTGGTTAATCTCCAGTTCACTCTAACCGTACAAACCTTCGAGTTGTACCATTATCCATTATAGATTAAAATAAGAAATCAAGAAACAAATCAAGACGAATTGTTAGCTTTGCCGCTATTTTTCATCTGTGGCGAAAGGCAAACGCATTTATGACTATACAGCCACGTAAACGCAAAACTGTAATAAAAGAGATTCAATCAAAGAGTTTTAAAATCCCCAGTACGATGCCAGTACGCCGTTTCATACAACATTTATAATGTTCCAAATTCAAAAAGGCTCCTGCAATGAATTTGATTTTCTTTGTCCGCAGATTCGATACTTTGCGTGTTCTTTTATCGAAGCAAAAATTACAATACAAGATTGAGAAAATAATTAAAAAAAAATATTTTTTTTAGTGTAGGTAGATTCCTACCACGTCTTGTTCCCGTAGGAATATGAGAATAAAAAGTAGCTTGTCTTCATACCACGTGTTATCAAAATCGGTCCAGTAGTTTCGGTCGTTACAAACGAACACAATTTACTTTTTAATATTATAGCTGAACCCTACGGTTTCACTCGCGTTCTCATCACAGTTCTGTAATAGTCAAAATCTACCCTTGTACCTAATTGGTTTGAAGTAAAATATAAAAACGTTAAATATAAGAAACTAAGGTTTATTATTGATGTTTTATTAAAGTAAATGAAACCACCAGAAAATTGATTAAAAATAGCCCTTAGTATAAAATATGTTCTAGAGAAAGAAAAAAACTAGACCCAAAAAAACTAGGTACGTTAAAGGCAAAATAATCAGAGGGGTAGTAACATTAAAGCATGGAGACTGGCATAGTAGTCGCCTCAATCTTTTGTTTTTTATTTTATTTGCGCAGTCACCTTTTAAACCAATGTAGGTACTTAAATAGAAGATTACTACAATCAACAAATACCATCAAAAAAAATCTTATAAAGTGTCTGGTTTGCCAGTTATTTTAGATAAGCAGTTTTTAATTGTTTAAATAACAGAAAATCAAACAAGCAGACAGTCATTTTATTAACTATACATTTTTGTTCTATTACTTTTTGTAAGTCTCAACTCATTTTTTTTATTTTCTTCCAAGAACAGACTTTTTGTGCTGTCTTCCTTTATTATAAGTACCTACAGATTTATAAAGTTTTTTTTGTAATTTGTCACATAATAGGAAAACCTGACACTTGTAAGAGATGTCATTACATAGCATATTATGTTGTTTGTATTACCTCATTGCTAGGGTAAAGGTGGCGGCACAACTTAAGGCTACGAATTCCAAAATGTCACAATCCCTTTAATCTAATTTCATAAGAGACAAAGAATTATCAAGGAAGAGAATTTATAAACAATAAAATAAGGACGCTCTCACTAACACTAAGCACTTAAATAAATTAATGATTAAATAGTACTAATGAACAATCCAAAGACTAATTACATATAACTTACATCAAACAATTAAAAACTAATCGAGGTTTGGACTTTATCAGCAAAATATACAACTAAATAAGGATTTAACATTTGATGGTCTTGACCTGCAGAGCTATATTATGCAATAACGTTTTAACCCACAATAATTCAATAAGAAATGCTATAAACTATATGAAATCACTTATCAGACGAGACTAATTTTAAAATTGCCACAGAACCCAAATATACATTTATTCATTTATTATTCATTTATTGAGACAGTAGAATGTGTTGTGCTTAAAATTCTCATATAAATATAATTCAGGTTAAAACATTTTTGCACAACATAGATTATTGTTGCCGATCGACAGTCGACTATTGATAGTTCATTAAATATTAATAGTATCGATAATACTAATAGCATAGTTCATAATAATATTATTGATACAATTCAATACTATCGATAACCTTTTACATACAAAGTAACTAAACTATAGATAGTATTACATGATAACAATTGATACTATCAATAGTTTATTAGTTTTAATCAGCAATCAATACGATACAATCATTCGTTTTGATACTTTTTTATTATGTCAATAATAGAGCAGTATTTATAGTATCTATACTTTTAAGATTATCAAAACTATAGATAGGGTAGCTGATTTTCAAAGTCAACTATCTATAACTTGGGGCAAAACCATAATGGAAAATATATTATGGGTACCAAGTTGCTAATATTATAACCTTGGCTCGACATATACTTAGTGTGCAGTCAACATGGAACAAAAGCTTGAAACTACAATACTGGTTTGCATTTTGCCTCATTGTGCGTGACCGTAAAACCTAGTGATTTTTACACTAAATCTGGCAAAATTAGCACTAGCAAAACTTGCAAATTTTACTGATTACTGAGCTCGGAAGTTTAGCTACCTTAGCTTATTAGCACAGTAATTTTTATTAAAAAATTTTATGATGTATATACCTACCTAGTTCATGTTATGTTTGTCTGATTGGTTTGTCAATGGATTGCGATTAAGTCATTTTATTGGACTTTTAGATAGCTTTGGCTCAAGAATTTGTTTACCAAAATCATTTCTTAACAGCTACTTATCTGTATGCCAAATATTAGTCCGATTCATCTATTAGTTGAGGTGTGCGTTGATATATTATCAGTCCGAACTTTGAATTTTATATTTATAGACGGGCATCAATTGACAAATCAATAGCTCTATTCATGCTCGACTCGAAACAAGATCAGTCAGTCAATTTAACAATTCATAGGCATATTAGGCCAATATGCAGGCTTCTCTTTAT
This sequence comes from Idaea aversata, assembly GCA_907269075.1. Taxonomy (NCBI): domain Eukaryota; kingdom Metazoa; phylum Arthropoda; class Insecta; order Lepidoptera; family Geometridae; genus Idaea; species Idaea aversata. The sequence goes on from OU026088.1 coordinate 2,215,661, forward strand.
CACATTCTGATATGAAATTGCCCATCAAAGAAGTCTCTAATGCTGCAATCCTCTGCCACCCACTTCCATACAGTTCTTTAAGTTCTTCTAATTTATGTTCCGGTTCCGGTGGTGGTTCCCTCATTTTTTCTTCAGCTTTAGCTGTTCGTGCTCGTTCCTCGCGGCATGCAAGCGACTCTAACATGTAATCGATATAACCTTCGTCCACGGATATGTCCTCTGTAGCTACACTGTCATTATCACTTATTTCGGGATTGCATCTGTTCATTTCCTCTGCATTTTCCTCTGCTGATGATGTTTGTGAAGTTTCCCCACGTCTCCATATCTCCTTATTTTTATGGTCGTTTTCACTTGATTGGTCGTTTTCGAACATTTCTTTCATTTGACTACCATCTCCAGTGTAGTAATTCCATAAAGTGTCCCGGAGAACTTTGTTTTCATATTCTAAAGCTTTTACTCTGGCTTTCCAATGTGCTACCTGGTGTTTTAACTGCCAAGTGGCAGCGTTCGTGAAATTCTCTGCCCACGAAGACATGCTTATTTCAACGGGGCTCTGCTTCTGTAGACCTTGTACAACAAGTTTTCTCTTCGTAACTCGTGCCAATTTCTTGGCTTGTAATGCTAGTTTTCTCTTCCTTTTGCGGCGGGCTGCTTTGTTTGATTTCTGTGATGACTTTACTTGTTTTGGTACTTTTTCGGGTGGTTGGGAAAACATGTTGAAATAATTCAAGAATTCTTCCACATGCACATTTTTTTTAAATTTATGCAACGAAAGAAAAAGCAAAAAGTTTTTCATTCATACAGCAGGCAGAGTGTTTGCATTTTGCATAGCGACAGCGTCTAACAAGAGCGTCTAACTGAAATGGGATTTCATTGGCTCAAAAACCCGGTTTCGGTAAGGGTTTAGACATACACCCTCTTATTACAAAAAAACTGCAAAACCATAGTTTAAACCTGTACTAAAAGATCTAGGTTTTTGTGTTAGTTTTGGTTTAAAATTGATTCTTATTACAAAAAGTAAATAGACCAAGGACCAGAAGATCCATGGTTTTAGTCGCAACCATAGACAATAGATAGCAAACTCGAAACAAACCATTCTTTTGTTCGTTCAGCGTTCGAAACACCGTTCCTTTTCACAAAATGGTGGTAAGTGAGTAAATATTAAAAAGAAATCGAATACTAAAGTGATAAAAATATAAATTGTGTGTTCAATTATTGTGAAATAGTGTGACTTGTATTTGTTATTCTATGTTCGCGATTACGTTGTTGTATTTAAATACATCAATTTATGTAGCGTATATCGGAACGCGGCTCGAGTTAAGCCTTTAAGCCTTTTGCCTGCCCTTTTAGAAGTATAAAAAAAAATACTACCTAAAAAATTGTAAACATAAAAATAACCTAAATTTCTCAAAAACATAAGAAAACGTAGTGATTATATCCTCTTTGAACATAAGTACGTACTAAAAATATTTACTTATTTATGTTTTTAGTAGGTTAACGTAATATGTTGTTAAAATCTGTGAAAATTTCAACTCTCTAGCTATCACGGTTCTTGAGATAGAGCTTGGTGACGGACAGAAGACGGACGGATAGCGAAGTCTTAGTAAGAGGGCCCCGTTTTTACCCTTTGGGTATGGTACCCTAAAAAGGAGCGAGAATTGGAGTAACAAGGAAAAGGTGAACGTCAGAATTTAATTTTTTGAGGTTAGAAACTTCGTACTAAGTTAGTTAAACTAGGGTGCTCGGCAGTTTAACTTTGACAGGACAGAAAAACCTGGTTTTAGCGGTAAACTTTGTTTTCTAATAACGTTTTTCTAAGTCCATGGTTTAAATGTCATTTAAACGTAGTTTAATTTTTAGACTTCGTTTTGGAATAAGGGGGACATGGTTTAGGGCTATTTCTTATTATTGCTACTGGTTTTAAATAAAGAAACTATTTATCAGGGCTATTATTCACTAAGCTTCAAGTCGTTGGGCGCGCGTGATTAGGGCGAGATTGCCATACAAAAACCTCGCCCCCTCCGCCCCTAATCACGCGCGCCCAACGACTTGAACCTTAGTGAATAATGGTACTGAAAAAAATGATGGCCTTTTCTAATGTCATATGCCTGCTCTTTCAGAGGTATGAATTTGTAAATAAAAAAAAAAACATAGTGATGTGACAATGACAAAAATACATTCTGTTTGCATTCTGTCAAATTTGTTTATTGTTGTTCTGATTGATTCAAATTTTACAGGATCAAAAAAATAGGAATATCTGTCTACAAAAATAATAATTTATTTCAAATTAAACTAAAAATGAATTACAGGAATGCTTGCCGTACGTGTTTGGGCACTGATAAAGAAATGCGAGCAATAAACTCTACTGTAGTGATTTCTGGAGAAGACGTTCTATTATCTGATATTTTAGTGGATTTCTATAGATTTACGGTAGGTACCTAACCATTAATTAGAATATTGAGATAAAACTACTTGTTTTTACTATCGAATAAGTCTAAGATAATAGTATCTTGGACTCATGTATAAACTGTGTCTTGGACATAAGTAAATGTGTGAAAACCCACATGGTGTAACTGGTAGTAGTACCAGTTACATCATGTGGGTCAAACATAAGTCTCAATCTCAAGGGAATACCAGGTTGTAAAGTTTAATATCTTTGGTTCCAGCTGTCTCCATACCAAACTTTATTCAAACCGGTCCAGTAGTTTTAACGTAAATGAGCTACACTTAGACATAGATTCTAATAAATAAGAGAAATAAATAGCTAATTTTAATGCGTTCACATATTTTTAATTTTACAGTTTACAAAAGAGGATTCATTCCCCGACAGAATTTGTATCAACTGCGTCCACCACCTAACTTTGACTCACTCATTCAAACAACTGATAGAAGATAGCTACAAAACTCTAATACAAGCATACACAAACAATACTGACTTTGTCAGCGACAATGATTGCCATCAAGATTCTGACGACCAAGCTTTGATACACAAAGCTAGAGATAGACCTAAAAAGAAAAAGAAACAACGTTCCCGCGCCTTTTCTAAGTCAAATAAGAAACCGCTAATAAAACCTGAAAAACCTAAAGAACCTAAAAAAAAGCTACTTTGTGTTGAATGTAAAACTCAATTTGATTCGGTAAAAGACTTAAAAACACATTGCAATGATAACCATCCAGTAAAATGTTCTGTCGGTCGAGACTGCCAATATTGTTTGGAAAAATTCGAAACGTTCCAATCTCTAGTTCTACATAGAAAGTTACATTTCAATCCGTATGTCTGTGAGGATTGCTGGGAAGGATTTTTCTCTGAGAACGAGTTTAATGACCATTCATGCCAACCACATGTTTATGAGAAAAATAGCAGAGAGAAGGTGCTAAGACAATGCGATCAATGCGGGAAATCTTATCCTTCGAGTTATATTGGAGTTCACATGAGGATACATAGCGCAGAACGACCGTACAGCTGCAAATACTGCCCCAAAACGTTCAAAGTCCTTGGAGGACTCCATTCTCATATCCTATGGAACCATAAGAGAACGAGGAACCATAAATGTGAGATCTGTAATGCGACATTCATTTCTTCAAGTGCTCGGAGCTCACATATAAGAAAAAATCACTTGAAAGAAAAGAAGTACTCGTGTGATAGTTGCGGAAAGAGGTTTTTCTCGAAATCAGAGTTGCAGAGACATTCGTTAACACATACTGGTGTAAAGAATTTTCACTGTCATTTGTGTGATAAGTCATATCAGACTAGGTATGGATTAAATGTACATTTAAAATCACATTCCCAAATAACTATGAATCTTTTGAATTAGTAGCTAGTAATAAAGAGTTTTCAGCAGTCAACTAGATGGTGCTGTCTAGGAAAGCCTGCGTATTGAAAATTCCTCATTGGAAAAGTACAATTTAGATTTAAGATAGATCATGTAGAAAATGTATGAAAGATATTTTTCCATACTAAGGCAATTTTCTTTAGTATGAAGAAAATCGCCCTTGATACAATTTTAGACGCTATATTTAAATCGCGAATGCTTGTACAATCCGCGCGGCGAATGATGACATCTGCGGTAACTGGAAGGGGTATGTGCAGAACTTGATGTTTATATTATTATTATTTTTGTATTATTAAGAGCCTGTGGTGTCCCACTGCAGAGCAAAGGCCTCTCCACTCCCCTTCCACTGATCGCGATCTTGTGTGCCAATCTGTCATAAATTTGTCGATATCGTCTCGCCACCTTAGACGGGGTCTGCCGGGTAATCTTTTACCGTTGGTGGGTGTCCAAAAAGTTGTTGATTTGGCCCCAAGTTCTTCCGGCATACGGCAGATATGGCCGGCACAATTGGGCCGATATTTATATGAAAATCGAATTCCCTTCTTCTATCCACCAGAAGTCATCATTCGTCGCGAGGAATTTTCTGTTACAAACTTGTGATAAATATTAGCATTGCATTTTTTCGCAGTGTCTAGCTTAAAATTGATACAGTTCTTGTAGTGCCTATTTTTCAATAAATAAAGTTTGATTTGAACAATATTCTACTTTTTTGATGTAAATACCGGGTTACTTCAAAAAACCTAATGTAACAGATGTTACGTCATAATTTATAACGAATTTAAAGGGAATTTAATTATGCTAACCTACTTTTAGGAATGTGCGTCAAACAAATTACAAATAATTTACAGAAGCTGGATTACAATATTCGAGGTCTGGCTGCATGTAGCGCGTTGTATTAGCTACTTCAGTCATAATTTTGTGGCAAGACATTAATTTCACGAACTTCCTGCGGCTGTCTAGCCGATTTTGTTTGTCTACACTTGCAGCTAAATCAGCTCAAATTTTCTTTTAGCACAAAGCAGAATTCAGTTGCTCATGTGTAGGTATATTTTTATCTAAGTAAAATAAAAATACATAAAATATGTACTTGTACAATTTAATGAATTAAATTGACAATCGTCTGAATATAATGAGTACACGAAATTATTATGCATTAAATAAACAATAACAAAACTGTAATATTTTAAAATAAATGAAGCATATTTAAATTATTAGATACCTAGTTTCATCACATAAAATTGACAATTTCATTCGATTCTTTCACTCCCATTTGAAGTATTGAATAGCACCTTAGTAGAAAAATATACGATTAGAAGAATCGTGATTAAAATATTTAAGGCACAAAATCAATAACGTATCTTTACTTGCTCCAATCAGTCACACATGGTTGTGGTCCGAAATGGACATACAGTGCGCTCCATGCGCATAGAGCGCCGTAAGTATTTTACATACGCTCACGATTTCGAACCATGAGATTTGATCTGTACGCTCTGTTTATCCAATTTGGGCCACAGGCTTCATAGTCGTAGAATGACAGAAACGCTATCCGCGATCGACCGTAGCAAGTAAGGTACGGTCTGACATAGATTTCGACTGTAAGGCTGTATGGAGTTAAAGTGGGTATTTTCAGCTTAGTAACACGTCTCCATCAAGACCGTTGACGATCGAGAAATAAAATTGCGTTCGTTAAGTGTAGTCAATAGAAACTTTAGTGCACTTAGTGTAAAAGTGAAATATAGGTAAAGTTTGTGCGTGGGTGTGTGTTTGTTACTTCTATGCAAAAACTACTGAACCGGTTGTGATAAAACATAGTAAGTATTTACCGTAGGACGAAATCATTCCTAAAATTCGACTTGGTGTGATGTAATTAAGCCATAGCTCAGTTGGTAAGTAATTGCAAAGGAGGTTCGCAGGTTCGAAAAAACCGGGGCGAAATTTTGGAAATGTACTTTACCTTTAAGGTCTAAGAAACGGTAGATAAAGAAATAAACTTTTAATTTCCAAGTACAAGAACACTTTTTATAACCCGTGTAAGTCCTCGAAAGTAGCCAAGGATTCAATAAAACTTAAGTTCATCAGAATCGGTCAAGGGAGTTTCAAAATAAAAAACAGATTCTTTTGAAAAATTATAGCTAAATTTTTCAGAAAAACATTCAACTTGCTAAGTCGAACCGTTCCTGAGAAAATCGGTGGTGAAACACAGACAGACGGACAAGAGATTGATCTTATAAGGGTTTCCTTTTTTTTTAACTTTTGATGTACAGAAGTATACACCCTCAAAAGTTATCAAATAGGAGTGAAGCAGAATAATATGTAGGTACCTATTCTATAAAAATATAAAATGTATCACATCATATTTATACAGTTCTTGGCATAAGTATTTATTTAAAATTAGATACATATTTATCATTTTAATGTTGTAGGAATAAACTAAACGTTTCATATAATTTGTACAACAAATATCTAAAATAAAACTTAAAAGGCAAGTTCATTTTGCATATTTAGATTAGTATACTTGCATATTTGAATAAGTATACTTGCATATTAAGATAAGTTCACTTGCATATTTAGGCATATTTGTTTTATATTAGACACGAGTACCTATTTGGCAAGTTTACGACTGTTATTAGATATTAGATACTTGCTTACCTAAGCCTGATTGCATAATTTTTGCAAGTTTCTCTTGCATATTCTGGGTATGTTAATAATTGAAATTATTTCAAAATCAACTTCTTGTCTTAAAAATATCGTTTTATCAAATAAATGATAATATGATAACATGACGATAATTTGACTTTAATTCACAAAAATCAACAAATCATTAAATGTTACTGAGTAAATATTCCTACGGCATACATTTTCAAAATAATAAAAGTGTCAGGCAAGCAGGGCCCAGACTGTTTTTGTTACAACACACATTTGTATTCCGTTATATTCGAGTGTATCCTGTAAATAGAAAAATTATTTGTTTTAATATTAACTTAATCATTTACTTATTAAAATGTTTCTTAAACTCATTTTTATGCAATAATAAATATCCATTTTATTAACACGGGTCGCTATCGCGTTATAAGACCCGTCTTTCCGTGACCACGAACGGTGCAACTCGATCGAAACGTCGGGTAAAATAACTAGTAGTCGCGATCCATGCTTATAAAATGAAGAAAATATGTATAAAAATACGCGCGGACTACTGTCTTTGCGCTTAGTTTTTTTATCACGATAATATATTGTCCAAGTTATTATGAAACCATAAAGATTTCATTCTTCAAACCAAAAAAATATTTAATAATTTAATTACAATTTTTTTTTTTTATAAATCTCTTTTTGTTAACGCTACTTTATGCATAGGTGCTTACTTACTAAGTGAATGTGCATAAAATGAAATCACTCCGTCATAATTAAGTGATTGGGCAACCTCAAACAACGTATCAAATAAGGTTGTGCAAAAAACCAGTGCGCATGTTAAAATTTGTGCAAAAATAATTAAAAAAAACCAAGCCGCTAGGTGAAGTGCATCAAACAGAATTTTGAACAAAAATTGTAGGATAAGGCACAGACAGAATAAATGGAATTACATAAAATTACTTTTAAAATAAAAATATTTTTTGTGTCGTTGTTATAAAACAAAAGTAAGTAACTAGGTACCGATGGCAAAAAAATGCATTGAACTTTTTGATTTTCATTGAATTGAAGTAAAACGGACAGTTCTTTCGGCGCAAGATCATTCGGCGAATTACAATTTAATAATTTTCAAGATTATTTTTAATATACCTATTCGTACTTAAAATATATATTTTAATTTACTTTTTTTAAATATCTCAATCTTTTAAGTAGATAGTCTGATGTTATTATTAGTAATAAATGACGCGTTTCATTCTATTAGCACAAAAACTTGGAATGTTTGAGAGAAGGCGCGATTAAAGGGCCAGGTTTGATTTCCCATACAAACGTTTTACCAAATTCGTGATTTTTCGGATTTAGACAATGTTTTACTACTTTACCTACATGTTTTCTTCTTAAATAACTCAAATACTTAAATAACATTTTCACTGTTAATAAGCCAAATATGACTTCATATTAGATGAATATTTTTTGGGAAGAGTATGGTAAGAAATGAAGAAAAACAATCTCGAATTCAAATAAGACCTTAAAATGATGGAATATTCAGGAATTATCTTTAGAACTAGCTTTAGCCTGCTACTTCGTCCGCTTATAGTTTCAATTTTCCTAAAATCTTTTCTTAGCAGATTGCTCTATCTATATGGCAAATTTTACTCCGATCCATCCATTGGTTTGAGTTGTTTTAATATAACAGTCAGTCAGGATTTTACTGAGTTTAGATATACATTTATATGGAAAATTGAACACCGCCAGCCCCTTAGTCCGGCAAAAACCAATCCTCCCAAAAACTCAAATCAAAAACAACTAAAAAGCGACTACTCAAAAATACATACACCGGAGAAGAAACAAATTATTCACCGCGTGCCTTAAAAATTCATATCAAGCCCTATTTGATACATAACTTCATCCACGTCTTGATTATACGTCGCCTCTTGCGTACCATTTTGTTCGACATTATCAATATTATCAACATTTTCAACGTTGTCACTGTCCGTTGATGTTGAACTGATGATGTTTAACGGTGTGAGACCGAGTATGATCCTTATTTGGTCGGTCAAATGTGGTGCTGATACGACTTGGTGGTAGATTCCTTCGGCTGTGGATAGTATTCTGTCGACGTCTAGGCATAATGCTAGGTCGTTTACATGCTGAAACAAGAGGATATTTCGTTAACTCTCTTCATAGATCCCGATACCTTGTGGGAGGTGGAGGAAAACCCGCAGCATGTGCTCATGGAGTGCAGTATCGTGGCAGATCAACGGGCACGGTCTCTTCAATCGCCGACATCTCTTCCGGAGGCCTGCAGGAACCTGAAAAGGCTGCTAGCCTTCTGGAAGGACCTGGAATGGTTGGAGTGACAAGAAGGATCTTCTCACACGCACAATGGCCTAAATGAAGAGACTTAGTGCGGAAACAGCCCCGCAGAACTAAACTAAACCTTGTGGGAATATCAGAATGTATTCTACAAGTTTTAATGTGTCTTCATTAAAGTTTTATCAAAATTGATTTAGTAGTTTCAGAACCCTCCTCTTACAAACAAAAAAAACAATAAAATGTAAAAATCATAGACATAGATAGTAGAATAAACAAATAGTAAAAATACTCACTTTTAATATTTCAGTGAAACCATAATCTCTAGATATTAAAACATCTTTTTCAGCGTCGAGTATGGCAACACATATTAATAAGTGGAAGTTACTGCATGGTAACCCTGTCCATAGTACTTCCCATAGCCTGGAAAATAATATTACTTTTCTTAACTCCTTATAACAAAAAGTACCTGTAATGACAAATCAGGGCGTTTTGTTGAATTTTTTTGTTTGTAGTTCCCCATTTTGAACCTTAGATATTATTCCTAGCCAAAAAAAATAGTTTTTCATCATTTTTCGAAAACAAAATTTGAGTAGAGATTTAGAGTGAGTTTCATCCTCGCCAACCCACGATAATTCCAATAAAACATTGCTACTGTAAATAATAAATAATGAATGTTACCTCATAATATCTCTGTGCGAGAACTCCCGTTTGAACCATACAAGTAGCCAACGGAAACAGAAGTACATGTTCCCCGAGTCCTTGGAGGAGAGATGTTTAGCGAGCTCAGGGCTTGCGAACGTGATCAACTGTTGCAGCATCACTAGTTGGTTCTTCATACCAGCTTGGTCCATGTCGAAGTTTGAAGCCTACGATATAATGGACAAGTGTAAGTTGGTATCGCGTTTATTTGTATGAAAAATGGGGACTTCAAAAACAAAGGGAAAAATAACCCAACATAATCTAAATTCTGGTAGTTTTAGGTTCTATTTTGTATATTGGCTGCCCAAATTCAGATTCCATTGGATTATTTTACCCTTCTTTTTAAAGTGTTTTTTTTGTCATTTTATGTGCATATTTCAACGGTCTATGAAAATCCCATTCGGTGATCATACATAAAAAAATACGACCGACGAATTGAGAACCTACTCTTTTTTTTGAAGTCAGTTAAAAATAAAAACAAAACACCGGCCAAGTGGAAGTCAAACTCGCGCACGGAGGGTTATATTTTGTTTTATTATTTTTTGTATTTTATATTTTGATTATATTTTGTTTTTTAACAGCAACAAAAACCATCATCTGTGACAAATTCCAACTGTCTAGGTTTCACGGTTCATAAGGTACAGCCCGGTGACAGACAGACAGTGGAGTCTTAGTAAAAGGGTCCCGTTTTTACCCTTTCGGTACGGAACCCTAATAAACATGGTAAATATAATTTTAAATAACTTTAATACTTACAATTTTATCCATAAATCCGACGAAACACCAGAAACTATCGACCTCATTGCCCAGCAGTAACAACAAAGGCGCCAGTATATCGCTCATCCCTTGCACGTAGCCCAGGTCAAAGTTATACATGACGTAGGTCATTAGGATGTCCTGTAGGACAACTAAGTTGGGGTTGTTGTCCCCCGCGTAGAAGGGGTGCGTTCTATCTGTTCGGTTTACGTCTTTCTCTACCAGGCTCTTCCTGTCTCTGTATTCTGAAAATCTTTAAAGGAACATTTTAATGTGTTTTATTTATTATTTACTTTTCGCCGTCCCTATGTATGCTTAAATCTTTAAAAGTGCGCAACGGATTTTGATGCGGTATTTTTAATAGATAGAGTGATTCAAGAGGAAGGTTTATATGTATAATACATGCATAATATAGCCGTGCGAAGCCGGGGCGGGTTGCTAGTTTAAAATACAATATTACAAATGTGAATATTTGTTACCCCCCTAAGCAATAACTACTGGATCGATTGTGATAAAACTTACTATGTAGATAGAAATTAAAATCATTGAATATAACATAGTTTATATACCGATATTCCCCCGGGATCGGGACTAATGAGGGAAAAATTGTGAGGTGTTGTGAGGTGCGGGTTGCTAGTTTAAAATACAATATTACCAATGTGAACATTTGATACGTCTTACGCGAGAACTACTGGACCCAATATGATGGAACTTGGTATAAAGATAGCTAGAGTCCTGGATTATTTTATAGGCTACGTTTTATCCTGATATTCCCACGGGATCGGGACATAAGCGCGTAAAACCGCATGGTAGAACCAGTAATTGATAAATACCTGGCTTCCTGTCCGTCCGTCATAGATCTCCATTGAAGCTTCATTGAGAAATATTCTTCAGTTTTCTTCCGTTGATATGATTTAATTTCAGCGTGTGTCATGTCCCAAGGGTGATAGTCGAGGAGGTACTTCCATACTAATGGCCGGATTGAGTGTGCTACACCCTGTGATTTATTTATTAGGTTTATACAGTGTTTGAAGGTAGAAATTGCGTCAGATTTGGCGGGAATCGCGGCAATAGCGACTGTCTTTCTTTGTTTTTTCTTTAGGTGCTTCGTGTTTTGGTTTCAGTTCATTATTTATTTAAATAGTGACGGAACTGCTTGGAATAGACTCATTTTTTTTCAAGTGAAATTAAAACATACATAATTGTCCCATTACTGCTTCAAAACACCAAAAGTTTCGTTTAAGGGTGTCACAAGATGGAAGAAATCTCTAGAGCGCCACAAAGTTGGTTTGTACCGGAAATAATGACCGCGAAAACGTTGCTTAAACCTAGCAACCGCATCTCATTGTTAGATTATAACTTAATTCATGATCTTTAAAATACATACCCCTCTGAATATGAGTTGTTTGACACCTTCGACTTCAACAACCCTGCCCTCGGGATCCTGTAACCCTTCCCACTTCTCTACGGATAGCGGTGTACCTCTGTAATAAAACATAAATAAATATTTCAGGACATATTACACATCGCCATCCAGCCCCAAGCTAAGCAACTTAATGCTTGTGTTATGGGTGCCAGATAACGGATAAACTACTTATATACTTTTTTTTTTGTAAATATATACATATTATACATATAGGAAACACCCAGAACCAGAAACAAGAATTTATGGTCAGCATAAATACTTGTTCCCGGCGGGAATCGAACCCGCAACCTTCTGCGTCGCAGTCGGGTGTTCGCCCGACGCGCCACAGAGGTCGTCAACATATAATTAACAAAATGCTATCTTAATAAACAAAACTAGCGACCCGCTTCGCACGGCTATATTATGCATGTATTAAACATATAAACCTTCCTCTTGAATCACTCTATCTATTAAAAAAACCGCATCAAAATCCGTTGCGTAGTTTTAAAGATTTAAGCATACATAGGGATATAGGTATATAGGGACAGAGAAATTGAAAAATTGACATTGCTCTTATGGTGAAGGAAAACATCGTGATGAAACCCGCGGCTTAGTTGGCTCCAGAAGTATTGACAAGTTCTCTCCTCTGGACATGGTTGACTAAGCTGAGAGGGTAGTAGGTGCTGGGCAAGCCTAATCCATCTTCACGCAAAAAGGACCCAATTAAAAAGGGTCTAATCGCGGAAAACAGCCTGTATACAAGTACAAGTAGTAGGGACAGAGAAAGCGACTTTGTTTTATACTATGCAGTGATACTCTAGCTAGAGACATTATGTAAAAGAAAGAAGGGAATACGACATTATAAATAAATAAATAAATAGGTAATTAATATTGCTGGTCATTCCACATATCGCCATCTAGCCCCAACTTTTCTTTTGTTAATATATACTTATAACCCGCAACCCTGTGTTTGGGAGTCTGGCATGGTGACAATTGTGTCAACTAGGTTGTCAAAACTAAGCCCGGAGCATGCATATTTATTTAACACCATCTAGTAGAAATAACAAAATTTACCTGTCTCATCTTAAACCAGATGGCGCTGTGTAACAATACATTCTGTGCATAAAGTACAAAAGCCCCTCACCTAGGTATACAAGGTCTCGGCGGTAGTGTAGGCTTGACACTGATCACTTCGTACTCTTCGTTCCTCGTCGTCGTCGTGGTTGTTGCGTCGTCTAAAGCGCTCATACTCTTACTGAGTAGATCGGCTACCTCTTCCGACACGTCCCGTTTACCATTCATACCTTCGTTGCCATAGTATACTGGGGATGATGAAGCTTACTTAATAATAAAGGTTTAAGGTGAAAGGGTACCTGCGCTCTCTCCATACAAACTTACAGATCTGTTCACTCACGAAGGCGCGCCCCTCCAGGGTACATTTTCTCGGGGTACATTAATATAAGTGACGTACGTGCTAACAAGATGTCTTAATGTGTGTGTGAAGACTATCAGTAGAGACAGCATACAACAGAGATAGAATTATATACAGATTATGTTTACAACAACATTTATAAGGTGTGGAAGGGCGCGCCTTCGTTAGTGAACAGATCTTATACCTGACTGTTTCCTGTCTGGATAATGACACTAGCACAAATATTTTTATGTAATTGTTGTACACAAAAATATTTGTGCTAATTATTGTAGTAATTTTATTGTTGTAATTAGAAAATGAAAAAAAAAAAACCATTTTTTAACTTTCTAATTATCATAAATACGAGTATTAAGATATATAGTCATGGCAGTTATAAGTTTTATGCAACAAAATATTTGGCCTAGTGTCATTATCCAGGGAGGAAACAGTCAACTACGTTTGTATGGAGCGTCGGTACCCTTTCCTCTTATAGAGTATAAAAAAACTGAAAAATGGTTATGAGATGTAAAGACAAAGCTGTATGGGAAACGCCTTTTGTCTGCCTTAAAAAAAATAAGTTGACTGACCCTGGATTAAATCTTGGCGCCCTCTTTCGAAAGATTCGCTATTATTTTAGTAAGTATAAAAAAGCTAATTTGAGTAAAGCCTATGATAAATATAAATATACCTGGTTAGATTTTTTTGGCATTAACTTCAATAAATTAAAATCTTATTCACCCATTTGGTGAAAACTATATGAAAATCATTCAGTAGTTTTTTAGTTCATGCGCGTTCAGACAGATTTTGTTTTATGTAAGTATGTAGGTAGTGATAGAGATCTGTATCTGTTTGTAAAGCGCGGCGAATTCAGCCTGCCTAGCATGAAGACCAAAACACGATACGATAAAGCGATATCACGCGATATAACTACATCAACTCTCAAAATATGATACATAAAGCCGCCATGTTGAATTTTTATTATAAATTGCGATAAAAATTATGATAAAAATTCAACATGGCGGCTTTATCTATCATATTTTGAGAGTTGATGTAGTTATATCGCTTTATCGTATCATGTTTTGGCCTTCATGCTAGGCTAGCAGAATCTACTCCTTTTTATAAAAGTCGGTGAAAGAAGTTACGAATATTCTTTGTGATAAAACAGACTACTTTTTATCCCGATATTTCCATCGGAACTTACGCGGGTGAAGCAGCGGGACGCGGCTAGTTAAGCAATTAAACCATAAATTGAGGACAGAAACAACAAAAACAATTTTTTAAAGTTGCTGTTTCATGTTTGAAAACCCGAAAAATAATGCAGTTTTATAAACTACGTCAAGTTGTGATAAGGCAAAAATCTGGACTTTTGCAAAAACCCGTGACATTACAGATTAACCCAAAGCGACTTAAGAGGATTAAATACCGTCTACTTATCCATACAATAAGAAAAAGCTCTTTTCATCCCATAAAATTGTCCAATTTCAGTGTCTTTTTTTGTGTCTCCAATAATTATAAACTTTGGATTATAGGTAGTTTTTTTTTCAAATTAAGTAAGTAAGTAACTTAGTAAGTATAAATTTTTACTTAAGTTATTTTAAGAAAATCCCATCAAAGTTATAACCGAAATTCTTTATTGATTTGGACTCACTTGCATGAAATGACATTAAAACTAAGCTAGGAATCTAGGATGTGTGCCTCGGGACGCGCCCACAAATGAGAAGAAGGCACAAGAAACTCATTGTTTTTTTTTGGTGACCATGCTTGTTTACGCTCATGCTCTCAAAAAATGGTATGTGATCCTCTTAAACGAAACAAATAGCAAATAAAAGTACCCGAATAGCAATGAAATATAATACCAAAGGTACCTAATTGCCGTTGTCGGCGAGGTGACAACAAAAGTCCACTGAAATTGCCCCTTGTCGGTCTAACCCCTAGAAAAGATAACCAATCTGAATTTCCACGTCAAAATTTCATAAACAAATTAAACGTATTTTAATATTTGATATTATATTGCAAGACATTTCACACAGCGCCATCTAGCCCTAAGCTAAGCAACTTTGACCAATCGACAGATAAAATTGTAATAAACTTTTTGTGAATAAATACTTATTTAACACCCAGACCACATTTTAGTTTTAAGCGAAAGGCATTTTGTTTATGGCTTTTATAACATTAGAAATACATAATTTATCTTGATATTTAAGTAAAAGCTCACCAATATCAGTAAGTTTGGAGAATGCTTCCATTGTAGTTTCGTACGGCCGTTGTTTGAAGTTCGATACCAAGTTCCATACAACATCTGTTGTGTTCTCTGTAAATATGTCCAACTCGGCAAATGATTTGTTCAGGACCTGAAATATTATTATTTTATAATAGGACACTTTAAAGGAACTGGGCTGGCAATATCTGCTGCATGTCTGAACAGATGTAGGCATAAACTACCACAGACTGGGTCCTGAACAGCAGGCGACCCCACAGGACCGATACCGCGGGAATTTCGGAATTAAAAGTATCCTATATCCTTCTCCATTTCTTAAACTACGACTATGCCGATTATCATCCAAATAGGTCCAGTCGTTTGACTGTGAAGGGCGCAAACAAACAAATACCATGAACAAACTTTCGCATATTAGTTAGGACTAGCAGCGGTCCGCGGTTTCACCCGCGTAAGTCCTGATCCTGTGGGAATATCAAAATAAAAAGTAGTCTAAAGCCTTCCCCGATAAATGGACTATCCAACACAAAAATGATTTTTCAATTCGAACCAGTAGTTTCTGAGATAAGCACATTCAAACAAACAAACAAACTCTTCATATTTATAATATTAGTATAGATTAGGATCTTACCTGACTTTCAATATTTGGTTCGACAACCACATAAGTATTTCTATCATGTCTCGTCTTAGCAGTTTTAACATTATTCTTCAACTGAGAGACAAATATCTCAGCGTTCCCATGTTGAAAGTAAAACGTAGTCTGCCACACACCGGGTTTAGTTGAAAACTGCATCTGTTGACTATTTCTCGTTATTCTGAAGGTTTTCAGTTCAGCAAGGGGTATTTTGATGATTCGAGCTCTAGCTGTGGCGTAGTCTGATGTTAAGTTGCCGCTTAGTGTGCGTTGACGGCGACCTTTAGAAACAGAATAAATTTAAGGACATACTGCCGTTTTTAGAGACATGCCTAAGGAATGCCTTGTCTCGCTCTTGTGAGTGATATTCAACATCAGCGTAAATGTGACAATGCATTCCTTATGTTAAGGTTCCCTAAAGTTCCCTTAGGCATACATGTCTCACAAACTTGATGACCTACTTTTCTACAAGTTGTTTTTTGCAATCTTTTTAGTTGGGTTCTTTTTGAGTGAGATTCTGCTTGTCAGGGGAAGAACCAGTGAGTTATTCTGGGCCGACTTAGAAGTTAGACAATGAATGGATTTCAGAGTCCATTAACAAAATACATTTTTTTTTAATCATCCTAAAATTTTATGCCCATCAATACTGTTACCTATAGAGATCAATTCTTGGAAACAAACATAGTATAGCAAAATCTCTTACCCCCTTATTCCAAAACGAGGTTTAAGGATAGTCCGAGATGTGGATTTAAACCTTAGATTTCGACACAGATTTACTCGTGAACTATAGTCTAAACACTATCCCTATATAATTGATAGGGATAGTGTTTAGACTATAGTTCACGAGTAAATCAGTGTCGAAATCTAAGGTTTAAAGCTACATCTCGGACTATCCTTAAACCTCGTTTTGGAATAAGGGGGTTATAGTTTTATTTACGATATAGCCCTGAAAGCCAATGTAAAAAATTCAACCCATAAAGTTTTCCTAGGTTAGGGTAAGTGATTAAACCTACCTAAATTGATTATTTACAAAAACAACCATCATTATTTTTTTAAAACTACCCTCACCAATAGTATTAACAACCGCCCATTCCTGGTCCTGTGTGTCAGAGTCGATAGTGATCAAGTCATTAGGCCTCCACTCGATACACTTCGTTTGGTCAGGGTTCTGGACGATGCAGAGCATTCCGATGGAGTTCAGGTCGGTGATTGGTCGACCCATGCAAGCTTTGAGAAGCACTCCATCCTGGGTGAATAGATCCTGAAAAGAAAAGAATAATATTTACCTGTAGTACCTAGAGTACCTACAAAGTATTGTATAAAAGGAACTATAAAACTGAAATGGTTCAGATGATATAGTAATTTTGCAATACGGTTTCAAAGATGAAATCTGATTATGGCTAGATGGCCGATGGCAGGTAAGAGAGCAAAAAAATTTGGTCCTTGATTGAGTATAATAATGAATCGAATTTCAGCTATTTATAATAGTAGTCGAAATTCAATAAACAAATACAACCCCAAGGTCAATGACCTCTAACATCAAAGAACAGCTGATTATTGAGTAGAAATTAAACTTGAGCCGTTATTGCATTCCTTTAATTTCAATTTGGTAAACATCCACAGAATTGAATCTTGCTTTAGATGTAAAACATAATTATTGTCAGTTGTCCAGTTTTCGCGTAGCACTTCAGTGTTTGCTGCTCTTCTTTTTCGGGTCAGCTTATTACCCAAAAACTGTACTTATTTGATTGATTTGAAAAAGTGACTGGTATTTTACTGCAACACATCTGGCAACCCCATAGGACTTCCAGTGTGTTTATTCAGACTTACACTAATTTGAAACAGAGTACTTGAAATCATGGTCAAAAAGGTTATTCAACAACTACAAGATTTTATCAGACATTTCCCTTTACGTTAACCCAGATTAGATGATACGCCGTAAAAATTATGTTTTACCTTCATTTTCAAGCGCAATAAATCGCGTGAACAATGTAGGTACCTCGGTACTAGCTTTATTCCATGACGCAATAATAGGTACGCAAAAAATCACAAAAACAAACCACACTTGTACAGGAACAACAGGTTGTAACGTAAAGATCAGTTGATCACTAATAAAATGTTCAAAGGTCATGAGATTGCGCACAAATTAGGATCAAAACAAAGAGAAATTTACTACGAAATGTACGAAACTCACTCGACATTGATCTGGTATATCTTCCACGGAACTTGACGACATTTTCACAATAAGGCACTCACTCGAAGTTTTTGTAGAATATAAACGAAAGCCATACGAAAGCAATGTTAATTAAACATTTTGGGAAGTAATTTTTAGAAATTATTGTAAATAAAAACAACGCAGTCGACAAAAGCCATATCGACCATAGATAAAATAAGTTTTTTTTTTCTTAGCTTTGCACGACCTGTGCATATAGCCATTGTCAAGTAAATTATGAGCGATTGAACATGCGATGAAAAATCATAATTTCTATATCTATGTGAAAATTATTGAAAAATGAAATGAAAAACGAAAGAAATATTTACCATTTCAGGATTTAAAAGACTTGGCATAGTAACTTAAAATGCACGGTGCATTTTGATACCAATACCTATCGATAGAGGGCATTATGGCGAACAAATAATGCTTGTGCACTAGACCGCTAAAGAGACGCCTTAGATGTTCGATGTGAAGACAATATTTGTTCACTGTAATGCCCTCTATCGATTGGCATGGGTCTCGAAATGTACCGCGCAAAAAACACTATGCCAAGCTCCCACACTAAAGGCACATTAGATGTGCTAAAGGTCCGGACCCCTTTGGCACTAGGGTGACCATACAGTTTTTTATACCAGTAAAGGTTAAAGTTCAGATTAAAAAATATAAAAAACCATGGAGTTTGAGTTACTTGTACTTGTATGGTTGTAAAATGGTTGTCTGTGAGGACGGTTTAATTATTATTTTACGTGATAACGTCATAAAACCAAAGAACATAGAATTTTAAAAAAAATGGTTTTTTTTTTTCATTTTTTTTTTATTTAACCTCTTTGGTCCCAACCTTGTAAGAGGATCAGGTAGTATGGACACATCACATGAGTACCTACTCATGTGGTATGGAGTCTCATAGTCTCATTCACTCTCGTTGTTAGGAAAAATTTTATGTATTATTCGTAATGAAAAGCACAGTGTTTACCTCGGGTGAAAGACTCAATAAGTCCCTCGAACTATTAGCGCCCTCGCTACGCTCGGGCGCCAAACTCCGTCTCGGGACTTGTAATAAGTGACTTTCACACCTAGGATAACAATGTACTATTGATGTGAGCACGTTCATAGATATATGCTTAACCATGTGGATTAATTAGAATGTTAATTTTATCTACCTGGACGATTATAATCAAAGGTAAAAATTAAATTTTTTGATAGTTGCATTCGCCCCGGTTCACCTTACATATTTTTATTAATTGCTGCATGCTGTATGACGTCATTGTTGACATGACGTACCCGGAACGTGACAATGACGTCGCACAATGGGAACGTGACAATTACGTTACCTTTTGTTTGCATTCGATAGCACATTTTATCCTGGAATAGGTACTATCCAATAAACAGATAAGAAAAATAATTCCTTCATTTGCAGTTATGGCATCAATAAAATATAGAGTAGAGAGGGAAATTTTTAAAATATCTCAGAAACCGAGAGACTTTCATAGACCGAGATTATTTTATTTTTCTGAACCAGTACCAGTGTCCTCTATCCGTAGATGCCCGCTTATCCATTAATTAATGGACATCCTGTATATTTTCTTGGCATAGTAGGTACGTCCATGCGAAGATAAGACAATACATGACTATGTCCATGCATTATTAAATTTTATGTCCAATCCATGGCACCGAAGAAATTTTTTGCATCAATTGACGTAAGATTGACGTACAAAACATTTTATATTATGTTGCCAGCAAGTAACTTGCTGGCAACTTGCAACCGAAGAAATAAAAAAATAATGGCTTTGCACGATTCATGCATCATTCTGTGTGTAAAACTAAAATTATTTTAATATTTTATTATAGTTCTCTGTGTCGAGCAGCGTAGGGGTAATAAGGCGAATTTGTTTATTTGATTTTCTAAAGAAAATTTTATTACTTACCTTAGCCTGGAATTAAATTGTTGATTTGAAATCACAAGTCTGGAACTTCGGTCTGGAGGTAGGTCTAAGTACACCATCATTATTGTGCAGACAAACATAGGTACAACGATAAGCGCGAAAAACATATTAATTTCCTTGCAGTCGGGTAAAAAGTAAATTATGGGTAGGTACGAGGCCCGAGGCATAATTTTCATCTAGGTATACTAATATAATAAAGCTGAAGAGTTTGTTTGTTTGTTCGTTTGTTTGACCCGCTAATCTCAGGAACTACGGGTTCAAATTGAAAAATGCTTTTTGGGTTGGATAGTCCATTTATCGAGGAAGGCTTTAGGCTATACAACATCACGCTGTGACCAATAGGAGCGCAGAATCAGGGGGAAATGTGGAAAAAACGGGAAAAATTATTCATCTTCGAGGGCTTCCTTATTTTGTTTAAACGCGTTGATCTCAGTAACTGCTAACTAGCTAGATCGAATTAAAAATATAGGCTACTTTTTATCTCAATAATCCCACGGGATCGGGGCTTACGCGGATGAAACCGCGGTGCGTTTTATTTATAAGATTGATATCACAATCAATTTAAAAATTGTATTAGGTATAATTAATTATACTTACCTACCTATAAATAAATATTTTCAATAATACTTCCTATTTCATTTTCTATTTAAAATTCCTTCACTTCGAATCCAAAATAGCGCTCTCGCCGGAATTATAATATTATTTCAACCCTTTTTAATACAATCTTCTATTGCATCACAGCCCAGCTAAATTACCTCAATTAAATTAAGTAGTTACTTACCTAAACCACATGATTATAGAGAGTGTTATTAAACTAGAAATAAAAAAAACGTTAACCTTGTTATTAATGTATTAGTAGGTATAAAATAATGTCTTTGTATTCATGTTTTTCCCATAACGAATAATACAACATTCACTTAGTAGATAACCTACGTAAATAAAATAGTAATAAGTATAAATCACAACTATTTACCTACCTTCAGATTTGTGTTTTGGACATCAAACAGGATGATTTTTTTGGGCGAACGGCGAACGGCCTGTAACAACATACATATAAACCTTCCTATTGAATCACTCTATCTATTAAAAAAACCGCATCAAAATCCGTTGCGTAGTTTTAAAGATTTAAGCATAAGTACTAAGGGATATAGGGACAGAGAAAGCGACTTTGTTTTATACTATGTACCTAGTGATAGTGAAGTGATGATAGTGATAGTGAAGTGAAGTTAAGTGATGAAGACAGACGAGACGGACAAGAAAGTGATCTTATAAGGTTTATTTTTTTTACCTTTTGAGGTACCTACGGAACCCTAAATAATGCGAAACATTAACACAAAAATAACGAGAGACGGCGATTTTGGTAAAATAAAATAAAAATTACGCGACGAATTTAGAACCTTCTTTTTTAATCCGTTACATAAATAAATAGGACTCATTTACCTACGAAAATAATATCTACCATCGTGTACTTATATAGTATGACAATATGTACCTACAATCCATTTTAGGTGGTCAAATGCTGAACTAACATGTATAATTTGATATTTCTAAAAAAACTAGAACGAAAATAGTAGCAAAGGTTTTTATAGGTACCTATCAAATAGTAGAGATTCAGTTGTTTAACCCGCCACTTTGACGCTAATTCAACAAATTGCTCGATAAACCATCAAACAAACATTTAACTCAACAATCTCAATGGAGCATACTAAGAAAAAAAACTTGAGAGGTGTCAAGGGACACCCGGATGGAACGAAGTTCCTTTCGATTAATTCGATGGGTGCCTGGAACAAAGCTGCAATCGACAAAACACAAATGTTCAGGAGAACAAATTTAGTGAAATCTTGAATAATTACTAAACTAAGCGTATAAAAAACGATTTGTATATTAAACGATGCGTTATTTTTTTTGAGTTTTCTAATAGTATACCTATGCTCATAGTGCCTAGGAAATACCTAGAAATAGTAAAAAACCATATTGCGGCTTTAAACATTGAAAGTCGTTACCGTAAGAGTCCATTGTGGTTTTATTCCAGTAAAAAGTGCGAAATCAATCAAACAGTAATAGTCTATTGCAGCGTGTACGCTGATCTGATGGATATATAGCGAATACAGTAGTGATATTACACGAATTTAATAATCAATTTAGAAAATGTACTCGTCAATACTGTGTACCTACATTGTATAAATATGGTTGTATTGGAATGAATACAAACTTAATTTATATACCTAGAGTATTACGTACCTAAATATCTGTTAAAATATTGCAGTGGAATTCATTTGCAAATAATCTTAAATTATTATAATACTAGCTTTTGCCCGCGACTTCGTCCGCGCAGGAGTCGAAAATAGTTAAAATAGGATTATTTTTTGTTGATTTCAAATTAGATTGAGTTTGAAACATGTGTGTCAAAATAAAATGTACTTACTTAATTTAATCAAAAGCACTAAGGAGTTCGAGTCGAAGTAAATCGCCTAAAATAACTTTCTACTCTTTTTTAAACCCGGTAGGTAATTAATTTCGTAAAATCCTTTCTTATCGGATGCCTACGTCATACGAAGAACACACCCTACAAGTTTCAGGTTTCTACGATTTAGGCTGTGCGTTGATCCGTCAGTCAGTCAGGACAAAGAATTTTATATGTATAGAGAAGATAGATTTTGAATGAGATGTATTTTAACTTGGAACACGAAAACCTCGGGTGCACCCTATTCTCTTGGGATGGGATCCAAAATGGGTATACGTCTAAGTACCTAAAGTTCTAAACAAAAAAAATGAATTCTTTTATTTCTGTCTTTCTAACACAGAGCCAATAATGCACAAAACTCTACGATTACCACATGAGTAAATCTTTAATCATATCGTGCTAATTAGTAATTACCTATCTATCATAGTCATCTTATGTGTTTTTAGGGTTCCGTACCTTAAAAGGTAAAAAAGGAACCCTTATAAGATCACTTTCCTGTCCATTTTAAAAATGAAAAAGGTGTAAAAGTCCTATTAATTTGTTTAGGTATTTTCGTATTCATAACAAAAGATATTTCTTTTAAATTACTTAATAATTAGTATCTACTAACTTTGGGAACTGTGACTTTTGGCAAATTGTTCAAAATTTTATTATTAGGTAGGGCTGAACAGTTGCGCAGAGAGTAATTTTGGCGTATCCTAATAAAAATATAGAGTTTTAAGTGATTCAGTGGCTATCCTATAACAGTTCTATGTTTTAACAAATATCCCGTCTCCGAGATGGTTTAGAAGTTTGGTTAGAAAGCATTATTTGTGCACAGCGCACTTTTGATAAAATCTTAGTCATAACGTTTGGTCAAATACCCCATTTCCGAGACACCTATGAGATTTGGTGTAAAGGCATATTTCATTTGCTGTAATGTCCTCTATCGACAGGTATTAGCAAACGTATCGCGCAAAAAAAAAATGCTATGTCAAGTTCCCAGTACTAAATGGCAAGACACCTTTTTTCAGTTCAATGTTCGAAGTTTTCAACCTCTTAGGTTTTACGTTAACGCTGTCAGCTTGAAGTGACGTCTTACCAATCATAGATTAATGAGTATGTTACCAATCTAATCAAAAGCACTAAAGAGTATTGATATCAACTTCGAAGCAAATCACTCCCAAAATAACTTTCTTCCCCTTTTTAACCCCGTTAGGGGATGAATTTCAATAAAATACGAAACACGTATTCCATTAATTCTGTTAAAGAATGTTTATGCAAAATTTGAAATAGATTGGACTAAGGAATCACGTTGTTCAATACAAACTTTGCCCCCCTTTTTCACCCCTTTAGGGGTAGAATTTCGGAAAATTCTTTCTTATCGGATGCCTACGTCATACAAAGAACACACCCTCCAAGTTTCAAGTCTCTACGATCAGCGGTTTAGGCTGTGCGATGATCCGTCAGTCAGTCAGGACAAAGGATTTTATATGTATAGACTAGCTGCGCCCCGCGGTTTCACCCGCGTAAGTCCGATCTTTAAATTCTCACCGTTTAAACCTTCCCTGGACTTGGACAAACACAACAAAAAAAGAATTGGCCAAATCGGTCCAGCCGTTCTCGAGTTTTAGCCAGACTAACGAACAGCAATTGATTTTTATATTATAGACTAGCTGCGCCCCGCGGTTTCACCCGCGTAAGTACTCACCGTTTAAACCTTCCCTGGACTACAACAAACACAACAAAAAAAGAATTGGCCAAATCGGTCCAGCCGTTCTCGAGTTTTAGCCAGACTAACGAACAGCAATTGATTTTTATATTATAGACTAGCTGCGCCCCGCGGTTTCACCCGCGTAAGTACTCACCGTTTAAACCTTCCCTGGACTACAACAAACACAACAAAAAAAGAATTGGCCAAATCGGTCCAGCCGTTCTCGAGTTTTAGCCAGACTAACGAACAGCAATTGATTTTTATATTATAGACTAGCTGCGCCCCGCGGTTTCACCCGCGTAAGTCCGAACCGTTTAAACCTTCCCTGGACTACAACAAACACAACAAAAAAAGAATTGGCCAAATCGGTCCAGCCGTTCTCGAGTTTTAGCCAGACTAACGAACAGCAATTGATTTTTATATTATAGACTAGCTGCGCCCCGCGGTTTCACCCGCGTAAGTCCGATCTTTAAATTCTCAGCGTTTAAACCTTCCCTGGACTACAACAAACACAACAAAAAAAGAATTGGCCAAATCGGTCCAGCCGTTCTCGAGTTTTAGCCAGACTAACGAACAGCAATTGATTTTTATATTATAGACTAGCTGCGCCCCGCGGTTTCACCCGCGTGAGTCCGATGCGTTTAAACCTTCCCTGGACTACAACAAACACAACAAAAAAAGAATTGGCCAAATCGGTTCAGCCATTCTCGAGTTTTAGCCAGACTAACGAACAGCAATTGATTTTTATATTATAGAGATATAGATAAGAAGATAATACATGCATAATATAGCCGTGCAAAGCCGGGGCGGGTCGCTAGTACTTTGATAAAAGAGATCCAATCAAAGAGTATTTAAGTTTTTAATAACCCCAGCACGCCCGCCGCTTCATACACATGTTCATACAAAATTGCTGGAGCGTTGTAATGTTCCAAATTAAAAAAACGCTCCTGTATTGGATTTAATTTTCTTTGACCGCGACACTGGCTATATGCACGATAGTAATAATGCGAAGCCATAATAAAATTATAAATAAAAAAGAGATGGCGCTAGATGCTTCTTTCCGTATGTCAAACTGACAATTTTGACATCATCCCTACGTTCTGTACGTTTTCATGCAAAAATATTATGGTTTATTTTTTACGCCAAGAAATATCAAATTTTAATTAGTAACATAAATCTACTTGAAATACCTAAACCTCTTCTGATATTTTCTGAACACATTCGTGAAGATTATGTTAAAATCTGTTTCCTAGTTCCCGAAATTAGACTGCACAAACAAAGGTAAACAAATAAAATCAACATTTTCTGAGATGAATGGTAGTTTCGCGAAAACGAAGAGATGGCGCTAGTTACTTGAAATTAAAAAATATATCTTATTAAATTAATTACTTTATTTTCTAGTTAAAAAATGTATATATTGCTATGTATTCTTAAAATACATAAGTGTACAAAATTTATAAGCAGAACAAAAAGAATAATCAACTAATTTGTGATTTTCTAAATTTAAGAAAACCTGAATCGCGCATGCAAGATTTTTTTCTACCGGAGCTATATAAGGTTAGCGAATTCTATAGTGCTAAGATCATTATGGACGTAGAACGCTTACTTCCAAAACTTCGAATTTATTATATGTAGAGATTATTTATGATTTTCTTGTTATTTCTCTTGGCACCTTATTATTTACCCATTAAACTTTTCTGCATTGCCCTAAGATTGAATGGGAGAGAAAAGAATGCATTTGCCATTAAGTTTGTCTTATACCTACATTAATATTTCAAGTAGTAGCAACTACAACATTTTCAAATAACCTTATTATTGGCTATGTATTTGTATAAAGATATTACCTATGTAAAAAACAAAGAAAACTACTGATCTATGTCTATTTACGAAAAACACTGTAATTATTACACCCTAGCAGCGCTCCGCGGTTTCACTCGCGTAACTCCCGATCCCATGGGAATATCGGGATAAAAAATAGCCTATGTTACTTCCAACTAAACTTTTTAAGTTGTTAACCGATTTATAAATAATAGGAGATTGATAATTTGTCGCGTATTTCTTTTAAAATTGATCGAAAGATGATTTGGTTTTCCAAAGTACAAAGCTAGATGGTTCTATTTAAAATATCCAACTTTAGCTATTGAATTTACTCACTAAACCGCTATAAAATATTGGTTTCCGCAGGATCTGCATAATGTATTATTATTGTATGGTATTATTATTATTATTTGTCTGTTATACGTCCTGTATCACGGGGCTATTGAGCCCCGGACCTTTGGAAGGCGTGCGTGGAGCCGAAGCCAACACGTAGAGGCCCTTTACAATAACAAGTATAATAGCAAACAATGGGGTGAATTCTAAACCGGCGATTATCCCTGTCTACACTATAAAGTGCAACCAAGGACAACCTCCGGTTTGGATGAAACTATTGATAATCTACAGGACAAAACTACTTGAGCTATTGTGATGGGATGGTAGTGGACTAGATACTGGGGAACTATGGATACTATGGCACCTGCCGTAACAATGTCCAATAAACAGGTAAAAATGGCAGGCGGAGACTCGCCAACTCTCAGACTGGGCCACCCTAATTAGCCGAGTAAATTACAGCAAGGGGGCAACAGGAACGTGAGTGGCTTGAAGGATGGAGAGGCCTTACTGGATTTTAAGTCATCGCTGGTAGTCCGAGCGAGCGGGCCAACTCATCACTGACGTTCGGCATCCATCCTTCGAGTATTTCTACTCATGCGACTCCACTCTGGACGGCCGGTGAAGGCAAGCCAGAGGCGGGGGACCGCTTCCTCGTCAATATTCACTCCGACCAGCCAACCAAGGCAAGCCGGAGATGAGGAACGGTGACTTCCCCCTGGAGAACTCGAGACCGCGGGGTCGTTACTCCCCTTCACCTCGCCTCATTATTATTATTATTATTATTTATTTATTATAGTCAATTAAAACGATACATAACCATTTATATTAATTGACTTAGACAAAATAAAATTTGATCACGCTAACATGCATACCTCTCACAAAACTTCAAACACACTGACAATATCGATATTGATATTATAATTAACTTAACATTTCAAACAAAACACATTATAAATAACCCTCAATTATAATTCATAAATAGCTATTTTAAATAATAATATAGTAATCATTTACAGGAACTCATTACCTATGACGGTTAGGTGTAAAGTATCTCTTCCTTCAAATTAATACATTATCTGAAATTAACTATTTCGTACTTAACTATACAGCCTGAACTATTTTCAACACTAAAATCGATCGTTTTTGTATACCTATGTTCTATTACATAGATACAGTCTGTATGGAAAACCCTATTACTTAATCACTCATAAGGTAAAAAAATAAATAAAGAAAAAAGTTTGCAAGAAAAACTTATAACCAAACGTTGAAGAATTTTCAAAGCATGATAACACCATTATTAATCATCACTTCACTATCACTACATAGTATAAAACAAAGTCGCTTTCTCTGTCCCTACGTCCCTATATCCCTTTGTATGCTTAAATCTTTAAAACTACGGAACGGATTTTGATGCGTTTTTTTTAATAGATGGAGTGATTCAAGAGGAAGGTTTTTAAGTATAATACATGCATAATATAGCCGTGCGAAGCCGGGGCGGGTCGCTAGTAGTTTATATTACAAAAAAAACGACTTTTTAAAAATTAACCTACATTTCGAAACGATACCTACGTAAAACAAACAGCACGACGCTGTTTGTTTTACGTAGGTATCGTTACGTACTTAGGTGTTTATAGCCTAACTGCTTGACTTTAGATTCCTTCAGTTAGACGCATAACACCATATACGCGAAACACCAACTCGAGATTTTGTGATGTTTTGCGGATAAGTAGAAATAATTACGTAAAATACCAACTACGCACAATTCTACAAACGCACCACTAAAGTAGAAAGCAAACGAAAACACCACCTTTTAAATTCTAAATCGGATCTCCCTTGGATAATGTAAGTACAGTTATTTTTTCAAAAAATGATTTTGGAACGAAAGTTCCTTATCGCGCCTTGCGAAAGGGGGCTAGACAAAAAAAAGTAAGACCAAAACTTGTAACGACACTTTTTGCATAGAAAGCAAGCCAGTTATTTTTGTTTCGTCTTTCTATTTCGCATTGAACAGTATGGTCTCGCGACGATTATTTACAAAAAAAAATAAAAAATATTACAATTCTTTCACTAATTAATCGAAAGGAACTTCGTTCCATCCGGGTGTCCCTTGACACCTCTCAAGTTTTTTTTTCTATTTCTAATTTTAATCCGAATTCAAGAAAGGAGGAGCTTCTCTATTCGTCGATTTTTTTATGTGTGTTTATAAAAACCCACATCCCATGGGTGGTCCCATAAAAATTTGGTGAGAATCTGATGGGAATCTTCAGAACAGAATTACACTTCGAGGTGCAGTAAATTGCTCAATTTTCAAGATGTTCCAGTAGAGTCGATCCTACTTTAATTTTATATCGATATAATCAGAAGTCGAAATATTGAAATTGTATTCCCTAGTGTAATAACCTTTTTTTAAATGACTAGCTGAAATATTCATCCTGTATAAGACTTAATTAATAAACAACACGCACACCCACCGGTTCTATAATAGAGTACCAAAGTTTTAAAAAACTTATTGTTCACCTTTGTGCCAGATTTTGGGTGTGTCCAGTTGGAACATAATCTTTGAAACTTTGAAAATAAGTTTAAATAGGCAAGTCATACATAAATACCTAGGTTGATAAATATAGACTAAGGTTATTGAAGTTGTCATTTGCTTCTCAAAGTACTTTTGACGGGATAACGTATAATAAATTGATGGAACACCTGCATGCACTCAAAAGTGTCATGTTACTGTAACGTGACGCGTCCCGTTCCCGATGTGGGACGTCAAGCGTCCCGTTCTCGATGTGTTACGTCATGCGTCATGGTAACATGAGAGTATTTAATAATAATATCGCTCATCTGAGCTTGTGCTATGGTGACAAGAGACGAATTTGTAAAATTATCATCCGTAAACCGACTAAACAGACAACCATTTTTTTTGTGCTAAAGAATGATTTAAAAAAAACCTATGTTTTCTTATGTCTTAATCTACTTACATTAATCACATGTAGCTAAGAGGGATCAGTTATCCCTTTATCAGGTTTTCTTTACAAATTATATCTAATAATAATATGGCGTTTTACAAAGCGGTTCTCATGGATTTATAATAACTTTAATGATAAAAGAGACACAGGCACAATAAGTATTTTGAAGAAGTTTCTCCATCCTGTTTCAGAATGCAGTTAATCGGAAGTACGGTATCTCGGATACAGGTGATGACGCTGACAACCCTGGTCAGGCAACTGCAAGCAGTGTTTCTTCTTATTTCCACGTTGCATTTGACTTCTAGGGACTATCCATCGCAAGCTGTTGTTTATGGTAGGTACCTATAGCTACCAGTAGAGTACATACAACACGATTCCTCTTAGTTTACTTTTACGGATTCAAGCATAGGTACCTCTTCTAGGAACTATCTATTTTAATCACTATCACTTCACTACATAGTATAAAACAAAGTCGCTTTCTCTGTCCCTATATCCCTTTGTACCTATGCTTAAATCTTTAAAACTACGTAACGGATTTTGATGCGGTTTTTTTTTATTAGACAGAGTGATTCAAGAGGAAGGTTTATATGTATAACTAGCTGCGCCCCGCGGTTTCACCCGCGCAAGTCCCGATCCCGTGGGAATATCGGCATAAAAAGTAGCCTATGTGTCAATCCAGGTCCCCAGCTATCTAGATACCGAATTTCATAGCAATCGGTCCAGTAGTTTTTGCGTGAAGGAGTAACAAACATACACACACACACACACATACACACACAAACTTTCACATTTATAATATTAGTAGGATACATGCATAATATAGCCGTGCGAAGCAAGGGCGGGTCGCTAGTGTATAATATAGCCGTGCGAAGCCGGGGCGGGTCGCTACATAATAAATAAAAAAATAAAATAATTTCAAATAAGTACCTACTTCATTCAGTAAAAATCAATAATCGGTTGTGTTTTTTAGGGTTCCGTACCCAAAGGTTAAAAACGGGACCCTATTAGTTTCTTCTTATTGGACACGGTTGACTAAGCTAAAAAATAAATTATTGCATGAACTACAGAGATATTACTTATTTATTTGTTTTTAGGTGTCCTTGGTAAAAAATTAAAAAACAAACACACTTGACTACTTTGAATATCCTATTTGTGGCGCTATGTAGGTACTATAATAATATTTATTTCGTTGAACATTTAAACAAACTTCGCTATTTCCTTATTTCCAGATGGTCAGAAGTTCCATTTCGTAATCATCGGAGCTGGATCAGCTGGCAGCGTTATTGCCAATAGATTGACTGAAGTCACAAAATGGAACGTCTTGTTAATTGAGGCTGGAGGTGATCCTCCCATTGAATCTGTGGTAGGTGACATTTCTTACAAGTTTAATAATAGTTTGATGTGGACACCAAATCGGCGATTATCCATGTCTGCACTATTAAATGCAGCCAAGGACAACCTCCGGTTTGGATAGAACTAATAAGATCCGATAGATAGTTAAGTGTTAACCGATAAATTAAAATACAGTTCCGATAAGTAGAAAATTATTTGGGATATTGATGGGTATGGGAAGTATGGCACTTGCTTTAAAAATGTCCAACAAATTCGTACCTAAAAATTCATCTCAAACTGGGACGAAATAATATGTAATTATTTAAAAAAAATGCTATTACCATTATTTTTGTTCTAATATCTAAATTAAAGTAAAGCAGGACTTTAAAAACCTTAATATAGCAATTTTACACTTTTATGTTGACTTTAAAAAATATTTTATAATATTAAAAGACGAAAAGGTCAGTTCGTTAGGTATTTGTCTGAGATCTTTTATTCCACCACTTCAATGACAATGAAAACAAACGCTCCATCCAGTAGGTATAATATTTATTTTACGTTTTTTATCCCTGCATAGTTAACGTCTGTTTAAATATTAATTTCAGGTTCCTGGCCTATTTCCTTTCGTAGACCATTCATTATTCGCCGATTGGGATTACTACACAGAAAACGACCACTACTCCAGCCAGGCTCACAAAACAAAAACCATACATTTAAGCCGAGGTAAAATGCTCGGAGGATCGAGTGGTGCTAATTACATGTTCTACGTCAGAGGGAATAAAGCAGACTTCGATAATTGGGTCGAACAAGGTAACGAAGGATGGGATTGGGACAACGTCACCTATTACTACAAAAAGAGTGAAAGACTTAACAATGAAGAAATATTAAACAGTCCTTCAGCTCCTCTACACAGTACTAAAGGATATCTTGGAGTAACCAAACCAGATTGGACTTCTAGATTAATAGATTACATCCAAGCAGTCATTGAAAACGGTCATGATTACTTACTAGATACCAATGGCTACAAACAAAATGGTTATTCTCAACCTCCTTATACAATCGACAACCATATTCGTCAGAGTTCAGCTTCATCTTTTTTAACGCCTATTAAAAATCGACCTAACTTATTTGTATTGAAAAATTCTTTGGCTCTAAAAATTATTTTTGCCGGCAAAAGGGCTGTAGGTGTCAAAGTAAAATTACCTGACGAAACAGTGATAACTGTGAGAGCTGGTACTGAAGTGATTTTATCAGCGGGAGCTATTAACAGTCCACAGCTTTTAATGCTATCGGGCGTAGGGCCAAAGGAACATTTGATGCAAACTGGTATAAAAGTAGTTGTAGACTCACCATACGTTGGTGAAAATCTTCAAGACCACGCATGTGTGCCTATATTATTCCCTGGAAGGAATGGCTTATCGACGATAACACAAAATTTAGATATCTTATTCAAATTGAATAAACTACCTCTTGCGTTATTAGCAGGGCATGTAGCTTTAAATAAAATCCAAACTTATCCTGACTATCAAATATTTGGTATTCGATTCCCTGTCGCATCGCCAGTGTTAAGCATAGTGTGCTCGCATGTTATCGGATACAGTGATGAAATCTGCACAATGATGACGAATTCTAATCGAAATGCAGACATATATGGACACCTAATCACCTTGCTGCACCCCAAGTCCAAAGGAAGAATCACGTTAAAGAGCAAGAATCCCGAAGACAAACCACTTATTTATTCCGGGTACTTTTCCAACGTGGCAGACATAGAAATATTCGCCAAATATGTGGAAGACTACCTCACCATTCTAAACACGACATTCTTTAAGTCAATCAATTCTAAGGTAGTGGATCTAAACGTGAAACAGTGTAAGAACTTTAAGTTCGCTAGTCACTACTACTGGAAATGTTTCGTTTTAAACATGGCTACGACGTTATGGCATCCGGTTGGTACTTGTGCTATGGGGAAGGTAGTGGACGCGAGGCTGCGAGTGCTCGGTGTGACGTCACTGCGCGTGGTGGACGCGAGCGTGATGCCATCCATCACCAGCGGGAACACCAACGCACCTACTATCATGATCGGGGAGAAAGCCGCAGATATGATCAAAGAAGATCATTTGTATTGATTGACTTCATTCGTGATTTGTAGTATGCATAATAAAATTTAGGTAATGACAACCTTACCTATGTACCTATTTAACACAGTTTAACACTGCCATGCATAAAAAATTTAAAACGTTTTTTATTACTTAAAATGTGTTTCATGACACTGTCGTTCACCTCTCATACAACCCTAAAAATAAATTAAGGGGGTTAGTATTTAAGTGTGTAAGTAGGTATATATATTTTTTATTCTCGCAGCTTATTTTTTTTTATCCCAAAAAGTGTTCTAATGTAATTTTGACCTCTACGTCTGTTTGTTTATCTGTCTATTAAATAAAACATTGAATTTTATCCAATACCGTAGGTGAATTCTTCTCTATTAGATACTAGGTGTCCCGTCCCAAATGACAAAACAACGTTTGCGTGTCCCGGCAAACGTTGTTTTGCCATTTAAAAAAAATGTGATAAATGAAGAACCGCTCGACCGATTTTGTGCAAACTTCACATAAACCATCTACTAAATAGTCCGAACAAAGCTTAAACATTTGGTTTGGATAGGTGAGCCCGTTCTTGAGTTATAAAATTACAACGAAAAGTGGCATTGATTTCTATAAAATACAGCAAATAAAAAAAAAGGGTCTGTTGGACTTCGAAAAAGTAATAGAACAAAAATATACCGGTCTGTCTGTTTGTTTGTTACATAATCTACAATAAAAAACGCCTAAACCAAGTGAAATCTGAGGAAAGTCGTGGTATACTTTACATCAAAATCCAATTAGTAGGTGCTGAGTAATCAACAAAAAAACTGCAGCCGCTCGAGAAAACCCCCCGGTCGAACGCCTTACAACAAAGACGAACGTCACAGAATACATAATAGTGTATATCCCGATATTCCCACGGGGTCGGGACTTATGCTGGTTTGAATATGGAATAATTCGTATATTTAATTTCACCCGCGTAAATCCCGATCTCGTTTGAATATCGAAAAATTAAAAAAAAAAAAAAAAAAAAAAAAAAGTTTCCTATGTCCTTCTCCTGGTTCTAAGCTAACTCTCCATCAATTTTCAGCCAAATCGGTTAAATAAATATTTTCTGATTCTGATTCTGATTCTGGTTCAGCCGTTCTTTCTCGAGTTATAAATAGTGTAACTAACACGACTTTCTTTTATATATATATATAGATTTGACTTGATAATCATATAAATTGATGTATTGAAGTATGCAAAATGGTAATACCAACGATACAAAAGAGTTCTTATGTTATCACGTAAAATAATCGTCCGTAAATCGACTTTACAGACAGACATCTGTAAACAAAAATTCCTTGGTGGATCTTAACAAAATTTTAGTCAAAAATAACCAAATTGTCAAATATTTCAAGGTTTTACGTGAATAAATATCTAGTTCAGTAAAAAGTGTTACTAATACTAGTTGTTGAGTAATAGAAAAGATAAAGATAATATATATTATTATGTCGTATTTAAAGTGGGTTACTTTGTATAGCATCATTTTAAGTAGGTATATAGGTTTGAAATGACGTGTCTCTACAAATAGGAACCAAAAAATAAAAAAACCAGCCAAGCGTTAGTCGGACTCGCGCACAAAGGGTTCCCTACCATTGTAATATATTTTATCACAGTTGCTCATAAAGTGGATCTTATTAAACCGCTTTTAGGCTCATAATGCAACGCATTATACACGCGTGCGATAAATAAAATCCAACTAGTGCTAAAATAATACGTTATCCCGATAAGTTAAATACGTATCTTACTGCTAATTACATGTTAGGTAGATGAAACATTCTTAATTTATCTGGGTTATACTGTTTTGATGTATAGAAAAAAGGTACCAACAAAGAGTTTTTAACCTAGTAAAAATAGTTGTATCTAAAGTCGGTTTATGAACGAACATTTTACGTGATAACGTCAGAAAACAATTAAAAATTGAGTTTTGTTTTTATTTTGTTTTTTCTTTACATAAATATATTTTTCCTTACCATTATATTCTGTTTTAACCCCCGACGCAAAAACAAATGGAAAGACCCTAAAAAATATTGTATGTCAGAGGAGGCTATATAGGTTAAAAGTCTTTTGCCTGGCCTTTCGAGAGTATAATTAACAAAAAAAAATTGCCATAAAAAATTGTAAACATAGACTTATCACAATTATGTTGTTATGAGGTTGTTATTTATTATTTTCTTTTCTTTTCAAGTATTTTCGTTTATTCGCAACTGTGATAAAAAACGTCGTACGATACGCGTGTGAAATTGATCTTTGTATCTCGGCTTTGTAAACGCACTCGAGTACCGCTCGCGCGTATTAAACCGCCTCTATGCAAAGATCAATTTTCCATACTTGTATCGCAATGTACTATTTTTAAATATTTGTTGGTATAGCGGCATCAGAAATACATCATCTGTGAAACTATCTAGCTTCGTCTTTTGTTTATAGTAGATGCTTATAATGGTTTTAGAATATTTAAGACAACAATGCAGGGTAAGGGTAAGCTTTAGCAGCATGTCTTAGCTCACTACAAGGTGCATCAACGTCCAACGTAATCCACGTCCTCCTATCAGCGGTCTTCCTGGACCACGCTGCCCCAGCATGACCTGGACCATCTGGCTGGTGTTCTGCCCATTTCTGGGTCTCCATTCAAGAACAGCTTTGCTCCACCTTCCGTCTCCCCTTCTACATAATAATATGTCCAACCACTGGGCACAACCACTCTGGGCCCAGTGCCTTTATTCACTAAGGTTCAAATCGTCTATATATAGGCCCAGGGCCCCCTAGTTCCTACCAGATCACTAAACGATAACCGATATTTATTAACGAAAAGCTTTTTTAATTTGAATTTTTCGAAGCAAAATTACTGACTATATACAAAACCTATTTCATAATATTATATTAGTTACGAAATATTTTACATAAAAACAATAATTTGTCATAAAACTAATAAATTATAATAAAATAGAGTTCTGTCAAACCAAAGGAGCTCCATTATCTATTCTAAATATGCCAAGGGCCTTCAATTGTTAAAGACGGCCTTGTGTCTAACCAAAACACTCAATTGAAATTAGTGACGCGGTACCCTACGTCTATATAAAATTTAATTATGTAAGTTTCTGTATTTCATTAATAAAAATTATTTTAAAATGGCAATTAATTAGGTACAATCTCGTTTTTGCGATTGCTCTACTTGTTACTAGTTATTTGTTCATTTTATAAAAACTAAGTATTTAAATGGCATGGTTACCTTAAACTTTATCTAAATTTGACTCAACAACAGAAAATCTAGTAAAAAAAATGAAAGCTGTTACTGTAGTTAAAAGGTTTATGGAGACAACGCAACTGCTTCTTGGGATGCTGACATCGTTTTTGAATAACAGCCAATATTATCCACAGCAAGCAATGGTTTACAGTAAGTTTTTAAAAGGCAAATGTAGGTGGCTGTATCGTAGAGTAACATTGTATCAAAATAAATTAAATCCAACTCAGTAAGTAGATGATATAAATAAATTCCAGATGGACAAAGTTTTGATTTCATCGTAGTGGGAGGAGGGTCAGCTGGCTGCGTGATCGCCAATCGACTTACTGAGGTACACAACTGTACTGTGCTGCTCATCGAAGCAGGGGATTATCCAACGGCATTAACAGACGTAAGTGAAACGTCATTACATAGTATAAAACAAAGTCGCTTTTTCTGTCCCTATATCCCTATGTATGCTTAAATCTTTAAAACTACGCAATGGATTTTGATGCGGTTTTTTTAAATAGATAGAGTGATTCAAGAGGAAGGTTTATATGTATAATACATGCATAATATAGCCGTGCGAAGCCGGGGCGGGTCGCTAGTAATTTATATTGCTCTCTCTCAAAGGAATTAAGCAAAAGATTACCATCAAACACAGTAATCACAAAATATAATTTCTTATTTTCAGAATCCAGGATTTTTACCTATTGTGCTATCATCAGCTGCAGATTGGAATTACACTCATGTAGATGATGGAATAACTGCACGAGCTCACAGAAATCAGGTAGTGCAAGAGCCAAGAGGTAAGGTATTAGGTGGCTCTAGCGCTATCAATTTCATGTTTCATGTTCGAGGGAATAGGGCTGATTTCGATAACTGGGCAGCGATGGGCAACGAAGGCTGGGCATGGGAAGACGTCCTACCTTATTTCAAAAAAAGTGAAAAGTACATCAACTCAAATGCACGATTATCAGATTTCCGAGGTTATAATGGTTATCTGAAAGTCACAAAACCAATATTTCCATCAATACTGGATCCCTATTTCGAAGCTCTCAAAGAAAACGGCAGAAAAATAATAGAAGACTATAACGGCTATGAACAATTAGGATTTTCAAACGCACAGTATACTATATTTAATGGCCGTCGTCAGAGTACGGCCGAAGCTTTTATTAAACCTATTAAAAATCGTACAAATTTATTCCTTCTTACTAACGCCCTAGTCACTAAAATCATTACAGACAACAAAAAGCGGGCGATAGGCGTTACAGTCATGTTACCAGATCGAAGTGAGGTAAATTTAATGGTAAACAATGAAGTAATTATATCTGCAGGAGCGATCAACACGCCTCAACTTCTCATGCTATCAGGCATCGGACCAAGAGAACATCTAGAGGAAATGAATATTACCGTCACTTTAGACTCCCCAAATATTGGCAAAAATCTTCAAAATCATCCAATGATAGCATTCCCATTGAGCGGAGAATACGCAACTTCTTCAACTTCAGAAATAACTCCTGAAAAATTAGCCAATTTGTATGGATATCCAGGGTCTGTAATAATGGGACACGTTGCTATGAATAATTCTCAAACATACCCCGATTACCAGGTCTTGATTCTGTACGTACCTCCAGAATCCCTAGCAGAAACATCGATTTACCTCGCAGTTGGATTGGAAGATTCAATTTGTGAGAAGTTTGCAGAAATCACGAAACAAAGATCATTAATTTTTGTGAACGTCATCAATTTACACCCTAAATCAAGGGGAGAAATAAAATTACGTAGTAACAACCCTGAGGATAAACCACTTTTATACATGAGATACTTGACACATCCTGAGGACGAGGTTTCTTTTTTGTCGTATATCAAAGATGTATTGACAATCACAGACACGCGTTACTTTAGGAATATGAATTCAAGTGTGATCGATATCAAATTGAGTCAGTGTTCTCATCACCAACTAGGAAGTGATGATTATTGGAGATGTTACGTTAAGAATGTAATATTAACACAATATCATCCTTGTGGTACTTGTGCAATGGGCAGTGTGGTGGACTCCAGGTTAAATCTGCTAGGTTTGAAGTCACTGAGAGTGGTAGACACTAGCGTTATGCCTACACTTACAAGTGGTAACACCAATGCGCCTACTATCATGATTGCTGAGAAAGCAGCCGATATGATTAAAGCTGATAATAAACTTTGAAGATTAGGTAAATCAATGAAATTATTATAAGTATTATTTTTTTAATTGCTTAGCTACTTACTTGTAACTGTATAGCTACTACGTACGTACCTAAAATTAATTCTTTTGTTTCTTTTAGTTAATGTACATTACAAAAAATATAACTACCGGTTGTATGAAGCGAAGCTTGTTTTTGAATATTAAAAACATATTTTTCAGTCAATATAATGTTTCTATTTATCTATTTATATAAAAATGAATCCCTAGTTTTCTTGGCCACGGCATCACGCGTGAACGGCTGGACCGATTTCACTAATTCTTTTTTTGTTGTGTTTGTTATTGTTATTGTCAGAAGGTTCATAAGAAAAAAAAGTTTTTTATAACAAAGTGACGAGTAGGTACGTGACGTGATTGTCGTCATTTTAACATTTTAAGCGCCTACTGTTTTCTATGACCTACTATAGTTTTTTTACATAGGTATCCTATATACCTAAAGATTTTAATTACATTTTAATTACAAATGATATTATTTTGTACCTTGGTGGAACCTTAACGCTGTAGGTAATTCCATTTTCAAACATATTAAAAAGCAGTCGTGTTGTGGGCTTGAATTTGTCATTAAATATTTTAACGAGTTATTTAGAAATATGGCAATTCACGCCGTTATAAGAACTATTAGGATATTACAGTTGTTATTTGGAATGTTAACAACATTTTTGAATACTAATCAGCATTATCCAGAACAGGCAATGGTGTATGGTAAGTGGAAACTTTTACCAAACAAACCTTTATTATGATTCTTTTTAGGGTTCCGTTCCTTTTAAAGGTAAAAAGGAACCCTTATAATTTAAACTAGTTTCGAATAGTTTGATGGGCGATATTGACATCTAATTCCACAGCAGGGTTAAACAACCATTTTTAATTCTCTATTGCCTTTTCAAGTAAGGCAAAAGGCAATTTATTAGCTTAGTACACCCTCGTTACAGACTTCAGTCGATTTTCGCTGGCCATCACTTCACGTGATAGTGAAGTCACTACATAGTATAAAATAATGCCACTTTTCGCTGTCCCTATGTATGCTTAGATCTTTAAAACTACACAACGGATTTTGATGCGGTTTTTTTAATAGATAGAGTGATTTTTAGATAAAATACATGCATAATACAGCCGTGCGAAGCCGGGGCGGGTCGCTAGTCACTACATAGTATAAAACAAAGTCGCTTTCTCTGTCCCTATTTCCCTTTGACCGCTTAAATCTTTAAAACTACACAACGGATTTTGATGCGATTTTTTTTATAGATAGAGTGATTAAAGAGGAAGGTTTTTAGATTAAATACATGCATAATACAGCCGTGCAAAGCCGAGGCGGGTCGCTAGTATTATTATAAAATGAACTTGAGATTTTAATTTTGGTTTCTTGTATTTACTGGTTCTATAATTCTAGAATATGTTTTTATGCTGTGTCTGTGTTAGTTTTAAATGTATGGATTTCAATCTGAATAATAAACATTTATTTAATTTTTAGTATTAAAATGACAATAAAAAAATACGAAATATTATTTACCTTACGTACCTATTATCAAGTACTTCCCCCTTAAAAAGTGCAATAAGTTTGTAAATAAGGTATTTCTTCTATAATTTCTAGGCATATACCTACCTCCTATGTAATTTACACTAATTTATAATGGGGAAAGATCTTTTTGTTTGTTTGTTTGTAACGAATAGGCTCCGAAATGATAAATAAACTAAATAAATTATACTTAAATAAATAAATATAAATAATAGGTACTTACCTAAATATATTGCAGGACATTCCACACATCGCCGTCTAGCCCCAAGCTAAGTAACTAGACTTGTGTTATGGGTGCTAGACAACTGATATACTACTTATATACTTTTCTTTTATAAATATATACTTTTATATAATACATAGAAACAACCAGACCACAGACAAATATATAAGCATAAATACTTGTCTGAGGAGGGAATCGAACCCGCAACCCTGTGTTTGGCAGTCCGGCATGGTTACCATTGTGCCAACTGGGTCGTCAACTTAAAGCTAAAGAATTACTTATGAAATTGTATTTTTGTAATCATATATTTATTCCAGACGGTCAGAGTTTTGACTTCATCGTAGTAGGTGGAGGATCAGCAGGTTGCGTTATGGCCAATCGGCTTACTGAAGTCCAGGACTGGAATGTCCTGCTTATTGAAGCTGGAGACAATCCTACTATACTATCTGATGTAAGTTCAATTATCTTCTATATACACGGTGTAACAAGGGGGGTGGATCATCGGTTGTTGGGGGGTAGGGGACCTCAGTACCTATCGATTTAACCCCCATGTACATGTACTTGTATACGGGCTGTTTTTCCGCGATTAGACCCTTTTTAATTGGATCCTTTTTGCGTGAAAATGGAGTAGGCTTGCCCAGCACCTACTAGGTACCCTCTCAGCTTAGTCGACCATGTCCAGAGGAGAGAACTTGTCAATACTTCTGGAGCCAACTAAGCTGCGGGTTTCATCACGATATTTTCCTTCACCGTAAGAGCAATGTCAATTAGCGCACATAAATTTTTCTTAAGAAAAATACATTGGTGCACGGCCGGCCTGGATTCGAAACCACGACCTTCAGAGTGAAAGCCGAGGTATCTACCACTAGGCCAACACCGCTCTCATGTAAGTACATGTATGTTCTGCAATATTCACTGGTTCAAAAGTTATTAGGACTTTAGTAAAATTTTAGTCAAAATCAGATTTTAGCCTGAACTTCGCAATTGCAGCCAAACTATCAGGTCTGTGATTCTGCTTTTTTTGTCAAAACAAGTTCAATAGTGGACCTTTTGTACCCCTACACCAATCAAAATCTTAGATTTATAAAACTCCAAATAAAACCACGTAAGTTTTTTTTTTACCAAAATTTAATTTTTACATTATCTTTGAATGGTTCTAAAAATACGTTTAACAGATATTTCTTTTCTGCAATCTATCTTAAAAACTACTGGCTTTCATGAAGAATAAACTCTGAAAGTTTCATTCGGCTAGAAGTAGTGAATATTGCAAAACATACATGGGGGTTAAATCGATAGGTACTGAGGTCACCTACCCCCCAACAATCGATGATCCACGCCCCTTGTTACACCGTGTATATAAAATGCTTTGTCCTCAATGACTGACTGACTAACGGATCAACGCACAGCCTAAACCGCTGATCGTAGAGTGATGAAACTTGGAGGGTGTGTTCTTTGTATGACGTGTTCGGATAAGAAAGGATTTATAGTAAATATTTTCCCGGGTCTTAATCGCGTATTTTTTGTTTTTGGTTGTTGTCAGTCTCCTCGCGATCATGACTATTGTAACATAGTCGAAACGTCGAGGTAAGAGAAAATAAAAAACAAAAAATACGCGATTAAGACCCGGGAAAATAATTACTTACTATGAATACAAATCGTGTGAGTTTAAAAAGTTTATAAGAAAGGATTTTCCAAAATGTAACCACTTAGGGGGTGATAAAGGATAGGGGTGACAAAGTTTGTATGGGAAACGTGATTGGGCCATTTTCGATTTCTACGCGGACGAAGTCGCGAACAAAAGCTTAGTGTATACAAAAACGACAGATCGCGTCTTGTATTTGTATATAAGCTGTTTTCCGCGATTAGACCCTTTTTAATTGGGTCCTTTTTGCGTGAAGCACCTACTACCCTCTCAGCTTAGTCGACCATGTCCAGAGGAGAGAACTTGTTAATACTTCTGAAGCCAACTAAGCCGAGGGTTTCATCACGATATTTTCCGTCACCGTAAGAGCAATGTCAATTAGCGCACATAAATTTTTCTTAAGAAAAATACATCGGTGCACGGCCGGCCTGGATTCGAACCCACGACCTTCAGAATGAAAGTCGAGGTATCTACCACTAAGCCAACACTGCTCAAACGACAGATCAATCAGGCACAATCAGAACGATCTAGGATCTTTTTTATAGGTCCATGGATGTAGGTACTAGGTACCTCACCCACACCTCACCAACCAATTAGGTCTTATATAAGATTTAACCCCTTTTAGGTATAGGTACTTGTATACCTTTGTATACGGGCTGTTCCGCAACTAAGACCTATTTATTTGGGTTCTTTTTGCGTAAGGATGGAGTAGGCTTACCTATACCACCCTCTCGGTTTAGTCGATCGTGTCCAGAAGAGAGAACTCGTCAAAACTTCTGGAGCTAACTAAGCCGTGGGTTACATTATTATGTTTTTCTTCACCGTAAGAGCAATGTCAATTAGCGCACATATGCATTTTTTGTCAATAAGCCTAATAAGGGTGAGATAATTATCATAGTATTTCAAAAACCTTTCATCGGGTAATCAAAATAAAGACCTTTGTTAATTGAATAAAGATTGATTTGCCCGAGCAAACAAAACGAGCAAAGCGTTTTTGCTTTAAATCTAGCAAAGCTGTCAGTGTGTTGGTACTTC
The DNA here is from genome assembly GCA_907269075.1 of Idaea aversata. Lineage (NCBI taxonomy): Eukaryota > Metazoa > Arthropoda > Insecta > Lepidoptera > Geometridae > Idaea > Idaea aversata. The sequence continues at coordinate 2,258,314 of OU026088.1, forward strand.
TCAACAAGTCGGATTTTACCACCGATCTGGACGGATGGACGTGTACCACCGATACCTATCTACCAGTAGAATCGGCCCTTTTCAATGGAGCATCTGAAACCACCTTCTCATCACAAAACTCTTCAATGAATTACGATGAAGGGGCACAATTTGAAGAATTTTATCCCTTTTGTCAGATGGAATTTTATGGCACCTCCCCTGAAGCATCTTCTTTTCAACATAAAAAGAATTAGGTTAACCGATTACCTACCTACTCGAAGACTCGAGTAATCGGTAAACCTCATTTTTTGAAGTCGGGTACTTATAATGTACCTAAATATCCTAAATATTTGTGGGATATTACATTATTCATTGTAAATTTAAATATTAATTAATTGATTAGGTACAGTACGTGTTTGTACTATAATGCTGATATTAACTAAAAGACAATATGTTGAAAATAACCTATTACTTTTGAATCAATAACAGTTCGTTAATAATTTAGTTTAAATATAATAGGTATCTACCTACAGCTAATGAACACAGTTTGAATTATTATCAAATTAAAAACTAATTAAATATGATAGCAGGAAACCAATATGCGACGCAGAAGGTAGCGGGTTCGATTCCCGCCGGGAACAAGTATTTATGCTGACCATAAATTCTTGTTTCTGGTTCTGGGTGTTTCCTTATGTATAATATGTATATATTTACAAAAAAAAGTATATAAGTAGTTTATCCGTTATCTGGCACCCATAACACAAGCATTAAGTTGCTTAGCTTGGGGCTGGATGGCGATGTGTAATATGTCCTGAAATATTTATTTATTTATTTATTTAATATGATTGATAAAATGTTGTTTTCAGAATCCCGGGTTTTACCTTACTACGGCTAGTTCAGCCATGGATTGGAACTACACTTCTGTAAATGATGGAGTGACTTCTCAGGCTCACAGAGATCAAGTAATGCAATTGACGAGGGGCAAAGTGCTAGGTGGCTCCAGCGCAGTCAATTTTATGTTCTATGTCCGGGGTAATAGAGATGATTACGACAGCTGGGCAGCGATGGGCAACGAAGGTTGGGCATGGAACGAAGTCTTACCTTATTTCAAAAAAAGCGAACGATTCGTCAGTGACAACCCACACACATCGGACTTACACGGTACTGATGGATATTTAGGAGTCACAGAACCTGTGTTTTCTCAAATCAATCCTTTCTTCACAGCGCTCAGAGAAAACGGTAGAGATATTCTAGAAGACTTAAATGGTTACCAACAACTGGGATTTGCGCGACCTCAATATACTATTTTAAACGGAAAACGTCAAAGTACAGCCGTATCTTTCATTAGCCCTATCAAGGATCGTCCTAATCTATTCATTCTCAGAAATTCGTTGGTTACAAAAATAATCATAAACGGTAACAAAAAGGCAATTGGAGTAGAAAGTAAGTTACCAGATCAGCGAATAATTAGTTTGATGGCAAATAAAGAAGTTATCTTATCTGCTGGATCAGTCAACAGTCCTCAGTTGCTCATGCTGTCAGGGATAGGACCCAGAAAGCATTTAGAAGAAATGGATATTAGTGTCACTGTAGATTCTCCAAATGTCGGTCAAAATCTTCAAGATCATCCAATAGTTGCATTTGCGATAACCGGTAAAAAATCAACTACCAACAATGAGACGTTTTCCAATCAACTTGCTGAAATGTTCCAATATCCAGGACCGTTTTCGGTTGGCCACGTTGCTCTGAATAAGTCTCAGACATATCCTGATTATCAGACTTTTGTTTTTTATATTCCTGCAAAATCATTGACACCAGCGGCATTTTGTAACGTAATAGGTCTGAAAAATTCAATTTGTGAGAGCTATGCTAAAGCTGCGGATAAAAGCGAAATCATTCTTATTAATTTATGCAATCTTCATCCAAAATCTAGAGGTGAAATAAAATTGAAGAACAAAAATCCCGAAGAAAAACCGCTTCTCTACATGAAATATTTAACACATCCTGAAGACTTGGAGAATATTGTGTCATACATTAAAGATGTTCTGACCATTCGCGATACTTCGTACTTTAGGAACATGAATTCGAATATAGCTGATTTTAAAGTGAGTGAATGTAGTCATTTGGAAGTGGGAACCGATGATTACTGGAGATGTTTTATTATAAATACAGTTGCGTCTCAGTACCACTTGTCTGGTACATGTGCAATGGGCAGTGTTGTTGATGCACAGTTACGCGTGCGTGGTGTAAAGTCACTACGTGTAGTAGATGCTAGCGTCATGCCAACAGTCCCCAGTGGAAATACTAATGCTCCTACTATCATGATCGCCGAAAAGGCCGCGGATATGATTAAAGCGGATTATAAACTTTAGTTAATCTAACATATTATTGTAATCATACAAACATTAGTAATGCACATCAAATAGACCAACTTTAATGAAAGATACAATAAAACCTGATGTGTATCAGCGACTACTTTTTGCACCTATATTAATAATATACGGGATCGAGACTAAGTTTCCAGATAAAGCCGCGAAGCTCTGCTAGAATAATATTTTAAGTATTGATAATACTTAGCTACTATTGTCTGCCAACGATTGTGGCCATGAACAAGGTTCAAATAAAAGGAAAGAAAACTCGGGAAAAACATTACCCACTGTGAATACAAATCGTGTGAGTTTCAAACGTTAACCGAATAAAAGTCAACCATTATTTATGTGTCTTGTTTGTTTCTTTATATAAGATGTAACTATAAAAAGAATTTTGTTAATTTATTGTAAGCAATAACTTATATAAAGTATTTTTACAAAAATAGACATACCTAACATTTTTTTCACGCGTAAAGTGCAGACGTCCTTTCAACATTTTTTCCATTAATCCTTTTGATTAAGAAGTCATCAAATTACTCTAAAATTATGGCGATTCAAGCCATTATAAGGACTATTCGGACATTACAGTTGATATTTGGGATGTTAACTCCATTTTTGAACACAAATCAACATTATCCGCAACAGGCAGTGGTGCATGGTAAGTGGAAACATATTAATAAGTATATTTTTAGTTTCTTCACAATTTTAAAACAAAGATGTTCCAAAAGTGTCATCTTCATTAATGTGTTGATAGTACTTAGGTACTATTAAATGTAAAATAAAACAAACAACAGAATTAAGCTGTTTCTTGCAGTATATAATGAAAAATAACAGACAAATCTTGCCTATCGATCTAATTGTGCCAATTTGAGTCCTAATAAATTAATCTCCTTGAAGGATAGAATAATCATCAGAGCCCAAATATTTCTCTTTAAACTTATCCATAACATGATTGACTCTCCGTACCTTTTATGTTCAGTAAATATTCGGTGTCCTGTCCACAAGTTCATTCAAGGCTAAATACTATAGATACTATATTTACTATCCTAGAGCCCGTACAAACTATTGTGGTACCTAACTCCTTTCTGCGCAGATCGTGTAACATTCATAACAAAAAATTCTCCGACAATGATATCTTCTTTATGAATTTACATAGTTTTAAATCAGCCGTGGTTAAACAACTGTGTTGCGATAAAACACCTTAACTTCTAGAAAATACTAAATATTTTTATCTTCATACCTAATAACTTGTTGTAAGGATATCTTTCTCTTTGTTTTTGTTCAATGTTTCACTTTATATAAGTATTATGAATTAGTGGAAAATTTGTTGGATTAAGGGTTTTTTTATAAATTGTTATAAATATTTCTATAATAGTTCTGTATGTTTCCCAAATAAACGAAAATAAATAAATAAAATAATAAAGTCAATAAATTAATGATTGAATGCACAGCGTCATACTCAAAAGTCAATAATTTATTTAACTAATATAACATTTTTATGTAAAGTAATACGAGACATGAGAATATAATGTTTATTCTACATTCTGTTTAATTAAACATATAAAATGTACTTATTCCAGACGGTCAGAGATTTGACTTCATTGTGGTTGGTGGAGGATCAGCAGGTTGTGTAATAGCCAATCGGCTTACTGAAGTCCAGAATTGGAATGTCCTGCTTATTGAAGCTGGAGACAATCCTCCAATAATATCTGATGTAAGTTTCAATTTTGTTGTGGGTATAGTTTCACTATTTTGATCATCATTCCATATCTATTCAAATACATCCTTCATTTAACTCTTTTCGGAATTACATATATTATCAAGACAGTTTCATTTGATTACTTAAATGTTGTTCTCAGAATCCTGGCTTTTTTCCCCTAATGAGGTCTTCACCTTACGATTGGAACTACACTTCAGTAAATGACGGAGTTATCGCCCAGGCACACAAAGACCAAGTTCTACAGGAAACCAGGGGCAAGGTGTTAGGAGGTTCTAGTTCTGTCAACTTCATGTTCTATGTCCGAGGCAACCAGGCTGATTACGACAACTGGGCAGCGTTGGGCAACGAAGGTTGGGCATGGAACGACGTTTTACCTTATTTCAAAAAAAGTGAACGATTCGTCAGTGACAACCCATACTCATCGGATTTACACGGCACTGATGGATATTTAGGAGTCACAGAACCTGTGTATCCTGAAATCAATCCTTATTTCACAGCGCTGAGAGAAAACGGCAGAGATATTCGGGAAGACTTAAATGGGTACCAACAACTGGGATTTTCGCGACCTCAATATACGATTTTAAACGGAAAACGTCAAAGTACAGCCGTATCTTTCATTAGCCCTATAAAAAACCGTCCTAATCTGTTCGTTCTCAGAAACTCGATGGTCACAAAAGTTATCATAGACGCCAACAAAAGGGCGATTGGAGTAGAAACTAAGTTAACAGATCAGCAAATAATTCGTTTGATGGCAAATAAAGAAGTTATCTTATCTGCTGGAGCAATCAATAGTCCTCAGTTGCTCATGCTGTCAGGGATAGGACCCAGAAAGCATTTAGAAGAAATGAATATTAATGTTTCTGTAGATTCTCCAAACGTCGGTAAAAATCTTCAAGATCATCCAATACTATTATTCTCTTTAACAGCAAGTAAAACATCCGCTAATAACATAACAATTTCTAATCAACTGGCTGAAATGTTTCAGTTTCCAGGTCCATTGGCGATCGGACATGTGGCTCTTGATAAACATCAGAAATATCCTGATTACCAAGTATACTATTATCACCTTCCTGCAAAGTCATTACTACCAGCAGAATTGTGTTACGTAACAGGTTTGAGAAATTCAATTTGTGAGAATTTTGCTAAATCTACAGATGAGGGAGACGTTGTTTTTATGAATTTATGTCCATTACATTCCAAATCTAGAGGTGAAATAAAGTTAAAAAACAACCACCCTGAAGAAAAGCCGCTTCTTTACATGAAATACTTTACACATCCTGACGATTTGGACAATTTTGTAACGTATATGAAAGATACTTTAACCATTCTGGATACAAGTTATTTTAGAAGTATGAATTCAAGGATAGTCGATCTTAAAGTGCGTGAATGTGTTCACCTGGAAGTAGGAAGCGATGATTACTGGAGATGTTATATTATAAATACATCAGTGACCCAGTATCATTTGTGTGGTACATGTGCGATGGGAAGCGTGGTGGACGCTCGACTACGTGTACTGGGAGTGACATCGCTACGTGTTGTTGATGCCAGCATCATGCCCACAATTACCAGTGGAAATACGAACGCACCCGTCATCATGATCGCTGAGAAAGCTGCCGATATGATCAAAGCTGATAACTTTAATGAAATAAAAAAGAGACAATCTGGGTGACAACTGCGACCAAATCTTTTTGTGTGCAACAAAACATTTTAATCAATAAAAATAATTGATTTCATTCAAATTTTGATCAATCAAATTATTTTGCGAGGCCTGCACTGGGATTTTTTTTTGGTTCAATTTTTTTAAGTGAAGACGCATTTTTTCCTTTAAGTAGGTACTTATCTAATATATTTTCAAATATTATTTTATTTTGTATTTGGAAAAAAACCATTGAATTAAGTATGTAGGTAGGTAGGTACCTATTATAATAAGGACCAGCTAAATTTCGATGTTTCCGCAATTAAGGTAGTTCATACAAAATGTTTTATCTTTTTCTGTACTAGAAAATATAGGCACAGGGCCAGAATTTTTTATTCGACCTTCAGAAATATTTTCTAAACTTGAAGAAGTAGCGAAAAATGCTAAAGGAGTATGTTGCCCAATTTTGTAAAAGGCCTAGCCAGGAATAAAACCTGTTACGTCTTACCTTAGTAAATGTGCAAAAAATATTTTTGGTATGGTTTTGTATTCAATCGATAGTGTTGCTGATGGACTTCAATTTCTGGAGACAAACCTATTAACTGGCAAATTAAAGAAAATATGCTTATTATTTTTGTAGGTGTCTTCAATTGTCACCTAGTATTTGGAAAAAAAATAGTCAATTTATATCTTCCGAAATCGAGAAAAAATTAATCTATACCTACCTACCTCTAATATTATCAAGCTGAAGAGTTTGTTTGTTTGTTTGAACGCGCTAATCTCAGGAACTTACTGGTTCGAATTGAAAAAATATTTTTGTGTTGGATAGCCCATTTGTCGAGGATGGTAGGCTATATAGGCTATTTTATATTTCGATATTCCTACGGGATCGGGAGTTACGCGGGTGAAACCGCGGAGCGCTGCAAGTAGATCAGCATAAGTAGAACGTAGGCAATTCAAGAGGCTTTATAGGTACCTACTACACTCCCTACAAATAAACCTACCTACCTACTGTTTAAATCATGGACGTAATATTGAGGTGTTCCTTATTGCGCAACTATTTTAATGCGCACCCAAAACTGCGCACCCAAACTATTCCACATTTGCGCACCTGTGTTTTGTTGCGCTCACGATAGGTATACTAAACTTTTGAATAGAGATGGGAAACTGACTGAAACTATCGATAACTAGTTATACTTACACTTTATTTTTTTTTGCAAAAACTTAGGTAAGTAGGTATAGAGTTTAAATTGATTTTGAAAAAAAATAAGATCATCCTGGTGAAGTACAGTCATCAGAACGAACATAATGTTTTCAGTCGTTCCCACCTAGGTACGTTCCTAGGTGGAAACAAATGAAAATTGGGCAAAAAAAAAAAATGGCACTAAACATTTTTAATAGTTGGCTATTCCCAGTCATTACTAACTACTATCAACGCTTCTACTTCATTAAAAGATTTATTATTATGAAGCTAATGTACCAGGGTTATAAAGTGCTATCATTATCTAGTATTTGAAATATTTTTTTGCAAAAACAGCAGAATTAAGGACCAGGCGTTCATAAGTTACTGGCGGTGTCTTTTCCTAATCATCCTCAGTCTGTGCCTCAGTCAACTAAAATCCTATTTGTACGTTGTACAGAACGAAAAGTACCAGGCGCTTATACTTAGCAGGAGGTTTTAACTTATTGGGCTCCTTGTGTTTTCCCCCACACTTCTTAATAAGCAAGACATTGGCGTGGAATTTTAGAATTTTAGAAAGAATTTAGTATTTTATATTACGTCCATGGTTTAATTAAATATATACCTACATATAATATATCGAGAAATTCGAGAAGTTCAATGTTTAATTGTATTTTAAATCAAAACAATGTAAGTAGATATTTATAGAAAATATTTATCATAAACTTACGCAGTTTGCTAGACAATGTGTTTCAACGAGTGTTTTGTAATACGAAAGGGGCTTGTTCTAGACGTCTACCAAGGGGAACACCTTTTGTTCTACGACTTTTGAAAGTTCGAAAAACTTGTATATTTTGACGTTATGTACCTACCTTACCTACCTTACTACTGGCAAATCAGCTGTTTATGGAAAATAAAGACAATGAATATTTTAAATATTAGTCCAAAGCTTCAATTAACCTATAAAACCCCACGTTAATAACCTCTAACACCAACAAACAGTTGATTTTCAAGTAAGCACTTACCTAAACTGCTTTTTAAGTAGTTTAATTCTAACTAAGTTCTAGTTTAATTATAACTAAGTTCTAGTTTAATTCGAACTAAGTTCTAGATTATCTGATTTATATTTCTGTTTCTAGTTTTTAGTAATATAATATGTGGGTATTCCTATGATAAGAAAATAAATAAACATAGAAAAAAGGTTAGAATTTTTAAAAGCAAAAGATGTTCTCTAGATACGGTTAGAACAACCCCCTTTCGTGTTATAACACTCTCGTAGAAACACATTGTATTATTCATACAATAAGTTTTCTTATAATTATTATGTGTTTATTAAGGCATTATGAAAAGGTCATATTATTATACAAATAATAAAAGATGTTTATCAACTTTTTAGGGTTCCGTACCAAATAAAAATGTAAAAATGGGACCCTTTCACTAAACTTCACTGTTCGCTGTATCTCATGAACCGTGATAACTAGACAGTTGGAATTTTCACAGATGATGTATTTCTGTTGCCGCTATAACAATAAATACTAAAAACTAAATGGTACGAAACCCTTCGTACGCGAGTCGGACTCGCACTTGGCCAGTTTTTTAGGTACTTTAATAGCCTCATTATTAACTATTGTTATTCACATAGATGTTAATGTTCTAGTCGTCCTAAAATAGAAAAGGAATAAGTTTATATATTTAGCTATAGGTATAGTTAACTTCGAATAATGACTGCAGAGCCTGCGGTGATGTTAGGGAAACTATGGAGCCTACTGTGTGAACGCGACGTCTTAGCAGCGAAGCGTATGAGCCTCCTTGGGAATGCGTATCCCAAACCGGAGGAATATAGGTTTCTCGTGGGATCACCGCGTTAATCGACCACTTCTTCAAAGAGTAAGAAACATTAAGGTAGGGGTTAACACAAAAGATCCCATTGGGTCGAAGTGAGCCTCCTTGGGAATGCGTATCCCAAACCGGAGGAATATAGGTTTCTCGTGGGATCACCGCGTTAATCCACCACTTCTTCAAAGAGTAAGAAACATTAAGGTGAAAGGGTACCTGCGAGCTCTCCATACAAACGTAGTCGACTGTTTCCTCGCTGGATAATGACACTAGCACAAATATTTTTTTGCCATAAAACCTATAACTGCCATGACTATGCCCCTATGTTTTGGTTTTTTTCATTTTCTAATTATCAGAGAAATTAAAATTAAAAAAATTAAAAAATTAAGAAAATAAAAAAATAGGGGCATGGTCATGGCAATTATAAGTTTTATGCACCACAAATATTTGATCTAGTGTCATTATCCAGGGAGAAAACAGTCGACTACGTTTGTAATAGTTTGTATGGAAAGAGCTCCCGGTACCCTTTCCTCTTAAGGTAGGGGTTAACACAAAAGGTCTAAAGGCTATTTGTCAGCCCCCAATAGATAAGATAGCTATAGGTAGGTACTTAGCAGCCTAGCAGCGTTCCGCGGTTACATCCGCGTAGGTAAGCACTGATCCTGAGGGAATATCGGAATAAAAACCAGGGTTCCGTACCATTAGTATTTGTTGTTAGAGCAGCAACAGAAATACGTAATCTGTAAAATTTCAACTGTCTAGTTATCACGGTTAATGAGATACAGCCTAGTGACAGACGGACGGACAGACGGAGAGTGGAGTCTTATTAAAAGGGTCCCGTTTTAACCCGACAGCCGCGACTTATATTCATCTGTGTAATGTAAATGTATGTAACTGTGCACATCATCGGACGTAAGTCGCGGACGTAAAGCTGGGAACACATTGCTCTGACGCGTCCGACTGCCGCGACTGATAAGTGTGCACGGTCGTTTGGCATCCAGCGGCCCAGATCGCTCTAGGACGTCCGACCGCTCAAGGTCACGTCCGCGACTTACGTCTAATAGTGTGCACAGTTACATACATTTCAATTACACAGATGGCTATAAGTCGCGGCTGTCGGACGCGTCCGTAAGCCGCGTCCGATAATATGTTCCCAGCTTAACCTTGGGCCGCCTTTGAGCGTTCGGACGTCCGCGGACGTCCTAGAGTGATCTGGGCCACTGGATGCCAAATAACCGTGCACATTTAAGCTGGGAACATATTATTATCGGACGCGGCTTACGGACGCGTCCGACAGCCGTGACTTATAGGCATCTGTGTAATTGAAATGTATTGTACTTAACTGTGCACACTATCAGACGTAAGTTGCGGACGTGACCTTGAGCGTTCGGACGTCCGCGGACGTCCTAGAGCGATCTGGGCCGCTGGATGCCAAACGACCGTGCACACTTATCAGTCGCGGTAGTCGGACGCGTCCGAACAATATTATGTCCCCAGCTTTATCAGTCGCGGCTGTCGGACGCGTCCGTAAGCCGCGTCCGATAATATGTCCCCAGCTTAATTTAAATAACTTCTTAATATACCTACTTACTTACTTATTTGACGACCTCTGTGGCGCGTCGGGCGAACACCCGACTGCGACGCAGAAGGTTGCGGGTTCGATTCCCGTCGGGAACAAGTATTTATGCTGACCATAAATTCTTGTTTCTGGTTCTGGGTGTTTCCTATATGTATAATATGTATATATTTACAAAAAAAAAAAAAAAAAAAGTATATAAGTAGTTTATCCGTTATCTGGCACCCATAACACAAGCATTAAGTTGCTTAGCTTGGGGCTGGATGGCGATGTGTAATATGTCCTGAAATATTTATTTATATTTATTTATTTATTTATTTACTTACCAAGTTTCATTAGAATCGGTCCAGTAGTTTTAGATAGAGTAATTCGCTACAAACAAAAGTAAAATAGGTAACCTAGCACCCACGCCATACGCCAGTGTGGAAAGCGCATATTTTATATTATTTTAGAATTTAAAAATACTTACTTACCTCCGCCGCGCCATATGTTAACTTCACTCGATGCAAAATGGCGGGAATCGCGCGCAGGCCGCAGAGCCTGGAAAACACAGACCCAGAACCTATAGCTGTAGGTACTCTGAGGACGAACAATGTAAATAAATCTTGCGGCAACATAGATTTGTATTACTTGCGGCAATGATCTTTAGTTCCAACACTTCCCAACCCAAGGAATCCAAAAGTGGTTCCAAGTTGAAGTTAGACTTCAAGGAGTCTTGACTCTTGACTTCACGGACTTGATTACGTGCTTGCTCTTCGAAGAGCATTGCATAGATTATAATAAGTATATTAGTTTATCTATGGCACAAAAACAAAACAAATTGTTCATTCATTCCTTGTTTCATTCATCTGTCATCAACGTCACATTGTTATTCGTTCAAAAATCAATAATGCGTTGTCAAAAAAAAAGATGAGTGTGTTGTTGTGTGGATTTACAATTTCATGAAAATTGTAATTTATTATTGTCTTTTCTATCTAAAATGCAGTTTGGGTGAAAACTAGCTGATGTGTAATAACTTCCTGTATAAATAGTTTTGTAATTTATGTATAAAATGTTGAAGAATTTATTTATATTGATCGTCGCTTTGGTTAGATATTCTTACTGCTTTTCCGATATTGGAAAATGGGATTTACCGCTTAGCGGGGTAAGTACAAACCTTTTGAGTATTATTATTTAGTAAATTATGAAATAGAAGTTCAGTTTTATCATACACAGCATCCTGCGTGATGTTGTAACAGGCTAAAATTGATATGATAACACTCAAGTACTTGAAACCACTCTGTTTATGAGTCATGTTTTTCTAACATTCATTAGGATGTTGTGAATTCTTCTCTTCATTTGTTTAGTTTAGAAAATAATTCAGATTTTGTAAGCTGTCGCTCCTAAATAGATGAAGAAGTACCAGAGTTAATTTAACACTACATTCTAAGTAAGACTGGCTGCAACCTTTGATTTACCTGATCCCGTAGTAAAATTTCGATATTACTGTTAGTCGCTGTGCTCCACAGCCTAGCTGGTTTAGATTGGTTTCAAGATGCATTTATAGATGGTCATTTTTCTTGTAAACGAGAGCTTCAACTTGCAATTTACCAGCCAGTACATGAAGTTATGTGTATAGTTTGCCAGTGTTTGGTTCTAATCGACATAATTATTGACCTATCACTATCACCAACTACATTGCACATTGCAAAATAAACTTGACCATACAAACTTAAGGCAATTGATTGACTCTTTATCCCTCGGGTGCTTTCGGATATGCATGAAGACACGCAGTCTAATTATTGTGTTACAATAAAGTAATGCAGGGTTTGGAGATAACCACTATAACTGTTAAGTACATTTCACTGGTTCTAATGTTAGCCTTTGATCAAGATGCATACTTAGATATTTAGTATCCTCTGTTTAGGCAATGTTTTTGTCAATTCAATGTATTTATTTGCTTTTAGTTGGTTACAGAGGTCTTAATAATGGGTAAATAAGCAGGTATCACAACTAAGTCAAGTGGATATTGACATGCAAATATTAATATAATTAAGCGACAATACAATATAGTCCATAATTTCCATAATATTATAGCCTGACTGGCCGATAGGTGTTTCTAAAATAAATAAACCACAAATAACATGGTCCAGTTCTAAATTAACTTTAGTAGTGAACACACAAAAAGGTAAAAGGTACCTGCCTATTTAAGGAAAAAACTATATTGGTATAATCTACCTATAATAAACTTATTATTAGAGTAGGTAGGTACCTATTTTAAGGAGGAAATAATCGTTTTAATTGAACCAGTATTTATAAGTAATATAATCGAAATTTCACGATAGCTATGCAAATAGGTATTGCTAGTCTTAATTAGGTTTCTAAACAAGTACCTAAGTTTTATTAATGTACTAGCTACACTCGTGGTTTCACCTGCGTAAGTCTTGATACCCTGGACTTATCAGGATAAAAAGTAACCTGTGTGATAATCCAGGTCTCCATCTAACTACATACCGAGTTTCAATGCAATCGGATTAGTAGTTTTTGACATGATATTGTCTTATAAATCAATGAACACTGTACTGCACCTACAAAAAAGTGTCATGTTACGCGAACATGAGTGAGCGTTATTGACAAGTTAATCATAGCAACGTAATATCGTTGCTACGGTTACCATCAATGTTTTCTTATGACATTATCACGTAAAATTATCGTCTTTAAGCCGAATTTACAGACAACCATTGTTTTTTGTGTGATGGAGTAACAAACATACAAAACAATATTAGTAGGAAAGATTTTTCCAATAAACATCAAACCCGTAATGTTATCCTACTGCTGGTGTAATAAAGGTGAATCTGACAGATAAAAGGAGAATAGAAAAGTAGGATAGGATGTCTTTCCTCATAATACTGCTTCATGAGGAAAGATATTTTATCCTCAGACTGACCGTTCGAGATTTATGCGGGTGAAACTGCGAATTGCCGCAAATCTGTAAAATAATAATAGAAGTCTATTTACCATTGTATTGTATGGACTAAAGCGTAATGGTATTGACTAAGCAACCATATCATAGTTTTTAATTTTTAAGAATTTTCTATGTGATCTCATACAAACTGTGTGAAACTGTATGAGTAAGCTGAACATTACAGTATTGCCACATTAACTACTTACATGTTAATAACGGGACCTGTCTCATTAATCGCCGGCGTCTCTCCCGGAGGCCTGCAGCAACCTAAAAAGGCTGCTAGCCTTCTGGAAGGACTTGAGATCGTTGGAGTGACAAGGAGAATCTTCTCACATGCACAATGGCTTAAATGAAGAGTCTAAGTGGGAAAACAGCCCCGTAGAACTAAAATAAACTACTAAAGTACATGTTAATTTGAAACGTACTTATTTGTATAAAATAAACTAAGTACATGTTAATTTGAAACTATTTTGTTCCAGGAAGACTGTGTCTACACATTAGCTAAGTCCCTTTTTAAAGATACAAAGGTTATATTAGTGTGTAAGTATTTTTTCATCTTTTAAATAATTATCACTACATAGTATAAAATAAAGTCACTTTTTGCCGTCCATATGTCCCTATGTATGCTTAGATTTTTAAAACTACGCAAGGGATTTTGATGCGGTTTTTTTTAATAGATAGAGTGATTAAAGAGGAAGGTTTTTAGATATAATACATGCATAATACAGTCGTGCGAAGCCGGGGCGGGTCGCTAGAGTACAATAAATTGTTGGACATTTCACACAGCACCATCTAGCCCCAAGCTAAGCAACTAGGCGTGTGTTATAGGGGGCAGATAACGGATACTTTTATTTTGTAAATACATACTTAATATACATACAGAAACACCCAGACCAGTAACTAATATTGCTACATAAATATTTGGTTAAGTTTTCTCCTGTTATTTATCAATAGTTTGGATCAATATCTCTACAAATATTATATTACTAGCTGACCCGTGCCCACTTCGTTGGGCATAATGTTAATAATCCTTTTTTAGTACAGAGTGTTATGTTTTAATTTCTAACTGCTAAAAGGATACGTAGGTATAGTTTGTAATAAATATGACCTAACGATTTAAATTATTTTATTAATATTAAAAATTAAATTATCTATACTAATATTTAAAAAAATACTTTTTGTCACTTAAATATAAAAGTTAGACATATGCTGTCGTTGACTTTTTTGTAGGCATTTTCAAGCTCCACATCTTTTCTAATGAACTCAAAAATATATCTTTCATAGTTAAGGCAGCGTTCGTAAGAAACGCTTTCATTCGACCGTTTTTTCTCAGATTCACTTTGCAAAACGGACTACCACGTAAAAGCCTTTTTATTTTTCGGTTTTTTTTATATATCCTATGACACTCAGCAATAATGTGGCTTTCTATTGGTGAAAGAATTTTTAAAATCGGTTCAGTAGATCCCGAGATTACCCCTTACAATTTAACAAATATACAAACACACAAACTTTACTTCTTTATAATATTAGTATAGAAGATATAGATAAGTAAGTACTTCTACTTGTATAGTAACTATTTTCCGCAACTAAACTTCTTTAGTTGGATCCTTTTTTGGGTGAGAAAGGAGAAGCGCCCAGCACCTTTAATACCCTCTCAGTTTAGTCCACTATGTCCAGTGGAAAATACTTCGGTCTGGAGCCAACTAAGCCCTGGGTTTCATCATGATGTTTTCCTTCACCGTAAGAGCAAAGTCAACCAAATTAAGTAGGTATGTAGAGATATTGCTTTTCTTGACAAACTAGACGTTGTCCTTAGCTGCGTTTAATTCTGGGACTTATATATTTTTTTAAATTTATATTACAAATGTAAACTAAACAGCAATACATATTTCAGTACACTGCGATGTGAGTGAGCCAACAAATATAACAGTTAAATATGAGTGGTTTCCGACATTCTGTTCACCAGACTACGTGCATTATTTTGATCAGGTAATTTAATAATTCATTTATTATTTATTTCACATAGGGCCATCTAGCTCCTAAGCTAGGCAACTAGCCATGTGTTATGGTGGCCAGACAACATTGGAAGTTAAATAAAAACTTGAATGAATAAGTACCTATTTTCCTTGGTCACACACGCCATAACTCTTTTACTAAAGCTGGGGACACATTGTTCGGACGCGTCCGACTGCCGCGACTGATAAGTGTGCACGGTTGTTGGGCATCCGTGCCCCAGATCGCTCTACTACGCGTCCGTAAGCCGCGTCCGATAATATGTCCCCAGCGTCTGTCACCAGGCTGTATCTTATGAACCGTGATAGCTAGACCGTTGAAATTTTCACAAGGTACGGAACCCTTTGTGCACGAGTCCGATTCGCACTTCATCGGGTTTTTTTTAAAGAGGCATTGCTTGATAATTCTCTCTTCTTTAAAGAAGGTCGTATCATATGTCCATAATTTTGAAAGTAAGTTTGTTTTTGTTTCTTCGGGCGCAGACCGAAGTTATGGCTGTGCAAGTTGTGTTTGATAATAATAAAATAATTAATAAAAATAAAAAAATATATATATTTATCAAATAAATGGTGTGCTATATATTGATAACTTTTTCTTTTTTTTTTCAAAGGAGGTTGTACAATGCTCCGACAATCGTATGGAGACATCAACAGAATCCTCCGTTAAATCAGACACAACAGCCGTACAGCAGACTCACACATGCCACAGTAAAAACTCCATTATATTCTACGATGATAAAAATGTAACGCCGGGAACACAGAAATCTTTGAGTGATATTAATTTCGATACGGTAGCGCAATCGGTAAGTATTTTATACCATGACTAGCTTTTGCCCGCAACTTCGTCCGCGTAGAACTCAAAAATGGTTCTAATAGGATTGGACCAAGGAATCACGTTGTCCCATACAAACTTTGCCCCCTTAGGAGTAGATAGGGTTAAGATAGGGTTATTACCAGTTATGGTCACATACCCGAGAATCACCTAATTTGTAATTTCGCTGTAGGTCTCCTACGATACAAGCGTTATTGCTTAGTGCAGGGACCGTTGTCACACTTTTACATTTGTTATTTTTTTAAATTCCTTTATAATTTACCTAGATATTTTACGTATGTATAAGTTGCGGTATAATCTTTGGTTAATATACACATAAAAAAAAATTATTGATTTCAACATTGAAATGTAATGTTTGTTTCAGAAAATTCCACCTCTATTGACGTTAGATAGAGAGGGTATTTACGTACTTCGCATGTCACTGACGAGTAACCTTAAATTCAATGGAACGTTCCATATTGAGATGGTTGCTCCTTCCGGGTACCTTTCAGCTGCCATATGGCCTTTACTACCGGTAAGTTATATATTATTTAAGAAAACATTAAGTAAATTATTTGAAACTAGCAACGCTCCGCGATTTCATCCTCGTAAAAACTATATGCCAACGATTCAGTGTACAGTGTAGGTACGTCTTTATACAAGGTTTTATCAGAGTCGGTCCAGTAGTTTCAGAGCCTATTCAAACAAAAATCCAAAAGAATATAATATATTCTAATATAGTAAGAAAATATTATTTTCTTTACTACAGATTAAGAAGAAATAAGGGCTAAAGTTTGATCCCTGAGGTACACCATAAATTAATGTTAATTCTTTTAGGGCCACCTGCAGCCAAATCCCCATTACATAAAATCTAGACTTGTTTGACGACCTCTGTGGCGCGTCGGGCGTACACCCGACTGCGACGCAGAAGGTTGCGGGTTCGATTCCCGCCGGGAACAAGTATTTATGCTGACCATAAATTCTTGTTTCTGGTTCTGGGTGTTTCCTATATGTATAATATGTATATATTTACAAAAAAAAAAAGTATTTAAGTAGTTTATCCGTTATCTGGCACCCATAACACAAGCATTAAGTTGCTTAGCTTGGGGCTGGATGGCGATGTGTAATATGTCCTGAAATATTTATTTATTTTATTTATTTATCTATCATGTTTATACTTTTTCAACACAATTTGAAAATCGATTTAAGCTTTCTGTCAAAAATATATGACCTAAATCTAGGTTTAGTAAAATCGAACTTGCAATTTTTCTGCAATTGATCCTTGAAATTTCTTCCACAGTTTTTCGGCACAATGTGCGGTGTGTACACTGTGTTATGTAGCGTTTGGCTCGCAGTCTGCGCGCTGCAGTGGCGGGATCTACTTAGAATCCAGTACTGGATCGGTGGCGTTGCGTTGTTAGGAATGCTTGAAACTGCCACATTTTATGGAGTTTATTCGGCTATTAATAGATCTGGGTAAGTCGTCGATAGCATACGTTAAATAGATAATAAGGGTCAGCCCACATAGAAAAGATTGCTTTCTATTAGCGATACCGCCAATCGACAGATTTTTTGTATGAAATTGACATAAGCTGCCGTAAAGTCACGTGGTCTTGCGTTAGAAAAAAAAAATAGAAGACAAGTTTTTATCTTATGCCAATTTCATACAATGCTTTGTGTCAATTTCATACGATTAAATCTGTCGATTGGCGATATCGCTAATGGAATGTAATCTTGTATGAGGGGGCAGATACATCCACTTTACTCCATTGAAACCTTTCAATTATTTTAGTACTTGTCCATCCAAAGGTTGCTTGGAAGAGATCGCTTTGTGCGATAAGGCCGCCCATTGTAACACTTAAGACTTGAAATATTTGATGTAATTTAGAAATGGTGTTTACAATAAATAATGTACCTATTTATCAAGATATCATCAGCACATCATATTTTAATTGGTTCCCGTTTAATCTTTAAAATGTTGTTTTTATTTCCAGATATTTCAACGCTAATGTATATATGTTTGCCGAATGGATATCTATAGCGAAGCGCGCGCTCGCTCGAATGCTCGTCATTATTGTCTCACTCGGATTTGGTATCGTCAAGTAAGTCATAATCATATTTTACTAATTTACTGAGTGTTTGACAGAATATAAAAAAAAATGTGCAGAAATACTCGAGGATACTATAGATTATTTTTTCTTTCTTTACTTCAGTATGACTTTTTGTTTTTTTTTTGTAAAAAAAAAGTAATTCATAGTTGTTGCACTTGTTCGTTAATATAGCTTTTTTATTTCGTTCCAGACCTCGCCTAGGCCCAGCTTTGCAACGAGTAGTAGGCACCGGCGTCATATGGTTCATACTGGCCGCAATAAACGCTTGGTTGAGGCTGCACCACAAGCCAGCCGAATCGAACCGCGATCTCTTGTTATCTGAAGTACCGCTGTCGTTGGTTGACAGCGCCATCTGTTGGTGGGTGTTCGTGTCTCTAGCACATACGATGAGGACATTGCAACTTAGACGGTAAGTGTAGCTATACTAAGTGGTAGGCACAGGCGTCATATGGTTCATTCTAGCCGCAATAAACGCTTGGTTAAGCCAGCCGAATCGAACCGCGATCTCTTGTTATCTGAAGTACCTCTGTCGTTGGTTGGCAGCGCCAATTGTAACTATTTTTCAAGAAAATGCGTCTCCAAAAATCTTAGTGCAGACTATAAAAATAAAAATCAAATTATTAAGCCACTTGCATTCGCGGTTAAAGTTTCGGAGAAATATTTGGCCTTGTAAATAGTATTTTCATTATTGTTACAGGAACACAATAAAGTTATCCCTCTACCGTCACTTCACAAACACTCTGATCTTCGCTGTGATTTCTTCAGTCGTCTTCATGTTGTACTCGATCAGGTCTTATAGGGTGCTCACCTGTATCACTGTGAGTCATTTACTTTTTATCTACTAGCATCGGTCCGAGGTTTCACCCGTTTCCGTGGAAATAAGAATAAAAAAGTACCTAAAAAGTAGTAAAAATGTTATTCCCAAGGGTTTATTAAATCTTCATATTTTTCATCAAAATCGATCCTGTAGTTTAGGAGCTTATTTGTTTAAAAAAAATTGTTCTCTTATAATATTAGAGAAAATAGTAGGTAGCAGTGTGACACTTACGATTTTTTTTTGGTTTGGGCTAAAAATATGTCACCAACATCTGTTGGTCATAGTAGGGGTTTAACTAGGAGGGAAGGAGGGCTAAATGGGGAGGGAAAGAGTTAAGGGGAGTAGGGGTAAGCAGGCAAGGTAAGGGGGCGATCAGAGAGTAAGTTAAGAAAGACCTATCATAGAGTTTAAAATAATTAAAATTATGTTAGTAGAATATTAGAAGGTACTCGTACACTTAATTTTAGAGCTTACGGTGCGTTTCCACTTTTTTTGCCTAACTATACCTAATCTATAATTTATTTACGACGACCTCTGTGGCGCGTCGGGCGAACACCCGACTGCGACGCAGAAGGTTGCGGGTTCGATTCCCGCTGGGAACAAGTATTTATGCTGACCATAAATTCTTGTTTCTGGTTCTGGGTGTTTCCTATATGTATAATATGTATATATTTACAAAAAAAAAGTAGTAATTATTTTCCCGGGTCTTAATCGCGTATTTTTGTTTTTTATTTCTCTTACCTCGACGTTTCGACTATGTTACAATAGTCATGGTCGCGAGGAGACCCCTCCTCCCGGAACCCCTCCTCTCTCTCGGAAGTTGAGTCTCCTCGCGACCATGACTATTGTAACATAGTCGAAACGTCGAAGTAAGAGAAATAAAAAACAAAAAATACGCGATTAAGACCCGGGAAAATAATTACCCCCCTCCCTCCCGGAACCCCTCCTCTCTCTCGGAAGTTGAGTCTCCTCGCGACCATGACTATTGTAACATAGTCGAAACGTCGAGGTAAGAGAAATAAAAAACAAAAAATACGCGATTAAGACCCGGGAAAATAATTACTATGAATACAAATCGTGTGAGTTTAAAAAGTTAAAAAAAAAAGTATATAAGTAGTTTATCCGTTATCTGGCCCCCATAACACAAGCATTAAGTTGCTTAGCTTGGGGCTGGATGGCGATGTGTAATATGTCCTGAAATATTTATTTTTATTATTTATTTACATTGAATTTATTAACATACTTAGGAGTGGAAAGAAGTATGGATGGACGAGGCGTACTGGCACATATTGTTCGCTAGCGTTCTGACTGTGATCATGGTGTTATGGCGACCAACGAACAACAACCAGCGGTATGCCTTCACACCGTTATTGGATAACGCTGAAGATGACGAAGGTAACTAATTATCTATATTAAACTCGCGCTTTTTATCTTCCATCACCGAATTCTCGCGAAAGGGTACTGGCGCTCACTCCATACAAACGTAATCGACTGTGTCCTCTCTGGATAATGACACTAGGCCAAAGATTTTTGTTGCATAAAACCTATAACTGCCATGACTGCACTGCATAGTCCTATGTCTTGGTTTTTTTTTTCATTTTCTAATTATCATAGAAAGTGAGAGTTAAAAAAACAAAATATATGTAAAAAATAAGACATAATTGTGGGCATGGTCAATATGGTCATTGGTCACGGCAGTTATAAGTTGTTAATACAAAAATATTTGCTCTAGTATCATTATCCAGGGAGGGAACTGTTTCCTCTTAAAAGTAACTTTGCAGTGCACTTATTGAACGAGCCTCAATAAGTGCGCCGCAAAGTACTCACTACTTCCGACTCAATAAGTGCGTCTAAAATTACCGCTTGGTTCGCACTTAATGACGAACAAACTATATGCATACAATCTATTTTTGAAAGTTACAAAAATTAATAACATTTCTAGAACTCTACAGTGAGCCTCCCCTTTTGTTGCCTGTCTATAACTCTAAGCCACTGAGTTACAAATGAGTTTAAAACAGTTAAAAAACCTAGTTGCCTTAGCTTTAGGGCTAGATGGCATTGGGTACAATATCCTGCGATATTAACCATAACACAAGCCAAGTTGTTAAACTTGGGCCTAGATGGCGCTGTGTGAAATGTCCCATAATATTATTTTTTAGGGTTCCGTATCCAAAGAGTAAAAACGAAACCCTATTACTAAGAGTTTGCTGTCCATCCGTCTTTCTGTCAGCAGGCTGTATCTCATGAACCGTGATAGCTAGAGAATTGAAATTTTCAAAGATGATGTATTTCTGTTGCCACTATAACAACAAATATAAAAACAGAAAAAAGTAAATATTCTATTCTATTCTTTCTATATTTCTTCAAATCACTACATAGTATAAAACAAAGTCGCTTTCTCTGTCCGTATATCCCTATGTATGCTTAAATCTTTAAAACTACGCAACGGATTTTGATGCGGTTTTTTTAAATATAATCTTAATATATATAAATCTCGTGTCACAATGTTTGTCCTCAATGGACTCCTAAACCACTTAACCGATTATAATAAAATTCGCACACCATGTGCAGTTCGATCCAACTTGAGAGATAGGATAGCTTACATCCCGATATTCCCACGGGATCGGGAGTTACGCGGGTGAAACCGCGGAGGGCAGCTAGTATACCTATATTAATTACGTGTCACGTTGTTTGTACGCGATGGACTCCTAAACTACTTAACCGATTTTAATCAAATTTGCACACCGTGTGCAGTTTAATCTAACTTGAAAGATAGGATAGCTTACTTACATCTTAATTTAATCGGGAGTTACGCGGGCGAAACCGCGGAGCGCAGCTAGTTTATTTATATATTTTTTTCTTTCACAGAAGAAGAAGAACAATTCGTAAACGACGCATACGGTGTAAAGATGCGTGGAACAAATCAAAGTACAGAATGTGGTGAGCCACAAGACCCGCCATCAAACTCCTTAGACTCGGACCTACGATGGGTCGAGGAAAACATACCAACCAGCACACTGCCACTGTTAGACTCCGACGAAGAAATCATTAACACAAAGTTCGAAGTGTCCAAAATGCAATAATTACTTAAATAAATCTTACCTTTTAAGTATTATGTAACTGTGATTCCGGCTTTTTATGTTGGTTGTGTATTAATAAATGTGGAAAAGCTCAAGTTTTGTATGTTTACTAGCTTTTGCCCACTACTTCGTTCGCGTAGAAGTCGAAAATGGTTCTAATAGGACCATGAACGTGATTCTTTGGTCAAATGGTAATTTTTTTTTGCAAAATAAGAATATTAAAATTCTTTAATTGTTATGATCACATAATATTATAAATGTCAGAAGATATGAATGGGACGACTTGCGATCCCAACCAAGGAATCACGCTAACTAATACAAAATTTGACTCCCCTTTCCACCCCTTAAGTGGTAGAATTATTTCTGGAAATCCTTTCCTTTCCAACCTTAAAAGGGTTACAGGATTTTGATAAGTACTTCATTAGCACTACATAGTATAAAATAAAGTCACTTTTCGCCGTCCCTATTCCCTTTGTATGCTTAGATCTTTAAAACTACGCAATGGATTTTGATGTGGTTTTTTTTTAATAGATAGTGATTCAAGAGGAAGGTTTATATGTATAATACATGCATAATATAGCCGTGCGAAGCCGGAGCGGGTCGCTAGTAACTAATAAAATATAGACATCTTTTTTAATTTAACACTTTATTTTATATACATGTTTACATTAAATATAATATTTTGTTCTTTAGATGATCTTTGGTATATAAAATATAATATTGGTATATGGCCACGATACATTAAAAAAATGGAAGATAGTTCAGTCACAGTAAATGGAATACAGTATACATTAAAAATATGATTTGATTAAAAATATTTATCTTACAATAATATATTTGTGTTATTAACTTTACATAAATCTAATATTAATAATAATGGAAATACATTTTTGTTGTCAAGTTCAATCACCTTTAAAATTAGTATGCAATGTCTGTTACTTTGCGGAAGTACCCTATTTGGTATCAAATAAATTAACATTGCTTTATTATTTTCTACTTTATGTCTTTAGAATACTGTCTATAATAGTATAGCTTCATTGAGACCAAGAAATTCCTTTTCAAAATTACGTAGAACAATTCTTTAGTAGTGTACAGCTATTTGTACTCGTATGTACAATTCAATTCATGGTGGCTTAATCATTATCATGCTTAGAGCACAATTTGGCGGGAAAAAATAAAAGCATTTTGACGTGACAACGTTTTATAAATTGGTTTGCCGGGTGACACTTCAAGAAACTGCGTTACGCTCCGCTGACGTTATGCGCTCACAATGAGAGCGAGTGAGAGGCACGCGGGCATGGTTAGCCCGCCTAAGAGCGAGAGAGACAGACATAAAAAGTGAAAGGCACGCGTCCCTTCCACTCGAGCACAGTTGTTGTCACGTAAAACTTTCGCCCGTATACCGACTTTACAGGCAACCAGTTTTTTTTTTTCAAAATAACACCCCTTTAGAGATAGCCTTCTGACTTTTGTAAAGAACATTATTCAACCTAATTTTGATATCTTCTGATATTATTTTTCTTGGACTAGATATAGGATGTGATCTTAGTTCGAGGTCTGTTGCTTATTTTAACTAATGTTTAATCATTTTTGTTCAATAAAGTATTATTTATATACTTCTTTGCTTTAAAACTACCTTAAATTGGCTAAATTAATTTAAGAATTTGGACCGCTGTTTGTGGCGTCATTATAGGGGAGGCCTATGTCCAGCAGTGGACGTGTATGGGCTGACATGATGATGATGAATTTAAGAATTAATTTGGCCAATTTTTAAGGTTTATTTTCTGCCCGCCTAATTATGCTTTGTACAGCATGAAATAAAAAATAATTTTAGTTATTATCATAGTAGAAATCAAAGTCTTCGGGTTCATCTGGAATCTGTGGCGGATCCTGCGGTATATCAATACCTTCTGCATCTAAAAGCCTCACTTTAATATCCATTGACAGTAATGTTTGTAGATCGTTCTCAAAAGATTTACTAACCATCTTCTCTTTTAACAATGCATTTACACCATCAGTCCAGTAATCGAAGATCTGTTCGTCGGGCGCCACAAAGTCTAGAGAGGTTACCTCAGCCGATTTTGGTATCAATGAAAAAGCTAAATGCGGTGTCGTTTTTCTACCCCTCAAGTCTTTCATATGTGGACAATCTTTTCCTGTAATCACACTCTTTAAATCTGTAACAGCTATTTTATTTCCGAGCTCTTCTAAGCTTGGGGTACTCTTTTCATCGCAATCTCCATAATGCAATACTTTGTGGTTCGGTGACAGTCGCACAAACCAGAATTTGTCCTTAATTCTCTGCCCTCTTGAGGAGTATTTTTTAAATCTCGACCCTCCGACTAAGACTCCCAATCTTTGCTGCTGTATCAGGTCAATGATTTCAGGTGTGATCTTCTCTTTTAATTCAACTATGGGTCGAGCATGAGATTCCCAGACTTCTCTATTTGTACGCTCTTGTAGCCATATTTGAGTTATTTCCGCATATGATAACTGGTTGATTTTCTGTCTGAATTTATCGAAACCTTTAGGTGAAGATGAAAGGGCTCGGCTTATTTGCTCTCGGACAACACTGGATACTTTGACAAAGTCCTCGATGGTTGCTCTCATTTCCTTCCATGTTTTGTTTAACAAACCTATGCACATACAGAAGAGTTCTTCAAAAGGATGGTCATGTGTAAAGAATAAAGGATGGTAAGTCTGTCCCTGCTCGCTTGGTGCTTCTCCAATATGGAGAATGTCACATAACTGCTTGACTAATTCTACACTAGTTTTTCCGAAAGGACATTCATGTTCATCAGCTCTGCAACTGTTTTCTAAAACTATTTTAGTGTAGTCTTCTGAATAATTTCTAGCGAAGTATAGCATACAGTCAAGGGCGAGCACACCTGGAGGTACTTCATTGAAGTCTTTAATAGGATCAATTTCACATTTGAATCCAAGCTTTTTAAAGTCTTTCGAATAACTACCCACAGGTCGTCTCATCGTCACTTCTAAGTTAGGGTTGTGATCATTTTCAAAAGCAATTTTTCTAAGTTCCTTTATTTTATCTTGAGACTCCTGTTCTTGAGCATCGGCTCGTTGTCTCATTTTAGGTTCTAATAAACCGAGTATCAAAGTCTGGAGTACATAAAGTTGATGAGCGAGTTCTGTACCAAGGACTTCTTTACCATTTTTAGAAAACTCACTAGCACCAATCAAGTTCTCGTAGATTACATTTCTTACTTGTTTCGAACAAAGGGTAGCTGCGATAGCTTTTCTTTTATTATAATCTGCTTTTGAAAATATAGCATTGATAAGAGCGATAGCATTTTGTTGAATAATACTGTCTTGGTTTGAATTCTGCAAGTGTGAGATCAGATTTGGTATTGTTATTTCCTTTTCAACATGTGAGTTTTTGGAACTGTTTAGGACTATGTTTTCGAGTATCGATAGGCAGCACTGTATCACCTTTGGGTCCTGTGCATTTGCCTGGTTACTGACAAAACTAGCAACTTTATTAATGAACTGGTTTTCAAGAACATCCCACATTATGAAGCCGTGGTCCATTAGTTCAACGAACGTGATGAGAGCGTATTTCAACGATTTACCTTTGAACTTTCCATTTTCAATGTTGTTTATGATGAGGTTATGACCTTTCTTGTTTATAAACTCGAGAGCGAATGTGAGATCGCTGCTTAAAACAGAGAGCTTTGTTAATGCTGCAATTTGGTCGGTCTCCGAACCAGAATTAATCTTTGTCAGGATATCCTGTACGGTCCTCGCGGGAGACAATTCCAACCGCAAAACAGACCCATTTTTTATCTCGTTACGATTCTTTTCTGTGATGTAATTTTGATTGTTGCTCTCGGAGAACTGTAGAGCGTAGTTTTCAGGGTCGGGAAGGCCCCAGGGGTTGCACAGAAGCTGTATGATACTCGACAAAGGTTGACTCTGATCGAACTCTATCAACTGGGGAACTTTGTCAGGAGCGTTCAGCATCTCCACGGCGATTTTGAGGATCGTAGAATCCTTTTCTTTTGTTGCCGACGGCATTTTTATTGGCTTCGTAGACATTTATCGAACATTTGTTAGTAATTGTAGAGAATACAACACACCACACCTCAAAAATAATGTTTTTCTGCGATATTTCGACCGACTTTTGGAGAAAGAACGTAAATCAACCGCTGTCAAAATTGAATGAACGAAAATGACGCAAGCAAGGTGGAGCGAACTGTGAAAATAAGCGTTCCGTTTTACGTGGTTTTACGAAAGACATTGTATTTATTTGGCGGGGTTTGTTTGAATTGTTGAGGCAAAATGGTAATACCTAATTACCTACTTTAAAAATATACGAAGCACTCAACCAAGGTATGTTTTACTTGTGATGATTAATTGGACCTATCAAATAGCATCTCACGTTATTCTAATTAAGGCCCATTATAGTCTAGTACCTATTCAGAAACTTGCATGTCCTGGTATTTAAATAGTTTCAATCGTATCTCACTACGCTTGAGAACAAGACAAACAATGAAGACGACATTAATCTGTATATTATTAATGTTTAGTTTGGAACAGGGTGATTGTTTTAGATGTGATAGAAGACCGTATGGGTCCACGACGCAAGTGTCTCCATCTGACGGGCGGTTTGTGCTGGAAGTTGAGGGTGCTGATGATAATAACTACATTCCGGAGCAGCTCTACACAGGTAATAAGCCTTATTCCATATTTCGTCTCACCATAATGATGTGAAGGTACCCATGAACTACCTCTACCTTCAAAAATATTTCAATCATGACCTTTGTGAATATGACCACAAAAAAAATCGGCGGTGAAACACGGACAGACAGACAGACGGACAAGAAAGTGATCTTATAAGGGTTCCTTTTCTACCTTTTGAGGTATGGCACCTTAATTAAGAATCCATGAGTTTAGGCAACTAGGCTTGAGTTATGGATGCTAGATAACGGATAAAATACCTACATACCTAATGCATACCTAAATACTTTTTTGTTGTAAATAATATTTATTCTTAACATAGGTAGGTAGGTACATATCTAAATTACGTGGGTTGAGATGGGATCCTTTTTTTAATCGGGAACCAAACCCTGTAAAACACCATCCTGCATTGCTTCTTACTCCAATAATTGTTTTTCCACTAGTTCAAATAACACAAACAGATGATGAATCTCACTTCACCGCGTTCATGATATCTGCTGAAGGCGACACTAAACCTGACCCCAGGAACCCTAGACGCATGATGACGATGTTCCCAGGCGAAGTCAGACCTATCGACTACAGCATTGCCAAGTTCAGCGACCGTTGCTTGTACTCTGTCGAACAGGCCATGAGCTCTTACAAGTCTTCTGTTGAAGTAAGTTTTACTAACAAAATAGCTTTTATCTAGGACTTAAACTGCGGAATTCACGGATTTACAGCTGGAACTCATGAACTTACAACTGCAGAATTCCTGGATTTATAGCTGTGAAATCCCGGAATAGGTACAGCTGCTTAATTATAGTATTTACATCTGTGAGCTCCTACAAGTCTTCTGGTGAAGTAAGTTTTACTAACAAACTAGCTTTTTTAAGGGATTTAGGCTGCGCAATTCCTGGATATAGAACTGTGGCTTTGCTGGACACTTAGCTGTAGAATTCCTGGATTTACAATTGCAGAGTTCGTAGATTCCCAGTTATTCTGACTATGATTTCTAAAACTCCTGTGTCATATTCTACACTATGTGGTAGCTAACCCACACAATTTACGTAATAGTTTGATGATGTTTTTTTTTATTTAATAGGTTTTCCTTTATTTTTCCGTATCAGCTATACGTTTTAACCGTTAATTCTTACCTTACCTGCCTAATTTGCACACCGAGCGTTGTTCTCAATGCAGTTGGTAGAGGTAGCTACAATGGATATTGGAGTTTGTGCACCATGAATGGTGATGGGGCTTTACAGTCGCATTGCTCCTTCGTATGGCTTGTGTCTGTCTGTGTGCTGTGCAATAAACTTTTCTGACTTTAGGTCCTAGTTAGAGTCCACATTCTTATTTCGTTTATAAGGTATACTGGCAAGCTCCTCCATCAGGAAGTGGATGCGTGACCCTCAGGGCAATGGTGGTGGAAAACGATGAGATGTGGTACGAAGACGGATCTCCATTGACTCGACGACTTTGCGAAGATATGAGGCAGCCTGATGACGTTGCACCGCAGTTGAACTATGAGTGTTCTATTTGTGATGAAGCTAAGTATGAGGTGACTATTTCTTGGACCAGCTGACCCAACAGATGTTCAAAAATCCGACTACTGCTGGTTTAATTGTGCGAATCTAAATTAGTCTGTTATTTTTGAATCCTCAGTAATTTTCAAATTACTTATTTTCGGCCTTTCATAATGACAACAAAATAAGAAGCAAATGGGTTTGTGATGGTGTAATTTCAATGCAGTATATCTCTCTACAGATATCGTTCACCGGAATCTGGTCTCGAAACACTCACCCCCAATTATTCCCTGAAAACGACTGGGTCCCTCGGTACAGTGATCTGGTTGGAGCGTCTCATGTGTCTGACTATATTCTGTGGGCTCCTGGGACCTTGGCATCGGATGGGTTGAAGGACTTGGCTGAACATGCGAATACTAGTAAGATTGAAGCTGAGATCAGGGAGAAGGTAAGATATTGTGAACTTTATTTTAAGTAAGTTAAACCCTACGTTCGTATGGCAAAATCAAATTCATTTTTTTATCGTCTTTTTGAACAGACTTCAAAAAAGGAGGAGGTTCTCAATTCGGTTGTATGTATGTTTTGTTTTATCGTCTTTGGTTCTATTTCCCAAAATGACAGCGAGTTTTGGAACCACGCCACGTTTAAAAGCCGGTTTTGTCAATTTTACCTATATCTCGTGCAGTGGGCCTACGGATTTTTTTTTAACTATGGGAGCGGAGTCAAAACGTTAAAAACTAGAACTAAGAAAACACAAAACACCATATCAAACCCTTAACTATGAAGATCTTGAATTATGGAAACCAGAAAACTCATACAACTATTTTATACAAATTTTTAGATTGGCGACGGTGTTCGTACACTTATAAAAGGCAAAGGCCACGGCTATCGTAAAATGAGTAATCCAACATACGCATTTTTCCGTGTTGATAAATCTCACCACCTTTTCACTGTAGCTGTGGGCTTACATCCATCGCCAGACTGGTTCTTAGGTGTGACCAGGTTTGAACTTTGTCACGATAATGAATGGTTGAAGGAAAGGGAACTGAACCTTTATCCGTGGGATGCTGGGACTGACAGTGGAGTTTCTTATGAGGTTTGTATTTTAGTTTCTTGATAGTGAGTTATTGTAATATACTTTGTAGTTAATTTTAGTTTGGAATTACTGTTCGTTGAATGATACATAGATAATTTTATGGTACCTACAACATAGAAGGGTAGGTACCTACATAAAACATGATAATTTACAAATTTAAGTAGATAGCTAGAAAGTATAACTTGCACAAATGGGTGGCCTTATCGCTGAAGAGATTTCTTACAGGGAGTCAACTAAGATAAAAAATAAGTATAATCATAAATTATGATAGACTAGCGACCCGCTCCGGTTATATTGTACATATAAACCTTCCTCTTGAATCACTCTATCTATTAAAAAAAACCGTATCAAAATCCGTTGCGTAGTTTTAAAGATTTAAGCATACAGGGATATAGGGACAGAGAAAGCGATTTTATTTTATATATACTATATATGTAGTGAAGTGAAGTGATACTTTCTTATAGAAGATTTCCAAAGTGTTAATTTAATTATTTTCCAAACCCTATCCGGTAAAAAAATCACAGGAGGGTTAAAAGTCCCTGTCACTCATTTGATGTGATTCGTTAGGAATCTACGCAGATTATGGGTTATTCTGCATGGTTAGTCAAATTCTTTTTTGGATCCATTTTGGATCACAATCTTCTTGCCGTTTCACCTTGAAAGAACTTTATTACTTTATTTGTATTTTTAGTCAGCAAACATAGAAACGTTTCCCCAAGACGCAGTGTCGAGAGTCGAAATGAGTTCATACGATAAAAACTCACCATTCTACGAAATGGATATGAAAAGCCTGAATCCATTCGGTAAACTACACTTTAAACTGGTTAGAACTTATCACAGGAATTGTGACGAAACTACAGGTTGGTACAACTACGAAACTTACAATGTGTTTTGAAAAGGGTATAGTAATGCACTAGGGGGTTGTTGTAGACCTGTAGACGAATGACTTTTGTTCTGTAACTTTTTTAATTACATTTTTTTTTTAAGAAATAAAGTACTTACCTACGCTACGAATTGAGCACCTCATTTGAAAGGTAGCCTATGTTACTCACAATGAATCACTGTATCTTCGTACCAGTTTTATCAAAATCGGTACATTTCGTTTCGGAGACTACTCAATTCAAATAAACAAACAATCAATCTTTCCTCTTTATAATTTTTGCAGATATTAACATTAGAATAGGTATTATTTTAACCATAACATTTAAAGAAAGTTAGAATATCTATCCAAAAGTCTTAGAATAAAAGTTATTCGCCTAAATAGATGTCTAAAGTTATTAAAAGTTATTTGTCTAGTTAGAAAAAACCTCTTTAGAATCGGGAATTTGCGTCATCCCAGTAAAAAAGTGTGAATTCAGTTAAAAGGCCCGAGGTCTGTCAGGGGCATTTTTTGAAAGTGGTTTCTTTTATAGAAGAAACTTCAGTAGATGAAGAGAAACCTTCGGAAAGTGAAGATAAAAAGGAAGTAGAAGAGAAACAACAGGAGCCTGAAGAGCCATCCAGGTACTCAAACACAGAGCTTGATAGCGGCGAACATGGGGGGTGAGACTTATGTATTGGTTCATCATGTTTTTCATTATTATTTATAATCATTTTCACACATAAAAATTACAAAGTTACACCATACCGACATACAGACAAAACCAAATTCAATTTTGTTTCAAAATCAAAACAAAATATTCTATCTATTGTGTATATATTATGTGGTTTCCATTCACATTTTCTTAAACAAACCCCATTTCCAAAGACGTGTCTCGCGATCGACATCATCAAATAGTCATAGGTATGGAGTTCTAACCCTGATACTTTCATGTTCTATCCATCATCACAATAAAATATATGATTCAGAACTACCGAAGCTCCAATAGTGAGTGATCCAGAATCATCCGAAGATTGTCCAATGTCGCCATGGTCTGATTGGAGCGCTTGTGAAGGTACTTGTGAAGATGACAAGATAAATGGTTACCAATGGAGGGAGAGGTACCATTTAGTTGATGGAGTCGCTGTTGAGAAATATGATCCTAATGTGAGATTGGTTATCTAAATATATAAAAATGTTATGTTGGTTTGTGTACGCTTCAAAAACTCAAAAAGTTCTGCACCGATTGAGCTGAAATTTTAGAATGATATATGTATAATCCGCATCAAGGATTGTTTTTATCTAATTTTTGCATCAGTCACATATCCGCGACCGCGAACATAGCGAAGCGTGGCAGAGTACAGCTAGTTTTCTATAATATTTTAAACCAAAATGGTTATTTTCACTATTAAAGTTATTTTAAACGTGATATTTACGATGTTTTAATTTTGAAAAGCTTGATATTTTGAAGCTGTTTCATTCAGACGTCTAGGTTTTAGTTTTAGAGACACTTAGTTAATATTCCGATTTGAATGTCTAATCTCTATTCTAATATTTTGATAGAAATATACGAATTTCTGTTGATTCATATACCAAAATATAGTTTTATTTGGTATGAATAGGCTCTGAAAGTATTGGACTGGTTTCTTGACTTGGTATAAGACTACATTGAGGAGTGATATGTTTGTTCAAAATAGATTCAGGCGTTAAAAAGTTTTATTCCTTTTCTAAACTAAAAAGACTTTTATATTTTAGCCAAGACATGCATTAAGGAAAGAAGTATCGAAATACTGTAAGAGCCATTACGAGGATTTCCAGAGGCAGGAATGTGAAGATGATTGCCCAATAGCTGATGAAGAAGACGAAACGGAAGAAGATGATATCAATGGCAAGTTTTACTATCATTAATTTGGTTGGATGTGTTTGAAATTATTTTGCAAATGATGAAAGTATTAAGGTGGAGGACATAATTTTGAGATTCGTTTATTGGTCGTGGTCCGACTGCAGGAGTTCTATCAATCGAACCACGGGCAAATCAAACTGTCCGTAGTTCTATCGTTATAATAATATTAAATTCTATTGGCAGTGGTTCTATCAATCGGACTATCCTTTAAACAATATTAACTTGTATTGGTAATATTCTACTGGAAGTGTAGGACCAAGATAATTATTTTTAACCACTTTTCATTATTTAGTAAACTAGAATAGAATTTCCAAGAAAAACAAATGATGATCGAAAATAATAAACAAAAGACGGTCGTAACGGAAACAAACGACGATCGAAAAAATAAACGAATGAAGTTGGAAAACGGTTCACCGAGACAAGGTTTGAACTCGCGACCTTTTGCTGAGTTGAAATCTTGTCGTGATGCATTTTTTGAATTGGTATGCATTTTCCTCGGAAAAAATGATGAGTGAAGGCTAACGCCCAACGCACGTTTTTTTTCCTTGCAGTGGAACGCCGAGTAATGGATCCTGTAGTTCCAGGATCATCTTGGTACAAGAGGAGGGAAATATTAAAATAATAATTATTACGAAAAATATATGTTATAATCAATTAGTATAAGACCATATAATTACCATAAGAAATAAACTAATCACTCGTAAATAAAAATGAATTTTCTAACATCTTTTTTGTTTTCAAAATAGAACCGATTTTCCTTTAGAATAATCTAGAATTCCACTAGTACGTAGGTTATGACCTAATTTATTGTGACAATGATTAAGCAGTCGGACTAATTAAGATAAATTAAAGTAGCATACCTACTCACTGAATGGAGATTTGTGGTTGACATACATTGCTCCTTTGGTACAAAGTGGACCTAAAGGCGAGTATTGTAACCCATTAAAGTATATAATATTTACTTCAGTGAACCAAGCAAAACACATAAATACTTTTTAGGGTTCCGCATCTAAAGGGTAAAAACGAGACCCTTTTAATAAGACTCCACTCTCCGTCTGTCTGTCACCAGTTTGTACCCATGGACTTAATTAAATAATATTAAGTCCATGGTTGTACCTCATCAACCTTGACAGCTAGACAGTTGAAATTTTCACAGATGTACAATGTGTTTCGCAGAGGGTAACTTAATAAGAAATAGGGTTGTAGACGTCTAGGTGACTTTTGTTTAAGAGGAAAGGGTAGGTACCGGGGGCTTTCTCCATACAAACTATTACAAACGTAGTCTACTGTTTTCTCTCTGGATAATGACACTAGAGCAAATATTGTTGGTGCATAAAACTTATAACTGCCATGACCATGCCCCTATTTTCTTTTTCTTTTTTAAATAGTTTTTTTAATTTTAATTTCTATGATAATTAGAAAATGTAAAAAAAACAAAACATAGGGGCATAGTCATGGCTGTTATAGGTTTTATGGCACAAAAATATTTGTGCTAGTGTCATTATTCAGGGAGGAAACAGTCGACTACGTTTGTATGGAGGTACCCTTTCACCTTAACGAATTTCTGAATTTGAACCTTGTTGTACGATGTTTCTCACTGATTAGTCACATAGTATCTCGACAGTAAAACATCACACGTATGTACAGTTAAGGTAATTGAAAGTACATCTGTAATTCAACACTAATTGTGGATGACCGCTTAGTTTGTGACAGACAATTGAACGTTTAGTACATTTTGGAATTAGTGCACGAGAATTATTTAACACCCGTTTTCTATTTCATTGAGTGAAGTAAATATAATCATGGTGAATTTATTGTCATTTCAAATTAACGGTAAGTTAGATTAATTCTTAACTAGCAAGTGTTTGTTATACGATTCGAAAACTTGATGACCTCTAGCGTGGCTCGGCAGGTGAAACTCGCCTTTGACGCAGAAGGTTGCAGGTTCGATTCCTGCCTCAAACAGATGGCATGAAAGCATTATTGACAAAAAATTAATGACTGCAATTTTAAGAGGTGAATGGTTACATTCTAAACTACTTTTTGACCATACTTCAAAAGTGATGCCAAAGAGCTTAGAACGCAGTTCGTACTCGGCCTAGAAACGAAGGTAATGACGTTTATGAAATACCACCTTGCACTCCAAAATGTGGATAAGCCAAGAAGGCCTTTGCAGTAGAATAATATAGATTTGGGAACTACAAAAAAGGCTTCGCCTTTTCAACACCCTAATAATGTTACTCGGGAGTCGAACACCTTGTATATTATCTTTGTTTTGTTTTGATTTCGTATTT
The DNA here is from genome assembly GCA_907269075.1 of Idaea aversata. Taxonomy (NCBI): domain Eukaryota; kingdom Metazoa; phylum Arthropoda; class Insecta; order Lepidoptera; family Geometridae; genus Idaea; species Idaea aversata. Next base: position 2,292,737 of record OU026088.1, read on the forward strand.
CAGCCATCTGTATTTTATTAATACTAAAGTGCTGTGTCAGTTTCGATGAGGTTTGTGACCGACGACCTTTAGGAACGCAAACTGATCCTTTGCCTCCAGATAATCAGTTCGTTTTAGACATAGAAGGGATTAGAGAAAAACAATACATTCCAAAATTGCCATATCAGGGTGAGTTCCTAAGCATCTAGATGATTTAATTTTCAAAATAGTTAATAATTAAAGATTAACTACCTACCTACTAATTATATATTTCTGTGATACAAACTATTTACTCTGAAACTATTGAATCACTTTGTTTTTCCGTTTCAATTTTGATTATAATTGATATGAGGATTCTACGAATCCGTTACCGTTACATCAGCTTATTTATTGTTGCAACGAGGCTTACCTACATGTTATTTCTACTTTTAATATATTATTTCGATGCACTTGGCTCTGTGGGTCGACACATCAGTAGTCCTTCTCCACGCTATTCTATTCACAGTTCAGTCTGCTTTCACTCTCCTTTCTACCATATTCTTCCAAACGCACTCCTTTCACCCCTTCTTTGGCTTTTTTCGCTACGACCAATTATTTCCTTAAAATATTTTTCAAGGAAAAATACGTTTCCAAAAATTGCACCGCAACGAGACTCCACGATTTTTCCTTGAAAAATAAATCCAAAACAACAAATTTAAAGCACGCACTATAAAAATAAAAATAATTACCTATCGACGACGTCCTTTTTTTATATAATGATATTTTCTGTTACAAGACTTTAATTAATACTTTTCAGTTCATCTACACTCTAGAGATGAAAAATCAACATTCATTGCGTTCACGATATCCCTACGAGAAGATACGGCGGAAAACAAACTGAATCCACGAAAGCCTATATTTTTGAAGGCAGGATCTTTGGAACCTCTGCGCGATTCAAGGACTGTCAAGTTTCATCCTAATTGTAATAATACGGTTATGGAGTCTGATATCACTGCTAAAACTTCTGTTAGGGTAAGAAAAAATAATTTTTGAAGGACCCTTTTATGACCCTTGTCTGTGTCTAGACTTTTCATAAAGTTCCTTCGAGAGTAACAAAACCTTAGTACACATGAGTACTTGTGCTATTATATTATATTTGAGCAGATTTTTTATATTTTAGGGTTCCATACCTCAAGAGGAAACATGGGCCCCTTATAAGAGCCCAATTTTTTTCTAAGCCCTTATCCGATCACTCAAAGAACGGGCGGACGGAGACTTGGTAGAGATATCAAGTAGATTTTTCTTATGTGCAGTAAAGCGTCCTTTCTATCTATACTTATACCTATTTTTTTACATTCTTTTTCCAGGCCCTCTGGACAGCTCCAGACAAAGACAACAAATGTGTGACGATATTTGCGGTAGTTGCTGTCAAATCTAACGTTTGGTATAGCTTCGAGGGTCCATTGTCTAAGAGGGTTTGTGAAGATCCTAGGAAAGATGACGATATACCACCTATGGAGAACGATGACTGTCAAGTTTGTGAAGATGCTAGGTATATGGTGGGTAATTTTACCAACTTTAAAATAAGGCGGTTTAAAATAAGGGTTAACCCGCCTGGGATGCATGGTTTGATTATCGCCGTTGAACAAGTATCTGTGTTTCAATTTCTAACAGTTAAGTCGGCCGGTATGCGTGCGGAGTGGTGGTACAACTATTCTGTTCAACTAGTATAATCACAAGACTATGAAAAGGCACTTGTTGTGCCAAGATGGGGCTCAAGTGCCTTTTGGAGTGGTGGTGCAAGGTGATGGTGGTATATTCTTGTCAGATGACTTAATCAAGGTCGCCGGAAGCCGTTGGACGCAGATGGCATACGACCAATCCCTTTGGAAATCTTTGGGGCAGGCCTATCTTCAACAGTGGACGTTATTTCCCTGATATGATAATAATGATGAAGATCACCTATAACGTTTTCTTCCAGCTAACATTTGAAGGTCTCTGGTCTTACAACACGCACCCAACAATGTTCCCAGAGAGCCAAGACCTAGCACGGTTCAGTGACATAGTTGGTGCGTCGCATAGGATGGACTTCTCAGTATTTACCTTCAATTCTATAGCTAGCATGGGGTTGAAAATGTTGGCTGAACAAGGAAACACAACACAGTTGGAGATTGAAATTGAGTCAAAGGTGAGTAGAAGATTGGTAGCTGCTCTATACTTTATCCGCGTAAGTGTTAGATTTTTCAAAATCTCTAAAATTATAAACCGAAATATCGGTGGTGACATACGGACAGCCAGGCGGAAAAGAGAGTGATCTTAAAAGGGTTCCTCATTTATCCTTTGAGGTACAAAACCCTAAAAAGAGGATGATTTAGAGAATTGCGTAAAGATTAAGATAATTTAGTAAAGATTTAGAGAATTTAGTGAAGATTTAGAGAATTTGTTGAAGATTTAGAGAATTTGGTGAAATTTTAGAGAATTTAATGAAGGTTTAGAGAATTTAGTAAAGATTTAGAGAATTTGTTGAAGATTTAGAGAATTTAGTGAAGATTTAGAGAATTTAGTGAGGATTTAGATAATTTGGTGAAGATTTAGAGAATTTAGAAAAAATTTCGTTAATTTATAAAAATGACTCCATATTTTCTTGGTTACGGCATCACGCGTGAACAGCTGGACCCATTTTGTTAATTCTTTTTTTGTTCTGTTTGTTATTGTCAGGAGAAGGTTCTTTTAAAGGAAAAACAAACGCGGATAAAACCGCGGGATGCTGCTAGTAATAACTAAAAATCTATAACTCTTTTACAGTTAGTATCAAAAGTGCGTACAGTAATCAAAGCGACCAGCCCACCCAAACCAAACATGACAACTCTAACGACATTCAGAGCCAGCAGGGAGTACCACCGTCTCTCTATAGTGACCGCCATATTGCCATCACCTGATTGGTTCTTGGGTGTGTCTAATCTAGAACTTTGTGATGCTAAGACTAAGCTATGGTCTCCAAGTGTGAGGTTGAATCTTTATCCTTTGGATGCTGGGACGGATAAAGGGTTGACTTTTGAGGTAAGGTTTCAATTTTTACCTATTTTAACGTGATAACGTCTTATAAATTGATGAACACCGGCAGCACTCACAGAAAAGTGTGACGTCATCGCTCACGTTCCGTTATTGACAAGGTAACCATAGCAACGTTACTCACGTTCTGGGAACGTGAGTTATTGACAAGGTAACCATATCAACGATCATACGTTGCTATGGTTACCGTCAATGTTTTCTTATGACGTTATCACGTAAAATTATCGTCCGTAGGTCCGCAACCATTCAGAGATGAGAGAGCGATGTTAGCATAGTGGAAGATATCTTGAGTTTAATTCAGAGAGTCCAGGGTTCGAATCCCGGCCGGCCGTGCACCAATAAATAAATAATCAACACGCTGCTTGCGCTGCTGAAACCCTATCATGATGAATCCTGCTGCTTAGTTGAAGTTCTTTCCTCAGAATACAGTCGATTATATACGGTGTAACAAGGGGGGTGGATCATCGGTTGGTAGAGGGTGGACCTTAATACCTATCGATTTAACCCCGTGTATGTTCTGCGGTATTCAGTGGTTCAAAAGTTATTTGACTTACCCCCTAGCAACGGATGATCCACCCCCCTTGTTACACTGTGTATGTCCATCCATGTCTTGTGGAAAGAACTTGTCATTGAAATACATCTGGGGCCAACTAAGCAGCGAGATACATCACGATAGGTGAGATAGGTTCCATCACTGAGACCGATTTAGGTCTTTTTAAGTCATGTTTTTAATCTTCTAGTCGCCAAACGAAGAAACATCGCCCCAACAACCAATATCTCGGGCTGAAATCAATAAGAATAATAAGGATGATACAAAGGCATTCGCGCGACTTCTGTTGACTTTAGTGAGGACTTACAGCACGCCGGGATGTGATGTTGAAGAAGATACTGAACCAGAGGGTAAGATTCTATAGATTCCACTTCACTGCTGCGATTATTATAACATTTTTTTGTCAGAATAATATATTTTTTACGTTAGAAAATACGCGTTAAATTTTTTTTATTGTAATTACTTTTTTTTTCGTTTATCATTTAGATAGTCCTAATGCCTATTTTGAATGTTCAATATAACCTTTTACATATTTTGCGGAATTCATGCAATTAAAATAGCTCATATGTTTAACTTAAAAAAAATGTACCTATCTGTTTTTCAGTAGGTACCTAAGCATAACCACAACATTTTCGAAATAAGTAGATAAGTAGCCATTTTGAAAAGTCGTAAAAATTGTTCGCCTAGATGTCTAAAACAACCCCTTTTGTATTACAATACCCTTGTTGGATCACATTGTATAAATTATTTATGACTTTTTAGTGCGGGTTAATATGATAAAATTTCTAAAACCCTGAATGCATTTAATAATATGAAGTTTAATATTATTATTAATCAGTTGGTCTTAAACTTTATTATTTTTATTGTGCATATTGAACTAATAAAATTGTATATAATAATAAATAAATATTGCAAGACATTCCACACATCGCCATCTAGCCCCAAGCTAAGTAACAAGACTTGTGTTATGGGTGCTAGACAACGGATAGGTATACCTACTACTTATATAGGTACTTTTCTTTTGTAGAAACTTATAATACATAGAAACAACCAGACCACAGATAATTTTTTTAACCATAAATATACATGTCTGAGGTGGGAATCGAACCCGTGTTTGACAGTCCGGCATGGTGACCATTGTGCCAACTGGGTCGTCAAATATGTAGGTCTATAGTATAAATGCTAAAACATTTGTCTAAAACCTTTATTTTTCAGGTGAAATTGATAAAATAGATATAAATGAAGACAATTCAGGTGAAAACGAATATAAACCATACGAACCAGAACCATCGGTTGTTGTCTACAGACCTAGGCAACCTACCACTACTACGAGGTTGGTACAGTCAGCAAAGGACTGAGGGTAACAGGTGCATCTTTTAAAGTTATAAGTTTTGGTTATTCCGCGTGAAATAACTAACACATCGAAAACTAGTGTTATGAAGCAAATAATTTACAATAAAAACAAGATTTAAACATTAAAATATGCATCTGTTACCCTCAGTTCTTTGCTGACTGTACGACTTACCTTAAGTTTAATCCCCAACGTTAAAACGACGGGTAGTTATAAGTTTGACGTGTCTGTGTGTGTGTGTGTGTTCGGGAGACGATTTTACCGGATGAACCGATTTTATCTGCGTTTATCTTTCCTGACGTGTACCATTTGGGGGTCTTCAAGTCACGAGTGAAAAGCCTTTGGACATTTTGGCATAGTAACTTAAAATGGTGCATTTCGAGACCCATGCCAATCGATAGTGGATATTACGGCGAACAAATAATGCATTCACACTGAACCTACACCCCCTTATTCCAAAACGAGGTTTAAGGATAGTCCGAGATGTAAATTTAAACCTTAGATTTAGACACAGATTTACTCGTGAACTATAGTCTAAACACTATCCCTATAGATTATAAAGGGAACCATAAGTCTAATTACTATCCATAAAGATTTTAAAAGGATAGTGTTTAGACTATAGTTCACGAGTAAATCTGTGTCTAAATCTAAAGTTTAAATCCACATCTCCGACTATCCTTAAACCTCGTTTTGAATAAAGGGGCTAAAGTCTAAAGCGTCTCGGAAAAATCATAGGAAAATAGAGATATTTAACAAAACGTGTTGTACGTTTTGTTAAATATCTCTATTTTCCTAGACGCTTTAGTTAGAGGTTCGATGTGAAGGCATTATTTGTTCACTGTAATGCCCCCTATCGATTGGCATGGGTTTTGAATAATAATTGCACCATGCAAAAAATACACTATGCAAAGCTCCCACACTAAATGACCCTTTAGGAAAATCCTTTCTTATCGGATGCCATCATACAAAGAACACAACCCCCAAGTTTCAAGTTTCTACGATCAGAGGTGGGCTGTGCATTGATTCGTCAGTCAGTTGGTCAGGACAAAGTATTTTATTTCTATTTAATATTTCAGTGAGGAACCCCTACCGATAGACCCGTTATCATCTGACAAATGTCCCATGACTGCATGGGAGGAATGGTTGCCGTGCGAAGGTGAATGTATCGACGAGACAGTACAAGGGGCGCAGATTCGATTCCGGTACCATATCGTTGACGGTGTACCGGTTGGGAAATATGTTGAGAATGTTAGTACTTTAATGAATTATATTTATAACTAGCTGTTGCCTGCGACATCGTCTGCGTAGAAGTCAAAAATGTACCGAGGAATCACGTTGTTCCATACAAACTTTCCCCCCCCCCCCCCTTTTCACCCCCTTAGGAGTAGAATTTCGGAAAATCCTTTCTTATCCGATGCTTACGTCATACATAGAACACACCCTCCAAGTTTCAGGTCTCTACAATCAGCGGTTTAGGCTGTGCGTTGATCCGTCAGTCAATTAGTCAGGACAAAGGATTTTATATGTATAGATTATAATGAACTAGCAGCACTTCGCTGTTTGACCCGCGTAACGCCCGATCCTGTGGGAATACCGGGATAAAAAGTAGCCTATAGCCTTCCTCGATAAGTGGACTATCCAACACAAAAATAATTTTTCAATTCGAACTAGTAGTTCCTGGGATTAGCGCGGTCAAACAAACATACTCATTAGCTACTAGCTAATACACTACACAGTATAAAACAAAGTCGCTTTCTCTGTCCCTATATCATCTATGTATGCTTAAATAAAATATTTAAAACTACGCAACGGATTTGATGCGGTTTATTTTAATAGATAGAGTGATTCAAGAGGAAGGTTTATATAAATAATACATGCATAATATAGCCGATAATATAGCCGTTTTATTTTCATGCATAAATACCTACTTATACTTACTTACTTTTTGGTAATGTGGATACCTAGTTACAAATAGTGCAAGGATTTTGTTACACACTGTACCTATAGACTTACGTACAGTCGGCAAAGGACTGAGGGTAACGAGTGCATATTTTAAAGTTTTAATTTTCTAAATAACTTTTAGGTAAGTAATTATAAATTATTCTGCTTGATATCACTAAAGCTTTCGAAGTGTTAGTTATTTCACGCAGAATAACCAAAAAATATTGAACCGTCGTCAGACTGTAAAACAGGTTTTTTTATAAAACTTTAGTGCAGGCTCCAGTCTCCGCAATAACCATACCAAGCCTACATTAGCAATAGATACCTATGTCTTTTAAATTACTATTAAGTAGCTTAAACTGATTGTTATTATTATTGTGGAGAACTCAATAAATATATTTATTATATTATTATATATATTAAAATAATTAGAACTTTAAAATATGCACCTGTTACCCTCAGCCTTTGCTGATTGTACATAAATAAATAAATTTTCCAGGCCCCCTCAGAAGAGAAGGAAGTTCCTCAGGACTGCTTAGACAATTACCCTGACAATGAAATGAGAGAGTGCGAGGAACCGTGCGAGAAAGATACCGATGGTGAGGAAGAAGAAGACAATGGTAGGTATTTTATTGATACCCACGTATCTCCCGATCCCGTGGAAAACATCGGGATAAAAAATGACTATGTTACTCCCAATGAATCAATGTATCCTCATACCAAGTTTCATCAAAATCGGTGCAGTAATTTCGAAGCCTTATTCATTGCAAACAAAAAAAAAACAAAATAATCTTACCTCTCTATAGTAGGTAGGTAAGTAGGTACCTACTCATGTGTAGAAATGTAACTGATAGTGTAGTTGTAGAGATTAGTGTAAAACTAGATTTAAGGCTGCTTATGCTGCCATACGCAACTCGTCAGAAATACCCGTCGCTTACAACTAATATTGTTGATTGTAACGAATGAGTTTTGTTTTTCTCAGTGCTGAGATGGAATTGTAGGTGAAATTTTTACCGATATTTTGGGGTAATTTCGAGGAAAAAATTCTTTGTCATTTCAAAGCTAGACTAGTTTTAATTCTTTTTTTAATAATAATTGATAGCTTCAAAACTATAGGAAATGTTTGCTCAAAATCACACCAAAATGTCGGTAAACATTTCACCTACGATTCCATCTCAGCACTTTTGAGAAAAACAAAACACACTCGTAACAATCAACAATTTTCCACCAACGAAGGCGACCGGTGCCAGTAGTAACTATTTAGTAGGCTGTGACACCAAGGTCGTTGGCGTATGGCCCCCATAAGCCTTTTTTTAAATCCTTATTTTTCCAAATTAAGTTTAGGTAACTAGGTCTACTTTAATTTTACATAAAAATCGTGGACATAAATTCGGTTCAATTTTGTTTTTATTTCGCAGCGGAGCAAGGCGATGATTCTACTTCACCTAACAACAACTGGAGAATATGGAAACGAAAATAAGAAAAATAGTTTTTTAGTGTTTTTAAGTGCATTTTGTAAAATTTACAAGAAAAAAATATTTGCAGCAAATACATTAATATAAGTACCTACTTAATAAACTTTAGTATTGGTTTTTTCAATTACCTACCTACATAGGTACTAGCTGACGGAGTCGACCCGATTAGTTAAGATAAAACATGGATAAAACCGATTAAAAACACGTTAAACAACACCATGGACGTAATTTATACCTACTTTACGTCTATGAACAGGAACACCACTCAAACACACAAAAATTCCATCGAAATACTATAGATCGATGATCGAAATCGGTCCAGCTTGGTGCAGCTGGTAAAATTACTACATGCGGATGTTTTCTGCGTAAAACAAAACGTAAATGTAAAAACAAAGTAAAACGTAAACCATTCATTCAAGTTACCTTGTCAAGTGTACTCTGTGGTAATACGCGTTCAAAAATTCGAGCTTATTTGTAGGTTCTATCTTCGGATAGATGAATAATATAGTGAAAATAAAATATTATTTAATCTAATAAGTCACCACTAAAGTGTTATAATACTTTCTTAAATTAAATGGTGGTACTCACTGCTATTCATGTCCCTCTGTTAACTTACACAATACAAGGAAGTAAAAATTCGGAATCAACAAACAAATTTTGAGTTTCCGAATGTAAATTTAACTGAAAGAAAAAAGAAAAAGGTCAATCTCGGTGAGTCAATGAAATAATGACATTTCATTGACTCACCGAGATTGACCTTTTTCTTTTTCCCAAATGAAAAACGCTATCCATTATTGGAAATTCTTCGATATTTATTATGCTAACTAAAACCCCGAAGTCAACATTCAAGCAGGTCTTGAATACTAGCTTGAAAACCGTGTTTTTATTCGAAGCCGCTGCCTTTGCAGTATCTTTCGGTGTCTGGTACAAACTCAACACCGACAGAGGTAAGATTGTAGCTAAATTCATTGAATTTAATCAACATTCTGTACTATCTAATAGAAATCTATGCGCTTAGATCAGTAATTTAGTGAATAAGACTATTTTAGGACTCTACTTCATATTTAATTCGTATTTTTTGCCAAGATTTTGACACAGGTGGTCAATCAATCAAGCAAAATAATACGTCTTTGGGTCAAGTCTTGTGTAACTTTCGCATAAGATTTGTCTGCACTTTTGCTTGCACCTATACGCGGCATATGAGACACTTATGCACTGTCGCGTCGTTCATCAAATTTTATAATTGAATTTCAATTCATAGAAGTACAAAAGAAATCAACTTATCGACAAACAATTTGGCATAAACTTACCTAACCAATTAAAAATACTTATATTTCTTTCCAGCATTCCGTCTGTATATGTTTAAAAACCACAATTGGGTACTGGAATCCTACTACCAACTCGGTGAAAAAATAGCCGACCAGAAAACACGTCAACTCGACATTAAAGTCTGGGAAAGCGAAGGGAAAATATAAGGAAAATAACCAGATTATTATAAAACCTTGGTGAGAGATGAGTGTAGCTATTAGATCGGCATTCTGGGCCGTTATATTTGGATCAATCGGTTGGTCGTTGTTCAAGTTGGTCAAACCTGATGATGAACTACTTAAAAAGGTCATTATTATTCAATTTTGTGTTTGTTTTTATGATGTACAGTGTTGCTATAAGGGTACCTGTACCTCTTATACATTACAATTGTAATCGTACCCTGGTAACATTTGTTTTAGTCAAGGAATTGTGTTCCGTGAACTGTGGATTAACACTGCATGTTTCTGTGTTTTTATCTAATCTGTAGATTTCATGTGTTGTTTGTCTAAATTGTGTTGATATTTTCATCGTCTATGTGCATTTAGTGATCACCTTAATAATTTCCATTAAATAGTTCATCAAAAAGTTTGATCTATTTGATTGGTACATGGTACAGCATACCGAATCAATATTGATTAATCATTATCACTTTTGGGTATGATAAATATACCATAAATCCATTATCTGTGTCAATCCTAACTGTCAAATTACTAAATTAAATTAATACTAACAGCAATGTAGTTTTCAGCTTGACGAAGGCTCCAGACATACGGACACTAGAAAACAAACCGCAAAAGCTCTAGAAATACTAAAGGGAGCAGCAAATCAAGACCCAGAAATAGTTAAAAAGATAGACGACTTGCTGAAAAAGGGAAAATGAGCGACAAAAATAGTGTACTAGAAAGGCTTAGTAGAAGAGATGCACAGCGCTTAGAGAAACTACAAAAGGCACACAAAGCTAGGGAAGAAGTCGATGCCTGTAATGAGAATGAGGACTACTTTTCCGGAGCTTTCAAAGTCAAGTCAGAGTACATCGAAGACATGTTAACCCAAGTACCAACACTTGAAACGAACATCTTACCATCCCATTTCGACAACATAAAAAAAGAAGTTAATGAATTACAGAAACATGTAGTTACATCATCATTCTTTCTAAAAGAGTTCAACATGAGAAAGTACCTCGGTATCGTACAGAATTTGCAAACAAAATGCTATGAACTTGAAGATAGATATGTTCCGAGGAAAAAGTTTGGATTCTCAAAGAAGAAGTTGCCCAAACAAGACAATCAGAAGATGAATTCTATCGATGATAACGATGGGACAAGCAAGAAAGACAATAAATGGGAAGAGAAACTGTTTGGTTTCGATTCACAAGAGAACAAAGTGCTATTGTTGGAAAACGATCAAATATTTCAAAGGGACGTTACATTGCGTAACTTGAAAAACTGCACTGTTGGCCTTAAAGGCATTATGGGTACGTTACACATGAATAATTTAGACAACTGTATCATACTCACAGGCCCAGTAACATCGTCAGTGTTCATGGAACTATGTACCAACTGTAAAATCGTGACTGCTTGTCAACAATTAAGAATGCACACATCATCGAAATGTGATATTTACTTACATGTCACTAGTAAGGGGATTGTCGAAGATTGTACGAACATACGTACAGCCCCGTACAATTTATACTATACTGATCTAGAGAAACATTTCATTGCATCTTCTTTGAATAAGAATATAAATAACTGGGATCAGTTAGATGATTTCAATTGGCTTGCTCCGGACATCCCATCGCCAAATTGGTCACTTTTAGATATTTCTCAACGTATCGATAATTGGGACCCATGGTGGTCGAAAACTCCCTAGTGTTTGCCTTTGGTAACATGTAAATTCTTGTATTAATTTCACCTATTTCATAGATAGGCTAACAAATATTTGTATTTCTATTGCACAGATATTTTTCATATGATTATTTTGCTAATTGTAATAAATCAAGTGAGCCTATTTTCATATATTTAATAGCACACTAAATAGTAATTATTAGTGTAAAAAAATACATTTTTTTAACCTTATAAGTGAGCCATAACTGTTTTTAATACAAATATCAGCATTTATTTGTAATTTAACAAAATATAAGCGTTTATTAGAAAAATAATTGTTTAATTAAGAAGGTATGAGGTAGGTACCTCCAGATAAAAGATGTGAGATAAATTTCTGTCATACAGAATGACAAAAATTGGACACAGTAATGCCCCACACAGTAATTGGATACAGTAATGCCCCCATATTTTTTTGAATTAATTTTATATCCTTACCTACTAGCGCCCCGCGGTCTCTATCCCGTGGGAATATCGGGATGTATGTAATGCGTAATCTACTGGTACTAAACTGATTTCGATGAAACTTGGTAAAAAAAAACTACATTAAATGCTGGAAGTTTTAGGATATTCTACTTTTTATCTCGAAATTCCTACGGGATTGCCGCGATTTAGGGAGTCTTCTGTGATTGGGACGCGGGTGTTAGTCACAAAATAAAATCCAATAAAACAATAAATATTACTTTATTTCTACTTTAGAAATATATAAAAACCTTCAAGTTACAGAAATCACAGAATTTTACACATCATGATGAATACATAATGGTCTATTTACAGATGAAAGAAAATTATTATAATAGTACGTTGGGTTTAGGATAATAATAAAACTGGCTAGCGCTATGCCGTTCGTTCAGTTATTTTACCATTTGTTATGCCAAACATTTTTAAAATACATTGACAAATACATAATATACATCATGCCATTGAACTATAACTTATCCTATTTCTTAAAATTTAGAGACAACGGCATCTAGCCCAAAAAGTAAGCCAGGATTTTAACTAAGGACCTCTTGCAAGAAAATTTAAATATCTTGATTTTACATAACTTAGGTAGGTACTTATATTTAGTGCGTACCTACACTTTGAGTAGAAAGGTAAATTGAGTCAAAAGTGTAGATTTCATTAATACATCGAAATCTATCAATTTAGCTACTTACCAGTGGCATCTATATAGAACTGCAAGTGGCCCTAACTTTCGTCTCAAATACATTCATAAATAAAGGTTCTAAAATTTATATTATTGTTAAATTCTAATAATTTCATTTTAATGCAATTATCTCTATTAAATCTCTGGCAAGTGAGTATAGGTTTGTAGTCGAGGGACTTTTGTCCGCCGATCGGTATAAAACCCGGACAAAAGTCTCTCGACTCTACTGCGCAAACTCGAAATATTAGTACTGCCTACAGTCAACAGAGTAAAATAAATTTCATGTAAGTAATTTCTCTTAGAAATGAGATTCATTTACTAGAGTACGCCCCATAAAAATCTGCACGCGATTGGTTTTCGTTTGAATTAAGTACTTTTATTTACTCTCGGCGTGAGTCTCGAATATTGACAAAGAAAATTAATGAAAACACCTCGGAACACCTCAATCACCCCTTTCTACCCCTTTTTAACCATGTTAGGGGGATGAATTTCGATAAAATACGAAGCACGTCTTCCGCCAATTCTGTTAAAGAATGTTTGTGCAAGTTTGAAGTAGTATGGACCAAGGAATCAGGCCTTTTTCGGAAAATCCTTTGTTATCAGATTATATAGATAATCCTATGTTATCAGACCTGAAATTTGGAGGTTGTGTTCTTTGTATGATGTTGGATACAAAGAACACAACCTCCAAATTTCAGGTCAAAGCATTTTATATGTGTAGATAAATTAATATTTATTTAGTCTCATCTTCTATGATAATTCATAGAAGATGAGACTAACACATTTTAAAATACAGCCATAAAGAATCCGATGTTGTGAGACAAAAAAAATTAGGCATTCTGGGATTTCGACATTTTGATACTAAATCTTTTTAGTATTCGTAAAAGGCCCTCCTTAACTAACCCGTGCAGAGTTATATGGCGCGTACTCTAGAAATAAAGTAAGTAAATAAAAAAGTTAGTTCTTTCTTAGATGTCTACTAGACATAATAAAAAGGAATACACAAACAAAAAATATGAATAAATAATAAACATGTTCCGTGATCAGCCAGTCTTTAAGGCAAGCTTTTGGAATCATTTTCGTCTATTGATAATTATTTAATGACATTTGAGCTATTAAATAAGTACCTACTATTTTTTAATAAATAAATGCACAGAACAAAAAAATCTTCAAGATAAAAACAAAAACTATCTTAAGTTTAAAAATAAAATGCAAGTTTACATTGTTGCCGACTTATTTAGTGTCCAATTTACTGGCCTCAACAAGAATAAAATAAAGGAATGTTAAATGTATTAAGTACATACAAATATTTTTATGTTTTTTTCCTTATAAATTATAATTATTTTGACTAAAACGCTCGAACTTGACAGAATAACGATGGACATGAAAAACATTTCCATACATTTGAACACTGTGGCGTCAAGGAAGATTTTAGTTGACATTACAATAATTTAAAATTTAATATTTTCTACAATACTATGCCAAAAGCGTATGTGTTTACTTAAAAGATATTGAAAATACTTTCCGAAAATTCAATACCCGTGGCGGGACTTGAATCCACGACCCTCGCTTAACCGTGTGTGCTCTAAGCCACTGAACATGGGTGTGTTAACTTAATTATTTTATTTTTCATAGATGTCACCACTATCGTTAGAGATTGCAAATGACAATAATGTAAGTGGCGCCATCTACTTCTATATATTTAAAATGCGACCAGATAAGTTTGCACGCTGTTGGCTCTCATAGCATTTAAGATTTAATTACTCGAAGCAAAACGATGGCAAATATTTCAACACATAAAACGAATGACAAAACCTCGGAAACGACACATCAGCAGAACATCAGCAATTAATTTCTACAACTACGTAAAAACTTATCTGGCGCGCACTATAATTTATTTTCACTAAAAAGCCTAGCGCACATCGAACAGCGGGGCAGGCTATTTTAAAGCCAACGTTAATTCATTTTTAAAAGACATACGCTATGGCCTGTGAAGTAATTACAAAAAAAAGGTTAATTTAACAAAAGTTTTTTGATAACATTCCAAGACAAAAATACATTTAAACCAATATGTATAGTATAACCTCACCAATTAGGTTTCTTATGTTGTATTGTCCACTGTTGGTATGTGTTGTTTGGATCGCAAGGTGCAAGACCCAACTGCCTCGAGTGTGGTTGGAGTGTTAGACAGAAGCCGTGAAGCCGGTGCAGTATATGGCTGTGTTCGTCGTCGTAACTGGAAACATGAACATATTAAAATAAATGACAAGCAAACATACAGGTGAAACTAATAAAAGCGTGTTAAAAATAAATATTGCAAGACATTCCACACATCGCCCTCTAGCCCCAAGCTAAGTAACTAGACTTGTATTATGGGTGCAAGACAACGGAAATACTACTTATATACTTTTCATTCGCAAATATATATCTACTTAGTTATAATACATAGAAACAACCAGACCACAGACAAATATCTAAACATAAATACTTGACTGAGGTGGGAATCGAACCCGAAACCCTGTGTTTGGCAGTCCGGCATGGTGACCATTGTGACAACTGGGTCGTCAAAATTATAATAAATAATTACGTGTTTGTCGGGCATTGTTACGGCAGACGCCATAGTACCTATAGTTCCCCAGTATCCACTACCTATTAAAGCAATGGTTGCTTGGGCTATCCCATCAGAACAGCCCAAGTAGTTGTCTCCTGTACTTTATCAATAGTTCCATCTAAACTGGAAGTTGTCCTTGGCTGCAGATTTAGTGCAGACAGGGATAGCCGCCGGTTTGGTTTCTATTGTGAATGGCCTTTACGTGTTGGCTACAGGTCCACAAATGCCTTCCAAACATCTGGGGCTCTATAGCTCCGTGATATGGGACAAATAACTAAAGTAATTCTAGTGAAGAGTTGGTGAGTGGCCGGCTGCGATTCGAACCCTGTTGACTGTTGCCTGAGGCGGAACAGCTGACTGTTGCCTGATCCGTGACAGCTTCATTTACCTGTGATATAACGTAATACCGTACCTCCAAGGTCCATCGACAGTCCCGAGCCTGCATATAGCCTGTTTGACATTTTCCTCGTCCGCCTCGACGCAGCGCTCGCCGACGCCGAGCTGTCCGGCCGCGTTCAGACGGAACAGCTGACTGTTGCCTGATCCGTGACAACTAGATGTACCTGCGATAAAAATAAAATAAATATTGCAGTAACCATGTGGTTACTTACTTGGGGCTAGATGGCGATGTGTGGAATGTCCTGCAATATTTATTTTATCCATCTAGCCCCAAGCTAAGTAACTTGTGTAATGGGTCCTAGACAACGGATATACTACTTTTATGACATTTCTTTTGTAAATATTTAATATATATATGTGTGTGTTGCAGCAGTAGAAAATGGCCATGACTCAGTGTGTAGTTTCACTCTAGCGAGTGAACACTGATATTCTGTCATCACCCAAGAGAGAGAAAGGAAACCAATGAACACAACATTGAGCACGAACAGAAGGCCAATTCTCGTAAACAACATTGTTCAAATTACATTTCAATATCATTTCGATCACAAATAATACCCTCAAAGTTAGCTTTTTGTAAAAAAAAACTGACTTTGAAGGTATCTTTTGCAATCGAATTGCAATCGGGATGATATTGAAATGTAATTTAAACAATATTATTTAAGGGAATTGGCCTTCTGGTTGTTGTAGATAATCTACAGATGCTACTTGTATATTTATATATATAAGTGGTATATGTCTAATACAAATACATGATAACAAAGTTGGGTAACATACTTACAATAGATATAAAAATATTACAGATGTAGACTAGAAATAAGCTTACCAATATAAGCAGGTGCCGCTTTCCCCATCGTGTCCAAACACGCTCCAGTCGCCTTATTCTTCACCATACCCCAGTGCACATTCTTAGGCAGCTTCGGGAACTTATCATAGACATCATACGCAACATTCTCCATATACCAGTTGAAATCTTTACATTGTAACCTTTCTTTAAGTGCCACCTGGTCTGTTATATCACCCATATCCAAAAACCTGGCCATCGGTTCTCTCGTGTAGAAATATTCTTTATGTTCTTCGTCAAACCACGTCTCAATAACTCTTTTGTAATTGATTGTAATCAAAGAACCTTTCCGATTTTTGGCTAGGTTACCGAAATTGTATGGCATGAATGCTCTGTAGACGTGGCCGACTCTTGAACATGGTACCCATTCAATGCTGCCACCACATTGCCAGATTTTGAAACTTAATTCGAAGTTTTCACCTCCCCATACGAGTAAACCAGGATCGTAAGCTCCAATCTCTAAGAAATATCTCCTGTTAATAGCGAATAAGCCTCCGGCGTGTGTCGGACTTTTATAAGGTTCGGATTTGTGTTTGTGTAAATTAGCTTCTCTATCGGGTACTTCGTTTTCTTTGTACAACATTCCCCATTCAAATATCCCTCTATAATTAGTACCGTGTTGATAAACTGGCCTATATTCGAACGTTCTATGATCAACGCCATCTATAACAGGCACTGTCATCGTTCTATAATCTCTATAGATAGGAGCTAGAAGCGGAGGAAGCCAATTTATGTTGACTTCGCAATGAGCATCCAGGAATACAATGACTTCACCCGTCGCCTCTTGCGCTCCTCGGGATCTGGTTCGGATGAGACCTTCGCGTTGTATGTTGCGGATTAGGCGGACTTTGCCTTTCCATCGTTTTATGTAGTTGTCGAGGTTGCCTTTCAAATTGTCTTTGTCGGAGAAATCATCCACCTGGAATTGGAGGACTGATATTCTTACTTTTCTTTTGTAAATATTATATACTTATTACACACAAGTTTCATCAAAATCGGTCCAGTAGTTTCGGAGCCTATTCAATGCAAACAAACATACAATCAGATCTGTCCTCTTTATAATATTTGGTACATAAACTTTATGTTTACAAACGTAAACATTTAATTTAGTTGTAGTATACAAGATGCCATAGGACCGTAATTTCACACAAGTCGTATGAAACACGCGTAAAGAAGCGATTAGATCGGTTCATAAAATTCAATTATCTCGCGCCATTGGAGGAGCAGGTAGAAAGGTAAATATAAGCTGACTAGCGACCCGTCCCGGCTTCGCACGGCTATATTATGCATGTATTATACATATAAACCTTCCTTTTGAATCACTCTATCTATTAAAAAAAACCGCATCAAATCCGTTGCGTAGTTTTAAAGATTTAAGCATACAAAGGGAAATAGGGACGGAAAAAGCGACTTTATTTTATACTATGTAGTGATGAAGTGATGATATGAGCTGAGCTGTTGATCAACTGTTAAAAGAAGTTTCAAAACAAGTCCTACTTAAGTAACTAGGTAAGTACCTACTTATTTTTTTGACAACTGATTTCGAAAAAAAAAGGTAGGAGACAAACTACCTTTCCTCTTTTTTCGAGCAGATACTCGACATCTACGTATCGTGATTTTGGTTGTTTTTATTTAGACATTTTAATTTTATTGCAATCATTTATGTAACAGTTTTTCCTTGACATTACATTCAACCTAATCTTTAATTTAAATTTCTTTTGACAAATAAACGTACAGGCGCGAAAAACATAACCCTTTCCTTACAGTCAGGTAATAAAGAGGAAGGATTTTTGAAGTGAAAACTTCTTATGGCGCGTTGGGCACTTTTGTGGGTGAGCATTTTCAGCCGTTCTCGCGACAGATGATATTTTGACAGATGAGATTTTAACAGTTATTGTGCTTCTACTACTATGCAATATTGAAAACAGCGCCATCTCTGTGCAAACGGCCGAACTACGATACTCACTTCTGTACAACAGTGTTAACAGCGACATCTCTCGGTGGATGGTGCAGCAGATATACAGTTTTCACTTCTGTTTTAAGCTATAGCATAGCTTTTATCGCGGGCTTTGAGCGCAGCGACCGTATCAAGTTGTTTGTAACGAATAGGCTCCAAAACTACTGGACCTATTTTGATTAAACTTGGTATGATTGTTTCCTTGGGAATAACATAGGCTACTTTTTATCTCGATATTTGAATGGGAGTTACGCGGGTGAAACCCCGGAGCTCTGCTAGTTAAAAAAAAAAACAGCGCACTCCGGGAGTGCAGGCAGAAGTGAAAACTGTATATCTGTGTAAAATCTCATCTGTCGCGAGAACGGCTGAAAATGCTCACTCGTGTATCAGTGATGGCGCTAGCGTGCGACGCGAACTGCGTACGGCAGCTCGCTGCGAACCTGCACCATCCACCGAGAGATGTCGCTGTTAACACTGTTGTACAGAAGTGAGTATCGTAGTTCGGCCGTTTGCACAGAGATGGCGCTGTTTTCAATATTGCATAGTAGTAGAAGCACAATAACTGTTAAAATCTCATCTGTCAAAATCTCATCTGTCGCGAGAACGGCTGAAAATGCTCACCCACAAAAGTTCCCAACGCGCCATAAGAAGTTTTCACTTCAATAAAAGTCTTACCAAAACAACTTCATGTAAGACATTAGGTGGAGATCTATCGATAACCGTGTGTACAGTCCTCATGAGAACCGAGAACCCTTCGTTGTGGAACACTATGATCACAGACGTCGAAGGTAGCTCCACTGGGTAGTGCCAGAACTTGCACTCGTCTAGCCGAGTGTCAGGGATTGATCTGAAAATAAAAACAGAAAAATTGGGGTCCATTAAGCTGAGAGGGTAGTAGGTGGGGCCTAGTGTCCTAATTCCTAGCAGAGTATTGCTGTGCAAGCTTACTCTATCCTCATGCAAAAATGACCCAATTAAAATGAAAACAGTAATAAAAATAAAATACGACAACAGAAATACATAATCTTAGAAAATTTCAATTGTCTAACTGTCAAAAAAAACACCAATTTTTATTTTATTACTAGCGACCCGCCCCGGCTTCGCGCGGCTATAATACGCATGTATTATACATATAAATCTTCCTCTTGAATCACTCTATCTATTAAAAAAACCGCATCAAAATCCGTTGCGTAGTTTTAAAGATTTAAGCATACAAAGGGATATAGGGACATAGGGACGGCGAAAAGTGACTTTATTATACTATACTATGTAGTGATACAAAACAATATATTGAGCTGCCATATCAAGAAGATAGAAGAATTCAACTCTGCGCTTTCTTTCATTGTTTTAATTATAGATTAATATACCTTACAGCTGATTAAATACATCATTTATAAAATAAAGGTCAATCATACCTATTCATAGCAATATCGTCCGAAGCTACAATATTCATTCCATATTCACTCTCCGATTCAGCTATGTCGTTGGCTCTATCTTGAGCCATGTGATATGGCTTGCCTTCTTCTCCTGGGCCTTTCACTGGTTTGGATTCTTTAGGTTCGAAGTTGCCGAGTTCTGAATTAAATAAATATTGTAGGCAAAAGCGCTATCTAGCCTTAAGCTAAGCAAGACTTGTGTTATGGTGACCAGACAAGGAATAGAATACTTATATACTTATACTTTCTTTAGAATTACATTACTTAATTTATATACAGAAATAGCCAGACCAAATGGAAATACTTATTGGTTTTGTTATGTATATGAAACAAAATTGTGTTAGGCCCAGAACACACGGTGAAACGCAACTGCAACGAAACTGCAACTTCTAGTTACTTTTGAGTTGCATCTAAGTTTCTGCCATAGATTCCGTAGAGAGACCACACATGACGCGACCAGTCTGAAACCGGTTTGAAACGCGTTGCAAATCAGTCGCATTGAAACCGTCGTGCAGGAAACTCGCGATGCGTTTCATTCATCGAGTTTGGCTTCTTTTGTACAAAATCGAAGAATTCGAAGAACTCATTTTGCAGACCAGACGTCTGTTCTCAAAGAAAACCGAAATGATTGTGGTTGCAGCGTTTGTGGAAAATGGTTGAAACTGGTTTCAAATCAATAATTTAAAAAGGGTTTCGTGAAACTCGATATGAAGAAAGCTGGAGACTTGTATTGACTGAAACATAGGCTACTATTTATCTCGATATTTTCACGGAATCGGGCTTACGCGGGTGAAACCGCGGGGCATAGCTAGTGTTTTATATTTTACTAGCGACCCGCCCTGGCTTCGCACGGGTATATTATGCATGTATTATACATATAAACCTTCCTCTTGAATCACTCTATCTATTAAAAAAAACCGCATCAAAATCCGTTGCGTAGTTTTAAAGATTTAAGCATACATAGGGATATAGGGACATAGGGGCAGAGAAAGCGACTTTGTTTTATACTATGTAGTGAACATTTGGCCATGAAAACCCATTTAAAACATTCAATACCTGTATCATATTTTATTAAGCAAAATATCTAGGTAACTAATTGGTTTAAACATTAGCACTTATCAGATTAAGATATAAAAAAAAACCATAGCATTCTTTCTATTGTAAAAACTTTTCAATCAAGATTATCATTGATTAACTGATAAGTATATTTTCAAATTAATTTATTATCAATTCAAAGAATAAAAAAGGTAGGTATTGAAAACTAAGGTGTATGCTTGCTGTCCCCATTGACTGGGTCCCCATTTTATTATGGGGACAGCGGAAGTCAATAAAAATAAATACATAAAATAAATAAAGTAACCCACATACATACATTTTAGATAAACACTTTATTGTTTTTTCTAACTGATTGCATGAAATAATAAAGATATTCAAATTGAAAAGGTGGTGCAGGTCTTATTAACCGCATGGTTACATCTATGGGCTTATGGAATATTTACTTTCTGACCAGACGGTTATATTGCTAATAAAATTAAGTACCTGCTTACATTTTTAGCCTGTTATAATACTAGAACTAGCAACTCCTGTGGTTTCACCCATGTAAGTCTGAGTCCCGTCTTTCTACATACTAATTTAAACACAATAGGTTCAGTAGTTTTTGCGTAAAGGAGGAACAAACACAGAAACTATGTGAAACCTAAGTAGTGAATAAGATTATATAATATAATCAATTTTCAACCAAACAATTTTGATAACAAATTTAAAAACTACAACAAACATAACTTTACAAATCTTTGCAATTCCAAGTTGTAAAGGTGGAATAAAAAAATGTACAAGTTCAAACTACTTCGTACAACTTGTAGCTCGTATGCAGGTTTGTTCAATTTGCATACAACCTGTAACTTGTATACTAGTAATGTGCCTAATGGAATTGCGCCTTAAAAGGTCAGTATTGTATTGAATGCAGTGAAATTGAAGCTACTTGCAAAGTTGTAAAAGAAAACAATAAACATAGTTACAATCTTGTATTGAAATGATGTCGTTAACCGAGTCCGAGTGCATAAACCGTGCACTGACGTAATGAAAACAACTGGCCACGCCGGTATTCTAGGGCAACTAACAGGACATTGTGCAAAATGCCCTTACACAAATTATTGACTTTAAACACTCACCTGTTTTTATCACGGGGTACACATCCTTATGGGACTTAAAGAACCCTGATTCTGACTCAGAAAGCGACACAACATTCTCCGAATAGGAACCGATACTGTCCCCAGACCATTTGTGCAGAGCGAACAGCAAAATTAATAGTATGACACAAGCAGAGCCCATACGGATTATTCTCCCACGTCTTACGTTTGTGATCCTCATGGCTGTGTCTTTTCAATGTTATTTCATACCAATGTAATACTACTTTCACTGAAATATTATTTTGTAAATTAGAAAAACAGTCGACGTAGCGACAGACCACAATCGTGGAAGTCAATACGTGATTTGACAGACGCGACAGTGAAGACCGAACAATGATGACAGTGACATTGACTTACATGTGAAGTCATGGCTGAAACCAATCCATAGCACACATAATTTTTTGTAATAAATAGATTACAGTTTAAACCGAATTCATTAAAAATAGCAAGCAGTGTGAAAACCAGAACATAATTCAGTTTTTCAGATTCCATGATAGCATTATTTTTTGTTATAAATTGACGATAAAAAAGCCAAACGAAATAAATGTATTTAATTTCCATTTGATAACAAGTTGACGTATGTTTGACTTTGTGAAACGGAACGTGTTCGATTTTGTTTGGCATTGGCACCCAAAACAGAAGGAACGGTCGTTGTTTGTTTGAATTTTCGAACGTTTCAGTGAATTATTCAATTTTGGTAATTGAAGTGAAGATAAATATCTATCTTTATAAACTTGATATAAATAGGTACCAAAAATGGTGATGGAGAGAGGTAAGTTCCTCTTGTTCGTAGAACTGTCTTGTTGAAATCAGCTCGGAGGGCTTATGCGACTGCATAAATCTTACCTTACATTTCTCCTTTCAGCTAATATAGTAGATCACTTCATAGAGAACTGGAACGCTGACTTTCCGAACTATGCACTCACTGCAGCAGACCTGAACAAGCCCATTATGCTAATAGGAGCCCTGTTGAATGTGTGTGAAAGGCTGGGCATTGACAGGGATGTTGTCGTAGCCGTAAGTACCTTTACACTTGCTGGATAATTAGAGGTTGGAGAAATAGATAAATAAAGGTTGGAAGGCTGGAAGAAATAGAGCGCTTGCACTAGAGTAATAACCGATTGTATAAATTCTGTGATGTAGAGACATACCGCAGTTTCACCCACGTAGGTCCCGATCCCACGGGAATTTCGGGGTCAAAAGTAATCTTTGTTATTTTCTATCCCCTAAACTACAACTATCCGGATTTTCAACCAAATCGGTCCAGTCATTTAGACCGCGAAGATAGATTTATAATATTACTTATGAATTAACAGAGCCTGAAGATTCTTTTATGAAAGTTTTCTGTTCTGTATCCTATAGTTGCTTGGCACTGTGTGAAATGCCCTGTAAAATCATTACATAGTATAAAACAAAGTCGCTTTTACTGTCTGTTCCTATGTATTCTTTTATCTTTAAATCTACGCAAAGGATTTTGATGCGGTTTTTTTTAATAGATAGAGTGATTCAAGAGGAAGGTTTATATGTATAATACATGCATATTATAGCCGTGTGAAGCCGGGGCGGTTCGCTAGTTTACAGTTTTTTTGTTTAAGTGCATAATTTATTTATTCAAATGTTTCCATAAACTTTGTGTACTTTATATATTTCATGTTTTACAGCCACCACCAGAAGAGAGTCGCAATGAATCCACAACATACTACTGGGACCTACTCCCCGTCATCAACATGACCCGAGTTATGAACCATCTGGTGATGCATCAAGCCAACATCATCATCACCGTGTCACATTTCCTTCAACCCACAGCAGTGACGTCACATTCCTTGCTGCTATTGCAGTTCAATCTGATGATGTTTTATGATGAGAGGCTCAGGGAGATAGCTCCGGCTGAGGGGGAGCTTTTTGAGTGGACTAATCAGGTAGATAGTACTCTTCCTTGAGACCTAAGTTCAATGGGCTGTCAACTGATGGAAGCCTCAATTTTATTTAATTAGTTTTTTTTACTATTTATGACCTTAACCTCATAGTAAAACCTCAAGACCTCAGGGTAAAAATCAATCACTCAAAACAGATCAAGATCAATCTTGATCTGTTTTTCCTTTTAGAGTTTTGATAAACAGACGGACAAGAAAGTTTTTTACCTCTTGAGGTACGCGACTCTAAAAATGAGTTTTTGTAAAGTAATTAAGCTGAGACTTTGTTCTATTGACTAAGGTCTCAAGTTAAGTTATTTGTATTTTACATCAACACACTTCCTGTTTGGCTCAACCGACGCTGATATTTGGAGACACTCCACAGGTGTGCATATTAACAAAAAAGTAAAGTCTGTCAAAAATATCCACCCTTGGACTGAGGATTATGCTAATATTATTGTTATTGGTAGTTGATTATCAAATAAACTGCTAATTTTCAGGTAAAATCCTTAGAAGACAGGAAACACAAACTCTTAGAATTGCTAAACGAACAGGCTGAGGAAAAGGGCAAGAGAGCTGAGAAGATGGAGAAGGTATAATCTCATTACTCATTATTTTTCAAAGTTTAATAATTAAAGCAGTGGCTTAGTAGATCAGCTTCCTGTCCTTGCTAACAAATGTGACTTTACAGTAATATTTCGGTCTTGCGGTTTTACCCACGTAAGTCCCGATCCCGTGGGAATATTAAGATATAAAGTAGCCTATGTTACTCCCAATCAATTAATGTATCTTCATACCAAGTTTCATTAAATTTGGACCGGTAGTTTCAGAGCCTATTTGTTACAAACAAAAAATCTTTCCTCTTTCAACTTCAACTTTTTTTGTATGGCTGACTGCTGACATTAGGACGCAATTCTGCCATTGTCAAGTGAGCGAGGAAAAAAAACTATAGCAATGAGAGTGGACGGTATGATTATAAGTATTAAATCTCAGCTTAAACTGTCATGTCAGATGTCCTGTAATATTAATTTATTTATTAATACTTAGTATTAATCTTGTTCCAGCTAAACTTTGATATAAAACAGTTTGACGAAGAATTAAAACAAGAAAAGGAGATAAGAATAAGAGAAGAAAAACAAGATTTAGAAGGGATACTAAACGAAAACGCTCAAACAAAAACCATTCTTGAGCAGAGAAGAACTCATAAGTAAGTTTGTTTTTTAGAAAGGATTTATTCTGCAACTAGACCTCTTTAGTTCGTGTGCCTGTACCGAATAAATGTTTTTCTTTCTTTCTTTCTTAAACTAATGAACCCGAACCGTAAAAATATTTTATAGTGATAACAATCACTACATAGTATAAAACAAAGTCGGTTTCTAAATTCTAATGCTTAAATCTTTAAAACTACGCAACGGATTTTGATGCGGTTTTTTTAATAGATAGAGTGATTCAAGAGGAAGTTTTATATGTATAATACATGCCTAATATAGCCGTGCGAAGCCGGGGCGGGTCGCTAGTCATACATAACACAAGCCTAGCTGCTTAACTTGGAGCTATATGTTGCTGCATGCTTTGATATGATACTTCTTTAAAATTGCATAATCTTACGGAATGTCGCTGTGTTTCTACTCGATATTGTAAGATTTACCTACCTACCTTAAATATGTCGGTACCTACCTCTTCTTATTTATATTTAACTAGCTGTTGCCCGCAACTTCGGCGTTTGTTTTATATACTAAAACCTTCCTCTTGAATCACTCTATCTATTAAAAAACCGCATCAAATTTCCGTTGCGTGGTTTTAAAGATGTATAGGGACAGACACCGGGAACCGACTTTGTTGTAATAGTTTACAACAAAGTCGGTTCCCGGTGTCTGTGAAGAGAAATACAGACTAATCACTACATAGTTGTAGTGATTAGTCTGTATTTCTCTGGCAAATGAATTTATGTAATTTTTATTAGAGAAATAAAGTTTAAGTATTTAACCATATTATATAATTTTTTCCAGTGAAGCTTTAATGGCTGAAATATCACGCCTAGAAGCCCAGAGAGTATACAACTCTGACGACATAAAAGCGCAAGCGACGCAAGCGACACAAAACGTGCAAGAGGCCGAACAGAAACTGAATAGTTTGCAAACAACGCTCATGGAAAAGGAGAACAGTTTGAAGAATTTACAGAACATTAAACCTTGTTTGGATCAAGCTAAGAGTTTATTGGATGAAATCATGAATCGTACTGAGAGTTTGAAGTTAGTATTGAAATACTTAAAGATTATTTTCGATCGTCTTTTGTTCTATTTCTTTTGTCTTTTGTTAGGGACAGTCAGTAGTCCATTGAAAAGTTACATTTGGGGTTGCATTTGTCAGAGGACGCAATTTTATTTTATAGATATCAAGAGGGGGTTAGTCTAAGCTTAAATCCAAGTTTGAGGGATTTTAGCTCTTGTCCCACGGCCGCCATCTTGGAAAAAGGGATTTAAATGGTTTTTATGGTTTATCTGACAAACTATAGGTCTCACAGAAAATATTACTTAACATTTATAATTGCAAATAAGATTATCTACAACTCTTATTAAGTAGCTATTAGTCGTAAACCAAAAATAAAAAAAGTTATAAGCGAAAATCCATTACTCAGATTCCTTAGCTCTTATTACGGTCCCATCTGGTTGAAAGCATGAAACTTGGCATGCAGGTAGCTTTTACATAGATAATAAGATATAGAAGTAGAAACAAGTCGTATGGCGATTGGTTCCCCCCTTTAACCCCCTTTTGTGTGCCAATTTAGAGTTTTTTGCATTTTTTATGAAAACAGTTAAAGCTATAACTACATTGCCAATGAGCAATATGATCTTCATCAAATTCACTACAACATTTACCTCAGAAGTATGTAGATCGGACTTATAATTTTTAAAATATGTTTACTTTTCTTCTTCTGAAAATTAACACAAAAAGGTAAACATCTAAAAAGCGCATGTAATCATTTTTATACGTTTTTAGACCCTTTCGAGAGTAGTTTATACCTAAGTTTACATCCTTGGAAACCCTGGGCTACTCCCATGGTGCTACGAAATCAGTATTCTCAGTAAAAATAAAAACTACAATTGTCATGGATTTTCGCTTATAACTTTTTGTTTTTTGTTCTACGACTAAAAGTTACTAGACAAAAGTTGTAGATAATCATATTTGGAACAAAAAATGTTAAGTAATATTTTTTTGTGAGACCAATAGTTTGTCAGATAAACCATAAAAACTGTTTAAATCCCTTTTTCCAAGACGGCGGCCGTGGGACAAGAGCTACAATCCCTCAAATTTGGATTTAAGCTTAGACTAACCCCCTCTTGATATCTAAAAAATAAAATAGCGTCCTCTGACAAATGCACGCTAAGCCCAAAAAAATGTAACATTTCAATGGACTACAGGAAATAAACGTAGGAGTAGGTATGTTGTTTCGATTCTTGTTTGCCCCATTTTTGGTCAGCTTTTGAGGACAGGCAGGAATGACCCATAAAAACGAGGAAACGAGGAATACTAATCTTAACATTTAAATTCTTTGTCCTGACTGACTGACGGATCAACGCACAGCCTTAACCGCTGATCGTAGAGAACTGAAACTTGAAGGGTGTGTTCTTTGTATGACGTAGGCATCCGATAAGAAAGGATTTTCCAAAATTCTACCTCTTAAGTGGTGAAAAAGGGGGGCAAAGTTTGTATGGGACAATGTGATTCTTTGGTCAAATCCTATTAGAACCATTTTCGACTTTTACGCGGACGAATTCGCTGGCAAAAGCTCCACTATCACTAACACTTTTATTTTCATTTATTGAGTGTTTAATTTATTGATTGGGACATTTCTCTTTAATTTTATTAATTTTGATTTATTATTTGCTAACTGGAACTTTTTAATTTTATTAATTTTGACTTTATATACTTATTTGATTTTTGAATTTAAATTGCATATTGTATACCTACTTTTTAAAATGAAATTCTGACATCTTTTATTAGTTATAATTTTAAGTGAATTTGTATATTGGTTTTGCCTGAAATAAAAATCAATTTATTTATGTTATTTTACCAATAAATCTCCCCAGGGAAACTGAATCGGGTGACTTAGAGACAGACAGCTTAGAAGGTGAACTGGACGTTGTCAACATGGAGGTGTCAGAGCTACAAGCACAGCTCGCAGAGCGGGAAGCTGTTCTAGCTGCACTTGAGAGTAAATGTCAGGAGGGACGAGCTAGGCGGCAGCTTGAGATGACTGAGCTTGTAATGTAAGTACTTATTTATAGTATGTTAGGTATACTTTCTAAATAGGTATGGTCGGCAGTATTGCAGACCCACCGTAGAGTTCTAAAATTATTATTATTCAAAGTCAATTTTTTTTATTTCTTTTGATGCTTAATACATTAAATTTTGTATAAAGACCACATAAAATCGTCTTAAAAACTAAGTTAGGATGTGTGCCTTCGGAACGCGCCCACCAATGAGAAGAAGGCACAAGAAACTCATGGGGAACATAATTGGAATTGTTGTTTGATAAATTCATGAGTTAAAAATCAGAATCATTATTTGCTAAAAACACAGGTATAAATATTAGTACAAAAAAATATATCCATAGTTCTACCTTACAAAGGCATGCAAAAGACTTACTTCTAAAGCAGGTGCCTAGAATATTGCTTGTGTTGAAAACATTCTTATAACAGCCGTTTTGAGATCTACGGGTGGGTCTGCAATTATGCAGCATACCAGTGGCGAGGGGTGAAAAAGAAGGTAACCTGACGAAACAGCAAATATGGAATCTTATTTTATCTTATATAATGGGGGCTGACAAATTGCCAGCAACACTTCGACCCAATGGGATCTTTTGTGTTTACCCCTACCTTGATGTTTCTTACTCTTTGAAGAAGTGGTCGATTAACGCGGTGATCCCACTGAGAGGAAGAAACCTATATTCCTCCGGTTTGGGATACGCATTCCCAAGGAGGCTCATACGCTTCGCTGCTAAGACGTCGCATTCACACAGTATGTGCTCCATAGTTTATGGAATCTTAGCATAGTTTATTTTTTGTGCAATGCGCGTAAAGACCCAAATCTATCGATAAAGGGCAATACGACGTACAA
This sequence comes from Idaea aversata, assembly GCA_907269075.1. NCBI lineage: Eukaryota > Metazoa > Arthropoda > Insecta > Lepidoptera > Geometridae > Idaea > Idaea aversata. Next base: position 2,321,886 of record OU026088.1, read on the forward strand.
ATAAAGCCTTCACACTAAACCTCCAAGCGTGTCGGTAACGGGTTATATGACAAATTGTGATGTCCTATTATTTTCGAAAATTGCGCTGCAAATGCTACTTTTTAACCAAGTGCGGTGTTGATAATGTTTCTCTTTCCAACAGCGCTCTACAAGAAATGGAAGAAAAGGAGAGAAAATCTCAGGATCTATGCAAGAAGGGGCTGCAAGTTACTGAAAACATTAAACAGATGACTTATAAATATAAAGAGGAAAAAGTTGCCCTTTTCGATGAACTGGCTCATATTATGGACGATTTTAGTAAAGAGGTAAATATTATACTGTTTTAACTCATTTTTAGGGTTCCGTACCCAAAGGGAAAAAACGGGACCCTCTTCTAATGGTGCCCGCACATTGATACGCGCCGAGCGCGCCGAATCTTTGCCGTCCACGGAAAAAGGTACCTTATACTAATAGAGATAAGGTACATTTATTCATTTATTTATTTCAGAGTCGGCCGCCTCTGACGATGCGGCCGACTCTGATGACGTCATCGGAAATATAAATGTAGATACCTTATCTCTATTATTATATGGTACCTTTCTCCGTGAACGGCAAAAATTCGACGCGTTCGGCGCGTATCAATCTGCGTCCACCTTAAGACTTCATTGTTCGTCCATCTGTCTGTCACCAAGCCGTCTGTCTGTCTTATCAACCGTGATAGCTAGACAGTTGAAATTTTCACAGAATATTTCTGTTGCCGCTTTAACAACAAATACTAAAAACAGAAAAAAGATATTTAAGTGGGGCTCCTATACAACATGTTGTGGAACCCTTTGTGCGTGGGTCCGACTCGCACTTGGCCGGTTTTCTAACGCGATAATGCTCGCGGGCACTCGCAGTAAAGAAACGCAGAAACGTATAGTAAATACTAGCTGTCCCGGCAAACGTTTGCCATTTAAAAAAATAAAAAATAGATAGTAGCCACATTGTAGCCTATTCTCAGACCTACTGAATATGCATATAAAATTTTATAAAAATCGGTCAAGCCGTTTTGGAGGAGTATGGTAACTAACATTGTGACACGAAATTTTATATATCACTATCACTACATAGTATAAAACAAAGTCGCTTTTTCTGTCCCTATATCCCTATGTTTGCTTAAATCTTTAAAACTATGCAACGGATTTTAATGCGGTTTTTTTAATAGATAGAGTGATTCAAGAGGAAGGTTTATACATGCATAATATAGCCGAGCGAAGCCGGGGCGGGTCGCTAGTTAGATAATAAAATAACTAGTAGTATAATTTGATCTGTGTTTTATTAACAATTTTTGTTATTTCAGTTGGAAGCTTTAAATGAAAGGTTACTGCAAGAATTTGAAGGAGCGCAGGAATTAATCGAAAACAAATTGAAAAGTAGAAATAATGGTTAAACAAATCTTGTAACATATTTATTTTCCCGGGTCTTAATCGCGTATTTTTTTTTATTTTCTGGGTCTCCTTGCGACCATGACTATTGTAACAAAGTCGAAACGTCGAGGTTAGAAAATAAAAATAAAACATACGCGATTAAAACCCGGGAAAATAATTACTATGAATACATTATCGTGTGAGTTTAAAAAATTTTATAAGAGGAAAGACCCGGGGGCTCTTTCCATACAAACTTTTACAAACGTAGTCGACTGTTTCCTCCATGGATAATGACACTAGAGCAAATATTTTTGGTGCATAAGACTTAACTATTCATCATGCCCTTTTTTTTTAATTTTAATTTCTATGATAGTTAGAAAATGAAAAAAAAAACAGCGCACTCCGGGAGTGCAGGCAGAAGTGAAAACTGTATATCTGTGTAAAATCTCATCTGTCGCGAGAACATACGCAAAAAGAGTTTTAGATGAAAAAAAATAATAGTCGGACGACTATTTGTCGTCCGACAAATAGTCGTCCGACAAATAGTCGTCTGACATTTGTCGTCCGACAAATAGTCGTCCGACATTTGTCGTCCGTCAATAGTCGTCCGACAAATAGTCGTCCGACATTTGTCGTCCGTCAATAGTCGTCCGTCAATAGTCGTCCGACATTTGTCGTCCGTCAATAGTCGTCCGTTAAAAAATACCATATTAATGTACGTCTTAATACACTCACAGCCAAATTAAAAAACTGTATATCTGTGTAAAATCTCATCTGTCGCGAGAAAATCTGTCGTCTGTCGCGAGAACGGCTGAAAATGCTCACCCACAAAAGTGCCCACCGCGCCATAAGAAGTTTTCACTTTAAAAAAAAACAAAACATAGGGGCATTGTCATGGCAGTTATAGGTTATATGGCACACAAATATTTGTGCTGGTGTCATTATCCAGGGAGGAAACAGTCGACTACGTTTGTATGGAGAGAGCGCAGGTACCCTTTCACCTTAAGTCTTGTAACAGTTGATTGCCGTACTCATGGACGTTAAGTACTTTGGATAACTTGGCTTTATATTTCAAACTCAGATATTATACTTACAACTGAAATGGTCAGAAGCAGACAATACGCGAGATCAATTTGACGACCCAGTTGCCACAATGGTCACCATGTCGGACTGCCAAATACGTGGTTGCGGGTTCGATTACCGCCGCAGACAAGTATTTACGCTTAGATATTTGTCTGTGGTCTGGTTGTTTCTATGTATTATAAGTATATATTTGCAAAAAAAAGTATATAAGTAGTATATCAGTTGTCTAGCACCCATAACACAAGTCTAGATACTTGGCTTGGGGCTAGATGGCGATGTGTGGAATGTCCAGCAATATTATAAATAGTTTACAGTTTCTGCGCATTTCAGTTGTATCCGTTTTCATGGAAAATACTGATTAAGTTCAGTTGATTAAAATATTATTAATTATTCATGAAAACCTGCTTAATTAAACTATTGTATCTAATTTTTTTAAGTAAATAAATCTGTCTATGTAAAACTATTTTAGGATTTTAATTTTTACCACACTTACATGGTAAATATAGGCGTTTTCCGGTGGTCATACTGGTTTGTCATATTAGTATTACCACGAGGATAATAATAATGTACCTACTCCTCGTAGTCATACTGCATCATATTTTTAGAAGAGGTACCTAGACGTACTTACCTATATTTTGTTTCGTATCACTTCACTACATAGTATAAAACAAAGTCGCTTTCTCTGTCCATATATCCCTATGTATGCTTAAATCTTTAAAACTACGCAACGGATTTTGATGCGGTTTTTTTAAATAGATAGAGTGATTCAAGAGGAAGGTTTATAATATGTATAGTACATGCATAATATAGCCGTACGAAGCCGGAGCGGGTCGCTAGTTTGTTTCTAAACCACGAAATAAATCCTACTAATTATATAAATACGAAAGGTTGTGTGTTTGTTGCACCTTTTCTCAAAAAATACTGAATCAATAATTGCTCAGAAAAATTTCTTTTTCTGAGAATAATTGTTATAAAACTCTGCAGGGCGGTGCTAGTGGAAAATGTTTGGTTCAAACTACTTAGTTACCGACAAAAATATTACATAAGTAATCGTTTTTCAATTTATAAAACAAAAACAAGGAAGGAAAGACTCGTTGAGGATAAAACTGAAACATTTACTGAGTCACGACATGCATACGTTCGGCGAACAAAGATATGTTAAAAGAACAACAGCGACTTAAACTCGAGTATTACCTATTTTTTTAGGGCTCCGTACTTTAAAAGGAAAAAAAGGGAACCCTTACAAGATATTTCTCTTGTCGGTCTGATTTTAGCAAGATCGCCAATTTATAATAGGACTGGGCGGATAAAGACTAACAGTGGGAGCCGAAAGACGGCGTAAATAGGCTGCGAAATTTCTAACCGGTTTTGATGAAACTTAGTCACTATCACTACATAGTATAAAACAAAGTCGCTTTCTCTGTCCCTATTTCCCTTTGACCGCTTAAATCTTTAAAACTACGCAACGGATTTTTGATGCGGTTTTTTTAATAGATAGAGTGATTCAAGAGGAAGGTTTATATGTATAATACATGCATAATATAGCCGTGCGAAGCCGGGGCGGGTCGCTAGTATGAGGATAATATATTGATTTACTAAGAGAAGAACTATGACTCGCTAAGGAGCAGGTGATCTCACTATCCCGTTTTCACATTTTAATTTATACTTACTTTATACTTTTTTCTCTTTGTACTTATTTGATTTTATTTTAACTTTGTATTTATGATGTACTTCTTAAATTTATTTTTAATTATAGTAATTAAATCTATTATTTATACTTAAATCTTTGATTATGGTTACATATAGGTACATTGGTATTTTTAAAGAGATAAGTAGGTAACATTACTTATTTATTGTAGGAATGCCGACCTTACATACTTTGCTAACATGGTCGGGGATGTACCAGTAGGTACCTATCGTCTGTAAGCTTGCGAGGGGAAATAACCTTACTTCGAGTGACGTTTATTTTAAGGCCTATGACTAACTAAAAATATTAAAAAGCATCTGTATACATACGATACGATACAGACGACTAATAAGTGAATGGTAAGTGAGTGGTGGTAAGTGAGGAGTGAATGGAAGAAAAAGACATACTGCGCCGACCCCAAATAAATTGGGATAAGGGCAAGAAGATGATGATGATACATTTTAACACCTACTTACTTATCTACATTGTATCACAAAGGTTGAAATTAATATTTTTACACAGTGCACTAGCCCGAGTCGAAGACTATAAACTACTAAACCGATTTTGATGATATTGACACCGTTCGTTAAATTGAATAAAAGGCACAGAAGCAGCTTTATTTTTTGTATGGAAAATTGTTGCTTATAAATTGTAGCATTTGGAGGTGAAATATTTCTGTAGGTACATCATCATTACATAGTATAAAACAAAGTCGCTTCCCGCCGTCTGTCCCTATAAAAGCTTAGATTTTTAAAACTACGCAACAGATTTTGATGCGTTTTTTTTTAATAGATAGAGTGATTCAATATAAAGGTAAGTACATAAAATGAACTACCACGCGTATGAAGTCGCGGGAAACAGCTAGTTTTTGTATAAGTAAAGGCCAGAAGGAAGAGGCAAGAAAGACTCTACATGTCAAATTGGCCTACCATCTACCAATCACCTGATTTATACACGACGAAGTCTGTTAAATAGGTATTAAAAAAATAAGTAGTATCTTTACAAGTAGGTATAGTACCTATACGTAGTACCTACCTATGCAAGGAATGCCTGCTTAAGTAGATAATTAAAATGTCACTTATCTATAAAATTGTTGTAATTCTTACGTAAACATTAATGCAATGCAAAGTAATAAGTTGGTAGGTATAGGTCATTTACTTATAGGTATCTTCTATCCATATCATTAGGTAGGTACATAGTATAAAGCAAAGTCGCTTTCTGCTGTCCCTATGTATGCTTAGATCTTTAAAACAACGCGACGCCTCGGATTTTAATGCAGTTTTTTTTATAGATAGGGTGATTCAAGGTTTTGGTACATAAAACAAAACTACACGCGTACGAAGTCGCGGGCAACAGCTAGTATATATTATAAAACAAAATCTCTCCGCCCGCGCCGTGTCTCTCTTTTTGTCTATAGGTAGGTACTCGTAGCGCGAGTTTTTTCATACTTATAACAAATGCTGCTACTTTAGCGTAATCGAGAAAATTGTATGGAAAGTTGAGAAGCGCCCCTAGCGGTCATAATTCGAAGCTTTAACTTTCCACACGACATTTTTATATAGATAGAAACACTTTATTTGTAGTTACAATTCACAAAATACATTAAAACGACCAAAAAACTACAATTTGTACAAATAAGCGCCCTTATCGGTTAACGCGATTTCTACTCTATATCTAGCAAATCATGTGCCAGTGCCTACATTGAAAACTTGAAAGATGTACGGTATTAGTAAAGTATGGAAGCACGAATATCTGGAGAAAGTTCGTCATAGCGATGTACGGAATACCCTGTGGGAAAACCGAAAGCTTGCAAAATGGAGTTACTCAATCTATAACGTTTGTAATATCGATTTATGGAACATCGAATAATTTCTACATCTGAAATGCTCCTAATTAAATGTACAGAACCATGCGGCAGTGGCGGCGTTTAAGGTGAAAGGGTACCGGCGCTCTCTCCATACAAACGTAGTCGACTGTTTCCTCCCTGGATAATGAATGACACTATAGCAAATATTTTTATTGCATAAAACTTATACTTAACTGCCATAACCATTGACCATGCCCCTAGTCATAGAAAGAGCGCCGGTACCCTTTCCTCTTAAACTTCCAAAAAATATTCAGTAATTACTCTGTAACATTTATCATTCAAAACTTATAAAATACACAATTAATATTGTTAATTTTATCTCAGTATTCAAAAAGTCACGAACCGCGATAAATTGGTTGTTTACATAAATGAATCATGAAACGCAAGTACCTACCTATACCTAGCCTTACAACAATATATGGATAGGTACCTACTAGCAGCGCTCCGCAGTTTCACCCGCGTAACTCCCGATCGCGTGGGAATATCGGGATAAAAATATGTTATTCCCAATGAATCAATGTATCCTCATACTAAGTTTTATCAAAATCGCTCCAGTATTTTCATAGCCTATTCAATTCAAACAAACAATAAAATCTTTCCTCTTTATAATACTATTACTAGCGACCCGCCCCGGCTTCGCACGGCTATATTATGCATGTATTATACATATAAACCTTCCTCTTGAATCACTCTATCTATTACAAAAAACCGTATCAATATCCGTTGCGTATTTTTAAAGATTTAAGCATACAAAGGGATATAGGGACATAGGGACAGAGAAAGCGACTTTGTTTTATACTATGTAGTGATAGTGATAGTTACTAGCTGCCCCCGCCGTTTCACCCACGTAAGTCCCGATCCCGTGGGAATATCAAAATAAAAAGTAGCCTATAATTAGCCTTCCTCGATGAAATGGACTATCCAACACAGAAATAATTTTTCAATTCGAACCAGGTAGTTCCTGAGATTAGCGCGTTCAAACAAACAAACTCTTCAGTTTTATAATTTTAGTACCTATAGATTAGTATAGACTACTTTTACCCGCGACTTCTTCTACGTATTAGGAGTTGAAAATTACAAAATCCTTCCTCTGTGGAACTTAATTTAAACCCATTGGTTTGAGATGTGCGTTGATATTGTCAGTCAGTCAGGACTTTGTTATTTATTCTATATCAAGAAAAGGAATTTTTAGGGTTCCGTACCTCAAAAGGTAGAAAAGAACTCTAATTTATAAAATCTCTTTCTTGTCCGTCTGTCTGACTGTTTATATTGATATTCCGACGGGATATGAACTTGGGTGAAAACGTGGGGCGCAGCTAGTTAGTGATACTGAAAAGGTTTTACAAAGAGCTTTTTTTCTAGATACGGTGGACTAAGCTAAGAGGTGTAGGTTCTGGGTAGGCTTCTACCCAGAACCTTATACCTCTTAGCTTAGTTTCTGTGATACCTATGTATTACAATGCGCCCTGAATCACATGGACTAAAGTTGCTGGTGTTGTAGAAATCGTCTAGATTAGATGTAAAGACCTTTATTATCACAATAAACAAAGTAAGTAAGTACATATAAGTGTAGGTAGGTACATAAACATAGCGACCCCAATAAAGAGTGATTACGACAACAAATTATTGTTTAATGTCGTGAACTGAGCACAAAGATACGAGGAATCCCCTTTGCCTGTTATTTACCTATACCGCACAAGAGCAATACCTACCTAACTGATAAAACTTATTGTAAATAACTGTAAGAGTCATATATAAACGAAGTGCAGACCGACCGTGCTTACATTTGAAGTTAGCTTTCCTCAACGCATTGACTTATTTAAATAAATTAATAAAAATGCATAAACTTTTTATTGTTCTTGCGGTGGTTGCGGCGATCGCCTTGCAATGTGAAGCAAAGACGTTTAATCGATGCGGTCTGGTCGTGGAGCTGAGAAGGCAAGGGTTCCCTGAGGATAAAATGAGAGATTGTAAGTTTTTTTTTACTTTAATTAACCAGACCAACGAAAAACACAAAACAAAATACAATCATATTAACTCGACCCAGACCCAGTTGAGACAATGGTCACTATGCCGGACTGCCAAACGCAGAGTTACGGGTTCGATTCACGACTCAAGACAAGTATTTATGCTTAGATTTGTCTGTGCCCTGGTTGCTTCTATATATTATAAGTAAATATTTACAAAAGAAAAGTATATAAGTAGTATATCCGTTGTCTAGCACCACACTAAAAACTTAAACACTAGTCTATAGTTACTTAGCTTGGGGCTAGATGGCGATGTGTGGAATGTCCTGCAATATTTATTTATTTAATGCATATACCTTACGAAGTCGTGATAAAACCCGAGGTTTAGTTGGCCTTAGGACTTTTAACTAGTTATTTCCTCTGGACACGGTCGACTAAGCTGCGAGTGTTGTAAAGGTGCTTGGCAAGCCTACTGCGCCCTGAATAATATCGATTAAAGTTGCTTGCGCTGCATAAATCATCTAAAACACTACATACTTAATATAAAACAAAGTCGCTTCCCGCTGTCTGTCCCTGTCTATGTTTAAATCTTCAAAACTACTCAACGGATTTTGTTGCGGTTTTTTTAACCGACTTCAAAAAAAGGAGGAGGTTCTCAATTCGGTTGTATGTATTTTTTTAAAATAGATAAAGTGATTCAAGAGGAACGTTTTGGTACATAAAACATACCTACCACTAAGTAGCGGGCAACAGCTATTAGATATAAAGACTTAATAGGTACTTATACTTCATCTCATCTTATTTCCAGGGGTTTGTTTGGTAGAACACGAGAGCAGCAGGAACACTGCCAAGATAAATACAAACAGAAACGGCTCTAAAGACTATGGAATCTTCCAGATCAACGATAGATATTGGTGTACCTCATCCGGGGCTGCTGGGAAGGATTGTAACGTCAAATGTGCTGGTAAGTAGGAGACTTCTCTCTCGGTAGACTGTTCCTCATGATTGAGGATCGTGCGGTGCACATCACAGGGTGATGCTGTGATGGTCTGATTGGTCTGTACTTAGATCAGATGATCTATCTCCAGTGTTCAGTTCATCTCTTCTCTCAGGGTATTATGGAACTGACAGCTGATGAATCAAGATCTGGACAGTCCATCATCCCAACCACAATGCGTTTCTCCAGATTCTCATCGCTCTTCCGTATCCAAACTATGCAATTTGCGTAGAAGATTTATGGATATTGATGCTAAATCTATAAATATAAATGCACACCTCAAACCAATGGGTGGATCGAGATAAAATTAGGCATTGGTGCCTAAAATGTTACCTCTCCTACTTCTTTCCTAGCGGATGCCTGCCTACATCATAATAGCTAGGAAAGATTTTTAGAGGTAACATTTTAGGACGTTTGAGAAAAATTGCTCTAGATATTATATGCTTTCTATAAGACAATTTTTTTTAATAAAATCCGAATTTCAGATGTTATGACGGACGACATTACGAAGGCTGCGAAGTGTGCATTGAAGATCTACAAACGTCACAAGTTCCAGGCCTGGTACGGATGGAAGAACAACTGTCAGACACCTGGATCTCTGCCTGATATTAGCAGCTGTTAAAAACACATAGAATTAATACCTTTACTAACCTATATCCATAGTTAAAAATCACGTTGCACGAACTTACTGCGACTTTGTTCCTCATATTGCCTACCAGGTTTTTCTCTTGTCACCTTCTAACATAGTATAATATAACTTAGTGGAATTAAAGGCCCTGCCTCACCGGGATGCCATTGCGTCGTCGCCAGCTACGTATTCAAACAATTTGTTTTAAAGTGTATGAAAGTAGCCATGACCGACGATGGAGACTGAATACTCTCTGGCGTCCTGGCAACGGAGTTTACGTCTAAGCTGCGCCTCACTCACTCAGAGTCCATCGGATAGCCAAAGAGGAAGGATCTTCGCACTTGTTTTTTGTGACAGACAGTAGCCTGTGACTACTTTATTTGGCGGCCTATAGGATAGCCAGAAGAAGGCTAGATACGTAGCCGATGACGTTTCCTTGGCGTCCCGGTGGAGTCATCCTTTTACTTGTATACAGACCTCTCTAGTTGTGCACTTTTTGCGTGAGGATAGAGTAAGGTTTGCTCATTAGATTAGTCGCCAGTATCTAGAAGATAAACAAAGAAGATATGCGGAAACATCCATTAAAAAAAACATACAACCGAATTGAGAAATTCCTCCTTTTTTTGAAGTCGGTTAAAAATAACTTTCCATGCCATTATTTTATTTATAAACTAGCGACCCGCCCCGGCTTCGCACGGCTATTTTATGCATGTATTATACATATAAACCTTCCTCTTGAATCACTCTATCTATTAAAAAAACGGCATAAAATAAAGATTTAAGCATACAAAGGGATATAGGGACAGAGAAAGCGACTTTGTTTTATACTATGTAGTGACTATTTAATGATTTTCCTTGAATGATTTGATAATTGTTGAAAAACCATTTGTGGGTTATCCACATCCACTGGTTGGTGGCTACTTAACACCGATCAGTGGAAACCAGTAGTGTGGTGGAATTTAAGTAAATTAATCAATTTGTCAAGCTATTGTGTTGAGTGATTCGAACACAATCTTCAATGTTACGGCTATAATTAATTAACTTAACAGTTAAGTATATGCTATGTTTTGTTAATTTGAAACTAGGTACCTACATAATAAATATTTAATATGGTTTTTAAATGAATTGTTTACGCCTAACTTATTTACTTACCAAAATTTTTGCAAAATAAAAATCGGGACCCTCTGCTCTTACTAAGACTCCACTGTCTGTCCGTCTGTCTTGGACAGTTGAAATTTTCACAGATAATTTATTCTATAACACATACTTACGAGTTTTGGCGGGAACGAGCCAACAACATGTCGTGCTGCAGTTTTATTTACACGAAACTTAGTTGTAAACCGAGTTAAATTGTATAGTTATTGTGGAAAGTTATCTAATTTAGTTCTGTGAAAGTGCACAAGTGTAGTGAAAGTAAAAATCAGTGTCAAACATGGACTTTTCTCGTTGCCTCCAAAATCTCCTACAAGGTTATAGTAAAGTAGCCACCGCTTTACTATGACCCCTGACTTGACAAACTGTGACTTGACGACTTGACCATCTTGAAACACTTTGAGCCCGATTTCTGTAAATCGGGCCATAACTTGATGCAAAATATTACTTGATACTGGCTATATGCACAAACCGTGCGAAGCCATAACTGAAGAAAAAAAAAACCTGCTGAAAATGAAGAACAAGATGAAAATGGCATAAGTTCCTGGGGCCAAACAAGAAAGAAAAAAAAACACATACTTACTAAAAACATAATATAATTGTACAGAACCATATGTGCACGAGTTCGATTTGCACTTGGCTTGTTGTTTCTGCGTAAGGCGTTTATTTACCAATACCTACTAACCTAGAAATTAAAAAAGTTAGATTAATTTAAATACTACCGCCTACATCCACCGACTATCCACGATCGTTACAATGTCATCGGTCCACCGGGCAGCTGGTCTCCAAACACTCCGTTTCGCGATATAAATGATATACCTATCATAAAAGTCCTATGACTTGACTAGTGAAATAACTTCTGCATCTCCCAACTCTTAGAATTCAAGAAATGAAATTCATATGGAAGATGTTTAGGGTTCTATCAAAAGTTTTAATTAAAGGTTCAGTCATAATTAATTAAAGGTATAGGTACAGTCATAAAACAAATATGCATAGCAATTTTATAGGTACTTAGGTACCACTGCAAATATTTTTTTTATCATAAGGTACTTGACAACGTCAATTTTGGCAATTGGATCCGTATTTAAATAAATAAATAAATAAATATTGCAGGACATTCCACACATCGCCATCTAGCCCCAAGCTAAGTAACTAGACTTGTGTTATGGGTGCTAGACAACGGATATAATACTTATATACTTTTCTTTTGTAAATATATACTTATAATACATAGAAACAACCAGACCTCAGACAAATATCTAAGCATAAATACTTGTCTGAGGCGGGAATGGAACCCGCAACCCTGTGTTGGCAGTCCGGCGTGGTGACCATTGTGCCAACTGGGTCGTCAAACCGTATTGAATCTTCCTTCTCTACGAAAAATAGTATTTTACCGTTCGCGCTTCGAAACTACCCACTTTACGCCCATTTGGTTGGTCAACAAAGATCGAGGGCCTATAGTGCTTGTGCATGGAGCCTTTTAAGCAGCCAAATAGTTTCAATTAGGTACTTTATTTCCATAAGTAATACCTACAGTTAGGTGGGCAGGTATTTATGACAAAGAAGTAACACTTTATTGTGTTAGTTGGCGGGTGAAAAGGATATAATTTTCCATAGAGATACAATCCTCCGAGTAATTTTTAACGCACACGCGGGCACCTTTGTCACCGTGACAAGGATCTTTTGGAATTAGAATGAGGGCGCTCATTGATCCAAAAATTAAACCAAATTTAAACCTTGCAATCTGGTGGAACACTCAGTATTTTATGTATATACTTGCGTACGACGTCGGGTCGCATAATGGCGCATGCGTAGTGATATCAACAGTGCCAGATGAACGGGGAACTGGAGAGAGGCGCCTTACGTCAGTTTGTGCCGCATCGTTGTGATGTGCGCGGTCGGATGGGAGCCGCGGGATGGGCGCGCGGTGAAGCGCGTGTCGCTGACGACTCAGACTTCCAAACACTCAAGAACCTACTAGCCTCAGAAGACGGCTGGACTCTCGAGTATGAAAAGGAAGGCGTCAAAGTCTGGGCGGAAGATGCGGCGCACGGTGCATTGCGTACGGTCAAGGTCTGTTTTGTTTAACTTATAAAACCTTAGTTTGTTTTTTAATATTTTAAAAGTGCTTAAAGCACTATGAGTACGCATGAAACTCATACAAAAAATATAGGTAGGTATACCTAAAGTGATAATTTCAGCATAATGACCGCATAACGTGTCATTAGCTGCACGAACCGCAATTCGTGCGTTTAAAGTAGGTCGATTTCCATACGTAATCAGGGTTTTATTTTAATACAGTGCGGGCTCTTGACCGTTTTATGTGTTGAGTGAGACTCAACAGTTTGTTTAGGTCCTAGAGGTGAATTATATTGACATAGCTGCCGAGTTGTGTACTAAATTTCTATTGTAGGATTTGTAGGTAGCTCTTAATTAACTCGGCAAATACAGAACCCCAATAAAAAGCTTTTTGTTTAAGGCTGTGAGTGGTGAAAGCAGAAGCGTAACTACTGCCGTGGTTCGTGACAATTTGTTTGGGGTTCTCCTTCGGCTAGGAAGACAATATTTGTCCATTTATAAGAAAAAAGAAGTGAATAGTTACAGAATAGAAGCGCTGATAACTTTTCGTCCGAAATAAACTTTTTAATCACTACATAGTATAAAATAAAGTCACTTTTCGCCGTCCCTATTTCCCTTTGTATGCTTAGATCTTTAAAACTACGCAACGGATTTTGATGCGGTTTGTTTTAATAGATAGAGTGGTTCAAGAGGAAGGTTTATATGTATAATACATGCATAATATAGCCGTGCGAAGCCGGAGCGGGTCGCTAGTTTATAATAAAAATCAACCGAGTGCGAGACTCACGCACTTACCATTATATTCTGTTTTTAGGATTGGTTGTAATAGCGGCAACAGAGTTACAATATCATCTGTAAAAATTTAAACTGTCTAGCTGTCACGGTTCATGAGATACAGCCTGGTGACAGACAGATATACGGACGGACAGTGCGGAGTCTTAGTAAAAGGTTCCCGTTATCACCTTTTGGGTACGGAACTCTTAAAACAATAGGGTTTAACAAAAAAGGGTTTAAAAAAAAAATAGATCTACGCTACGAGGATCAATCGAAAACTTTGTGTTTTATACACTACTTAAAAATTGTCCTACTAAGCTTCCAGCGGGGACCCCGTTTGCTTTTACCACCATCGTCATTCTATTGTTACGACCCTGACTGTCCGTAAGCTAAATTGGGTAATTAATACCTACCTGAAAACATCGACGAAGCTTGTAAAAACAAGTTACCTTGTTAAATCAATATACCTGTTTGAATTTTTCAAAGTTAAGTAGGTATCTATTTTATTTTACGATTAGCAGCGCTCTGCTGTTTCACCCGCGTAACTCCCGATCCCGTGGGAATATCGGGATAATAGGAGCCTACGTTATTCCCAATGAATCAATGTATCGTCATATCAAGTTTCATTAAAATCGTTCCAGTCGTTTGTCTTTCCGCCTATAATATTAGTGTAGATGTGGTTTTGTCCAAAACTGCCTTCTTGATATTCAAAATGGCCTATTATTTCATATTATGTAAATTATTAGAATACTAGCTGTTGACCGCGACTTCGTACACGTGGTAGTTTTGTTTTATGTACCAAAACTTTCCTCTTGAATCACTCTATCAATTAAAAAAACCACATCAAAATCTGTTGCGTAGTTTTAAAGATAATAAGCATACATAGGGACAGACAGCTGGAAGAGACTTTGTTTTTTTTTTTACATAATATAATAGGTCAGCGTTTGACCACTATCACACCTGCCTGATGGTAGGTGACGGTAACACGCCTTCCTAGAAGATACATAATCACTCGCGACTTGAAGATCCCCAAATTGTACATGTTTATACTATGTAGTTATAGTGAAGGATGAAATCATGTAGGGAAAATACAAAACTAGTTTTGGCAGAATGTTAACCCTTTCAGTATTTAGTGCAAACGCATCCATTACCCATTTCTCCCCTCGTACGTTAGTTCTAACAGTAACATAACGTTTTAGATGTGGTTTTAGGTCCGCCTGTAGTCCTATAAACCGACCTTCTACATAATTCACGGTGGACTTAGCAATAGTAGCTCGCGTGACTGGCATCCCTGAGTATTGGGAAGCTGTCTCCATGGTCCATTAGATCCTATGGTCAATGTCGGAAAATCTTTGCGTCAAATATTATTTTAGCTGGACAGTTTCCCTTAATATTTTCCGATGTCTATGTTTTTTTGAGTGTAATTAATTCACCTAAAAGTTATTAGTTATAGTTTTTTTTAAATAAGTATTAAAACATGTAAGTAAATAATACATTCAAACTAGTTGCGCCCCGAGTTTTTCCCGCGTAAGTCCCGATAGCGTGGGAATATCAAAAGAAAAAGTAGCCTATAGCCTTCCTCGATAAATGGACTATCAAAATCAAAAAGAACAAACAATTAGAACCAGTAGTTCCTGAGATTACCGCTTTCAAACAAACAAACAAACTCTTCAGCTTTATAATATTAGGTGGTATAGATAATTCAAACGATTGACATTAAAATATGTTATTGGTAAAATTTTATTGGAAATTACAAACAATTAAGTAAGTCCAAAATTGAATAGGTAGGTAGGTAAGTAAAACTAAATGAAAATGACTTTACAATAAACGATTATGTATGTTACTACTTACGTCTTTTATCTTTGTAAATATTATCTAGTAGCGACCCGCCCAGGCTTCGCACGGCTGTATTATGCATGTATTATATCTAAAAACCTTCCTCTTTAATCACTCTATCTATTAAAAAAACCGCATCAAAATCCGTTGCGTAGTTTTAAAGATCTAAGCATACATAGGGACATAGGGACGGCGAAAAGTGACTGTATTTTATACTATATAGTTATAGTGGTAGTGATTCCTTACTTGGATAGTCATTGGGCTGTTCTTATTTTGGTATTGCATTTTTAATCAGTATTTTATTCGTCTTTATGATATCCTTATAGAATTACCAAGATTTCTTTCGTATATGTTTTGTGTCTATGTAATTTAGAAATGTTGTTTTTAATAAAAAAATTGTCTGTATATCTAGAATCTTTAGCGGCTTTAGAATTCAGTAAAAAAACAACATAACTTGATAACCTCATCCATTTCTTACGTAGTCGGTTAAAAAATCAATTTTCAATTTCGTACGGGACGTCGAGCAATAACCTGAAGAGTGAAGCGTTAACTAAACCTAGTTATCCGTTCGAATAGTTTTCCTCAATTTACTTTCCAATCAGTATTCAAGCCACGACCCCTTCGATAGGCTAAATCGGTGGAATTGGCTTTTATTGTCTTCTAATGTGGTTGTCTAGGGTTACTGGGATACTTAGTAATAAGGGTGCGTCAACGAAATTGTTGAAACTTTGCTTATTTATTGATAGCTGTGGTCACGCTTTTATCCTCGTAAGTTTTGATCTAGTGGAAATATTGAGATAAAAACAAAATGGTTATCTGTGAAGTCGGTTTACGGATGATAATTTTACGTGATAACGAGATAAGAAAACGATGACAAATTAAGTTTTTAATTGTTATTCCTTTGTACTTACTTGTATTTGTATTCAGGCTGTTTTCCGCGATTAGACCCTTTTTAATTGGGTCCTTTTTGCGTGAAGATGGAGTAGGCTTGCCCAGCACCTACTACCCTCTCAGCTTAGTCGACCATGTCCAATTAGCGCACATACATTTTTCTTAAGAAAAATACATTGGTGCACGGCCGGCCTGAATTCGAACCCACGACCTTCAGAATGAAAGTCGAGGTATCTACTTCTAAGCCAACACCGCTCTTTTCTGTTATTCCTTTACTTAGGTATATATTCAAAAGTAGTTTATATATTACTCCTAAAGATTCAATGTATTTTTATACCAAGGTTCATTAAAATCAGTCCAGTAGTTTCAGAGGCCTATTCGATATAAAAAATACTTTCTTTTCAGTATAATAAATTATGAATGGTTTACGAGTTACCATTTTCGTGAAATAAATTACTCAATTTTTTCCTAGAATTCGCGTACCTACCTAAATTCGGATCTTTGGGCATAAAAATAAAATGCCTTGGTTTTAATAATTGTTAATCTATACATACCTATAATCAATCTGTAGACATAAAAAATCTGTAAAATTAAATTAAACAATTTTTTTCTGAAAAAAGATTGAACTACGATTTAAAAAAAACCTATGTTTATACCTAAACCTAAATTGATCAAAAAATTTAGTTTAAAAAACCTACAAATAAAAATATAGGTAAGTATTTGTTTTATTATAACTTACACCGAATGATAAATAGTATCAATACTGGAAAATCATAGGTGTTCTAAATAAAACAAAACCAACACGCGAACGAAGTTGCGGGCAACAGCTATTCCTAGGATAAAATTTATCCTAGATGTATACTCGCCTATCCTTATTACTGATACCAAGTTTCATGAAAATCAATTCAGTATTATACCTAATTCCGGAGATTAGGTTACCAAACCACATATTCATCCAAAATCTAAACATATTGATTTAAGATTTCGGCGAAATCGGCATAAAAATTATTCGCTTATGCCTACGTTAGATACTAGATATAAGTACTTTATTGTCTTCCTCTGGTTTTATTTTCTCTATCAATTTGCTACACTTACTAGAATGTAATTGAAAAGCGTCCAAGCTTTGTCCCCAGACAGCCGGGACACATTTCCTATATCGGGGATAAAGTTGATTTATTCCGCAACCAGTGGAACGAGGCGTGATTGTAAGATCAGCTGGAATTGATGGGTTTTTTATTTTAAACTAGCGAACCGCTCCGGCTTCGCACGGCTATATTATACATGTGTTATATATTCCTTCCTCATGAATCACTCTATCTATTTAAAAAAAAAACACATCAAAATTCGTTGCGTAGTTTTAAAGATCTAAGCATACATAGGGGCAGACAGCGGAAAGTGACTTTGTTTTATACTATGTAATGACTAACTGCATATTTTCATCCGCGTAAGTCCCGATTCTGTGGGAATATCGGGATAAAAAGTAGCTTATGTTACTCTCAATGAATTAATGTATTTTCATACTAAGTGTCATCAAAATCAATTTAGTAGTTTACTTAATTTTATACTATGTAATGACTAGCTGCGAATTTTCATCTGCGTAAGTTCCAATTCTGTGGGAATATCGGGATAAAAAGTAGCCTATGTTACTGCCAATGAATTAATGTATATTCATAGTGTCATCAAAATCAATTCAGTAGTTTCGAAGCCTATTCATTTTAGCCGCGTAAGTTCTGATCTCGTTGAAATTTCGGGATAAAAAGTAGCCTTTGTTATTCCCAATGAATTAATATACTTTCATGCCAAGTGTCATCAAAATCGGTTTAGTAGTTTCGCAGTTTATTCGTTAAAAACAAATGAAATCAAATTATTTTTTCTCTTCATAAATATTTGTGTAGAAGACATGTAGTTAAGTACCTAATTAACGTCGAGTACTTTTGTTGCGTCTTCATCTTTAATCTTCACTCATGTTATGGAGATTATTAAATTTTTCAGGAAAATGAGGTTAACTTCTTATTCTGCATTAAACTAATTTGATTTCTGTCTTATAAACCCCGCGTATGCTCTGTCTCCGTGGGAATATCGGGATAAAAAGTAGTCTATGCGTTAATCCAAGTCTCCAGCTATCTACGTACCGAGTTTCATCGCAATCGGTCTAATAGTTTTTGCGTGTGGCTGCATTAGTCTACGTATCGGAACACGGACAAGTCTGCTTGGCGATACCACTTAAACCGGAGGGTGGTAATAAGCCGCGGCTGAAGCCTCTCACCAGGAGATTGCTGATTTAGCACCACCAAAGAGTATAGCCTATATGAATAACGAATGAGTCACGCGTGGGAAATCTAGGACTAATACCCGAAAATACGAACCCTGTCATCCAACTGAACCTGTCTTTCACCAAAAACCGAGAGTGACCCAAAAGAAATGAATAAGTAGATTTACTATAACTAGTATCTATTGAAACTCATAATCCATTGTCCGATGGAATATCCAACATTCATCTTCCGAGTAGTGATATAACTATTTATTTTTTCTTACGGATTCGGCCTCGTAAATATAGATCCCTGTAAAATAACCACAAATCCCCTTACCCAGTTACATTACGACGCACTGAAGCCTTGTGCATATCACATTTTTTGACCTTGCGATATTGGTTCTGTC
The DNA here is from genome assembly GCA_907269075.1 of Idaea aversata. Lineage (NCBI taxonomy): Eukaryota > Metazoa > Arthropoda > Insecta > Lepidoptera > Geometridae > Idaea > Idaea aversata. The sequence goes on from OU026088.1 coordinate 2,340,893, forward strand.
AGTCACTCTGTATAAATATTATGTAGGGTAGCACCAATACCAATACTTGTAGCACCCATAAACACTCTTATAAGAATACTAGCGACCCGCCCCGGCTTCGCACGGCTATATTATGCATGTATTATATAAACCTTCCTCTTGAATCACCCTATCTATTAAAAAAAACTGCATCAAAATCCGTTGCGTACTTTTAAAGATTTAAGCATACATAGGGATATAGGGACAGAGAAAGGGACTTTGTTTTATACTATGTAGTGATAGTGAAGCACTCTAATTATGGTCTTTGGTCTTAGCATAAGTACTTTTATGGTCGAATGAATAACTTATCTATTAGCCAAAGGATTAAATTGTTTAGTTGTTATTTCAAGAAAATAAATAAAGAACTTGGTTAAACTGAAACTGATAACTTGACCGCTATGGCGCGACGGGCAAACACCCGCCTGTGACACAGAAAGTTACGGGTTCGATTCCTTCCCTCCTTAAGGCTGCTTATGCTGCTAAACGCAACGCGCTAGAAAATCCCGTTCGCTTACAACTAGTATTGTTGATGACGAATGTGTTTTGTTTTTCTCAAAAGTGCTGAAATAGAATTGTAGATGAAATTTTTACCGATATTTTGGGGTAATTTTGAGGCGAAAATTCTTTGTCGTTTCAAAGCTAGACTAGTTTTAATTCTTAATTTTAGGATAGCTTCAAAACTATATGAAATGTTTGGCTCAAAATTACACTAAAATATCGGCAAAAATCTCACCTACAATTCCATCTCAGCACTTTTGAGAAAAACAAAACACATTCGTAACAATTAACAATTTTCACCAATGATGGCGACCGGTGCCTATAGTAACTATTTAGTAGGCTGTGTACCAAGGTCGTTGGCGTATGGACCCCCCTTAAATAAATATTAAATACAAATATATATTTTTTGGTCTGGAGTGTTTCTTTTTGTTAATTATATAAGTATGTATTTACAAAAAAAAGTATTTAAGTATATTCTATCGGTTGTTACCATAACACAAGCCTAGCTAGATGGCACTGTGTACAGTATCCTTTTATTTTATATTTTAACCTTTTTAATAACTCCAATTATACCACTTAATACCAGATATTTTATAAATTGACTCAATTTAAACGTAATTCAATCAATAAAACTCAAGGTTGGGACAATTTTACCGAATTGCCACTTAATTAATGTCAACGTCAATCGATAGCTAACTAACCGACTTGTTACAGCTAACAACCATTTATTTTAACACGCAAAAGGTTCCGTCCGAAGTCCAACAGAGAGTTATTACTTGGCATTTGTTTTTCGATGAAAATGTACAAGTACCTATAAGTAAGTCGCCATTACTGTTCCTGTAATGTTTTTACCACGAGTTGACAGTAACATAGGTTACTTTTTATACCGATATTCTCAAGGGATCGGGAGTTAAGGCCTCTTACTTGACGTAACGACTGCTACTAGAGGTAGCAACCGGGACCAAAACGGCGTAACGTGCCTTCCGACCGTGGAGCGCTGTTAGTAAATCACTACATAGTATAAAACAAAGTTGCTTTCTCTGTCCCTATATCCCTGTGTATGTATGATTCAAGAGGAAGGGTTATATGTATAATACATGCATAATATAGCCGTGCGAAGTCGGGGTGGGTCGCTAGTAAGTATATAATTGAAAAGTCCTGACTTCCTGACTGACTAATATATCAATGTACAGCTCAAATTTGGGCTAAAATTTGACATATAGAGAGCTGTAATGTTGTAACGGAGGCATCCGCTAAGAAATGTATTTTGAAAAATTTCACCCCTACGCGGCTGAAGTAGTAGATTAGCTCGTAACTCTAATGTTATTTCTTAGTGATTTCCCTCGAGCAACGTCACAAATACTTTGAAATTGTCCCTGTAAGTATTTTACTTACTGAGAATAGAATTAAGTATTAATTAAGTATAATTAATTGCGTGAATGTTCTTTGATCCTCTTAAATCCTTGTTCTATCTAGATTACACATGTTTCTAATACCTTTGATTGTTTGTGAATTAATTATTATATATCATTAGAATGCCTTTAAATATATTGTTTAACTAGATTTTTTGAGAAGAAAATTAATATCAGCTTTTCATAAAAAGTAAAATAAAAGAAAGAAAAGAAAGAAAACATTTATTTGGACAAACACGACATAAGACAATCAGAAAAAAAGTAAATTATAAGTAAAAAACCCGGTCCAGTGCAACTCGGACTCGCCCACGAAGTTGTATGGGAGCCCGCACTAATTTTTTTTTCTGTTTTCGTACTTATTTAATGTTATAGCGGCAACAGAAATAGATAATCTGTAAAAATTTTAACTCTCTAGTTATTACGGTTCATGATATACAGCTCGGTGACAGGCAGATGAACAGACGGACGGACATACAGCGAAGTCTAAGTAATAAGGTTTATAATAGGGTTTACCCGAAAATCAACTGTTTTTGGAGTTAGAGGTCATTTGACTTTGGTGTCTAATTTATTTATTGACTAGCGACCCGCCCCGGCTTCGCACGGCTATATTATGCATGTATTATACATATAAACCTTCCGCTTAAATCACTCTATCTATTTAAAGAAACCGCATCAAAATCCGTTGCGTAATTTAAAAGATCTAAGCATACAAAGGGAAATAGGGACGGCGAAAAGTGACTTTATTTTATACTATGTAGTGATTTTGGGCTACTATTTCAAACAACCAAAACCAGTTGTTTCTCAATAAACGTAAGTTTTAAAGTTCGCTTTTTCAAAAGTCGTAGAACAAAACATGTTCGCCTAGACGTCTAGAACAACCCCTTTTCTTATTAGACACCCTTCGTTGGAACCCATTATATAAACAAGCTCGAAAGTTTAAGAGTTGTATAAACGGTTGACCATAAATACCTTTCTCTTTATCAAGCAACCTTTGAATAGGGAAAAATACTTTAGCTTTGGTATAAGTTTTGAAAGGAAAAGAAAAAATACTTAAGAGGAAAGGGTACCGGAGGCTCTTTCCATATCCCTGGATAATGACACTAGAGCAAATATTTTTAGTGCATAAAACTAATAATTGCCATGACCATGCCCCTGTTTTTTGATTTTTTTATTGTTTTAATTTTAATTTCTATGATAATTAGAAAATAAAAAAAACCAAAACACAGGGGCATAGTCATGGCTGTTATAGGTTTTATGGCACAAAAATATTTGTGCTAGTGTCATTATCCAGGGAGGAAACAGTCGACTACGTTTGTATGGAGAGCGCAGGTACCCTGATAAACTTAAGAATTTTGCTCTTAAGGTGAAAACCTTAAGAGCAAAATTCTTAAGTTTATTTAAACATCCGTAGCACCCGTAGCAGATTCGTAGCACATTATTTTACAATTTAGACTTTCCTGAAACAGTTTTTCTTGCTTATTCTGCAAAATTTAGGAGTACCTTTTTTGTATCTTTTTATTGTGGTTCAGGTTTAAGCTTGATTTATAATTATTATTTATATTGGGCCGCAATATAATTATCTATCTATTTTTGCAATAGGGAATACTGTTTAGATACGCTTTATTTTAGTTCTGGAGCCGCATGATAGTTGATATGAAATGTAGAAGTATAATTCTTATTTTGAATTTTATATCATTACAAAATGATTTTCCACTGTTCATGGACGTGATATTATTTAGTAGCTAGTTGTGTTTTAGTGTTACTGCTATTTATCAAGGCATAAGTAACTGGTCCATTTTTTTAAGTATTGGTCGTTGGTTAAATTATCTTTAAACAATGACTATAAATGCGAATAATAATATGTACTAAAACTCAACAAAACAGTATATCCAAGCAAACCTGTAGGTACATTTACCTACATTTTCCAGTGTGTGAACATTGTGAACAATCTCTCGCCCTCTATGAGGTATTCAGGCTTTCATCTCTTGAATTATCTTCCACATAATTGAATGCTTTCACGCAACGTTTAAATCAGTATCAAAGTAAAGTTCACGGCGGTTTCGAGGTTTTCAAATGTCAAATGTATTTATGTATTCATTCATTCATTTGTGTGGGCGTTGAATGATTGGTGAAATACCTATAAATGGTACTAGTACTTATTTGTACTATTCACCTAGTACTTATTTATTTTAATTGTAGACTACGTTTATAGAATAAACTAAACCCTGTGGTTATTTTTTTAGGGTTCCGTACCCAAAAGGTATAAAAGGTACCTTTTACTAGGACTCTGTGTCTGTCTGTCACCCAGGCTGTATCTCATGAACCGTGATAGCTAGATAGTTGAAATTTTCACATATGATGTATTTTAGCAAACCGTTAATAGTGTGCTTAAGTAAATAAAGTTCGGGGAGTTAAATGAAGGTAATTGTCCCAAATAAATAAATCCTTATTTTTATGGCCGTTCGGGCATTTTCTGTTTATGAACCGATTTTGTTACATCTACGAGTCGTCATTTCTCTTTGTAACACAAAGAAATAGGGTTTTGTTTCAACAGTTCGGTTGACCAAACTGTTGCACCTTTTTTGTCCCAGTAGCGGTTAGGGACACAAACGAAATGTTGAGACTATTTTGTCTTAGTAGTTCGGTTTTTCAATGCTAATGGTTCGGTTGGAACAAAAACAAATGACAATCGAAAAAAGAAACAAAAGACGATCGAAAAAAAAACAGCAGACGATCGAAAAATAAACTAAACACGAACAAAAAAAAGGGTTGTATTCAAAATTGATCGTTTAACACTAAAATAAAGGAAATACCTCATAAATAAGAAGCCAATACGACTGACATACCCTGATAAGAAATTTTATTACGTCTGCGATTTATTAAAGCCACCACATATTACAGAGTTCTGATATATTCATACCACGTACGTTTCAAGTACCGAGAAATGAACAGAATGAACGATCTAAACCTAAGTCAATAAATGTGATTCAGACGCCTAAGAGATCTTATATTAGGTGTTCTAGATATTGTGCCGTCGAGTAATATTCTACTATCTTGAATATCGGATCGCATAAATCAAACACAGGTAGGAATAGATACATTTACTTTAATATTCTACGTAAGGGATTCTTGTTCGTAATATCCACAGATATATCTGTGATAATTTCATTTAAATTTGCCGATTAACTGATAGGTGTGTAACAGAACTACACGGCTCTATTTTGCCATCCGAGTTTGCCATCTCCATTCTTTCGTCATACAACTTGGCAAACTGATACGTGTCACCGACTCATGGTGGAAATACCGCTCTAAGCGTTTTGCTTCGTCATTCTTTATTGCAGCTTCGGAATGAAATGAGTTGCATAAGCGTCTATTATTCCTGACGTGTACCATTTGGGGGTCTTCGAGTCAAGTGAACAGGTATCTTCTAGGAAAGCGTGCTACATGTTTGATCATCATCTACCATTAGGCAAGTGTGATAGAGGTCCAACAGAGGAAAAAAAATGTAGTTAGTACATTTAATACTACTGAATCTAAACTACAATGCGGAATGGTTAATTTGAGTGGGTCCTCGTAGCTCCAGCTGTTCTTGGACCTAGGGCAGGTTCAAGAACAGCTGAAACTATACGAGGGAACGTTCTAGACTAATATACCTTGCTTTATTTTTGAAACAATTAAGATTTAATATTTTTTAAAAGGTAAATAATGGCACCCTTATAAGAGAGTGATCTTATAAGGGTGCGATTTTTTTCCTTTTGAGGTACTTTACTGTACTTTAAAAAATATTAAATCTTAATTGTTTCAAAAATAAAGCATCTGTCTGTCCCTGTGTCACCACCGATTTTCTCAGGAACGGGTGGACCTAGTTAGATTTTACATAGGTATAAATCGATGTGGGTTTGAATTAAGATCAAATCACTTTTAGAAACCAGGTTAGACGTATCTCCATTGTGTCTCCTTACATTTTGTACTGAAATCATATCAAGCCATTTGCATTTACGTTAAATAATGTAGAATTTTAATGTTGCTTCCTACCCATTTCCTACCTAAATATGTGAGTGGCGCAGTCAACCAACCTACCTAGCCTAGATACTAACTTTGAAATGCGGAAACTGCAGTATCTAACCGTGAATAGGTATAACTACAATGTTTGTTAGGCAAACTACTTGAAAACAGCACTTTAATTAATACTACCTTAAAGTAAATAATTAGTGAGTTAGTAACCCTACTTGCAACGTACAATCGCCTCATTAGATCCACACCGGTGGTGGATTGAAGAGGATAAAATTATACATAGATCCACTGGTGGATTGAAGAGGAAAATAAACCTCGGAACCTCGTTGGTGAATTCTAGTAGAATGAGCCTTTGCATTTTGGTTTAAATGGTGCTTATTGCCAAATGTGCAGTGGCTTCACAGTTACTCTTCTTGTAGTCAAATGTACCCAGTGAGCTAGCCACATAAAATTAATATGATCAGTTTTCCATAAATATATTGGATTTTCCCCAAACGAATAGACCTTAATATTATAAATTACTTTCACCGATTCCAACGGAAATTATCTGTCAAAAATTTATCAGATTCCATCCATCATTGCGTGCGGCAAAACTTAGGTTAAATGTCTAAAACATTACAATATTTTCCAGCCCGCAATAAAATATTGGAACAATGCCAGTATTGCTTGTAAAACCATCCCTGTTTAAAAATGTCCTGCAATATATACCTATTTTTTACGTCACAAAGACTCTGTATGTAGGTATAAACTTAGGTATTGTGGTACTTCGGCATTCGGGAATTTATCCTCATAGTAAATTACCTGCCCCTAAAATGGGGTGTTTTAATCGCGTTTGCCGTTAAATATTATTGGAGTATAACGCTAAGTAGGTGTCTATTGAAAGGAGGCTTTTATCGGCTTTTCCTTCGTTATAGTCTCCGAGGTTTATGGTCAAGTTATATAATTTTTTACGTTGAACTCATAATTAACTTCTATTATAGACAATAAACTTTATCATTTTAACGTCTTTGCCCATGCATGGTGTCCAGAAGTTATCACGAAATTCTCTGATTATTTGACTCAATACTTGACATGAAATTTCGTATGTTGATTTACTACGATCGTCATTTGTTTCGATTTTAAATGTTTTTGTGTGGTTTTCGAATCGATTGTCTTCCTTGTTCCAGAATCACAAATACGCTAGATTCGTTAATCCATACAAAAAGTTTTTACGCCTAATCACAGTGTCACTACAAAACTATTTCATATTGTTGTAATGACTAGTATTAATTCCAAGCACTATTGCAATCAGCGCCAAAATGACTATAATCAAATGAAAGCATTTTATTGATGACAGCCGCCCAGTTCAGGCTACTAATCTGTAATTTGTTTCAGGTGGTTGCTGCGTTCGACGACGTGGAACCGGACGCTCTGTACGATGTCCTGCACGACCCCGAGTACCGGTCCGTGTGGGACACTCACATGCTCGCGGCGGAGGACGCGGGACATCTCAACGTTAACAACGATGTTGGATACTATGCCAGTATGTTTCTATATAAGTAACCAGCATAACCTCGCGGTTACACCCGCGTAACTCCCGATTCCGTGGGAATGTCGGGATAAAAAGTAACCTATGGGACTCCCAATGAATCAGTGTGTCGTCATACGAAATTTCATCAAAATCGGTCCAGTAGTTTCGAACCCTATCCGTAACAAACAAAAAAACATAAAATATTTTCTTTTTTATTATGTCTTCTACACTAATATAATAAAAAAAAGAAATATTTTAGGTAGTACTTAACTTAAGTTTAAAGGCAAAATCGTATCAAAAACTCTGAGACTTGAAAAACTTATGTTATATTGTTTTTGCATGCCATTCAGGCAGAACCATAATATGACAGTGAATCGAAACACTAAATACCTACGTGGTAAATAGTGCAAGAGCGTTTCGGGGACAGTATGGGGGCAGTAAAAATAGAAACCACATCACAGAATATAATCTAGTACAAGTAAACACAGAGTTAGTCATGTAATCTTACAGATCAAACTGAATTGTCTTTGCATTGTTCGCTCGCTCGCACAAAGGCTCGGAACAAACCAATAGAATTCTGCTTGTAAAGATAATAATGATGTAAGAACCAAAACACATGTGTGTTGGCTTCCGTAGATAACAGACTTGGATTAAAAGATCGGGTTAGCATCGGAGAGACCCGCTCCCTGAATACCCCGTCCCTAAGACTCCCAATTTGATTATATTTAGTTTTTTTTCGTTTTTTCCAACTTGTACCGTAAACACATTCAAATGACACACGGAGACTGACAGACCGACAAGAGAGTGATCTTATAAGGGTTCCTATTTTTTACACGGAACCCTAAAAATTTGGTCACTTAGCTCTTTTTTGGCTAAATTTAGCACCTTTTATGCTGGTTTATCACATTAATTTCTCGTTTAACACATAGAACCATTTTTTTTGAGATTTAGATATCTAAGTACATATTTGTTTTTGACGTGTTATCGTCTAATAAATTGATGGAACATCTGCATTCACAAAAAAGTGTCATGGTAATATGACCAGACGCGTCATGGTGACTTAGGAAACAGAGTATTTAATAATACTATCGGTCATCTGGGCTTGTGTTATGGTGACGAGTGACGAATAGAAGACTTAAATTATAAAAGAAAAAAAAATGTACGCCTTCGGTCGGAAATCGGGTGACCCAAAAGTCTACAGTCTACGTCACCACGTCCATTCCGTGCAAGGCAATAATAAATCAAAACCACCATCTTTCATTTAGTGTCTGATGTAATTTATTTTTGTTATTATTGCTTTCACTATGGCAGCGGCAAAGCCTTTTAGGTAAGGCAATTGAATACTTATTTGTACAGGCAATTTCGACGAACATCTTAAATCTGTTACAATAAAGTTGTTTTAGAACTTTATTGTATCTCTCTAAGGCAACAGACTTTTGTCGCCAACAGTTCACATTTGAAGAAAATCTTCGTTTTTACCTTATTCGAACTATATCTAGGATTAACGCAGTAAGTCTATACTTACCTTTCAAACTCATATTGAAAAGCGATTCATTAATATTTATATTCTTTTACGGGTCCTTATTGGAAATGCGGATGTTGCGGATGGTCAAAATTGAGTCGAGACGTATTGACAAGTTCTTTTCTCTGGATACGGTTGATTAAACTGAGAGTTTAGTATCGAAGATGGGCGTCTAGCAAGCGTCCTCAAACAAAACGGACCCAAATCTGTTAACTGGCAGATCGACCGATTATAGGTCAATTCATCAACTGGCAGATAGATGGCGCTGCTTGGAAAATGTATAAAAATGGAAAAATAAATAAAATAAATAAATTGGAAATGTATATTAAATAAGTACGTCTAATTAAAATAATTACGTTTACTAAAGTCAAAGTAAAAAAAAAATTCCTTTGGATGCTTAATACATTTGTTTGTACACACACAGATCACATAGAAACGTCTTCAAAACTAAGTTAGGATCTTATGACTAAACAAGCACAGGACATTACGAAAGAGAAAAACAATCATCATTGGCCTGTTACGTCTATAAACAGATGAGATAAGTAGAGCCGTGGCAGCTCTTTTGGTGGCTAAATAGCCCTATGCGCGATCGCACAGATCGGCCACACTTCAAGCAGGTAAATAGCGGGTCTCTTTGGCACTGCACGTTTGTCAGCTAGGTTGGTTTGGTCGTGTTGTTCCTTACCCTCCCGCGAACACTTCCTCCACTCGGGGCAAAACAGTACACCAAATCTATTCCTACTTCCGTCGTCTAAAAAGCCGTGTGCTGCTAACCAGGATCTGCCTCAGCATTAGCTGGTAACTGATAGCTACAGCGCTGATCAACGATAGTCTATAAGTTGCCAAAATCCCATCTTAACTGCCTTCTACGACACCCACGGGAAGAGATATGGAGTAACCTTTCAACCCACTACAATTCGAAGACAAAACTACTCACTTTAATGACCAATTAGTTTCGAATCAGCGCGTCTGAAATGCCGATAACTGGCGAAACCCTCGACAGCCCTTTAGTCGGTAACTAAGGGATTTGAATACCTACTGTTGTGATTGGCAAAGCTTCGCTAAGCCGGGATTTTGTGATACAATGAAAACAAAACAATGTAGTGCTGGCGGACGTGAGCTGAAGCTTGAATGAGCTTTTCAGAATAGGAATGTGGAGGGAAGAGCTATTGTTATTGTAGAGTTTGATGTAAAAAAGTACCTACCTAGGTATATTTTAAGGTATATCTTCTAGGAATTTTAAGGTATATCTTCTAGGAATACCTAACTCTTTACATTACTTATTTGCTACCTACTATGTCCTTGCCTCTGCATACCTGCAGGTACTGGCACCTGCCACTTTAATTAAAAACTAAATATTTCGTAAAATTGGGAAAACTACTTATAAGCAAGTCATTATAAATTATTTGCTTTATTGTCAACCTGAAAAACAATTAATTTGTTTGTTTTCTTGTTATTTTGTTACTAATAACAATGTTTTTAAAATGGTCCTTATTTTTACATTATTTTACCTAGAGTCATGGTTACTTTAGTTAAAAATTGGTTGTTAATAAGATTTATCTACCAATAGAAGTAGATTTGAACTAATTTCTAACTAAAAATCAAATTATCTGTAAAATATAGGCAGTTATATAGTTTAATACAATTATTCTTTACAATAATATATTCTTACTTACAAGTTAAATTGATTCTAAAAGAAAAACTTTATCTTCAACAAAAACGTTAGTTAATTTTTGCTCCGGACGAAGTTTCAATTTCTCAACATACTTTCCTTTATTGGAAAAACTTGACTTTAAACCTTTCTTAAGTTGTAAAATGTCTGTTGCTACTTCGTGAAGTTCAGACTCGACTCTTGTCTGAGCTATGGACCAATGTTTACTGAATTTACCAATAAATCATGATAATCATTACGAAAAGCATTATTTCGGTGAACCATGCTTTCCCCTCTATGTATTTTGCCGTTGAAAAGGCTTCATAAACCCATTTCTGGTGTCAGTTCCTTTCATCGTAGAGAAAATAAAAAGATTTTCTCAAGAATATTTTCGAATGAGATAAAAATCATTTCTAACAAAATACTCTTTCATTTTATATGAAAAATGTACTAATATTATCTCGTTTGCTTTTGTTTGATCTTTTGCGCTTGGTTTTTTTGATTTCTTATCATTATTTCGTAAGAGAATATCAAAGAAAAATTTGGTAACAACCTAGGTATATAGAAAATCTAGCTATAAAATATTAACCCATTTAGACTACCTAATATTTTTATTCGTTGAACTGAATACGAATCGAGAGCTTATTAAAATCCCACGTAAAATTAAAAAATAATAAGATTTTCTTTGTGTCTGTTTTTAGATTGTTGAAACGAAATGAAAAAATATTACAAGGCAATTTTGGCATAGATTTGGTAAATAAGCAAAATTTTGAGACACTTTGTGAAGATGCTTAAATCTAAATGTACATAGAAGAACTAAAATTTGGCTGAAAATGTTAGGACGAATCCGATAGAGGTTTTTTGTGATCGAAAGATAACGAAATACCGTTTTTTCGGAAAGGCCTATGTGGCCTGGGTGCTTATAAATTCTGATCCCTAGAACACTTAATTGTTGCCTATAGCCACTTGGGTCATAATATCACCAGCAGTGGACTATACCTTATTTACAACATTTCATGAGCAATCAAAAGTTAACTTGAAGACTGCAAAAGTGACGCTCTGAAGGACATACTAGGCTAGGGTAGACCACCAATGAGATGGAAAGACGACATCAAAAGACAGGCAGGCCATGATTGGGTGCCATCGGCTCTAGACCGTCATTACTGGAAGAGTATCATAATATGGAGAAGGCCTACGACCTAGATTGGACAAAACAAGGCTGATATATGACTGGATAGACGATAATTTGTAAACAAATAAATTTAATAATCTCAGAGTTGCCGTAGAAAAAGAATGGATAAAACAACTTTTTTTTAAGATCTAACTGATTCTGATTGATTTCCGAATTCTGTAGTGCTGAAAATTAAAAGTTTCATCCAAAGGCCGCGCGGGTCTATTTAATAGTTGTGCACAGGCCTAACTTTAGAAAACATTTACTTATCGAATACTATAGTAATTCAAACACTATTACAATAGGTCAAGAAAATTTATATCGAACTTCACTTAAGCAAGTTCGTTTGATCATCCAAGTATCATTCACAACATATGGATACTTGGTAGGTAACGGGCGCAGTCTCGTCAAAGAAAATACCTTCACTCTATTTCAAAGTTACGACAGTAAGCAAACGTTTAGATAGGTACTTTAAGCTACAAACTTTCTTTATCCAATCTTCGACGTAAACACAGAGGCAAGACAGTATTCCATGTCTAACCAAGTTTGTTTGATTGTTTGTTAACTTGTAGTTCTGTACAGGTATAGGTAACTACTTCGACTTGTTGCGATTCGAAAACTTCACCACATTGTTAACAGAGTTACTTTTGTAAAGGACAAACTCAGATTACAGACTTACTTTTCTTTATGTATTTGTCGGACAAATAAAGATGTCAAAATGTGGGTATTTGATCTATATAAATGAACCCAGATCTACGGTCGGAGTCAGAGTTGCAGACCCACCGTAGAGCTCCAAAACTGCTATTATTAGAAGGTTTTCAACTCAAGCAAGATTCTAAGGTCGTGCTCGACTGCAAGTTTAAAAAAGTCTTTCAACTCATGAATTTATTAGATAAATATTATTGGGATTCCAATAATTCATTTTAGAACTCTACGATGGGTCTGCAATTCTGACTCCGACCATACTTAAATGTGTCTAGCTAGTCTACTGACAAATAATCAATTACTTATTTTATTCTTAACTTTCTTCAAGTAGAAAATTAATACTTTCTTTTGATTGACGTCGGTAGGTATTCTATTAAGCTGATCTTTCAGTTAAATATTTCATGAAAATTCTGAATAAATTTTCGTGATTTCATGAAATTATTTAATGATCCCACCCGTCGCGTCGGTCGAGAAAAATAAATTAGATATGACGTCAAAGGCAGACAATTCTTCTTGGAAGCGTTGAATTGATTTTAACATTTCCTTTTATTTGTTTAACAAAAGGAATAATTTGAGCTTTTTCTCTGTGTACTTATTAGAACCAATATTATGTATGAAATTTTAAAGATCGTCTAAGAAAACCATTCGGTTTCTTCCATTCGTTTTCTTCCGCGCTGATTGATATATCAATAAACATTGCACAGTTCAAATCGACGGATCAATGCTAAAAATTCAAATATAGACAGCTATTAAGACGTAGGTATTCGCTAAGAAAGAATCTCAGAAAATTCAACTGGTTTTATTATCGAACAAAAGCTTAAATATAAAATTTAGATTGTAGATACTTATTCGAAACCCTTTATAATTTGTTGTCCAGTATATCTAAATGAGCAAACAGTTCATTATGTATTCAGAGGCCAGAGAGAGACAAACAATAAATTATATTAAACACGTAAATTACTTCTGAACGGGATGGTATTCTAGTTGTAGGTTGTGTCCTATTTGCGTTGGAAAATTGTCTTCTATTTACTACTGCAATTATTCTGAGCACTATGTTATGAATAAGTTATGAAATATTAATTTATTATTGCTCTATTTCTTACAACACAACATACATATCGTATGACTTTACTTTATTAGATTTTATTGTGGTGTTGGGTTAGTGGCGGATATCTCAACTTTCATTTCAAACGTTTGAATCCAAGCCGTACGTTACCAACGGAGGTTTCTAATGAAAAATTCATCTGCGCTGATTAACATGGCTCAGAATATTTTCTCGATAGACAGGTAAAACTTATCTACTTCTCATTATTTTATTGTAACTTTGTAAGTAAACCATTATTGTCAAATCAAAATGGGGAATAGGTAATGGAAAAACTTCGAATAAAAATTAATTGTTTGCAAGGAGGTTTGGGCACATGAGTAGGTTAGGGTTTTTGAAGTTCTTAATTTGTAATGCGTCTCAGGTCAAGAAAATGAAAAACACGTGACTTTAATAAATGCTTATAATAATATCATTTTCCACATCTATTGCACGAAAATTATCAATTGTTATCTAGAAAAACGGAGAATTTTATCATATTTTTTCTATTTGTGTATTGCCCTGGCATTTTGCAATCTATCATCGTTTGCACCTATATGTCGTCAGCGCAGTGTTTTTATACACGTAATCCGTCGTTGATTGCAATCAACCTTCCAGATTGATATCAGGTCCATACTAACCTAACTGCAGGCGAGACTAATTCCTTCTAACAGGAATTCGATTAACCCGTTGCTATAAATTTTCGTAATTACCGGTGCGGACAGTAGGTATTTAGCTTTAGCCGTGCTTTAGAAGTTCAGTTAATTGATAAAAAGTTGAGTGGATTTTAGATTTTAGATGATAATTTGATGCTAAAATATAACTACTGGCAATAAGCACGAGCAGCATTCGAGTAGTAAAAAAGGTGTGTTGTATATCGATGAGGTTAATGAAAAAGGTTGGTTTGAAAGTATAGGGGAAAAAAACAAGGGATATTTACTCAGCATGTTTTTTCCTAAGTTCCTTGGTGATACTAGATTTCCTTATTTTTTAACCAGGTTCCGACCTTCCAGAGCATGATCACAATGAAACATATTTCTTTCTAATATTTCTTTCTAATGAGACCTAAATAAAAAGCTTCTTCAGTATACTAAAGAAGCAAAATATAATGAATGTATGTTCACAACTCACAATAAGTTCTACGGGGACTTGGTTTAATTTTAACTTTGCTAATTTTAATGGGTTTGTTTGATATTGCCTTACGCAACTTGTACACAACACTTTGCAAGTATAAATTTTGTGTTAATGTCTTAGGTGGACAATGTTCTTTGAGGTACGCGGTTTACATTTATGATTTAAATTAGCGACCCGCCCCGGCTTCGCACGGCTGTATTATGCATATATTATATCTAAAAACCTTCCAATTAAATCACTCTATCAATTAAAAAAAACCGCATCAAAATTCGTTGCGTAGTTTTAAAGATCTAAGCATACATAGGGACATAGGGACGGCGAAAAGTGACTTTATTTTATACTATGTAGTGATGTCTTAAACTCGTAGTCTACCATCAGGACCCACTCTTACAAATATTTTCATCAATATTTATTGGTTTACAAAGAAAAATACAAACATAGTCCGTTAAAAGGTAAACTTAAAAACAATGTTAATACTTACTTAAACTTAAATAAAAATCATGGGATAGACTTACTTGAAATAACTCCGGCAGATGTGAGAACAGGGAGCTGCAGCAGCGTGTCGACGCACCCAGTACTCTCACAAAGGGAGACCTATTTGTCGGACATCGCCTTCAGGATGCTGTTCGGACTACTGCGCATCCGATTTAGCAGAGATGTTGATCTTTTGCACATAATTGCATGTAAATGATCTACACGACCCTATCCGCAAACATACGCGAACGCTTATAAAGCAATGACCAATTACTTAAATAAAAAGATATGACTGTGACTGTATCTGTACTAACTATATTATACCTATATTGTTGCAGTGTCATGCCCTGCACCCCTCAAGAACCGAGACTTCGTTTTGCAGAGGTCCTGGCTTGATACCGGTGATGAGAAGATGATCCTCAACCATTCCGTCTATCACAAGGACTATCCGCCTAGGAAAGGATATGTTAGGTAAGACGTTACATTCTATATTTAGCGGTAAGTAGTTTTTATCCAGCTCGAAATGGTTCGTGTGATATTACACACCGCTGCTGCGCCATCGCCAGTTCCTTTATCATTTGAAATTGGCTGGACACGCTGCTCCGTGTCATATATATTTGGAACCTAGCAAGAGATGCAGACTATACTATGAATTTATTTGGTGTTTGACAACTTACCAAATGTTAGGTAGGTACTTCTTAATTGTATACCTTCCAAATATTTCTGATATTGTCAATTCCATTGCCTAGCAAGGGTTTTCTTCCTGAAGGAGTAGTCCTCCTGTTTGTGATCCTTTGGTGTGCTCTAGTCTTCTTCTGGGGGTGATGGTGTTGGTCTTGAGGTAGTAGAGTAGCTATTGGCCTAAATGTCTGACGTTTTTGACACTTTGGATTACTCGGAGATTGTACCCTTTAGATGATTTTAGGGCCAAAAACTAGGGGCTTCTAAGTAACGAACAGATCGGAGATAAGGTCCAATTACTTTTCGTTAGATAGTGGTTTTTATAAAGAATCGATGCAATTTCGAAAATAAATAAGGTACTACATATTTTCAAAGAAATGAATTCATAAATCCCTACATCCGACAGGAATTCGAACCCACGACCTTTGAATTGAGTCGGGTCCATAAATCCAGTCCCAAGTCCATAAATCTCTCTTGGCTAAACACTGATTAAAATCAATGAAAGACGACCTATTAAAAATAGGTCTTATCCGCTCTCCTTTGTATGTAGGCAAAAGTAAAATAATTCAACATTTTGTGAACAAAGAAACTCATTTTCCATTTAAAAATACTTTCTAGAACGCAACATCTCTTTAATCTACAAGTAGGTACCTAACTATATACACCTAGCCTACATACCTTCTCTGTTCGTCTCAACTTCAAAGTAAGTAGTTTTAAAAAGCGGTGTGTTTGGAATCTAAATAATTCATAAAGTTTTCATAGTTTTGGTACACTGCGGCGCGGTTCTTTCAAGGTTTCGTGCCATTTAAGACGAGTTTTTGCGAGATGAGTTTAAATTTTCAAGACATTATAGCGTGAAATGATATGCTTGTATCTGTCTGTAAAAGCCGGTAGATAAAATCGACGATAGTTAAAGAGCGAGCTACGTTTGCCCTTAGATTAGGCTCGTTCAATAAACACTAATGCCTATATAATCCAGAAGATTTTTTTGTATAAACGCTCCGGCTCCGAAACTACTGTATGATTTTGATGAAACTTGGTATGATATAAGGATACATTGATTCATTGGGAAAAACATAGGCTACTTCTAATCCCCATATCACCTCGGGATCGGGAGTTACGCGGGAAACCGCGGAGCGCTTATCAATATGAAGAAATGTTTCCATCGTAATCAAACTTTTCTTTAAATTATTATCCACTGACTTACAACTTACTGATATATCAACGCATAGCTTAAGCCACTGGTGCTTGAGTCATGAAATTTGGAGAATGTATTCTCTGTGGATAGTAGGCATCCATCAAGAAAGTGTACTTCTAAGTTCCACCCCTAAGAGGGTGATATAGCGGGCGAAGCCACGGGCAGAAGTTAGTCTATTAATGTAAAATTCAAAGTTCAGTCTGACTGTCTGATGCGTAGCTGGTTACGGATCAGTTAGTTACCAAAGTGACTAAAGGGTGTCTAACGTACTTACAGCTGGATCGAGCTAAAATTTAGCATACTATTGCCAAATTATGAAAGACTAATGGATCATTCTCAGAAGATCCAATGGCCAGATCCATAATGGATTGATGGACATATGACTAAGTAATATTTGTTTTATGGGTGGTTCAATGCCTGCAATAAAGATCATTTATTTTATTTATTTAAGACTAACGCCCGAATACTGAGAGGCTACTTATCTTAAGTTGCTATTATAACGTAGACGTCTAATAAAGGATTTTGGAAAATTCAACAGCTATGGATGAACGCTAAAAAAAAGTTATTGTACTACATGGACGTATTCATTAGTAGGTATTAATACGTCCATGAGGTACTATAAATCGTGTGAACTTACCTACAGTAAGCAGAGTATATAAATGTTTTTGATTAAATACCTACACATAATACATTCCAAGAAAAGCTTTGCTCTAGGGAGAGAGCGGAAACGGCCTTTCCGGTAACATTAGATAAACATTACCAGTAAAGGCGGATCCATTAAAACCGGTCGTGTAAATACAGATGCTGTGTGTGAATTAGCCCTGTAGATACTCGTATCTACCACACAACCATCTAAATGCAAATAAAAAAGGATATCTAAAATCTGTACCTAAACATATCCGCAACAAGTAGGTCGGCACTGTAAAGTAGCTGTGGTTATGATTACTTACCAGTAGCGAGGGGTAATATTTATTTTTATCGGCTTACCTCTAAATAAATTTCACCAATAACAACAAAAATGATTTTTGTGCACATATCGACCCTTAAAACAACAAATGGCGTAAAAGCCATTTTGGCCAAAATGACTTATAAATGCCATTTTGTTCAGTTTTTGAAGCTCTATCGATCTGTATATTTGAAATGTTCAAATTCGCTGGCTCAAAAAAAAAATGGCTCTTACATCCAATATTTTTTAAGAAAAAATTCCAATAATTTTATGATTTGTGTCGTTATAACCAATATTAAAATCGAAAACTGCAAATTTGGGGCGTAAAAGACTTAATTTCTTAGTGATGTGGTTAATATTACATTTTACGATTATATCGAAGTAAATAATATCAAAGACAACTTGTTTTAAAATGCAAGACTTTTAAAAATAGGCTTTTACTACAATTTAATAGAATTAAGTTTTACAAATATAAAACGTTAATAATGTCGTAAAAGACAATATTTTATTAGAATTGGCTTATACGTCAATTTTTCAGCGTAATAATCAAAACCGAGTTTTTATCTCTTGATCGTAAAAACCAAGACGGTAGGAAAATGGTTTTCAATGTATTTTTTCATAAAAAAACTGGTAAAATTGAGCAGTGTTTATCAGAAAGCGACCATCATAAATTGACTTAAATTGCCTACGAGCCAAGGTGCATGTTCCTTCACATTCTCCGCTTACATGGGACCTTCTAGCTTGTTTAAATCCCGAGATATTAAACGGTCAAATAAAACCATTGAGGTTTTGACTCATTTTTGTTGCAAAAGAAGACCAACCTAGCCGACTGGCTGCAGAAATTATTGATTTATTGATTAAATTGAATTACGCAAAAGCCGACCATTTGTTTGGCTGGCTTCTACAATAAAAATTTCATTGAACAAAATTTCATTATTACTTTGCAGAAGGCGACCACTCGATGGTCGCTTTCTGCAAAAATAGTTTTAATCAATGTATCATTTCTCATACAAAAATCTACTGTTTTAATACGAAATCATGTAATTTTTTTAACCAAACTTTATTTTGCAGAAGCCTACCAATATTATTATACAATTCAGTTTACCAATAGATTTTGAACTGTGAGGTGTGTATAGTGTGTGAGTGTGTCCTAGTCCATGCAGTGACCTGGTACGCTCCTTGATCAGAGATCTGGCTTTGCTGAAAGGTAGTGGCACGTCCGGTCTACTAACTTCTGACCCTCTATGCGCAAGCTCATCACTGCATCATCACCTCTTTAGCTACTGTGCCCCTTGATCCACCACTGCAGAGTCAGTTGTTTGTTCTCACTGACTGTTTATGACATTTGTAGCCAAGCTCTTGAGTTTACAATGTGACAGTCCAGAGTTTGCAATACCGATTTCCTGTTGGAAAGGATGCGAATGGATAGGTCACTTACTTTCCTGAAGGCAATGGCCTGCGCTGCTGCCTTTATGATTCCCATAGACTCCGCTTGAAAGACGGTATTGTGAGTATCTATATCTAGTGAAGGTGAAAATTTGATGTATCTGTTTTGGACCCATCTGTGAAGATCGTCAGCTTCTTGGGATTGAGACCTTGCCAGTTGTCGTCCTCATGCAGTAGTATTTTGTATTTTTACCAATTACATACCTCTTGGGGACCTTCGTTGAAGATAGGAAAATGTACTATTAGGTATGAGTATCAGGGAGTGAGGACCCCTGTTATTTCTCCATAGGTCTAATTCATATTCTTGACTTATATGGAGATGTAATGGTGTCAAATCGAGCCTGAGTTTTAGGGGCCGTTGGTACCGTTCTAAGACAGCCTGTTATCGCCCTACAAACCATTCTTTGAAATTTAGTTAGTTGTTCCACTACCGTGGTCAGGCTGGGTCTTGGCCATCATACTAACGCACCGTAACGGAGTCAAATGATTTTTTTGTTTGAGACACAGGATGATTTAGCTAGCATTCTTCGACAATGCCAGAGAGCTATGCTGGCTTTGTCGATTTTCTTGCCTAAGTTGCTGCTTCAATTGAGTTTGCAATATTGTATGATACCAATATATTTTACCTACAGTGATAGCTGGAGTTCAGTCTGGGAGGGCCTGTATTCATCCTGGGCCCGCTTGTTTGGAAACATAATTACTACTTCTGTTTCCCTAGGATTGACTGAAAAGTCATACTCCTCGCACCATCGTACGATCTATCTTCTTCCAGATTGGGAGAGATCGCAGACAGCGCTAGCTAATTTACCTCAGACGAGTATGACCAGATCGTCAGCAAACTGTAAAGTAGCGATTATTGTTAAGTTTGGTGATTCGATCATTGAAATGACCAAGTTTCACAGCAGTGGCAATAGCACTCCCCCTTAGGGAGAGCTTCTTATCACTGGAGCCGCCACTGACTCACCTGCAAGCGCACTATTCACTTGTTTAACATGTTGTTGACCCAGCGAATGGTAGTAGGGTATACACAGTATCTCTGCAGCGCAGCTATTATACTACAGAAGTGGGTCCTGCTGAAGGCCTCCACGTCAATGATCAGTCCCGATACAAATCCCCTTCTGGTCAATGGCCTCCTCAATACTATTTACCACAGCGTGAAGTGCTGATTTTGATTTCCCAGCCCTGTACGCATGTTGATTACAGTGCATGAGTAAATTGTAAAGCGGCCTATCTCTCAGCTTCTTCATTGCTTTTAACAAGAAGGAGATGAGACTGATCGACCTGAAGGATTTACTAGTGTAGTCACTCTTACCAGGTTTAGGTATGAATACCACGTTTACCTCTCTCCATTTAGGTGGGATGTACCCATGGTGGAGGCATGCTCTCATTGCTTTGGGAAGTTGGTCTAATCCCCATTGCAAAAGGGCGGGGAAAATGGCGGGGAAAACGGGGAAATTGAAAACTGCTGATACAGCATTTGAGATTTTCGTTATGATTTTACCTGCAAAAGTCAAAGTCAGGATGTATGTATACGTACCATCGGGTTTACGGATAGATCCGAGCACCGCAGTAGACTGCAAAACCAAGACCTTTATAACTCTATTTGCTTCGCAAAAGTCCCTGCTTCCTCTGGATCTTAGTTGCTTAATGTATAGGGTCTTAAAATCAATGCTTTAACAAGATTTCTACATATACATTTTATTTATTTACCTGATTTTGACACTTTTTCGCAAGTAGACCATCGGAGATGGTTTTTCCTAAATTTATTCAATTAACTAAAATGGTTTTTGCAGAATGCATCTACTTCGATGGTCTACTTCTGCAAAATACATATTTCAAAAAAGGGTTATAAAGTCAAACGAGACTATTACTAAAAACGTTTTTTTACATAGTAAATAAAGGTTTTTGATGGAGTTTGATAGCTGTAGTGATAGCTAATTCTATATACTATATTATGCAAATTTTTATCTATTTTATGGCTACAAAAAAAGCTTGACAAAGAAAACATAAAACACGCTTTCACGATTTTCGTCGATGGTCGCCTTCTGCTAGACACTGCTCAATTGATGTTGGTGTTCAAGTTGAATTTAATTTCTCAATTCATTCTTCGCTAAAAATAGCGAAATGTTAGATTTACTGGTACTTTTTCAAAATTTTGTGTTGTATTTATTGCAATATTTAATACATTCGGTAATTATATTTGTCTTTTATTTCTTCAAAAACCCAAACATAGATGTTCCCTAAGTCTTTTACTCCAAGTGCGCATAACCTGTTTAACTTGCAAAGTATAAAATTCACGGCGTAAAGGCCAGTTAGAGCAAAATATTTTGTAGTAAAAGACATGCTATCTCGGAAACTACCATAGGCCCTACAATATTAGGTTTTTATAATTATACACATGAAAATTCTAAGAAAATACAACTTTAATTGGTTATTATAGCTTTAATACTTTAAGAGATATTGAGGAAACAAAGTTACCAATTTTAGTTTTTTGGCTCTCCTGAAAAGTAGCTTTTTGGCTTTTACGCCATTTGTTGTTTTAAGGATCGATATCTGCAGCATATTATAAAGAGGAAACATTTTATGTTATTGGTTTGTAACGTACAGGCTTCGAAACTACTGAACCGATTTTGATGAAACTTGGTATGAGGATACATTGATTCATTGGAAGTAACATAGGCAACTTTTTATACCGATATTCCCAAGGGATCGGGAGTTACGCGGGTAAAACCGCGGAGCGCTGATACGTAAATGTAATCAGACAGAAATCGGTTTGTCGGGCGAACACCCGCTTCGCAGAAGGTTGCAGGTTCGATTTCTGCTTTAAACAAGTATTAATTTAAAGTATTTATCTTTGGTCTGGGTATTTCTGTATGTATTATAGCTTTTGCTCGCGTCTTCGTCCGCGTAGAAGTCGAAAATTGAAGTTTGGACCAAGGAATCACATTGTCCTGTACAAACTTTGCCCCCCTTTTTCACCCACTAAGGGGTAGAAGTTCGGAAAATCCTTTCTTATCTGATGCCTACGTCATACAAAGAACACACCCTCCAAGTTTCAGGTCTCTACGATCAGCGGTTTAGGCTGTGCGTTGATCCGTCAGTCAGTCATTTACAAAAAACGGTATATAAGTATTCTATCCGTCGTCGTCTAACTAACATAACACAAGCCAAGTTGCTGAGCTTGGAGCTAGATGTCGCTGTGTAGATTGTCCTACAATATATATTTATTTAATGCCAATTGATCCCGACATTAGGTAGGTAGATGCGGTAGGTACCGTATTTGCAAAATGTACCGACCACTCGATTGATAAGATAAACCGGCACGCGTCAACCCGTGACCGATGAACGAATGAACGACCTTGCTTTTGTTATACCTAAATAAAGAACAAAAAAAACACTTTACTCAAACAATTGGCATCGTTAAAAAAATACAATACTAACTCATTCTAGAGTTTTTTAAAGAAGATTATTAGCTTCACCCCCCCGATTTTATCAGCGTAAGGCCGTTTGTCCACCGCCGCCGTCACCGTCACGTCAACGAGAACGAGATTATTTGGGGCCGAGTTTAAGATGACGTGACGGCGATCGTTTGTCCACCGCGCCGATATATCGGTGGCTCAGTCCTATATACAACTTTGTCGTGGGTGGTAGTCGGCAGTGTTGCCACCTTGCCCAAAGAGTAAGTTGCTAAACATACCGTAAAAAGTTGCTACTTCCGAAAATAAATACTCTGGTAAAAGTTGCCAAAAGTGGCTAAACATAAAAAGGCAACATATAACAACAATTTAAATAATAAACGTCAATTTCGAAGACATTTAGATTCCCAGGCGAAAATGAAATCATAAGTATCGAACAAGACTAGGCAGCCTAGGTAGTCTTGTTCGATACTTTTGAATTTTGTGAATTTATTATATTGTAAATTTATTATTTGTTTGACAAGACTCTGTCTCTTTTACACTTTGAAGATTCTCAATAAACTATCCTGTTGTCAGGATAGTTTATTAAGAATATCTAACGGAAGTGGTTTGGAACGCAACCTTAGTACATACATAGACATATTTGGGGTTACCACTTCATAATTCAAAATCTCACCAGAACATTAGTTGCATTCTGAATGCATCTAATCATGTATTCTTCTACCTTTAATAACACAAATTGAAATTGATTGAGACGATGGTAACTTACTTAAGTAGTGTAGCTAATAAATTTAGCAACTAAACTTTTTTGTCTTTAGCTAACTATTTCGTAAATGTGGAAAATTGGCTAAAGTAGCAACACTGATTGCCGGCACACATCACGCCGCCGATCTACTCGAATCTCGGCGGCCGGGATGACGGTTCTCGGGTGACGGACTTGCGGTGGACACGCGGCTATAGTAGTCTATGTATCAGTATTTCGGCGCCGTCATCTCGTTCTCGTTGACGTGACGGTGACGGCGGCGGTGGACAAACGGCGTTAGTCCCTATCCGCGGTTTTGTTCCAGCGGGAATTTCGGGATAAAAAGTTTCAAATGTCCTTTGCTATCTTTTAAACTATCACATCCAAATCAGTTTAGTCGTTTGACCGTGAAGAGGGAACAAACAAACAGATAAACAAACAAATAAAAAACAAAGTTTTTACGTAAACATTGTTCCGGTAAAGGATAACATCGTGGTGAAACCCACGGCTTTAATGGCTCCAGACGTATAGACGAATTACTTATTTCCTCAGGACACAATCAACTAAACTGGGTTTTAAGCTATTGCATAGATTTTATCGCGGGCCTTGGGCGCGGCGACCGAATCAAGAAATTCCGTAACGCAAATAAAACCTAACACCCCCGACAAATGACGGGGGTGTTAGGTTTATTTACGGACGACTGTTGACGGACGATTATTAACGGACGACTATTGACGGACGACAAGTGACGGACGACTATTGACGGACGACAAATGACGGACGACAAATGACGGACGACAAAAGACGGACGACTATTGACGGACGACAAATGACGGACGACAAATGTTATTGGTGTAATTGTGTTAATGTACTCCATCTAATACATGTGTCAGGCCCTACCGCACCTAGAATAAATTACAGTAGCTGTCGTTGAATAAATAATCTACATCAGATGCAAAAGTGTTATAATTAACTTCCAAGGATTCAATGTGTTTTATATCTAGTTATATCAAATATCGGTCCCGTAGTTACAGATCTTTTTCGGCACAAACAAAATTATCTAAGAGTAAGTATTTCGTTTGATAAAAACGCCCAAAGCATTATCTGGGAATAACATAAAAAGTCATTGTCGGTTAAACGATTTGAGTTGAACCCCTGCGGCGAATCAACCTTGTATTCAGAGGTAGCAAATACATTATTAATATGATCACTTAGCAATATACACTTACACTTAATATTCTTTGTAAGTGGTTACGATCATGGAAGGGTTATTCCCATCTGATGCCATGCTGAATATTTTGTCATTGAAGTTTCATATGCATTTTGTGTCCCTAAATATTTAAAATTATTTGTGCTTGTTGCCTTTAAGTCTACTATGCTAAAGAGCGACCTACGTACGGTCATTAAAGCACTTTGCCATCTCTATAACTATCTACTATTCCCATAGATATATGTATTGTTGATTATTTGAAAAATAATTCCAATTGGTTTTCGCCATTTTGGCGGTGAGAGCATTAACGAAGGGAGGTGAAGGTACTTGGAACTAAGAATTGTCATGTACAATAATCAACATTTAGTTTTGATCGATAAAAATAGGAAATAGCTTTGCAGTAATCTACGGGGAGCTTAGATTAGGCACAAAATCTGCAAGAAACGGCCATATAACTGAGACGTTTCGTATGGAATAACAAATTCACCGTTCTTTACTCACATGATTATATCATTGATATTCACAATCATCATCATATCAATCACAGGACGTCCACTGCTGAACATAGGCCTCCCCCAAAGTCTTTGGGAGCCGCCAGAGCGATCGGTCGCATGCCCTCTGCGTCCAATGACTTCCTAAAGTCCTCTGTTGATTTAGTCAGATAATAATATTAAGATATAATAATTACTAACTTTTGCTCTTCAGTGTACCTCACAGCATGTTCTTAGTGACGTAACGATTACGTCATATCTCTTAAGTTCTGCTTTCATGTTTAGATGAGATAGCTCTGAAATTGTGTGTGAATTATTAATAATATTCTAAGCAAAGATATTTGACGAAATCACAGCGGTATAGAGAAACCTCAGACACTTTGAAACTCAAATTTTGATACTTATAGGTTGAAGAGTCAGTAACGTTTAGAAAAAAAAACCTTGATAATAACAGTAGCATTTGATTAAATAAATAGAAAAACACTTTACTGCACCATAAACGAAACTAAACTACTTAAATACAAACTAAACTAAATAAACACACACAAACTAAACTAAATACAAACAAACTAAACAAACTTAAATAATATAAAGTGGCGCAAAGGGTAGCCGCAGATATGGCCTAAGGCCGATCTCTTCCAGGAAATCACAAGTTTTATGTCGACGTGTTACACTAATAGTTTGACATATTTCAAAGCAAGTTATTTGAAATTTATAATAATTACTGTTAAAAAGGATTAATTGTACTTCTCTATTTCTCCGTAATACTGAAACTCTTTATATTATTATATTAGTGCTTTTTAGAAGACAGTCATCCAGTGTTTGCTGAATTCATTAGGTTAGGTAGGTACCGTCTCGTCGTGGTTGTCTTTGTATTAAGGGCGAAGATAATTGAGTTATTTCACCCTTTATTTACCAATTTGTGGAAGCTCGTTGTTGCTAAGATAGGGAAGGATGATTAATTGATTGTTGTCGACTTGGTAAATCTCGAAATCTAATTTAGGTGGCTAGATATAAATGGGTTCTGTAATTTTATTTCAGGGTAATAATTTGTAGCTCAGCATAATATTTCGTCACTAACGAGAAAGTAAAAGATAAATATGAATTAGTTTAGTAATTTTTCACTTTAATTTACAGTACAATTTTTAATCATCTCTTCTCTACATAAAATAAATTCGAAGTTTTGGAAGTAAGCGTTCTACGTCCATAATGATCTTAGCACTATAGAATTCGCTAACCTTATATAGCTCCGGTAGAAAAAAATCTTGCATGCGCGATTCAGGTTTTCTTAAATTTAGAAAATCACAAATTAGTTGATTATTCTTTTTGTTCTGCTTAAAAATTTTGTACACTTATGTATTTTAAGAATACATAGCAATATACACATTTTTTAACTAAAAAATAAAGTAATTAATTTAATAAGATATTTTTTTTAATTTCAAGTAACTAGCGCCATCTCTTCGTTTTCGCGAAACTACCATTCATCTCAGAAAATGTTGATTTGGTTTGTTTACCTTTGTTTGTGCAGTCTAATTTCGGGAAATACGAAACAGATTTTAACATAATCTTCACGAATGTGTTCAGAAAATATCAGAAGAGGTTTAGGTATTTCAAGTAGATTTATGTTACTAATTAAAATTTGATATTTCTTGGCGTAAAAAATAAACCATAATATTTTTTGCATGAAAACGTACAGAACGTAGGGATGATGTCAAAATTGTCATTTTGACATACGGAAAGAAGCATCTAGCGCCATCTCTTTTTTATTTATAATTTTATTATGGCTTCGCATTACCACTATCGTGCATATAGCCAGTGTCGCGGTCAAAGAAAATTAAATCTAATGCAGGAGCGTTTTTTGAATTTGGAACATTACAACGCTCCAGCAATTTTGTATGAACATGTGTATGAAGCGGCGTGCTGGGGTTATTAAAAACTTAAATACTCTTTGATTGGATCTCTTCTATCAAAGTACTAGCGACCCGCCCCGGCTTTGCACGGCTATTATGCAGTATCTCTTCTCTTCTATACATATAAAATCCTTTGTCCTGACTGACTGACTGACTGACGGATCAACGCACAGCCTAAACCGCTGATCGTAGAGACCTGAAACTTGGAGGGTGTGTTCTTTGTATAACGTAGGCATCCGATAAGGATTTTCCGAAATTCTACTCCTAAAGGGGTGAAAAGGGGGGACAAAGTTTGTATGGGACAACGTGATTCCTTGGTCCAATCTACTTCTAATTTAGCATAAACATTCTTTAACAGAATTGATGGAACACGTGTTTCGTATTTTATTGAAATTCATCCCCTAACGGGGTTAAAAAGGGGTAGAAAGTTATTTTGGGGGTAATTTGCTTCGAGGTTGATATCAATATTCTTTGGTGCTTTTGATTAGATTGGTAAGACGTCATCTCAAGCTGACAGCAGCTGATGTTAACGTAAAACCAAAGAGGTTAAAACTTCGAACATTGAACTAAAAAAGGCGTCTTGCCATTTAGTACTGGGAACTTGACATAGTATTTTCTTGCACGAGAAATATACCTAACGATAGAGGATATTACGGCAAATTAAGTATACTTTTACACCAAATCTCTGTCGTCTCGGAAATGGGGTATTTGACCAAACGTGATGTCTTAAGATTTTTAAAAAGTGCGCGGTGCATTTAGAAACCCATACCTATCATTAAGAGGGGTTACGTATCATAATAACTAAGTTCAATATAACTATGTTCGAAATAACTACGGTCGATTCACATAAGTTCATAATACCTAACGGTCGATTGGGCTACACATTATAATAACTAAGTTCAATATAACTATGTTCGAAATAACTAACGGTCATAATACCTACAGTTTAAAATACCTAATGGTCGAAATACCTAATGGATGAAACACCTACGGTTAATTTAACTACAATTAATTCAACTACGGTTTTTCACCTGCGGTTTAAAAAAATCAATTTTATAAAATCCCTAACCAAGTAAAATGGGTAGAATTCGCTTCTAGCACTCGCCGGCCGCTACCGCGGCACCGCTCGCTTCGCTCGCTCGGCTCGTGCGTTGTGGTCGCAGTTCTAACATAAACCTAACCTATCCATGTCGGTTCTGGGTAGGGAGTTTTCCGGGTGGGTCTTTATATGCTGCCTTTATCACGCAACTAGAGACGAATTTTACCTATTTGACTTGATTAGGGAAGCATATAAAGACCCATCCGGAACACCCCCTACCCCGAACCGACATGGATAGGTTAGGTTTATGTTAGAACTGCGACCACAACGCACGAGCCGAGCGAGCGAAGCGAGCGGTGCCGCGGCAGCGGCCGGCGAGTGCTAGAAGCGAATTCTACCCATTTTACTTGGTTAGGGATTTTATAAAATTGATTTTTTTAAACCGCAGGTGAAAAACCGTAGTTGAATTAATTGTAGTTAAATTAACCGTAGGTGTATTTTATAAAATTGATTTTTTTTAACCGCAGGTGAAAACCCGTAGTTGAATTAATTGTGGTTAAATTAACCGTAGGTGTTTCGTCCATTAGGTATTTCGAAAATATGCCAAACAACCATTAGGTATTTTAAACAGTAGGTATTATGACCGTAGTTATTTCGAACATAGTTATAATGAACGTAGGTAAATTAACCGTAGGTATTTCGTCCATTAGGTATTTCGTTCATTAGTTATTTCAAAAATATGTGAAACAACCATTAGGTATTTTGAACAGTAGGCATTATGACCGTAGTTATTTCGAACATAGTTATATTGAACTTAGTTATTTTGATATGTAACCTTAAGAGGTTATTGCGGCGCACAAATAATGCTTTCTAACCAAACTTCTAAAACATCTCGGAGACGGGATATTTGTTAAAACATAGAACGCTTCTTTCAATATCCCGTTTCCGAGACGCTTTAAAGATTTGGTGTGAAGGCATTATTTATTTGCCTTAGTGACCTCTATCGATAGATAGGTATGGCTCTTTAAGTGCATCACGGCAACAAGCAACCTTTTTAAGTTACTATACCTACTCATGTGGTTACTATATCTTTTCTGTCCAAAGGCCTTTTTCCTACTGCATGACGTTCACGGTGTTCGCGGTCTTCTAATTTCTTTTTTTTCGTATTGGCTCCTCGAACTACATACAGCCAATGTCATATATTTCTTAAGTAATAATATAATTACTTACATTTTTTTTAAAACTCTATCTTTTATTACGGTACGCCAAAATTACTCTCTGCGCAACTGCTCAGCCCTACCAAATAATAAAATTCTGAACAATTTGCCAAAAAAATATTATTTTACTAAGTAGTTCCGCTCCGGCTTCGCACGGCTATATTATGCATGTATAAACCTTCCTCTTGAATCACTCTATCTATTAAAAAAACCGCATCAAAATCCGTTGCGTAGTTTTAAAGATCTAAGCATACAAAGGGACATAGGGTCGGCGAAAAGTGACTTTATTTTATACTATGTAGTGATTACCCAAATATTATTTGCATGGGGTCATCATGGCGTCTAATAATTGTAAATACCAAAACCTCTTTTGTTATGAATACTAAAATACCTAACATATGAATAGGACTTTCACACCTTTTTAATTATTAAAACAGACAGACAGACAAGAAAGTGATCTTATAAGGGTTCCTTTTTTACCTTTTAAGGTACGGAACCCAAAAAAACACAAAAGATGACTATGATAGAAAAGTATTTAGTACGATATGATTAAAGATTTACTTATGTGGTTTGTGCATTATTGGTCTGTGCTAGAAATACAGAAACAGAAGAAATAATATTGTTGGTTTAGAACTTTAAGTACGTAAACGTATAGCCCATTTTACATCACATCCAAAGACAATTGGGTGTAGGTACCTACCGGAGGTTTTCGTCTTCCAAGTTAAAATACCTAGGGACATGTACCTACTTACTTAATTCAAAATCTATCTTCTATACAAATAAAATGCTTTGTCCTGATTGACTACTAAAGGATCAACGCACAGCCTAAATCGCTGATCGTAGAGACCTGAAACTTGGAGGGTGTGTTCTTTGTATGACGTAGGCATCCGATAAGAAAGGATTTTCCGAAAGTCATTGCCTAACGGGGTTAAAAAGGGGTAGTCAGTTATTTTAGGGGGATTTGCTTCAACTCGAACTCTTTAGTGTATTTGATTTAAATTAGGTAAGTACATTTTATTTTGACACATGTTTGAAACTCAATACAATTTTAAGTCAACAAAAAAATCCTATTAGAACTATTTTCGACTCCTGCGCGGACGAAGTCGCGGGCAAAAGCTAGTAATTAAATAAAATGCTTGGTAATAACACTTCTTCAATCTTCTCCACTGTTCCCTGTCTTTTACCCTGCTTTGATGTCATCAGATTGGTATCAGACCACTACCATTCTTGTGGTCGACATTGTCTCCTCGCTAAGGATAAAAGGTTTCGAAAAAGGTTACGTACCTCTATGAAATACACCTAAACCTCTTTCAATTTCTACTAACTTTTTTGAGCCAGACCCACATCATGGAAGTAAAAAATCTATATCGCTATATAAGTTTAGCAAGATATTTGACGAAATTACTACGGCATAGAGAGCACCGAGTTACTATTTCTTAGAAAAACTTTAATATATAGATTCAAAAGTCAGTAAAGTTTAGAAAATTACTTAATTTAGCACTTGGTGTATTTCAAAGCAAGTTTTATTAACTCTACCACCTTATTCCTTTTGACGACCTCTGTGGCGCGTCGGGCGAACACCCGACTGCGACGCAGAAGGTTGCGGGTTCGATTCCCGCCGGGAACAAGTATTTATGCTGACCATAAATTCTTGTTTCTGGTTCTGGGTGTTTCCTATATGTATAATATGTATATATTTACAAAAAAAAGTATATAAGTAGTTTATCCGTTATCTGGCACCCATAACACAAGCATTAAGTTGCTTAGCTTGGGGCTGGATGGCGATGTGTAATATGTCCTGAAATATTTATTTATTTATTTTTATTTATTATTCCAAAAAAACTATTTCTAATAAATAAAATAAGCTTGAAGATCTCACAAATTGTATTATTGTTCCCAGAGCGATGTCCCTTCTGACAGGTTTCGTGGTGCGTAGCCGCGAGGGAGCCGCCGGCAGCTGGCTCGGATATGTTTCCCGTTCAGACCCTCGGGGGGCACTTCCCGCCTGGCTCGTTAATAGGTAGGTTATTATAACCTAGTAAATATAGGTAACAGTAATATAGGACGGAAGGTGGAGCAAATCTGTTCTTGAATGGAGACCAAGAATCGGGAAAAGAGTGTGGGCAGACCACCAGCCATATGGTCCGATGACATAAGGGCTCATGCTGGGGCAGCGTGGTCCAGAAGGATCGGTGATAAGACGTTGTGGAGAGGCTTTGGAGAGGCATATGCCCTGCAGTGGGTATATGTTTCTCCAAAGCATATGCCTATGCCGGCATATGCCTCTCCTAATACATGCTGCTGAAGAAGAAGAGAAATATAGGTAGGTATGGTCGGGTCAGAATTATAGACCATTCGTAGAGCTCCAAAACTGCTATTATTAGAATGTTTTCAACTCAACCAAGATTGGTCTTACTCGAGTTCAAGTTTGAAGTCTTTCAATTCATGAATTTATTAGAATAAAAACATTTCAATAATAGTCATTTTAGAACTCTACGATGGGTCTGCAATTCTGACTTCGACCGTACGTTGATTTAACTCTATGAGCGTTGCGCAGTGTTCATTCGCGGGGAAGTATGCCACTATGTGTAGATATTTCTAAAATGGTGTCCTCGAACTGCAATGTACGCCGGCTAGTAGTAATAATGTAATAATAATGTAGCAATAAATAAGAGGCACATAGTATGTTTTTAAGGTTCTGTAACTAAAAGATAAATACGGAACCACTACTAAGACTAAGACTACAATGTTCGTCTGTTTGTATGTCTGTCACCAGGCTGTATCTCATGAACCGTTAAAGCTACACAGTTAAAATTTTCACAGATGATGTATTTATGTTTCCGCTAAAACATCAAATACAGAAGGGCTCTCATATACAACATGGTACGGAGTCCTTCGTGCGTGTGTCCTACTCACACTTGGCCGGTTTTCCATCGATAAGTTCTGTATAATTTCCGTGTTATATTTGTAGAGTAACAGCTCAACTGGCACCGCGACTAGTGCATCAGTTACACACGGCCGCGCGCCGCTACCCCGGCTGGAAGGCTCTCACTGACCTGCCCTATCACAAGCCTTGGAGGCATCCTGAACAAGTACCCTCTAATAGGATATCACTTGATGACGTAAGTGTAACTTTTCGACGTGATAAAGTCTTATAAATTAACTAGCTGCGCCCCACGGTTTCACCCGCATAAGTCCCAATCACGTGGGAATATCAAAATATAAAGTAGCCTATAGCCTTCTTCGATAAATGAACTATCCAACACAAATATATTTTTCAATTCGAACCAGTAGTTCCTGAGATTAGCGCGTTCAAACAAACAAACAATCAAACAAACTCTTCAGCTTTATAACATTAGTATTGATGAACACCGGCATTCACAAAAAAGTGTGTCGTCATCGCTCACGTTCCATTATTGACAAGGTAGGTAACCATAGCAACGTATTATCGTTGCTATGGTTTCCATCAATGTTTTCTTATGGGGCGTTATCACGTAAAATGATCTTCCGTAAACCGACTCCCCAGAAAAACCAGTTTTTTTGACGTGATAACGTTTTATAAATTGGTGAACACCTGCCAGTTCAAGGCAGTGTGACGTCACACGTCGTTACTGGAACGCCTCATCGACCCCCGCCGCCCCCTACACCGCCACCGCCGCCGCCCGCGCCTCCGCCCCCACCGGCCCATGTATTCTGTCTCTGAGCCAACGATACTTTGATAGTTGACAAGGTAACTATAGCAACGTTTTATCGTTGCCATGGTTACCATCAATGTTTTCTTATGACGTTATCACGTAAAATTATCGTCCGGAAACAGACTTTACAGACAACCATTTTTTTACTCAAAAAAGGCTTGCATATGATCTCATCTCCCCTAATGGGAAGCAAAGATGAGGTCGAGGATGTAGCAACCCCAAAACTACAACCTATTCATTGAAGAGGTTGTACTTGTAATCTAGATAATATAACAACTCAAACTTAAGCGCCTCGACTTATTATTAAGTAGTATTTTTCTTGTTAAATCTGTTATTTTAACATTGTACTCATTTTATACCCGCCAAATATCCCTTGTACAAACTTTTTTTCTTATAGGTAAGTACGCATTTTTGTGTTTATCTACACAAAATTCTCTTTAGAGTGCTTTCTACTTAAGTAAATTGAATTTCGATGTTCATTGCCTATCAATTGAAAGTGTTATTTTATTATTAACATGGTGTAGATGTTAGCTAAGTTGGTATAGTTTGGATATATTTCGATCTTAAAGAAGGATAACAGAGGCCAGAACCTAGATTCAGGTCAAGATTAGAACCCAAAAACTATTTACTTATTAATTCGGAACACAGCACTTACGCAGTTATCCTTCTAATAAACATAGCATGAACTGTCTTTATTTGCCGGCACATTGCCAAGAAAACACAAAAGGCCAGAGGGAATTTTATTTAGTAAAACTTCTGGACATTGATGCTTCGGTACAATGGATTCGAAAGAAAGGTATATTTTCGTCATTTTTAAAGGAAAAAATAAATTATTTACCCTGTTACAACACAGGGGTTGGTTGTGGAAACTCTTGTGACCGCATTACGAAAACATGGATCAAGTTGGGCAGGTCCCACAGATATTTCAATTAAAGTTGAATCAAGAGAGTATTTGAACTTTTTCTCTTGCCAACTTTGATCCCAATTGGAGTGTCAGTTACGCCTCAGTAAAGTAACTTAATTGACTTACCTATTTCAAAGCGGGGTACATTGATCACTCACAATCAAAGCTCATAATTGTTTAAAATTTTCTGGGGTCTAAAATAGCCACTTTCGCCAATCGTATATCAATTAGAATCGTAATACAAATTCGATTTTACCTATTTTGTCTGTGATTTTATATTAAAACTGAATCGCGTCGCGATATCCATGGCAGAGCCTCAATACTCAATAAGCCTAGCTCAAAGTGCGAAACATAATGCGTGTTTTTTCTTGCGTTCGGTTAAAAATCTATGGTTCGATACAAATTAAACGAGATTTTAAAAAGCAAGTGCGGGAAAACAGCAATTGTGACAGAACTGCGGAGATTTTTTTTCCGCATTGCGATGTAGGCTTAATCCAACCAACTTTTTAGTCGAAATCACTCGAAAGTTTCCCCTTGTATTGATTTTGTTTCACTCCGCTGATCTGGGATTATTTTAAGTGGCGACTTGCTGGAGTGCTTGTTTGATTTTATTTATGTTTTTTGACGATAACTTGAGTATCGTTGCTCTGATCTTTATGATTTCTGATTTATTCAAGTAGTTGATATTAATAAAAATGTATCTTCGAAAACAAGCAGGACCGTTTGATCAATAAACTGCCTGCAAGTGCTTTTATAACTCACTTTTGTGGTAAAAATGTCAAGTTTCCAACGTCTCAACGTTGGGAGACAAAAAGTACCTACTGTATGTAAATTATAGGTAAAAAATATCGTGTTCTTTTTGTCACCCAATTTCTTTAGTACTTTGATAGATTGCGACGCAGAAGTATTGGAGTAGGAAATGTGTTGTCATGTTTTGATACACATGTCATATTCGTTACATTTGATTATTGCAATATGATTGCAATAGTGACTCGACTACGAACCGAAATGAAAAATGTTTTCACGTCGAAACGTGGTCTCTTTATTATTCAATAGTGTTATTTATTTTCTCTTGATACGGTCGACTAAGCTGAGAGGGTACTGGGCAAGCTTACTTCATCTAATAATACATATCCTTGGCACTACACAGTCCCCTGTAAAACACAAGTTATCTAGTTTAAATGTAGTTTTTTAACAAAATAGTTTATCCACTAATACACCTGATGTGGCCTAAGATGTAGCACGCGCCCCTAAAAGATACCCGTAACTTAGAAAGTCTTTTTTTATTTTTCAGTGTGTAGATCCAGACGCGCCCCCACCACCCGTAGAGCCAAAACCCGAAACATCAAAGTCAAAACTCGAAGTGCCACAACCGCAGATAGAGAGTCACAGTGTCGAGGACCTTGGAGACATATCATCAGAGTTCAGTGTTGAAGTTGAAGAAGACCATGATCTCACACATGAGAAGAAAAAGGGAAAGTTTTACAGGTCGGTTGTAGAAGACATTTTTTTTTATGAAATTGGTTATTTTTTTATACCAAGTTATATTTTATTAAAAGAACTTAAAAAAGGGTGTGTTCTTTATGGTGTATAGACTATTTTTTTTTTTTCGAAAATTCGTTTCCTGTGGGACATGTGTGCAAAGCCGCGAATAGAAGTGATCAATATTTAAAGGATAGACCAGACGGTTTTATAAAATTATCGACTTAAACAAGAAAGACTTTTCAACGCAGACTAGGTACTTTTTTGTATAAATTATTTCGTGCGCCTTTTAGGTACTTTATTATTTGTCAATGTTCTATGGTTTCACATAAGTAAGTTTTCTAAGTGTCCTGCGTTCCAAACTCTTACTTATTGCCAATAGTGTTCGTACCTATTTATAACACAATATTGTATTAAACCAGGGTTCGAGGATATATATCAATGGATATATATCATGATATATATCCGATATATATCCGATATATATCAAAGGGTTTTTTGTGATATATATCACTACAAAAATTGTTTGAAAAGGATATTGCCTCATTTAGTATGGACGCTGTCCCAAACAAATCACTGCGATGTGTCGTGCCTCATTTGAAAGGCCTTAATGTGTACTCCATTTTATATTAAGGCAGCAAAAAAATCCCACCCAGTGGAACCGAAATATTTCGTCATCAATACAACGTCTCGTACTATGAAAGTTATAGGACTCGCATAGCCATTACTGTTTAATTAAACGTGTAACACCTTCATGTGGTAGCTCAAATGAAAGGCCTTAACTAGGACAACATTTTTGTTCTACATTACAAAAAAATCCCATCAGCAGGAACCAAGATATTTCGTCTTCAATACTACGTCTCGTAGTAAGAAAGTAATGAATCTCGCATAGCCATTACTGTTTAATAAAATGTGTAAGTAACACCTTCATGTGGGGTAGCTCAAATGAAAGAGCTTAACTAGGACTACATTTTTGTTCTACATCACAAAAAAATCCCATCAGAAAGAACCAAGATATTTCGTCTTCAATACTACGTCTCGTAGTAGAAAGTAATGAATCTCGCATAGCCATTACTATTTAAACGTTAAACACCTTCATTAGGTACCTTAAATGAAAGGTCTTAACTAAGACTACATTTTTGTTCTACATTACAAAAACCCACCAGATGGAACCGAGATAAATAATAGTATTTAGCTTTAAAAAGGTAATTGTTTTTTATCACTGTTGCTCATAAGGTGGATCTTATTAAACCGCTTTTAGGCTCATAATGCAACGTATTATACACGCGTGCGATAAAAAAATATCCAACTAGTTCTAAAATAATATGTTATCCCGATAAGTTAATTACGTATCTTACTACTAATTACATGTCAGGTAGATGAAACATTTTTAAGTTATCTGGGTTATACTGTTTTGATGTATAGAAAAAAGGTACCAACAAAGAGTTTTTAAGCCTTGCTGGCGTCAAAACTCTTTGTTGGTACCTTTTTTCTACTTTTCAAAAGGATGCCTCTAAGTCTGATAGCGAACGATAAGATAACGTCTTTGAAAACAATTAAAAAATTGAGTTTTGTTTTTATTTCGTTTTTCTTTAGGTACATAAATATATTTTTTCCTTACCATTATATTCTATTTTTAACTCCCGAAGCAAAAACAAATGGAAAAAACCCTAAAAAAATATTGTATGTCATACGAGGCTGTATAAGTTAAAAGTCTTTTGCGTATACTTTCTGGAGTGTAATTAACAAAAAAAAGTAAACCTAACCTAAAATTCTTAAAAACTTTTTATAACTTTAACAAGTTTTTATTTTATTCGCAAGTGATAAAAAACGTCGTACGATACACGTGATCTTTGTATCTCGGCTTTTTAAACGCCCTCGCATACCGCTCGCGTGTGTTAAACTGCCTCTATGCAAAGATCAATTTTCCACACTTGTTTCGCAATGTAATATAATAATCGACTTCCAACAATTCCATCTTGTGGAACCTTATTTGTTACCTTACTGGTCTAGTTGCGGAAAATAGCTATCTCATAATTATAACTATATTTTAAGTGTTCAAAATACCACCAAATGGATGTCACACAGGTGCAGGTGCAGGTTGACCAGCGCTGTAACCGCGTCATGCAGTGGTAGCTAATGGTGAGGCAGATCCTGGTTAGCGGCACACGACTCCTAAGACTACCTACCTTAATAGGTTTTTTTGTGTTACTGATTATTATTATTTTTTTGTTTTATGTTGTTCATTGTTTTTCTCGTTATAACGTCGTGTGCTTATATAATAAGCGTTTTCTTTTTTTTCTTTCTTTCAGATTATTTAATATGAAATCGATTAGGCCAAGGCTTTATTTATAACATCGCGCGTCTTGTGCAAGAAGACGACTTACTCGTATGTTTTTAAATTATTTTTATCACAGTTGCTCTTATAGTAAATCGAATTAAACCGATATTAGGCTCATAATACAACGTATTACGCACGCGTGCGTTTTACTTTACCATAACGCACAAGTGCTGTTAAGTTATCCCGATAAGTTAAATTAGTATCTTATTGCTAAAGTCATGTTATGTAGATCAGATGTAGCTAATCCTACCTCTCTGTTAGAACCTTCTACACAATTCTGGCGGATATGGCTAATTCAACCTATCTGTTAGAATAGAACCTTCCACACCATTCTGACAGATGTAGCTAATCCAACCTAGAATTATGCAGACAGTTTTAACAGAGAGGTTGGATTAGCTACATCCGTCGTCATTTGAGGTACCACATGAAGGTGTTAAACGTTTAAATAGTAATGGCTATGCGAGATTCATTACTTTCTTACTACGAGACGTAGTATTGAAGACGAAATATCTTGGTTCCTCCTGATGGGATTTTTTTGTGATGTAGAACAAAAATGTAGTCCTAGTTAAGTTCTTTTATTTGAGCTACCCCACATGAAGGTGTTACTTACACATTTTATTAAACAGTAATGGCTATGCGTGTTCTATAACTTTCATAGTACGAGACGTTGTATTGAAGACGATATATATCTATTCCTCCTGATGGGATTTTTTTGTAATGTAGAACAAAAATGTAGTCCTAGTTATGGCCTTTCATTTGAGCTACCACATGAAGGTGTTACACGGCTAATTAAACAGTAATGGCTATGCGAGTTCTATAACTTTCATAGTACGAGACGTTGTATTGATGACGAAATATCTCGGTTCCACTGGGTGGGATTTTTTTGCTGCCTTAATATAAAATGGAGTACACATTAAGGCCTTTCAAATGAGGCACGACACATCGCAGCGATTTGTTTGGGACGCTAAGCGGCATTATCCTTTGATGAAAATAAGTCATGTTTTGCAGGTTTCTACTGTAGATCTCCATCCTAAATATAGATGGCGTTGGAGTAAAGTTAAAACATACTCCCTAATAGTAAGTTTAGGTATTAACGTTTAAAGTTTAGGTATTTAAGTATTAGTGTAGGTATTCAGAAAATTAATGAAGCCATTGAATGATTGGAACTTATAAGATTTTATCTTTTTGAGTTGATTTTACCTGTTGTTGTTTATGATTTTAATTAATTTTTTTTATTTATAAGAAGATTTTATGTTTTTGAGTTGATTTTTCTTTTATATGTTGTTTTTTTTTAAATAATTTATTATATTTATAAAACATAGGTATGCAAACATAAATAATACAATAAAATAACAATATGGCTGTCATACAAAATGGATAAATATCATGTAAATATCACATTTTTGATATATATCGGATATATATAAAAAAAATCCGATATTTTGATATTTATTATAAATAT
The DNA here is from genome assembly GCA_907269075.1 of Idaea aversata. Classification (NCBI taxonomy): domain Eukaryota; kingdom Metazoa; phylum Arthropoda; class Insecta; order Lepidoptera; family Geometridae; genus Idaea; species Idaea aversata. The sequence goes on from OU026088.1 coordinate 2,380,263, forward strand.
CGGATATTTTCGAACCCTGTATTAAACAGACTAAATTCATGGTATCTCTTGTTTGTCAGTGACCGTGCTGCGTTGGTCGGACAAGAATCGTACCATGGGCAAAGAATGGCGTGAGCACAGGGTGCAAATTTCAAGGGACCAATGGGTTCTTAAATAATAAATCAGGGGACGAATGGGCACTTAAAACATCTTTGACGGGACGATATGAGTGCCCAATCATACCCACAGGGTGCGAATTTCAGGGGACTTGCTTGGGTTCTGATCCATTTCCTTAGGATTTTACATAATTTCAAAATACTTTTTGCCTACAGGTTAGTTAAGTCAATGAAGAATAGGAGGAAAAGTGTTCAAGTAGCGAAGAGTGCTGATAATCTCGTCGACAAACCTCTGGAAGAGAGACAGGAAAAGAAGAAATCTTTCAAGTTTCATCGGAGGTTTAGTCTTAGTAGGGGAAGAGAGGATTGAAGTGTTGTGACCATTATTATAACCATGTAAGTAAGGTCAGTTTGCTACTTTATGAAGTTTTTTACATCACAACTTACTTTTTTCGTAAAGTCGAAGGTCATATGGAAATACCAAATGTACCGGATGATGTAAAATGTAATGAATGTAAAGTCATAAAAAAGTGTAACGAATAAAGAAAGAGGATGTAACTAATCCGATCTAAGGGTTTGTATCCACGGGTATCGTGATCAGATAGAATTATTCACTGATCATGCCAAATTGTATCCACTGATAACGTGATCAGTTTCCAACGGAAAACAAAAAAATATTTTTACCCACTGATCACGTTAGCCGTGGCTAATAAGAAAACAAAGAGGTCAAAATTGCGACTTAACGCAAGATGAAATATTTCACTTTCAATGCGGCTGTGTCTCTAAAGCTAGGGACACATTGCTAGCCGCGACTTGCTGATAGCCGCGACTTATAGGCATCTGTGTAATGGAAATGTAACTGTACACACTATCGGACGTAAGTCGCGGACGTGACCTTGGGCCGCCCTTGAGCGTTCGGACGTCCGCGGACGTCCTGGAGTGATCTGGGCCTCTGGATGCGAAACGACCGTGCTCACTTATCAGTCGCAGCAGTCGGACGCGTCCGCATAAACCGCGTCCGATAATATGTCCCCAGCTTAACACCCCTTACCCAATGTTTTATTTTTATTATTGATCCGAAAGACTTGTGTTAGATATATAGCCAGTGTCAAGAGCACGTAATTCTCGTAAAAACTAGATAAATAAATTAGTTTGGTTCTAGACTGTTATTTTTTACACTACAGAGGTACCTACTTCCTGAAATACGAGTACCTGTACTATTCAAGGTTTTTAAGAGGTTTTTTTCTTCTCTACAACATCGTCACTTGGGTGCTTATTTTCTTAGGTGCTCAAAGGACTCTCAAAGGGCACTAAACTGTCGCCTGTAAGCACCCTTATAGTGGAATAGTTTATCATCGTTAGGGGAGATAGTGGTCAAACGCTAACCAATGGAAATGAAGTACTTAGAAGGTACTCACTTAATACCTACCTACTTATCATGTATTTCAAAAAACATAAAGTAGCAAATTGAATAGATTTGAAATGGAGTGAGGTTTTGTATTGTTTGGTTGTAGGACAAAATGTTAAATGTTTGTACTGGATAAGGGTTGTTAGTTTAAATAAAATATGTATTAAAAATTTTTGTCAAAATGTTTGTAAAAACTCAAAATAACGCCATTGTGCTATATTTCTAATCAACAATACTTATTAATTTTAACTTTTCAACTTAACCTTGTCATCGATAAAAAGTGTTCCAGTTATGCCAAATAAAATATCAATAATCCACTAATACTTATTATTAAGGGGAAATTATTTTGTGAGTGTTTACGCTATTAGGGTAGCCTGCAAGAAGCCGAGTTCCATGAATTCTAATACCTGGCTTTATGTACCTACTCTTCATAAAATATTTCGCCTCTTCAGTCCACTTGGGTGGATCATGGACACTTTTTTCTTACCTTTGATCCACCTTAGTTTACTTCGGTGGACCATTTAGCTAAATTGTCTAATGCACATAATTCATAATATCAATATTATCAAGCGTAATAATTTTTCTATTTTAAAGTCAACCTATTTCCGCCATGTAATTTTCGCCGATTTCTGCCAACCGTTTGTTTGTATGATCTTTACACTATTTCTAGGTATTTCTGTGTGTATAATAAGCAAGTATTTTTAAAAGAAAAGTATTAATATTCTACCTTTATCTGGTTGTTATATTAGAAGCCTTGCTTAGTTTGAGGCTAGATGGCGTTGTGTCCAATGTAATTTTTTTATTCAAATATCAACTTATATGTATCTAAGCTACGTGCATATCAAATGAACAGCGTTAAATATGATTATACCTACTCTTGATTACTTTATTTTGGTTTGAATAGTTTTAAAAACACGTTAATCTTTATAAATGATGTTTAAATATCTATTTTAGTGTTTGTGTAGGTGTAATCTACATAGAATAAATTATATTAAAATGTATAGGAAAAATATTTAATTATAAAGAATTAAAACAATAAAATGCATACAATATTAATAAATAAAATTATATTAATTACAAATACATGTAATAATTAATACATATAACATCTCCTATAAGTCTTCTTTAATCAATAAGTATATCGACTTATCTGTATATAGAATTTTTGAGAGAGATCTTAACCCCCAAAATATTAAAGATGTTATAGTATAAGTTAGAACCCCAATGGTGTAGCGCCACTGTAGCTACGAAGTAAGTATTCACTAAGGAAGGGGTTTTTCAAAGTTCCACCCCTAAGAAGGTGAAATGGCGAACGAAACTATGGACAGAAGCTAATAAAATAACAGACCACTGGTTCATTTATGTCTCGATTGAGGACAGCCCTGTTCGCAGATTATGTTCTATGGTCAGTAAAAATCGACGAACTTTGTAAAGACGAGTCTGTATGAGCTCAGCACTCTTTGCCTTCGGGCACGTTCCTACTTTGTAGTGACGACAAATAATCGTGTAGTTTTAAATGTCGTGGCTTATATATTTAAGATATAGAACCACACGATTATTTGTCGACTTCTTGCGTTGACGACAGTTTGTCATGATAATCGGTATAATGGGAACAGCTTGAGACGATAGTCGTTCAACGATAATATAGTGGAATGCGCTCTTCTATGACAGGTGAAATAAAAAAAGACATTCTCCAAAAATATCCTCAAAATAAGATCTTAGCGCTATCTAGCGTTTCGTACTAGTGTAGAAAAAAAGTAAATCGGAGTAAAGCCCTTCAGTCTAACACAAATAAGTAGTTTGTCCGACAAATTTGGGTTATTTAACGGGGATAATTAAATTACCATGGTTATTTTTACTACTAACCTAGCAACTAACTATTTTATGGTTAGCTAGCTCAACTTAATAAATAGTAAAAATCCCGTTATAAATGACTTTAAGTAATACTTAGTCCTTGGGCTGTTACGGATTGTATCAGTCATTCTACCTTTGTGTATCATATACTAAATAGAGTAAGATCCAGCTTACCACCGAAATTTCGTGATTTTATGAAAACTGAGAATTTCTCACCGCCATATGGAAATTGTTTGGCTATTAGCAACATTATAGATTAGTACAAAAATATAAGCAATTTTTCTGTGCAAAATTAACAGGTTCGATTCTTGACTTTGCTACTTGATAACTGTCCAGCCACTAGGGTAACTTCATAGTAGCACATCGTTCATAACTGTGTTGGAGGTATGCGCTCAGAAATTCTCAGCTTTTATAAAATGACGAATGTTCGGTGGTAGGCGGGATCTTGGACTAATAAAGTATCTGATACTTTACTACCTACCGCTACCTATTGTGAAAATATGAGCGTGTTTCTGTTTACATTTTTTGTAAGTTCAATTTAAATTGTAAGAAATTGAGCAGTGATTTTAAACATGACAATAGGGTTTTTTGTGATCCGTTTTATATTATGAAAAGATTAGTTGGTAGTTAGGTACCTAGACATAATCTGAATTCAGGTTTTTTGCCACATAACGTTGTGTTTACTGACAAATAAAGTTAGGTACATTGTGAACTTTATTTAAACGAGTTCAAGGATTTTTTATTGAGTTAGAGACAATTTACATTTTATGGAATTTTATGGTTTTTAATATAATGGTTTTGATTGACATTTATGTATTTTATCTTATTGGAATTTTGATTAATTGGAAGGTATATATTATCTTTATAAAATTGAATTAATTATAATTTTAATTTAGTTCCGACTTTATATTATACAAAGGAAAGATTTTTCTATTACAAATAGGCGGCGAAACTACTGGCACAGAATATAATATAATAGTCTACTGAAGGCCAATTCTCGTAATTAACATTGTTCAAATTACATTTCGATTGCATTTCGATCACAACTAATACCATCCAAGTAATTCAAAATACACTCAAAGTTTTGTGTAAAAAAAAAACTGACTTTAAGGGTATCTTTTGCAATCGAAATGCAATCGGAATGATATTGAAATGTAATTGGAACCAAATTATTTACGAGAATTGGCCTTCTGGGCCGATTTTGAAGAAACTTAGAATAAGGTATACATTTAATTCTTTAAAATTAACATAGGCTTTTTATCTCGATAATACCACGGATTCAAGTATCCATATATATATTTATTTTATTTATTTTTATTTAATAAGTAACTTATTATTCGATTAGATAATTTTATTAATTTCGTAAATAGAAGATTTAGTAGAAATATCATAACATCTGAAATAAGTTATCCTTGAACCTTGTTATTCTCAAAGATGTTGATAAATAGATTTAATAATTAATGTTTAGCATACCTAATTAAGAATGTTTGTTTAGAGTTAATGATAATCTTATCTCTCTTTCACATAATATTAACCAAAATTGTGAAATATCTTTCTAATCTATATTTAGTGTGTAAAGAAAGCGCTGTTATCCCTCTTAGGTAACAATCAGGGGACAAAAGTGCAGACCCACCTGTATAATAACGAAGGAAAAACCCGGAAAAGAAAGATGCACGGATATGCATTTAGGGTGAGATGGTGTTTGTGCACTAAAATGTTCCCATTTACTTCAAAATGGCTGGACGATTTAGATACGGTTTGCTGGTTTTTGTATTTTATTGGCGATGGTTCGTGGCTAATTGTTATTATTAATATGAATTGGGTGCGTGTGACTCGCTCGGCGATATCGTTTGAAAGAGAAAAACTAGGGATGTCCCTTTCCGATGTTGAAGACCTAGGCCTGGGACTCTAATTCGATTTAATTCAACGTCATCTAGCCAAAACTTTTCTTAATCGCCAAAATCGCCAGATGACGCTCACCTACGTAGAGTTAAATAAATAAATAAATATTGCAGGACATTCCACACATCGCCATCTAGCCCCAAGCTAAGTAACTAGACTTGTGTTATGGGTGCTTAGAGAACGGATATACTACTTATATGCTTTTCTTTTGTAAATATATACTTATAATACATAGAAACAACCAGACCACAGACAATTATCTAAGCATAAATACATGTCTGAGGCGGGAATCGAACCCGCAACCCACCCGAAATTCAGAAATTGCTATTATTAAAAAAGCTCGAGTAGGTCTTTAAGGTCCTGCTTAAGTAGAAGTTCAATATCTGTCAACTCATGAATTTATTAGATAAACAATCATAAAAAAAAAACAAATTATAACTTCAATTTTAGAACTCTACGATGGGTCTGCACTTTTGTTGCCAACTGTTTATGTAGGTACCTATAAACATTAAAGTAACTACCTTATTAATTTATGGTTATTGTCATTAAACTATGGTAATTTTCACGAATTTTAAATAAAAAAAATCATGTAATCGTAACGATTTTTTACGAATGTCTTGGGGGCTATAAATAACTAAAAGGGGTTTACAGAGGTTTTTTACACACCGTATTAGTTTGACTGTGCCTTTCTTTTATTCGTTTTCCATTTATGTGATATTTTTATATAAAATCTATGTACAAATCTGCAATAATTAAACATAACGATATATCTATAAAATTATATACTTACCTACCTAATAAACTATATTCTAGAAGTTTAGTAAATTACATAAAAATTACGGTACGGCTATGCCGAAGGTGCATTGTACATCAACATCGCACTAGCAGTGCGACGACGTGAGCGAGACGGGACGCGATTATGTAGATTTGACCAATCACGAGCCAGCCCTGTTAGACAAGATGTATTAGCGATATCGCCAATCGACAGATTTTTGTGTGAAATCGACATGAACATTGAACAATTGACGTAAGATCCAACTTGTCTATAAATTGTTTTTCACGTCACTTTTCGTTGGCCTCTGTCAATTTCATACAAAAAAAAAAACAAACAAAATCTGTCGATTGGCAATCAGTTCAGTTCAGTTTAGTTCATTTATTTGCATATTGATAATGGAATGTAATCTTGTCTAAGGGGGCCAGAGCACATAGATGAACTTTATAGATGTATCACAGTGATGCATCTTTTGACATGTGCATGCGCCTTTATTTACAAGCATTTGTTTTACATAGAGGTGACATCGTTGTGTAACGTGCGATGTGTGATGTGCGATGCATCTTCGCGTTGCCGTACCTAACTTACTAAAACTTAACTCAATCATGCCGTTGAAATATTTAAAATAAAATTAAAAACCATGGTAAAGTTTATAGAAAATAACTGATAAAATGATAACTTTTACTAATCTTTGTTAATATACAATATACCTCTTCTTATATGTACTTACCTATATCTTCATATGAATACGTTTTTAAATTGTATTAAGGAAGCATAAGCATACATTATTAAAACCGTCTATAAAAATATTGTTTTTGACAATTTTTTCTATTTGTTTGTGCCGGTATTTGGCAACACAATTAGAGACCTACCGTAGATTTTTAAAATATTACTATTATTTTATACATTACATTCAAAGTCCTCTAAACATTTAAGCACCACTTGAATTAAAAATATTCTAAAAATAGCAATTTTAAAACTCTACGGTGGGCCTCCACTTATGTCGCCGAAAACTAAATAAAACTAACAGCTTATTTTACATTATTTACAGCTTCTAATCAGCATTATTATTTGTGTCTAAAACTTCCAAAAGTCGTAGAACAAAAGTGGTTTATAGTAGTCCTTTTCGTTGTATAGTTAATTTATCAATAACCTTGTATAAGTATATTACTTTTAGTATTATTGATAAATGCTAAAAGCACGTACTGTTGCTATAGGTTTACCTGTCTATTTTATTCGATGTAAAATGTTTTAAGACCTTAATGAGCTCTGAATATGATCGGTGTTTGTTTATTAAACTCGAATCCTGCTAACACGTTCGCTCAGTTTTTTAACGAAGTAGGTAAAATATTTATAATGTCTATACTTCTTGTCTATGCGTACAAATTGACGGTACAATGTTTAAAAAATTGTAAATAATTGCTGTATTATTTACTTCTTCCTTCCTGTTTTTCATCCCAATTTATTTGGCGCAGTAAGTTTCTAGTCTTCTAGACTTCAAATCCTACAAAGATTGTCTTTAAAAGTCTCCATAGATATTGTGGGGGCGACTTGCAGAAACATTTTGGTAAATCAAAACTTGATTTTAGCTGATAAAAATAATAATTATCACATTGAATTATCATAGAATAACTTCTAAGTTAAAAAATAAAATTTTCCTTTTTAGGTCTGCGAGTGGCCCTTTTTATTCAGTTGTCCTTTTGTTATTGACTTGGTAATTTCTTAATCGTTCGTTGCCTTGCCTTAGCTAGTAAATAGTGGTGATCGTGTTAAATACCTACTTATGTGTTTATTATAATAGTAAATATTTAGCAAAATGTTACCAGTTCTATTTGTTGAGCCAGTTAGCGTAGGATATAATGTTAAAATTATATTATGGTGATATATTATATATTGTCTTATTTTTCCCTTTTGACGTGTCTGAGTATTTATCTGATTAAGGCTAGATACAAAAGAAAACTGAGAATAAAACGGTTTCAGTTACGTTTCAGTAGTTTTGAGACAGTTATAAAGGAACTATATCGATACAAAGTACCAATATTTTCTTTATGGGCTAAAGCTGCTATAGGAACTACAGAGAAGAAACGGAATAATTGAATGAATGCTTTAGATTGATAATAATTCTACATGACAAAGTTATAAATTAGTATTGTTTCTTCTAAGAATTCAAAACATTTTGTTCGAAGATCAGGTGAGACTGTGAGGTGAGACAACTTAGCAAAGATCAAATACCTAACCAAGGACATCGAAATGATACAGCAGTAAAATCCTAATTCTATGTAAATAATTGTCTCTATCCTATCCTATAATTTTAATGCCTGAGTGAGCACATAAATAACGCCTTTCAAAAGGTCAGTCTAACAAACCTCCTTACAGCGTGAAAGGCTACGGACCGCGTAGCGCGTCTACGAAGGTTCCATACTACGATTAAAAACTCATTAGTAATTTTTCCAATAAAAAAGGATTAAAACCTCTTTGAGTTTGGAGTACAACATTTAAAAACAATAGTAATATTTGTTGTTCATTATTTTTAAGTTGTTTTAGTTTTGTGTTTGTTTGTGCAGTGTTTTGAATACGGCAAAAGACTGGTGACATTTAAACTTTTTTGGATTAAAAATTGTTCGAGTGCATTTTAAATGGTGTATTTGTGTTAATTTTCACGGAGAGAAGATAATTTCTTCGAAGGGTAAGTAAAGTAGATTTTAATTAATTGATAACTTAACTAACATATTTGAGTAGGTAGTTTATGATAAAATTGCACTCTCTCCATACAAACGTAGTTGACTGTTTCTAATAATGACACTATAGCAAATATTTTTGTTGCATAAAACCTAAAAATAAAAAAAATCAAGACATAGGGGCATAGTCATGGCAGTTATAAGTTTTGCAACAAAAATATTTGCTATAGTGTCATTATTAGAAACAGTCAACTACGTTTGTATGGAGAGGGCGTCGGTACCCTTTCATCTTACTATATAAATAATTAAAGTCACTGATCTGAATTAGCGGGCACGTATGAATGTTTGGAGTGTTCCTAAGTCGAAAGCGGATAATAAAATACCCACAGAAGTAGAGATATGGTTTATGTTCGTACCTACAATGCATATAACAATAAACAATGATCAGTGCAATTGACAAGCGAGAATCAGATAATGTTTGTAGATTTAGGTTTAAATACTGCCTGAGATTTAGATTGTTGGACAGAAACAGTCACAGTATACCACAGTTGCACACCGCGAGAGACGATAGAGTTACGGTAGAAAGTAGAATAATTGAGCTTTGGAAGAACGAATAGATTAAGAGGGTGAGTGACGAAAATAGACTTAGGTTAGGATTGAGAGGTCGGTAAAAATAAATTAGAATTTAGGGAAGAACTACAACCTCTACACAGACGAATAGGTTTAAGCTAACTTTGGAATTTCAACATATAATGGTAATTTTAAGAAGACCAAGAATAAAATCAATGGCTTTTATCAAATTTTGTAGCCGTTCAAGCTTGTTGAATTGTATCTCTTTCTGATCAAGGAAGCACTCGTCCAAGTAGTAAAGAGAGCACGAGAGTTTGATAATAAAAGCATTTTATTATAACCACATATTTCCCAAAAATAATTCATTGGTGCACAGCCGGTCGGGATTCGCACCCAGGACCTTTGGAATAAGAGTCAGACTTAAGAGCTATTAACATTGCTCTTACGGTGATGGAAAACATCGTGATGAAACATGCGGCTTAGTTCGCTCCAAACGTACTGACAAGTTTTTTCTCTGGACATGGTCGATTAAGCAGATAAAGTGATATAGGTCTGGGCAAGCATACTGCGCTCTGAATAGCATGAATTAAATTTGCTGGTACTAAATACGCTGTAAAAATTATAAAGATTACAACTTAATCAATATTTTTGACATCTGTACATCCCATACTCTATTTGTGAATAAATGAAATTGAATTGAATTGTAATCGAATATTGGGAAACAGGAGATCATGGGGTTTTTACTGATTTCAAAACTGTAGTTGAAGTAAAAACGCCTTTATGTTTTAAAAGAGCATTTTTTGTTTGTGCACTGTTTGGAAATAAGGCTTAATAAGAAATAATCTATTATAAGGGCAAATTGTAAGAATATTTGAATCTTTATTTAGTAGAATTAAAACACGATTTTTCTCTCTAGGTAGGTAGTAGATTCAATTTTATCCTACAAGCTTTCCTAAGACTAAAATTTTCAGATGTCAAAGAAACAGCAGACCCATCTGCTCTTGCCAGACGACCCGGAGAAGATAGAGTCAGCTACGTATAAAGAAGAAGATGAAGAAGTTCAAGAAGAATACCAGTTCTCCTGCGACCATCTTTCATACGGTATAGGTATATTGCTACATTTATATTGCTATTCGTGCGGAGAAAATTACAAAAGACTACAAAAATGAACTATTTCCTTTGATTTGCCATAATTTGTTATCAGCAACACTATCGACTGATATAAAATATAGGATGATTAATATATTTTTGGAAACAGGTTCGATTCCTAGCTAGGATAATATAAGATAAGGCATTATGCCTAAATGGAAGGTTTCCTAAGCGGGAGATGCCACTGAAGCAGAATGCCTGAAATGCAAAAGTGTTACATTTCTTTTCTTTAGTATTTCAGGCATTTGCTATAATGCAGTTTTTGTTTATGTCAAACTTGGGCATACGCAACTCCTTTCAGCATATTTTGTAGTTTAGGAAATTGCCCTGACGGCCTTTTAATAAAATCACTCTGTATTAATAAAATCTTTCGAACACTTTCAGAAGTTCTTTGTATTTCATATAATTAATACGTGCTTTTTATGTATTTCCAGCGGACGCGGTGTTCTCAGTTTGCGTAGTGGCACCGCTGGTGGTGTCCGTTTGGCGTGGGACGTGGAGTCTCATGGAGCTGCAAGCGCCTTACATACCTCACGCGCAGACATACGTACTGGGGATCTTGGTGCATCTGTGCTTTGCATTCGTTAGGTAACTATAAAGTCTGTACTAGTTATACACTAGCATTATTAATGGTCTACTTCTTCTTCTTCTTCGTATCGATAGCACAAATTGATGAGGTAGGGTCAGATCTGCGATGCCCACTCGAGTGAGCTGCCAGGTCTTTGGCGTTGTTATTAGCTGACATCAGGTCAGCCAATGTACAGTTATTAGGATTGGGGGGGCAGGGCAGGAGGTGGAAAACTACTAAACTTACCCAGGTGCTTATAGGCGACACTTTAAGTGCCTCTTCATGTTAACGAGAGGGCGGACACTTTAGTGTCTATTGAGCACCTAAGAAAATAACCCAGAAGGCCAATTTTCGTTGATAAAATTGTTTAAATTACATTGCAATATCATTTTGATTCCATTTCGATTACAAAAAATACCGTTTTGGTATTCTTGAGAATACTAAAGACATTGAGGGTATTTTGAGCTACTTTGAGGGTAGTTTTTGTAATCGAAATGATATTGCAATGTAATTACAAGCTTTTTTTTAATAATGTCATTTACGAGAATTTTAACTTCTTATTTTGTGCTTATTTATTTTATGATCTCCCAGAGATTTCATCGGGAGTTGAACATGTTATCAATCTTATTTGGACGACCCAGTTGGCATAATGGTCACCATGCCGGACTGCCAAACACACGGTTTAGATATTTGTTTGTGGTCTGGTTGTTTCCATGTATTATAAGTATATATTTACAAAAGAAAAGTATATATAATAAGTAGTATACCCGTTGTCTAGCACCCATAACACAAGTCTAGTTACTAAGCTTGGGGGCAAGATGGCGATATGTGGAATGTCCTGCAATATTTATTTTATTTAATTCCAGGAACAATCTACTCCAGCGGTCAGTGAAAGGGTTCGCAAAGGGAACCTCCTGGTGCTGGTTGAAGGAGAGGATAATATCTCGTCTTTATACCTACGTGTTTATATTGTCAAATATTATGCATTGGAGGGGAGGTTGGGGACTATTCGATGCAACCGTCGTCGCTATATTGCCTGAAGACAATCATCCATATAGGTAAGTAGCAATACCACTTTCCTCCCATGGCCTTACCGAAATCTTAGGCCTTATAGGCTGAATCTCGGGACATAAGTTGGTTTACTTGCACTGGGCTCTTTTACTAACGTACGTTACTCACTTAAGGGGGTCCATACGCCAATGACCTTGGTACACAGCCTACTAAATAGTTACTACTGGCACCGGTCGCCTTCGTTGGTGAAAATTGGTGATTGTTACGAATGTGTTTTGTTTTTCTATAAAGTGCTGAGATGGAATTGTAGGTGAGATTTTTACCGACATTTTGGTGTGATTTTGAGCCAAAAATTTCCTAAAGTTTTGAAGCTATCCTAAAATTAAGTATTAAAACTAGTCTAGCTTTGAAATGACAAGGAATTTTCGCTTCAAAATTACCCCAAATATCGGTAAAAATTTTACCTACAATTCCATTTCAGCACTTTTGAGAAAGACAAAACACATTCGTTACAATCAACAATGTTAGTTGTAAGCGACGGGTATTTCTGGCGCGTTGCGTTTGGAAGCATAAGCAGCCTTAAGTCCTTACATATCTACATACTATCATATTATGTAAGTAGGTAGCAGTGGCAAGGTGCGATATTTCTTTAACAGTAACGGTAATAATATAAAGACAAAAGATTTGATTGTTTGCATTAATTAGGCTCCGAAACCACATGAGTAAATAAGAAACGAAACTACTGGACCGATTTGAATGAAACTTGGTATGAGGATACATTGTTTCATTGGGAGTGTCATAGGCTACTTTTTGTCCCGGTATTTCCACGGGATCGGTAGTTACGAGGGTGAAACCGCGAGGTGATGCTAGTTTGACATAATTTTGTTTGTTGACTTGTGTTAAAACAGAAGAAGGTACCTAATGCCTGAAAACGTAATAGTAAGCCGCCAGCGGATTAATTGTAAAAGAGAGGTGTTGGTAGTAAACAAACATGATAATTGTCGGATCTCAACTGTTTTTATTGGTAGAAAATCAGGTGCTTTTATTTTATAGTGTGGAAAGTAAACAAGTTATTTAATTGTCGTATCGAAGATTGGATCGAATTGTATCGAATCGAGTATTTTTTATTACAATATAAATTTTCTTTATTATAAACACTCGTAATCACTACACTTTGATTTATTTAAAACTAGCGACCCGCCCCGGCTTCGCACGGCTGTATTATGCATGTATTATAATATCTAAAAACCTTCCTTTTTAATCACTCTATCTATTAAAAAAACCGCATCAAAATCCGTTGCGTAGCGTTGTTTTAAAGATCTAACTAAGCATACATAGGGACGGCGAAAAGTGACTTTATTTTATACTATGTAATGATGATAATGATACAATATTAATTTGGGTTTGGGGCGGTTGGTCATGAGAATATTGATATAAAAACTCAATTTAATAGATTTTTCGTGAGAAAATAACAAACACGCACTCACTTTCACATAACTAGATGCGCCCCATATTTTCACCAGCGTAAATCTGGGATCGGAATTGAGATTAGGATAAAAAGTAGCCAATATCCTTCTCCATGGTGTTTCCTATATGTATAATATGTATATATTTACAAAAAAAAAGTATATAAGTAGTTTATCCGTTATCTGGCACCCATAACACAAGCATTAAGTTGCTTAGCTTGGGGCTGGATGGCGATGTGTAATATGTCCTGAAATATTTATTTATTTTATTTATTTATTTATGATCCCATGTCTCTATTGCAAAATTTGTTCAAATTCAATTTTTTTTATTAATGAAGTACATTGAAACTTCTCAAAAGTTAGCATGTGTGCCTTCAGAACGCGCTCACCAATGAGAAGAAGGCACAAGAAACTGATTGGGTTTTTTATGATCATGCTCGCAATGCTCAAGATTAATATAAATAAGCAGTTAAAGCATGAAAGATAGAGTTACTTTCCCATAATATTACTAAGGAAATTAGGAAAGTATGCCCCTCCCCCACATTTCCTGGACCCTGCAGAGACTCTTCCCGCTGGCCATGACTTGCCTTTCACAGTGTGGAAGTCACTCAACAGACTAAGGACTCAGGTTGGCCGCTGCAGGGCGAACCTGGGAAGATGGGGCATGATCGATCCGTGCCGGGTTCGATGCGACTGCGGGGCTCCCGAGCAAACTATGGTTCACCTCTTGACCTGCCCCTCCAATCCTAATACCTGTACATTGGCTGACCTGATGTCAGCTAATAACAACGCCAGGGACCTGGCAGCTCACTGGAGTGGGCGGATTTGACCCTGCCTCATCAATACTCCCCTTTAATTTGTGCTATCGACACGAAGAAGAAGAAGAAGACTAAGGAAATTTATATTTTATAATAGTTACAATAAATTATTATTTGTGTATCTTCCACGATCAGGCCGGTCCTGATAGCAGCAATGGTGACAGTCCTGTATCTCTGCAGCATCACACTGCGTTCCTCTCGCAACATGCTCGCCTCGCCATACTTCCTCTTCACAGATGGGAAGGAACCCACTTACTTCTTCACTACGCGCTTTCAGACTAATGTACTGGTGAGTACTTACCTAAATACTTATAGTTACGAAGCAATGGCATAGGGCATAGAATATCATTGTTGATAGTGCCCTTAGTCGCCTGGTGTTTTGGAAAAATTTTCAGGTCAAAGTCCGGGACGCACCCCGTATTTAAAAACAGTAAATTGATTGTTCTTTAAACCTGCAACTTCTGCAATGTTTGACGCGTAAGTATTCAAGGTCCATAATTCGTAAAAATTATCGGTTTTTTGGGCATATCTCTGAACTAGCTGCTTAAGCCCCGATCCCGTGGGAATAACAAAACAAAAAGTAGCCTATATCCTTCCTCGATAAATGGACTATCCAACACAAAAACAATTTCAATTCGAACCAGTACCTAGTTCCTGAGATTAGTTCAGTTCCTGAGTTTTTGCTTCTATAATTGACGCGCGTGACAAGTTCTTTCGCATTTTAGATTTGTTTCCCACATATATGACTGTGCTTCAAAGTTGAACTGACATGGCTTTAAACTCTTCCGCAACCAACACGCATGACTCCCAAAATGTTAAAGGCTTATCCTTACTTCGCGTATGACTAGTTATTGTACCTACTATACCAACAAGGTACTAAGTTACCGAAAGCCTCGGTAACAAAAATATGAAGGGCAAACAGCCCAAAGGTCACGGTAAAATGACCAGGAAGGAAATCAATAATTTATCCCTGGCAGACTCATGATTTGTTGGCAGTTACGCAGATTATTATCATCGTTTAAATTACTGTTCGCCTTACGCATTGTGTGCCCACTTGTCCACTCATACTCCTCCGATTCAGCCTATTGTCAAAGATCTTCGAGGAATTTTCCTTAATAAACCTTCTGATTGAACTGTGTTATGGTAGCTAGAGCTACTTTGAATTAAACCGAATCTCTCCCGCATTTCTAGCTAGGTAGTTCCTGTTCTAGTCGCAACAACATGATAAGTTCTAAACACACGTTATATCGTCATAAATACTAATACTCATAAATCTAGACAATCAGCGTGTAGAGACAATAACACATCCCTTATCTCGATCCCTACAATTAGTGCGGTTTATCTGCCTTGTGTAATTTAGGTACCTATAGGTAGTACCTAGTAGTAGTTACCTGAAGCGGGCGGAGCGGGGGCGGGATGCGGCGATAATGCAATTAGGCGGTGCGGGCGGGCGCGCACAGTCGGTCCGAGACGGAGCCATGCGCGGGTCCACGGCCGGCCTCGCCGACACGGTCGCAGGCGGCGGTCGCGCGCGCGCCGCTTTCTTGCATCTAGCAGACGCGGTCTTCGCCAGCGTCGTCGTCGCACCCGCTGTCGTCGCCTATTGGAAGGCGACCTGGACATTGCTCGACCTCTACGCTTTACCGGACTCGCCGGTCGCAAGCGCCGCGGTCTGTGCCGTCTTCGGTCTCACCTGCAACCTAGTGCTGTGCGTGGCGCAGACGCAGCTCGCGCGGTTGTTCGCGCCGGCGGCTGCGCCACACCCGTGGTGGTGGTACGTGTTGTCGCGGGCGTATACGGGCGCAGCTGGCGTGGCTTGCGTCGCAGCATGGCGCGGGGTATGGAACCTGTTGAACGAGTGCACTGGCGACAGCGCGCGGACGCTGCTCTCGACGACGGCGGCGGCGACACTCTCGCTGGCCGCGCTGCGCTCGCTGCGGAACATCTGCGCGGCACCCTTCGCCGTTGCCATTGACTCGCCTCGGGATTACTTCGACGTGCCCACTATGTTCCGGACGGTTAGTGTGATGTCCTAGATCCTACGCGGATATTTTTGTGTCGTTTTTATGTTTTTTAGTTATCAACATCGATGCATCAGGATTTAAGTAACACATCTATGTAAGTGTATCATAACACCTTTACGTTGAAAAGAAAGTCTATGGATAGAATGCAGTTTGCCTAATATAACCTGATATATCGTCACTTTTCACACTATCCCTTTCTACTTCCTCATAAGTACGTAAAAGTACGTACCTATCTCGATTCTAATACGATTTGTTTACTCAAGAACTATGTATGACTGTGAACATAAGAGGATTGTATCATTGCGTCACATTTGTAATAATATTGCAAGAACGCTGTGATTGCAGTGAATTAGACAATATCTACTTCTCTTCTTATATCATTATTTTCCACAATCAGTAATTAAACAGCACAGTGGTGCCCTAACCCAAATTTAGGTGCCCTAATTTACCTTCTGAATTGATGAAAAATATTATTATTTAACATTACATTTAAATACTTAGAAAGTAATTCTTAAAACGGTTTCTTATCATAATGACGCCAGGCGTCACTTACCCCACACGATCTATTTCCATGTATAAGTTACCTACGAAACAGTACATACAAACATACTTAAAATATTTAAAGACACAATCAAATCATGGCCAAGTTTAAAGTAAAATATATCTTTCGTAGCACTTATTCTTGGCACGATCGAAATTATTAATTACAACTATTGATAAGCTATAGTTACATTTAAGGGGTATCATTTTTAAAAGATATCATAAAAAAACACTAGTTAAATCATTGTTTGTGTTTTCCTACTAAACTTCTAAATAACTAATGCTACGAGCTTTGCTACGAAGCTCTACGAAATTTGGGCATGTTTCCACTTTTATTCTACTAAAATTAAATTTAGGCGTTATGTTGTCTGTCCATCGGCCAGTAATCTATTGCAAATATTCAATGCTAAACTGAGTATTTGTAAGTTTGTTTGGCGCTTACAGTATGAGTTTACATCGGATTTCTTTATTAGTCTAAACCAATTTTGGTTAAAATTGATAAAGAGACAAATAGACAAGCGTGACGTCATAATAAGTCATAATTTATCCCTAACTGATATCGCTAATTTTAACCTGTTCAGTTTATTGCATTGGATGAGAACAACACGTTTTGACAAATATTTAGGTTATTGGTATTTATTTTAACAAAAGCATTACAAGCTTTTGCAGAACTTCCTAAATAATATAAGCATTTTGGAGATGCACTTGTAATGCTTTGGAAATGCCTGGTTCACGCACTATGAATAATAAAATCTTTAAACAAGACTTTTTTAAGTCTCTATTGCGGCTGCGTCCCTAAAAACTGTATCACCAGATTTTCGTGCTTATCTAATAACGCTATTCTTATTAAAGACTAGCATCACTCCATGGTTTCACACGCGTAACTCCCGATCTCATGGAAATATTGGGATAAAAAGTTATTTGTAATGAATCAATGTATCCCCATACCAAGTTTCATCAAAATCGGTCTAGTAGTTTCGGAGCCTATTCGTTACAAACAGAAAAACCGAAAAACAAAAATATTTTTTTTATAATATTTTAATTATGATATAGTTAAAGAATAACTTCAACTAGACGTTTTTATGCTGCACCGAAGTCTTTGAAACAGTGTCATCACCAGCATCAAAATCTTTACAGAACAGTAGAGAGACGATGCTGTACGTGCTGGACTGTGTGTTCTCTGTTGGCGTGGTGGGATCGCTGGTGGTGTTTGTGTGGCGCGGCTCCTGGGCGTTATTGGACTTCTTCCTCTATCCTGGAGATGTCGCTAAATCGAGCTGGTGTTCATTGGTGAGTGCTTTTTTTTGTAATATCTTATTATGTGTTAGTAATCGTCGCAAAGTCAGGTAGTCTAAGGCAGGGGACCTGTAACCTTTTGAGTTAGAAAAGTCAAAAATTACAATTTAAAGAGTCGTTAAAAGTCTTTAAAGAGATACAATTTGTTTTTATAATAATAGTACTTGCGTAAATAAAGTTTTTTGAAAATAGTCAGCTCTTCAAATGCTAACTTCTTCACCTCACTGTAGCAATCGGGAAGACAATTCCATGCGTCGATTAAAGTGCCCCAGCTCGCGGTTTTTCTTTAAAATATATAATATTTGCATATTGGAACTAAAGAGCCACAGGTTCACATCCAAAGAAGCGTATGTGACTCGCGAGGCGCAGTTAGCCACTCGTCTAAGCAGTGGATGGTCTAAAGCTGATGTCGTAGTAAATGCAGGTGGTCTAAACTTCATCTTTCGTCAAATAGGAGATAAACAAAGTTTTCGTCATCAATCTCAGGTCGTACACAATTTAAGTTTCGTCCAAACGAATGATTAGTGTTATTATTTTTGCGTATTTATTTTATGCTTTTGTGTTTTTATGTCGGTGCTTTTCTGATTGTCTTGTGTCATGTCCTTGTCCAAATAAATGTTTTCTTTCTTTCTTTCTTTATGCAATGGTAGCAACGCCCTACACTTTCTTTCTTTATGCAATGGTAGCAACGCCCTACACTTTCTTTCTTTATGCAATGGTAGCAACGCCCTACACTTTCTTTCTTTATGCAATGGTAGCAACGCCCTACACTTTCTTTCTTTATGCAATGGTAGCAACGCCCTACACTTTCTTTCTTTATGCAATGGTAGCAACGCCCTACACTTTCTTTCTTTATGCAATGGTAGCAACGCCCTACACTTTCTTTCTTTATGCAATGGTAGCAACGCCCTGCAGTTTTGATTCCTTGGGGATGTTAATAACCAAGTTTCAATGTATCATTATAACCAAGTTTTATCAAAAGCAATCTAGTAGTTCAAAGTCTATTCGTTACAAACAAAAATGTTTTTGCATTTAATTAGAGTTTATTATGAAAAATAAGTGTTATATTTTTAATATACATTCTTGATAATAGGCAGGACATACATTATTCTGTAAAGAGTTAACTCTGCTGCACATGACATGCATAATTTATCACTCTTAAAACATAAAAAACGCACAAAAAAACTATTTACTGACTGATTAAACCGCTTTGGAAAATTTTGCACAGGATTTTCTTATCTGCCATACGTGAGCGAGCACTAAGAAGGGATTTTTGGAAATTCCCACAGGATCAGGATCTACGCGGGTTAGGCCGCGGGGCGTAGCCAGTATAATATAGTGCTAATTAATTTACTTAAGCCCATTTCATAGAAACAATTACAATGAAATATGCGACTTTTCAAATCATCACGGCAATAAACATCATCCGGCAATTAATGATGACTTAAAATTGGCTCCTTGTGCTTATAATAAGGATAAGCCGACGTCATACCGCCGCGTCCATTGTCCACAAATAGACCCAAATCATCCTATTTACCCGTTTAAATCGAGCTCAGTTTCAGGAACATGACTTAATGAGGTAAACGTTCATTTCGCAAGATGTTTACTAATACGTTACGTAGTTGTTCAACCCACGTGCGTTTGTTCAATGTCATTGCTTGGTCATGAAAGTTAGAGGTCTTCAATATCTTTAGATAAGAGCTCATTCATACACTTCTTCTTCTACCTGCCCTTATCCCAATTTATTTGGTTTAGACGCAGTATGCCTTCTTCATTATAATTACATAGTATAAAACATAGTCACTTTCCGCTGTCTGTCCCTATGTATGCTTAGATCTTTAAAACTACTCAACGGATTTTGATGCGGTTTTCTTAATAGTTAGAGTGATTCAAGAGGAAGATTTATATGTAAATTAATACATGCATAATATAGCCTTGCGAAGCCGGGGCCGGTCGACTGACTGACTAACGGATTAACGCACAGCCTAAACCGCTGATCGTAGAGACCTGAAACTTGGAGGGTGTGTTCTTTGTATGACGCAGGCATCCGATAAAAAACGATTTTCCGAAATTCTACCCTTTAGTTAGGGGGTGAAAAAGGGGGGAAAAGTTTGTAGGTATGGGACGTGATTCCTTGGTCCATTTTCGACTTCTGCTCAGACGATGTTGCAAAAGCTAGTTTTATATATCAATAAAGGCCTTTGCCTTTATTGATATAAAAATCTGCCACTTTGCTAGACATCTTCGCTATTGAAAACAAGCCATAAATCTCAGTTAATTTCAGAGAAGTCTACTGTAGAGCAATTTTGGTAATTCTAACCGTCCAGCTTAGTTGTTTAGTGGGTAGGTATTCATTTTACTCGTGAACTCGCGTCAAATTGGTTACTTGCATGTTGAATAATTGTAGGTTCTAGTTAGTATAAAATAAAGTCACTACATAGTATAAAATAAAGCCCTTTTCGCCGTCCCTATGTCCCTTTGTATGCTTAGATCTTTAAAACTACGCAACGGATTTTGATGCAGTTTTTTTTATAGATAGAGTAATTCAAGAGGAAGGTTTATATGTATAATACATGCATAATATAGCCGTGCGAAGCCGGAGCGGGTCGCTAGTGGTACATAAAAATCGAATTTCTATTACCGTACAGACCTGCAAAAAGCTTGATATTAGTGAAAAAATAACAGGAAAATAAACAAATGAATTGTTTTCCAGTTTGATAGTAAAGCAAAAAATTATCTAATGATTTGTTTATACTTATATAGTTTTTTACTATTTTAAAGAAATATTTATTTTTTTATTAAGGTGGCCCTTATTACTCTCAGGTACGGTCAAAGTCAAAAAGACAGACCCAGTTTTTAAATTTCTATTATTGGAATGTTTTTATTTTAAAAACGAGCTGCGCAGTTTCACCCGCTTAATAATTTTCTACGCTATTTTGTTTTTATTTTTTTTATTAAGGCTTTATCGATTACATAATTAGTTTCATTGCATATCTACCTATTAGAGCTGCGTTGCCCTAGCGGCAGATACCTCGACTTCCATTCCAAAGGTTCAATTCCCGGTAGCAATGGATACGAAATAGTTTATGTGCGCTTATTATAATGACATTGTTCTGTGAAATACATCGCGACTTAGTTAGCTCTAGCTAGATTAAATTAGATGACAATATTAGACCTACCTAGTTCTACTAATATTATAAACTAGCTGCGCCCCGCGGTTTCACCCGCATAAGTCCCGATCCCGTGGGAATATCAATATAAAAAGTTAACCTATAGCCTTCCTCGATAAATGGACTATCCAACAGTCGCTAGTTTATAATAAACTTGAAGCAAAAAAAAAACATACAAAGCTAGGCCCGAAAAACATAACGCTTTCCTTGCAGTCAAGTAATCACTACATAGTATAAAATAAAGTCACTTTTCGCCGTCCCTATTCCCTTTGTATACTTAGATCTTTAAAACTACGCAACGGATTTTGATGCGGTTTTTTTAAATAGATAGAGTGATTCAAGAGGAAGGTTTATATGTAACATACATGAATAATACAGCCGTGCGAAGCCGGGGCGGGTCGCTAGTTTATTATAAACTAGCGACCCGCCCCGGCTTCGCACATTCGCTTCGCTTCGTAGTTTTAAAGATCTAAGTATACAAAGGGAATAGGGACGGCGAAAAGTGACTTTATTTTATACTATGTAGTGATTACTTGACTGCAAGGAAAGCGTTTGTTTTTCGGGCCTAGCTTTGTATGTTTTTTTTTCATAAGATGTATAAAAAAGATATTGCATGACATTCTACACATCGTCATCTAGCCCCAAGCTAAGTAACTAGACTTGTGGTGCTAGACAACGGACATGCTACTTATATACTTTTCTTTTGTAAATATATATACTTTTAATACATAAAAACGAAAACGTATTAATCGATTTCAACCATTCGAGGTTGAAATCGATTAATACGTTACGCTAGTGTTTGTGATCGTAATAAATATCGAATTGCCCGCGCCGCTCCGTACTCTATACTACGTGCAATAGGGGACAAGACACGCTCAGGATGAACCAATTGCTTGCTGAACTAAACTAACTGGTCACTGACTCAATGCCGCCGATTCGTAATGACCCGAATGCGGAAAAATCACTGGAAATAAATGATTTCACGTTGTTTTGATGACGCGCTGATACGATGTTTGGACGCTATTAGAAAGGGGTTTATTGGTCTGTTTTAGGGTTCCGTACCCAAAGGGTAAAAACGGACCATACCAAGACTCCACTGTCCGTCCCATCCTCTGTCTGTCTGTCTGTTACCTCATAAACCTGAAAATTTCATACTTTAGATTATGTAAGTATTTATGTTGCCGCTATAACAACAAATACTTAAGGCTGCTTATACTGCCAAACGCAACGCGCCAGAAATACCCATCGCTTACAAGTAATATTGTTGATTGTAACGAATGTGTTTTGTTTTTCTCAAAAGTGCTGAGATGGAATTATAGGTGAGATTTTTACCGATATTTTGGGGTAACTTCGAGGCGAAAATTCTTTGTCATTTCAAAGCTAGACTAGTTTTAATTCTTAATTTTAATTAAAAACTATAAGAAACTTTTGGCTTAAAATCACACCAAAATGTCGGTAAAAATCTCACCTACAATTCTATCTCAGCACTTTTGAGAAAAACAGAACACATTCGTAACAATCAACAATTTTCACCAACGAAGGCGACCGGTGCCAGTAGTAACTATTTAGTAAGCTGTGTACCAAGGTCGTTGGCGCATGAAGCCCCCTTAAAAAAGATTCATCAAAATCGGTTGATAAACAAAGAAGATATGCGCGAACTTCCATATAAAAACATACATAGGTACCTACAACCGAATTGAGAACCTCCTCCTTTTTTTTGAAGCCGGTTAAAAACAGAATATAATGGTACAGAATCCTTCGTGCGCCAGTCCGTCTCGCACTTTACCGTTTTTTCTACATTATTAACTTCCAATTAACAATCTGATTAATTAGTTTCTTAGTTTAGTCACATGAGTAGTTTAGTCGCAGAGCGACAAAAACAGTCACGTGTAAACCAGATGGGTAGTTCTTCCACGGAAAACAGGTAGGTAGGGACTTTCTATTTTCTATTATTTTACATTTAGTAAAAATTATTGCAAAAATTGCACCTTAAGGGTTGAGTTTTCCAAAATCCCTTCTTCGCCTTCGTTATATTAACTATCCTGTGTCTCAAAAATTAGCCTTATCCGTCCATTGGCGTCTGTTGATATTTCAGTCAGTCATAGACTTTGAATTATTCATAGATAATATTCGCAGTAGGAGTGTATAACTGTATAGGTAGAGTATTATATCCGACTTCACTTCACTATCATCACTACATAGTATAAAATAAAGTCACTTTTCGCCGTCCCTATGTCCCTTTGTATGCTTAGATCTTTAAAACTACGCTACGGATTTTGATGCGGTTTTTTTAATATAGATAGAGTGATTCAAGAGGAAGGTTTTTATGTAAAATACATGAATAATATAGCCGTGCGAAGCCGGGGCGGGTCGCTAGTTATAAAATATGTAAAAGTTTATGTTAGTTATGTTTGTGTTTGTATGTTGGTTACTCCTTCACGCAAAAACTTCTAGATTGATTGTGATGAAACTCGGTATGTAGATAGCTGAAGACCTGGATGATTATATAGGCTACTTTTTATCCCGATATTCCCACGGGATCGAGTTTTAAGCGGTTAAAACCGCGAGGTGCAATAAGTCAAGTCAATTTAAATAGCGTCTATAATTTAAAAGTTTCTCCACTCTCGGTTCTAGACACAGTAAATAGTCTGTGGTTCCAGATTGCGTTTCCTCAATCAATTTATTGTCAATAATAAACAATGTTATTTATATAATATCCAAGGATTCCACTAAATAAGATAAGTTCTACTATTTACTTTGTTGTATAACGTGTCGGTTCAATTACCTATTAAAGATAAGTAGGTACAGTATGCGTCATAAGTACACTATCAGTTTGCTACAATAATAATATCCACAAGTATTGGACTTACGACCTTCTTCTTATAGACGTTACACACAAACTTAATTATTTGAATTCAAGGTACTCACAGTGATTATTATTTCCAACATGTTAGTTATTATGTAATTAGTTGGCCGAGTGGTTTAAGCTGCCACCCGCTACACCATCCGACGCGACGTGCGTGGGTTACGTTGTTATAATGTTCTAATAGTGCTGCACAGGATTGTAAACGTTACGGTGGCGGTGGACTTTTGAACGTTGATTGTATACGTTACATTGATTGTTTCTCGTCTGGTTTGTGAATAGTTACATTGTAACATGCAATTATAACTAATCCCTTGGGTTTATTTATGTGTGCAATGTTGACGGAAATGACTGTGTTATGTATATGCCTATAAGTATATAATATGTACTCACGTTCTTAGCATACAGTTGCATGATTGGCAAACCGGATTTTTAATTTTAAAAGCCCCCCGTAATATAAATACATAGTTAAATTGGTAACATTGAATTGGTTCTAAGTCACTTTTTAGTTTTTCAAGTCTTACAAAATTTTTAGGAGATACCGTTTTCGTCAATAGTAATTTAAATACAGATCAAACAGAACCAAACCACTCTCATTCAACTCCCATATTACTCAAACACCATTAGACACACAAGCTCTAAGCACACAATCTACACACAACAACACACAATCAACAATAGGCAGGAGAAGAATTAGATAAGGGACCATCCACGGTCAAAAGTCTCTGCCCACCGTAAAGTTTACAATCCTGTGCAGCACTATTTGAACATTATAACAACGTAACCTGTGGATCGAACCCACGTCGGTTGGTGTAGCGGGTGGCGGCTTACCACTCACACAACTAAAGACATAGCTAACATGTTGAAAATAATAATCACACTGAGTACTTTTAAATCAAGTATTTATGTTTGTGTGTAACGTCTATTAGAAGAAGGTCGTAACTCCAATACTTGTTGATAGTATTATTGTAGCAAACTGATCATTTACTTATGACCCATACTGTACATTTGTACAACTTTGATATGGCAATGGGCACCTTTTTCCCCGTGGGTTACGGGACGGGGTGTCCATGTACACCGGGTTCAACCCGAGTAGGAGAAAACTCCACAACAATAAATCAAGGTGAAAAATATCCAACTCTGGTTTTGATGTCGTCTGTCGTAGAGCTGCTTTCCATAACTATTTGGCTATGATTATAACCAGCGATCCTTATAACTAATTTGTCAAATAGGACTTACATTAACATTATAAATACAAATAAATGCTGTCATTAGTCAAATAATCCGCCCCTTATCGTTCCCGGCGTAAAGGTTCCCATAATGCTAGAAGCATTATAGGATTTGTAATATGTCAAATTATATTAAGTAGTTAAATAAGTAATAAGAAGATATGGGAACAGATGAAAATACATACCCACCCATATTGTTGTGGTAACGCTTTGCCACATTCGGAAAGCTAGAAGTAAAAACTAGCTTAGGTATGTACTACACTAGCATTATAATAATTTTAAGAAAGAAACAAGTTTATAACCAAAGGGAATTACTTTAACATAAAAGAAATAAAAATACATAGTTTTGTTACAAAAAGCAATACGACTCAGACAATCATAGTAAAAAACAAAGTCACTTTCCGCCGTCTATCCCTATGTATGCTTAGTAGATCTTTAAAACTACTCAACGGTTTTTGATGCGGTGTTTTTAATAGATAGAGTGAATAAAGAGGAAGGTTTATATTTGTATAATACATGCATAATATAGCCGTGCGAAGACCGAGCGGGTCGCTAGTACATAATAATTTAGGAAATTTAAGTATTTGGGAATCCAACAGTATTATATATCCAACAGCTATTATATATACTGTGAATATTCTCAAAATCGTTACTTATGTAGCCATCTGTTTGAGTTTTAGGCCGATCCGTCTATTTTGGTTTGAGCTGTGCGTTAATAAAAAGTCAAAGTCAAAGTCAAATTTCTTTATTCCTTTCGATGCTTGTGTATATATACACGACTACTTGGAATCGTCTTAAAAACTAAGTTAGGATGTGTGCCTTCGGAACGCGCCCACCAATGAGAAGAAGGCACAAGAAACTCATGAGGTTTTTTTTATGTGATCACGCTCACAAAGGTCAATTTTACAAATATTTGAAGGTATTATTTGATATGGAGCAATTGAAGTCACATCCATGGATTCTTATCATTAAGGTACGAAGAGGTATCATAGTATGCCTCACCGCACAATTTATGCTTTATAAA
The DNA here is from genome assembly GCA_907269075.1 of Idaea aversata. Taxonomy (NCBI): domain Eukaryota; kingdom Metazoa; phylum Arthropoda; class Insecta; order Lepidoptera; family Geometridae; genus Idaea; species Idaea aversata. The sequence goes on from OU026088.1 coordinate 2,406,700, forward strand.
AGTTTTGAATTTGTTAATGGACATGTCATATACATCTTTAGGTAATTTATTATAATAGAGCACACATGTACTATTTAAACGACCTGCTTATTTTCCGGAGTCCGACCGGGCAAGGTCAGCTCATCCCTGTTTCTTACCTTGAAATTATGAATATCGCTATTTTTGCGAAAAATATCAGGATTTTTGTGAACGTAGAGCAAGTTTTCGTAAATATATTGTGAATAGAGCGTTAATATATTTATCTCTTTAAAACGTTTGGAGCTCTTGGGACCAATGTATAGATGTTAGATTTTTTAATTAAAATATCTACAAAGTCGTGGAGCTGGTGAGAATGAGCAGTGAGTCAATCAGTCAGGGTTTAAATTTTATATAGGTATATAGATAAAACGTGTAGCAACAGAAAACCATTAACAGAATTTCACAAGGATTTTCTTAGTGACTAGAATACTAACGATAAGTCCACAGAAAAAATATTGTTGCTATTTATTTAGGTCGGTATACTCGTATAGATAATATATAATTAGATATCTACATAAGTAGGTATGCTATGGAAAAACTAAGTAGATAGTACAGTCAAGTCACGTTACCAATTAGCTGAACCCCACGTGACCCAGAGCTCATTCGCATATCTGTAAAAATATAGTATTAAGCTATTGCATAGCTTTTATCGCGGGCTTTGAGCGCGGCGACCGAATCAAGAAATTCCATAGCGAAAATAAAACCTAACACCTTCCACTCCGCCTATTTATTTTTATTTACCTATTTTGTTTTTTAAGGAAAAATGCATCTTCAAAAATTGCGACTAAGACGAGACTCGAACTCGCATCCCTTGAATACCGTTCAAATGCGTTGCCAATTACGCCACTTAGTCAAGTACCGTCATAGTCGAATTTAAGAATCGCATTAACCTCTTTTCGAATTAAGTTTCGTTAGCGACATCTGTTAGTATGAATTTTCATTACATATAACTCGAAAGTTAACTATCTAGTTAACGTATCCGACAAGAGATGGCGCTTTTACTAATGTCAATGATTTTTTATTTTTTAAAGTGCTAAGCCTGCACTGGGCTATCTGAATATATTTTTTAAGGAAAAATGCATCTTCAAAAATTGCGAGTAAGATTTTTTGAAGATGCATTTTTCCTTAAAAAATATTTTCAGATAGCCCAGTGCAGGCTTAGCACTTTAAAAAATAAAAAATCATTGACTTTTTTGTTTTTTTTTAAATATTGTATTGTATACTATATTGTCTAAAAAAACATAATCAGGTAACATTACTTTACAACCTTACAGACTTGCGAGTGAGCTCTAGGTCACGTGGGGTTCAGCTAAATAGTAATGTGAATGTACGCATTACATTATGTTAAAGGCGTACAAAGGTGGAAAATCCAAGGAGGTTAATTTGTTCATCCAATAAATGAATGAAAGTCAACCAATCTTAGACCTTTGGCTTAATATATTTAAACAAATAGACCACGTTTTACCAACCTACGTGCTCGCTACAATAAACTTTATTGTACAAGTTATTTTCCAGTAAACTATAAACATTCTATTTTTACTGTGTTTACATGAATATTAAAGTTAAGTATTAAGGCTTAGCAGTTGATCTCTTTAATGACAACTTTATTATTTAGTAGGTAATAGTCATAAAGGAAGTTACAGAACTATTTGTTTTGGATTAGTGAGGCGCCTTACGTCTTCTTCAGAAACCCATTGTGTTTTGTAGACATCTTTTAATCTGAATTGATGTTGGGTTAAGTTGAAGTTAGGGCTGTTTCGAGGTTAATTTTTAATTACATAAATTTTGAGTATTGAGAACAAATCTTTTTATCGGTATTTGTTATAATTTTACCCTAGTTTACGAATATTTAATTTAATTATCAAGTTAACCTAATTCATAAATATTTACCTACTAGCTGGGCTCCGCGGTTTCACCCACGTTAGTACCGATCCCGTGGGATTATCAAAATAAAAAGTAGCCTATAGCCTTCCTCGATAAATGGACTATCCAACAAAAAATATTTTTTTCGATTCGTTCCAGTAGTTCCTGAGTTTAGCGCGTTCAAACAAACAGACAAACTCAGCTTTATAATATTAGTATAAATTCTGAATGCTTTGATCCGAAAGTTGAGGATATGGTTATTAATTGTTTCCGAATTCTACGTAGATAATATATCATTTTTTAAGATATCCGTATAGGTCAGATAGATAGATAGATAACTTTATTTGTACAACACAGAAAGAAACAAAACACGACATACACAAAGTAATAGCTAGAAAGTATAAGTTGCACAAATGGGCTGCCTTATCGCTGAAAGCGATTTCTTTCAGGCAATCTTTGGATGGAAAAGAACTGATAAGTTTACCCTTAACTGTAAAACCGTAGTATCATTACTACATAGCATAAACAAAGTCGCTTTCTCTGTCCCTATGTCCCTATATCCCTATATATGTATGCCTAAATCTTTAAAACTACGCAACGGAATGGTGATGCGGTTTTTTTTAATAGATAGAGTGATTCAAGAGGAACGTTTATATGTATAATACATGCCGTAGTAGCCGTGCCGTGCGAAGCCGGGGCGGGTCGTTAGTGTTCTAATAAGCGTTAAGTAAGCTGGTACGTTTTCGCATAGGTATTTGTTGCATCAGCAAACATGCATTGTGCTTAGTACAGTACTTACCTAATTATCGAGCTCAAAATTAAACAGTTCAATTTTTTTATGTTAGTATTAACAACCACAATTTTAAACACTATCTCAAACTAAATGTTTATATTATCTTAAGTACGTAGCCTATTACTTATTTTAAAAGTATTTATTTGTATTTGTGCAGACGATAGGGTACGCGCTTGTGGTAGTGACGTTTTCCCTACAAGCCCCGGTCCGCTGGGCTGCGGCGCGGCTGCATGGTGCACCACGGTTACTGCTCGCTGATGTCTACCATCTGCTCTCCTTTCTGGCGACAGTCAACGTCTGGAGAGGTGTCTGGGGATTGCTCGATGTCTACTTCTTTCCAGGTATGATTACAACTATCTTCTTATCTATCTATATACATATAAAATGCTTTGTCCTGACTGACGGATCAACGCACAGCCTAAACCGATGATCGTAGAGACCTAAAACTTGGAGGGTGTGTTCTTTGTATGACTTAGGCATCCGTTAAGAAAGGATTTTCCGTAATTCTAGCACTTAGTAAGTGAAAAAGGGGGGTAAAGTTTGTATGGGACAACGTGATTCCTTGGTCTCAGTTCGACTTCTAAGTCGCAGGCAAAAGCTAGTCTTTTTGTACAACGTATGCTAAAAAAAAGTTCTAGAGTGTCTTTAAATATTAATTTACATCAACAGATAGCCCAAAACTAAGCAACTGGTGTTGCCACATCATCAGCCTCACATTACTGATCCTCCTGAACTGCTCCAACTCGATTCTGGTTCGAGGAGTCTACATCGACGCGGAAGAGCCCGCCGGTGAGTGCGTCGTCTTCCCCTGCCACTACCTTAGGCTGTACTTCCACAAGGAACGGACCAAGAAGAGACATAAAGCCCTCACGGCTGCGGCAAAGAAACCAGAAGATGCCAGTGTTCCTCTACAGATACCTGAGGAGAAAGTCTAGTCGTGTTTGGGCGATCAGAAACTATGCTGAACTTATGAAAAGTTAAGAATACTTTATTCCTAAATTCCTATAGCTGCAATACTTAAAGTAGCTTAACATTATAGTACGTAACATCTTTTAAACAGCTGTTTCGCTTTGCCCAAAAAGAAAACCCTTAATTATGTCTCTTGAATAGATTTTGAAGAAAGAACAGTGTACATCACGACTTTAAATTACAGCAGTAGGAACACAAAATTCTATACCTAATACACTTTGACAAGTGCATCTTTCGTACTAGTTCGAAAAGTTTTGACCATATATATGATACAAAGTTTTCTTAAGTTCAGCAACGTTTGTGATCGCTCTTTGGTGCCAGTTTCAGTGATAAAGGAACCTTAAAGGTGTGAGTTTTGTGCTTGAGGTGGTATTTGGACGCTTTTGGTGATTAAATATTGAGATGTCTACTGAACTTAAACTTAATAAATACTCTAAGTAGTTGCCCTAATGTGTGCTAAGTCTCAAAGTCTAAAAACTTTGAAGTCTTTCATAATGATTTTATATTTTATAAAGTGCATGGCCAAAAATATCATTTTCCTTCAGTACGGTTCAAGCGCACTTAAACGGTATTTAAGAGATGCGAGTTCGAGTCTCGTCTCAGTTGCAATTCTTAAAGACGCATTTTTCCTTAAAAAAAATGTCTTTCATAATGTCAATTTTCTGTAATGTACATATCTTAAATTATGATTATCAGCAATCTATAAGCGATAAACATTAAATAAATCTCACCTAATACAGCTGTTGTAAAAACCCTGATTAGATCACAGTGGACATGTTGTAAAGAATATACATATTTTTATCAAATAAGCTTACATAAAATATTAGTGTAAATAAAGCTAATTAGGAAGTACTATTTAATAGTAATTGTTCAAAGTTATGACTGAATATACACAGCAGATTAAAGTATAGATACATAGCTACCTAATACAATACATACCTTTGTAATAAGTGGACAATTCTTGTACCTACCAACTGCGCTTTGATTTTCCCCCCGTTTTTTAACTTAGTGAATTTTGACTATAAACTATATAGTTCAACTATACCACGACCTTCCCATAAAATAGAGTTATCTAATAGTGAAAACCACATCTTTAATAGGTTCAGAATAAAATATGAGTAACAAACAGAAAGACAAATGAATTTCAAGACCCCTAGACAGTCTTTTCTTCCTTTAATAAAGGTAGCTTTTGTGGCAATTAAACAACAAATAAATATATCCAACGCATAAAATAATGATTTGATAATAATTAACTTAGTTGTTTTAGATACCAATCTAAGTCAAATCATGTGAAGTTAGCATCTAAGCACTAGCTGTAAATAAGTAGGTAGTCTTTAAGTTGTTAAGTAGACATTACTAAGTGAGATACACAATAAAATATTATTACTGTTATCTGTTGTTTTATTGAGAGCTTCATTGAATTAAATTGATTGTTAATAACAAGATGCAAAACAAAATGTGTTTGGTCAAGATATGCCGTTGGCAATCGGTGGTATACTTACTTAGGCACGAGCTAGCGCAGCTGCACTGCGGCAGAAACTCTTTGGCTGCAGTTTTATAAGGTTCCCGGCCTCAAAAGGTAAAAAAGGAACCCATTAAGATCACTCTTTTGTCCGTCTGTGTCACCACCGATTTTCTCAGAAACGGGTGAACCTAGCAAGTTGATTTGCTGAGGCGCTGGCCTTTCAGACGGTGGTCCTTGTTTAATTACTGTGTTTTAATATGTTTGTATTCTTCGGTTTGTTTTATTTTCGTTTGTTTTAGTAATCTCTGTTTCTTGTGGACCTATCTGTTTATGTAACTTTTAACTGTTTCTACCTTTATTTGTTTGTCGTGTGCCTTTGTACTGGATAAAACTTTTCTTTATCTATCTAAATTATCCTGAATCTTGACACAAGAACTAAGATTTTGCTTCTACCTGCTCCTATAAGACTTAGTGCTTAACACAGGTTTGTATTTACTTTCGTATGTTTTGCTTTTTACTAAATAAAAAATCTGATTGATTCCATTTATTCCTGCCGTGGAAACTATTGCATTTAATAGGTAAGTAGGTACCTGTTATAAGTAAGTAGGTAGGTAATGTTCAGTCTAGACTTTACTATCTGCATTATGTTATTCTAGTAAGAACCAGAAGATTCCTATTGTATCTTTAAGACATAATTATTTATGTCTTGCTTATCACAAGAAGAAATTTCGCTGCACATAATGAAAACAATGCAATTATTCAATAATTCCACTATATAACAAAATTCCATTCCTCAATCTTTATAAATAGAGCAATGTCCTTGAAACGGTATGATTATCAACCCTACGCACTAATAAATACAGTCGTTTATGAATGAACGATGAAAGTTTCTGATTTCATTGAAGCTTTTGATAAGGTGTCATGTATGAATAACGATTTGTGATAATTCATTCTTAACTGCAGATAACTGTGTTGTGGAATAACTAAAGTTTTCTGAGGATAATATTGTTTGTTAATCTGTCAATAAACTGTAGTCGTTTTTACTTATCTATCATGAAGAATATAGGCCCCAGTTGAGCAACCTGTGGCAAACCGAGGCTAAATATCATTGTTTAGCATTGTTTATGTTGAATATGGTATTAACGTAGAATTATAATATTTTTTGAGATATATTAAAAAGGTCAGGCACACAATGTGATTTATTATGTAGCACGCTTCTCTAAAAGATACGTTCACTCGTGACTTTTAAGAGCTCCAAATAAACGAGATCCCTCGAAGGCCGCGAATGAAGGTAGGAAGAATCCAGTTGAACAAAATATTTGTCTTACTCTTCCACTTTAAAAATAATATTATCTACCTAATATAATAAGTAAATATACTTAACTAATGAATTTTGCGGACTATTTTTTATCATACATACATTTATTAACAGTATAAAAGTACACAGTCAAAGAATTAGAATCGTATAGTGAAGTCAGTGTAGCTCCATTTGGTCGAATACTCCCAGTTGGTAAGATCACACTTCTCTATCTTGCAGCCGGGTGATCCTGCCGTGCTCAACCAATCGATCCTGAAAAAAAAACCGTTGTAACGTAAATCTATGAATACAGTAGATAGACAAATATTCATCACGGTCGGAGTCAGAATTGCAGACCCACCGTAGAGTTCTAAAATTACTAAGTATTTTTGGAATGTTTTTATTCTGATAATATTTTGATAACAAATTCATGAGTTAAAAAAGACTTTAAACTTGAACTCGAGTAAGACCTTAGAATCTTGCTTGAGTTGAAAACATTCTAAAAACAGCAGTTATGGGAGCTCTACGGTGGGCCTGCTATTCTGACTCCAACCGTACGGCGTACTGCAACACAAGCATACTGGTAGAGAGACCCGCCAGAGTCTGAAATTGCTGTTATTTAACTATTTACAACTCAAGCAGAGATTTAAAGTCCTGCTTGACTTTAGCATTGTCTTTTATACTCAATGTAATTTACAAAAAAAATGTTGTTGAAGGGCATTTAGCTTAAATAAAAACTTAAATGAACTTATTAATAACTTAAATAATAGCTATACTGGACTGGGGGAGACGAAAAGCGCAAATTTTCTACTTACAAAGAGAGCTATAATTACGTGAATTTCATCTTTCATCACTTCACCTAAAAATCTTTAGTAAATATTTGGCACTAATATTTCTTTAGTTAGGCCAAGATGACAACACTACAAGGAAGTAGCTATAGCTACTGTCTAAATAAGTGAAAATTTGGAACGAGTCCAATATATTTAATTTGGATAATAAGAGGAGACAGGTCTGAAATATCTACACTAATTAGATCGATTAATCATTGATGAAAATTCTCTGATCAAGCTATTATTAGGGAACTTTAATCAGTACTTACTAAGAAACTGTGGAAACGAGTGCCTCTGGGTTCAACCCAACGAAGGCTTTGAAATACTTACTTCCGAATGAAGTAGAGGCTCTAGTAACTACGTACAACTTTAATACGAATTATTCCGATCTGTCTGTCCCAGTTCTTTGTCCCCTATAGTTTATTATTGATAAGAAAAATTGCATATAACTTTTAAACGGCTGAACCGATTTTGATCAAATATTGCTAAGAACACTCCCGACTAATTCAACTTTCAAACAAAAATAAAGAAATGCGCTTCATCTGTTCACAGACAGACAGGCACATACAGACACGTCAAACTTATAACAAGAGGGATGCGTCGGGGGTTAAAAATGAATAATGACAAGGTGACAAGGTATAATAATGTCCATTGCATAGATATAGAATACGAACTCAAATTTTATGCTTAAATCTATTCGAACCAAAGCGATTATTCGATTATTAAAAAGATACAATAATTGTATTTTTTTAGTTTTTAATGAAACTCTGAAACTGCCAGACCGATTTTAATAAATTTGGTATTAGGCTATAATACATGAAATCCTTGGGAGTAACATAGGCTTTTTAACCCGGTATTCTTAGGGTATGGTATGGAGACCAGAGGGCTTTGCCGCTATATTAGTAAAAAAATAACTAGGTAAGTGAAAAAAACACCAAATCTATACTAATATTATAAAGCTGTTTGTTTGTTTGAACGCGCTAATCTCAGGAACTACTGGTTCTAATTGAAAAATTATTTTTGTGTTGGATAGTCCATTTATCGAGGAAGGTTACAGGCTATTTTATATTTCGATATTCCTACGGGATCGGGAGTTACGCGGGTGAAACCGCGGAGCTCTTCTAGTCTATACTAATACCACATGAGTTTTACGCATGTGCTAATACTGCGAGTAAGTATAAAGAAGAAAGTTTTTTAGTTTGTAACGAAAAGGCTTTGAAAATATACACAATAAATGAATTTGTTACTCACATGTGATCGAGTTGTTCTTTATGACCCTGTATTTTGCCGACAATCGTCCCCTTCTTCGAGTTCTTGACGAAGCCGAGGATGCCCAGCTGTTCAGCCAGTTCTTTGCAGTATTTCGTGAAGTAACAACCTGGAAATATCGATGTAAGTAGTTAAAAGACACTGATATACGTAGGTGGTAGTAACTATATCACGTTTATAAAACAAAGTCTGCTGTCTGTCTGCCGGTTTTCCGATGCTAGCGGTGTGAAACCGTGATGGGACCCTAGTTATTTATACAGTCTACTATAATCCATGACTATAATTACAATAAAGAATAAAGACTAAAAAGTCTGTACCTATACACTATACACATACACGTAAGTTATATAAAATCAAGCACCTAGACAGAAAACAAGAATTAATTTTATGTTTATCTGTCTGTCTTTCCGTTACTAATGCAATTAACTTCTGCTGAATCTTTTAAAATTTATGATTTTTAATCAATTTAATAATTTATCGTTTATATAGGAAGTAACGGTACCTCTTAGTTAAGGTACCAAGTAGAAACAGAAATGCACACACTCAATTTAATATTTTTTAACTATAATGTTGTTGATAGTAGTAGGAATACCTATCTAGTACCTATCTACCTATTTAATGTTCAAATAGCTCATTGACATCGACCCAGATGCACTAGCTCTATTTATACAACACTTACGATTTGATTACGGATCAGCTGCGAATTGATTACAATTGATCGAACCAGATCTTGACGTTTAGAAAAGTTCAAAAAAATCTAGTATCCTCGATGTAGAACAAGATTGTGTTGCAGAAGAAAATGCAAATCGATGTTTTAGCCGACTTTGAAAATAAGAAAATTTGAAATTGTTTTAATTTTAGGGATGTATACCTACTTGTTCATAGAGTCATTTTTCGTTTTTTTTTTTTAGAAACGCATGGTAGGTATAATAACAGCTTTTAGCTGAGGCTTTTAGACTTAGGTAACTAGGTACTAACCAAGTCAAAGTAATAGTAAAAACTTTTCTATAGAACAGAAAGTACTTTGAAAGTATTCTATTTATATTTTTGATTTATTTAGTTTTGAGCCGCAATAGGGAGTTAAAAAAGTACTAGGTACCTACTATTAATAAGATAATGTAGGTACAAAGTAAATACTTCCATAATTAGGTATTAAAAGTTATGTATTTTATAGGTAATTTTAATTACGATTATAGAAGACTATAAAAATTAAATAGAAAAAGTTGTTTTGCTTGTACCTTGAACTTGTCCATAAACTTCGAATTCCACTGCAGCCAACGTGTTAGGGTCGTCAGTACCCATCACTGTTGTTTAAAAACAACACTTGAATAGAATTCACGAAATGAACACTGATCGAATAATCTGGCAGAAAAACTGCAAAGCTCTACCGTCGTCGCTCTGCTGCTGCCCGCCCAAACATGAATGCTACCCGCCCGCCTTACGGTAAAATACGTCACGGGCTACGTAATGTACTATCCATTCTGTGATCAATCAGTAAATATAGGTAGGTAGTCGGTAGAGTTGCAAAACTTTCAAGTGCATTTTTTTTATGGTGATCGTAAAATATTTTTGATCGTTATGTATGAGCCAGATGAGCAATTATTTCGCTTTTAAATAATTACGAAATCTTAAATAGGTTTTAAAAAACATAAAGTTTTTCGTTTAAGGCGTTACCTAAGATGCTATTACTAGTCGATTATTTTTTGAAAGAAAGAAAATACTCTCCACAGCTGGTCAATTAACTAGCCAGTAAGTACTTAGCTTTTTCTAGGGTGTACAAAATGTGCCATTGCATCATCCCCCAGCTCCCTGGGGAAAGTGGCGAGGGTATGTGGGGCTTCCTCTGGTCTGGAAGGTGGAAGACAAGAAAACCTCTGTTTACCCACTAAAAACTTTACCGCCTTGATGTCGGGACTGCAGGAACGTGTGTGATTCTACCGCAGCTAATTTAGTATAGGTACCTACCTATCTTTGTAATGTCCCACAATTGTTCATACCTAGACAACTATTATGACCTAGGTACCTTATACAAATTAACTATGTAGGTAGGCAGGTACTTATGTAGCTCTGACAGCCGGCTGGACCGCTCTCCGCTGAAGAAGGAAGCCGCGGCCTGGAGTGGACAGTTCCGCTCACAATTACAATTATCTGATTGGACGCTCGCTGATTGCTCAACTATTTCCTAATAAACCAGCCTCTGACGTCCCACCCTTATCTAGGTGAAGGATAATTCTTACACATTCATGAACGGGATTTTTATTATATATTGAAGAGTACCTACTACCCAGAACAATAACTAAAGCAAGATAAATATCAGTCTAGATGTAGCAGTAGATGAGTAGATTATGTACTTTTAGTTTAGCATCTATTAGCTTAGGTACATCTAATATTTGCTCTTAAGTTTTGGAAAGGCTATAAAATAAATCTCTAAATAAATCTACAATTTTTAACCGAGTTTTTCAAAGAACTATTGAGGGTTCGTGTAGGTATCATGTCATAGATCCACGGCAAAGGTCCTTGTAAAATTAATAATTAAGAATTATTTTCGGTGATTTTGCGTGTATCCGAACGCAATAATTGAGTGTCAATCTGTCAAGTACATGTACGTCATTTCCGTCAGTGTCATTTATATTTTCCTCACGGTTGGGTTGTGTGAGTGTCGGTGTTGAAATTAAAATTAATAAAAATAAATTAATTTACGAGGAAACATCCATTGCGCATTGTTCGCAGACAAAGCGATAACTTACGGTGTCATTTTCTTTTATTAAAAATTACGAGTTCTGTGTTAAAACACGGATACTACCGAAATTCCGGGGTTTTTCTCTTTTTAAGCTTTTAACATTATTTCCGAAGAATGTCTGCTTGTAACAGCGGTGATTTGAAGCTAGATGCAGCTGTAAATAGCTGGCTTAAACATGACAAGGTAAGTTTAGGAGATCCTCATTTTAAAGCTGTTTTTACTAACTTAAGTAAATTAAACAGCTGATGCAGATTTCACTGAATAACGACGTAGATCTAGGTAATTTATACTTTCGTCTATCTATTCTTAGCCTAACAACCTATATAACATTAGAAATAGTATGTAAGTATAAGTAATTACCTATTACTCTGTTCGCTAAGTAGCTACATGATTGAGTAGGTAAAATGCACTATTGACATAAATTAGTAGGTACTTACAATCGTACTTCTTTATAGCGCTGTGCACACTGAGGCGGTACCGAGAGCGTTTTGGAGGCTGGAATTTTTGTAATGTTCTAGTTTCTATGCACTGTGCCACACAGAGATTGACCGACTCAAATTTGAATAAGCTTAAAACTTGCTTGTCTTAAAATTATACCAAAATGTAGGAAAAGAACTCACCAAGAAACGGTACACAAACACTTATCAACCTAATGTTACAACAACCAAAAACTAACAATTTCATCTGTGTCAGGCATTTGCATTAGATATCTTAAACACAAGGTTCGCTTTATCTTTAATCTTTAAATCTTTATTAGGAGTATACATATAAGTAAGTACATAGTCTAAAGAACTGTGAACCAACTAACCAGGATGCGTTAAATTAACAATGTTTGACAAACCTCACTGGTTTTTATTGTTTATTTAAAAAGTTAAACTATTTATTGATAAATAAAAACCAAAAAAACTTTGGTTGGATTGGACTATGTTGTAATAATTAGATTTAAAAAGTCCTTTTTGTATTACAATATGTTTTCTAACTCTCTAAATCTATCTGCCTCAACATTCGCTATAACTTGATTGTACGGTCGGCTGCATAATTGCTGACCCACCGTAGAGCTCCAAAACGGCTGTTATAAGAATGTTTTCAACACAAGCTAGATTCTAGAGACCTGCTTTAGTCGAAGTTTAAAGTCTTCTATTCATCAATTTATCAAACAAAAATTATTAGAATGAAAACATTCCAATAATAGTAATTTTCGAACTCTACCGGAGGCTGCAATTATGCAGCCGACTGTACATTATGTGAGTGTACCTACCTATTTGTCTACAGAATCCGACAACGCGACAAGAAGTGCTAGACGACATAGCAGCGTCGAAATGGGAGAAGCTCCGAGGCACGATGCTCTCGAGACAGAAGTTCGGTACGGCGGGGCTGCGCGGGCGCATGGCCGCCGGGTACAAGTGCATGAACGATGTCGTTATATTGCAAACTGCACAGGTACTACGACTGTGTTTTTAAACTCGAAATAAAATTAATAAATAAATATTGCAGGATATTCCACACATCGCCATCTAGCCGCAAGCTAAGTAACTAGACTTGTGTTAAGGGTGCTAGACAATGGATATTGTACTACTTAATACTTGTCTACCACAACCAGACCAGAGACAAATAAGTATCTAAGCATAAATACTTGTATCAAGCCGGAATCGAAACCGCAACCCTGTGTTTGGCAGTCCGGTATAGAGATCATTGTGCCAACAGGGTTGTCAAATGAGTAAAAATGCAAGTCCAAAATTTTGCACAGTGGCTAGATTTGAACTTACAACCTCCAGCTTACCGTGCGAGTGCGATAACGACTACGCCATCGTTACCCAGTCAAATAACATCGCAAAATATCTGCATTTCACTTGTTTGGCTTATGAATTAAGGTTCTTTATCATTATAAATTCTAAAGTAACTATCTGTTGTTTCTATGCCTAAACATCTGAAATATTTTTTGTGAAATTTGGGGAAAGAGTGATTGGGATAAAAAGTAGCCTATGTTACTCTCAATTAACCAAATGTATCTTCATACCAAGTCTTATTAAAATCTATCCAGTATATCAGAGACTATTTGTTACAAACAAACATCCTTTCTTTTATAATTTTAGTGTAAATGTTTGATTTTTAGTAAAACAAAATTGTCTTCCCTCAAAAAACCTCTTTTTTTAAAGTCGTTTAATAATAGTAATAATACACTGGTCTCATAATATATATTTTTCTATCAGTCCATGATATTGTTATCTGTGTTATGACCCCCCCAATCTGACCCCCCTGTTGTTCCTATGTTGTTTCACTTAATAATGATAAGATAATAACTCTACTCATATCTACTTTAGTCCCGAGGGAATGTTTCTACCTACCCGTTTTTATTATGTCACTAGCGACCCGCCCCGGCTTCGCACGGCTGTATTATGCATATATTATATCTAAAAACCTTCCTCTTTAATCACTCTATCTATTAAAAAAACCGCACCAAAATCCGTTCCGTAGTATTAAAGACTAGCTGCGCTCCGCGGTTTCACCCGCGTAACTCCCGATCCCGTGGGAATATCGGGATAAAAAGTAGCCTATAACCTTCCTCGATAAATGGACTATCCAACTCAAAAAGAATTTTTCAATTCGAACCAGCAGTTCCTAAGATTAGCGCGTTCAAACAAACAAACAAACTCTTCAGCTTTATAATATTACTAGCTGCGCTCCACGGTTTCACCCGCGTAACTGCCGATCCCGTGGGAATATCGGGATAAAAAGTAGCCTATAGCCTTCCTCGATAAATGGACTATCCAACACAAAAATAATTTTTCAATTCGAACCAGTAGTTCCTGAGATTAGCGCGTTCAAACAAACAAACTCTTTAGCTTTATAATATTAGTATAGATAAGTATAGATTTAAGCATACATAGGGATATAGGGACATAGGGACGGCGAAAAGTGACTTTATTTTATACTATGTAGTGACTAGCGATCCGCCCCGGCTTCGCACAGCTATATTATGCATGTATTATACATATAAACCTTCCTCTTGAATCACTCAATCTATTAAAAAAACCGCATCAAAATCCGTTGTGTAGTTTTTAAAATTTAAGCATACATAGGGACATAGGGGCAGAGAAAGCGACTTTTTTATACTATGTAGTGAAATGATTAGTAGTCATTTTGAATTGCCAAAGCCTACTGTTTATCAAATGAGCATTTTTGGTGGCAAGAAAGTTAGAAGACCGATCGAATTCGATGAAAGTACTACTTTTAGCCCGTTCGGAAAAGTAGAAGCTTACTTTCCGCTTAAGTTGGATTAGCAACATCTGTTAGAATTGTTTTATGACGTAAGACGAAGTGTTTCACGAACTCTACAACCTTTTTTTATCTTGAACTCGGGGACAGACAAGATTGACTCTTTTTTAATGTTTCAGGGCCTATGTTCATATTTAAAGAAAGTGTGCGGTCAAAGTCAACTTCACAGCGGTATCGTGGTGGGATATGACGGGCGATATAATAGTAAAAGGTACGTACATAGGTATAACTAGCTGCGGCCCGCGTATATCCCGCGTAAGTTCCGATCCCGTGGGTATATCGGGATCAAAATTAACCTATATGTTTATTCTGGTCTCCAGCTATCTACATACCGAGTTTAATCGCAATCGGTTCAGTAGTTTTTGCGTAAAAAGGGAATGTATTTTTACCAGTTTTTTAGATTTAAAAATCAAACTACTAAACTAATTTTCTTGAAAATTCTATCACATCAATCTGAAAGTATATAATTTCAAATAATTAAAAAAAAAATTCAAATCGGCTGATAAATGACGGAGTTCTGAATAAATAATTCAGATAATAGGGTAAGTCTATAGCTATATTATTGGCTAATATTATAGCTACTTATTTACAAGAAAATTAACTATTATACGTAGGTACGGGCGGAGTCAGAATAGCAGACCCACCTTAAAGCTCCAAAACGGCTATTATTAGAATATTTTCCACTCAAGCAAAATTCTAAGTTCAATTTTAAAGACTTTCAACTCATATTTTTTATAAGATAATATTATTAGTTTTAAAACATTCCAATATTCCAATCATATCATTCCAATAATAGTAAAATTTTGAGACCTATACGCGGGTGGGTCTGCAATTCTAAATCCGACCGTTCATCTAGAACTAGCTATCATATTTAGTTTCATTATAATAGATAAGTCATACGAACAGTGTTAATTTAGTTATGTTAAAGTGTGAAGTAAATGAACATAACATCGTGATATCTCAATACAGTTGAGTTAGTTACATACAATGCAACAATGAATGGCTTATATTGTCACCCAATCAGTTCTTCTACGTATTACTAGAGACGCCACAAACATTCGGCAGCTATTCTGTTTTCGGCATATTTGGCTACTTACTTTTTTTCTCTCTTTTGCATACTGTTAGACCGAATGAGATAAAACGCATGGGTAATATTACTCACAAAAAATATAACAGTATATTAGCATATAGAAAACTTAAAATCTATCAGTAATTATTTATGGAATCCAGCATTTTTTGATAGCAAACGATTGATGTTTTCCTCAAAAATTATCCTGCTTCTTAAATTAGCGCTTATTATAAAGTTAAAATTTCTAAAGCCTTTTGTATTCATTGTTGGAACACATGATGTACGGTCGGCTGCATAATTGCAGACCCACCGTAGAGCTCCTAAACGGCTGTTATAAGAATATTTTCAACACGATCAAGATTCTAGACACATGCTTCAGGTGAAGTTTAGAGTCTTCTAACTCATCAATAATCAAACAAAAAATATTAGAATGAAAACATTCCAATAATAGTCATTTTCAAACTCTACCGAGGGCTGCAATTGTGCAGCCGACTGTACATTGTTAGTGGGAGATACTAAATCAATTATAACAAATTCTGCTTGGTTTGTACTGTTTTGCACCGGTAAGCACCATTTAACCTGTCACCCGCGGAATGTAGTAAGTGTGACCGAATCGGCGCTTCTGCCGAGAGACTAGCCGAATATCCCGTATTCGGAAAAATCACTATTCGTGACATCTCTAATATTTACACAATGATTCTATTAGAAAGCAAGAAAAGGAAATTAATTTCTTCGCACAATATACTTAAACGAATACACAAATTAAGTTTGATATGGCATAACAAAAAACAAAGGAAAATTAACATAAAACAAAGACGTAATAAAATACACGTATACCTAAATTAATAACTATTCTTAGGTATATACCTAAGAATAGTTCAAATAACTAGAAGAGAAAAACTAAATTAAAACTAGTAGTTCGCCCCGAACTGAGACCTCACGAGTTTTTTTTACTGATTTTTAGTTTTCAGCGTAAAGTATGATATAACGACGAAAGACTCCAAATACTTCGGTGTATCTTATTTAAATGATAGGTGTCTTATCTAGTATCGCTATTATCAGACCCTGGACATCGCTGACTCTATTATACTTTCAAAACATATTTTTCACGAATCTAATCGCGTTAGGCATATCCTGTCTAGAAAATGAGTTCCATAGCCTAATTTGCTTGGTCTCAATCACGTATTTTTTATTTCGCGTTTTATTGATACTCGGGGGAATAAGCACCTACTATGAATGTAAATCGCGTGAGATTAAAAAGCTCCTAAAGCCTCCTTCCGTCTATATCACCATATCGTCAGTACCTGGAGTACCTACCTACTCATCAAGTGAACACGATAGACCTTACTTTTCGAAAGATAAGTTCCTATAGCCTTCTTCCGCCGGCTATAGTACCAAACCCCAGATATCAGTTGCTTCTTTAACACCTAGAGTGCCTACTTATCAAGACAACTTTAACGATAGACTTATCTTGTCTAGAAGATGAGTTCATATTTCTTTGAAGTTGAGTGCCTTCTTCCAGCTCCATCACCTGATCCCAGATATCGGCTGATTCTTCAGAAGCTAGAATACCTACTTATTAAGGTGCTTTAAACGAGTCCAAATATGATATGACTATCTTGCTATCAAGATAATTGTGAGTTCTTATTGTCAAATTTTTTGTACCTATGTACTCATCATAACGTAACGAACGAAGAAAAGAGGAGAGAGGCTCCTACCTCGATACAAATATATTACAGAAGTTTGAGACCTATATTACCGGTGGAACTATTATGTCCTATAATTTAATAAGTCCCTATCTATTAGTAAATAAAAATAATAAAAAGAGTCACAAGTCACAAGTTTTTTAATTAGAATCTCTAGATCGGCTAGCTATACTATTTAATATTATCCACAACAATTGTTAAGCAACCCTTGATTATGAAATAAATGAATAATCTATACCTACTAATATTATAAAGCTGAAGAGTTTGTTTGTTTGTTTGTTTGAACGCGCTAATCTCAGGAACTACTGGTTCGAATTGAAAAATTATTTGTGTGTTGAATAGTCCATTTATGGAGGAAAGCCATAGGCTACTTTTTATTTTGATATTCTCACGGGATCAGGACTTACGCGGGTGAAGCCGCGGGGCGCAGCTGGTTATGAAGCAAAAAGAGGTCTGACGATTTAAGGGAAAGTAGAATAGACGCTTTTAAAGTACAGTCTTCACCCAAGGTAGGTTGAGTGGCCCAGACAACGTCAACCATAGAAGTTTCGACCAATTTTCTCCTCGGCTTCAGTTTTGCTGATTAATAGCTGATTCAAGCATCTCCTTCAAAGACCATCGGGAACGAACCCAAGAGTGCATGACTTTGCACTATAAACCTTTGCGAATTATTTGAATTTAGGATAACCATAATATTATTATGTAGGTACCTAATATGGATCATCCATTTTAATCATATAATATCACGAAGTTAAGTTATCATGTAATGGTTTTGAAAATTGGAAATCATAATATTATGTTTTATGACAATGACAAAAAGAAAACCTGACATTGTCATTTTTGAATCATAAAAGAAGGTCTAAGCGTTTTTTTCCTTTTTGATACAAATGAGTTTGATTTAAACATGACCGCTGAGATGATAAATTCCTGTGGATTCCTTCCAGCTCCATCATCATATCAGTTCCATGGTACCATATTATTGTCACCGAAGTTACGCCCTTTCATTTGATACCCCACTCGGGTATATTTGCCCCATAGTCTGCCTGCCATATATGTAGATCCCCTTTTGCACCCCCTATCTCCGTAACCCCCCGACCGATCCTGCTCATGTTCGAACTTAAAAATTTTATGGACCTCAACTACACGTGTACCAAAAATCATTAAGATCAGAGCAACGGTACTCAAGTTATCGTCGAACAAACATACATAGATACATAGATATATAGATACATAGGTACAACCGACCGACCGTCTCGCCACTAGACCTCACTCGCTTCGCTCGTTCGGTCAATTACTATTACATACTTACCGGTTATGCAAAGTTAAATAGAATGCAATAATACTAATCTTTATCATTATGTAGTTAAACTTGGTTTATAGATAACTGGGGTCCTGGATTAACTAGTAGGCTACTTTTTATCCAGATAGTTCACGAACTCGGAATTTGAGCGGATAAACCAGCAGGGAGCTACTAGTCACTATATAGTATAAAACATAGTCGCTTCCCGCTGTCAATTAAATCTTTTAAACTACGCAGCGGATGCGGTTTTTTATCAGATAGAGTGATTCAAGAGGAAGATTTATAGGTATAATACATGCATATATAGCCGTGCGAAGCCGGAGCGGGTCGCTAGTTAAGTAATAATTCTATTATACGTAACTATATTAGCAATGCCAAGTACATGGAAATAGTTACTAACCATCTTTATATTGCAATGAAAACCACTTAAATTCACAACTTTAAACAAGTAAAGATAATGGCAAGATTACGTCGTTTGATATACTAGCGACCCGTCCCGACTTCGCACGGGTATTAGACCATGTTCTTAAGAGGAAAGGGTACCGGGGGCTTTCTCCATACAAACTATTACAAACGTAGTCGACTGTTTTCTCCCTGGATAATGACACTAGAGGAAATATTTTTGGTGCATAAAACTTATAACTGCCATGACCAATTGACCATGCCCCTATTTTTTGTTTTTTCTTATTTTTTAATTTTTTTAATTTTAATTTCTATAACAATTAGAAAATGAAAAAAACCAAAACATAGGGGCATAGTCATGGCAGTTATAGGTTTTATGACACAAAAATATTTGTGCCAGTGTCATTATCCAGGGAGGAAACAGTCGACTACGTTTGTATGGAGAGCGCGCAGGTACCCTTTCACCTGAAGGCCAATTCTTGTAAATAACATTGTTCAAATTACATTTCAATATCATTCCGATTGCATTTCGATTGCAAAAGATACCTACCCTTAAAGTCAGTTTTTTTCTTACAAAAACGTAACTTTGTGGGTATTTTGAGCTACTTTGAGGGTACTATTTGTGATCGAAATGCAATCGGTATGATATTGAAATGTAATTTGAACAATGTTATTTACGAGAATTGCAGGCCTTCTCTGTTCGTGCTAGATATATTGTGTACGTTGTTTTCCTTTCTCTCTCTTGTGAGGGGGTGATGTCATTATTTTGTAATAAACTAGCGACCCGCACCGGCTTCGCACGGCTATATTATGCATGTATTATACATATAAACCTTCCTCTTGAATCACTCTATCTATTAAAAAACCGCATCAAAATCCGTTGCGTAGTTTTAAAGATTTAAGCGGTCAAAGGGAAATAGGGACAGAGAAAGCGACTTTGTTTTATACTATGTAGTGATGATAGAGTCCTTTTTGTATGTATTAGAAATCAAATAAATGATATACTTACTTGTATTTATCTATCTAACTTAATATTATAAAGAGGATAGATTTGATTGTTTGTTTGCACTGAATAGGCTCCGAAACTGCTGGACCGATTTTGATGAAACTTGACATGAGGATACATTGATTCATTGGGAGTGACATAGGCTACTTTTTATCCCGATATTCCCCCGGGAACAGGACTCGGACCGCTGCTAATGAATTATACACCTATCTTCCTAACGAATCACTTCATTGATAAAAACCAAAAGGAAATTCATTCAGTAGTTTTTAATGTATTGCTTGCAGACAGATAGACAGACGCGGCGGGGAGACTTTATTTTATAAATGTTGTGATTATAATAAGTTAGGTATTAGTTGATATCGGTCATTGCAATGTATGATTATCTTTTCGGGGTCAATGATGTAAGAAATCGAATTGTTACGCATATTTTTATCAGTTAAATGCTAGACGCTTGTAAAGAAATGTAAGGAAAATCCATCGGGTTACGGCCGGCCGAGATTCGAACCTACGATCTTCGGAATCAAAGTCGAAATATCTACCACTAGGCCAACACCGCTCTATACTAGCGGTCATTTTTCTTAAATCTATACTTCATTACAGTATAAAATAAAGTCGCTTTCCGCTCTCTGTCCCTATGTATGCTCAGATCTTTAAAACTACGCAACGGATTTTGATGCGGTTTTTTTAATTGATAGAGGGATTTAAGAGGATGGTTTATAGCCGTGCGAAGCCGGGGCGGGTCGCGATTACACATTATAAAGCTGAAAAGTTTCTTTGTTTGAATGCGCGAATCTCAGGAACATTGGTTCGAATTTTCGAATTGAAAAAATATTTTTGTGTTGGATAATCCATTTGTCGAGGAAGGCTATAGGCAATTTTTTATTTTGATATTACCACGGGATCGGGATTTACGCGGGTCAAACCGCGGAGCGCAGCTAGTAAGTTATAAATATCAAAATAAATGCATGAACGAACCGTGAACGGCTGGACCAATCTAGCAAATTATTTTTTTTGTTGTGTTTTTTACTGTCAGAAGAATGTTCTTATGAAAGAAAAAAATTAAGGTAGTTGCACAGAAAGTTTTCCGCGTTATTAATACAAATCTGTCTTCGATTCCAGATTCGCAGAACTAACAGCAAAGGTATTTATAAACTCATCTATACCAGTCCGTTTGTTTTCAAACGTGACCCCTACCCCGTTAGTATCGTACGCGACGATACGATACGGCGCAGCTGCCGGTGTCATGGTGACGGCATCACACAATCCTAAGGAAGACAACGGGTACAAGGTGTACTGGGGGAATGGGACCCAGATTATAGCACCGCATGATGATAATGTCGTGGAGGAGATTACTACATGTTTGGAGTAAGTTAATTCAACCACCTGAAATCCTCTTCTTTAATTGTTGTCCATACAAAGGTTGCCTGGAAGAGATCGCTCTTAGCGATAAGATCGCCCATTGTGCCATACTGTTTGGTTTAAGAGGAAAGGGTACCGGGGGCTTTCTCCATACAAACTATTATATAAACGTAGTCGACTGTTTTCTCCCTGGATAATGACACTAGAGCAAATATTTTTGGTGCATAAAACTTATTACTGCCATGACCATGTTCTTAATCATTCAAATCATTTTTTTAATTTTAATTTCCATGATAATTATTATTATTATTATTAAGAGCCTACACTGTCCCACTGCAGGGCAAAGGCCTCTCTACCTTTCTTCCATTGATCACGATCTGTCGCCATTGCACACCAATCATTCCTATAGGAGTCAAAATCATCTCGCCATCGTCGCCTCGGTCTGCCGCGTGGTCGTATCCCTATGGGGGACCATTCTGTTGTTATTTTAGCCCAACGTTCGTCTGACATGCGGCAAACATGTCCCGCCCAGTCGTATTTTAGCTTAGCGGCTTTCTGGGAGACGTCAGCAATGCGAGTTCTGGAGCGCAGGTTCGTGTTTCTGATGCGATCGGTTAATTTAACACCCAGCATGCTGCGCTCCATACCTCTCTGACTCACCCCGAGCGCGGACCTCTGTTTTTTGGTCAAAGACCAAGTTTGGGCACCATATGTGAAGACGGGGAGGATGCACATGTCCATGAGCTTGCGCTTTAAAGATATTGGTGCGTCGCCTTTCATGAGGTGTTTAAAGGACCAATAGCTTCTCCAGGCGCTTTCCGTGCGTCGAGCAACCTCCTTTTCTTGACGCGCCTGGAAAGAGACTAATTGTCCCAAATAGACGTACTCATGGACATGTTCAACCTCCACATCGCCCACACACACTTTGCGCTTGACGCTGTTCGTCATTAACTTAGTCTTTTCCATGTTCATGCGAAGTCCGACCTCGAGGCTAGCTGTTCTTAGGGCTTCTAACATTTCTCCCATTTCGGTGGCAGAGTTAGCAAATAAGACTATGTCGTCGGCGAATCGAAGATTAGTTAATCTCTTTCCACCAACGATAATGCCCCTCTCTTGCCAGCTAGCTGCAAGCTTCTTGAAGACCTCCTCCAGCGTTGCAGTGAAAAGTTTCGGCGATAGCGGATCCCCTTGTTTGACTCCTTGTTGTATTTGAAATGAAGGTCCTACGGAATTAAGTTGGATGGCAGCTGTACTAATTTTGTAAATACGTTGTAAAAGTTGAATGTATGTGGAATGGACGTTTTGATTTTGCAAGGATTTGAATATAGATTGATGATATAAGCTGTCGAAGGCTTTCGAATAATCAACAAATGCCAGGTAAAGCGGTTTATTAAATTCTACGTGTTTCTCAATAATTTGATTGACTGCCTGTAAATGGTCGGTGGTAGAGAGGCCTCTGCGAAATCCTGCTTGTTCCGCTGGTTGTTGGGACTCAAGTTCTTTGTAAATCCTGCTCTCAATTATTTTGATAAACACTTTGTAAAGATGCGATATTAGACTAATAGGTCTGTAATTATTTATGTTAGTTTTATCGCCCTTTTTGTGCAGTAGTATTATATTTGAATGACAAAAACTCTTGGGCAGGTTTCCAGATTTTAAAATAGTATTGAACAGTTTAGTTATGTGTGGCAAAAGTATTGGTTCCCCAATTTTTAGAGCTTCGGATGTTATGCCGTCGTCTCCCGGACTTTTTTGATACTTAAGGCTCTTCAGTGCTAGAAGTACTTCATGTCCATTGATAGATGGAATGTCGTCAGAACATGAGTAGTCTGTGTCTGTTGGAACAGCCTCGTTGCAAGAATATAGTTCTTTGTAGAATTCGGTGCAAATCTGAACTATCTTTTCTTTATCCCTTTGCATAATACCTTGGTTGTCTTTTAAGCAAGTTAGTGTAGGTTTACCGACATGTGCTCCCTGTTTTGCTTTTTTCAATGAAATTTTGTTGTCTAACGCTAAGGTAAATAGTTTCAAATTATAATTTCTAATATCTCTACGAATGGCTCTTTTCACTTCTCTGTCTTTAATTTTGTAATCTGTAGTGTATAAAGTTAGTTTCTGTCTTTCCTCTATAAGAGTCTTTGTCATGATAATTAGAAAATGAAAAAAAACCAAAACATAGGGGCATAGTCATGGCAGTTATAGGTTTTATGGCACAAATATATTTGCTCTAGTGCCATTATCCAGGGAGGAAATTGTCGACTACGTTTGTATGGAGAGCGCGCAAGGTACCCTTTCACCTTAATATTGTTTTTGTAGCAGGAGTTTATGTTAGAATGAAGGTTTAATGTGGTACAATAAAGAGTTTATTTATCTATCTATCTATCTGCCATAGTGTTGCTGTTTGAGATAAATTCCTGGAAACTCACATAGTATGGCAAATCAAAGGATAGGTTATTATAGGTACAGGAAAAACTACTCGGTTAGTTCGCTGGATACTGGAGAGCTAATGGTACCGTGGCCAAAAGCGAGGGTCCGCAAAGGCAAGCCGGAAGTGGCTTACCCTAGTGGCACCCTAAAGGTGGCCTGTTGGCTCATTAACATCCTTAAATTATTTAAAATTCTCTTATCGCGGTGTAAGTTGCCAAACTTTACCTAAACAGCTGAACCGTTTCATATAAATATGATTTTTTTGTGTATATTCGTTAGGTCTGAGAATCGAACATCTATTTTTTTTTTCTTTTTTTGTATTTGGCAAAACAACGTTTGCCGGGACAGCTAGTTTGTATAATATAGAAATAAAAATAACTTGCCGAAATGCTATTAGATAATTCTCATTTTTGGTGTTCGTTATTATGAGGCCACGGTTTGCAAATAAAAAAGATAAACGCGGATGAAATAGAAATTTTTAATAACAAACAAACGGACAAGAGTGATCTTATAAGGGTTCCTTTTTTACCTTTAGAGGTACGAAATCCGAAAAATGGGATATAGGAGAGGAAAGGGTACCGGGCGCTCTCTCCATACAAACGTAGTCGACTGTTTTCTCCCTGGATAAATGACACTAAAGCAAATATTTTTGTTGCATAAAACTTATAACTGCCATGACCATGTCTCTATGTTTTTTTTTTTTAATCTTTATTTCTATGATAATTAGAAAATAAAAAGAAAAACCAAGACATAGGGCCATGGTGAAGGTCATGGCATGACAGTTAGTTTTATGGCACAAAAATATTTGTGCTAGTGTCATTATCCAGAAACAGTCGACTACGTTTGTATGGAGAGAGCGCCGGAACCCTTTAACCATAAGTAATGTATATTTTTTACAGTATCCCCGAAGACAACTGGAACATAGACGAGATCCGCAGCCACGAGCTCGTGACGGACTGCCTCGATGACGTCACCACAGCCTACCTCACATACATAAAGGACAGCCTTCACCCCGACGCGATAGAGACGAACAGAGCCGCGGGCATCGCTACTGTCTACTCCGCTATGCATGGGGTCGGGTATCACTTCGTTTTGAAGGCGTTCGAAGCTGCACATTTGAAGGTAAGATATATATAAATATAGTGGGACAATTAACATAGCGCCATTTAGCCCCAAGCTAAGCAACTGGGCTTGTGCTAAATAATTAATTGAATACTTACTTATATACAAAAAAAATGTTCGAATTTCCAAGTCGTAGAACAAAAGTTATTTGCTTAAGTGAGAGAAATGACCTTCAACCTTCAAGAGGAGACATGGTCATGGTAGTCATGGTCATGGTGTCTCCTCGCGACCATGACTATTGTAACATAGTTGAAACGTCCAGGTAAGAGAAATAAAAATAAAAAAAAATACGCGATTAAGACCCGGGAAAATAATTACTATGAATATAAATAGTGTTAGTTTAAAAAGTTTACTATCGTCTCCTCTCTTTCAGACGCCAATAAGTGTGAAAGAGCAACAAGAACCGGACCCAGAGTTCCCAACGGTGAAGTTCCCGAACCCCGAGGAGAAGGAATGTCTGTTGTTGAGTCAGAAGTTGGCTGAAAAGAACGGTGTGAAACTTGTGCTCGCTAATGATCCGGATGCTGATAGGTTGGCTGTTGCTGAGTTCGATGACATGTGAGTTCTAGAACTACTAATAAAACTGACACATAAGGTTGATCTGGGTGTATTATAATATGTATGTATCCTATCCTACTATAATATTATAAATGTGAAAGTTTGTGTGTGTGTGCGTGTGTGTGTATGTATGTTTGTTACTCCTTCACGCAAAAACTACTGGACCGATCGCGATGAAACTCGGTATCTAGATAGCTGGGGAACTAGATTAACACATAGGCTACTTTTTATCCCGATATTCCCACGGGATCGAGACTTACGCGGGTGAAACCGCGGGGCGCAGCTAGTTAACAAATAATCTTTTATGAATCATCGTTAACAATTTCGACAACTCTTGTATCATCATTGAAATTATTTCAATCGTAAACTATACATATTATAATATTTTCAATTACTTGTAACTAATAATTAAAACTTCCAATAAATATCCCTACTTAAGGTTGATCGTTTCGTATCGCTAAGCAAAGTATTCCGCTAGAAGGCGCTTGTTTTCCCGAAAGTATATTTTTATTTTATTTTGCTATTATTGACGTGGAATTAAAGTATTTGTATATATGTTGCCTGTTTTCTAGTTTGCTCTGAACATATTTCAAACATAATTTAATTTTTTGGAAGTCACATTTTAATGTATTTCCAGAGTACAATTTTTAACTCTTGTCACGATATAAATGACACGCACACATACAAAACAATAAACTGTAGCAACTATAGACTATATTTGACATAGTCCTACAGATACCGATTGGTGTAGTCATTTAGAGCGGCGGGGTAGTGTTCTGAAGAGCCCCGGTTCAAATCTCGATACAAATATATTTTTTTTATGAAAATATATTTTTGAATAAATTTTCTAAAACAGGATCAATTTTATGGTAGGTACTGTTAGTAATCTTTTTTTTTTAAACTAGGACGAATTCTGAACTATGCAAATTGTACTAGGTCTGAATGAAAAGAGAAAAATAAAGACAAAGTAATGTACAAAAAGGTTTATTTATTTAAAATTAGTTCTATCTTATCTTATATCGGGGGCTGACATAGCCAGCAACACTTCGACCCCTTGGGATCGATTAACGCAGCGATCCCACTAAGAGGAAAAATCCTATGTTCCTCCGGTTTGGGATATGCATTCCCAAGGAGGCCCATGGGTCTCCTTCGCTTCGACACTAAGACGGCGCATTCACACAGGATGTGCTCCATAGTTTCTCTGACATCACCGCAGGTTCTGCAGTCAATATTAGAAGTTATCTTCATTTTTAAAAGCATGTCATTGGTTTTGTAAAGCCATGTCAAGGCACCAATCACAGCTCGTGCTTTGCTTTTTCCGTTGTTCAATATAAATTTAGAAGCCCCTCTGGTGCTGCTACCTATGAATTTCTTCGAATGTAGTAGCCCTTCACTGATTTCCCACTCTTGCGTGTGTTTCTTATCAACGTAATCCTTTACGGCCTTTGTGATTGTGCATGCTGGCAGGCCCGTACATGGTTCTGGTCCAAGCATAGCACTTGCCGATCCTGTTCTTGCAGCTCATCAGCCTTCTCATTTCCTGCTATTCCTTCATGGCCTGGGACCCAGAGTAGTCGTAGTTTGTTCCTACGGCCCAACTTGTGTTTAATAATTCAATCACTTACAAGACACTAAAATTCCCTCAAGGTTTATTTTCAGTAGGTGCTCAGATGGATGACACTTTAAACACAATAGTAGGAATATAATAAATGATTATAATATTTTATTTTTGGTTTTTCTATTTATTGACTACTTGACATCTCTGTTGACTCTCCGTTACCTAGGTAACAAGCGCGCATCTAGTGCGAGGCAAAGTATCGACTGGGTGTATGTTGCCAGTGTGTACAACAAACAGTACCAAAAAAACAACAAGACTGCTTGGTTTTTTTTCTCGCGAATTACTATACTTCATTTATATTTTATTATATTTTTATACTATTAATTAAATGCAAACAAGTATAAATGCTTATTTATTTATTATATACGTAAAGTGATAATTTGATAAGTCTATCAAAATAATGTATAATTCAAGTATCAAAAGTGACGCGACAGTGCCAAAAGTTACATAAAATCTTGCAGGTGTAGGTCTGGCAGCACTGAGTTGAATATCATGCAATTGAAAATATTTTGATTTTTATTAGACAGATTAGACGGAGAGGCAACGTCGCCCTTATCCAGCAAACTGTATTGCGGCTCTGCTCTAGCGTAATTGCGTGTTCCTGCTTCCACACAACGCGACAACGTCGCGTGTTTCCACACATCTATGCGTCACTCACACTATGACCATATGTCAATATAACCGTGCACCACCACATACGTAAAATTGGTCTCTTTTTTCACGCTGAAACAGAGTACTTCCTGGATGTTAAACAGTGATATTTTTGGTCTGCCCCTACAATAGCTTAAATTAGACCTACTTTAAGTCACAATAAGTTAAATATCTCAGTATAAAACGTAGGAATCTCTAAAACATTTAGTAGGGAAAACGTATAACCTTAATACTTCTCAACTAAGAATACAGTTAAGAAACTATAGGTTTACTAGCGACCGCGAAGCCCCGGCTTCGCACGGCTATTATTATGCATGTATAAACCTTCCTCTTGAATCACTCTATCTAGGTATTAAAAAAAAAACAATTTTTATTATTTATAAAAAAAATAATATTGCGTTGACATGACATAGTAAAATCAAATTCTCTATTCAAAAATTCAATTAATGGTAGATTTTACGCGCCATTTTAATATGGCACCATACCACATGAGTAGAGATGACCAGAGGCTAAGGTTGTTCGGAGCTGTCAAAATGAATACGTAATTGTGACGTAATCATGTAGGGTTGGCACAGGTGGATTATATTAAATAAAAAAAACTTGAGAGGTGTCAAGGCACACCCGGATAGAACGAAGTTCCTTTCGATTAATTAGTTAAGGAGTTGTAATAAATTAATGTTTTTCGTTTTTGATATTTTTTATATCTACTTTTTTTTGTAAATAATCGTCGCGACACCACACTGTTCAATGCGAAATAGAAAGACGAAACGAAAATAACTGGCTTTCTTTCTATGCAAAACGTGTCGTTACATCTTTTGGTCTTAACTTTTTCCGTCTCTTTTTTCGCAACGCAAGATAAGGAACTTCGCTCCAAAAAAAATGTGTAAACTAAGTATCAGTGTCTTTTATTATGGGCGTTTATTTTAACGCGGTAACAATGTAATCTGAATTGATGATTAATCTATACTTACTAATATTATAAAGCTGAAGAGTTTGTTTGTTTGAACTAAGGAACTACTGGTTCGAATTGAAAAAATATTTTTGTGTTGGTCAGTCCATTTTTCTAGAAGGCTACTTTTTATTTTGATATTTCCACGGGATCGAGACTTACGCGAGTAAAACCGCGGGGTGCAGTTAGTAGATAAATAAATGAATGATGATCATAATACCTAAATCAGAAATTTTTATGGCTTACCGGGAAACTTTGATGTCACAGAATTGAACGTTAAATAGATAAACGTTGACATACTAGAATTCACAAGTAGTATGCTATACATACCTACATATAACTATGCTTTCCGTCGTGTCTAGTCACTATAACACAAGCCTAGTTGCTTAGGCTGGAGCGCTCACTCACTAAATCGTTTCCATTCTTCCTCCCTCCCTCTCTATAAAAGAAAATCTTCTATCCGTGGTCTAGTCACGATAGCACAAGCCTAGCTGCTTAGGTTGGGGCACTCACACACTCAATTCCCACTCAGTAAAGGTACATATTTAATATTTATAACTATTATATCTGTCGCGTCTAGTCACTATAACACAAGCCTAGTTGCTTAGACTGGAGCACACGCTCACTCACTCACTCAATCGTTCCCACCCTTCCTTCGAAAGAAAGAAAATTATTTAAGTCTTCTATTTCGTCACTCGTCACCATAACACAAGAATGGTCCACACTCACTTCCTACTCCCTACTTAAGACCAAATTAATAACACTATATATGAAACAAACATGCGACGCGTGATGTTTACCGCTCGCATGCGAGTGTGATAGCCCTGAACTTGGGCACTGGCCGAGCCAGTATAGACCGGTTTCTCTCCGTACATGATGTGCCGCCAGTGCTCACGCACACACGCCCGTCAAGCTTGTAGTAGTGGACTTGTCATAGAGCCTTGTATGACACATTAGTCTCTGGTTGTATTATTTACTCATGTGACCATACCGTCAAACCCCGAGCGCCCGTAGCCGCACTCTCTCCACTTGACTTTGAGTTTAAATACTAGTGGTTACGGTCTACTTTTGTATGAAGAAGTTTGACGATATACATCCTTTGATAAATTTTCTGCGCCTCGTAACGGTGTCGCGAGTTCAAAGAGATAAAAATATGCGTACCGCGCAAAAAATAAATTCACTTCAAAAAAAGTATATAAGTATCCGTTGTCTGGCACCCATATGCCAAGCCTAGTTGGCTAATTCGTGGCAAAATGGCGTTGTGTGTAAACATTAATTTTACGTCTTGTTTTCAGTAAGAAATCGTGGAAAGTATTCAGTGGTAATGAAATGGGATCACTCTTAGGCTGGTGGTTGTTAGACCAATATTACAAGAAACACTCGCAAGCTGACGACGCTGACGAGGTACTACTTAACTCTAGTTTTATTCTTAATTTTTTTCTGTATTCAGCCAGTGTCATGTGCCGCGTTTTTTTAACTAAGTTTTATAATATTTTCTAAGGTTATCGCGACTTGAACTCATAATCCATATCTATACTAATATTATAAAGAAGTCAAGTTTGTTAAATTGTAAGGGGTAATCTCGGGATCTACTGAACCGATTTTAAAAATTTCATCTTTCACCAATAGAGGAAACTTTCACCAATAGAAAGCCACATTATTGCTGAGTGTCATAGGTTATATAAAAAAACCAAAAAATAAAAAGGCTTTTACGTGGTATAGTACAGTCATTTGGTATTTTTACTTGGAAAGTTTTCCGGGAGTTTTGAAATTTGGTAATTTTATAGATTTTGACGTGCTCTTACCGAATTTTAACTTTGCCACCTCGTATCTTTGCCGCTCGCGCCGCCATATGGCAAAAATGGCGCCTAAAAGCAGTTTTTTGATAATAACTCCTTTCCGACGCATTTTACAAGAAAAACATATCTATACAAAATAATAGAAGAGAAAATTTCCTACAATTTATGTCATAACCTTTTTTTTCCTAAAACCAATAGTTTCGGCGTACGAGCGCCGTAAAGTGTAGTTTATCACACGTTTCGGCAGAAATACTCATTTCCACATCACCATGAGGTAGAGATAGCGGCGTGTTTTTTTTATCGTGATATCCCCAGTAGGCCTGATCCACATCTGACTCACTATTTCAAAATTTAGTTTTGCTTTAATCGTTCAATGTTTTGGTCGGAAGCAATAGCACTTTTAGGTGTTATACAATGAATGCCACCCATAGCATGAAAAGTATTATGCCCATCTAATGTTTGCGTGTTGAAATCGGCGTTGTCGAAAACAAACTGTGAAAACGACTGATCAAAGATATTCAATGGTGAGCGCTTTATAGCTGAAACTTCGAACAGCATTGCTTGACAAATGGAAGAAAAAAAGCATTGCTCTTGCACATTCTATTATTGCCGCAGCAAGGCCGAAATCTTTTATATCATCAGTTCAGGTCGGAGTAGCAGTATTTTTATTTCAAATATATTATTATGGATCTCGACGATTGATAGATACTTTATCATCTCTCGGATTTTGCTCTTCGTACACCGAAGCAATGCTGTTCGAAGTTTCAGCTATAAATGCGCTCACCATAGAATATCTTTGATCAGAAAAAAAAACCCCCCATGAGTTTCTTGTGCCTTCTTCTCATTAGTGGGCGCGTTCCGAAGGCACACATCCTAACTTAGTTTTTAAGACGTTTTCAAGTGGTCTATTATACTTTTAAGGTATTATGCATCCAAAGAAATAAAAAAATTTGATTTCATTTGATTAGATTTGATTCAGTCGTTTTTACAGTTTGTTTTCGACAACGCCGATTTCAACACGCAAACATTAGATGGGCATAATACTTTTCATGCTATGGGTGGCATTCATTGTATAACACCTAAAAGTGCTATTGCTTCCGACCAAAACATTGAACGATTAAAGCAAATTAAAGCAAAACTAAATTTTGAAATAGTGAGTCAGATGTGGATTAGGCCTACTGGGGATATCACGATAAAAAAAACGCGCCGCTTTCTCTACCTCATGGTGGTGTGGAAATGAGTATTTCTGCCGAAACGTGTGATGATTTACACTTTACGGCGCTCTTACGCCGAAACTATTGGTTTTAGGAAAAAAAAAGGTTATGACATAAATTGTAGGAAATTTTTTCTTCTATTATTTACCTATATGTGTTTTTTTTTAAATTTCAGGTGTATGTATTGGCCAGTATAGTCAGCTCTAAGATGTTGGCGGCCATTGTCAAAGATAAAGGACATTTTGTTGAAACGCTTACTGGATTTAAATGGATGGGTGAGTAATAAAACTAGATAAAAGCACCTATCTAAATGGTCTTCTTACTTTTCCGCTCTATAAATGACATATTTCATTGGTCAACAAAAAAACACGTAGGCTAGTCAATTGCATAATCACAGATTATATAAAGATTCATATCATATTCGAACGAAGTTCCTTATCGCACGTTGCGAAAAGGGGCTAAACGGAAAAAATTAAGACCAAAAGTTGTAACGACACTTTTTGCATAGAAATCAAGCCAGTTATTTTCGTTTCGTCTTTCTATTTCGCATTGAACAGTGTGGTGTCGGGACGATTATTTAAGTACAAAAAAAATAAAAATAAAATATATATTTTATTACATTTCCTTCACTAATTAATCGAAAGGAACTTCGTTCCATCCGGGTGTCCCTTGACACCTCTCAAGTTTTTTTCACTTGCAAACTTCGCAGTCGTATAGGTCTTTTTTACCACGTTTGTTTTGGCTATAATTTAATTTATAATGTTGTTCAGGTAACACAACGTTACTGCTACAGCAGCAAGGCAAGAAGACTCTGTTCGCGTTCGAAGAGGCCATCGGATACATGTGTGACCCGAGAGTGCCGGACAAGGACGGCGTCTCGGTCGCTGTACAAGTAAGCTTACATTATCACTACATAGTATAAAACAAAGTCGGTTTCTCTGTCCCTATATCCCTATGTATGCTTAAATCTTTAAAACTACGCCACGGATTTTGATGCGGTTTTTTTTAATAGATAAGTGATTCAAGAGGAAGGTTCATATGTATAATACATGCATAATATAGCCGTGCGAAGCCAGGGCGGGTCGCTAGTACAAGAATATAAAAACACGTAGGTACTTTAAGAAAAGTATTTCCCCCAAAAAATGGGCAAAAAGAAGGCTTTTAAAAATCTCCGCCTTATAAGATCTGATTTCAATTATCCTTTTTATTTGAATAATAGTAGGTAACTTAAGGTGAAAGGGTACCGGGCGCTCTCTCCATACAAACGTAGTCGACGGTTTCCTCCCTGGATAATGACACTAGCACAAATAATTTTGTTGCATAAAATTTATAACTGCCATGACTATGCCCCTATGTCTTGGATTTTTTTATTATCATAGAAATAAAGATTTTAAAAACAGAACATGCAGTTATAAATGTTATGCAACAAAAATATTTGCTCTAGTGTCATTATCCAGGGACGAAACAGTCGACTACGTTTGTATGGTGAGAGCGCCCGGTACCCTTTCCTCTTAAACGTTGTTATTGTAAAAGGCCTCTACGTGTTGGCTTCGGCTCCACGCACGCCTTCCAAAGGTCCAAGGCTCCATAGCCCTGTGATATGGGACACAACAGATAATAATTATATATGTACAGAAATTATTGGAAATTATACTAGCAAGCCGTTGAAGGCTACTTCTGTGCACCTTACCAACAAATTTTGTTCTACGACTTTTGGAAATCGAAAAATAAATGTAAATTTTGAGGATATGTTAATTCGAAAATCAGCTGATTTTTAAAACAAAGGTCATTCAGAGTAAGGACAGTAGATAAAAAATAAGTAAAATTTTAAGGTTAATGACATCTCCGTGTAAGGAACAGCTGATTTTTTGGTAAACCTAACCTCAAAATTTTCGAAAAAATCTTCGAATTTCCAAAAGTCGAAACAAACAAAAGACAAAAGCAACAAACAAACAAAGTTAAGGTGCACAGAAGTAGCCCTCAACGGCTTGCTACTACAATTTCCAATAACCCTGTATATCATTTTATTCAATGTATTTATTGTACTATATTCACCAGGTGGCGTCCCTAGCTTCTCACCTGTACTCTACAGGCTCATCACTCCAACAACAGCTGTTCAAGTTGTACAAACAATATGGCTACCACGTCTCACACAATTCATACTACATCTGCCACGAACAATCTACTATTAACAAGATATTCAGGCGGATCAGGAATTATCATGGCTCTAGAGTGGTGAGTTTACACTGTTATACATTTTGAATTATACAGATTAAGAGGAAAGGGTACCGGCGCTCTCTCCATACAAACGTAGTCGACTTTTTCCTCCCTGGATAATGAATGACACTAGAGCAAATATTTTTGCAGTATAAATCTTATAACTGCCATGACCGACCATGCATCTATGTCTTTTTTTTTCTATATATTTTATCTGTTATTCTCTATGATAGTCATGGCAGTTATAGGTTTTATGCAACAAAAATATTTGTCGGGGGGCCAACGTTGTTTTGCTATAAGTATACAAAAAAAGTGATCCCATAAGGGTCGCGTTTTTTCCTCTTGAGGTATGGAAACCTAAAAAAACCAGTCAAGTGCGAGTCAGATTCATACGCTGAGGGTTCCCTAGATTCCGTACACAGTGCCTATGTAGAAAAAATAAATAAATAAATATAAATATTTCAGGACATATTATACATCGCCATCCAGCCCCAAGCTAAGCAACTTAATGCTTGTGTTATGGGTGCCAGATAACGGATAAACTACTTATATACTTTTTTTTTTGTAAATATATTCATATTATACATATAGGAAACACCCAGAACCAGAAACAAGAATTTATGGTCAGCATAAATACTTGTTCCCGGCGGGAATCGAACCCGCAACCTTCTGCGTCGCAGTCGGGTGTTCGCCCGACGCGCCACAGAGGTCGTCAAAAACCATGTAATCTCTTTAATGTGTATGTAGAGTCAGTCGTTTTTACGTAAACTAACACACAAACATTTCTAATAGTAGTTGGAAATCTAGTTTCACAACCAATGCTCATAATTTAAAAGCTGTTTTTAACGTAACGTAATTGCCTCGCCTCGGGACAAGCTCACGAACCGTGGTACGGTGCGTGGTCGACTTGCCGTTCCCGCGCTTACGTCTCACCGTAAGCAATGTTACGACTCTCCGTACCCTAGCTTGCGTTTCTTCGTCTACACTTCACGTACGGATACTGACTAACCGCGTGGTGGCTCCCGCCTAGCCGTAGCCGAGTTGATTCGGAGCTGCTGATCGCTTGGCATCGCGCTTACGTTAGGTTAACGGCGAGGCGATACGGTGACGATCCGTTTCCGAGTTGGTATATGTGCTACGACCTTGAATCAAAACTCGGTCGCAAAACATAATATATATTCACCCTAGTGATACAATGTGTTATTATGTTTCAGTATCCAAAACACGTAGGTTCGTGTGACATTGTCTACGTGAAAGACTTTACTGCTGGTGTCCAGATACCGGATAATGATGGAGAGGAGGCACATTTGAGTAAGATATTTTTGTTCTTATATATTTATTCGGTTGTTTCCAGTGACGATAGACTATGAAATACATATGTTGGAAAAGGTAGCTAATAAGTTAAAACAATGGACAATGGAGTCTTAATAATAGGGTCCTGTTTTCATATTTCTCTATAATTTAAAACAATGGACATATGAACAGTGTTGAAGTAGAAGTAATGAGTAACAAATAACATGGTTACATTTAAATACCATTTAATAGCGCATAAAAATAAAAAAAATCAAAACTAAAACCTAAACCTATACAAACTAAATGTTATAGGTATAAACAATAAAAAATAAATAATACAAATATCACACTTGGTTTACAGAGGTAATAGGCACCGGGCTAGATCAGGACTACACGAGCGGCGAGATGATAATGTTCCGGACATCGAACGGGCTATCCGTTACCGTTAGGACTAGTGGTACTGAACCTAAACTCAAGTACTACACCGAGTTGGTCTGTCGGGCTGATGATGACAAGTACGTATTTTGTAAACTATTCAAAAAATAGGTTCAGCCTTTTTCAAACTGTGGAATTTAAAAAAATATCCCGACGAATTGAGAACCTCCTCCTTTTTTTGAAGTCGGTTAAAAAAAACCCTAGAATGCCTTTTAGATTATGTCCCCTAAAAATGTGGATATGACGTTAATGACATTTTATGTAATAATATC
Organism: Idaea aversata; assembly: GCA_907269075.1. Lineage (NCBI taxonomy): Eukaryota > Metazoa > Arthropoda > Insecta > Lepidoptera > Geometridae > Idaea > Idaea aversata. The sequence continues at coordinate 2,442,617 of OU026088.1, forward strand.
TAATTTCACTAATAATTTAGACTAATTCACATACCTACCTCAAATGAGGTTAAATAGCCTATAATTTTGACATCTTATTACTCTATTTATTGTGAATAAATGATTAATTGATTGAGACTTGTTTGCCTGATAATAAAAGAGTTATTTTAATTTAGTTTGGGAAAACTACCGGGACATACTAAGAAAATTAAGGAATTTTCAAGATTTTAAAATAGACTTGAAAAACAGTCTTTATTTTCAAATTTTTCCACGGAACGGTGTGGTGGTACCTATCAAAGTATTTTTAAATAAAGCATAATTACAATATTTTATGTTTTTTCTCCACAGGGAACAAGAAAATATGAAAATTAAGTTGAAAGATATGGTCCAAGAATTTATTGAGGAATTGATTCAACCGAAGGAAAATGGTCTAATTTAAGCAGTAAGTAACTTATTTTACTTAGCACAAACCTTATTCTTATTATACCAAAATGTAGGATAAGAACTCAAAGACAAACAAAACAGAATAAAAATTAAATCACTTTTCCATGTACCACGCACAAGTGTAAAAAAAAGCACTTATACAGGGTTATTGGAAATTAAACTAGCAAGCCGTTAAGGGCTACTTCTGTGCACCTAAACAAACAACTTTTGTTCTACGACTTTTGGAAATTCGAAAAAAAAATGAAAATTTTGAGGTTATGTAAATTCGAAAAACAGCTGATTTTTTTAAACAAAGTCATTCAGACCAAGAACAGTAAGTGAAACTTAAAAAATAAGTAAAATTTAAGGTTACCGGCCTCTCCGTGTAAGGAACAGCTGATTTTCAGGTTAACCTAACCTCAAAATTTACGCAAATATGTTCGGATTTACAAAAGTCGTAGAACAAAAGTTGTTTGTTTAGGTGCACAGAAGTAGCCCTCAACGGCTTGCTAGTATAATTTCCAATAAACCTGTATATTTTACCTACCTATTATAAAACTTATTTATTGCATATTTTGAACTATATTTATTAATTAGATTTTTTAAAATTTTGCCTAAATTACCATAGAATCAACGGCTTAATATGGTACTACCTGCGCCCCACGGTTTCACCCGCGTCAGCCGCATTTTATCACGGGAATTTGGTCCCCTGTTTACCACTATGCCGATTTTCATCCAAGTCCAGTAGTTTAAGAGAAAAGGGTACCGACGCTCTCTCCATACAAACGTGGTCGACTGTTTCCCACTATAGCAAATATTTTTGTTGCATAAAACTTATAACTGCCATGACCATGCCCCTATGTCTTATTTTTTATAATTTGTTTTTTAACTGTTACTTTCTATGATAAATAGAAAATGAAAACAGGGCATAGTCATGGCAGTTATAAGTTTTATGCAACAAAAATATTTGTGCTAGTGTCATTATCCAGGGAGGAAACAGTGTACTACGTTTGTATGGAGAGAGCACAGGTACCCTTTCCTCTTAACCGTGAAGAAACAAACAACTAAACATTCGGATTTATAATATTAGTTAGGATTAGAAATCTATGAATGTTTCGTACTTTTTATACGTAGATTTAACATTCAAAAGTTATGTACCAATATATTTATTAAATCATTTCATAGTAAACTATAAAACGATATACATAGATATGCCTGAACTAAAAAGTTCCTGTGTTTCAGGCGAAAATAAAACAATAAAAAACACATAGGTATGGCTGAACTATAAAGTTCCTGTGTTTCAGACGAAAATAAAACAATAAATAACACATAGGTATGGCTGAACTATAAAGTTCCTGTGTTTCAGACGAAAATAGAATAACAAATAACACATAGGTATGCCTGAACTATAAAGTTCCTATGTTTCAGATGAAAATAAAACAATAAATAACACATAGCTATGCCTGAACTATAAAGTTCCTATGTTTCAGATGAAAATAAAACAATAAATAACACATAGCTATGCCTGAACCATAAAGTTCCTGTGTTTCAGACGAAAAGAAAACGATAAAAAAACACATATACCTGAACTATAAAGTTCCTGTGTTTCAGACGAATACGACTTACATTATCTTATAAAATAAATTGCAAAAATAATATAAAACTTGGTGTTGCGCATTTCAAACGCAAATAATGTGAAATTTCTATATATAAACCGAATTTAATGTTAATAATTGATGGTTTTTATAATTCGGCACTACATCATTTTTAGGATCGCTTGTAAAACAAAAACTATTTGCTGTTAAATTAACCAACTATCGAAGTGTCAAACACATTCACTTGTAATTCAATTATATCAACCATTTAATTGAGTAATCATTAATTGTATTTAGTTAATTTATATTTAAGTACAATTTCAAGCATTCTTAGAAATTGAAATTATTACCAAAATAATTATTTGTCAGTAAAAATCGATGATTAGGACCGTGTTTTAATGTTAATGCTTTAAGGTGAAAGGGTACCTGCGCTCTCTCCATACAAACGTAGTCGACTGTTTCCTCCCTGGATAATGACACTAGCACAAATATATTTGTGCCATAAAACCTATAACTGCCATAACTATGCCCCTATGTTTGTTATTTTTTTTATTTTCTAATAATCATAGAAATTTAAAAAAAAACTAGGGGCATAGTCATGGCAGTTATAAGTTTTATGCACCAAAAATATTTGCTCTAGTGTCATTATCCAGGGAGAAAACAGTCGACTACGTTTGTAATAGTTTGTATGGAGAAAGCCCCCGGTACCCTTTCCTCTTAATGTTTCTCCGTTAGATGGCTTTACGAGAATCAGACGTAAACAAAAGAGACCTTTTCAAACCCCGCCGCGGGCGGGGAGATTTTTTTTTGGAAAATAATTCAATTTTTAATTCATTTACTACTCGTTAAAATACTTTGTTGATTTAATTTAATTTGCTATTTGATTTAGGGCCACTAGCAGCAAAATTGTAATACTTACTTATCTTGATTTTTAATCTTCGTTCTCAATTCGTTCGAGTATTTTTTTGTATGTTCGCCGATTACTCAAAAACGCCTGGACCGATTTGGAGTATTATTTTTTTGTTTGAAAGAGAATAACTCACAGGTGGTCCCATAATATTAATTCATTTCCATACATTTTTAGCACAATTTGTAACTCTATTTTCTTGCTGTTAAAAAAAAGAATTTTACAAATTGGTCCAGACGCTTTCGAGTAATCGGCGAACATACATAAAAAATATATATATATACGCGGCGAGTTGAGAACCTCCTCCTTTTTTGAAGTCGGTTAAAAATGTATGAACTAAATCGATAAGTCGCCAATCAAAAGAATTATACAATTTGAATTTGTTGTGATTTCATTCACATTGAAAAGTTTTAAAAACTAAGTTAGGATGGATAAGACTTAAGTTCTTTCGGAAATAAGTTTTGTAAAATCAAGATTTGACAATTTTGCTGCAAGAGGGTCCTTAAACTATTAATTTTGTTAAACCAAAGAATGTATGTATGTATGTACTAATCATTCCATTTCGTAATAAGTGCAATATAGATCAGTAATTAGTTTGTGATATATTGACGGTCCAAAGAGATCTGGTTATTTATATTAATTAATTTAATAAAATTGATTAGTAATAAATCTACTTGTATATTTTAAGTTAAATCAATTATTCCTCGAGGAAAGGGACCGGGGGCTCTTTCCATAGAAACTATTACAAACGTAATCCACTGTTTTCTCCCTGGATAATGACACTAGAGCGAATATTTTTGGTGCATAAAACTTATTACTGCCATGACCATATTGACCATGCCCTTATTTTTTTAATTTTTATTTTTTAAATCTTATTTTCTATGACAATTAGAAGATGAAAAAAAAAACCAAAACATAGGGGTATAGTCATGGCAGTTATAGGTTTTATGGCACAAAAATATCTGTGCTAGTGTCATTATCCAGGGAGAAAACAGTCGACTACGTTTGTATGGAGAGAGCTCAGGTACCCTTCAACTTAATAGCGATCTAAACTATAGGTAGATTTCTTAGATCGCTATTTCTAATCTAAATTGTTTATTATTATATTATTTACTGGGAGTGCTATCATTATGAACGCGTGGAAAAAACTCTTACATTCTTAGAGCAGGGACGTCTTTACCTATTTGTTTTCTTTATTATGGCTAAAAAAAAAATGTTGAACGCGTCAAAGTAGAACCTTCATATTATGTTCCCATAGTGGTATGACTTACCTAGATTGCTAAGCCGAATCTCCCTTTGAGGCAGCGCAAGTAGATACCGTGCCGCGAGTCAAGGCATTCGATGTCGGTATATGTTCATACTCAACGGCGCCTCAGTGTGAGCCGCGAGCTTAAAGGCACTTCAGTGTGAGCCGTACGCTCAAAGGCGCCTCAGTGTGAGCCGTGCGCTCAGAGGCCCCTCAGTGTGAGCCGTGCGCTCAAAGGCGCCTCAGTGTAAGCCGCGCGCTCAGTAGAGACATCGGCCATGGCTACTAAGAAACTAGTGACCAAATAAACCCATATATGCCTAGCTAGGACTAATATTGTCGCCGATTTGCGTGATTTTTGAATCGTTTTAGGAGTAAAATAAGAAAGAAGAGCCCATATGCATTGGAGCTCGCCTTAAAATCTCTCGTCTCGTTACTCTAATCTGTGGCTCAATGGAAACATATTAATTTTCTACAGCCCGTGGCACGCTAAGGATGAACCAGATCGACTTGAGGCTACGCAAGTGGATACCTAAGTTAAAGCTTAGATGCAATATAATGCTCATCAAAATAATTTGACTGTTCTAAGGGCCAAAACTGCGTTACGCGGACGCCCGCACGGTTTCATACAAAATCACTCTGCGACGACGGGGCAATTTTGTATGAAACCGCACGGGCGTCCGCGTAACGCAGTTTTGGTCCTAATACGTTAAATACATGGTATATGTAATATAAAGAATTAATTGCTAAAATAAAAATGCATGAATAGGATGAGCTTAAAAGACATGACCTTCGCTTTTAAGCTTTTGACCTTTTTACTAAACACCACTGTCCGTCTGTTTGTCTATCACCAGGCTGTATCTCATGAACCGTGCTGATAGCTAGATAGTTGAAATTTGTATTTCTGTTGCCGCTATAACAACTAATACTAAAAAACTAAATCAAAATCGGTTCATCCGTTCGGGAGCTACGATGCCACAGACAGACACACACAGACAGATACACACACAGACACGTTAAACTTATAACACCCCGTCTTTGCGTCGGGGGTTAAAAAACAGAATATAATGGTGCGGAAACTAAAAATATTTTCAGGTCACGTAGCATTAAAAATAAAAAACTTCGACATTTTTTTTAACAAATAACATTTATTAATCATTAAAGTACAATAAAATAAACTGTAACATCAACAACAATAATAAAAACGATCAATTATTTAGGAGCATCTGCCTCGGCAGCGGCCGCCGCGGCTGCCTCCGCTTCCATTCGAAGCTTCTCTTTCTCCTTTAAGTTCAAATCTATCAAAGTGTCCAGTTCAGGGCTGAGGAGTACTGATAGACCAGCAGTTACCGGCACCTAGACATTTTCAATTTGTTTTAAGATGAAGTAGTATGACCAGAAGCGCGATAGAGGTGTCTTAGAAACAGTTTTTGGGTATCAACCACTAGAATAGGACAAAGAAACTAAGTACTTGGACTTGGCCCACGAGATTACCGCCATGTGGGACGTTGATTCGACGAGTATTGTTCCGATAGTTGTATCGGCAAACGGACTGATAGCGAAGAGCCTTGATCAACACCTGAAGAGGCTCTCGCTGGATGGTTGGGTCAAGGGTCAGATTCAAAAGGCAGTCGTTCTGGATACGGCACGTATCGTAAGAAGGTTTCTGTCTTTGCAGCCCTAACCATCGGTAGCCTGGGCCTTGCTTCGCTGCCGACGGTCTTCTAGGTTTAGGTTTTTATAATAATTTACTGTTTTATATACAAAATTTATACGTTATTGTTAAGACTTGTAAATTTAATTTTATTTAGGTACCTAGTATGTAAGTGCTTAGATGGAATTTTTTATAAGTTTATATAGTGATGTATATATTTTGTATTCAGTTTGTTTTTGTAAAAACCTAAATTTAAGAAAAATAAATGAATGAGTGAATAATAATAAATATTGCAGGACATTCTACACATCGCCATCTAGCCCCAAGCTAAATAACTAGACTTGTGTTATGGGTGCTAGACAACGGATATACTACTTATATAATTTTCTTTTGTAAATATAATATACTTATAATACATATAAACAACCAGACCACATACAAATATCTAAGCATAAATACTTGTCTGAGGCGGGAATCGAACCCGCAACCCTGAGTTTGGCAGTCCGGCATGGTGACCATTGTGCCAATTGGGTCGTCAATCCATAGAATGATATTCCTACTGTCGTAAAGGTGAAGAAATGCTTTGTATTGTCATACACTTCGAAACACGATAAGAGTTATGTGAAATCCTAAAAATCGTAATGTTGAGCTTTTTCAATTTTACGGCAATTGTAAAGAAAAAACAAGTACCTACCAATTGTATATATATTCATTTTTAATATTGATATGGTCACCTAAGATGTTGTTAGGTAAGCGTATTACGAAATAACTTAGACAGAAAGTCCCTTTAGTAGGGACTGAATAACTTAACCGACTTGGTATTAGATACATAGATCTCATAACATTTTACGGTAGAAGTACTGGGTTGCGAGACTTGGTTATTTTTACAAGTTATGTTTTTGATGGGATCTCATTTCTTTTTGTATTCGTAGATAGTCCTACTTTTTTTCTTTCCGGTACCTTCTACTTCTTGAATACTTACAACGGATTTTCTTATACAGGTACACTGATTCATTGACTGCAAATGTAACTTTGTAATCCTATATATTTATATGGGATAACAAAGTTATTTATGCAGTTTATGTATCTGGAAAACTGGACTGAAATGGCATAATATTTTAGTTTTTCCTTGATTTATATACTAAACACTAATTGTATTCAAAATTTGAAGCTTCTATGTCTGCTAGAAGTGCCGTAGACTTTTGATGATCGGTCAGTGAGTGAGTGAGTGAGTGACAAAATTAAGAAACCTTGACTAGTTATAATTCTCAAACTACTTGTTCAAATTAGATGAAATTAGAAATATACCGAGTTTATACAATGCTTGCTTGATATCTGAAAATTAAGGCTTTCAGTTTTATCCACAACGAAGTTATAGGGGGTCGAAAATGGCCTGAACTGTTTTGAGAAAAGGATGGTACGGCCGTGCCGCTTTTTTGCTCGACTTGGCGGGGGCACTGCCGTGCCCCCCACATTGAGGTATCGTTAGAAGCGTCTCAATGGTCCGCCGAATGTGACGTCACAATAAATTAAATATGGCGCCCTCTAGAGGACATAGTCATAAATTAAATAGAAGTCGAAAATGGTTCTAATAGGTTTTTTTGACTTGAAATCGGATTGAGTTTTCGAACATGTGTCACAAAAAATGTAATTTAAATCAAAAGCACTAATGAGTATCGATATAAACTTCGAAGCAAATCACCCCCAAAATAACTTTCTACCCCTTTTTAACCCCTTTAGGGATTGAATCTTCCATTAATTAATAACATTTATTTACCTCTGCAAAAATAGGCTTAGATGCTTCCCATCTTTCAATATGGTTTTCAATTATCTTCATACATAACTGCGCCTTTGGTATTATCATCCCCAAAACTCTGAAAGTTACAACAATTATCAAATACTACCCACTAATTTTCTATCGAGACAGAATTGCAAAATTCGACAACATTTTGCTAGCGTATCGTACCTACTCGTATATTCGTTGGGTGTGAGAATCGACCAACATCCTTTTGGAACGAAAGTTACTTATCGGGCGTTGCGAAAGGGGGCTAGACGGAAAAAATTAGGACCAAAAGTTGTAACGACACTTTTTGCATAGAAAGCAAGCCAGTTATTTTCGTTTCGTCTTTCTATTTCGCAGTGAACAGTGTGGTGTCGCGAAGATTATTTACAAAAAAATAAAAGAAAAAAAAATATTACAATTCCTTCACTAATCGAAAGGAACTTCGTTCCATCAGGGTGTCCCTTGACACCTCTTAAGTTTTAAGCTATTGCATAGCTTTTATCGCGGGATTTGAGCGCGGCGACCGAATCAAGAAATTCCGTAACGATAATAAAACCTAACACCCCCCCACTCCACCTACCATGTAGCTCGGCCGAGCGTTCGCTTACGTGTATGTATATGGTACGACTGTACGAAGCTCGTTTTTTTATATTATGGCAAACAAAACAACGTTTGCCAGGACAGCTAGTATTTGTATAGAAGTAAGAAGACTGGAAACTAACTCAAAAAGTGGTACGCAAGTAGTCTGCAAGAATTGTATCTCCAGATCAGGAACGAAACACTTGTCTCTATCCATCATGTAGGCGGGGAGGTCGCCGCGGCTCTTCTCATCGTCACCTTGCTTGAAGAACTCTGTTAGGACGGCAGCCTGCGCGAGGAAATAGGACCATAATAAAATTGTTCAAATTACATGGCAATACCATTCCTATAGCATTTCGATAACAAAAACACCCTTAAAGTAGCACAAAATACCCTCAAAGTCCTTGGTATTCTCATGCATATTTTTTGTATTCGGAATGCAAACGGAATGATATTGCAATGTAATTTGAACAATTTTATTTACAAAAATTTGCCTTCATCCCCTTCGGAATAAGAAAAAATAGTAACCTATGTATTAGTTCAAATACTACAGCTATTTCAAAATTAATTTTCATCGCAATCGGTTCTGTAGTTTTTGCGTTAGGAGGTAACAAACTGGTACTTACCAAATAACTCGCACACTTTCACATTTAGAATAATGAAATGCAATATTGATCACGTAATTAAGTCCCTATCCCGTGCGAATATCAAAAGGCCTCGATAAATGGATTATCGCAATACAAAAATATTTTTTCAATTCGAACCAGTTCCTGAGGTTAGCGCGTTCAAGCAGATCAGACAAACTCTTCCACTTTTATAATATTAGTACAGATTATTCATTATAGGTACTTCGGAGAATCGTGCTTCCAAGTTGAAACTGCACATTACACAATTTTCGCAAATAAATAAATTAGTATTTATTCCTATCGATAATATTAAAGGAGAATTAATATGAGGTAGGGCCAGGGATTATCTTCTGCTGAGATACTAATAACACGTCTTATAATTTATACAGAATTTATAATAGTGCAAACGGTTCAAACTCCGTTGTGAGCTATTTGAACCCTAGATACTATCTTTACTGACATAGTTGGCAACGCTACAACACTCCAAGAAGCGTGCGAAGACTCCAGGAAGATACTGCTCTTCTTGGTGCTGGGCTGGAATAGTGCGTGCGGAAAATCTGACCCCTTAATTAACCTTTATCTTAGCAACCACCTCATAAAAAAACAAGATGACCAACTAACAGCAGTTTTCTTGACACTGCTCCAGTCTTTGAGTTGATCGCTGAGATCCGCCGCGTTCATCAACAGAGATTGTAGGGCGTTCTGGTGAACCCTGTTGGGTTTTTGGTAATCCATTGCCATGATCCTATATTCCTTTATATTTCTGTAGAAGAAACTTAGCTATAAGACTAAGTAAATATGGGGGGGGACTCTACTAATTTTATATCCTGGTTAAAAATGATGACTCAAAGAGCCAAGTTGTCGTGTCCCTCAAAAGCTTGTTTGGAAATGTTCAAGTGACGAGTGCTACAATCTCAGACCGCATCGTCATTTACCATCGGGTGATAAAGTCTTTTTGACTAGGATCACAGAATATATATCAGCCAGGATGAAAGTTCATAGAGTTATCAGGCCTTGTGAAGTTATGACTTGGTTCTACATGAGATCTTTGAGTGATGATTCTTGATGAGTCTTTTAACAGTAAGCGCTATGTTCGAATGAATCTTTGCAACCAATTTTTAACCGACTTCAAAAAAAGGAGGAAGTTTTCAATTCGTCGGGATATTTTTTTTTATTACTTATATGAAATTTTTAATGTTTGGCATTACCCAGAAATAAATGAGTACGTACCTACTTCAAATAAACATAAGTAATTGGACTAACTTGAAATAATTAGCGAGATCAGAAGCCAGAATAAAGTCCCTGAGCAGCATAATAGCCCTGTCATAGTCACGTCTCGGCATTGCCTCTAGTAAGTCACAACCAGTCGTGTTAAGGATGCAGACAGCTTGGGCCACGTGGTGACGTTCCATTACACTACCCTCGCTTGAGTATAGCGCTGCTAGTGTTGTCTCTAACGAAGATACTATCAATATTAGTACCTTAGAAGGTGTTACCGTTTTTTTATCGATGGGAAAATGCATTATTGCATCGTCCCGCCATTGCGCCACCTTAAGGGGGGGGGGCAACGGAGGTATGTGGGGGCTGCCTCCAGTCCGAGTGTGGTAGGCGGCCAGAGGCTTACCGACTAAAATCCCATCAATGTTCCGCTAAAAGTCGAGGACAACATACAGGTATGCTTAAGCAGGACTTCTGTAAGTAAGGGTGTGTTAGGTACCCTAGCTAGTGAATATCAATAAGTAGGTCCCAATCCTGGGAGAATTTCTGGATCAAAAGTCCTATACTATGTTCCTCCATCCCCTAAATTACCAGATTGCAGATTGTCATTTAAATCGGACCGTTCACGTCGGTATAAAAAAAATACACAAACTGTCGGATTTATAATATTAGTTATAAGTTATATTTATATACGTATACATTATACTTAATACTCACGTCCAGCAATATGGAAGCTATTTGTTGTACCTCGATGGTCCAGGTCGTGTGTTATACCGGCTATCAGATACATAAGTCCTTGCAGGTCTCTATATAAAACATAGCAAATTTTCCTGATATTGTCGCGACATCTAGAATCTTATAAATATGAAAGTTTGTGGGTGTTTGTTGGTCCTTCACGCAAAAACTACTGAACCGATTGCGATATAATTCGGTATATCGATAGGTGGAAAGCTGGAATACTATATAAGGTAATTTTTATCCCAATATTCCTTTGGGATCGGGAATTAAAATGGTAAAACCGCGGGGTGCAGTTGGGATAAAGACGATGTCTTCCTTTCTGGCATTCTGGTTTAGGAATCACTGAGATGTTCCACGAGAGATTACAAGATGAAGAAAAAACTTGTAGCATGAAGAGCGTATGCTTTACATGTGTCAAATGTTGCTGTCCATGGACCGCAAAAACTGCTGCAAAGGGTTTAATAATTCATGAAGCAAAACTAGTTGATTTGAACAGACTAACGAAAAATATCCAGTTTGTATAAGTTTGAAGTTGACGAGAGCAGCGTACGACCACTGCGCCACATTGAACGAATGACACCAGTTGTGGTATGGCACATCTCTGTAACCTTTCTTACAGTACAGCACGAAACGGGCTAGAGTCGAACTTTTGATTTTGAACCTTAACATTGAGGGAAAGTTAAAGTTAGTGCTAACTGCTAATGCATGGAAAATATGAAAAAGTTTGTTACTCTACCTAGGTACTCATTTGAAATTGAAAGGCAAACTGCTTAAATTAATGAAAGGAGAAAATTAATCCTGCTTTTGAACCGTATTTATTGTTACGATTCGTGGGCACTGATGAACTGTTAGACTTAGGCTTTGGTTCGTCATTCCATGCTCGTTGACCTGAGGCCAAGAATTGAATGACGAACCAATCGCGTTAGGCAAATCGCCAAATACGCAAATTTTTTCGTATTTTCGACATACTTTTTTCTATAATAAAAACTCATAAAAGTATAGTTACATGTGATTTACGCTATAAAAATGGACGAAATATAAATATAGGACGGAACAAAAGGAAACGTAGAAAAACATTGTCTTAGATGGCACTGTGTTTTGAACATTATATTTTAATACTCCTTACGTCTTATCAAATCCAAGATCCGAGAACATCCTTATGCAGTAGCAGGGCAGTTCCCTCAAGGGCAACGCGCGAGGGTTGAAGTGTAGACTGGAGAGGTGAGGGTGGTTGTGGAATCCGGTACACTCCAACAGCTTTGTCACTTCGGCATCGGAGACCTAACACAAGACGGAATGAAATCGTAGCTATGTTTTGACGATTTTGATGACGTCTTTTTGTATAAATTCCAGTGACGATGCGGTCTAAGATATAGCAGCGACTACCTAGATGGTACCTGTTCAGTCGTGACTTGAAGACATAAAAGCAGGCGTCTTTGAGACGCGAGCAATCACAACATAGTATAAAACAAAGTCGCTTTCTCTGTCCCTATATCCCTTTGTATGCTTAAATCTTTAAAACTACGCAACGGATTTTGATGCGGTTTTTTTTAATAGATAGAGTGATTCAAGAGGAAGGTTTATAAGTATGTATAATACATGCATAATATAGCCGTGCGTGGGACGGGTCGCTAGTATTCAATAAAGGTGCACAAGTTAAGTAAACACATAAATTAAAGAAATAACTCAAAAAACTCCGTCAATTATGAGATTGGTAAAGACTGTCACTGCAATTAGCGAAAGAAGAGGAAGACAGAAGATGAATAAAAGATAGGTTGATGAAATACAAAAACTTGATGCAAAGAATTAACTTGATACCTGGCTATACTAACTTATGCTCAAATCGTGCTCAGCAAAATCTTGAAATAATAAAACATACAAGCATAGAACTAGGGCTATTTTTTCTACTGTGAAAGAAGAAATACGGCTAGATAATCTCTACTCTCCTACCTTCATATGATACATGACCAGCTCATTGGCCAAAGCGTTTCTGACATGGGCCTCTTGAATCTTCTGGTAAACAACCGAATGCATGATGCAGACGCCGCAGTAGATCGAGAAGGCTAAAGCCATTTCTTCATCCATACCGTCGAAATATGGGTCCTGGGGAGACATCAGATGAGATTAATACTATCACAATACGGGGGTAAACATGGAAGAAAGCAGTTGAATGAAACATTAAAGCATTATGCATATAAAATAAGTAAATAAATATTACTTGGCACTACGCTAAACAATATACAATTCGTACATAGGGAAAAGCTTGAAAGAAAAAAAAACACTTTGTAAACGATGCTCTCATCGCACTAGAAAAATGGTGACACTGTAGTAAAAGTCATAGAAAATTACCTGAATTTTGTTGATGAGCTGACCCACGCCTATAATGCCAGTCTGTTCACGGATCGGGAAGCACAGAAGATTCCTAATGTAATATCATACAAAGGGTTATTTGAATTCGTTGATAATTTTTAAAATGGTTTAGGTTCTAACGATTCTAAATACGTTAAAAAATTAAAATTAATAGAACGAATTTTCTGAAATCTACATTGTTAGAAAATTCGTACTGCCAGAACTTGAACCTGCATCCTTAGTTACGATTTCGAAGCTTTTAACCAATGTAGGCATAGGACCTAATCTGGTCATGTCAAATTTTTGTAATGTTGCGGAACTGAGAGGAATAATTTTAGACCACGGCATTGATTTGATACCTAAGTATCAAAAACAATGATTTTACCCTTAGACTCAGCTACAGAATCTCAATCCGCTACCTCTTAAAACACTCAGGTAAGACTAGGCTTCATTTTTAACAGCATCACAGCGACAGTAAAAGATCCAGGTTCAAATCATGGTACGACAGGTTTTTGGGATATGTCTTATGTGGGTTTTAGTTTGATTAGTGACATACTTGGTCTCAACTCCCGGATAACCGTCGATTTGGCGATCGAATGCTGTATGATCTTTACAGGATTTTACATTAGCAATATGTCCACTTTTGATTACTTGTCCTGTTATACCAATGTTTAGGGGGAAACGACGTTCTGTGTTCTGATCTCCCTAGAAATTCAGAGAAAATTTAAGTGGTATTGTCATTTCTAGTGCACTTAAGTAGGTATATGCGTGTTATTCGTGAGGGATCTACTTGGTTGCTCCCAAAAGTATTATCCACTTCTCTCCTGCTATGCTTGAATTCGATAAATACATACCAGAGTTCCGTATACCATAGATTAAATATTGGGAGTTCCTCAGGGGTATATTTTAGGGCCGATTTTGTTCAATATTGATAACAATGATTTAAAATCACGCTGAAAGTTATCCAATAATTTATGCAGTTGATAGATTACCTTAGAAATAGATTTATCAACGAGTTCCATCTTATCCACGTCCACCAACATCACGACACAATGTTCTGCTTTTGTCAATAGCTTTGCTTGCTCCATCGTCATTTGTAGTAAGGTCTCTAATGATGCTACCTAAAACAGACACTTAGACAGTGATCAAAGGAATTTTAGGAACCCAAAGATAGAACGACATGTTTTTAGACATTTTTATAAGAAGCAGAGCTCCGCGGTTTCAACCGCGTAACTCTCGATCTCGTGGGAATATCGGGATAGCCTATTTGATAATCCAGGTCTCCGGCTATTAACAGACCGAGTTTCATCGCAATCGGTCCTGTAGTTTTTACATGAAGGAGTATCAAACACCCAAACTTTCACATTTAAAATATTATTATATAGGATAGGATTAGTAGGATTATTTTTTTATATTTTGGTATTTTTTTTATTTCAAAGTTTTGTTTTTAAAACAGGTCAAGTTCCTTACGAGTGCTTTCTAGGCCCAATAGTTTTAGCTGTGTTTTTTCGTCAGTCAGTCCCAGGGTTTGATGATGATGATGATTTCGATGTTTGATAATGACACTAGGACAAATATTTTTGTGTCATAAAACCTATAACTGCCATGCCCCTATGTTTTGTTTATTTTTTCATTTTCGATTTATCATAGAAATTAAGATTAAAAATAATATTGAAAAAAAATAGGGGCATGGTCATGGCAGTCAAAGTTTTATGCACCAAAAATATTTGCTCTAGTGTCATTATCCAGGGAGAAAACAGTCGACTACGTTTGCAATAGTTTGTATGGAGAGAGCCCCCGGTACCCTTTCCTCTTAAGTACCTGAGCAAATAGTCTCCTTGCAACTCGCAGTAGTTGTTGACATTTATCTTTCAAATTCTCTTCGTATTCATACAATATTGCTTTCTTTAATGTAGGCCACGTGAATCTGGAAAGTTTTAACTTACGAATTTAGTTAAGTAACTATCAATTCAATTGTATAAGTTTAGTTAGGTACTTAGAAGGCTGAATTATTCAAAAGCATTCAGTGATTTTCAAATGGTGTTTTCTCAACTAAATTTTATCTCGTCCACTGTATTTTAGTTATGACTAGCGACCCGCCCCGGCTTCGCACGGCTATATTATGCATGTATAAACCTTCCTCTTGAATCACTCTATCTATTAAAAGAAACCGCATCAAATTCCGTTGCGTAGTTTTAAAGATTTAAGCATACATAGGGATATAGGGACATATGGACAGAGAAAGCGACTTTGTTTTATACTATGTAGTGATAGTGAAGTGATAGTGATATTGACACAAGAAACTCATGGGGCAATGTGCCTACATCTTAGTCACAAGTATACACATTCTAGGTACGACCTCGTGGGAGAACCCATGGAAATTATATTCTACTAGCTACGCCACGCGGTTTCACCCGAGTAATAATTTTCTACGCAATTTTCTTAATTTTTCAACAAAAAAAGAATTAGCGAAATCGGTTCAGCTATCGAGATTTGCGCTTAGCAACACATTCAGCGATTCATTTTTATATTATAGACTAGGTGCGCCCCGCGGTTTTACTCGCGTTAGTGTCTCTTTAGAAATGATATTGATTTCCTACGAACACAGAATTTATAAAAGTTACTATTAAGGTTAAAGGGTACCTGCGCTCTCTCCATACAAACGTAGTCGACTGTTTCCTCCCTGGATAATGACACTAGCACAAATATAAACACGCCATAAAACCTATAACTGCCATGACTATGCCCATAAGTTATGTTTTTTTTTTCATTTTATAATTAATAAATACTTACTAAAAAATAAAAAAAAACCAAAAAATAGGCGCATAGTCATGGCAGTTATAAGTTTTAAGCACCAAAAATATTTGCTCTAGTGTCATTATCCAGGGAGAAAACAGTCGACTGCGTTTGTAATAGTTTGTATGGAAAGAACCCCCGGTACCCTTTCCTCTTAACTACAAAGTTTAAAGCCCTTTATACCACATAAGAGGTCTAATTTCGAAAAATCCTTTCTTAGTTTCAAACTGGTAGCTCTTGTAGTTTCAAAGCTTTCCTTTTGAGTCTTTTTATATACGTAGATATAGATGTTAGTTTGTCTGTCATTAAATATTATTTGTATTTGTGTATTACTTATGTTACTAACAAGAAACATTCATGTATAAATATTGCAACATGCTCTTCCAATATCTTAGGCGATACCAAACAAACGACCAGTGAAAACGGCTTGTCAACTATAGGTAACATAACCAGCCTCTTCTTTTGAATATCTGGGAGGTGCTGAAAGATGACAAGATAATAAGTTAAATGTGAATTATTTTAAGAGGAAAGGGTACCGGGGGCTCTTTCCATACGAGTACAAACTATTACAAACGTAGTCGACTGTTTTCTCCCTAGATAATGACACTAGAGCAAATATTTTTGGTGCATAAAACTTATAATTGCTATGACCATGCCCCTATTTTTTGTTTTTTTGAATCTTAATTTCTATAATAGTTAATTAGAAAATGAAAAAAACCAAAACATAGGGGCATAGTCATGGTAGTTATAGATTTTAAGGCCCAATAATATCTGTGCTAGTGTCAATATCCAGGGAGGAAACAGTCGACTACGTTTATATGGAGAGAGCTCAGGTACCCTTTCACCTTAATTCATTAGAGAAACCATAGATAAAACTTGCATAACTTTAGGTAACTTACTAAAAAAAAAAGTTTACAATATTATTATAAAGAGGAAAGATTTTAAGTTTTGTTTGTTTGTAACGAATAGGCTCCGAAACTGGACTGATTTTAATGAAACTTTAAGGATACCTACGTTGATACATTTATATTTCCACGGGATCGAAGGTTACGCGGGTGGAACCGCAGAGCGCTGCTAGTCATTTAAAACTCGTTAATTTAAAATTTCGAAATAGGTACTAAAAAAAGGCGTTTAAACAACTTAGTCCCATCGGCCCCGCTGGCTCTGCCCCGCTAGCGGGGCAGATGGGAAAAAGTGTTGCATCGGCCCCGCTGAACGCAGACGCGGACGCTAGCGGGGCCGATGAAACAAATTAAGTTTCATTTGCCCCGCTATAGGACTTACTTCCGTCGGGCCCGCTAGCAGATGGGAAAAAGAGATTGATTCATCGGCCCCGCTAGCGTCGGCGTCGGCGTTTTGCGGGGACGATGGGTAGGTACAGATCAAGTTACAAATAGAGGCAATCAATACTTAGGTTGCCGAAAAAGGAATGTCTGTAATTAAAATGGTTTGTATGTTAATCAGTTTTTATTGAGTGCTCAAAATACATAATATTTTAATAATAAAAAAATACACACAACAAGAACATCACATAAACATTTTTTAATTTTCATAATCATAGATGATAGTCACACAAATTACATTAATCAGTCTTCATTAATGAACATTAATGCCTAAACTGCTGACAGTTTTGTAAGATGAATATAATATTTTAGGTAAACAACATAACATAAAAAATACAGTATTTGACAAAAAATCAACGAGAGAAAACATTAACATTACAAACTATGTCAGTGTTTCGAGAAAATGTCTACTGGTTATTGGTCCATTTACAAATTTCAAGATCAAGTTATACTATTTAAATAATCAACAAAACAAAAAAAAAACACAAAACAAGGACATTACTTAATAACTAGTTTCTTAATTTTTAATAGAGCCAGCCGGGCCGATGGGAGTAAGTCTAAGATAGTACCAAAAAGTTAAATGCAAACTTAATATTTTCTTTAATATTCTTATAGAAAGTCATACACTGCTTAATGGGACACATCACTCTTGATACATTTGCACACTCAAACTTCTAACTTTTAATAGTTTTTTCATAAATGGTCTAACTTTTACAAGAATTAGAGCAGGAATATAAACAATAATTCAGTGCTTTTATTTATGTAATTGTTATCTTGAACAAAATATGTTTATATTACGTAAAAAACAAAAGTCAATTTATGGGACACATCAAAATCAGAATTCAGTTTTTTTTTGAGAATTGCACAATATGTAACAGCTAAAGAGTGACTATCTCCGAACTTCGCTTTACTTTACTGCGACACAATAATTAGTAATTTCACGTTTACACGGTTGTCATGAATTTGACTTCGCGCTGTCTATAGACGCGTTTTGACTTGAGTTGAGTTGAGGTTTGGCGTTGGACCAAAAAGTTTTTTAAGTTTCTTAAGATGGACCCTTTTTTTTGGTGAGAGAAAAAGGTGTTTGTTCGGTTCGGTTTAGCTGATTAATTTGACATAGTGACAGATGTCACTTTGACATTTGTCACTTTGACATCTGTCACTTTCCATGGGTCCATCTTTTTTTTTTTCTCTCTTGTTTGGCCCCAATTTTATGCCATTTTCATCTTGTTCTTCATTTTCAGAGGGATTTTTTTTTCATTCAGTTATGGCTTCGCACGGTTTGTGCATATAGCCAGTATCAAGTAATATTTTGCATCAAGTTATGGCCCGATTTACAGAAATCGGGCTCAAAGTGTTTCAAGATGTCAAGTCGTCAAGTCACAGTTTGTCAAGTCAGGGGTCATAGTAAAGCGGTGGCTACTTTACTTTAACCTTGTAGGAGATTTTGGAGGCAACGAGAAAAGTCCATGTTTGACACTGATTTTTACATTCACTACACTTGTGCACTTTCACGGAACTAAATTAGATAACTTTCCACCAGAATTATACAATTTAACTCGGTTTACAACTAAGTTTCGTGTAAATAAAACTGCAGCACGACATGTTGTTGGCTCGTTCCCGCCTGGGTCCATCTTAAGAAACTTAAAAAACTTTTTGGTCCAACGCCAAACCTCAACTCAACTCAAGTCAAAACGCGTCTATAGACAGCGCGAAGTCAAATTCATGACAACCGTGTAAACGTGAAATTACTAATTATTGTGTCGCAGTAAAGTAAAGCGAAGTTCGGAGATAGTCACTCTTTAGCTGTTACATATTGTGCAATTCTCAAAAAAAAACTGAATTCTGATTTTGATGTGTCCCATAAATTGACTTTTGTTTTTTACGTAATATAAACATATTTTGTTCAAGATAACAATTACATAAATAAAAGCACTGAATTATTGTTTATATTCCTGCTCTAATTCTTGTAAAAGTTAGACCATTTATGAAAAAACTATTAAAAGTTAGAAGTTTGAGTGTGCAAATGTATCAAGAGTGATGTGTCCCATTAAGCAGTGTATGACTTTCTATAAGAATATTAAAGAAAATATTAAGTTTGCATTTAACTTTTTGGTACTATCTTAGACTTACTCCCATCGGCCCGGCTGGCTCTATTAAAAATTAAGAAACTAGTTATTAAGTAATGTCCTTGTTTTGTGTTTTTTTTTGTTTTGTTGATTATTTAAATAGTATAACTTGATCTTGAAATTTGTAAATGGACCAATAACCAGTAGACATTTTCTCGAAACACTGACATAGTTTGTAATGTTAATGTTTTCTCTCGTTGATTTTTTGTCAAATACTGTATTTTTTATGTTATGTTGTTTACCTAAAATATTATATTCATCTTACAAAACTGTCAGCAGTTTAGGCATTAATGTTCATTAATGAAGACTGATTAATGTAATTTGTGTGACTATCATCTATGATTATGAAAATTAAAAAATGTTTATGTGATGTTCTTGTTGTGTGTATTTTTTTATTATTAAAATATTATGTATTTTGAGCACTCAATAAAAACTGATTAACATACAAACCATTTTAATTACAGACATTCCTTTTTCGGCAACCTAAGTATTGATTGCCTCTATTTGTAACTTGATCTGTACCTACCCATCGTCCCCGCAAAACGCCGACGCCGACGCTAGCGGGGCCGATGAATCAATCTCTTTTTCCCATCTGCTAGCGGGCCCGACGGAAGTAAGTCCTATAGCGGGGCAAATGAAACTTAATTTGTTTCATCGGCCCCGCTAGCGTCCGCGTCTGCGTTCAGCGGGGCCGATGCAACACTTTTTCCCATCTGCCCCGCTAGCGGGGCAGAGCCAGCGGGGCCGATGGGACTAAGTCGTTTAAACGAACCTCAGTCCGTAAAATTATCAAAATCAAATATATTTGGCCGCGTAGCACAGTTGGTAGTGCGTCTACACGGTAAGCAGAAAACAATCTCTGGAGATGCATTTTGCATTAAATATGTCTAGTCATTTCGGCACAGACTTTTGAGTTTTGATCTAAATAGAGAGGCCCAAAAGATCAAACAAACATACTTAGGTGGTTCATGGGCTGATACAACACATTATCCTCCTTTAAATTCGCGCAGTCTATTATAAAGGTAATTAAGTAGGTAGTTACCGAAGCCAAAATCGATTGGAAATGTTGAGGGAAATTCGTTATAAGCTCGCTTGTTTCCACTGTATTTTTCAATGTTTCGTTCAACTTTGGGAACATCTGTTGAAATAAATTCCCTATAATTAAATAGGTAGAAATGGATTTGGTGGAAATTATCCCACCACATCGATTTCTACCAATCTTGTCATTTGTAAAATAAACAACGTCAACCAGCCTTCCATAGACAGGTTCGACGTTTAGGCTGCGTTTCCACCAGAGATGTGCGAGGATGCGTAGCGAGGGATGTGTTTGTAAAGAACCAATAGAATCTCTTCATTTACCTCGCCTCGGTCAGTACCTACAGCTATTCTATTGGTTCTTTACAAACACATCCCTCGCTACGCATTTTCGCACATCTCTGGTGGAAACGCAGCCTAAACGTCGTACCTGTCTATGGAAGGCTGGTTGACGTTGTTTATTTTACAAACCATAAAATAAACACAGCTAACAGTCTATATAGTCAGAATTTCAGGTAGTGTGGTAAGCCGCGTAGCACAGTTGGTAGTGCGTCTGCACGCAGCAGCAGAAGCTACGTACTTCAATACGTGCACATCGAATCGGTCGCTAGCTACTTCAATTTAAGGTCGCTAGTTCGAATCTCGTCGCGGTGCCATTTTTGGATATGGATTTTTTTTAGAAAATATTTCTAGGAATCAAACTAAATCAAAAAATGAACGTGTCGCGGAACACGCGTTTTAAAACGAAGTCCCTTTTCCAAACTGGGGAAAAAAGATAAAGACCTTTTTTTCTTTTCTTTTTTTATATGGAACATCGTTTCAATTAAAAGTTTATTAAAGTGGGCATATCTACGAAAGTTTTCTTATGTAGGTGCAGAGTAATGTTGCCGAACTATCGATAGTTTTCATCTGAAAAAGCCTATATCTACTATCGATTGACCTATCGATCGTATCGATATAATCTATAGTATCGATAGCTCAAAACGTGGTAATACTATAATAGTATTGTTGCTCGAAAATAAAAAAACTAACGATACTATCGACAGTATTGCCTTCTTTTGAGCTATCGATACAACTCATGAGTTTCTTGTGCCTTCTTCTCATTGGTGGGCGCGTTCCGCAGGCACACATCCTAACTTAATTTTTTAGGACTTTTCAAAGTGATGTAATGCAATGCACTGCATGACATCTATTGCATAAAAAAAATTGAATTATCGATACTATCGGTTTTTAATGAACTATCGATTATTCAGCGATAGTCAACTATCGATCGGCAACACTAGTGCAGAGTACCTATAATAATACTACTCACAAGTATCTTCATAGTCCTCGGTAAACAAGTATGTCCTATGGCTGATATAGATGCCTCCATTCGTTCCAGGTTCACAATCACCAGCATACATAGCTCCGCTTCACATTCTTCTGTCAACTGCAGATTAAGCCAGTAGATTGACCAGAGTTCAAAGGGTGTATCCCACAATTTCCAGGGAAATACAAAATGGAAAAAGTAGGACAAGCATTTTTTTTTTCAAATTATATCCCACTAGCGACCCGCGCCGGCATCGCATGGCTAGATTATGCATGTATTATACATATAAACCTTCCTCTTGAATCACTCTATCTATTAAAAAAACCGCATCAAAATCCGTTGCGTAGTTTTAAAGATTTAAGCATACAAGCGACTTTGTTTTATACTATGTATGTAGTGATGATTATAGTGATAGTGATTATATCAATTGCTTGAATCTGTTTCTACTTTAATATTTATATCGGCCTGTATGCCTAGCATGAAGACCAAAACACGATACGATAAAGCGATATAACTACATCAACTCTCAAAATATGATAGATAAAGCCGCCATATTGAATTTTTATTATAAATTACGATAAAAATTATGATAAAAATTCAGTATGGCGGCTTTATCTATCATATTTTGAGAGTTTATGTAGTTATATCGCTTTATCGTATCGTGTTTTGGTCTTCATGCTAGGCAGGCTGATACATTACTGATAAATAAAATTCTAAAGAGATATTGAGAATTTAATCAACGGAATAAAATACGAAAATAAAACTAGCTAGCTGTTTTTTTTGTCGCCATCGGCAGCAATGGATTTGTGAGAGAAGCTGTCCCAGTATGTCCATCATTGGAAATAGTGGGATACACCCGAGTTCGAGTAGTGCGAGTTTTTTCAAACGTTACTATCACGTTTGCGTAAACGACCACCACAACGAACGTCAACCCAGTTGGCACAATGGTCACCATGCCGGACTGACAAACAGGGTTGCGGGTTCGATTCCCACCTCAACAAGTGTTTATGCTTAGATATTTGTCTGGAGCGGTAGTCAAAACCTCGGTCCCTCAGACAGCGGCCTATTTCCCTCACAAAATACAACAATATAAGAGTATACCTAATAATTATAAAATTGCAAGCGTGACTTAAGTTTTTTGAATAAAATTAAATTACATAAACATAAAATTATTAGGTATTTCCCACACAAAAAAAAAATACTCAAAGCAATTAAATTAAATAGTAGGAACCTCATTTTTGTATTATTTCTACCTACCAAGTTGTAAAAACAGACAAAAAATATACATTTACTTAATTACAATATGTAATAATTGTTTTCTAGAGATGTACCTACTAACGAATATTTGGTTGTATTCGGTAAAACTTTTCAGCTTTATAATAGGTAATAGTATATAAATATACTTAGATACAATGAAAACCTCCGGCTTTTTTTAAATCAGTTAAAAACTATGGTAGGTTAGGTAGGTAGAACCTACATAATTACATAATCACTATCACTACATAGTTTAGAACAAAGTCGCTTTCTCTGTGCCTATGTCCCTATATCCCTATGTATGCTTAAATCTTTAAAACTACACAACGGATTTTGATGCGGTTTTTTTTAATAGATAAAGTGATTCAAGAGGAAGGTTTATATGTATAATACATGCATAATATTTTATAGCCGTGCGAAGCCTGCGGGCCGATTGCCGTATTCTTATGCAGCGCGTCTTGACTGCGTTTGCGTCATACGGCTGTTGGCGTACGAAATTTTTGACTAAAGGGACAATTAATTTGACATTTATGTCACGTCAAAATTTTGCGCGAAACGGCGAGCGAGCGACGTTTAGGTTTGCGTGACGTGTGCGTCTCGGCAATACGAAATCTATAGTTATTATGGCGCAAACGCAGTCAAGACGCGCTGCATAAGAATACGGCAATCGGGCCGCTGGGCGGGTCGCTAGTAAATCATAAATTTATGGCAGTGATTAAATGTGACTAAATAATCGCTACGTAGGTACTTAATCCAAATTCTTCTTTTTTTAAGTTTGTTAAAAAAATTAACATCATCCAGTATTACTTCGGGGTCTTCAAATCGCAAGTGAACAGTAATCTTCTAGGAAACCCTACCTACCATCGACACAGCCATCGGGCAGGTGTGATAGTGGTCAACCGCTGGCCTATCATTTGTAAATAAAAAAATGGTTGTCTGTAAAGTCGGTTTACGGACGATAATTTTACGTGATAACGTCATAAGAAAACGATGAAAAAATTAGATTTTTTTTGTTGATCCTTTATATATTTTTTCCTTTACACATATACCAGCGACCCGCTCCGGCTTCGCACGGCTATATTATGCATGTATTATACATATAAGCCTTCCTCTTGAATCACTCTATCCATTAAAAAAAATCGCATCAAAATCCGTTGCGTAGTTTTAAAGATATAAGCATACAAAGGGAAATAGGGACATAGGGACGGCGAAAAGTGACTTTATTTTATACTATGTAGTGAAGTGATAGTGAAGTCTTCTATTCGTCACTCGTCACACCATAACACAAGCCCAGATAAGCAATATTATTAAATACCCTCGTTCCAAGTTACCATGACGCGTCTGATCATATTACCATGACGCATGACCTCTCACAATATTACCGTGACACTTTTGTGTGAATGCA
Source organism: Idaea aversata (assembly GCA_907269075.1). Classification (NCBI taxonomy): domain Eukaryota; kingdom Metazoa; phylum Arthropoda; class Insecta; order Lepidoptera; family Geometridae; genus Idaea; species Idaea aversata. The sequence goes on from OU026088.1 coordinate 2,466,985, forward strand.
GGTGTTCCACCAATTTACTAGACGTTCTCACGTCAAAAACCTTAGATCGATTTGACCGAATATTCGGTCAGTGTGTTCCTAACAACACTTTAAAAGTCAATAGTTACTTTAATAAAATTATAAACGCAAATAAACTAACAAGTGCCAGCTGCTTTCAATTAAATAAACTTTATTAAATTTAAGATGTTTTTAAGACTGTTTCATTTATCAGTCGTAGTGCTGTATTTATACACGATATGGTACGATCAGATGTATGTGGAAATGCCATTCCCGGCTGAAGATTTCGCATTGATACCATTTAAAGCTCGACACGCATTTCTCACCATTTGGTGTTTGGTAAGATTCCTAGAACTTTATATAGTAGTAAATGTAATTTGTATTAGTATAATACCTTTTCTCGCAAAAACTACTGAATCTATCTACTATCTACTCCGAGTAGCTTTTGGAACGAAGGGTTCCAAAAGCTACTCGGAGTAGATAGTAATATCTATTCTACTTCCGTGGGGAATTATTGAAATCAATAGACTCTATCTATCCACGACCAAGGATTAAATATCATTTAGGATTATTATCTACATGGAAACTCAAAGAAGCACAATTTCAAAACTCACATAATATCAAACACGCATAAAATCAAACACGCGTAAAGGTAAAACACGCATGTAACAACTGTAAAAACACGCATGTTACTTCACTACATAGTATAAAACAAAGTCGCTCTGTCCCTATATCCCTATGTATGTTTAAATCTTTAAAACTACGCTACGCAACGGATTTTGATGCGGTTTTTTTAATAGATAGAGTGATTCAAGAGGAAAGTTATGTATAATACATGCATAATATAGCCGTGCGACGCCGGGACGGGTCGCTAGTATAGAATAACGGAAAAATGAGAGTTTAGTTAGTTTGGTCTTTGATCAATAGGTTACTGATTCGATTGTTAGACGTACCGAAGCCCATGCACCTGTAATTTACCCATACCTATCAAACCAAAACTTACCTACTATTCAGCAGGCGTTAATAGTGGCATTTACATAATATTTTCCTCTCATTTCAGCTACTCCAAACTGCATATTTCACAGCATCATTACTGAACGATTTCTTAGGAACAAACGACGCTACACCTCAAAAACCGCCACTCATCAGAAAAATCAAAGACACGATCTTCAGTTTAGCTCTACCAGTTGCCATCTACGTCACAACCGTATTCTGGACCTTATTCGCCATAAACAAAGAATTGATAATACCAAAAGGAATAGAAACACTATTTCCTATGTGGCTAAACCATGTAATGCATACTTCAATCACACCTTTTATTTTAATAGAATTATTTGTTACAAAGCGAAATTATCCTTCTAGGAAACTGGGTATCAATATTATGTTAACTTTTATACTGTCTTACTCAGTTTGGCAACATGTTTTGTACTTTAAAGTTGGTGTTTGGATGTATCCTTTCTTAGATGTGTTGAATTGGCCTATTAGGACAATGTTTTACGCCGCAAGCACGGGCTCTGCGGTGAGCATGTATTTTTTGGGGGAAAAGATAAATTGTTTGGTGTCGTCTAAACCTGATTTTACGAATGATAGAAACTATGTTAATAAGAAGAGAATTGATTAAAGCAAGCGTAGCACACATATCAACTCGTAAACGCAACGTAAACGTATCAATTCGAGCAGTTCAATTTGTATGAATCTCCCTACGTACACTAATCGGAATCGTAACGTAATCGCCTCGCCTCGGGACAAGCTCACGAACCGCGGTACGGTCAGAGATATGTCAAGAGGTATAACTTTACGTCTCACTGGGTACGGTGCGTGGTCGACCGTTCCCGTTGATACGGAGCTGCTGATCGCTTGGTATCGCGCTTAAGTTAGGTAATACGGTGACGATCCTTTTCCGATTTGATATTTTTTTATTATACTTACTTGTCTTTGTAAATCTGTCTACTTATGTTATCCTAAAGCTAACGTTATATTAAATTTTGTTTATGCATTTGTTTGTTTATTCCCTCTTCACACAAACGACTGGATCGATTTAAATGGAAATCGGCATAGTGCTAGTTTATGGAATGAAGAAGGTAATTGGATACTTTTGATCCCGATCTCTACGAACTATACCATAGCTGCAGTCAACTTTATAGACGCCTAGTGTCTGGTAAGGAATAATGTCCTTCGGTGATCCCACCTGCTGTGACATCCTTGACATAGGGGCGTAAACGGTGTTTATCGAATACTAGCGACCCGCCCCGGCTTCGCACGGCTATATTATGCGTGTATTATACATATAAACCTTCCTCTTGAATCACTCTATCTATTAAAAAAACCGCATCAAAATCCGTTGCGTAGTTTTAAAGATTTAAGCATACAAGGGGATATAGGGACAGAGAATGCGACTTTGTTACTATGTAGTGGTAGGACCGCTGTTTGTGGCGTCGTATGCGGGAGGCCTATGTCCAGCAGTGGACGTGTATGGGCTGACATGATGATGATGATGATGATGATGATGATGATGATGATGATGTAGTGATAGTGATGATTTCAAAATTGAACCAATTTTATCCGTTATCCCCCTAATATACAGTAAAGATGGCGGCTACCTTGGGACGTCTGGACGTTTCTCCCTACTCCTTCGGAAAAAACGTGTCCTTCTAGCGCTGTATTAGTTTCTCCTGAGCACCCCCTGCACGTGGGTCAGTTCTTCATCTAACTAATACCTCCGGGTCACAATTTAAATAAAGGTAGGTACCTACATTTCCAAAAAATTAAAAAGTTGAAAATTAAGGAGTTCCCCATAGATACATAGTTGGACCAATTTTACTTACATTGTATGGGCGTCAAAACGACTCGCACTTGACCGATTTTTTTATGATCCCCCTACTAAAAGAGTTTTATACATTAAGTTCGGATCTGGGACGTCTCCGGCGCTTCGGGAAGTACAGCCCCCCGCCCTTACGTGATCGAACGAGGCAGGACTCGCCTACGCGGCGGAGACTGGAGCTGCCTACGCGCCGGTCGGACAAAAAAGAACACGTAGAGTCGGGGTGGCAGAGTCGCTTCTGATACCGATAGTAACCTAAATCGATTTAGGCGGGGAATGTTTGATTCTAAGTAAGTTGACTGAGCTATTAAGTTGGATTCTGAAGTAATATGATTCAGATTCAAGTCATTTTCGGGCTAAAGTCTATTTCTGAGTAGGTCAGATTCTTATTAGGTTTGTTTGGGACACAACAACAACTGGTAACATATTAAAAAGGTTGCAACATGAACCACTGACGTGGACGGTGAAGTGAACCACATTTCACCTTTTACTATAATCAACACCTATTTCGAATATAAGTAACAACTGTTAACTTCAATAAACTAGACAAGAATACACTGTATCAAAAATAATTAAGTAAATATTCCGTTTCCAAAACGTTTTAGCGGTTTGGTGTGAAGGCATTATTTATATTATCTATCGATAGGTATGCTACTCCATAGAGGGCATTATAATTAATGCACCATGCAATAATGCATTAAAAATGCACCGCACGCAGGGTTTTTTTTAGATTCATAGTCTCCGCTAGGAGTAATAGTGCGTACGCAGTCTCCCACTATCAAAAATAATAATTACGCGTCCGAGTTATCTGCATTAGGGATAATCGCAGAGGTCAACCCAATCGCAGTGCAATGGGAGGGCCTTGCTCTGGGGGAACCCCCGTTACGGTCACGGTTTGACCGTAACGGCGATTCCGGTAGTATGAATGGACAAACTTGGGCTGGGTCATTGAGGTAAATGTACTACGTAGTACATTCACCTCAATGGGCTGGGGTAGTCATTGCGATAATGATAGCGCGATTGAGAAAAATATAGATGGAATGGTATCGCCATCGAATCTAGCGGTGTAAGTAAGAACTCTGCGCGTTCTTTCCTAGTGAAAACATTTTGTTTTGGTTTTACGAGACTAAATTTTATTAGTATACGGAACCCTTTCTTTTTAAATTTTATTGTAAAGGTGTAGCTTGAGACGCTAAAACAGCCATAAAGGGTAGGGTACTTATTGTAAAACTAAGCTTCTAACTTACGTAAGTATTTATTTTAACTTGCAATGCGGCACAGTTGTCGTCAGTTAAGCTCATCACCAAATCCAATATTTTTCCAGGATCGCTATTAACAATACTTCTTCTTTTATTTTTCTTTTGAGAAGTCATTATACTGAAAATTAATTAGTTACTTAATTATTAAATTAATTAAAATTAATTAGAAATCACAGTTTTCTAAAATTAACGAAAGATAGTTTTAACAGTTTTAAAACTGCCGCTTTGAAAGAACTTGGCATTAAAAGTCAAAGTATTTTGTAATATCATGTCATGTGATCATAGAGGTGGTTGCATGGAGGGTGGTTGTTATATAAAGGCTTTTACACACGTCCCAATTTGGTCGGGTCCAACATCAGTGTTGCCACAATTCAATTCGACAAATCTGTATCGATAAGTGAAAAAATCTGTGTAAAATCTGTATGAGAATAGCTATAATTGTATAAAATCTGGACTATTCATTTTTAATATTAGGTATTATGGAGCGTAGACAGAGAATAACTATTTATTTTCTGTCTACGATTATGAATAGTCCCAGATTTCGTTCGGAAATCAAAATAATAGTCTCAATCATAGTTAAGTTAGTCTATGGTCTCAATAAACTTTAACTTCCAAGGCAAAGTTTCGTTATCTATAGAGTGTCAGCGAAACAAGAAATGGAAGAAAGAAAACTTGAAGAAAACCAAATAAGAGTCTGTAACGAAATGTCTAGGTATGTCATTTATGACTATGTGAGCTAAAAGCACAAAAGCTTTTTGCCCCGCTAGCATAACCCTACAAAAAGGTTAGTCTATGCCCGCTAGGAGTAATAATGTAGCATGGACCTAGAAAAAAGGGCGGACCGAGTCTTCTGAACATGTAACTGACGCATAGCTTAACAAACCATTCACACCATAGTAGGCCCACCGCCCGCCAGTACGTTCCGTCACCTTGTCGTGTGATGTCAATAATATAAAAATTAAACAATGCCGTCATGTGTTGTGAAAATCTGTCGCAACCATTGTTGATCCATTAAAAGAAGCCAGAGGATCATATTTCACAGGTAAGCAAGTAATTTGTCTTTTTCACTTTATTTCATTGATCAAAACAAAAAATCAGCCAGTGTACCAGAAGTTGATTTTTGAAAATCACCATAAATGTGGGATAATATTTTTTTGGTTCATTTGCAATTCTCACTTAATTTAAATACCTACATTTTTAGATATAGATAGGTATACTACTTACACTCTGTAAATTCGTTGCCATTATTAATGTTATTATTTTTTATAGATTTCCATGAGCAAATACGGCATGGCGGAATTATTGGCTACAAATCATACGGGATTCTAGAAAAGAAAGCGCCTGGAGTCCATTGAAATCTAGTGTTGTATACATGCAGTATACATTTCGAGTAGAATGATTTATACATTACTAAAGGTGGACTTCTTCGCGTTGTAACTTACACCCGCGCCGCCCGCGGTTTAAAAAAGATATGATGTAATTTAATGTATGAGCGAATATTGCATTGATAATTTTTTTTAACTAGGTTTAAAATTTATTTATGTCGTACAAATATGGCATTTGCCCGTAGACCCTGCGCTTTGACGACGAATCTAACGACGTATAACTGATCAAACAGTTCAGCCGTGTAGTTCCTATCCCTACGAGCTCACACAGTTATGGTCACATACATACCTACCTACATAAACCTACATATTTTGTATATTATATCCAACAAATGAATAAATAAATATTTTCATATTCGTGTTTTATTAACATTCATTTATACTTTTATTTAATAAAAATAAAAAAACATTTATTTCAGGCTAGAAAACCCATATTAAACTTTAAAAAAAATAAAATAAAATTAGTATTCATGTCATGGTTTAAAAATATATTAATTGAAACTTAAAACTAAAACCTTAATTAACCTACTCAAGCCCAAAAAGAAATATAAATATGTATAGGTGCATCGGGTGAAGCTGTTGCAAGTTTTGTACATAAATTCTGTAAGTATACAAAAACAAGTCATGTATAAGACCGAGGACTCCTCTTAGGTTTACAAACATGAAGAGCAGTATAACGACACAGAATATCAGAGTCCATCCTACCAGCTAGCATACTTAGGATGTTGTTGTTGCTTTCTCGCATAGATGCATTCTTCTTTCGTATAATACAATAGAAGTCATCTATATGCGCCTCTGCAAACATAGCCGAGGCGCTGCACCAACGAGGCAGCCTCAACAACGCCCTAAAAGCATTGTTATATTGAATACACAAACTTTTGTAGGTCTTTTTCGTAAAACTGGTCCATAAACCACCACAATAAAAACTCTGACAGTAAGCTTTAAAAAGAGTTAATTTTACATCAATTGTACATCTATTGAATCTATGGGCCAGCATATTACCGCATTACAGTTTATTAAACAACACATGTTAAAACTAGCGTTCAATAAAAACGAAGTTCCGAGGACGGTGGCGAATATCAATTAAAAAATATTTATAAAAATTAATTATTTTCCTCGATATGGCAATCTTTTACACTGACACATGGTGACTCGTCGCCATTGTGGGGCGTCAAATTCGTCCATAGCAACGCGGTGTCTGGAATTATTCTATTAGTCTATGTAATGTAGGTACTATATTTTTGCCTGCCCCGTCCGTCCGTCAAAGCATAAACAAAAAATGTGAATGACAAATTGATTGAGGATTTGCGGTGTAATTTTGCGAATTTTTATGTCTTTTAGAGCTAAATAAACATTCCTGGTGTGTAAATTATGGCTGAAATACAAACCCTGATCGAAATGGGGTTCTCTCAAGAACGAGCGTAAGTACCTACAGTCCTAGAAACATTGTTTTGTATTCTGTTTTTAGGTTATATGGTACCGAATGATGAGGCCGTTTTTCTATTTACAGCGAGAAAGCCCTGGCTGTTACCAATTATAAAGGCGTAGAGCCGGCTATGGAGTGGCTGTTGGCTCATTCTGAAGACTTTGGATCGTCATCTGGGAATGTTGTCGGTGGAGGATCAAGTACCGCGAGTTCGATGCCTGCCCCTGAACCTGCGCCTTCGACCGCTTCAAGCCCACCGGAGGAGTCGGAGGCTGAAGCGAAGTCTCTAAAATGTGATGAATGTGGGAAATTGTGTAAAAATCAGGTAGGTACCTACTTACTTAGCAACCGAAATATATACAAATTCAATACAAAATAACTTCATAACTTTTCAAATAGTTTTACACCTTGCTTTAAAATCCGTAAAATTGTACTTACACTATTAAACTCAGAACATTATACTTAATTAGAGAAACTATGAGAGTTCAAACGTCAAAGTGTAAGCAATTCCACGTTAATCATTATGAACTCATAAAACCAAGCTATTTTTTTAACTATGACGGAAGGACCACTGCAGAGGGAATTAACGTTTTGTTTATAAGTATGTGATTGCACACTTTTAGGTGTTAAAGGCACAAATCGAGATCAAAGTTTTGTCATAAACATGATCATTTGTTGACGTAAAGGCTTATCTAATTCCAATGTCATTAATACTCTTTAGAGCCAAGTCGTATTTTACCCTAAACACTAGTCGAAAACGTATTATTCAGGATGAGATGGAGTTCCATGCCGCTAAGACCAACCACAGCAGTTTCTCAGAGTCTACAGAAGAGAAGAAACCTTTGACTGAGGAAGAGAAGAAAGCTCAGCTCTCACTCCTCGAGGACAGGCTCAGGCAAAAGAGGAAAGAGAGAGAGGAAAAAGAGAAGGTATCTTTATGAATAGACAACTAGCTGCATCTTGTGGTTTGATATATCTATGCCCGGGATGGGTTAAAAAAAATCTGGTTTCGTAAAACATCTTACCTTATATACAATTCTAACAGATGTAGCTTAATTCAACATCTAAGATTAGTTACATACTCTTTCCCTACATGGGTTAGATGTTATGACATTAAGTTCATTACAT